>OX392499.1:30834096-32100881 GCA_947623375.1 Apotomis capreana | reverse complement strand
TACACATTTTTACTAACGTATCATCGTCTCGTGATGCTGAGCTGATGATGGAAGGTATAATTCCTTAACGGTTAGAAGTTAGGGAACAATACAAGCGCGATGCATGCAAACATTATTAAAATTACTAAAAAGCATAAAAAAAGAACCGACTTTAAAATAAACTGAAAAGCCAAAAGTAACCAGATCTAACTTTTGCAGTCGGTGCCATACATCACGTAAACTTCTTTCTCGAAAAAAAATTCCTACTTGTATCGTATTCTAATTATCAAGTAGGTAGTCTTAATAAAAAAAAAAAAATATGCGTGGTATCTGTTTTCATAGTAATAAGTAAGTGATTTGGCACCAATTTTAAAAAGCGATCCAAATGTAATTTGTACATGAAGGGGTTATTTTTATTTTTCAGTTTGTTTTGAAATCGGTTCTTTTTTTATTTATTTAAATTTATATAATTAAACCAAAACAGGGGACCTATGTTGCGTTTATCACGTGATAAATAAGTGACAAAGCATATCCCTCACGTTTTGACAAGATGCGAGTGTAAGTGACAGATGCTTTATTACTTATTTTTCACGTGATAAACGCAACCAGACCCCTAGATGTGTTTTGGGCATGATTAAAAATTTCAATAAAATAGAAAGAATAAACTCAAAACAATAAGACTTACGTAGAAGGGCAGCTAATTTCATCTTGAATGTTGCGTCGCTTCTGTCTTGAGGAATCAATTGTTGGTTTTTATATACTTGCCATGTTTATTAACTTGGTAATAAATTACATGCTATATTGCTTTGTTACTTACGTCTATCGGACTTCACAGCTGTAAATTACAAAATATGAGACGAGCGCAGCCCGTCGGATTAGTAAGAAAGGAATGAATACAGATAACAATTACATTATCGAACCGTAGCAAATAGTAACATATTTATCATAAAATGTGTTTTTGAGACGAACTTTTACTGCCGACTGTATTTTCTTAAACGTGGCTTGTTTGTTAGACGAATATATACCAGCCAAACTTTGCGCAAACAAAGGGTTTCCGTCGTTTTATTTCAGAGTTCCTATAACATACCTGTAATATCGTACGATTAAAATATGTATGCACATTTTCGGCTCAACTTAATCTCTAAACTTCTAGTCGTAGTACTAACCTTCGCGTAACAGAATATTTAATACGGGTGTAGAGTAGACATAATTTTTGGAAGATGTCAATCAATCCTACTTTTTATTGGGATCAAATGTCTATGTGGAACTATATATAATTATATAGTGCTCTTAGTGTCAGAAATTACTTTTAAGGTTCCACATTCCTACGGAGCGCTAAAAACGCTCCTTAAAAATTACTAGCTGGACGTGACGTCATCACCATCGAAAGGTTAAATATTCATTCAAAATTTATTTTGTCTTAGATCATCTACATAGCGCCAATGAAAGCCCTTGCGTCCGAGATGACAGCTAGTTTTGGCAAACGTCTGCGGGGTTTGGGGATTGCTGTACGAGAGTTAACTGGAGATATGAAGCTGACGAAGACAGAAGTGCAGCAGACGCAGATGATCGTCACCACGCCGGAGAAGTGGGATGTCGTCACTAGGAAAGGAGCCAGTGAGTTTATTTCTCACTCCCACTTTTAAAACCTAAAATACACAAATCTACTGATTCTTAACTAAAATTCTTTTTTTAGCCGACACGGAACTTGCATCAATAGTGAAGCTGCTGATCATCGACGAGGTGCATCTCCTGCACGGCGACAGAGGGCCGATAGTGGAAGCGATAGTTGCTAGGACTCTGCGACAAGTCGAGTCAAGTCAGAACATGATACGTATCGTCGGGCTGTCCGCTACGTTGCCCAACTATTTGGATGTTGCCAGGTAACTGGCAGTGGACTTAGAGATGCTAGAAAGTGGTTGGTCTGTATTAATCGTCAATTAGAAGTTATAGTTTGTGTTTTAGACAACAGTGGTGAGGTATCCGTAGAACCCGATCTATACCTGAATTTGCTGAATGTCTAATTTAGAGCGTTTCAGCTGATAGGACAGAAAACTGAATGAGCTGCGACTTATATGAGATTTATTGAGTAGTATTCGTTTGAAACTGTAAGTGGTCTCAAGAGTACTTAACAAAATGTATTTATTTTATTTTATTATTTTTATTCATTTAGTACTGGCATAATGGTGGTGTCACCTCTCGTACTTATCATAATCCTCGCAGGCATTTGGTTTAGTCGCAGTAATCTTAGGTACTCAAAAACTTTATTTCTTTATACAGATTTTTGCGAGTAAACCCGAACATTGGCCTATTCTTCTTCGATTCCCGCTTCCGCCCAGTGCCACTGGAACAACAGTTTGTAGGAGTGAAGGAAGTGGGCAGTGGAGGTGGAGCTCATCTCAGACAGGTAAGGATAAGTTTAACAAAAGTGATTTATTTCAGACTACCTCTCTGTCTCATATAGTGGATTACTTACTCGTATACCGTGTGTTTTTAAGATGAGAAACTGGAATGTTCCATGCATGAAACTAAGTTAAACCAAATGAAAATAACAAATAAGCCTTAAGTTTTCCTGTTCTATCTTTAAACAACAACATACAGTTTAT
The DNA here is from genome assembly GCA_947623375.1 of Apotomis capreana. Lineage (NCBI taxonomy): Eukaryota > Metazoa > Arthropoda > Insecta > Lepidoptera > Tortricidae > Apotomis > Apotomis capreana. The sequence continues at coordinate 32,098,296 of OX392499.1, read as the reverse complement.
TCTTAGTAAAACGACTTCTTGCAGGCAGTTAATAAACTTCTGTTTGTAATCACTTGAGTAATTAGTGGATCCTTGCCACTTGTAGATACGATCGTTACAAAGATTTATATTCTTAAGTGAGTATTGTTTCTGACAGATAGTTAGAAACAGTCGTTGTAGGTACATAGAAACATATACTTTTAATTCGCAAGAACTACGTTATTATATTACATCATAATCTAACTAAATCATCGTACGCAGTATAGGAGAGTCGCAGGGTATGTCGGAGTTTACAAAAAAGGTTTCAAGCATCGCTGACATACGTCTTCCTCATAAATAAGGACGAATTATAACGACCTATCCATACGTAATTACAAAAACTGATGTAATATACAAAAACACTCTCGACAGATGCAAATAATGAACGACGTATGCTACGACAAAGCCTCCGACATGGTGCAAAAGGGTCACCAAGTGATGGTGTTCGTGCACGCCCGGAACGCCACCCACACCACTGCCATGATCCTCAAAGAGCTGGCCCAGAAGAAGGGTCATCTGAAACACTTCGAGCCTGAAGACTCCGGAGGATTTCTGAAAGCCAAAAAGGCTATTAGCAGCAGCCCTAATAAGGTACTGAGCGAACTGTTTGCCGCTGGGTTTGCGTGTCATCATGCTGGTATGCTGAGGAGTGATAGGTATGTCCTTTCAGGCTATTCCCATATTACATTTTCCAAAAATCGCTCTCTTTCTCCACTCCTTATGCTCCTTTATAAATATACTTATTGTCGAATAAAGTGAAACATAGGTATGGTAATATTTTTTTTATTAGCTCTTTGGCGCTACCCGTCTCTATCACCTGCATGTTCCCTCTACTCCTTATAGAATTCATCCATGTCGTGATTGTGGTATAAATAGATGCGAAAAATATATCAACACTGTGTTTTTCAGGAACATGGTGGAGAAATATTTCTCTGAAGGTTACATAAGGGTCCTGGTGTGCACTTCGACTTTAGCTTGGGGTGTGAACTTGCCCGCCCATGCAGTTATTATAAGAGTAAGTTAAGCTTTAAGTAAATCTTTAAGTTATAAGCTTTTTAGAGTAGGACTTGGCGCTGATCCCAGATATACATACATATCAGATATTGTTATTACATAACGACGGCCACTGAAGTCTACACCTGCAACTATTGTCCCATAACAACTAGGTCAAAGGTATATTTTTTCTTTGGATCATAACTGATCCATCATCATCATATCTGTATCTAATGCGTCCACGTTAACGTTTGTCGGACGTAAAAATGGTTAAATTATTTCTAGTATTTCCTTTATAAACATAACCACAAAACTGTAGCAAAGTTATATTCCTCAGGGCACTGAAATCTACGACCAAAGGCACGGGACATTCGTAGACCTCAGCATTTTGGATGTGCTACAAATCTTCGGTCGCGCCGGTCGCCCTCAGTTCGACAAATCGGGAACAGGCATCATTATAACCACCCACGACAAACTCACGCATTACCTGAAATCCATGACCAATCAGTTTCCCATTGAGAGCAACTTTATCAATTTGCTGGCTGATAATTTGAATGCAGAGGTGAGTTTCCTAAGGACTCCAGAAATAAGTATATTTTCAACTGTTTTGTTTTGTGTTTCAATAATTGATGTTTGTCTGTTTAATAGGACGTAGATGTAGATTTAAAACCCGATTTCAAATGATTATTTTTCATAATGAATGATATAATTATTACTTACTTGTTCCTTTTTTTGTGTAATTGGTTTTAGGTGGCATTAGGAACAGTCACGAACATAGACGAAGCTGTCGAATGGCTGAGTTACACATACTTATTTGTGCGCATGAGGATCAATCCACAGGTTCGTAATATTACTTATATCTTTGCAAATATTTATTCTGCTGATATACGCATGTTTTGCCGATCGTTCGTTTTAACTATCGAAATTGCGAATGTTTATTTTAAAGCGAAAATAATTTTTAAAATGTATGCTTTGAGCGGGATTCAACCCACGTTTCCACGGCATTCTGGGCCAGACGGGTGAATTGCCAATTGTTCTATCGAAGCCACTAGCTAAAGCATCGAATTTTTCAACCACTTGCTTCATTTCTTATAGTGATATGCCTTAGAGTGGTATTTAAAATGAACATTTGATTTACGCTAGCAGACATTACTGCTTCAATAAAAAATGATCGAGATTGTGAATTACTCGTTGTATAACTATAACCATGTATTTGATATAGGTATATGGTCTAACATACGGTGATGTACAAGAAGAGCCAATGCTAGAGACGAAACGTAGAGAACTCATCACTGCAGCAGCCATGACGCTCGACAAGACACACATGATACGGTACAACGAACGCACCGGCGATCTCAATATCACAGGTATGTAGGTATTTAGGTATACGTTATTCTATTCTTCTGCCTACTATCTTCTTCATTATAAAGGCGAGAGGGATTTTTTTTATCGATGGCTTCGCGTTCGCGTTTAGAACTTGGTCTTACCTGACCTAAAAGTGAGAACCCAGTTCACTCTTGCCTTAAAAACCAAATTGCTGTATTTTTGAAAATACAGACATTCGAAGGGATTTTAAGGACGCTTGTCAAAACGAAAAAGGTTTCTGAAATCGTGCGAAGTGGAATGGGGTAAATTAAAATAGATGAAGATGGAAACCCCTGGCGGTGTTTACCTAATAGTTCAATTGAACAATGAAGGTGGCAATAGGTCCTGTAACTCGGTAATTTCCAGGCATATTTTCTTTGGGATTTGCAGCAAGAGATTTAGAGCGGAACGATTATGGCAAAGCGTGCAAAATGCTTTGTAAATTGATTTCCTTCATTAGACTCGCAAAATAAATGTAATGTACGCCATTACATTGTAATTTCCTCGGTTTTCAAATTGGATCTAGCAATCAAATTTGATGAATGTTCTCAATTATACTCTGAGTTTAATCATTAAGCTTAATTAATAATTTCAAATTAAATTTTATCCGCTAACAAAACTTTTATCAATATCAAATCCACGTGATTATTTTTCTGTACGTGTATGTGCTGTTTTAAAGGCAATATCGAGAACGATAGAAATGTCTTTTATTTACCCAAGAGCGTTTTAAACGTGGATTAATTTCTCACGCATACAACTGTTAGATTTTCCTTGGGAGTTTTTTGGTTGTTGTTAATAGATTTACACGTTTTACACTAATACATATACAGGAATTACAAAGTAATCTTAACTTTCACTTAATGTTTTAACAGATCTGGGCCGCACTGCGAGTCACTACTACATTACCTGCGAAACTATGGAAGTGTTCAACTCTATGGTTCGAAAATCTATGACTCAGGGCTACGTTTTGGAGATGCTTACACGGTGCTCGGATTTCCAACAGCTCAAAGTAAGTAGTCCTTCGATACATTTTAATTCAGAATATTTCACATAATATCTCACTAATATTATAAAGGCGAAAGTTTTGTGAGTGCTTTTGTTTTTTTTTTTTCTTCACGCTCCAACAGCTGGACCAATTTTCATAAATGTTGGTATGAAGGTAGCTAACATTAACACCTGATTAACACATACTCGTACGATACTTATTTACTATCCCGAAAAAAATTAGTGTTCCTGGATTAACGCATAGGCTACTTTTATCCCGAAAAAAATTTAGTGTATCCATAATCATCCCTCGTGTCGTGCAATATAGGCGATTTTTACGGTGGCAACCAAGACGCTACATAATTGTTGGCTCGCTCAGGCAATCTGTATGGCTAAAACAAACCCTGGAATTAAACCGAAATGTAAAAAGTGCCTTTTAAAAACTAATGAGTGCCCTATTACAGGTACGCAAAGAAGAACTCACGGAACTCTGGAACCTCAAGGATCAGTATTGCGAGCTGCGTATAGAGGACGCCCCCGAAGACATTCACTGGAAAATAAACATCCTACTGCAGACATACTTGTCGAGGGGTCGCGTCAACGGATCCTCGCTCCAGTCCGATTTGAATTATATTAGTCAGGTAAAATTACTTTTCTTTTCTATTCAATACAATATACATAATGTAAACTTCAAGATATGATATTTTCATGCTCCCTTATACGGCATCCGCTGGTAAAAGAGGAGAGCATTCATTGTCCACACAGTCAAGTTGAAAGCCGCATAACATAGTCGGTGCTTATTTTTATATTTGAGATTTTATATTTTTAGGATATATTTGTATATATTTATTGCCTGTGAATGTTCCAGAACGCGGTGCGCATAATCAGAGCTCTATTCGAGATCACACTGCGCAAGAACAACGCGTACATGGCGGCTCTATACCTGAAGATGGCCAAAATGCTCGAGCTGCAACAGTGGGACTTCTACAGCGACATGAGGCAGTTCAACTGCTTCCCGAACGAAGTGCTCAAGCACATCGAGTACCCGATGCTGAAGCCGGATCAGATTCGGGACATGGATTGGAAGGAAGTTGGTGAGATGAGTTTTGGTTTTGGGTTATTTGGGTGTATTATAATAGAGTTGTTACGAGCAGTGGGACTTCTACAGCGACATGTACATGTAGCAGTTCAACTGCTTTCGAAACGATGTGCTCAAGCACATCGATTGCCGGATGCTGAAACCCCATCAGATTCGGGACATGGATTGGAAGGACCTTGATGGGAATAGATTCTGAAATTCATTTGACTGTACTAAAGTTACTACAGCGACTGTGGCCAATCGACTGTTTTCTCAACGACTTGCTGAAGATTGTCAAGTTTGAAGAATACAGGGCTTAAAAATATGTTTTAGTCAAAGGTTTTATTATTAATAATACAAAAGTAAACTTTTTGGATGAGAGTCCAGCGCCCAAACCAAAAATGTGTTTATGGTATAGACACGTTTTTTTCCGTGTATTTAACTAGTATGCCCTCTACTTTTACCCAGGTGACCTCATAAGAAACCCAAAAGCAGCTCGACATCTGAAAAAGTGCGCTGACGAGTTCCCCCTGCTGGAAATGGAGGCCAGCCTGCACCCTATCACCCGCACAGTGCTTCGGATACGACTCACCATCACACCCAATTTCAAGTGAGTTTATACGAGTATACCACTTATGAAACCTCAAACCAATATTAATAGGTAAGCATAGATAAGTCCGACGGGAATTCCTTTGCTAAAGTTCCTAGGAGAATTCCTATGTTTGGTCAGCCCGCACTATATTACTCTTACTGTACGCTGATACTTGCTTGAAAAATTTCACGTATGGCTTCTCATATAATGACATCATTTATTATTGCTCTGATGATGGAACTGATGTTGTACTGTAACTCTATCGTCTTCACCATATACATTATACCCAGTACCTACAGCTCACCATCCAGCCTAATCTCATGTCAGCATAGTCATTCTTCATTCAGTTAGCCAGAAGAACAGTCATTCCCTACCACCCGCACTGTCTTGTTCGTCGTGGCTTGTTAACGTTTATTAATATTTCGCCCATACAATGACATGTGTGTTTTGTAGATGGAACGACAAATATCACAGCAAAGCCCCCGAAGCGTTCTGGATATGGGTAGAGGATCCGGACAACGACATCATGTACTACAATGAGTTCTTCCTCATCACCAAGAAACAAGTGAGTAACTAATATTAAATGTTTTTTTATGGATTTTAATTTATGATACCCTGGTGCTCCACGTACCTGACCCTTTGATAGCTACACCACTGTATGTTAGGTGAATGAATATCTTTCCTGAAGGCTCCTTGTCTAATGTTTCAATCGCATATTTTATATCAATTTATTTGCAGGTAATAACCAATGAGCCACAAGAGCTTGTAATAACGATTCCCATCACGGAACCTTTGCCGCCGCAATATTATATAAGAGCAACTTCTGAAAGGTGAGCACTCCTGTAAATATATGTATGCTTTGAAACACATTTAAATAGACATGGTACCTATATATTCACCAGTCATTTCAATTGGTTTTTGCAGATGGCTGGGTTCTGAAAGTGTGTTGCCACTTACATTCCAGCATTTAATTTTGCCTGAAACTCATCCGCCACACACAGGTATGATTGCTTAGATCAGCGTCATTATTTCCTTGGGTAGAACTAACTGTAATCATTATAGGAGATCCTGGCAATAAAGCTGCTATTATGGCTAAGAATCGATGATGAAAATTATAAAGGCCTTACGGTCACGCCGTCAAACAAAACCGTGTTGCTTAACCCGCTCCTCTCTACCCACACAAAACTCATACTCTGAGATAGAAATGTCGCCGCAACGACAATGTTGCCAAACATATTTGGGAGCGTACATATGCCACCGCTAAATGGTAAATTTTATTCGTAGATTTGCTAGAGCTCCAGCCACTCCCAGTGACGGCTCTCAACAACCCATCGTACGAGATGCTGTACAACTTCAGCCACTTCAACCCGATCCAGACCCAGATCTTCCACTGTCTGTACCACACGGATAATAATGTGTTACTTGGAGCACCCACTGGCTCGGGCAAGACCATCGTCGCTGAGGTGGCCATGTTCCGTGTGTTCAACCAGTATCCAGGGTGTAAGGTACGAGTAGGGTGTAAGCTTCGTCCTCTTTCCTTTAAAATAAATATTGTAAACACTTGATTGTACATAAAACAATATTGACAAAAACTCAAAAACAATACAATGGCGAACTTATCCCTATAAGGGATTTCTCTAAGTTTCTTAATTATGTCAGTGAATTTGTTTTGGTAACAGGTAGTCTACATTGCACCTCTAAAAGCTCTAGTTAAAGAGCGGATCAAAGATTGGAAAATACGCTTGGAAGAGAAAATGGGCAAGAAAGTGGTAGAATTAACAGGTTAGTGTCAATCAGTGCAACATTAACAATTGTTTTTTAGCGAAATATTTATTAGTGTACCTGCAACGTAGTACTAAAAATATCCATTATTTAAGGCGACGTGTCTCCGGACATCAGAGCGATTCGCAACTCACACGTGATCGTAACCACACCAGAGAAGTGGGACGGCATCAGTCGCTCGTGGCAGACTAGGAACTATGTGCGAGACGTGGCCCTCATAGTCATCGATGAAATTCATCTGCTGGGCGAAGACAGGGGACCAGTGCTAGAGGTTATAGTGTCGAGGTAAGAATGACTCAAATAACCAATATGACTAAGTTCGACTGAACTCGCACGTGATAGTGACTACTCCAGAAAAGTGGGACGTTGTCAGTCACTCGTGGCAGACGTGGAACTACGTGAGAGACCTGGCCCGCAAAGTCATTGATTAAATTCATTTGCTGGGTCCTCACCCAGACACTATAACCTCCTTATAGCTTCTCTGTCCTCACAGAGAAGCTATAAGGCGGTTATAGTGTCTGACATGACCAACAAGATGAAGTTCGTTTGAACTTGATAGAGACTACGTCCGACACTGAAACTATCAATTGAATTCACAATATTAGGTGAAGCCAGAGAACTCTCTTTACAGATATATCGGATTCCCTATACTATCAGTTTACAACAAAAATATGAACGGTCATACAAACGTATAAAAGTCGACACTCGACTACACACTTGAATTTTCTGTTCCGTTATTAAAGTTTAAATTTCGACAGGACTAACTTCATCGAGTCACACACGTCGAGAAGACTGCGCATCATCGGTTTATCTACGGCGCTCGCGAACGCTAAGGATCTGGCGAACTGGTTGAACATAGGCGAAATAGGTCTTTACAACTTTAGGCCTTCTGTGCGACCAGTGCCTTTGGAGGTAAATTTCCATTCATGCAGCCAAAATATCTAATCCTAATAAGAACTTCTAGTGCTTGAATAACTAAGAAACTTTTTACAAAAATACTTGTGAGGTCACAACAGTTCCATTCTGAGCGCAGGTGCACATATCAGGACACCCGGGCCGCCACTACTGCCCGCGCATGATGACGATGAACAAGCCCACGTTCCAAGCCATCCGCCAGCACTCGCCCGCCGCGCCCGCGCTGGTCTTCGTGTCCAGCCGAAGGCAGACCAGGTACGATGGCCATCCACTATAGGTGCACTAATCAGAACAGCTTTGCCGGCACTACTGTTCCAAGCCCACGTTCCAAGCCATCCGCCAGCACTCGCCCGCCGCGCCCGCGCTGGTCTTCGTGTCCAGCCGAAGGCAGACCAGGTACGATGGCCATCCACTATAGGTGCACTAATCAGAACAGCTTTGCCGGCACTACTGTTCCAAGCCCACGTTCCAAGCCATCCGCCAGCACTCGCCCGCCGCGCCCGCTCTAGTCTTCGTGTCCAGCCGAAGGCAGACCAGGTACGTTGGCCATCCACTATAGGTGCACTAATCAGAACAGCTTTGCCGGCACTACTGTTCCAAGCCCACGTTCCAAGCCATCCGCCAGCACTCGCCCGCCGCGCCCGCTCTAGTCTTCGTGTCCAGCCGAAGGCAGACCAGGTACGTTGGCCATCCACTATAGGTGCACTAATCAGAACAGCTTTGCCGGCACTACTGTTCCAAGCCCACGTTCCAAGCCATCCGCCAGCACTCGCCCGCCGCGCCCGCTCTAGTCTTCGTGTCCAGCCGAAGGCAGACCAGGTACGTTGGCCATCCACTATAGGTGCACTAATCAGAACAGCTTTGCCGGCACTACTGTTCCAAGCCCACGTTCCAAGCCATCCGCCAGCACTCGCCCGCCGCGCCCGCTCTAGTCTTCGTGTCCAGCCGAAGGCAGACCAGGTACGTTGGCCATCCACTATAGGTGCACTAATCAGAACAGCTTTGCCGGCACTACTGTTCCAAGCCCACGTTCCAAGCCATCCGCCAGCACTCGCCCGCCGCGCCCGCTCTAGTCTTCGTGTCCAGCCGAAGGCAGACCAGGTACGTTGGCCATCCACTATAGGTGCACTAATCAGAACAGCTTTGCCGGCACTACTGTTCCAAGCCCACGTTCCAAGCCATCCGCCAGCACTCGCCCGCCGCGCCCGCTCTAGTCTTCGTGTCCAGCCGAAGGCAGACCAGGTACGTTGGCCATCCACTATAGGTGCACTAATCAGAACAGCTTTGCCGGCACTACTGTTCCAAGCCCACGTTCCAAGCCATCCGCCAGCACTCGCCCGCCGCGCCCGCTCTAGTCTTCGTGTCCAGCCGAAGGCAGACCAGGTACGTTGGCCATCCACTATAGGTGCACTAATCAGAACAGCTTTGCCGGCACTACTGTTCCAAGCCCATGTTCCAAGCCATCCGCCAGCACTGCGTGCCGCGCCCGCTCTTATTTTCGTCTCCAGTCGTAGGCAGACCAGGTACGGATGAGATACATATTCTCATTTGCACCGAAGACTCAGATCGTAACTAGTACTACATGTTGACCATGCATGACAAGGCCACGTTTCAAGGAACGCGAAGCAAATTGTATCCTTCATTCCGAAACCATAATCCAGAGACATTCTGTTCAAACTAATAAAACACATATTTTTTTTTTATATTTAATTCGCATAGAAGGCCAAGGAGTGTAGTATTAATCATACATCATGTCTTGCAGGTTAACAGCATTAGATCTCATAGCCTACCTCGCAGCAGAAGACAACCCTAAGCAATGGCTGCACATGCAAGAGTCTGAAATGGAACAAATCCTGTCGAACATTCGAGAGTCCAACCTAAAGCTGACTTTAGCGTTCGGCATTGGTATCCACCACGCTGGTCTACATGAGAGAGACAGAAATACAGTTGAGGAGCTGTTTATCAACCAAAAGATTCAGGTAAGGATACGCTAGTCTACCCTTAGCGTGGCTTAGCTAATGTACTGCTAGGCGATGTCGTGTACCGGGGATCCTCAAGGACAGGAATAGCGCCATTCATTTTATTGCAGAAGACCTGCAACATCTCTCATCGAATAATCAAAAGTTCAGACTGATTAATTTTCTATCTCTTACCGGACCAACGTTTTAAATGGGTCCCAGTTCACACCAGACCAGTCATGAAATACGACATTACCTACTTATTGGTTTTAATATCGGTCGGTTGTCAGGTTTTAATCTGCACAGCTACGTTGGCGTGGGGTGTGAACTTCCCGGCGCATTTGGTGGTGATAAAAGGCACGGAATACTTCGACGGCAAGCAGAAGCGCTACGTGGATATGCCCATCACAGACGTGCTGCAAATGATGGGCCGTGCCGGGCGTCCGCAGGTGAGTTCATGACTAAACCAAACATTCTAGTTCTAATGTCGATAAGAAGGACAATGGGTCTGAATCTCTTTCTGGAAACAAACGGTGATAAAGGTCACAGAGTACATACTTCGATAACCAGTAGAAGCGGTTGCCGTATCCATCATTACTTTTTGAATTTTCGCAAATAGCGTGGGTAACATAAACAGCGGCATTTAAAGATTACACGACGTTGAGGGCTTTGCCAACATGTCGTGTGTCAAAAGTTAATATGCGTATTATTTAACTTTTATTTACTACTAGCTTTTGCCCGCGACTACGTACGCGTGGAACTTGATAAAAGGGATTATTAAAAGCGCCTAAGCAAATGTAAGAGCAATTGTGCTTTTGGTCTAATAATTACATTTCCTACAGGGTCACCGCACCCCAACAGAAATGTTCACTCACTTTTCAATCTTTTTAGGTATCATTTCCAGGATGAAAACTATCCTGTCCTTCCTCGTATCTTGAAACTATCTCTATGCCAAATTTCATCAAAATCGATTCAGCGGTTTAAGCGTGAAGAGGTAACAGACAGACAGACACACTTTCGCATTTATAATATTAGTATGGATACAGAAGAGATAAACCTTCCTACACTAATTGATGTTTTATTGCAGTACGACAACGAAGGCGTCGCGGTAGTGCTGGTGCACGACCAGAAGAAGAACTTCTACAAGAAGTTCCTGTACGAGCCGTTCCCCGTCGAGTCCAGTCTGCTGGAGGTGCTGGCGGACCATCTCAATGCTGAAATTGTAGCAGGTAAATAGTTAAATTAAGGCTTCGTATCCATTCAAAAATGCAGATTGTTTTAGACATTTTTCTATATAATTAAACATGTTTCTTTACATAATTATTATCAATGTTACTACTAAGAACAGCCCGTCTAGCACAACTATGGTTCGCGACTCATGTCGCGCGACATAGCATTACCCGTCACTCTCTCGCGATACTGTACAGACAGGGATAGGTAGCATATCTCGCACGAGAAAGAGTCTAGTGTCAAAGTTGTGCTAGAGGTGCAGGACTACAGTTTGAATTTTTCATTGATAATTTTTGTTTCAAAAACTACTCGAAATTAACTAAATTCAGGCGGAAAATTGTTTTTTTACTTATTTTCGACTGCACGCAATGAAAGCATGAAACAGCTATGTTACTTTCTAGAACTCAGGAAAAGTATAAAGTATAATACTTTAAAAGGTTGGTTGAAATTATCAATATCAATTATGAAATTGTCATTATATGAAAATAAGTAAATTTAAAAGGATAAAGTCCTCTTAATAATATTACGTAAAAAGCAAAACGGAATATTTAAAGTACAATATTTCATGTTTTTTTTTTTAGGCACAGTTCAATCAAAACAGGACATTCTCGACTACCTGACATGGACGTATTTCTTCCGTCGCTTGCTTAAGAACCCGTCTTACTACAACCTGGAAAGCTTGGAGCCTCAGGACATCAACTACTACTTGTCTAACCTGGTGCAAACTTCTCTTGACGCATTGAGCAGTGCTAATTGTGTAGAGATTGAAGAGGTAAGCAAAGGACAACAACTATCTTCACAAATCCTTAGGTCTTTGTAGTGAAAGTTCGAAGAAATTTAAAAAATGAACTATATAGTTAATTGCGTAAAAAAAACTCAAAGTATTTGTTGTTAAAAACGAATTGCGTTGGATGTAAATAAGCCTTTAATATCTTAGAATCATCGTACTAAAGGAATAAAGAATAAAATACAGCTCAGTCGACCTTTTAATGGGCTTTTAAGTATGGATAAAAGCTTATCTGATTTATTCTAACACAATCAATATCTTTTCCAGGACCAACGGACACTCCAAACGACATGGATGGGTCGCATCGCCTCTTACTACTACTTGTCGCACAAGACCATGGCTCACTTCAGTCGTTCACTCCAAGGAGACCTGGACGTGGACTCACTATTGCGTGTTCTCAGCGACAGCGAGGAGTATGCCACGCTGCCTGTGAGGCATAATGAAGACGTGCTTAACGGGTCAGTCACCAGAATATCTATACAACAAATGACATGAATAGATCGAATCGTCTTGTACTACTTATCACACGTTCCATTGACAAACAGAGCTGAGCGGAACAGATTTGAACAATCACAGTGCCTGAAATGTCAGCTGAGGAAACACCGTCAATGGAAACGCAACGCTCTAATTGTTAGGGTTCCGTAGCCAAATGGCAAAAAACGGAACCCTTATAGATTCGTCATGTCTGTCTGTCTGTCTGTCTGTCTGTCTGTCTGTCTGTCTAACATATGATGTACTTACATTACTATAAAAACTACCAACGAAAATTGTTTTGAACGAGATCTAGTAAGTAGTTTTTTTTTAATACCTATTAATACCTAACTTTGCACCTGATTTATATGGGGCGCTATACATACCAGGTGCAAACTTAACTTAACCACTTAGGGATGGAAAGTGTTTGTACGGAACCCTCGGTGCGCGAGTCCGACTCGCACTTGGCCGCTTTTTTTTATATTGCTATAATGACGCGTGTTCGTTTTCAGCGAGCTATCACAACAATGCCGACTGCCGGTGGACCCGCTGTCGCTCGACTCATCCAACGTGAAGGCGTTCTTGCTACTACAGGCGCATATGTCGCGCCTTACGTTGCCCAACACGGACTACCTCACCGACACCAAGTCTGTGCTCGACCAGACCATCAGGATCTTACAGGTATTTACTTCAGCAGGGCGGTATTCTAGCTCATATCAGCAACGTTTAAGTTTGGTCCATCGATATTCAATGAGGCGATTATAACTGAGTACTTCACTTCGTACGTGAGTACGACTGAACAGGGCAGCAAATAGTAAGCTACATTCATGATTCCTTTCAGTACGGGTTGACGCTGAATGTTCAGTTTTTGAACACAGTCAGTGCGCTGTTGTCAATAAAATCTAGAGTGAACTGAATGAACCTTTGCTACTTGCACTAATATTTATTCTGTGTTTATATTATAATCTTATCATACTTATTTCCAGGCAATGATAGACACATCCGCCGAAAACGGCTGGCTCTCAGTCTGCCTATCCTGCCAGATACTAATGCAGTGTATCGTACAAGCCCGCTGGCCTGCCGACTCGCCGCTCACCACGCTCCCGCACGTCGAGTCCCACCACCTCTACTTGTTCACGCACTTGGCCAACGAGCTCAAGAAGCCATGTACTATGCTGAATGGACTTAAAATCACGTGTATGAAGAAATACGAGGCCTTGGCTAGGCATTTGAGGAGGGAGTTTGACGAGAACCAAATTGAACAGATTCATAGGGTGAGTTTGGTGCCACTATAGTATTCGGCTATTCGCTGACAGTTTCGCCTGCCTGGCAAGCGCGTTTGTGTTCTAGGTACATATTCTGGTTGATTTAGGTTTCAATAAATTTTGCCAATCTAGGGTCCATTAAATAATTGACTTTGCAGTCACGCCGTTTTGATAATCCGGGAAACTCAACTGCAGAAACATAAAGCAAGCCTAGTACTACTTAATGCTCGCTCGATAATAACTCGCTCAACTACAATATACATTGCTAAATTACAGGTAGGTACATCACATCATTGTTAGGTTCAGCTCTAATAAATTGTTGTCTTTTTTCAGGCGGTATGTGACCTTCCAACTTTGGACTTGAAGCTGTGCGTGCGAGGGCTCTGGTTCGATGCAGACGGCGAGCAAGACAAACCCATCAGGCAGCCCCCGTCCAGGGATCAGTGGATACCTTTACACGCTGAACAGGTAATCTCCCGACCTTAGACTTCAATCTGTGCGTGCGAGGACTCTTTTCATTTCTTAATCGATTATGTTAATATTGATTGCTAGTAATCGCTTACCAAACCGACCGCGACAGTAAAATTATTTTCATCTAGTGCTTGTCCAAAATTAGCGACGGGCTAATTTTTTTATAATTCCACCTTGACTTTTTGACAAGTATGCGAGTGCGAGAGTGGCGGATGATTTGTCATTTATTAATCGTGTAGTTAATTAACTTAACTATCTAAGGGGCAGCCCTTGGTCTCTCTTTTAATGTCCTTGTCTAAGCCATTTTTGAAAAAAATAGGAATTTTATCAAGATTTTATTTCCATGCTCCGCCTGTGAGTCAACACATTGGCACATTTCCAAAATAAAAAGTAGTCGTGTAACCCAGTTAAATTATGTTCTGTGTTTCTGGTCGAAGTCGCGAGTAAAATCTAGTGTTTAATCCACCATATTGTTCCCGCCAGGAATATACTCTGATGGTGGAGATGCAACGCCGCGGCGGGAGCCCCAACAACGTGCTGTGTCCGAGGTTCCCGCGCGGCAAGAACGAGGGCTGGTTCCTCACTCTCGGCACCGTCGAGTACGGGGAACTCCACGCTCTGAAGAGGGTCCCGGCTAGAGGAACTACGCAAGTTACTTTCTACACACCGAATTATAGAGGTAAAACATGCTGTGATCTTGATTCCCTAGGATCAAGGCTGGTTCCCCGTGTACTGTGGAGTGCTGAAAACTCCAGCCCCAAAAGGGACCCGGATACGAACCTTGCAAGTTAAATCACGCAATGGCAATCCGACGTCTTCTATAGCCTAGTAACATATCAGTACCCTCAATCTGAAATAATAAAGAATTGTTTTGCAAGATATTTTTGCAATTCCGTATTATTAGCAAATTTATACATTCTTAGTTTATTACAATTTCAACTTTCCTTGCATAGAATAAACAATATGTTAGTCATTTTTAGTTATAACTATTTTTGTTTTGCAGGCCGTATCATCTACACTGTATATCTTATGAGTGACTCTTATATGGGCTTGGACCAGCAGTTCGACCTTCAATTTGAAGTAATCGACCCCTTACCCGAGGAGCGAGTGGAGCAAGTGTATAATACTATAGACAAAACAATTATTGAGTAAACTTTTTTATATATATATATATTACGAATAAATTATTTTGATTACTATTCAATATTTTATTATAATTTATAAATGATCCCATTTATTATTGATCTCTGACGTGTGTATTGTTACGTGTAGTCTATCCGAAACTAAGATCAAATGGTGTCCATTTTGTCCAAGGCACAAATGACCATATTCTTGTAAAATTAAGGTCATTTTCCACTTGTGCAAGTTTAACATAATTTGATCAAAGGTTCCAGATAGACTACTTTGTATTGCCTTCCTATTCAAGAGTTAACTGAACAAGTGTAACTCACTAAAAATCAATGCGCCTCTAACATGTTCCTATACATACCTATACTAATACAAAATTCTAAATTTGAATTAGAAAAAAATGTCTATAGAAGGGTCACGATTTCAGGAAAAATGGTACACCTTTAGAACCTCTTAGCCAATCATGTAGTCATGGAACATATTTTCTTAAAGGGTTCTTGAGTTTTACAAAAAAACAAAATAAACTGCTCATACGTATATTACAATATTTACAACAATGAGATACTAATAAGACATTTATGTTTTAGGCTATAAACATAACAAAAATAGACAATTCACTTATTGCAATAGGTCGCTACTTAAAATAACTTTCTTAGAAGAAAATATTAAGTAACTCACACATATTTTTTATTATTAACTGATCAGCAATTTCCTGTGTGTCATTGTAATCTCTGGAGAAGCCCATCATTTCTAATTCTAAAAGGTTAATATATCCCAGACTGTCCTCCAAAAACAAAGGATATGATCAATTCTATATATTTATTAATTTGATGTAATTGGTGCTAATTGTTGGATTCTAATATTTTATGTAACTATGGGCTGCTGAATAGTGCTATACATTTTTACTTAATTGCTCAGTAACAACATTATATTATGGACTGTATATTATTATCCAACAAATATGTAGAATAGACAAATGACTACACCACATTAACGTTATCCATTATAATTTATAATCAATTCTCACTCCCTACAAGTACAACTAGCATGTACAAATTCTCATCAATAGGTTGTAAATGCAATACTTTTAATTTTATTATCAGAACAATTTGGCTATAATAATATTAGTAAGCTATTGATGCTAAACCTTTCTATTATAAGTGTACCCATATAACTTTCAAAGCTTGTAAGGAAGCCAATGAATACAAAAAGATATGGTTATTTAGACAACAATGAAACAAACAAAAAAAACAATAAGACATCTCACACAAATCAAAAGAAAATTCTTTACTTAGTCTTTTTTATTTTACTATTTCTTTGGTTAGAGCAGCACTCATACAAGATCACACACTGTATGAGTGTCAGCTGACTGTTATTTACGTTTCTTCTGCTCATGGTCTATGGCCCTGGCTTCGGAGATTATCTGCCTTTCCCTAGTGAGAATCCCATCTAATTGATCAGTAAATGCATCAAAAGAAAATTTGGTTTCAAATCTCTTTCTACCAGCGTCTCCTAGCCTCTCTCCTAAGTCAGGAGTCAACATCAGTGCACTCATTGCATGAGCAAATGACTCACTGGCAGGCTCACATAGGAAACCAGTGACATCATTTACAATCGTCTCAGTGGGGCCTCCACTGTTCACTGCAATAACTGGCTTGCAATAGTACATAGCTTCCAAAGGCACTATACCAAAATGCTCATTTGAGGGGGTGTACACTAATGCTTTGCAATGGTATAATAGAGAGACTTTTTCAGTATCTTTTGGGGATTTTAAAAATGTCACTTTATCTTCAATATCAAGCTCTGAAGCTAAATCTGTGAGTTCTATGTAATGCTCCATATTTTCTAGGTTTATTGGGTCAAATCCTCCAGCCATTATCAAGTGTGCTCTATTCCAATCTACTTCAGGAACTATGTGTTTTAAATTCTCAAAAGCTCTTATAGCCAGTTGCAGATTTTTCTTTCTTTCATATCTATTTATTGATAGAAAGATAAATTTGTCAGTGCCCAGAGGAACAACCTCTTTCAGAGGCATGGGAGATGTTGTGTTGAAGAACTCTGTGTTAATAGATGGATAACAAATATCTGGCAATTCTTTTATATTTTTAAATGCATCTTTGTACACTCTTGCAGTGTACTTACTATTTACCAAAACTTGATCAGCTTTGGCAGTTGTTAGCTCTTCAAGCCAATTCAATGGAGCTCTGTAAAGTTTCTTTAGCAGCCCTCCTTCTGCTGACAGTAATTTATCCGGATGATGGCAATAAAACACTACTCTAAATGGGCCTCTCGCCATTTTCAAAAACGGAATGCATAAAGATATCAAATCACAGAAAATTAACGTAGGTTCTTCGACTGGTATTACGTACCATGCTAGATACACTGCCGCATACACCATCCTTGCATAAGCACATGCCGCCTTAAAACGACCGAAAATAGAACGCGGTATCCAATCCCCGATTACAGTCACTGGAAAGCTACCATCCCTCGTTTCTGCGAAGCAATGTGTAGGGTCGTGATGGTTTGTATAGAGAGAAACTTGATGTCCTTTCTTCTTGAAAGCCAGTGCTGCATCCAAAACCAACCGCTCCGCACCTCCGATACCCAGATCCGGGTGCAGGAATAGTATCTTAACCATTTTATCACTTGTATTCACCCGGTGCCCTTTTGCATATAATTGTACTAAATAAATCGATAACAGTGGTACTTATAGAAGAATTGCATATCGTTTTATCAACAAACACTGAGCGATGTCAGAGAGACGGGCGAACCGCGAAGCGAAACCCAACGAACACAAGAAGACCGAAGTACTCACTCGTACCAAACCACATTGCGCCACGAAAGAGCTGTCAAAATTATATTGACGTTATTAAATTCTACGTTCATTTTATTTGAATTTAGTTCCTCGATCTTAGTAATACAGTACAGTTTTGAGTACAAACTTTTTTTTTCCACTGCCAAGTACGTTCAAATACCAATACAATATAACTATAATTTGTAATTTACATTTATCACCTCTGCTTGAGAATGAAATGATTCGAAAACCGATCGATGGGTACCTATATTTTTGTCGACCTAATTAATATTTTTGTATGAAATTGTGCGCCGCTTCGTCCTGTAGTTCCGCTAACACATAGTGCGTTTTAACTCATACAATTTCATAGAAAGAATATATGATAGTATAGCTTATTTTGATCTACCTCCTTTCTCACAATCGATTGGGCTCAAATTTGATATACCTACTTGCGTGGCTCCGAGGACAATGCAATCATAATGGTCCTTACCATATATCTGGTCTGATAGATCAGGAGTCAGAAGGTGGCCATAAGACTTCCTAAACTAAGCAAAACTATCATGATTGGACTCATTAGATTCACCATCATAATCAATAACAATCTTTTCTCAAATATGCTTAATTTTTTTATTAAACTTATTAAATGAAATTAGATTAAATCACTATTTAGCCAGGTAGGATAGAAATCGTCTCCGCTAAGTATATAATCTAGACAAAAATATTTTCTGTCAAGCGGCTGTTTACCTGCTTTATAACCACCAGTACTTATACATAATAATATACTTACTGTTCATACAATCCCTGAAAACATCTTTGACTTACGCGAAGCCACATGTGGAGGCTGTCATTTGTACCTATAACCACACTATAAGCTTGTGGTAGACTAAAAACTAAATATACAATAAGATATATCCTTCAATTTCAAGCCAGGTGAAAAGAAACAAATTTCATTATTTAAAGCAATGTTTATTTTACTGTTAAAACTTAAGGTTCTTCCATAATATTGTAAGCTTAACATTGAAATTTTAAAATGTAACAAAATTATTAAATAATTACTGACTTGTCTTTTTGAGGGTTTCTGGTAAGAATTCAGGGATAAAGTTTAGTCACCTCTCCATATAATAATATTTGTTCAAATATACAAAGTATATGGCAACTAATAATAAAAATGAAAAAGAAAAATAAATACTACTAAAGCAATGAGGTATACAAGATACATTTACACACAAGTAAATGCTTTTACAATTCATCTTTTCTTTCAATCTTCACTAGATCTACATGGAATGTGAGTGTAGCAGACTTTGGTATTTTAGGAGGTGCTCCAGCTTCTCCATATGCCAGCTCTGGAGGAATGACCAGTTTTCTCTGCTCTCCTTCACACATGCCCATGAGGCCCTGATCCCAGCCTTTAATGACCTGGCCAGAGCCCAAGGTGAATGTTAGTGGATTACCCCTTGGAATTGAACTGTCAAATTCCGTGCCGTCATCTAGTGTACCCTGTAATTAGAAAAGAATGTTATTATTACAATTTCTAATGGATAAAAGACTCTTTACCCCTTTGAGCATCCAGTTTTTTGATAAATATATAGGTACCAATCATTAAACAATAAACCATAAGGTGTGACTGTATGTTTATTTATTACAGCTAAGAATATTTGTATCTATTAAGGTACAGCTTTCCAATGATGTGATTAACATCTAGGGTTAAATTACAGACAAGATTTTAATCTACCAGCTGAATAAAGGTCACCAAAATATGGTACAAAATTACCTTAACTAGGTGGTATTGCAATTTGTCTGACCTGCACAACTTTTAGGATTTATGCATTTTCCTTAATTAAAATGTAAGAAATTGACTGGAAGTTCTCTTGCTGTGCATGTCACATTTTAGTATCAACTAGGATACTTTATTTTTTTAAATTTAATTAGAACGTACATACTTTGCACGAAAATAAGTACAAAACGACAGTTCCATAAAAACAAGCTAGCTAGAATAAAATAGGATCCAAAAAACAAATGGAATAAACCCTTTTAAAAAGTTAGTTAATATACAAAAATACCGTATAATGCATGTGCAATAAATCTCCTTTTCTGCTTTTGATGGGACATTCCGTAGGCCTTTTCTTGACTCCAATTTGCAATTTCTTAGGAGCAGAATTTGCAATAACAACATGCGAAATGATGCTCATTAATGTTAAAAGAAATAGCATAATCTTGCATAGATTGATTACAGTATTACTCATGGCCGATGTTCTTGCACTCAAACCAATAAACACTAGAACTAGTTCACGCTGTGTGTTAAGGGGTCTTGATTTGAAAGGAATTGGTTGATAAATATAACTGGACTAGATGCCGCGAACGCAACGCAAATCCAATCCAATCCAACTGAACCGAATCGAATTGATTGGATTGATTGACATCTGACGTGGGACTAATTCGACTCACGTTCTGATGCTGAAATACGATACATTGTAATTTAGCTCACAGTCTATTTTCTGCAAGTACAATATAAAAAATAAAAAAATTAAAATATTGGATGGAAGTTTCAAAACTCAAATTTGACTTGAATTATTTATTTTACGACCCGATAGAAACATATTAAAATTAAATTTCGATTCAATTCAGAATTGCATTCAGGAATCAGAACTCGGAACGGGACGAAATGCCGTCAAGTCAAAGTCAACTCCACTACACTACATGACTACACTTCACCACACCAACATTGAAGATTGAACTGAACTGGAAACGAATAAAAATAATATTGTTTATAATTTTGGTTTTCAGTTTCTATTAAAGATATAAAAATGACTACCAAGAGATTTCAGTTAGAAAACTACAAAAAGTATTTACTAAATCGGAATACTGCATCTTCTGTTGTTGTATCGTACATTGAGAATTGTTTAGTTTCCGAAGATGAAGCCGCAAAGCATTCTTTTCATAAAATTATGGTAAGAAAATGTGTAAATATATTGTAAATACATTTAATTCCTTATAAAATAGTTGACAAAGTTATTTTACACCTACTTCAAACTATTAATAATGTACTTAATTTAATTAATTTCAGGTTCACAACTGGCCAGGAAATCATATAGAACTTTTCGAAACTCTAATGGACTACTTCCAATCACCGTTCACTCCAGTAAATTACACGTCTCAAGGGGAAATTGCGACATTTTACACAAGCAGCCTAAGCTTTGTAGCAAAAGTTATTAAATTTGATTTTATGTTCCCATACCAACGTAACATGTTCAATCTAGACTTGCTATTCAATGACAGGTCTTCTGCGGACTGTTTTGATAATAGAGTGATGCTGGATGATGTGGTAGCTGGAGTAGTCAGCAACAGGTTAAGCGACAAATTTGAATTGGACTTGTCTAGCTTTGATCAAGATCCAGGTTAGATTCATTCCTTTTATGTAATTTGAATACAGCCTCATAAGATATTTGATAATTTTCCTTACTTTTTTCAGAGTTTATTGAGAAGAAAATACACTTCTATAAGCTTGCTCTGCTCTCACAGTATAAACTCCTCATGATTCGCATGGGAAGGGACACCAAAGCCTTAAATTTAAGTCGAAACAACTTGAGGTATGTCAATTATCTGGTTTATATATATATATATATATATAACAACAATATATATTCAACAAAATACCTGAAATAATAAGAGCTTCACCTACAGAACGTATTTTCATTACGAAACTTAAAACTTTTTGTATTAAAAAGGCGTATTACTCTGTTAAGGAGTTCCTTGATGAGTGAGTGTGTCGAGTCCTTTTGGTGTACATAATTATATTATATAATTGACATGTTAATTTTAACTTTAATTTGATAACTGCTGCATTGGTTTCTTTGTGTACAATTTCAAATCTATTTTATTTCTTTCAACACTTTAGTATTATTAACTTTTAATTTTATTTTTTAAGACTGAACACGTAATAATTGAATGTTTGACAATGTAAGTTTATTACAAATAAATTATTCTATTCTATTCTATATATTGCTGACTGTGATTTATGAGATGATTTAAGAAAATCTGCAATGCATACATAATTGTTTAAATAAATGCCGAATTCCTTGCACTATTTTTAAAACTATTAATATTATATTGTAACTAGTATGTACACATAATAGGCGCATAACTAGTATGTCAAGTATCTGCAGGAATGGTCAGCATCAAAAGTAGCTGACAATTTTACTACCAGCATATGCCAAATTGCATACTAAAATGGTCAGATACTTATGATTTATGATGCTGACTATAAAAGTATAAAATTAAGAAGCATATCATTTATTTTAAGAACAGGCTGGCAATTGTTGTAATTTCTACCATTTACTAATTTATTGCTTTATTTACAGCTCAATACCAGCGGATATATTGAATTTCTTCATTAAAGGAGATTTAATATCCATTAATTTAAGCAACAATGAAGTTAGTATACAATTTTTATCTAATGCTTACCAAAGGTATCTCAGATAAAACTTGCAATATAGTGAAATCAAAATATTTTTCTATTAGGGATGTGAAAACTTTACTCACTATAGGTAACATACATATGAAAACATAAGAATTATTCATTTTAATTGTTTCTGGAAAGTCATGGCCAAGTTCTCTATTCAAAGGTCATTATTCTAGCGTTTTAACAGTGTCTCATTACAATCCGCAATATCAACGAACAGGATGATCTGAGGAGCCATTTTCGATTGCCTAGTAGAAGTTGCGGATTTTTAACAATTCTTTTAAAAATTATGTTGTTAGTATTACGATTTGGCCAATATTGCAGAGGTAGTAATGAGATGGTTAATTGGACACTTAAGATTAGACTACAATGTTTCCTTTGCACTTTCAGATCCCAACATTAGGGGAGCTACAAAGAATAAGTAGCAAGATCGAAAAGCTCTGGATTGAAGGCAACCCATTGTGTGAGAATTTAGACCCCACAACATATGTGAAAAATATTGTTATGAGGTTTCCGAGGCTGACAGAGTTGGTGAGCTTATCATAAGACCTGCATTTATTAGGTTATATTATTATGGTGATGTGACTATCTTATTCACGTACCATACCTACCTAATGTGAGTGAGACATTGACTTGCTCTTTTTTACAAGGGCCTTGACCTAGACCTAGATGTACTTATAAAAATCATGATTAGGTATACAAACCAAAACATGTGTGTAACATATATGTATTTGCTTAAATTTACATGACACTCATAAGTTAGTTAGTGTAACTAAATAGACATACATGATTACCTCATCGTTGTCGAGGGTTTATTGTGTGTGAAATGTATGGGTAAATAAGTATTAAGCCATGCAATAAATATGCAAAAATTTACTTAATTATAAAGTAACACTAACATTATTATTTTATTTACAGGATGGTATAACTCTTAACCAAAATGGCGTAATGATACCGTTCTTCAGGAATTACCTGGTAATACCAGACAGAAAAAACAAGATGCTAGTTGAGAAATTTCTCACCTTATACTTTGCACATTATGATTCAAATCGGAAGAAAATTAGTACTTTTTATGATCCTAAAGCCTCTCTTACTATAAACACATCATTTAATGGTAATTATACTATATACATAAATTACATAATAAGAATAACAACAACTATAATTTATAAAAATAGTATACTAGACAATTGTAGCCCTAAAATTTTCCGCTAGATGTCGCTGTGCCGTCTGACTCAACTCTGTACATCGCGCTGTTAAGATTTTTCCTGCGTCAGTGACCCCCTTAACTTACCCGTATTAATTCATACTTACCTGGCGTAGGGGACACCGTGATCATGAAGGCGGTTCCCCCAGGGCGAGACCTAGTCATTGCACTGCGGTTGGGTTGACCCTTGCGAATATCCCTAATGTGGATATCTCGGACGTGTTATTTTTGGTAGTGGGGACTGCGTTCGCGCCGTCCCCGTCTTTAATTCGTGCCACCATCATGTTAAATGCTGCTGAGTTGAGTCGCTGAGCGACTGATGACGCTGAGGAAATTATTATTATATGTACGAATATCATAATTTTTGGGTCATGGGTGTTATGTATAATATCTCTTAGAGACTATACATCTCTAATAAACAGCTTAGTGTAGTATGACACTCAGAGACTTTATACATCTCTGAGGAAATTTAATAGTTTTAAAATATTTTATTGCATGTTATGACGCCTAGAGACCAAATACATCTCTAAGAAATTTAGGTTTAATAATTATTTTCTATTCTAAATTATTCACGTTGACGCCTAGAGACCTTATACATCTCTGTGGAATTAAATTAATTAAGTAATTATATTTTATTGCATGTTGTGACACCCAGAGACTTTATACATCTCTGGGTATATTTAATATTATGAATTTATCGTTAAAATTTTATTTTAATGTTCCTACTTAACATTGATTTAGAGTATCTATACATCTCCTTTACGTGTACCAGTGTAATTAGTTATAACACAAATGTAATCATTGTACTTAATTGTTTTAAGTATTATTTACGAAAAAATGACTTACTGTTGAGTTTCTTTCGGCTTTCTTCTCAACAGCGGTCTCCTCTTGCGAAATGCCGGTAGATTCACAATCTGACTTGTAAAAGTGCCCGTGTGGCCTACTTACTGAATAAATTATTTCATTTCATTTCATTATGTATTTATATATTATGTATATCGTCGTCTACTAGTACCCATACTACAAGCTTTGCTTAGTTTGAGACTAGGTCGATTTTTATATGATTGTCCCACAATAATTATTTCAATGTAATTCATTTCCATGTTGCTTCATTATTGGAAGATTTATAAACTGACGTTAAAAATGTTCAAACAGTGTTTTATCGCATGTATTGTATGCCGCATACAAACTTTTGTAAGAAATATCGGTTATTCTTACAAATACGGACGAACACTTAATTATTTACATAACAGTATTCCCTAAAATCAGAAGAATAAAGAAAAACAGCTCTAAAATCGGCCTATTATATACACAATGATTTTTAATCGGTGATCAGGTACCAACTTTTCTAACTCAGTAAATGATGGCGGTCACGTTGAAGTCGTAATTACATGAAAACAAACTTATTTTTCTATGATATTTTTTTATTTTGAAACCATTGACGTAATAATACCTCAATGTTTGAAACCAATTTTGTCCTAAATTCCTTGTCGCCGAACTAATCTGTATCGGTGTGCTTACAACCTCTTTAATAATTTAATGGTAATGACAATTTATGTATTGTCATTACATAAACAAAGTCGTAGAAAATTTCGTAAAATTTCCCGCCAACGCGATGACACTTGACGTAGGTATCGTACTTCAATAATTTATGTAGGATGACCATGTATCTAGTGGTTATTAGTTTTAATTATGTTTTAACTTTTAGTTAATTTAACAGTGAGGTAATTGCGCGGGACCGCGCGTATTAAGTTAAATTTTAGCTAAATATTAATATTTTTCTACTCCTGATCACCGATTAAAAATCATCGTGTATAGATAACAATGATAACATCCATGACCCAGGAACAAATATTCGAGTTCATCCCACAAACATTTGGCCTGGCCGGGATTCGAACCCAGGACCGCCGGCTCAGTAGGCAGGTGTCTAAAAACCGAGCCAACTGCGTCGTCAAGGGTTCAGTTTTTCAAACATACACATATGGCTATGGGATACCTTTTATTTGATAACGGTACCTAAAGCAAAACAGAGAGCAGAGGGATTGTTTCTTACCTTCGTGTATCGTGCCTCGTAGGTATGAAATTAATTATTATTATTTCTTTCCTTGTGTTCTAGACGCAGAAGAGGCAGCGCGTCCTATCTACAACTCGTTCTCACGGAATATCCTCCACCCGGCCAAACGTAGGCACGTGATGACGAACCACAAGATATATCGCCTGCGCAACGGATGCATGCAGGCGCTGTTGTCGCTGCCGAAGTCTGAGCATGACCCTACCACCTTCTCTGTGGACGTGCTTACACATGACGTGAGTAAAACGGTAGACGAAATTTTGTTGATGCCCTCAGCTGTGAAAAGCTGTTGCGGGGCCGCGTAGTCGCAATAAGTAAAAAAAATTGGGCAAGTGCGAGTCCGACTCGCGCATGAAGGGTTCCGTACCATAATCTATAACAGGTTTGTTGTATGAGAGCCCCCCTTAAATATTGATTTTATTTTATTTTTAGTATTTGCTGTTATAGCGGCAATAGAAATACATCTTCTGTGAAAATTTCAACTGTCTAGCTATCACCGTTCTTGAGATACAGCCTGGTGACAGACGGACGGACGGACGGACGGATGGACAGTGAAGTCTCAGTAATAGGGTCCCGTTTTTACCCTTTGGGTACGGAACCCTAAAAAGCAACCATATAGCATAAAACCGAACATTATCAAGAGATGGCGCTAGTGGTAGCAAAGCCACTCGTCCCATGAAATCTTTTTCTTGTGAAAAATATGTTGCGCTCGTGATTTGCTTTTCCATGATCTTATGTTTTTAATATTGTATTTAATGCTTATTTACTTTTAGACATTGGGAATATTGGGATAACCAAAGTCACGGCAACGGCAACAGATGGCGCTAGTAGTACCTACGTTACCTATTTTCTATCCTGAAAAATAGGTTTTGGTCATGATTCACTTATCAATAATAAATTAATAATAATACTAGTCCACCAATGAGTTGCAAAACTAGCTACCTATTATTCTATGTTTTGTTATAGAAAAAATGCATGATCATAGTCGTAGACGGCACGTACCGTGAGAAGTCCTTCGACCCCGGACAGCCAGACCGATATTACCGGTTCCGACGCACCTTCGTGTTCAACATCTACATCCTGCAATCCAACTCTGTGTACCATATCACGAACGAGATGTTCACCGTCTCTGTGGCAACACAAGAACAAATTGACGAGAGTTTTAAGGTATACGCCAAACCGTGTCTGGTGTGGTACTATTTATTGAATCGCACAGTTTATCCTGAAACAATTTGACGATATATAATTGATATATAAAATCAACCCCAATCCATATTAACGCTCATATAATTCTTATCACAGATCCCGATTCGAAATCTGAATTCCTTAGCCCTTATAAACCCAGAGCCTGAAGAAAGAGAAGCATTAACCAGAGCGTTTACTTACGTCACGCAGTTGAAGAAGACGGAAGTAGAATTGTAAGTTAATATACTCAAAAAGTCAAAATAAATCAAAACGTTTAATCTGTAAGTAGACCACAAGGGAACTTTCACATGTCTAAATCTGAATCTACCGGCATTTCACTGACAGCTAAGAGGAGACCGCTATTTTATACATCAATATATTATGAATGGAAAAATGTAAACGAAAAGTAACCAAAATACATCGCGCACGAATTCAGTTTTAGTTTACTTGCTACTCGTCACTAGATGTCGCCAGTAGTACATTCTTTTGATCCATACATCGTAATCTTTTCTATTAGTAATCTTTTAGGCAAACTTTATAATTATTTTTATTTTTCAGACGTCTGAAAATTCATAACTGGGATATCAGAAGTGCAATCACCGAGTTTTGGGACGAAATGAAACAAAATAAAATAACCGCAGACAAGTTCATTGAAGATGATTTCGACGATTTCTCTGATACGTCTTCGCTGATAGATGAAATTGACTAAATAAAAACGTGTTTAAGATTTTGTTATTTTTTTTGGATACCTACATTTAAATTTCTGCTATTGGTATAAAATTGAAAAGTGTGTACATATTTCTAAATCAGCCAAATGGATGACGTATGACTGTAGTTTAGATGATGCTTCGTATCGTATCTTAGATGATGCCTTACTCTGAAGCAAAGAATATAATACTCACAACTCTGAAGCCTCGGCTGTAATCGACACCGTGTTGTTAGGCTGTAGGCAGGAGCTGTGCCCCAGCGCCTAGCGTGTGATTCAATATACTGTATGAGCGTGTGCCTGCTGGCGACTCGCGTGCACGGGCACTCGAAGGATTGATGGCATGTCTAACTGGGTTAGATTTTTCATTTCACTCTCTCCAGTCTCTCCGAAACCGAATAAAGTTCGACCAAAAAGAGTAGAAATCAAAAAGTGGTAATTCTGTAGTGTCATTCCTTTCTAATCAATCTAAGAAAACGGGACGGCCTTCAGTATTGCCAGTTTTTAATATCTACTCTTTTTGGTCGGACTGTATGTAAAAATGACAGCGGTCAGCCAGTTGAAGCGAAAGGAAATCTGTCAAATGAATCTGACAGTGACAGCATTGACGCTCGCTTGGCTTTTTATTGCATTATTCACAATTTTGTATTAGAATTTGTATAGTTTGCGTTTTCATAAATTGCCATGTGGCTTTAGACTGGTTATTATTTAAAAAATCATATTGTGAAACAATAGATTAATTTCTGTTAGATCTGGTGAATAATGTCAAACAATATGAACCCCGGAGGCAACATGCCCTCAATAGGGTCCATGAATCCATCTGGAGCAATTCAGTATGCCAATAATCCGCTACAAAGCCCACAGCTCCAGTCCAGCTCGATTCAGAGCTCACCGTCACAACACAGTCCTATGGGGGCTCAGTCTCAGATTGGCGCGAAAGTAAACCAGAGTGGTGGAAATGACCAAACTGCACAGGTGAGGTAACAAAAATATTTGATGAATGCTAATGTCACATACATATCACATCTCATTTAGATTTTCTATACGCACATTCTAATCTGTTGCTGTTTTTGTCAATATTTACAAATTATATAGGCATTTGTTAACATGTAGTGCAGTAGAGAACATTGTAAATTTAACGGAAAATATCTTTAATACTTCAGACTGAAGTATGAATGTCAAATAGTTTGAGATCACTGTTGTATGATGAACATGTTGCGTAGCACTGCATTGAATAAATTAGACAATGAAAATTTAAGGAATATTGCCACCAGTGTCAGACCAAAGTTTCAGTTTCAGCAAAAAAACATACACCTGTTATCTTACAAGTAAGAGTAGTGTTACACATCAGCATAATGTTATTCAATAGAAAGTTACAGGAAGGTAATAAAAGGATGTTCCAACTATGGGACTTGATGTACTGCCCTACCCACAGATTTATACATATTACATTTTTGACAATCATTAGTCGTCATTTCACTAAAATTTGTTGAGTACGTAGAGCTAGTTAGGGATGATCTGTGACAATCCTGATAATACGTCTTGGATAAGGTTGTCTGAAGCAGTAGCTTAACAAGGTTTTGGTTAAACTAGTATCATATGATGTATTATTTTTTATATTTGACACATACGCACACACATACAGTATGCTGTTCTACACATATCTTGATCTGGATCCATGAAAGGTCAGCGTCATGGTGCTCACAATTGCTGTGACATGTGCTGAGGGGTGCGTCCCACGAGATATAACTACATAATATATAATTTCATATTAATAACGTTCACAAGATATAATGAACTTTTGCTATAACATCAAAATCAATATTTTTATTAGGAATAACAGTCAATTAGCATAATACTCATGTTGTAGAATGATTTTTTATATAACACTCAAATACTCTAAATTCAGTTGATATAACATACATAACGTATATCGATCATAGTGTATACTTTCTTTTAGTATAATGATTAGAAAATATAATAGCGTATGATATACTAAATAGGTTATAACTGCTACCCCTATGCACCTAAAATGGAATATGGGTCAAAAACCGAAAACTGTAGGTTAGGTTAGGTTTGTTTTATGACCATGGATAGCGGAGCGAGCGGAGCGTCATAATGCTTGCTTGCATGGAGGTATATAAAAATTTAACAGCGAACTATTGCAAAAGTATGTACACAATTAATAATGGCAGATGAAATTCTGGCAAGTAAGAGTATACCGTTTGAAAGAACTGCGACAAAATGGAATATGGGTCAAAAACCGAAAACTGTAGGTTAGGTTAGGTTTGTTTTATGACCATGGATAGCGGAGCGTCAAATAGCTTGCTTGCATGGAGGTAGGTATATTGAAATTTAACAGCGAACTATTGCATAAGTATGTAGCATTGCCATCCAGCGTGGCAATGCGGCCAGCCTTCTGGGCACACTTCCGAGCGACAGCGATTTAGGGCAAATTTTTTATTTTTAAATAGTTTAAGTTTTTAGCATATACTTAGTCTTAGTTACATATTAGTTTATTGTTTATTGTTTTTATTAATATCTTGTGTTTTTTATGAAATAAATAATTTTTGTACACAATTGATGTGCAGGCGGTTATACTATACGTGCATTATGCATTTTGATGTTAGATGTATTGAGTAATATACATTATAAATTTGAGATATTATGAACGTTATACGTTATGATCGTTATATACAATGATATTATACTTAATTAAAATAGATATTTTGATGTTATATCTAACGTTCGTTATACACCTTGAACGGTATGCAAAACAAGCTTATACAATATGAGCGTATATAATATGAATATTATAGTATAAGTTCTTATATCTTATATTACTTACCCGTGCTGAGTGGATTCCATTATTGCAACCTTGACACCATTTAGCTTATAGTAGATAAGATGAATAAGTTAAATATCACTGATTAAATGTAATTTGTTTGTTATACTAATGTTAAATGCAAAATAAACATATCTTCTACTTAATATTTCCTCTTTATTTGACAGCTCCTCAGCAGACCAAGGCTTCAAGAGTTGGTCAGAGAAGTTGACCCCACAGTGCAACTGGACGAAGAAGTGGAGGAAATGCTGCTGCAGCTAGCCGATGACTTTATTGACACATCTCTAAATGCTGCATGTGCTCTCGCCAAACACAGACATGCTCCAACTGTGGAGTTGAGGGATGTGCAGTTACATTTAGGTGAGAGCAGCCTTCACATTGTATTATTTTAACAGACTTCAAAAAAGGAGGAGGTTCTCAATGCGATTGTATTTTTTTTTTTATGTTTGTTATCTCGGAACTTTTGACTGGGTGAACCGATTTTGATGATTCTTTTTTTATTTGAAAGCTGGTGCTTCCCGTGTGGTCCCATTTTCAATTTGGGTTATTTCTGACAAAGGCATCCATGAGAAAACCATTTAAGTCTTAAATTTGCCTAAGGTTTATTATGTGTGACCTTTATTATCGGAAGTCTATTTAATCATTGGTTGGCGTCCAAATCTGATAAAGCTATGCCTTTCAAACTTTGAAGTTAAATCTAGAAAATAAATAATTATGTTAAGTTAGGATTTCCATGTCCATAATCCTTTCTCTTCTTCAATCTATTACTCATTATTCTGTATACCGGTGCTAGCATACTATATCTTGCCGCTACTTCGCTTGTCACGCGACTCAGCGTCATCTGGCTTGCTTGCACGGTATTGAAAGGAACGTAAATCGTAGTATTTTTCACACAACAAGGTATACTCATTTGCATTCTCTTTCTTGTCTAGGGCTCTATAGAAAATTTCTTTGGTGCTATGCTCAGTACCTCTTTCCAACAGACCAACTAATTAGAACATTCAACTTTTCCAGAGAGACAATGGAACATGTGGATCCCAGGTTTCGGCAACGACGAGCTGCGGCCGTACAAACGCGCTGCCGTCACCGAAGCACACAAACAACGTATGGCGCTCATTCGGAAAACCATCAAGAAGTACTAGGGACATGGAGAACATTATCAAGGAATACTAGGGAAATAACTGACAATGCTTTGACAGGAATGAGACCATACAAGGGCAGTAAGATATGTCAAAAAATGCGTGTGAAATGTGCATTCTAATGCCATTCAACGCTTGACAAATTATCAACAGTGGGAAGTTGTGAATGAAAGATGTGGCTGAGTAGGCATTCTTAGTCTCAGTGTTGATACCACAGTTTAATTAGCAACACAGTTTCGCATTTGTAATGAGCTAATAAGAATAAAAAGAAAAAGAAAGAATCAGAATCAGAAAATTATGTAACAAATTAAAAGACGTAGGCCTTTAAAATATCTGCCCAACAAGATGGCGTTACTAACATCAATTTCTCTGCATACTTTTGATCTTTTGAGAAATGATCACCAGCAGAGCAGTACAGTCAGCATCATGTAGTCAAGGTGTCCAAATATAACACATCCTTACTGCTATGCAAATAAAGATATATTTGTCTACTTTGATCCTACGTCAGGCTGATGATGATAACAGATTTCTGACTGTAGCGCCGAAAAAGTAACCATTTTAGGGGCAAAATTTAGACACAATGCATATTCTCATTTGAGCTAGCTAGGTGTACTAATTAGCTTAACCAAGTGGTAGGTTTAATGGCTAATTAATGTCAATTTGGATTATAGTATTGTATGTTATTCTTATTGTATGTACAATGAGATGCAGAATTGCATTTATGCAGCCCATAGTATGTACATATAAGCCTAAATTAATTTCGATAAATGCTCGGTGAGAACACAAAATTGTCTTAGTGGAATCTTTTCAGGCCAGGTGTATTATTCTTATTGTATATAAGGGTATAAGGACAAACTGTAGTGATTAAACATTTTTATTGACCTGAAGTGTTTTACAATGTCGCCTAATTGATACCTTCTCATGGGGATTTGGTTAATTCTGTCCAGCATGTAAAAATTCGGTTATTTTACCAGCTGGAAATCTTTTATATGTGTCCTCACGAAGTAACTTTTGTGAATTGTGAAAAATAAGGTTATAAGGCCCGGCCATTGCGCGACCGCGGCAGCGGTGAGCGGTAAAAACAAAATCATAGTCATAAAGCGCCAATCGCCCCGGCCACGACTTCGGCGGCAATAAGCGGCGATCATAGGTGGGAGCGAAAGGTCCGAGCGCGGTGTCGCTTGCCACCGAAGTTCTAGCCAGGCCTTTATTCATCCTGCACGTCTAGCATAACTTTGACACGCGACTCATGTCGCGCGAGATAGCATCATCCGTCACTATCTCATAGTACTGTACAGATAGAGACAGGTAGTATATCTCGCACGAGTAAGAGTCGCGTGTCAAAGTTATGCTAGCCGTGCTGATTATAGTTATTACCCAAAACTGGAAAATACACAGGATAGCTTTTACTTTCCAATCTGAAGCGGGGCTAAACACTAGCTTACGGTCAGACGTTTTACACGTGCAGCCTGTGGGTGAGGTTTACACAACGGGCCTATAACGCATTACGCGTTCAATATAACAACATCCTGAGGATGCTGTTGCGGCTGCCGAAGCATTGCAGTGCTTCTGGTATGTTCGCGGAGGCGCGGCTAGATTACTTTTTTGCCATTAGGCGAAAGAGAGTCGCTTCAATGCTAGCGCGAGTGCGCGGCAACAGCAACGCGCTTCTCAGGGTGTTGGCCGACAGACTTGACTGCCCGATTATGAAGACTTGGGTTGAGATTGCTATTGGGAGAGCGAAGTAGATGACGCTACGCTATCTGTACCTCGCACTCTCAGAAGCTAACATATTTTTCCTTTTTAATGTCTACTAACATAGTTGATAAGATTGCTGACTAACACAAATATGGATCATTATGGTCTGAATTAAATGATTTTTATTTTATTTTTTAAACAGGATAGTGTGGCTGTTTATTATAAACCCATTTCCCTCTTTTGCCTCAAGGTAAAAGGATGATGATCTATGAGCAAACAAATATTTCATTTAGTTGGTAAAATTATTTGATTTTGCTTACCCACATACGCAACACAAAAAAAGTTAAAATAAAATGACCTTTATAAACAACACACAGTTTTATTAAATTAAATTTATAATTATATTTCCTTAAATATAACGTGATGAAACATTTCATATGATAAAGATTGATGATGATTGTCATAAATCATAATGCAAATTATGGTGAATTTTGTCTGTCACATATTATCACAATCGAAATAAATAATAAATTAATAATGAACTTAACACTGAAATCACAATGAACAGTCACTTGGTAAAATATTTTAATACTTTATTCAACATTTTATTGTTAGTTTGTCTTATCATCCCGTCTAGACTGAATGGGCAGGGGAAGTCCATAAAACAATTCTAATATTGTAAACATTTATCTTTAGACAGATATGTAGTTAAAAATATCACAAAGTAGGTGGTGACAACACTATCGTACAATTATAATGGCTCTTCTATACAACCAATCGGCCTCCAATTTAGGAATTCGAATACATTACACTGAAAAACTTATGAAAATCGACAAAACGGCGAATTCATATTACTTAAGGTTACCTCAAGTTCACCATCTTAATGGTATAGTAGAGCCATAAAGATTTTGGACAAAAAAAAATAGTGTTAAACCGCGGGAAGAGTGTTATATGTATGTTATATAACTAAATATAGATTTTGACATTAATTGTCTAAGTACATACACATAACTGATTTGAACTTATAATCATGCATTATTTTACATTACGTAAGTACCGGACTTACACTTTGGAATGTCAAATTACATATAAAATATATGAAATAGATATTTTTTATATAAATTCACTAGTCTTAGATGCCTTGCATTTGCGCAAATATTTTAAGAACCAGGGATGTCAAATCGTCTACTTTAAACGACATAAAATCTAATATAATCTAAAGTGATTAATTTTTTATCACAAAATTAGGTCATGGCTTCGCCAAGTGATATCTAATACTAAAACAGAGTTATCGTAATACCCATAGCAACTGAGGTTTATCTCTACTGATGGAGTAATACAGACGATGCACTGTGCAAAAACGAAAACAATCAATTTACTAGGGAGATTTAAAAATCACCATAAATATAATACTAACTTGAATCATTTCTACTTCAGCAATACAGCCTACTTTTCAAAATACACGTGGAATACTCCACCTAACATGAGGCCCTCATCGCATCATATTTAAGCATGTTCGTTATACCAAATTGATATAGATTCTCGTGTTAACGATATTCGTTTCGCTGTCCTTGCTACGTCACGTGGGGGTAATTCAATTATGTACGCTGCTCTGCGTACGAGCTTGAAGCGTTCTACTAAACAAATCTAGGTAGGTAATAACCTAAGCACTGCAGGCCTCGTCCTTGTTGACGAGGTAGAGGTGGTCCGAGGAGTCCACCTTCTTCCAACTCAAAGCCTTGGACTTGATGGTCACTGGTATCTGAAACAAAAAACGCTTCTATCAGCTAAACAGTACTTTCGAATGTAATAAAATATGGATGAAATATTTTCGGTGTATAAAAGCTCTGTCGGAATTGTATATATATTAGAAACAATAATACATTCTTATGAAATACAATGCCTTTAAGCGATGTGACGAGAGAAAAAACAAGTTCTTTTGAAATTTAATGAATGACGTCCTTTAGAATAACATCATTGTATTATTTTTATTGAAAATTGTTTTGCTCAACATCTTACTAAAAAAAGCGACTAACGATAATGTGACGGGGAATACCCAATAGGTACTATTCGGCTTATATTAACATAATTAGCTGTTGAATTATCAGATAAACCTGTAGAAATACTTAGATAAACAGAAATCACCTCTTGTAATTGTATCTACCTAGTGAAGCCATGCAATATTGCAGTAGGTGACAATACTTTCATGTGTTCGGTATTACAGCGTTCTCCCTAATACCGGAACACGTACCAGATCGATGTACGTTGTACAATGTACTAGCTAGCTAGGTGTACCTACATTTGCACTTCCAATCAGCCCAGCCAGACAGACATCACGAGATGGATGCGAATGGCAGGCCGCCAATCGCGCGATTTGTTCGAGACACACCTCTCAGAAATAACGTATTTTAATGACTAGTTTAATTTATACGGCAGGTAATGAAAACACGTAACATTGCTACAAAACTAGTGTCGCTATGCTACACAATGCATTAGGTGGCTGAATACAGATTTGTCGATACAAAGAAAGTCCCTAGTGCACAGAGACAATTTGAAAATTAAATCTTCAGTAAACGGACGATTAAAATGCGACAATGTTATTAATGGGTGGATCAACTTTTTCTTGCTGTTATTCTGTCCCGTGACCCGGGGACAATAGTGATAACACTTCTAAGAAAAGTGTTGATAATTTATACTACTGGTATTGTCAGGTCAGGAGATAGTGTATATAAGAATTGGCTTATAACTGCTTAAATTACAAAGCTTTTGCTAAATATACCACGGAAAATCTTAGTTTTAATCAAAAATGACCCAGGGGACATCACCATGGCAACGAGTGACAGAAAATAGTTGATTGACCCTAATAATCCATACGTGTTAAGCTCCTCCGGCCTCGTGTAATTGTAATTATAATATATCTGAGACGTTACACTTGAAAAACTAACAAAGGCATAAATACGTCAGCAAAAACTCTACGTTTATATTATGATAAAATAACAATATGATAGGTATTCTGCGCAAACGAATTTTAATCTAATCAATTCAAGCGCAACGAATCATTATCAAGGATATCGAGGATATTGTTGGTTTGGACGAGTTAATATAATGAAAATTGAAACCAAACTCGAATTTATTTAATTCGTTAGCAACTTAATTGGTTTATTATTATATTGATACATACCTATTATATTATTATATCTTCGCTATGCTTTGCTTGTTTATAAACCATACATTGAATTGTAATCGCAAAACTTAAAATGAAGTCCATGGGCACACTGCTATTTTAAAGAATCCTATAATTTGGGCACTTATTAATCGTTTGAGAAATGTAGGAATTTATATTATGTGAATTATGTGATGCATGCTTCGTTTTAGGAACATTGCCAAGTATTAAAATGAAGTTCAAAGAAAATTGAATAGGCCTGGAACAGAAGGCCATGGCTTCATGTGGGGTACCTACCTACGAAAGGACATGTTATCGTTATGATGGATGATCCTATAAATATTACGATAAAGGCGGACGTTAAAGTTTGTTTTTCACTCGATTGCGTCGCAGCTAGTTGGTTTTCGTATGTAGATTTTAATCAATTGTTTCAATTAAACACAAGTTACACTACGCAATAAATATATCAGGGGAAGAAGGTCGCGTTCAAGTAATATGTACGTATCTATCCATAGCAAAGAAAGTCAATAACTGACTGCAATATTAATATTGGTACTATTGTCTGTTAAGAATTAGTTTTCATTCTTAATAGTGTTTAGGCTACCAAGAAGTTAAATTACCAGATAACAGTTATTAGAAAATAAATTGAAATTTCTGCGTGAAATATAACAAAGAGATTGTATTTGATTGTGTCGTAGAATTCATATTATATTGCATTTCTATAACTGTTTGGTACACTTTGACATAGTTTCCGAAGAACGAGTTCTGTACGAGTACAGTAAGTAGCAGAAGTTGCTAAGCACGCTAAGTGCTCAAAATTATGTACACACGGACTCTATTACCAAGAAAATAAGATCATTGTGATTGTGATCAGGTGCTGCTTAGCTACTTCTTCTGCTGACTGTACATACCGAATGTCCAACTTATATTGCACAAGTGACAATTTTATTAGAATCTACTAAATTTCAAATTATATGGTATTTCTAGACCAAGAAAATATAAAAAGACTGACAAGTATCACACTAATATTATAAAGGCGAAAGTTTGTTACTTCTTCACGCTGCAACGGCTGGACCAATTTTGATAATTTTGGTATGAAGGTAGCTGACACCCTGGACTAACACATAGGCTACTTTTTATCCCAAAAAAATTGAAGTGCTCCCGTGGGATGAGCGGGTAACATTGCACGACGCAGCTAGTTATTAAATAAAGTGATATTGATTCTCCAGCATGGTTGTCATCGCATATGTGATAAAAACCGTGCCGTGACTAACTCTGCTTCAAATGGGCAAGGTCGGCGGTAAACAATATGGGAACGAATGCAAGACAAACACTATTGCCATAAAACTCTAACGTCTTATTTCATGTATAAACATAAAACTCTGTGACACACGTTCGACATTTATTTCTTAAGACTTTCGAAGTTTTATGGAATTTATGGTAACTCGTCTTATAATTAAATTCAAAATTGAATTCATTAGTTTTGTCTTATAATTAATTCAATATTGAATCCCACTTGTGTGTACCTTTCCGACAATCCATTTTACATACTCTTGGTTCTATTGTCATAAGAAATTAACGTAATGTATTTACGTAATACGTTGCGTACCTACACGTACGTACGTACAATTTAAATAACATATTTTTTAAGCTGAGGAAAGGATACAAAGTGCATTAGTGATGCCGGTATTTCCTGTTATCTTATCGCAATGTAAAGCTATACATGCCTTTTACCTTTGTGATATGCACAGATTAGTGTCTATTTACTGGTTGTTGTTGTCAACTGGGCTGACGCTAAACAGTACTTTTAACATCCACGTGCAAGGCCATTGGTTATAACTGCTATTGGCTAAATAGTCACTTCCGGTGAGTAACTGACTCATATAATGTGTAATTCATCTAGAATCATCCCAAAATAAAACTATATTTATTGAAATATAGTTCTAAACTTCTAATCGTATTAATTTAGCCTACGTTACTAAGAGATTTTTTATGCAAGTTTACATGTGGTGACGATTTCTGATATTTATGTGAGAGTATGGTTGCCAAATTGGAGATTGGCATCTCGCATAGATAGACTCAGATGTGATTGCTCTTGCGCATCATGCAATAAGTATGTATTCATCATGCGGGAATTAAATTTCCGCTCTGAAGGACGCACGGTAGGGAACTAACGAACCTAACCAGGCTACTTGTAGCGGTTCGAAGGGTTTAGAGCTCTTTAACACCTAACTCAATATATTTTCTAGGAAATTATCTAAAACTATTTATTATACATTAGGTACCTTAAACAAAGGAATGACGCATCCGTGACGCAGTAACTCGCTAAAATTACAAGATACGTTGAATTATCCTACACGATGTGAGGAATGTATGTATAATTGAACAACCCGATTAGTTTATTATTATAAAAACGTCGTTCAACACAATTTCATATTGTAAGTTCCTGTTGATTTTGCAGGTAACTTATCAAAATATACTCGTGCATGGTACGGCGCATAAGTCTCTTTACATTCGCATAGTAGTACGAGTTTCCCAACGCGGAAAAATACGGCACCCGTTTCACAATGAATTCATTTGTTTCGTCATCCGTCGGCAAACGAGAAACTACCAACGCATCTCGTGATTGTCGTATTTTGTCTGATTCACGTGAGATTTGAAAACCTCACATATTTGATTTAATAAATAAATAAATAAATATCAGACATCCTCACACAAATTAAGCTCAAGAAGGCTTGAGTTATGGGTACTAGGCGACGATATACATAATACTTATATAGATAAATAAATATTTAAATACATAAGAACATCCATGACCCAGGCACAAATATTCGTGTTCATCACACAAATATTTGCCCTTGCCGGGATTTTAACCCGGGACCGTCGCACAGTGGTTCCAAATCACGAAAAGTGGGACATTGCCTATTTCACTATAAAAACATTGCATTCGATAGCAACTGCGCCAACCGCGTCGTCATGTGTCGATTTAATGTGTTGCAAGAGTAATTTTAGCATTGTGTGAATGGTCCCCAGGCTGATTGACTGATTTAGTTAAGTATTAGAACTTAGAAGTGTTCAGTGTGCGTAAGTGGATTCACGACAAATCAGAGACAACAATAAAAAATCTAATACGTTGTTTATCTTTACTACCACCACAGCAATCACTTAAACAACTTATTGTTTTCTCAAATAGAACGATGGAATCTCAGCGTTGCTGCCTGTGGACTTATAATTGAATTGCGACCATTTGCGACTTCTTGCGCAGATGCGGCGGGTGGAAGATTTTCGGATCGGTCTTTATTAGCTTATTAACTACCTATATAATTTACTATGCCATGTCGCTTCAAATATACGAATGCAGCAATGGCAGTTAATAAAATAATCGAAACACGACTGTTTGAATGGATAGGACGACCTCGTGAAGATAGTGTAGACGTCTGTGGCTGATAGAAAGACAGATCTTTATGAACAAATGTAATTTAAAAAATGTAGTCCTTAAATGACCTTCAACAAAAATTAGGTATCTTGTGAAATTACCAATAGGTATTGCTATAATGACTACGCGTAATAAATCAAAGAAATGTACCGAAGAATGTGCGTGCGGTTATATTTGTACAAATTAATTGTGCGGTTTAATTCGTACGCAGTTTGATTTAATTTGATATATGTTACAGAGTAGTCTAAAATAACAGACTATATTTTTCAACTGCCCGATCTCAACCTATCTGGAGAAATTGTCCTCCAAAGTACCTACTGAAGACAAGAATATATAACTGAATACCTACTTGAATCTGAGCCCTTAGTTTGGTTACATTGTTGCTAGTTGGCATTCGCGTCTCTTGTGCATATTAAACCACGCAATAGAGATATTAAAACACTGCGCATAAAACACGATGGGTTCCTCTCTATTGCGTCAAGGACATGCAGCATAAATATGATAAGCATGCATAACAAGCCTGTTTATATTCAGCAGATACGATCCTGGCCTCTAGCTCCTAGACTTTGAATCATAATCAGTCTCACCTTGATGACGCCATGGTCATAGTCAAACAGTTGCGTTAATAATGTCGATGTCACCAGGCTGCTGAAGGATGTTATGTTCCTGAAGAAGAGCCTGACCGAAGTCCAGACTAAGTTAGAGGTATCCAATAATACCATAACTGATCTGCGTTCTGAGGTAGCATTACTACGGTACGCTATTTCAGAATGTAGGTCAAACGACGCCTCGAACACAATCGCACGTAACACGGCGCGCGGAATGCATCTGTCAGCGACATCGCTGCTGCTGATGTAGCGGATAGCGCACCGCGCACCCCGCGCCCCGCCGATCACCCACAGGCTATAGAAGTGAAGGCGGGTACGTCACTTGTAAGAACGGTGTACCCTCAGGACGAAGAAGCCGGCCTGCCGTAATCAGTGCGGTACCGCACCGACTGGGCCCAAACACCTGCTGCGTGCTACGAAGGCCGAGGAGATCGTAGAGTATGTACGTGTGAAGACCGGAATCATCCTGAGGGTCGTGAAGTTGGAATCTCGCCATAAAGTGAACTTTAATTCTTATGTGTTGGTTCCGACTGACCAGCTAGCGACCTTCATGAAGGAAGATTTTTGGCCGAAAGGTGTTTTATTCCGGCGTTTCCGCGGTCGGCTATCAAACACCACGGACTTACGCAACACACCGTAGAAAAAGAAATGTGACCTAGTTGTTTAGTATTTTTTATATGTATGTTAGATTGTATCTATGGGCCTTTGATGCCTAAAATAAATGAATTATTATTATATTATTATTATTATTATTATACCAATACAAAAATAAGCATGTTACAATTTACGAGAAAATAAAAATAGAAGACACAGCATTTTTAGGGTCTGCATTTTATTTAAAAAAGCTATTGCGCGTCTAAAAAGCTCCACGTACAAAGAGCCCAACATGATACTGTTCATTATTTTTCACTTCTCATGCTCTAAAAGTTCTACTTTATGCTGTGCGTGGGCGACATAAAATAGCTTTTTATGCTCTAGAGCATAAAGTAAAATCGTCGTCGAAGACCAAGGCGATCGGTCCAACAGCCACACGAACAACTTAAAACTTAAACCCGTTCCAGACCTTCAGATCCTAATTATCGGATGAAATCGGATAATGAGTAGAGTTATTGTTAGGATCTATTACACTACACATTATCCGATTTCATCCGATAATTAGGATCGGATCAGAAGGTCTGGAACGGGTTTTAGCTGGCATAATAATAACAATGATAAAAGTTGCTTAATAAACAAATAAAAAAAAAACTTACAACTTCATAGAATAAACTCTTTATTTTATTTCGTTTCGTTAGTATTCTAAGACCAAGGCAAAGATACCAACAGCCAAAGTACACAATAAAACTTCTTGAAATAAATTTGTAATTTTAATTTACTATCATTTATTACTTTTTAAATTTATTTCTCAATGCTCTAATGGAACTTTAAATTTAAATTTAAATTGTTTTTTATTATAGTATTTACATGATGCAGTTTCATTTCCTCGCAATCGAAGTGAAAAGTATAAACGTCTCGTGTAAAATGGTGCGTTTTATGC
The DNA here is from genome assembly GCA_947623375.1 of Apotomis capreana. Classification (NCBI taxonomy): domain Eukaryota; kingdom Metazoa; phylum Arthropoda; class Insecta; order Lepidoptera; family Tortricidae; genus Apotomis; species Apotomis capreana. The sequence continues at coordinate 32,056,414 of OX392499.1, read as the reverse complement.
ACTTGTTGTACAATCTACTATCTAATGGTGATAGGTTAAGCCCGGTAGCACAGTATAAGGACTAAGACAAAACAATAGATTACAGCGGAAATTAAATAAACTATCCGTACCTTCTTGGTGAGCTTCCCGTCATCAGCGATGACGAACTCCTCGAGGCCGAAGACGAGCGGCGACCAGTTCCCAAGATGGAAGATGCGCGAGGACGTGCCTCGGGTCACGCGGAACTCGATCGTCTTCGCCATCAGCACATTCGTGATCATGTACACGGACTTCTTGCCTTTCAGATCTGTAACGAGCGCAGAATTAGTGCTTATCGCTTTTAAACTGACAATATTTAAACCCAGGGGCTTAGAGGAAAAGATGGGTACCGTGTTTATATCTTTCTAGCCGATAAAAATTCTACGGACCCGCCTGCTTGCTATATGCGGAGGATTCCAACCGGGCTATCAAAACTTGCCGCGACTACAGCATCACCCGTCTCTTTTGCACTGCTAATGAATAGATAGATAGCCTAGTGGGTAAGAGCAATAGTTAATGGTAACTACTCAATTAGATATAAATTCATAATTTCACAAATATTACAAATTGTTACACAATATTCTTTTAATACTTTCATATTCACAATCTCTATAAATAACAGTAGGTACTAAATACTATTTACATTTAGCCCTATATATATTATGGTTAACTGGTTAAGAACGCTATTTGACGTTTGACAGCTTGGCACAGTTTTGGGCTGTAGAGTTGTATCTTATTTTAACCTCAATATGAAATTAATTGAATACACATTTAAATTTGGGAAAGGAGCCAATTATTGATATTTACACTGGCAGCTCTTACCTATTTGTCACTTTTCGTACTTAAATATCTCGAATTTTCAAGATGAAACGTCATATTTTAATTTCACCATCCTATTTTTATAAAACAGTCATGTTTACCCTTCTTCAAAATGTTATTTTTCAGATAATAATTTCAATTGTTGTAAAGAGCCCTATTTGTGATTGTTTTCCGTACCAACCTCTGTAGGTTAAACGTAAATTCAAAATCAAACCCACAACCTCTACTTATTCGGAGTAGTGCTCTAACCCATGAGCTACCGCAACATTACGCATGTCGTGTGAAATAGTAGTTAAATAGTTTATTTCGGTTGAACAGAATTCGCTGTACCAAACAGAGATGCTATTTAATTTACCTTTGTTGTTCATATCAAGACAGACGTGGTTCTCCAGTTGCTTGTCCTTGGGCACACTGTAGCGTGCAAAGTTGACCATGATAACACGCACCTTGTTCTTAATGGTCTCATCTTGCAGTGTGATCTACAAATGACAAGATCATTATAAATGGTTGGGTCAGTTAATAATTTATCTAACTGGGGAACACATTACATTTCTCAAACAGACTGTTTTTAGGTATACAGAAAAGCAGTAAAATTGTAGTCTTAAAAATATAAAATGTTGTCAATTGTTTACAGATACAGAGAATTTACATTTGATTCTTAAATATAATTGTAATGAACATAAATACACTTTTGATTTTACATTAGAATAACAATGAAATGTCAAAACAGATTTGTGTAGCCACACCAAAGAAAACTATAAAAAACATATCCGGCCCTTAAAAATAAGATGAATGCACATTTGAAAAGCAATTTTGTTCCTAATGTCTAGGGGAAGATTGATCAGCATCTCCTAACCTTGTTTTATTGGGCTAATTTCTTATATGTGTAGGCAAAGTTTGTGTTAATACTTAACATACTTAAGGTAATAATTAACATATAAGATAAGTAATACGGTGAATAGAGACTAAAGTACTATGTGTGACCTTACAAACGGTCCGGTAGTTTTGAATTTTTGATATATTGTCTAGGATGGTTAGTCAGTGCTTAAAATGCAAAATGCACAATTCCCCCCCCTCCGCGCCCGCCGCCATTTTGAAAAACCGGCACTCTTCATATTTTTGCTCATATCTTCCTTTAGGAGCATTTTAGCTAGAAGAAAGCTTGGACAATGTTATAGAGAGTTAAATTTACTACATTCTCCATTTTATATTTTTTTTTAGGACAGATAGTTACGGAGATATCCACATTTAAAACAACGTAAAAAATCGCAATTTCCTACTGAAAAACAAACTTCTGGATTATATCTTCGTTTAGGAGCATTTTAGCTACAACAAAGCTTGGGCAATGTTGTAGAGAATTAAATTTACTATAATTTACACTTCAAATTTTGTTTCAAGGACGGTTAGTTACGGAGATATATGCACATTTAAAAAACAGGAAAAGTCGAATTTTCCGAAAATTTCTCAAAATTCTTGGTTTCGAACGCTGTCATTCAGTTATGGACTAGTCTGGGACAAATTAAAACATGTAGGAAATATAATTGCTTATAAAACTCATGTCCATATTTACATACATTTTCGGAAAACGTGACTTTATTTTTTACATATCTCCGTAATTATCTGTCCTAGAAACAAAATTTGAAATGTAAATTATAGTAAATTTAATTCTCTACAAAATTGCCCAAGCACTGTTCTAGCTAAAATGCTCCTAAACGAAGATATAATCCAGAAGTTTGTTTTTGAGTTGGAAATTGCAATTTCTTAAGTTTTTTTAAATGTGTATATCTCCGTAAATATCTGTTCTAGAAACAAAATATAAAATGGAAAATGTAGTAAATTTAACTCTCTATAATATAGTCGAAGCTTTCTTCTAGCTAAAATGCTCCTAAAGGAAGATATGAGCAAAAATATGAAGAGAGTGCCGGTTTTTTCAATATGGCGGCGGGCGCGGAAGGGGGGGAATTGTGCATTTTGCATTTTAAGCACTTACTAACCATCCTAGACAACATATCAAAAATTCAAAACTACCGGACCGTTTGTAAGGTCAAAATCCTTTATTCACTGAATTAAAGAATAGTCAAACATGTAAATGGTTTTTGACAGTGTGTCAGTATTTAATTTCTTATATGAATTATTTATGTTATTTTCTTATTGGCCTATATTTCCACTATGCTTTTATGTGGCTGTTTAGAAAATGTCTTGCTCCTGTTTATATTTCTGTTAATATAAGTATTCAAGAGCACTAATAAAAAAATATAAAGTGTAATTTTGGAGCTAAGTATTCGAAGAAGTGAGTTAAATTTGTAACACTCCAGTATGACTCACGTTCAACAACTGCTGATACTTGGAAGCACTTATGTAAATATTTACTTTCTGGAAATACTGACACTGATGATACATGATTTTAAGTGCCTGATAATACCTAACTGTTCAAATACCTGTACAGTAATTTAAGTATGTAAACGTATTTATTGATTTTTATGAACAAAATCTAACAACTATTATTACTCTAATTATACTTAAATATTTAATAATATATATGTATCTCTCTGGCATTTAAAATCATAACATTGTTTAGTTTGTGATGAAAGCAGTTTTATAGGGTATACCACGATTATTACTTTTAGTCTGGAATGAAAAGTAATAGAGAGGGCATGTTTGTTAATACATATAGAAAAATAAATATTCAACACATTCATGTACACTCTAATTGACTCTATTCAAGGTTAAGTAAGGTTAAATAAATAAGTAATCTTACAGGTACATACGCTGAAAATAATTTAAATTGCTTAGCAAAATCATGTTAAGTTGACTTGACATGAATATACATTAGCCATGAATAATAAAGCAATGATTTTGAATGTATTAACCTTAGGTCTTAAACTTGCATAATTGCCAGGGACAGGGACAGACTAGGTTCAGTTAATAACTTCATTTTTAATTGAATACTCAAGAAACTATTGTGATTGATCAATTTAGGACCTTTGAAAACCAATAATCATTGTGTAATACTTCGCCAATCCATTGCTTACCTGAATATTGTTTAACTTAATGACCTACTACATAATGAAATAGGTACGTTTGAGTTAAAAAATAATAATAACATGGAGTATAAGTTACTCTATGATGAAGATATTGTAATAACACGTTTCCAGGGCAACACTCATCCTTCTAAGCATGGTGTGCGGCGTGTTACCCAACTGCGACAAAGACAGGTCAAGGTCAAAGGTATAAAGCCTAAAAAGCCCATCAATTATATATACTTCTACGACTTACCTTCACGCTCTCATGCGGAAATTTAAAGTCTTGATCTTGAAAATCACCCTGTTCAAGCCATTTAACATAATCGCCATTAGACTTCGCTTTATTGAGATTCTTGCTCAACTCTCCAAGAGGCGTGAACATTTTACCGTTAGTTTCTTTTTCGTTGGGAACAAATAGAGACGTACATTTGTAGAGGTCTGCTTCCGTGATGTGAGGAATACAAAACAACTGGCTGCTTCCGATTTCTATTTCAATTTCTTCTCTGATAAATGGCCACGCATCCTCCAACTTCAGTGATTTTAAGTTATCCAGGCTCACATCCTTCCGGATCTCGTGCGAGTACAGCGACTTTACCACAACTTTCAATTTCTTCGGCATTTTGTTTGATTAAATTCACTCCGTTAATAATTTACACACGAGCGACGTACACTCTCTGTAGCGTAGCCACAGACTAAGTAGAGAACAGCGTAGCTGTCACGACTCAACTAACTTTTTTTTGATAGTTGTATTCTACCAACCACGCTTCACCACCGTTCCGTTTTACAGACGAGACGCAGACGTGATAATCCCATATAAATCCGTCGGCCGGGCATCACTCGCCGTGATAAAGGAGTTTCCGAGAAATTTCAGTCACTGACGTCATCACATTGTAGGTACTAAAAATTATATACTTACTTTCCTTTACATAGTCATTCATCATAAAAATTATTTAATTATTATAAAATTCTGACAATCGTGAAATTTCTTTACTTTGAGGTCGGTTAAGTATGAAAATTAAATGATTTTAAGCAGGTGGATTTTATTAGGTATAGTGTTTAGTGTATTTTATGGTACTTCTAAATTTTATAGCGAGATTTCACCTAAACATTATAGATAGATAAGCATTTCCTTACAGTAGTTAAGTACCTGAATCTTTATGTATTATAATATAAACATAACAGTAGCAGCTACCTTAAATACCTATTTCATTTCTGTTGGCAGGAACATAACTATAAATAACTTTCGTGCAGCGCAATCGTGAGGACATCCTGTTAGGTGGTGGTGCAGTGCAGTGCAACGTCAAACTGATTTCTTGACAAGCTGGAGCGAAGTTGATTAGCCTTTTCACTGAGGGCAACTGGCTCAATAAAGGTTTACTCAAAATAAGCAAGCTGGTGGGAATCAAGTTCCCACCGTTATATGGCATGAGTACCTACATCTGGTTTTGTACTGACAAGTTGAAGTTTTCCGTGTATTTTAAATGTGAAAGTTTTTAAACTTATTTTTTGATGGATTATTATTTATTACTAAGAAGTATTTGTATAACCCCCTATTATTTAGTAGTTATAGATGGGAAGGAAGACGATTTAATATTGCTTGTTATCCATACTAATATTATAAATGCGAAAGTGTGTCTGTCTGTCTGTTACCTCTTCACGCTTAAACCGCTGAATCGATGGTGATGAAATTTGGCATAGAGATAGTTTAAGATCAGAGGAAGGACATAGGATGGTTTTCGTCCTGGAAATTATACCTAAAAAGATTGAAAAGTGAGTAAGTAATTCATGATTATATTGATGAACCTGTAGGAAATGTAATTATTAGACCAAAAGCACAATTGCTCTTACATTTGCTTAGGCGCTTTTAATAATCCCTTTTATTAAGGTGATTATGTTGATATGGATATCTATCGTGTTGTACGAGGTTGCTTCCATACTTCCAAGTTCCACGCGGACGTAGCTAGTCGCGGGCAAAAGCTAGTGTAGAATAAATCAAAGCCATTACACAATGCATTTTGTTATCTTACAAGGTAACGTGCAAATAGGTTAGGTACTAAACCACTGAAAAGTTTTGCGGAAACCGCGATGACATCACGCCGACGTCACGGCGCGATCACGGCGTCGTCACGCGGCGCTAAAGTGGCTGCGCCCGCGCCCATTTTTTGCGGGTGTCGTGATCGTGGTCAACGGCTCTTGCGACTGAATGGCGTGACGTGTGAGTCATCTCCCACGCCGCTCGCAGCTGACTGGAAAATTGCTAGAATTCTCTGGCAAAGGAAAGGATATTATAAATTAACCTGGCGGAAAATTCTGATGGAACTTTACGCATGTTAAGAGAAGTACGATTGATTTTGATTAGTCAATTACTAATTTAAAAGGTAGAAAATGACTGGGATCTTCGAATGCCACTGTAATATTTATACTATTACTACTCTTACTTATACCAATTTTTTTTTAGTACACAAGAATAGCTAACAGTCGTATCCCTGAGTCGCCCCGCCCGCCCTGGCGTAGCTTGCGAATAGGCAGTAATTTTAATAACCCGAAAAAATGCATCGCTAAACTCCAGAATTTTCCACCTCTAGAAAGTGGCTTAGAACTTGGCTATAAAATGGCTCCGTCTGAAAATAGATAGTACCCTAGCTGTACATAATTTACATTTCTAAATAATAAAATGACGAAAGGTAATTGACATGGCCAGCTGCTCCTGGTTGTGTGGAAATAATTGAAAGAATATTTATTGCACTTAAAAACTTTATAAGCATAACAAAGATAAATAACATATAATTAAAGTTAAAAGAAACTAAAAATAAGTAGACGTAGATCTGTAAAATGTAAAAGAGAGCATTTATATCAGTAAGATTGTATTTTTTTTATTCGTAATCGGAATGTTGGTTTCATTATGAAAAAAGAAAAAATTGGGCAAGTGCGAGTCGGACTCGCGCACGGAGGGTTCCGTAAAAACACTTTTCATCCTTAAGTGGTTATGTTAAGTTTGCACCTGGTATGTATAGCGCCCCATACAAATGAGGTGCAAAGTTAACGCAAACAACCCGTTTGTTGTATGGGAGCCCCCCTTAAATATTTATTTTGTTTTATTTTTAGTATTTGTTGTTATAGCGGCAATAGAAATACATCATCTGTGAAAATTTCAACTGTCTAGCTATCACCGTTCTTGAGATACAGCCGGACGGACGGACAGACGGACGGACGGACAGCGAAGTCTCAGTAATAGGGTCCCGTTTTTACCCTTTGGGTACGGAACCCTAAAAACGAACTATGTACTTTTAATCTGTAAGACAAAAAATATTATTTAATCCCAAAAATAATAGAGTAAGTATACCTAAATTGCAGTACATAAAACTTTTAGTCAGTATCTTTCAGCTATTGGATAGGATGTGGTCACAGTTTCATTAATAATTACATTTATTGAAATCCTCCATGGTCATACAATTTAAGTAGCCACCTCAAAGGCATTCTTAATTTAATTATTAAATAAAACATTAATACAACATTTACATTTCAATTCAACCTCAGATGCCTGATCAGATACTTTAACACTGACACTTATACTTTAACACAGACTGCCCACTATGCAGGGAGAAAATCTCACTTCCTGGCTAAAGCAAGACGTAAAACTTTAGATAAGCCACGGGCAATTAGTAAACCTCCTGATCGCATAGTTTGACAAACACCTGCAATCTGGGATATTCACTAATTCACAGGCCTAGAAATGTAAAGTTCTATTACAGCTTTGCAAATGAAACAGAATTTGTATTTTCCTGTTATTGTTATTGCTACTTACTTTTTTTTGCTTGATAAAAATATATGAAATTTTTGATACCAGAAGTGTGTGCTAAGTGCAAAATGTTATACATTACATTACAATATTTATTATATAAACTATAACAAGGCAAGGAGTAGAAATTTCTACCTTGATTGTGTGTCTCCCAACCATGTATTCATTTCAGTGCTTTTTGTGGTTCTAGATCTTTCAACTTCCTAGTAGACAGGCTTATCACCCGGGGGGGGGGGCTTCAATTAATAACCACTTGCTTAAATTAGTAAGTAAGCCTTGAATATATATCAGTCAAGTTAATTCACCATTGTGTTATAGACAATAGTAGCCATTCCATTTATTTAGTCACATGCTATTTATTTATGTAACATTATTATATAGGTACTTTAAGCATATTGAGAATAGATAGCCTCATTCAATGTGCACTAATAAGTGCAGCCATTAATCATTAAACATCAAATGCGATTGATTGATTTAAAGCCCCAGTGATTACTTCTTATGGGCATTGGGAGTGGTAGACTGGAATACTGATGAGGCAGACATGAGATTCTCAATATACTGTCCCAGTACTTGGTTTTCCGAGCGCAGCTTCAAATTTTCTTCCTTTACAGAGTCCACCCGTTGTGAAAGATCTGTAAACAAAATATTTCCTAAGAATTTAATGGTGACATTATTATTGAGTAAACCTGCATTAGTCATTAGGAACAACTTGCAAAGTTTATTGAAACCCTTCAATAAAGTTTGCAGGTATCTATGTAATTCCTAATGAATCCATGACCCAAATTTGTTGAAAACATTTAATTATTTTCTAGTATTATAAGTTTGATCTAATTTATCAAGGAATATTTAGTAGTAGTAACGATTAAAGATCAAAATAAAAACAAAATAGATCATAAAACTGCCAGTTACAAGTTATTCAACCATAATGAATTTGACGACGCGTTTGGCTCGGTTGGTAGACACCTGCCTACTGAGTCGGCGGTCCCGGGTTCGAATCCCGGCCGGGGCAAATATTTGTGCAAAATCTTTGTTCTTGGGTCATGGATGTTATCTATATATGTATTTGTATATTATGTATATCGTCGTCTAGTACCCATAGTACAAGCTTTGCTTAGTTTGGGACTAGGTCGATTTGTGTATGATTGTCCCTTAATATTTATTTATTTATTATTTATCATTGGTTAATTTAATACAATTACTGTAGCACTGTATTATACACAAGTTGGCCAGGATTTCAAATAGATCTTGCGCTGCGCGCCATAGATTAACGGATTGCAGACTCGACACTCGAACCGTGAGCTGCAGCTTGCCTCTGTGAGAAATTTCAACTTGATCTGCATCAACATGGATAACATGCCCGAACTAAGCTCACCTTCTGGAAGTGGCTTGGGACGAAGTGATTCCCAGCCAAATCTCACAGTGGGAGATGGGCGCGTTGATTTCCCGGACTCGGGACAAGTAACTCAGCGAAGGAAACTTCGCAATGAAAAAAGAAAATACGAGGACAATGACATAATAAAAGAAGATTTAGCCGAAATACGTACCGAAATGACAAAAATTATGGCAGTACTCACAACGGTATCTACAAATCAGTCACAAGTCATGGCCAAAATGACGGAAGAATTTTCTTTCCTTAAAACCCAGATAACAGAAATAAAGTCCATTACCGATGCACTCCAATCTGAACAAATATCCATAAAACAAGATTTTGCCAAACTATTGGACAAAACTACTATTACTGAACAGAAAATAGAAAATCTAGAAGTTGATATACATTGGCGTATATAGGGGGGTGGCCTGGTGGGCCGTGCCCACCCCAGTATGGTCTAGTGCCCACCCCAGGGATTTGGGTTACCGATAGAAGTTCATGGTTTCATCTCATAGGCCATGGCCAGGCCCACCCCCGGGCCCACCCCAGACCCCCCCTGAAAAATAATGTTAGATACGCCAATGTTGATATACTGCAACTAAAGGCTGCCAAGGAGCTTCCTGGAACAAACATACAAGAAACCGTTGTCACTGAACTATACGAGCGGACCCAAAGAGCTAAGAATATTATTATTACAGAGATCCCGGAGTCGTTATCTACAGATAAATCTGAAAGGATAAATGATGATAAAACAGAAGTCACAAAAATACTAAAAACCATTCTAACAGACTGCCCGGAGCCTGAACGGACGTTCCGTTTGGGAAAACATAACCCAGAAAAGAACCGCCCTATAAAGGTTTGTCTCAAATCTGAGGATACTGTGAAAGCTATATTGCGAAACAAAAATAAAATGAATACCGACAGTAAGTTTAAAATTTATTCCGACCAAACGCCGCAGCAGCAAATGTATCTCAAGAAACTAGCTGAAGAATTAAAAGTACGAACTGAAGCCGGCGAACAAAATCTTGCAATAAAATACATAAAAGGAACACCTAAAATTATCCAAGAAATTTCAAAAAACTCGAGTCAAACCAACCCAATTGTGGAAGCAAAGTAGGAGATGACATAACCTATCAGGTAGTAAATGATTATGCATCTATTAATACATCCCACAAGTCCCTAAAATGTCTCTATGCGAATGTGCGCAGTATCGTCACACCCGGTAAATTTGATGAACTTAGATGCATTGTCCAAAGTTTCCAAAATCTTCTCCACCTTATCGTTCTCACCGAAACATGGATAAAGTCGGAAGAGGAGGCGGAACGCCTGCAGATACCAGGATATACTCATCTTTACAATTTCAGACAAACGTCAAGAGGTGGTGGGGTATCAATATTTGCTTACAATAACCTAAACCCCAGCCTAACTGAGGAACAAATATGGAATGAGAATCATTTTCTCTGGATTAACCTTAAAAACATTTCTCTCGAAATCGGTGTCGTATATAGAAAACCTGATACTACAAACTTGAAAGGATTCTTAGACGTATATGAACATCAACTATGTAAGAGAAAGCGAGCCATAGTCTTTGGTGATCTCAATATAAACCTTATGAATGCTGATCAAGTATGTGTAGCCTATAAGGACACCAGTGGCGGATTATCCTTAAGGCAAAGTAGAAACTTGCCTAGGGGCGCAAGGCCGCAAAGGGGCGCCAAGGGCCGCAAAGGGGCGCAAAGGGCCGCAAAGGAGCGCAAAGGGCCGCAAAGGGGCGCCGATGAGGTTTTTGCCTAGGGCGCTCTCGACCCTTAATCCGCCACTGAAGGACACACTGGAAGAAAATGGCTATAAAATAATAAACAACACCGGAGAAGACTACTCAACCCGTCAAACATCAACTACCAAAACCATACTCGATCATGTGTGCTCTAATCTAAAGCAAAACCACTTCCATTTAGCAATTATTGACTCTGCAATGTCTGATCACAAGCAAATTTACTTAGAATCTATACAGTACCAACCTAAAGAATTGAATAAAGTGACATATGAAGCGGTAGATTACAAAAAGCTGTACAAAGAAGTCGAGCAGGATATGGAAAATAATAAAAACTGTGTATTTGCTACATTTGAAAATAAACTATTACAGCATATACATAATTGCACAATAACGAAAACCAAAATAGACAATCCCCCTAGGCAATAATGGATAAATAAGGATATTCTAGCTGAAATAAGTGAAAGAAATGTGTTATGGAAGGAATATAAAAAAAAGCCAAACGATAAAGATATTGAAAAAAGATTCAAAGAGAAAATAAATGCCGTCCATAATAAAATACAAAAAACAAAAAGTCAATATTACAACAAAGCATTTGGAGAGCTCAAAAATAAGTCAGCGAAGATGTGGAAACTTATAAATAACCTAGCTAACAACAAGAAAAGAGGAAATACAACAGTGAACAAGCTACAGACGTCCACAGGATCCTACGTTACCAACCAAAATGAAGTTTGTGAATATCTCAATGAGTTCTTTTCGACCATAGGCTCGGTGCTAGCAAATCAAATTACTAAAACAGCTACTTTTGATCACATCCATAATGCGAATATACAGACTTGCGCAACTGGAAACAAAGTAAACGCCCTTCCTCACTTAGAACCGGCGACAGTAAACGAAATTATAAAAATTATAGATAATCTCAATTCTAATATTAGCTCAGGACTTGATAAAATAAGCACGAAGATCATAAAGTGCGTAAAATATACAATAGTTGAAGAATTAACAACCTGTATTAATCAGTGCTTAGTAACAGGAACTTTTCCTGACAGTCTAAAGATTGCAAAGGTCACACCAGTATATAAATCTGGCAAAAGAAATGATCCTAGTAACTATCGTCCAATTTCTGTCTTACCAGTTCTTTCAAAAGTTTTTGAAAAAGTTATCTATAACAGACTCGATAAACATCTCACTAAAGAAAATTTCTTTTACCATAAACAATATGGATTTAGACCAAAATCGAACACCCTGTCTGCAGTTGTGGACCTTGTAACTAAAATAAAGATTAATATAGATAAGAGACAAGTGGTGCTAGGAATATTTATCGACCTGAAGAAAGCATTTGATACGGTGTGCCATAGTCTACTACTTAACAAACTAGCTGAGATAGGTGTGACCGGAAAAGCATATGATATTTTTAAATCTTATATTTCAAACCGTTATCAGGTAGTTAAAATAGCTTCCACAAAGAGCACACCTCGTCTGCTTAGCTACGGTGTGCCACAGGGGTAAATTTTGGGGCCATTGTTGTTTCTTATCTATATAAATGGTATTCACAAAATCGGACTTAAAGGTGACATATCACTCTACGCAGATGATACTTGTTTGTTTTATTTTGGAAATTCATTTGAAGATATTATAACAGATGCACAAAGAGATCTAGATTTATTAAACACATGGTTTCAAAATAATCTATTAACAATAAATACGAGTAAAACTAATTATATCATATTCACACCAAAGAACAAAAAGATAACTAATCAAATATCATTGTCTATAAATGGGAAAATTTTAAGACTGGTAGACCATGAAAAGTATTTGGGCTTGATCTTAGATAGATATATAACTTGGAAACCCCATATAGATAAATTAAAAAATAAATTAACTTCTTTAACAGGGGCACTGCGTGGTATTGTAAAGTGTATGCCTAGGAACGTTCGATATTTAATATATAATACACTTATCAAGCCACACATCGATTATTTGATCGAACTATGGGGTACAGCCACAAGAACAAACCTAGATATCATACAAAGATCACAAAATAAATTAGTAAAAGTGTTATTTCATTATGACTATTTAACACCCACAGTTAAAATATACAAAGAAACAAAAATACTGAACATAACACAAACTTATATCTATAATACTTGCTTACTAATACGTAAAATATTAAATAAAGACATACACACACAAATAACGTTTACCAAAACACAACAGATGCGAAAACTGCGATTAAGACAGAGTGGATTATTGCTGTACAGATCCAGGACAAATTACGGCAAAAAAACATAATGCACGAAGGGGCTAAACTATATAATAAACTGCCAAAAGACGTAAAAGATGCGAAATCTATTCTCACATTCAAAAAATTGCTTAAATATAATATTTTAGAAAATAATATAACCCTAAATTAGTCACTATACAAATATGACCAGTTTTTAGAAACGAAATGTAATAAATATTATTATATACTATTATCAATTTATCACATTTCTATATTGAGCAAAACTATTCATATAACCTATATGTTATTTATTTATCGAAAATGATACATTTGTAATCTACAATTTTACATAAATTTAAAGAAATAAATAAATATTAAGGGACAATCTTACTTGAATAAATAATATTTTAAACTTAATTATTGGAATTATTAAAGGTATATAACCATTGTCTGGTTTCGTTTAAATAGTGAATACATAATAATACCGCTTGTATGATGCCATATCCAGTTGCACTCGATCTGCGTACTCGCAAGTTGTATTTAAAGAAGTTATTTAGTCGCGCTCAGATCGGCCGAGTGTGGCCGAACATAAATCTACCATTCAATTATGTTAATTAATTATCAAATGTTTATATTTACGCTTAAAAAATGCCTTTAATTCTTGTTTGCATATGTTAATAACTAATTGTGATAATTATTTTTCTCATGTAAGTGAATGTTGTTATTCTTATGAGAAATAAAATTCTTGAACCTGACACTGGGCATTACGCTGGAACAAAATTGTATGTGAGTTAAATTAAAAAGAAATAAGTCATACCATCTAAAGTGTTCTGTAACTCCAACACCTGCGATATTAGCCGCGCCTTCTCTTCTTGCTCGTCTAATCCGGAGTCGGGCTCGAAGCTTTGTGGCCCATTCAGGCCAGGGCTAGAGGAACCGCCAGTGTACGAACTAGGCAAAGAGTCCATTGAACGACCATGATCTAAATGATTGTTTTCTACATCGTCGGTAATGATCACTTGCGGATCGTCATCAGCCAAAGGGATGTTATCGTCGTTACATTTCTGAACTATTGATGACATTTTTGTAAGGAGAAGTTTTTGAACTTGTACAGTAAGTTTATATTTACAACAGCAAAAATGCAACGTCTGACGAAAATCGATACAGATTTTTTATTGTCAAAGTGTGACAGTGACAGAACAAAGGTACTTTCTTAAACCATGAAATTCAACTTTTAGTAATAGGGTTCCCGATTCTAGAAAAAGAATTAGCATTATCCAGTGTGATAAGAAAAATATAGGTATAATTTAGAGCTTCTAACTCAAACTCAATGGATGGCATGCAGTAATAACAAAACCGGAATGGCCTCCACAGGTATCTGAACGTACGTACCCTAATCGAAATGTTCAAGTCAAAGTTTTAAGTGCTTGGTATTTCATGGCTCGACAACTTTTAGAGCATTTAATTATTTTGTATGAAACGCACAACTCGTAACTTATCTGTAATCGTAATAAAAAAAAAACATATGATACTCAATTGTCAGTCTGTCTGTCTGTCAATAATATATCGGAAGAATTTAAGTGAATTATTTTATTTTAAGATTTGCTTTAGTTCTATAATAGTCACAGAATAATTACTTCAATTCCATAGATCTAATTGGATCTAATTTAAACATGGCTCTTGCCATTAGAAAATCGACGGCTGATTTATTCTCAGCAGCGAAATGGTTTGCCCGAAGAGGTTATTATCTCGCATATTTCAGTTACTTAACTTTAAGCTTTTGTACGCTATTTAAATGATAATATTTTGTAGACTGCCGTTTTCTCTCAAGCCTCCCAGAGAAGGCCGAAGCCGCTCTTGAAGAGACGCCAAGGAGGACGGGGCGCAGGCCCGGGAATCGGAATGCTAATTTAGATTTTCGTTACACATATCCTGAGTTTTTGCCTGATCCTAACCCTAAATGGCGGAACAGCTTACGGGAGAAGTTGGAGAGAGCTGATATGTTGAAAAGGAGAAATCAGATTGATATACCTGAGTTTTATGTTGGTATGTATTCTTCTTGCTCGTTTGTTCCTAAAATAACATAAATGAATGTAAACATTTATTCACCTATCAATCTATAATTTTAATGGAAGGCATAAACAATTTACGATTAAAATGAAACTATAAATTTTTCAGGTTCCATTTTAGCCGTAACTATAACAGACCCTCACGCTCAGGGTAAGATTAATAGGTTTGTGGGTATTTGTATAGAGAGGAAAGGCTGTGGGTTGAGAGCCGAGTTCATCCTCAGGAATGTCATTGATCACCAGGGTGTTGAGGTATGCATACTACACAAGTATTATTTTCTGGCACTTGACTGTTTTATTATCAACTTTGATGTTCACATATGTGTTGACATGAGACATAGAAAATAAAAAAATAGATACTGAACTGGATGGATTTGCAAATATTCAGCCAAGGAAACATCAAGCTAAAAATTAGTCTAACAATTAGCTTTAAATGCAAAATAAAAAAGAAACCCAGGTTAAAACCTTGGTGCGGTTCAAAATAGTCAGACAATCTGTTTAAATAAAAATTACTAAAAGATGGTAAAAAAATTGTATATCTGGCTTTACATTGTGAAATTAAGAGGTAAATCACAATAATTGTGATGAACATGTTGTTTCAGGTGCGCTATGAGCTCTATGATCCCACCATCCAGAAAATACAAGTGCTTCGTCTTGAGAAGCGTCTGGATGATAAGCTATTTTACTTGAGGGATGCATTACCTGAATACAGCACATTCCCAACTGATATGGACCCTGAAATACTTCCAGAGGGGACCCCAATACCTATTAATCCTGTTCAGGTATTAAAATTATTTAAATGCTGGTATTACTTAAATATTTAGTTTGCTATGTAAAATCTTCTTTTAGTCTATATTGAGATAATCACTTGTGATATGAAAACAATCTTCAGGTCAAGCTGAAACCAAGACCATGGCTCGAAAGATGGGAGAGGCAAGATCTTAAGGGAGTATCTAACATTGAAGAACATTTAAAAGAGAAAGATAGAGTCAGGAGAGAACTGAGGAAGACTCCATGGGAAAAATATGATTTGATGAAGCAATACAGGTATGATTCATTTGTCATTTATATAGATGATCAAAGATGATAGATTACATTGGGAGGTATCTAATAATAAATAAATTTACTTTGACAGAAAAACTATTCCTGAAGAAGATCAAAGCGAAATTTGGAGTGAAGTTTATAATCAACTGCACCAACTACAAATGACACGCAAGAAGACGTTTAGAAAACGTACACTTAGTGCTCCGAAACCGCAGCTTGGATAATTTTTATGTATGAAAATTAGTGTATAGATTTATCATAAATAAAATGTGCGAATATTATGTCCAGTTAAAATTATTGTAAGATCCTATCCTAATCCTAGCTTTATTTTTAACAATGGAAACACAACCCTTGCGTTTCGTACGTGCATTATGTGTATGGTACGCCATCGCCATCATCAAGTATTATCTCTTATCTAGTGTAAAAACAGTTAATTATTATTTTTAATGATTGCATCTCAGGAATTAAATAAACGGTTTCCATGTAGTTTTTAGGGTTCCGTAGCTAAATGGCAAAAAACGGAACCCTTATAGATTCGTCATGTCTGTCTGTCCGTCTGTCTGTCCGTCCGTATGTCACAGCCATTTTTTTCCAAAACTATAAGAGCTATACTGTTGAAACTTGGTAGGTAGATGTTTTCTGTGAACCGCATTAAGATTTTGATGCAAAAAAAAAATAATAATAATAAATATTGGGGGCTCCCCATACTTAACTGAAAATCGAAATTTTTTTTTTCATCAAACACATACGTGTGGTGTATAGGATGGATAGGTCTTCAAAAATGATATCGAGGTTTCTAAAATATTTTTTTTCTAAACCGAATAGTTTGCGTGACAGACGCTTCCAAAGTGGAAAAAAGTTGGTCCCCCCCTCTAACTTCTAAAATAAGAAAATGAAAAACTAAAAAAAACGTAAGTAGTATTTTTTTTATATAATATAAATCGTAAACCGTTTCATTAAATCAACTCAAATATAAAAATAAACAAAAGGCCTTTAATTTCATAAATCAATGGTACGGAACCCTTTGTGCGTGAGTCCGACACGCACTTGTCCGGTTTTTTTAATACACCACACGACCTATGCAGTTTTAATAACGTAGTGTATCTAAACGCAGTAAGTTGTGAACGTCAAAAGGATTCCATCGGACGCTAATAGAGGGCACTGCCAACCATGTTATTTGTTCGTTTTCGTTTGATTCACCCGTTGGCCCGTTGCTTTGCGTGCATTGCATGCATGTCTAAGTTTGTTCTTGTTGCGTGCGTGACGTACGGCTACGGCGCTAAGCTAAGGAAGTTCAATCGTTGCACTTGGATGCACTTTTCATTTGATAATCCAACTTTGTTACAAGAAAATCCAATAAGTTATCGAAAGAACATTGAAACTGAGCTAAGTTTTCGGCAGTGACAAGTGCAGTGATCAAGTTAAGTGTTGCTTAAGTTGGATCCGGAGCTGCAATCGTTCATTTGTCGCCGGGTAAGTAATTGTTTATGAACTGCACTCACTTCAGGCAGCAAGATTTTATATATTTCCAACTTACCGAATAAGATTCCGTTGGGTCGTTTAAAATTAAGTTTTTGTCATAAAGTCTGTAATATTTTGCAACATTTACACGTATTTGGGAACCCGTGTCATAAATTTGCAACTGCATTTTATCCTTGATTTATTGATTATGCGTCACTGTAACTGGCCACTACGTGACTGCCGTTATGTTCACACCTTTTAAGTATACTCAATTTAAGTTGTAACAGGCATTTACCTACTTTACGTAGTAGTAGTAATCGCCCGGCCTTACAGGTAGTCACTAGTAAAGTTCAGGTTATCTGTTCATTACTATATTGTGTCAAATGCTATAATAAAAATTACATGCTAATTGATCAGAATATAAATATTGGAAACATGAATTTAAAAAATCCAAGTGGAATAGTTTTTTAATTGTTTACTTTCTTTGTTTAACTACATTGTGGCACATTAATTTTAACTTAATTATATTATGCACTTTACATTCAAATAGTAATTTAATATGTTTTGCTTTGCAGCATGCATTACACCCAGCACCCTGTGAATCCCGCACCATCCTCTCCTGCTTGCACTGGTCCTTATTTTATCATATTGTTACTGTTATCAATGAAATTAATATAACTAATTAATATACCAAAGTAAAATATCTGAAAGCAAATCTCCTTTTTCATTTGTTTTTGTCATTGTGTAATTTAAGAGAATCATTTCATAATTTGATTTACTGATAAAAGATTCCGAGGTGGATTTGTTGTAAATCTAGGAGGTTAGCACTGAATGTTTTAGAGTCAATTGTCAATTTGGCATACTTACCAACCTCATCCTTCCTTGTAGAGGTAGGAATATAATTTAATATTTATTGACCTTCTACTTTTAAAATAATTTTGATGAGAAAGATGTCTATTATTTATTTGCATGAATGAAATCAAATCACCTACAACTGTACTTTGCTGCTTTTCAAAAACAATGCAATTCAAAATGTGATACTCTTTGATTTTTAATAATTATTATATTTTATTGACTTTCTCATAAGATTTAAAATCAAAGACCTTGTGCGGAGAGATTGCACATTTGTTGTTAATAAGCAGTGACTTATATTTATTTATCTAAAATTATAACAACCAAACAAAAGGCAGTACAAATGGCAATCAATCAATCGATCAAAGTGTGAGGTACACAGCGCGGATGCCTTCCCGTCCCTGCCCTGTCTGTTGAGCGTTGATGGGGTCTTAATATGCTAGGCTGTGACACTGAAGTAATGGTCTAAGTATTGGATTAATGGTGGGGTAACCGGGTGACTACCAGGCACTAACTGTTTGACTAATTGTGTTGGTATTACATATGAGTGTACATTGACATGTTGATCAAGTATATGTATAATCGTCACTTTGTTGTGATGATGTTTACCCAAATAAATGAAAAACCAAAATTACTAAATTTATATATTATATATTCAACATTATTTTTCATATTGCTCTTTCAAATTTGACTATGGTGCCTAGAGAATATCAGTGATTAGCGCAAAAGCACAACATTTGTTTGTTTATTGGTTATAAACCTGTGTTAGAGTATTAAATACCGTCTGTTGAATTGAGACAGGCGCTACACTCCCGTAAAGTATTCTTATAGGCATCAGCTGGACTAGTCAAAATGTTTATTTCATGTTTAATACATGTTCACTTGCATAAAAATAAAATTTCCTGAAAGAAAATGCATATATGCAAAATAATGATTTGCTATTGCCTACATTATTCCAGCACGTGTAATTTTTTCAGGACGTCGTAATTCGTCATACAAGGCAGCTTAGGGCGCGGTTAATGACCGATAATCCCCGTGCATAGTTTGTGTACCTGTCAGGAATTAGAACTGATGCCGACAGTTTGAGAATCATAAGGAGCTTTTCCACTTCCGAGGCCGGGTGCGACGAATACTAATAATATCGTATGGCAAACGCGAACCAGTGTGGGTTAATGACAGCTACTATGGCAATGGCAATTTTGCCGGTGATAAAATACATATTCTATTGTTCCAGTTGTCTTTATTAAAAAGAAAAAAACTATTTGTAAGGGTAACTACAGGTTAGGTCAATAAATATGAATATCGCGTAATAAACATAATTATGATAGAAGCAAGTACACAATTTCAATTAAAGGATACTCTTGAGTACTTTCCTGCTTTTGCAGTCGAGTAAAACGACGTATATCCGTATAAAATTATTTTTAGACGTAAGTATCTTAAGATGCCATAGTCTCGAGTATGTTACTAAACAAACCTTTAAACTGTAAAACGTTTATATGCCCGTAGCAATAAACGTAATCCCGAGCACTTGCCCCGTAAAACGAAACTGCCTCCAACAGTTCCGGGAATAAGTCTGTCGTGTTTTGATGAAGCACCTCGCACGTGTCGGCTTACGAAACCGGAAGGCGATAAAGTACTTATAGTGGCGATATAAAAACGCATCAAATATAGTGCAGTTGAAAAAATCTGAATATTTTGGAGCATGATTTAAATGCAGAGTTGTCGACAAATCGTTTGTAGATGGTAAGTACCTAGACTTATGCTGGCTTTTGAGCTTTAAAAAACTGCAAAATGAATGTGTAGGTATTAACAATAAGGTCGTTAGTGCTTTTCGGAGAGCCTGGAGAAACGTGCCACTACATTACCTATATACCTTCTACACTGCGCTAGGGAAGTTTTACCTCCAGAATAGGTCCGGCTCGGCTACGACTTCGCGCGACCAGCGGAGCACCAAGCGGTTGCCATAGGAGTAAGCGAGACACCACACTCGAACCTTCCGCTCTCACCTATGGCCGCCGCTCGCCGCTCCGCTTGCCGCGCGTAGCCGAGACCGGGCCGTTAGTCCGTAAAAAAATTGAACCTACTTTCTTCGCACTGCCTGTAGCAAAGCAAGTCTCGGCTGTTTGTCGGTATTTTTCATTTTTCGCAATATCTCGTAATAAGGCAGATAATTACGCTGACTTCTCGGGTTTATGCATGGCCATATTGCCGTCGACGCCTAGAATGGTTGCTTTAAAATTTTGTTAATGACTCGCAATTGCCTTATATGTTTTCATTTAAGAGAAAAGTAAAAGTCGAGGAATTGAATAATATCATGTTTAAGGAATGCCATTAAACTCATTAAAATTATTTATAGGTAGCGACTAAAATTTTCCCTATTTATTTCTACCTTTCATAAAATAGGATATATTGTCCCGCCCATGTGCTGCTATCTGGACATAAATAGTAAACAATGTTAAACAGAGCTAAAATATCCACGTTTTGTAAATAGCTTCCGAAACGTCGGGAACTCAGATGATATACGCGATATAATCCGTTTAAATTGAATTATTGAATTGTATGAGAAGTGTTTTTTTATAAAAATGAAACATTTACAAAACAAATTGGTGAGCGCAAGTGCGCAGGTGTGCGCATTTATAAATTATCCGATCCTGTGCTGTGCCAGCTGGTACACTTTCTAACTTTAATTACTTGCCTTTTCCAGTTGTTTGGACTCACATTGTCAACGTTCTTCCGCGTCATTATCGCTGCTCTAGACCGTTTATACCATTTCCCAGTCCCTATAAACGAGCGTGCATTTCGCTTGCAAATGTTTGCACAAATCGCGAAAACGTACGGCGAAATTAATTATTGCTGTCAGAAATGTGTCGTGTCTGCTAAAAACAACAAAGTTCTTTTCGGTCTTCATTTAGGCAAAGGTACAGTTTCATCGGTCGAAAGGGCCCGCATGCGGGGTGCGGGTGATTTTCAGAACGCATGCCAGACGGCCCGACCGCCCGAATTTGAGTTTTGCTGGTCGTTAGCTCGCATGTGCAGACTCCGCAGGTATTTACCGAGTTATCGATGGTTATCGACCAATGAAACTGGGCCATAAATCATTTCAAACAAGTTTACCCCGCCGCCAAGACTATGACCACGCGTCCGAAAAGTCGGGAGTTAAAATTAATTCATATAGTAAGCGAATTATTTTAAAAATACTGCCGTTAATTATTAGCCGATACCTAATTCGTAGCTAACTTTTGGTATTGTTACCATAGAAGCAATCATTTCCTTTCATGGTGGCAACATTTTTCTGAATAAAAATAAACAATTTCAAACCATTGTTGAATAAATAAATGCAAAAAGTAAATTTCGTTGTTTTCGCCCGGGATCGAACCGGGGGCCTTGTGCGTGTGAAGCACACGTGATAACCGCTACACTACGGAAACGTTGGAGACCACTACGAAAATATCGTTCAGAATGTGCGTACGGATTTCATTTTGAAATGCTGCACTCTGATAAGGTGATAAGTCTAATATATTCCTATCAATAATGGCCACTCAATCGATACGTTTATCTGGCTACGTCTGCTGATTGGGTTATTGCCTATTGGGATGATGATAGATGTTAGTTATTTAGAATAGAATTACCTACATTTGGATAAAAAAACATAAAATTTGCGTGCTTTTAAAGTTGCATATTTCGAAGTACTTTGAATTTTACTGTTATCCCTCTTTATTAAAAGTCTTCGACTTCAACATTGTATATAGAAAAATACCAAATAGTTATAGCCATTTAAGACTGTCTTCTGTATGAAAATTGTAACATACAGTTGAAGAAGTCTTTTAAAAAACAATAATATACTGCCTGTATTATGTGAATGTGACCTACTAGATCTTCGATCCCATGCTTATACAACATTGGTATAATGATGCGACAAAGGACTGCAAATAAAAAACACATATTTATCTATGTATCAGCTTTTATGTAATGTACCTATACGCTGTACAGACGATAAAGGGAGTAACTCCTACCATACTATCACCACCATAGGCCCAAATCCGAAGTCCCATACAACTCTAAACTATAGATTAGCCAACACTAAAAAACAATGAAATTACCAGCTAATTGCATCGCGATGGCGACCAACAAAAGGTGCATCTCCGGTGTAAGCAATCAACGCAAGTGTTGACTCATTGTCTGTGATCACCGGCCGCTGCCCGCTGAGGCCTGCACATGTGCGCAAGCGTGCACGCATAGTCGTAAGGCTCTTAAAATGATACTTTGTTATTGGGAAAATATTTATCGACTTAAGTAAATTTAGAGAACTTTTTAAATGACGTTTATGATTATTAGCTATGGATAAGAAAGGTAAAAATACAGACATGTTATTGTCATTAAGCTCACCAACTAAACCACAAAGGGTTTGTCTTCTCTGTGCATTTTCGTAACGTCTACTACGTTGCGACTTGCAATATTTAGAAAATAAATATTTGTATAATTTAATCATTATTATAACTTGCAAAGTAAACTTTGTGTATATCAAATTTAACCAAGGAAAAAACAAGAAAAATATAATTTATGCGCACAGCTTTTAGCGCTCTACTTAAAGGCTTGGAGCATTTTAGTGAGTTTTTTGCTGTCTGATTGATATGCCGAACATACCACGAGGTTATTGAACCTGCCAAAAGAATATTAATTATGTGAACTTAACGTGCTCTAATAAGATGGGATTATTATAACAATACGTACTTAGCAGTATTTACGGCTGTTAATTTGGGTTAAACATGAGTGATACATGTATTTTACTTCGCGTGCTGTTCTATATTTAATTTAGGATACGGAAGAACTTTAACGAACTCTAGTGGGATGGGACCCTGATAAGTGATTATCTAAATGCCTTTAGTAAAATACGCAGGAAATTTTGGGTACCGACCGGGTTGCAGCTCCACACTATTCGCGAAGTTGGCCGAGGTTATACGAATATGATAGTGTGGACAGGCACTTTGCTGCGGAAACCCATACTTCGGCCAACTTTCGGTCCACTTCGCGAATAGTTCAGAACTAGGGTTAAAATTCGACTTTGAAAGCGACTTATGACTGTCACTTATTTTTTATTCTTTCGTTTAGATATCCATGTTATTTTGTTATACGAATAGTTTTAACTATTAGTTACTCTCATAAATATTCGCACTGTTGTAGCTTGTCAATTATTTCAAGCTTAGTCGCAGCCAGTAGTTATATGTACCTATACGTATGACACATTTTAGGGGCCCGGCCCGAGGAACCCGATTGAATTGCACAACGATATCAATGGAAGTTGACGAGATAATGGCGCCGCCATTAAAATATTACATCGACCGTGCGTTAATCAAATCGCTGAGCTTGATTGAAGTTTATCTCTTCCCAAGGGCAAGGGCATATTGTCAATTGATAATTAGGTAACCCTAATGGATATTGTGTAACGTAATTCAATTGTTTTTGGCTTAGTCGTAAAGCAAACAAATTGCTGTAAGGATATATTATAAATAAGTATTGCATCAGAATAATAGTTTGTTGCCAAGACAGTACCTAAACTAAAACTGGTTTTATTTATACGGTATAGTAAAGGTCAATAAACAAGCAACCGTGTTTAAATAATATTTTATAAAAAAAAACGGACTCCAACAAGAAGAAATTATATTTCCGAAAACAACTGAACGAGTTCCTATAAAAACACCAAAATCGTCATAGATGTGCTTATAATATTTGGGGAGCTCCCTCCATTCCTCATCTCGTCATCAGATCTTCACTTAAATTGTATGGGACTAACTTGGAGATGCCTACTCTTGAACAAAAAAAAACAATAGAGAACTGCTTTTTGAAGTCGGTTCGGAAAATACTAAGTTTAACACACTAACATACATACACATACTAAGTTTAACACACTACGTAAGCACATGTTTCGTTCTATGAGGAGTCGACTGGCTGCAGTACCAACGGGCCTAGCATACTCGTATCTTGCGGCGACTTCCCTTGTCCAGCGAGTCAGCGTCACCTGCCTTGCCCGCACAGTATTGAAAGAAATGTGTACAGGTAGTATTTCGTCGGGGATAGTGCAACAACGCGTAAATAACAGCTGTCGATTTATCGAACTTTAGTTCTCATTTCAATAAAATACTTAGCATTTGTTTGAAAATTGATTCGTATCTACATTTGTTACTTCCGCGGTATTGCACTATTCCCTGACGATTTGTAGCGCGACCATGAGTCGCGTGTCTAAGTTATGCTAGACGTACTACATTCAGTAATACTGGTAATACATTCTTTTATCTGGCCGGCTGCACCTGGCACGCGATACACGCATGCGGGTCGCGGGGCCCGGGGCGGGACGCGGGGCACGGAGCGGCACGCAACCCTCAGTATCGACTTCACTGCCGTGCGGGACTCACGAATCACGTTCCAATTCACATTATGAAAATTGACACAGAACAATTGATTACAGAAGTACGTTTGCGGCCCGTATTATGGGACAGGAAACACAAGTTATACAGAAACAAGTTGTACAGAGACGCAGCTTGGACGGAAATTCTGATGCGATTGTCGCCGGAATACGACAGTTGGAACGAAGAGCAAAGGGCGGATGCAGGTTAGTGCGGTTCGGTTTTTTATATCTGACCACTTTAAGAGTTATACTTTGGTGAGATGCGACGTTTTCAAACATAACATAAGGGTCTTTGCATCTTTATTATATAATATAATGGTAATCGACTAGGTAGGTAGTAAGTGCGTTATGCTTGAAAACGTCACATTTATAATAACAACTGTACCCTTACCATGAGTTAACGTGACCATACTTCGCTGGCGCCAGCGGTAACGATTTATAGAGAGTACAGCGCCCCTACCGGTTGCTTTGTAGAACTACAATCCTCCATACAAATCATTCACGCAGTTGATAGCGAGTACGGTCACTGTACTTTGTTTGAGGACATAAAATTGTAGAAACACAGGTATTTACGGGAGGATTCTTTCTTTTCGACATCCCTTACGGTTATGGTCCGGTATTTTGCTTTCAGGTGTTAAAATTTACTGAACTCACGCCACACCGCACACAGCGACGCACAATTTCTACACATTTTAAAGAATTGTTAACTTTAACGTAATAACATTCAGTTCTGAAAAAGAAAAAAAAAATAGACATAAGTACTACATATACTATTTGTTGGTTTTATATATTTTTTTTAATTTCAGATAAAAAAATACAACAACGCTGGCGAACAGCAAGAGATACATATAAGAAAGAAAAAATGTATCAGCATGCACGTCAGGGGAATAAGAAGAGAATAAAGTATTCGTTATCAGAGAAATTGAAATTCTTAGACAACGACGGTACAACAACAGATACCGACGAAATAGATGACGTTGTCATATACGAAAACATACCAATCGAGTCAAATGAAGGTATTTTACAACATTCTCCACCACCGGACCCACTAACTCAAGAATCGAAGCTGAATTCCACAGTAAACGAGTATGGAAGTAGTCAATTCGAAGTTCCATTTTTAGAACGTGTAAGAACTAGTGGATCGGAGCTTGAAATTGAGGATTTAGCATTTTTCCAGTCCCTGCAACCTTCTCTGGAAAGTTTTACGAGACAACAAAAGCTTATGTTTAGGTCAAGAGTATTAAATATACTCATTGAGATGGAAAACCAAGTGTCAGTTAAAACGGAAATCATTAATTGAAAAGTTCTAGACGTTTCGTAATTAATATTCGTTAAGGTTATGAACTCAAAATGCACTAAACTTCATCGCATCGTATTGCGCTAAGCTCCGTGTACACATGGAGATATCCAACATATTTGTGCTGTGGCGTGACTTGATGAACACGTATAGTACGAATCAAGTACGATTTTCTAAAGGTATTTTCAACTGGAATATTGGATTTGTTCAAAGTGTATACGGTGGAGGCGGTGAGCAGACGTTTTTATGAAATAAAATATTGGATTTCAATTATTATAAGTTTTTATTTCAAACTCTTTCTGGTTACGAGTTAATCTAATCAGCCGACCATTAGATAATAATCCCATCCCGAAATAGTGACTTTGTTTATTGTGTATACCACGTCTTCAGGTTACTCGCACATTGCGAACCCCGCGCGTGCAAACCTCTAAGTAGATATTTAAAAGCTCTTATCTTAAAACGGGCAGTCAAACTTACATATTTAGCGGTCTTAAAGCTAAATTTTACTTTGCTCAAAGACAAAATCATCCCTATTTTTCTTTTTAACGAATAACGAGTCTGAATATTTTTATCAATCGTTCAAGCACGCATACGCCGCGCGGGAAAGTTCTCTAACTAATGCATGCCATTATTAATTGAATTGGTAATTACTGGGATCCTGATAATTAGATTCGCAATCGGGGTGGATCGTTCTTGAGCCACAGTGCCAGAAAATGACAAAGAAACTCGCAGATCATGTCTATGTACTACGTACACGTACATACATATTAAGTCCGCCGGTCTATCACGCACGATTTTGTCCGAGACGACTAGGAAATCTGGAAACCTTCACGCGTGAATTTGGCTCGCTCGCTTTATTAATATTCACTATAGGTAACTACACCATTATTTTAACTCAATCCTCATATACACTCAGGAAATGCCTTTTCACAGCAGGGAGTATTTAATTATAAAAAAAATATTATGATTTCAATTTCGTGTGTCGTTCCGGTCGCATGTTTATGTGTCGTAAATATTTTGTGACGTTGGGGTAACTAATCTAAGGGTGGTTGTTCATTAGGGTTGGTATCGCCCCTGTTAGCTTTTTTCAAGCAGGCTAACATTGTGCCACATTGACGCAAGCCGAAATAGTCGATGTTAGTATCTAACTAGAGGCTGTGTATAAAGGTCTATTCTACAGTCGTAAACACGAGATTGTAGTGGTAGTACACAACGAATTTACTTTTTTGATTAACTAAACAGTCGCAATTACTTAAAACAGGTAACTTACAGGCACGGACTGCAATAACTTAAGGATGACTCGTATTTTGTATGGCGCATATGCGACCAAGATTAATTCATCAAATGACAACAGTGTTTGTTACAGAGCATGTTAACACTATTGAAAGCATCAGTAACCGACATAATGTAATGGTAGAGAAAATTCTGAGTAGACATGGTGGAAAAGTTTCTTAGGAGAAGCGTAATCCTTAACTTAGTCCATTGTAGCACGATGTGGCACAGTGTACATCGGTTTTATAACTTCTTTCTATCAACACTGAAGTTTATTTATTCTTATTTTTAAAGTTTTTTTGTACATGCAATGTTTAGCTTTTGTAAAGATTATAAGTAAATTTTAAAGAAAGTAGGGCTCCCTTAAAATTTTTATTATGTTATTGTTTGCCTTTTTCGGTGATAGATAAGCGGACACGTATATGGAAATACTACAGTTATGCGGAGATTTGTAATGTAAGCATGCCTACGCTCGACATCGATTTGGTATAAAATGAAATTAATGAGTTTTTGTTTTGTATAAATGTAATTTTTGCATAAGTAGGTACCTAAGTATAAAATCTTCTTGTCAAGTTTAACCGTAGGGGTTGAATGATGTTGGTGCTGTAGACCCGTCAATTGGTGGCTCTTTAAGACTCCGCGAGTTTGTTTCGAAATTGTTGAAATTTTCTATATAACGCCGCTATTTTGAAAAAAAAAAAACAAAAACTAAGTCGACAAGAAAATCATTTATTTAAAAATAACAATGAAAAAAATAAATCCTATACATAAAAAAACTTAATTAAAAGGAATCCCCCAGTACTAAGGCCGTCTGAGGCATCGTCCCCAGCACGCTCGCCGCGTTTCCCCGTTGAATCGCGACTCATTCTTTGAGCGAAAAATGAGTCCGCTCTGATACCTATGCTTGATATTTCAATAAGTTTTTGTGATATTTCTTTTAGTTTTTTTTTTCATTCTGACGACCACAGGCCAAATGTTTCAACCGCCAGTGCCGCAAATTCACAATTTCTATTTAAGAAGGGGTATTTGCGGCGCTTGACGATTTGGGCATCTTCTGTGGCCGTCCCCGGTTTTCGGGCGGAACGTTGGACATGGGACTGGGCTAGTGTGTCCACACATGTAACATCCCATGCCAAAGGCCGCCCGAGATGCCATGGCACCAGTGTGCAGCCGTCCGGTCTCTTCCCGTCTGCAGCGGTTAGTCCCACAGGTTCCAGCGTTGCTGGAACGGATGCCGTGCCAAGGACCAGGCGAACGAGGTCGTTAAGTGCCCCGTGTCTATAAAAACGACCAGCACTAGACTGGCAATAAAGGCCGTGACGTCCGGCGGTGTCAGC
Source organism: Apotomis capreana (assembly GCA_947623375.1). Taxonomy (NCBI): domain Eukaryota; kingdom Metazoa; phylum Arthropoda; class Insecta; order Lepidoptera; family Tortricidae; genus Apotomis; species Apotomis capreana. Next base: position 32,027,653 of record OX392499.1, on the reverse strand, counting down.
AGAGCCTCCGCAACGGCAGCAGGGGTGTGGCTCTAATTAAATAAATCTATATACTTATCAAACTTACTTACAAAATTTAATGGGAATCGGTTGAGAAATGGAGTCTCTAGACGAGAACAGCCGGAAATCCGAATCCGAACATCCAAATATCCGAACATCCAAACACCCGAAAATTCGATCATCCATCCGGACATACGCAAGAATGTCGGGCCAAGCAGAAACGAAGACGTTTCGCTTGCTTGGTCAAATAATAATAAAAAATAGTCCATCACAATTAGAACTCCCTTATAACAATTAATATAAGCATTCCAGTCCCAACTCGCGGAACTGGTTATGGTTATGACAAATCTTACCAATTCTAATGATTTGGGGTCATGGATGGCGTAAGCCCATTGTTGCAGCGATTTAATCAGTATACTCGCACTGATCTTGACTTGATATTTATGGTGATCTATGGGAAGTCATGACACAGATTGCAAAACTTTATTATTTTGGTTACGCGTGTTACATCATGGGTATCATGGGGTTTATAGATATAAATCTAATGCATTGAAATGAATAGTTTCATGTAAGATTTTATTAAGTTTGACTGACATGCCATTTACACCCATTTGTCGTAAGATTTTAATTGGTTTTCGAACTTACATGACGATTTATATCCGTGATAATATCTAAATGAAACTGTACTGTGTACTATTAAGTACTTCTTCTTATTTTTTACTCTTGTCTGTTCTGGTTCGTCCACACTTTGTAACTTAATCAGAGTTACTTCATCCTCCGTTACGTTACGGCGCGACTTGATTCCATAATTATTGGTTTCTTTTACTCAGATACAGTAATTTGCATAAAGATATACACGAATAATCCGTCTAAAAGTCTAAATATATCTTCGCTGGACTATCGCCGTATCTTTTTGCAGATGACTGTACTTATTACGAGTGAGCAGAGGAGTTCAAATGTTACATTTCCCCAGTCAGCGATCTGAAATCACGCTACAACTGTCGCCTGCGTCCGCGCATACGGCTCGGTTTGATGTCGCGCGCAATCTGACATCGCGCACGACTTGCTTTCTAGTGCCTTGTAGGGTTAGCGGCTATTTCTATGCGCCCGATCATGTGAGATTGTGATGCTTGCTTTAATTTTGTAAGCTTTACAGTTTTTGTTTTACTTGCGAATTTTTGGGTCATGAGATTGCTTGAATACGACTAGGTTTAGTTTAGACTCTACATGATATCCACAATCTCCATGTATGTTCCGACGAATCGAAAACTGTCACTTGATACATCGCATATGAAATAACTATTGACACCCGTCCTCTTTTTAGTTTAGTGGTCAGCTCTTGTGCGTTGGTAGTATTAGTATTGAAAATAACGCGGAAATAGGTCTATTTTCTGTGTCAACCCTGAGTTTTTCGGCATACGGTCGGGTTACAATCGATTAATATGAATGAAAACTGAAGTGGAAACATAAGCGCTGGCAAGGCCACATCATCCATTAGTGAATCGATAACTAAGTACGTGTTTCTATATGCTGTTCAAAGGTAAATAAAAAAAATCATTACGTTTCATAATGGTAATTGAGGTTACAGCAAAATAGGAGACAATAGGAATTCATAGCTATTCCCCTATGTCAAATAGGTATATTTAATTGTTGCCACTTGGCACTGATAGTACCTGAATTTAATAATTGAGTAAAATGGTATGTAAACGTAGCGCGCGTTCACGTTAAGTTATTGCCAATTACCTTGTAACTTTTTGGGTGTTAGGGTACTAATTTCGCCACTAATTGACGTTTAACATGGAGCAAGTCAGTCTTGACCTCCATACTCGACAATAGCTCATTATTCGATTTCAGTATTTCAGGTGATCATTATTTACTTTTACATTAGACAAGTAGGTAGGTACATAGGTAAGCAGTAGATAAGTTTTGCGATGTTAACCGAAAATTCGGGGCGAAAAGGACAGAGGTGTGTGGTTGTAAAGTGATGATGCTTGATTGTTTACACTCGAGGATATTCTTATTCATTTAATGATATCGTAATACATTGGCCAAACGGCCACATGTAACGAGTAGGTAAATAACTCCGTATCGAATTGCCTAATGTTTAAATAAGTATGATTTGTAATCTTCGGCTTATTTAGTTTACGCGATTTGTGAATTAAACTCATTATCACATTCGTCTTTTCAGATTACTTCATTCTAAATAGAATTAAGAAATCGAATTAAGAACCAGTCAAGGCTAAACATATTTTCATTCACTTGAATGAGCATTTAATTACCATGACAAATCTTGATGATGAGTTCACCACAGATCTCAGATCAGAAATTGGTGAAACTATCCTTTTCCGTCGTTGGTTGTAATGAAGAGGTAAAACTATGGCAGGGGGTCTTTGTAAACTTGTCGAAGATCGCTGACTGGCGGTTATGCTCCACAGAGCTCAGCGGGAGTCCGCTGCTCATTAAAAACAACTTTTATTTACCACAAGTACAAAAGTCCGTCCGTAGCCGCAGTAACATGCCGAATTGTAAACAAAACAAGTTAACATGTCGTTGCAGACTCCATTAAAGCCCGTTTATAAACTTGTGGATGTTGCGTAAGAAGGTAAACATGCTCAAGTACGAATGTTTGGGTTTTGACACATCACAATGTTAGTAAACTCATGTTATGTTCAGTTAAGATTACCTACAGTTAATAGAAGTAGGCGGTTAGAATGTTTATGCCATTAGAAATTACAGTTGAAATCAATAAAGGTATCCATTTTATTATAGTCGTGCCGATCCTTAGACAACGGTCAAAACAAATCAATCAGATTACGGAATATGCAGTAAAACAACGCAGCTAGATGTTACAATATTGTACCAATTAAGTGTAACCATGAAGATTGACAGAAGAAAGCAACAGGGAGCAGGGCATGACGGCGAAAGTGGAATGTTCGGTCGTTAGGTCTGTATAAATCGGAGAAATAATGACCATCGATCGGTACGGCCCAGCCTAGCCTAGTGTCAATGCATGCGTTCGTCAGCTATTACTCTGCGAACACTAATGGTTAGATCTTGATGGCTAGCGTGTAACAGTGGCCATCAAACACTCGTTCTGTTTGATGCATTGTGTTGCAAAAACTGTCAGAACAGGTGTACATAGATATACTAATACCCCCACTGAACATCTATCTGCTGGTTTGCATGAAGTAAGGAAAATTTCAAGATGTGGTCATGGTAAATGATTGGATTTATGTGTGTGTACAATGTTATATTCGGTAGCATGGTTGTGTTATTGTGTAGTTTAAGTCTAAGTTACATATTTAGCTTTACGTACTCAGCTGTCTTTGACACGGCTCGTTTAACCAAGCGCGGATTATACTATTTTAGTCATGGGGTCACCTAGCAAAAAATACTATTTGTTCAATATAGACCCAGGTATGACCTCTACAATTGTCTCTTTGATCCGCCCCTGAATTTAAGAGAGAAAGTAGAACTTTGTTATAAGCAGTTACATAGCTTTTAGTTTCTGTTTGCAAGCGACCAGTGCAACTCAAACTCTGGGCGTTATGGCATGCGGTCTTAAAGTCTCCCACACCCCGCATGCGATGCAACCAATAAATAAATAAATATCGGACAACCTCACACAAATCGATCTAGTCCCAAACTAAGCTCAAGAAGGCTTGTGTTATGGGGTACTACTTAGACGACGATATACGTACTTATATAGCTAAATATATACTTAAATACATAGAACAACCATGACCCAAGCACAAATATTCGAGTTCATCACACAAATATTTGTCCCGGCCGGGATTCGAACCCGGGACCGACGGCTCAATAGGAAGGTGTCTACAAACCGAGCCAAACGCGTCGTCAAAACTGTGCCTGAAAGGGGGTGGTTCGTAAATGCCCAGGCGACCTGCATAGTTAATAGAGAAAACAAACGAGCCATGCCTGTTGAACTGTTAATAGTCGCTTGCATTGCTCGTTCCGTTTGCGTTTAGCCTAATGACCAGTAATGGCTTAATCTTTATTAATAAAACCCATTAACCGTCGTGATCCACACGGCAACCTGTTATTATCGACGCCCACAACTTGTAACGAGCCTGCCACAAAATGGGAACGCGAACGCATACGTTCAATGAAAACACGTGATCAATGTTCATTCAACAAATATATTTTACCTGTGAAATGACATGCAACAGAAAGGTTTAATTGTAATTAAGGCGCAATAAGAGAATTTGTGGTTAATTCACTTACTGTAATTGTAAGAAAAGTAACTAGAAAATCGTCAAAAGACGAAACGATGCGAAGAATTTTGATTTTTGATAATTTCACAAACATTTTTATGTAAATGATGCCAAGACGAGAACATATATGACTCATATTGTCAAAAAGTTATCAGATTTCATTTCAGGATGAAATAAAGCTACAACGTCAGTTGAAGCTGCACGAATCATGTATCTAATGTAATCAAAAAAGTTAACGACAATTACTAAAAATGGTGTATTGTTTCGTAGGCTTCAAATTTGGGCTATAATTGTGATATTACTGGCCAGTAAATCTACAATTTCCGTCCCTTTTCTATTACCCTGTTTTAGCTGCACCTCCAAATTGGTTCGAGAGCGCCTAAACCCTGGTGGTCGATTATCGACATTCAGATCTGGAGGGGTTCCGTTGTAGCCTCCCACGCCATGTAATTCGTTGCTATATAAATGATTGTCAACAAACAGGAGTAATAGGGGCCCTATTAGTGGGTAAATGTTTCGTAACATTTCAAATTTTCTATTAGTCCTGGTCCTGTCCCTGTCATTAAGACCACTAAGCAACAAAAAATAATTGAAGGTAAGAAGGTGTCCTACAAGGTGTGTTACAATGCTGATAAATTATGCATATATTATAAACCTTCCTCTTGAATCACTATCTATTATATAGCAACAAAATCCGTTGCGTAACTTGCGTAGTTTTAAAGATATAAGCATACGAGTACATAGGGACAGACAGATAGACAAACAACAGGAAGCGACTTTGTTTTATACTATGTAGTGAAGCTATAATTGTATACAAAAAAAAACTCAATGTGTCATTCATGATATAAAACAAAAAAAAAAAAGGTCTTTGAATGTGACTTCAAAGGTATGCAAATTTTAAATGTTTTTTTTTTAAAGTCCAACAGCTAAGTAATTTGAAATTATTATCAGAATCCTAATAATTCGACAAAACAATAATTGTATGATAACCATGTACGCAGTCCCATATAGACACATTTGATTCCGATAAATAGGATCGATTGACATCTTCAAAAAAAAAAATGTCTCCCCCTATTATTTGCGAGTTTGCCATAACTTTCTGATTTCTTGCTAACTGTGCTTACTCTACCTTTGACCTGGTCGTTACTTGGCATTCAAGAGAGGGTCCAGTCAAACTACATTGAATTAAATTGAATTTAACCGATTAACTACAATTAACAATTTTATATAAGTATTCCCCAATTATAAGTATATTTCAAGTGATTTTACCCAAATCTATATTTCATATCGCTGGCAGTGGCGAAGCGTCACTAGAAAACTGGGCAAGGCGGGGTAGATTTTGCTTACCTTTTGTTCAGTAGCAATAGAAAACGGAGCTCAAATGTACTGAAGTAGGCAAGCCCGTGGGAATGGAGTTGAATAACGCAACGCCACTGCCACATCGATAATGATGTCAAATTTACGATGTGTAGTAATCAGGAAACGAGCGCGCTTCGATTTGATGATTCAAAATAAATTAAAAACTGTCTCATACTTGTTGAAATTTACATTCTTATTGAAATGCGCATATTAGTATGAGTTTGTAAAGCACAATATTTAGATCGTTTACCTAACCCATCCATTGAACTCAAAAGGTTTACACAGTTGTTTAGATATACGATTTCAGAACTGAAAACAACCCGTTTGAAGTTGCCCTCTTTCGAGAGCTGAAACAATTGCTGATTCTCATTAACGTTAGAGGCAGCAGATGTACAAACATGCCTATGTACGGAACAATGTTTCACAATGTTTTCAGGACGTTCACACTTTACTGTAACCGAATCTTTGAGAGAGTTATAAAGAGGCAGTGTTTGCGAAAACTGTAAAAGTAAGAACAATATGTGAGATCTGTAGTAATTTGTACAGTATTCGGAAGTCGTTTTCTAATTTGAGTGAAAATACTGATTATTTCTAAGTAGTCGTCGCGTCGCGAGACACTGACTCGGTTTGACGATGTGGATCGGAAGTACTCTTTAAGTGCTACCAGATTTTTTAATTAGTCGCAGTCTAATGAGGTCGTAAAATATCTCATTAATTGATGTGACATTTGGATGGTATACAACGGAGTCTTGACCCGAATCGAATGCATCGCATCCGCATCAATCTCAAAACACATGATGTGAAATCAAATATGATAATGAATTGTTATTGCTCCGACGATAATGAACTTGTTAGAAAAATATACCGTCACCAAAAATTTGTGGCGATACTGTTAAACTGGTAATTTCTTTTATTATAGGCCGAGCGAGCGAAGCATCTACGTTTCAGCTTGGCCCAATTTTTTTTTCGTATGTCCGGATGTCAAGATGTTGAGATGTCCAGTCCAAATGATTTTCGCTAGTTCTCGACTAGAGGTCGTATTTCTCAACAGATTCTCTCTCATGAAATTTTGTAAGTAGGTTCGATAAGTAATAGATTTTTTAGTTTTTCGAATTTTTTCAAAATAGCGGAGATATGGGGGTTGAAAGTGTAAAAAATTACAAATTTCAGCACAGTCACTAGTATTTATCCAATTACACAATCAAATAAACTGTGATCTTTCGCGATTCTCGTTTGATCTGAGAAAACAGAGTCAATATAATTATAATCATCTTCATCATCATCATCTTCATCATCATCATTATCTTGCCCTTATCCCAATGCTGCATGTTTTTTGTTCCATTATTCCCTATCATTCGTTATTTACTTAATTAATTCCTTCTTCTTCATATCATCTCTCACACAATCCACCCATCATTTCTTTGGTCTTCCTCCTCTATTTCTCTCCACATTCATTTCCTTCCCTCCATTTTAGCTGCATTAGTTTGGAAGTCATTATATGTATATAGGTATATATATATATTTCTCTCTCTCTCTCTAAAGCACATCTACCTTAAACATATCTAAATACATAATGGTGCCTAAGTAAATAGTAGGTAGGTACTTGTCAGTTTCTTTTATCCTTCATAAACTGTTTTAACTTCGACTCGTCTTGCCTAAAAAGCCATAGATAGTTTCACAAGAACAATATGATTGACTTGTCCATCTCCTGTCATTCTATAACTGAATACTTTCACAGTTGTTTTTAAAACCTTACGTCATGTTATTGTTTGGAGCTCGAACGCAACATCTACGGTTTCTTGTTACTTTTAAGATTCTGTCTAGTACCTTTTAACGAAGAATTAGTCGAAATTCTTGAATAATGTATCTGGCTCAACGGTAACCGTATATTATTATGTTAAATATTACTTACTTGTACTTATGTCACGCTTCCGAACGCAAGTTTAAATTAACTATTGGAAAATTATGCAGCAGCGAGGCAGTTAACCTACGCCATGTCATTTTCCGCTTTTCGTTAATCGAAGTTTTGATTTAAAGCTGGTTATTTAAAAATTATTCGTGTATTATATTAATTCTCAAATGTAAATATAGCCTAGTTACCACGGTTAATATTGACCTCGATTGCATGCTGCAGATGAAAATTGTTTAGTTATAAATCGTAGAAAATTAACGGTTTTCATAATAATAGTTGCTAAAGTGGTAATAAAATAATATTTATGAGTTCTAATCCCTTTTGGAATGCCGAGCGATAGATGACTTCCTAAAAAGCGTGAAAAATACAAAAGTGATTTAAGTCGACAACCTAATTGAGGTCGCGATACTGCTAGAAAGCAAGGGACAAAAGAGAATTGCAGTAGAATAAAAAAATATGAGTATGACCTGAATTGGAGGTATTATACGAGGCAGAATGAAACAATATACGCAAATTTTCAGACGTCGTTTTTGTTAGAACTTTATCTAATCCTAGCAGACTACCCCTCCTAAAACTAAACCTGACAAATAGACAACCTCCTTTTTTTGAATATGGTTAAAACTTTTATATTCAATTGAGCATTCACATACAGATGACTGTCCAAATCAAGTATCGTAAATTAAGTTCAACTTACCGTATTCTTTCAAGCCCACCTAAAAACAACGTTTCAATAGGTCATCGTTTACGGCCGCGGTTTAAGGCGGGTCGAATCAATGTAAACCGTCGATGCATTAAAGGTTATGGCGAATAGATTGTACAGTTACCTGGACCCGCTGGAAAGCCCTTTTACTGTCCTCTGTCGATTGGAGTCGATACCGGTTGTCGGACAAACGATTGAAAGCTAATGAATAGTGTAAATCGATTAGAAAAGTCGGCGAGACTTTTGAACACTAGTTGACTAGGTAACGGGTACGTGTACAACATTGCTTTTATGGTTAACGGAGTATCTATAATGTAGGTCTCATTTGACCTTTGATCCCATTCCAACTACTCCCTAGAATAGTCAGTGTGTCCGGCCCACCCAGCCACCCCCCCTATATACGCCAATGAGTTTCAGATGTTGACATTGCTTAATACAAACATCAAATAAGTATAAATATGAGCTTTAATATGAATTTAATGTACTTACCTAACATTTACATACATAGAACTCATAGGTACATATTTCAGAAGCTTACGTACACCGTAACCGTTTTAAATCGATTACAATATAGCGTAATATCTAATAAAATGAAGATCTAACGTAAAATTTAAATAATATTGTAGTGAGATTCAATAAATATTTATAAAATGGTAATTTACAAATTTGTTAAGATAAGTGAGTTTAAGATTATCATCAAGTAAAGTATAATTGACGATATATACTCGTATAAATAAATAAATCTAACGAAATGTATTTTTTTTGTTGCATTTGATCCGGTTTGTATGATGATATGTCGAACCGGCCTTTTGGAGATTTGAGATGAAAAATGTTAGTTAAGTATAACGAAATGCCAAAAGCCCGATTGCGTTATTATAAAAAAGCAACATATGTACAGAAAATTGCTAGTATCGATATTTTTACAGCTAGTTACTGCTTAAATAGGTGATAGCATACGCATTACTCGTGTTCAATCATATCCAGAATTGCAAGCCCCAATAATACTGGTACCCGCCACATGAAATCATCGAATCAAATCCATGCAATAGAAACACGAATATCAACCTGCATTTGACCCCGGTCAAATGATTCCAATTTCCTCAGGCTACGACTTAGTGCGGAGGACGTGTGACCGGCAAACTTAGTATCCATACCCTTACCATGAGTTTACAGTGCCAGTACTTGCTAGCGACATCGTAAAGGATTTGTATGGAGAATTGTAGTTCTACAAAGTAACCGGCAAGGGCACAGTTGTAGGGCCTATCTAGTTACTCGTATACGGAACGGACCTTGGTTTATATTATAATCATGTTAGTCATGTTACTAAACTACTCGTCACATTTCATGAAGTGACTCCCAACTTCACCCTGTCACGGTTACGAGTCATATAGCAGATCTGTATTATAATTAGTTGTAACTATTTTGTTGTAAATATTCATACTAGGTTGTAAATATTCATACTGTTACGTCGCCTCAATCAAACAAAAAAAACTTAAATGTAAGTTTTTCTTTAGTGCCATTTTGTAATTCACAGTGCCTTCGTTTAATTACTGTAATGCTATGTAACTAATTTGAATACATAAATAAATAGGTGCAATACTTCTGAAATATAAAGTTTTTTCTACAAATAACGCTTCAGCTGCTCATAATCATAATAGCTACCAACTAGAAAAGCTATAGTCTACCAAAAGTGCCATTTTGGTTGCAATTGATTATCTCTATCTCATAGAGATGGCATCCAAAATCATTGAAAATTCTTACGGGCGATGGGACAAGAGTAATAGACGGACAAAATCAAATTAAGAATTAGTATACGTTCTAGTAAGGTTATGCGCCTAAACGTTATGAGGGAAACTTAGATTTCATGCGATAAACCTATCATAAGACGAACATAACATAAATGTAAAATATGCTTATCCATCAATATCATTTCAGTAGGGCAAAACGTAGATTTATATCTTAACATTATCACGAGTTGACTTACGCTCTCAATATTTGCCGAAGGCTTCAGACAAATGGTGCTAATGTCATTAGAAATTATGGTAAAGTTGGGAACACACCGCATTTGTACAATGTTTTGCTTAAAACTATCGATACCGACATGGCACGGTAAAAGTGGGACACATGTCAGTCTTTATTTTAATCATCATACTGGGGCAGGGTTTCAATTTCAACTGACGACTAATAAGATTAAAGTTTGTACCTACGTTATGGGGATCGTGTTCGTGTATCTAGATGCCCCGTATAAATGTATATGTTATAATAGTAGCTTGCTAACATTTCATGCACGTGTAATACGTGTATCCCAGGCCTAATATTATTTATGACACCACGAGTTTTGCTAGAAATTTCATGTTGGCCTATCGCTATAGGGTTTGTAACCTGCATACCGTGTCAGTCTGTGTCCGTACATCTGGAGTTAGTAATGACTTGGGGCTAGCTTAGTATTAGCACTACAAGTGGGACGGCTTAAATTGTGGACGGTTGAAAGTACTCGTTATGGATAAGTTGTCTAGGTCATGTGAGGAAAGTTTTCTCTGTAAATGTGGGACTAGTGTAAATGACGACGGGTTACTCTATTAATCTTATTCCTATGAAAACACTTAGACACAGAATCGAGAATTGCATGCAGTATGGAATCTTGCGATCACTATTTTAACTCTTGTTACCATTCCAGGGGTTCAAACCAGGGACCGGAACCGGTTACCCTAACAAGGGTTTTTGATGAGGTTATTTTAGAAGTTGTTTTTAAAAACCCTTACATATTGTTAACCCTATGATGTGGTTGTTTCAATGATACGGTTACTGTTTTGTTGCAGTTAACGCGGTTACCGGTTACCTTAACTAACCTACCCCGTCCCACTAACCGAGTCTTTAGGGTATTGAACCGAGTTAAAACGAATGTGATCCTTAAGTAATGTGTTATTAGTTCAGTTTTTGAATATCAGTTATAATAACTACTAACCCTAACTTAATAACCTTAACGTAAGGGTTTTTGAACGAGTTCTAACGAATATGATCCCTAAATTATGTCTTATTAGGTCAGTTTTTGAATAACAGTAACTCAGTAAATTTCTTATCTCTTGCAAGTCATAAACGTGTTTGGTTTGCGAGGTTTGTAACAATATGCTATAAAGCGACAATTCAGTCAATATTCAACTTTAAGTCTTTGGTGTAGAAATGTGTTACCATGTTAGCGTTGCTTAGCTCGAGCGGCGAAAACAATGTGTTGTTTGTTTTTTTTCATATTTCATCTTTGCCTTTGCGGCTTGACAAATAACTGTAAGACGGAAAAAATAAAAGTTATTCGTTTATTTTTGCCGTCACCATTGTTATCACATATTGGTTTATCGCAAAAACAATTAACTATCATTTCCTTCATACCCCGTAATACAGATTAGTATTGTTTCGATAAAAAAAATATAACAATTAATGCGGCATTCAGTTAAGGCACAACTGCATTTTGATTATTCTTAAAACAATAATAAATACCGCGTCTCAATGTGCAGTAAATGCCAATACCCCGATAACAATAAACTAAAAATAATTCTTAGCATTTCACTCATCCCTTTTCATCTAAGTATAATTATATTTAGGTTGATGTATGTGTCAATAACGAACTTCAAATTATTTTAATCAAATTACACCCTTAAATTGTAAAGATAAGCAATATTAATGATGGTTCTGTGGATATTCTTATTATTCAAATTGATTTGAACAAGAATATTTCTTGTACTCTGTCTTGATTAAATCATGATCCTTTTTTTTATTAATAGTTAAAAACGTAATAATTATAAAAACATTTAAACATTAAAAAAGTTTTAAGTAATTAATTAAAATGTTATTTGAAATAAAGTTAATTTTGTTATATTATGTATTCTATAACTTTTTTTTTTAACTATAGAAAGAAAATTCTTTACACACAGACAGATGTCCTTTTGTCCGGATTTCCGGCTGGTCTCGCTTAGGGGTCACATTTCTCAACCGATTTATGAAGTTTTGTGAGGTCTAGGTTAGTTAATTATATGAAATATTTGTGTCGATAAAATTATCCGAAACTTGGTTCGAATAATTTTATCGACTTCGATTTGTAAACTAAGAAAAATAAAAAAAAACATCCATTTGGAAGAAAAAATTAAACAATTTAAATTAATAATCAATGGCATTTATTTGTATATATCAAAAATCCAGTTTACTGTTCTATCAACACACAACCAATTTAAAAATTATCTTTACATTAAACGTTGTTACAGCAGTAATCAGAAAGTAAATTAACATATTATCATAAAATAAGTTGGCTCACTGAGTGGTCAAATTAAAAAACAAAAGAAAACTTGAAATCAAGCTAGCTTACGCACACAAACCATACATATTGTATTATAAGATATATATATGATTTCTATATATATAACACATATAATATTATAAACAAATATGAAATATTAAAATATATACCTAGGTACCTTATTAAAATTTCAACAAGGGTCAATATGTTCTGCCAGCATCAACGCGATTTCTATAATAATACCTTTAAAAGTATTTACCATATTATAATCATGCTATGTTCATAAAATAAAATAAAATTTGGGTGTGTAAATAATTTACTAGAATAGTCATTTTTTTATCAGATAACAAAAATAGTAAGTTTAATTATACTACTAAAACCATAAAAATATCATCATCACAGTTTAACATGCATAATCAGTCTTAATAACTACCTATTCTTAACAATTAATACTTATAACACCTATACATTAAAAACACCATAATAAAAAAAACAATGACATAAATCAGCAATCAAAAAATCAAATCACTTTAAAATTAGACCTTATCAAATATATTACTAAATTATGGATTACTTATTATTTACGTAATTTTGGAAAGCCGTATGATACAATTCTGTCATAAATTTTACACGTGCCCACATGTCCTTCAATTTATCGTCCGGTGCATCTTCTAACAATTCATTGAATTCCGCTAAAATTTCTGTACGTTTTTCATAACCTTCCTTCCTCTCTTGATTTAACTTTGAGTCTGAAATAAAAAAATATATACTTAATTTGGCATTTCATTTTAAGTTTAGTAAGTAATACGTCACTAATATTACATTTATATATTAGAAATGTAAGCGCCGTCCAATAAAGTACAACGTTAAATCAAAATGCCTATTTTTTGTTAGGAAAGCTAAACTGGCAGCTCTAAGGATACCCGAACATTAAAATGAAATTGGAATAATGCAATATACATATATATATATATATATATATACTTATGATTTTTAGCTAAATGTGCCAACATATTCTGAATAAAATGTATAATAAATGAAAATGCACAAACACACATTTACGAAATGTCATTGTAGTAGATATTCCGAATTTGTATAGTAATTAAATATTATATATTTACATATACATTCATTTAAACAAGTTGTCTGAACGCCTCATTTCATGGCAAAAGGCCGCCATTTATATCTACGTTTTTGTGGAATGCAATGTGCAATTGACTTTAAATAAATAAATATATGTACGTATAGGTATATATATAATTAGAATATGGTTGAAAATAACTAGATACTATTAAGGAAAAAATATCAGTTCGAGTACCTTTAAGGTCGATAGTATTTACAAAGACTTAATGGTAAACAAAATTGAAATATCATCATAATAAGAATGCATAACTCACCAGTCTCTGCTGTCTTTTGCCTGTTAAGTTTATTTACAAAGTCACTATATTCCTCGGGAAAGTTGCATGGCAGTGGCAGCAAGCGCTTTTTGTTGTCCATTTTAAAGTTTTTTTTTAATATTCGTTATTTTATGGCACCCGTTTTTAACTGACCAGTTGGACGATTTGGAGGATACTGAGTAACTAACGCTTAGCATCCATGATGCTTCAAAACAATACTAATCCCATCTCTTTTTTACATTTTTTATCTTATCCGTCATTTTTAAACAGCACGTTGCATACTTAAAAATACCATGCTGCAAGTCAAACTCTCTTTTGTTCTTATACGATGGTTTTTACTGTTATCAGGTATAATGCTGGTAACGCAGCAAAGTTGCCGATCGTTCTTCGATAAGAAAAAACTTTAGTATGAAAATTATAGTTATTTATTATTAGATGTTATTACTTTTTTATTAGCAGAACAATCACATCAAATTATCAACTAATTAACAACATCAGTGTAGGAGAAACATATAAAAAGCGAAGATAAAGTACTTATTATCTAATAACAACAACAAAAAACAAAAAGTCAAAACAAAACTAGTGTAAAAAAAACACGGCAAAACGTGAACATTCTGCCAACTCCGCTCATCTATAACGATCCTTCAAGGTTCAGTTCCAAACCCTAACGCGTAGGGGTTTAGAGTTAACTGCTATAAAAAACCCTTACGCGTTGGGGTTTCAACCGTAACTGTGTAACTGTGTTGAGGTTGTAGTTAACTGTTATGATATGGTAACCTTAACATAGGGTTACCAAATGAAAAGGTTACCTTATGTTATGGTTACCAAATTGTTGGGGTTACCTTATCAATAGGCTTAACTTTAAAGAGGGGTTTTCCGGTCCCTGGTTCAACTTCAAACATCAAAATATTTAAAATGAAAGGGGAATTTTAGAATTCTTAGTTAACAACATAAAGACATATCTACAGCCGAACCTGCACACAAAGGAAGGGGGTCTCCTTTGTTTGATGTTGGTGGGAAATGGTACAAATACTTATAAAATCCAAATGATGCACCTATGATTCTGTTTCACTCAGTCGTTTCCCCTTCGGACCCTATGGCATGCGTTCTGGAAATCTCCCGCACCCCGCATGCGGGCTCTATGTATCGTATGCGATATGGATGTCGACCAATTCAACTGTGCGTTGACGAAAATATGACGACTGAAGAGACGAAATGCTGCAGCTTGCAAATAATTTATTTACTTATCTTTTGATTAAAGTTGAAGTTAAAACATTGTTTTAAGAAGCGTAACTGCGTAAAGTCTCGGCATATTGAGTCTCTGAAATCAATGTTTATTTTTTAGGGTTAGACTCGCGTGTTAACAGTTTACGTGCAAGGTAATAAAACATGAAAATCATACGAACGCGATACGTCCAAAGCCTAGTCCTTCGCCTTGCGGCCCTACATAATTAATGAGAGTATTAGAAATAAAGTTGGCAGACATTTCTACGATGAAGTTTACTTGGTAGCGTGTTATTTCTAATTGTTTATTTTGTTTGACGCCATGTCAAAATGTCAAAGGAACTGAAATGCGCAAAACGTACTGGCTAGTTCCTTAGTCAAGTGAACTAAAATAAATATTATGAAACTTCTAATCACCCTTCACCACATGTATGATTCTTAGAATTTCCAACACAAATTTATAGATTTTGTTGTTCGTCGTAAAACCATTTAATCCGTTATTTATTTTAAAAACCACTGGTATTAAATTATCCTACGCTCTTAACATGTTTACGCTGATCTTGATCTTCATTAAACATAAGTATATTATTTAGATATTTAATCTCTTTAATATTCAATAAACTAAGTAGTAGGTTGTTGTTTCAGTCTGATTTTTTATGACATTTGTAGGTTAAGAGATTCCTCATCCGACGTCTATTACCCATCTCAATATACGAGGGTTGTTTGATAAATACACGTTTTAAAAAGTTATTCTTGTTACTGGCTGAAATTATGTATACGAACTTTTTAGGCATCCTTTATGGACTAGAAAATTTAAAAAAAAATACTGCGTTCTTTTGTTTTTTTTTTTTCTTTTAACGGCTTTTTACGACGGAGTTCGCGTTGTTATTGCAATAATGGAGAAAGAGCAGTATCGTTCTGTAATTCGTTTTCTGTTTTTGGAAGGAAATTCTTGTGATGAAATAAAAGTACGCATGCAACCTGTTTATGATCATACTCCTTCTATGACAACCATTAGATATTGGTACAATGAATTTAAACGAGGCAGAACGTCCATCTTTGATGAAGATCGCCCAGGACGTCCTGTTGAGGTGACCACAGGTGATATGGTAAAAAAAAATTAAAATATTGTATTAAGCGATCGCCGAATAAAACTTAGATAAATTGTCGACATTGTAAATGTTTCGATTGAACGCGTGCAGCACATTTTAGAACACAAATTAGGCATGAAGAAGGTTTTGGCGAGGTGGGTGCCGCGTTTGCTCACCGAGGAACAAAAGCTCACCCGGAAGCAAATTTCAAGGCACTGTTTAGATAAGTACGAAAGTAGTCCGGGTGAGTTCCTTCGGCGTTTTGTGACTGTTGATGAAACGTGGATACACCACTATACCCCAGAAAGTAAACAGTGGATTTTGCCGGGGGAATCAGCTCCAAAGAAGGCGAAGACCGTTCCATCGGCCGGAAAGGTCATGGCGACTGTTTTTTGGGACTCGCAGGGAATCATCCATACTGATTATTTACAAAAAGGAAGAATGATAACCGGGCAATATTACGCTAATTTATTGCAAGAATTTGATACCATTTTGAAAAAAAGAGACCACATCTAAATAAGAAAAAAGTTCTCTTTCATCATGATAATGCACCAGCTCACTCCTCAAGAATTGCAGACTCCAAATTAAAGCAATTACATTATAATTGCTGCCTCATCCGCCCTATTCCCCAGACCTGGCTCCCTGTGACTTCTTCCTATTCCCAAATTTAAAAAAATGCCTCGGTGGAAAGAAATTTTCGTCCAATGAAGAGGTCATTGCCACCACGGAGGCCTATTTTCACGACTTTCCGAAATCTTATTTTTTAGACGGCTTATTAAAGCTAGAACACCGTTGGAACAAGTGTATAGAGTTGGAAGATGACTATGTAGAAAAATAAATATACACGTATACAAACCTTTGTTGTTTTTTTCTAAACACGGGTATTTATCAAACAACCCTCGTACTTAGTGCAGTGTAGAAGAGACATAGAAGTATATCGCAAAACAAGTGATTCCCGGTTTGTACTACAAACAACAATAAGTAGATACACTTGCCGATTGTCGGAGCGCGTCGACCGTTCTGACACTGACACGCACTTCCTTTTGCAATGACCTTCTTGTGCTATTCTCGATGTAACCTGCTTCCAGACCATATTTGTCAAATGCGAAACTATTCACGAGCTTAGGTTTCAAGCAGAAGGTCGGTAAGACGATCACGAATGAATGCGGAGAAACGTACCGAAAGAGAGATCTAGTACATGCTTATAAACTTTATGCCTACCTTAACTATGTTGGGTAAGTAATACGAGATATAAGAACTTATCATATAACGTTATATCTCATGTGATGCATTTACGTATGTGCATAAGTTTCCGTAAAGTAATGGCAATGCTGCGAGAATGTTATGTTCTAAAGTCAGACTCAGACCAAGTTTTGGTTCAGTTCACGTTGGCCCGATAATTTTTGTAGCACAAACACCTCTCTTCGACGGCCACGGGCTATTGCGAGCTTCCTGTAGCGTGACTAAATCAATTAAGATTTAGGTGATTCGGTAACACCGTTTAGGATATCGCGAGGGATGATATCGACGATGCTCCACTTCGATACTATTGTGGCTGCTCGGTCGACTATCGCCTAATTAGAATGTTGCCTTTTGTGGAATACCAACCAGTATAATTCGGTTTGCGAAATTCTTGCGAAAGTACGGCTCGTTCGATGGTTTCAGGTGCTCAATAGAAAAGTAAAGGAAGAGTCTGGGACCGAGGTGATTATATACGGAATTACGGATGGAAAAACAAACAGCGTGTTAGACAAGAATGTTAAAAAGAAACATGAGAGTATACAGACGCGTCTTAAATATAGTATACCTATATTATACCTACATAAAAAATAGAAGTGTCAATGAAATTCAATATACTTACATTACGCATAATACGGATTAATTGTAAATGTAAGTAAATCTAAGAATATGAAACAGTACCTAAATGAAAACGCATTTTGGCTTCGAATATTTGCATTCAACTACCACACAAACACTAGATTTTACGCGTGGGAATTAATCAGTTAACTCAATTTAAAGTAGTCGTATGTGCAAAGACCGGATCTGGATTCAGGTTAAATTTTCAAACCTAATTTGATATGAAATCAGGCTTCACTGGGTCACTATCTGGCGGTATCGCGATTGAGATACTGTCAATACATCAAACGGGCATGGACACCGCCTGCGCTATAATAACCATAGGCGTGTACTAATCAGTTGCAACTGGAGCTTGCAGTTGATAATTATTAGGTCTCAATTGCCTAAGTAAATGCCCTGAGCCCATTATGTTAGCTCACGCACGAGTTGCTTTGAACTATCGTAGGTTCTCGGGTCATAACTGCGTAAGAGAAGCATAATATTCAGACAAGGTTGTGTCCACGTAAGTTAGCTAGTGTTTCGGCTAATAAATCTGATAATAGTGCAGTTCCTTAACAATTGCACTATATGACATAAAAATTACACATATTATTTAGATTTAATTGGAGAAAGAAGCATGATTAATTTTGTATTATGATAACACTGAAAGAAAATCGTACGGCTTACCTACCATAAGAACGCGTTGACAGGTTATTGACAGTAAGCAGCACCATGGGACTGTTACTAAACACTGTCACATATTGTCTATTGTTATAGCAAATGTTAAATATTTACACATTTTCAATAGGAGAATTTCTATGCTTCTCCTTTTAAGCTTTTGCATCTGATTAACTTATTTCGTATCGTAAATAGCTCCCCTCAAAATAAATCACTTTATAAGAGTCATAAAGCAAGAATGAAACGTAATCGGTAACCAAAGGTACAATGCGCAAGCGCACCGCCCCGCTCCAAAATGTCGCCGCTTGCGCAACTTTTAACTGTTATCCAGCTGTAATTAGAGTAGTTCCCAGGGATATCGGCGATACATCACGATCAGCGCTAAACACTTCTATTATTTCACCAGCGCTGCTATTGCTTTGGAATTTATTGTTTTCTCTCACATGATTAGTGGCTGAGTCGGACGGCTGTCTTTTGTTTTTACCACTTATTAGCTTCTCGGCTACGATGCGATCGATGTTGGCACTTTACACACTTTACACATGTTCAATTAATTGATTCACCTATTATATCAGTATTTTGCTGCCGCGTTGTCTTGCCTCCTGAATGAACGATTCGCTGATCAAAAAAATACCTTAATTTTTTTTCCTCACCAATATACTTTTCCTCTACATCTTGAACAACTGCTTTCTCATATTAAACGCTGAGAATAGGAATTTTCACAAATGCTTTCTCAGTTCTCACTGCTTACCTACTTTTCTCAAGTGCGTATTTCATATTTTTTCTCGACCTTCCGGTTTAAGTTGACGGCCGTGGGTTCTCTAGCTTGTGTTTTTTGTTTGATTGTTAACGCATTCAATACCAGCGACGCATATGTATATGCGTTCACCGTCATACAAGTTTGGTCCTAGGCCACGCCGTGAATGTGTTAAGCATTTTTCAATTTGTTTCCTAAATCGTTGGTTTATGGTATTTAAATGAACTAAAACTTTAATGTCAATTTCCTTTCCAGATTCGTTTACCGATTTAATTAAACCTTTCTCTGCAACTGCTCCAATAGGAATGACAAAGATAGTTTACACTAATTTATAGGTAAATACTAATTTGCTAGCACACTCGCGGCAAGAATCAACAAAATAACTTGGGAACTTAATAAAACGCATAAAAGGATGTCCTGAAATACGCTTGCAGTTGGCAGCCGGCCAGCCGCGGTCATCTCCCGAAGCGCACGCTACTGTTAAATAGAGAAAATTTTGACTATGTTAACGCCTCGCCTTTCAGATTACGGTTTGAAACATGGTATACGATGTTGATTTTATTTAGGCGTGAAGTGATCTAATGAGATATTTTTAAATCAGGAGGCGAGAATGTGATGAGAAGACACCTGAAAAATACCATTGGTTCATTGAGTTATACCTACTGAAGGTTTGTTTGTGTTTACAGGTAATTCCGCTGCGACTGAAGATGGAGTGATTGAAAGGTATATTAACAAACGTATTTTTTTTAGTGTGTTCAATTAATTTTGTTTGATCACAGCTTACACCAAAGCTGTGGTTGGTTGTTTTGTTTGATGGAAGATCAGATCAATATGGGTATTTACATATGTAGATTGATTCACGTAAATATAGTTAGATTTTATTCTGATATTGTGTAAAGCGTCTATTTTTGATAAATCCATTAAATGGGATTAAGACATCGCAGTTCATTGGACTCGGTAGAAACTTAATGCTCTTCGGAACTCATTTTACGGTCCGTGACTGCCCCCTTAGCGATATTACTTAGGCAATCTACTTTCTCATTATAGTGTTTATGGCGTTAAATGAGCCATTATTAATATCTCACCACAAAGGATTGGTGAGGTGAGGCTCTGGAGATGACAGATATTTCTTTTTCAAAATTCTTAGAACCTCTGCGTGTTTTATAAATGGTACTAGATTGGGCAGCGTTTTTTCTAAACAAATAGAGATTCACAAGCTGTGCGGACTTTAATAGTTACAACATTTTTGATTAAACATAAATTGTGGTTGAATTATGAACAAAAACGAACAAAGGGTAATTTGAATGACTCAGTTAAAGCTCTTTATTTCTTCCTAGCATTTGTTTGGTAAAAGTAGGGTTAGGTTATATCTTTCTCTACATCTGATTTAGAGAATTCACTACGTTTCAGGGGAACTTATTTAATAATCGAAGTGCGAAGGAAAAGGTTAATAGTAAATACGCTTGGCACTCGTGAGTAGAACTTTAAAAGCGCTCGAGTACAACGAAAAGCTTTTAAGTTCGCTTGTTAAGAGCGTTTACACATAAAGTAACTAGTATTTCTAACTGTCTTTTGTGTTGACAAATAACTGTCGTTATGTAGAACAAGCTTTTAAAATGGTAAAATGATTTTGAAAGGTCAAGGTTTAATTTTATGTAAGTTTTTGTTTCGTGAAAGGTTTTCTGTCAAGTTTCATTTCAATTTGCTGTTTACGCTTGAAATTGGCATAAAATTTGTAAAGCAATTGGCATTCAATTGTGGAAAACAAGTTTCATTCTTAGGCAATGTCTTCTTTGTGTGTGTTATTTAAATTCGTGGCTAAGTTATCTTCCACTATGGTTTCTAAATCCGTATCTGTAGTAAATCGACACAAACTCCTTCCTAACATTAATAGCATTTTTGCGTTCAGTCGAAAATTATACTCTAGTTTACACGTAACTAAAGCGCTGTTTGTTATTCCCTAGTAAAGTAAGAAACGAGCTCGCGAAAACAATTCATCGATATGGTCAGCCGTAAGAAAATTCAGAGACAATAAGAGGAGCGATTTGTTTTAGATTAACCGAAGCTGAGCTGGTGGAGTACTGGCCATGGCGGCCTTGTGTGAAACCGCGGGAGCGTTGACCCCAGCGGGCTGGATTCCGCGCGTTAACGAATATAGCGTAGATAGACTTGGACAATTTAGCGAGCAACTTGGAGACTTCTTATTTAAAATATTTATTTATGTGACAATTATCTCACTCCATTCGAGCCCACCTCCTGGACCCAACATGTATATTAACGTATATCAAGCAAAAACAATCAACTTGATGTACTATAAGCTCCACAATTGGATGGCCTATTTATGAATGAATGCATTCATAAAGGTCATGCAATTATACCTACCTTAACTTATGACATAACTTTTGAGCCTAAAGTTACTTAAGGCGCAGATTTATTAAAGTAATATCGTGAAATTTATTTATTAAAGTAATAGGGTTAAATGACCCCATTGGCCTTAAAACATAAAGAAAATAAACAATTTCTAATTATTTCATCAGCAAATAAGTAGATGAACTTACGTATTTATTAGCTTAAAAAGCGAATCAACATACTTCAACATATATTAAAAACCGCGGGGACTCGCTTGGGCACAATTGAACGGTTTCACGGTATATTTTTTTTTTGTCGATTCTGTTATGGGAAAGTTTTAAAAATGGCGGTTATATAGGGGTTGAAAATGTAAAAAAACTAAAAATTTCACCCATTTTGAAACTATTTCGCGAAGTCTACAGCTCACAGATTTCACAGCCACAGCCACTAGACTAATTAATGACGGAGCTCATTTTGTATCTGGTTAGGTCTCTGATGAGGCTCGTCATATACCGTGAAAACATTTTGTTCTAACCACTTAATAACTTAATCAGATAATTATACTCGTACTTAGTCAGTGTATTCTATGGCAGTACTTCCGGGTTTTCAATTGATATAAAGTGCGTATGTGTTGAAACTTTAACAAATAGGTAAACTTAGCACAAAGACATAAATCCCTGACAGTGACATCGCACAATACGCTTCCTAAGCCCAATTGGGACAGTAAGTGCTTCCGACCGGTTCCGACTATGAATATGGATGCTCGCTTCCGTAGGTGTCCGATTACAGTAACGTCGTTGGGAGCTGTTAAGCCGACAACTATAAAGTGACCCCTTAACCAGACAGCTTCTGAGGCGTTTGTTGGGATACCTTCTGACAGCATTCTTTCAATCTTACTCAATATCTGAAAAGAGAAAATATATTTGAATATCATTACGATGGAACGCTTTCGCCTAGTATTCATCAAAATAAATGTTTCGCTTTATACGTGTCAAGGGTCTGCGTATAGTTGTTGTCAGTAGTTGTTAATTCACTGCAGAGCGGGGGCGGTAGAACCACGTGTGGTTGATGTTGTTTTGTTTTAGTGTTCGCTTTTTGATGACTGTTCCGAGAATTTAATGAATTCAAACGTATTGCTCAACGTGTAAATCGGAAAATGAACACACTTTGCACATATTGCAGCTGCATTTGAGCTAACTTTGAACACTAACACACAACACACACACACACAACACAGTCGACATAACAGCTTCGATGCAATGCAGTCCATTTGTGTTGGTTCTAATGTTGAAGCATGTAGGCTGCAGCTTACAAATCGAAGTTGCAAAGACCCCTCCATCCATTAGAGCTGCCTGGCCACGCGATGGAACTAATGCGTACTTAATGCCTGATGCATTACTCGTAATATCTATCTTCATTATAATTAACTTGCTTACGAAATACATGATGCGATGGGTTTTGGATTGATGGGTTAGGGATAGCTAATGAACTCATTTTATTTAATACGACAGTACTGTTTTTATGAATAAACTTATGAGAAGATTTATTCAGAAATGTGAACACATCGCTTTGCTTCCCAGTCTGTGGACTTGGATCTTAGAACAGGAAAGATAAAAAACCAGTTTTTTTTATCAAAACAAAGCAACTGTCGTAACTACTGTAGTTGTGAATGATCGATATACTGTAAAATCTTTCCCATTAAAGTGGTTACTATTAACTAGTGTTAAGCCTGCCAGAGGATTTTTAGAAGACTAAAACTCGATTTAGTATAAGAAATGTTCTGGAGAACATTCTCGCTCCTTACAAATCGGGGAGCGTTCTTGGGAACGACATGTTACTAATGACCCATTCGCACATTTTCACATAGCCAAAGGATAGGTACTTGACAGTGTCCGCGCCCAGTTCATTTGCCGCTGATGTGCGTGCGCGCCGGTCCACTGCGGACGGCGCCGGCGTTCGCGCGCCACTCGTCCGGCTCAACGCGTCTCACGTTTCGCGGAACAAATAGGTTAAACAACGATAATCATCGGATAATTACTTTATTCTATCATATATATTCAGCAATATATATGATAGAATAAAGTAATTATCCGACCAGAGTGAAAAGAGGGATACATTTGGCGTGTTATTACGAGTATGTACATAGTTTATTTAGACTTCTAAATTTGAAAATTACCCGGACAACATACCTATATGTACAAAGAAAACCACGAGTACCACGATATCTATCGCCAAAAGCTGAAATATCAGTACCTAGAATATTTTAAACAATCATCGTGCATCGTTCAGATCTATCGTTATGCCGCCTGTTAGGATCATCCTTTTGTAATCGTATATAATATATATGTACTATATCAAGTTAATATTTTGTAAAGCTTGCAATCGATAATCGAACACCACAGTCGATATTTACTGACTAAGTAATAAGTTTAAGCCTAAGTGTATTAAATGTGCTAATATTAAGTATTTTGTTTTATATACATATACTAAACTAGTGGCTCTGTGAGCAGTAGTTTCAACCTCCCATCTCTCGGCCATTATGAAATATCGCGAAAAATAGAATAGACAAATAAGTATATATACTTAACGCACCTACTCGCAAATGTTCATGAGAATCGGTTGAGATATGTGATGGGAACAGCTGGAAATCCGAACCATTAACATATAAACAAAGGACAGAAATTTTCGCTTCGCTCGTCGTCGTCAAAAAACCTAAAATTTAAAAATAATGACACGTTTCACTTTACACCCGAATTCTGCCTACATGTGATAGGAACTGGTTTGCATTGTATGTAAGTAGTTCCTGATACCCCACGCTACTGATGCCATTACGTTAAACCACTACCACTAGGTACGGGTGTACACTTGAGTACAGTACAGACGAATAAAAAATAATATAAAATAGTCTTCTCCCACTTCCATTAGCTTTCCTACCTTTACACTTCTACAACTTTTCTTAGTGTCTCGCCATAACTAATTGCATATTTCCTGGTTCATTTCCGTAATAGGGACTTTGCAAGAAGTTCGTCTCGAGCTTTTTCTGTGAAGCATTTTTAACGACCTGTACTCATTTAACTGTGATTTATTAAGATTCTAGTAACCTACTACTCGTACTCAATCATAATCCTCATAAAAATCTTCATGTGTATATTGTTAATTTCTGTTGCGCACACATAGTCTGTTAAAGCTTGAGCTTTCACCGTAATTGTCATTATGCTTGTTTTGAATTTCACTGCATTTATGTCTAATTATATCTGAATATGGACCTCAAATACACTTGTGTAATTATATATTAGATATGAGTAAGGAAAAGGATTTTCGCAATAACAGCCATTGAAATGTCAATTTCAAATTCTGTTTGCATATATTTAAAACTTACATAAACGGTTAAGTTTGAATAGGGAAACGAAACGTGTCATAGGACTTTGGCGCCACTCATGTTAACCCAGTCTTTGCTCATTCATTAGCCAATGAGAAAGGCGAATCGGTGCCAATTAGGAGATATTTTATGATCTAACTGCAATATATTTTATTGCCAACTATATTCAAATAGTGTCTGTGTAAATTATGTTCGTGGCCCTTTGATTTAGTCCGGCCGTAAACTGGATCGAGAGGTTCGATCTCCAAGTGAACAAACTATTGGAACGCACAGAATGGCTAAGTCGGAAAATTACTGGTTTGAATCTAGACAGGGTGCGATAGCGTTCAATAAAAAAGTAATATGTAGTATTTTACCGATTGTATTCAAGGATCGTAAAATGCGAGCAAAAAGCGATTGAAATGACGTGTGATGGCCCTGCACTTCAATGAATTTTGCTCGCATTTTTAACCGACTTCAAAAAAGGAGGGGGTTCTCAGTTCGGTTGTGTTTTTTTTTTACGATCCCTGTGATGTTATATTGTAACAATCATTGTCCTCATACTAGTATCGCCGAAATCTTATGGCAAAAAGTTAAAAAAACTAACTAGATTGGATCAGGGTCATGTACATGCGGTCATACAGTACTCGTGAATACGGTGCGCATCGTCAGGGGGTTCCTCGCTTTGCAGCCCTATCCGCATTCCGCCGGTAGTTTGAACCTTGCCTCTATGTTAGGTTTTTATAATGTGTAAAAATATTGTGGTTAAACATTTTAAACACTGTTTTATATTAATAATTATAAAAACGGTGTAAACACGTAAAAAATATCAGGAACGGCCCAACATGTTTCGAACTCATATGGAGCTCTTCATCAGAGGCAGTGACGTGAGTTTAAACACCTTATGATACTCTTAAAACTATCATGAGACTTCTGTATGGGTCATAATAATGATACTTTTCACATTAATTTTGTAAAACCAAAATAAATAAAGACAACAATGAAAGTAAAAACTCTCCCGCCTGTTACACGTATATCCGTTTGCCTTACAGCAATACACTGCATACCTCACAAACAAGTCGATAAAGTACAATGGAGTGCTTATGAACCAGTACAAGGCTCAAACCTGATCTATCTAATCGCATCCCACAATTTTCATCAAACAAGTAAGTGATCACGATCAAAGAAAGCTTCGCAATAAGAAATTGCTAAAGACCCATATCCGAGCACATTTAGTGGGAGCACACGAGTCGTGATCTCAGACAATCGCTTTCTCGAATGTCTAGCTAGATACTGAATGTCATAGATATCACTTCCACGACGTTGATGGCTAGACTGACATGCGGACATCATGGGAACAAGCACTTGTTAAAGGATTGCTCGCCAATTGTTATAGTCAGTGGAGCTCTTCCAACTCCTAAGGCAGATACTAAATACAACGATGAACGCATCATATATCTTATCGGAATGGCTAAATCAGCGCATATTTAGGTCCTTTATAATGTAGACCTACAGTTAGATGAGGTTTTTTTATTCCCTGCCCCGGCTTCAATGCTGATAAATTATGCATGTATTAACATATAAACCTTCCTCTTGAATCACTATCTATTAAAAAAACCGCATCAAAATTCGTTGCGTAGGTTTAAAGATCCAAGCATACATAGGGACAGACTGATAGAAAGCGACTTTGTTTTATACTATGTAGTGATATTTCTGTGAAAATTGGAGATGAACGTGATATTTGCAGCTTGACCAAAAGTACAGCCCCAAATGTTATGCATTGTGCATCAAAATTTATATTTATTAGATAATACCTCAATGTTTATTAGGTATATGTTGTTGGTTAATTTAATTAAAATAAAAAAAATGAAGTCAGGGCATTTTATACTCCGAATGACCAATGCAATATATAAATAAAACATTTATGGTATAGGTACTTAAGTTATTTATTCTGCGGTGGTGGTCCAATTGAACTGATTGTCGGTCGGTACTTGATACAGATTTATTGATTTGAAATTAACACAAACCAACTCTCTGAGAACAGCTTGTAGAAACTATTCATGCAATACGACGTCTGGCTTGTCCTATTTTAGTCGACGTTTTTCCAAAGGCAGTTTCCGGTTAAATTGATTTTGCTACGATACATAATTACACATGTTGCGTGATTATTGAATAATGCGATATCATGATATTAGCTTTGCCGGCACGGCATGATAAAGATCTCTTGTTCTGATAAAGATAAAGATCATCAGCATCACCGTCAAGCATGGTAGGTATAGATATTGATGACTGCTTGATTATGTATTGCTCAAATTACATGAGACAAATTGACATATGTAAGAGATAATAAGAATAAATAGTTTTAAACATAATAATTGCATTATACATGTTAGTTCAAGACAATCCAACTCATGAAATCTTATCCTCTAATAAATGTCTATAATATCAATTGTCTCGTGGGCACAGCTAACACTATACAAAACAGTAATAGCGGCTAGTGAAAATTATGTGGAAAGCATTCCCAACCCTGCAGAGACAGCGAGCACGTCGTAAGGGAGTGCGAAGCACTATAATCACGCAGTTAGCCCTGTCGCGCCCACGCCAAGTCAAATTGAAGACGTCGTGATGTGAGCACGACTGAGAGCATTGGATGAGGTACCCTACTATAGAAATATTATAATCTAAATAGCAGCGCAACTTGCCACTCATCGAGTGTTCAGTAGGTATCAAAGTATACAAGTGACAGTAAAAACAATCTAACATTCTTGCCGTGTTAGTAGCGTTCGCTTGGGAGAAGTCGATGAATACTGGTAGCACAAGAGCGCCCATTGTGGTTATTACTTTTTCTTGGGGAAGACCTTTTGTTAGCAATAGACGTCTGTCAATAAGATGGTTGTGTTTCGGCTGAAATAATGATAATGAGTCCCTCGGTGTCTTTAGTTTTTATACTCCCAACAAACGGAAGATCCGACGAATTTTCCTTTTTTACAGTTCTCCTGTCGAGAGTTCTAACTTGACTTCATAACTTTGTTCACCTTTGCGATGCCTTAGCAATTGTATCAAATAACTTAAACTAACAAGTTTCTTAAACCCATTTCACTGACCGCGCCATGGGAGTGGATCGACCGCTAATAATTAAGGTTGACATTGTATGGCATTACCAAAGTGTTTATTACCTTCCAGTCAATTGCTAATAAACAGGCTTTCTTATGTCGTTCAATTGGTCATTTAGTTTAGCATTGAGTGTGAAAGTGAGCAGATAAACGACTAGGTTTAGGACTAATAAGTCTGCACAATGAGCGTGGGTGGTGCGAAAGTGATTTGAATGGCTGCTATCTGGATCTGAATCTATTGTGCTTTGCTTCCTTGTTTGGTAATTTATTAAAATGAGTATTTGTCGTGATATTGATACCGATTAGGGTTTAATCGTCGGTGGATTTTAGTTTTCTGTAGGCTAGGGTGTTCCTCTGTTAATGTTACGTACTTACTTCTTACGTACGTCAGTCTTGTAAGGCTTTGGATATTTCTGACATCATCAGTTGTCTACATCATACCCTGTCTCCGACTTATTCATAGCAGTTGAGGTTTGGCTGACAGCGCAGCAACTAGTTTGATCTTCATTTTTCCAACAACCACCAGTTTGTCCAGATCGTCCGATTCACCGCAGGATATACCTACGTGCCTATAGCTGAGAATTCTATGGTAGCACGTGAAAAACAGGATATCCTTTCATTTCACATGATTATTTTTCTAAATTGCCTCATTAATTTCCAATTACAATTTAAAGGTGGGGAAATATTCTATAAAGTTAATGTCGTTTTAGTATGAGATTATGTTATGTAGGAAAAATGTGCACCACACTTAGTTTTAATACAGCCCCAGGGTAAAACACGCTGCATTCATTAATTAGTCAAATAACTTGCTTGTTGTTTCCACATGACAGCACAATAGAATTTCAAATCGCTATTTCACCCTTGCAGCACAACCACCACAATGTCTAACTAGACTACAAGCGACAAGCATATTCAAAACAACATAATTTATCCGACTATCGCACGTAAATCCCATTTCCAATCCTCTATAAACTTGGTACCATCAGCATCAACAGTTTAAAAGCCTTCTGAATATAGGGTTGATACAATTTAAGGAGCAGATTTTTTTTTCTATAGTCCTTGCTGTAGGGATCTGACAAGCTCTTTCATTCTTTTTTACCATGGTTTTCTTAATATTTTTTTAATTGTCAATTTGACAAATCGCAATATTATTGGCTGCAGAGATTTTTGTCTTCGAATCCGAATCCCAATAAAAAATGATAGTCGATGTCAATGTCAATTTTTTTTACGATTTGAGACTGACACGTGTTGGAAAAATAGTGAAGAGAAATGAAAGAGCTGCTGTTTGTAGATCCTTACAGCAAGGACTATCGAAAAAATATATAATAAATAAAAAAAACGACATTTAATAAAAATTCGTATGTCTAGGTTTATTTCCTCTTTTCTCCTGTTAGTTGAAAATAGAAAGATGGTAAATTTCAAATATAAGGGTAATGACCAAAAAGTTTGACGAAAATAAAGCGTAGTTAGCCATACAAAACAAGAAAAAAGAAGCGATTGGAACAAGTTCCGTTGTGCGACAATAATTAACGATACAATAAGGAACCTTAAAATAGAACCCTAAGGTAAATTATTCGATGGTTTATTGTCGTCACACAACGGAGACTTTCATACAAATTTTAATTTAGTGAGTTAAGGTGGTAAACTTTTTGGTCTACACCCATAAATACCATCCTCACATAAATTTACGCCTTATACTCGTAGTGTATATACACATCTTGACCTTCTTGTCACGAACAATTAACAATTCTATTCAAAATAGGTACCTAAAAATCTAGTACTCAGTTGGAGCGGGGTTCCGATTAAGGTTCCGATCCGACCACGAGATATTCAGAAGAGGCCAATGCCCATCGGTGGGCGCGGTGTGGGTGCGTATAACAAGTTGTAGGTACATGAGGAGAGACAAGGTAAGAACATAATTATGCATATGCATAATTACGCGTTTACGTAGCTTAAAAGTTTATGTCGACTGTACTTGTTACTTCTTGTTAAATTCAAATGGTAGCTAATCTTTACAATACAACGGCACAAATCCCGTGATAGATTCCGACACACAGCATAATGGATGGAGACCTTAACAATGAACCCTGAAGTACAAAGAGGTTCAATGGATAAGATGGAATATTTAAGACATTTGAATTGTAATAAGTGATATTTTAAGGCCAAGCCAAGGGGAAAAGTGTTACTTGATCTTTAACATTAATATAACCAAAATATTAGTGACACTTGCTTTAAGAGGTTAAAAATGTACACTTACAAAAAAGAAGTATAAAGAAAAACAAGTAAAAAATTGGGCAAGTGCGAGTCCGACTCGCGCATGAAGGGTTCCGTACCATAAAACAAGTTTATTGTATGGGAGCCCCCTTAAATATTTATTTTATTTTATTTTTAGTATTTGTTGTTATAGCGGCAATAGAAATACATAATCTGTGAAAATTTCAACTGTCTAGCTATCACCGTTCTTGAGATACAGCCTGGTGACAGTCGGACGGACGGACGGACGGAAAGCAAAGTCTCAGTAATAGGGTCCCGTTTTTACCCTTTGGGTACGGAACCCTAAAAATTAACAGAAATCAACTGAACCTAAATAAAATTAGAAAAGAGAAGTATGTGCAATAGTAGATTGTTCAACAAGGGACTAAAACAAGCACACGAGACACGAGACGTTTTAGCCACCCGAGCTAAGCGAGGGTGGCTAATAGTTCGAGTGTCATTATGGCTGTTTAGTCTCGCGTTAAACACTCTACTTTTCACTTTGAATGCGAGGAAAATAAACGAATATCAATATAAAATTACGATATTTATTATAACAAAGTTTCTTACAATCAAACTAAAATAAAAGGCTTAAACAGAATAAATTTAATATTAAAAAAGACTTAAAAAATCGGACCCCTTTGGCATAGTCCCGAAGACGCTGGCAGCATTTCCTCGCTGTATAGCAACGCTAATGCGTTGAGCGAGGAAGCTGCCAGCTCTTCGGTCCCCCGTGATGTCAACCAGTTTTTTTGAGATCTGCCTAAAAAGTTGATGAGCACTGGGCCCCCACGGACCAAGGGTCTCAACCCCGAATGCAACAAAATCGTATTCAGAGCTGAGACCCCTCTTACAATTACGTAGTAATCTAACCTCAGAAAAATTTAAAGGGCAATTTGTACAATTCTTTACATTTAAATGTATGGTTTTCCCCTGAAAACTAAGCTGGGTCGGCGTGGTTTGTAATTGAGAAGTATGTTCAATATTTTCAATCGAAGTCGAAGTTAAAGTTGGAGAGAATGGAGAGTAGGTATAATAGAGATGTAGACCTTTTCTCAAAAAGGTTGCCGATGGTTATTTCATTAGGCTCATTCTCAACCCGCGATGTTGATGGGCGTGGGTCAAATGTTGGTTGTGATTTTTGCTTTGAGGATATTTTAATTCCTTCAATATAGTATAGTCTTCGATAGATATTGTGTTTATTTTGGATTGACTCCTCTATATAGCCTTCAGCTTTATTCTTCTTCGTTGGAAGATGATGATTACATATTTTGTCCGTAATTTATAAAGTGACACAGTTAATTTGTCTAATTGGTGATTACAATTCAAGCTTAATACAAGTAATGGACATCTACTCATTCCATTCAAAATTCTAATAGAAAAAAAGAAATGTTCCGAGGTTTTTTTTATTTTTTTGTAAAGTGACGCTTTAAATGCTTGCATATTTAGCCAACAGATTCAAACTTAAAAACCATTTTATTTAAGACTAATATGGACTTATGGACCATGCATGACAAAATTACATTCGTATTCGTAATAATAATGGAAATATAACTATGGAAAATGTTTTAAAAATTGCATGTAAAGGTAAAAACATGTTATAGTTTGTGGAGACTTTAATGTTAATTTACTTGAAATGACCAGTGATACTGTTAAGCTGTTAAGTTTGTTCAAATCTTTTCATTTGGTCAATATGTTCCTGGAGCCTACCCGGGTAGGTGTAACTAGTAAAACCTGTTTAGATAATATTTTTTGTGATTGCGATTACTTAGAAAAGGAAATATTTAAGTGTTTTAATTCAGATCATAGAGGACAGAAAGCTTCTTTTCCTAACACTTTAAAGGAAACACCACAAACTATAACATGCAGACCCATTACTAGTTATCGTTTGGAATCATTCAAAAATGAAATTCATAATGATATTTGCATGTTACCTCTTTCATGTAACGACTTAAATAGTACTTACAAAGATTTATTTGGCATAATAATGGATCAGTTCAATACACATTTCAAAAAGAAAACTATTTCTGGGTCGACTACAAAAACAAAGTTTAGTGAATGGGCTACTGTAGGTATTCATAGAAGCAGAACCAGGCTTTATGAACTGTATGGAGAGAAGGAAGTGAACAAGGACGCAGTTTTTTTAAACTATGTTAAGAACTATTCAAAATTGTTTAAGCAAGTGTGCATAGCTGCCAAAGCAAATTATATTAGTTCTAAAGTCAAAATGTCGGACAACAAAGTGAAAACTATTTGGAATGTTATTAACAGAGAAACTGGTAAATCCAAAACTCGCAATTGCCGAGTCAACATTGTCAGAGAAAACGGGCAGACTATGTCAAATCCTGATGTTGCCTCGGCATTCGAGGATTATTTTTCCAACATTGCAGTTAATACCACAAAATGTTTACAATCATCTGCATCCGAAGCCCATAACTTACTTTGTGCTAATTGTAAGAAATGTGATGTTGAGTTTCAATTTAGTCAAGTAAATACAGTAGATGTTATTAAAACATTTAAATCACTCAATTTAAAGAAAACAGAGGATTTATGGGGAGCATCAGTAAAAATAATTAATCATATTATAGATTCAATTGCGCCTTACCTAGCTTTGATTTACAATAGTTGCATAGAAGAGGGAGTTTTCCCAAATCTTATGAAAATTAGTAGTCATACCTCTTTTTAAATCGGGTGATTTGAGTGATCTGACTAATTTCCGTCCGATATCTAGTTTTAAGTAAAGTTTTCGAAAAATTAATGTTGAAAGATCTACTAGGACACTTCAATAGAAATAAATTACTCTCTAGTAAACAGTTCGGTTTCACAAGGGGACGTTCCACGACTGATGCAGCATCTGTACTTATTAAACACATTTATGATAGCTGGGAGGAATCTTGTGATGCGATTGGGATCTTCTGCGATCTTTCTAAGGCATTCGACTGCGTTCATCCTGGAACACTCATTTTGAAATTAGAACATTATGGTCTGTCTTCCAATGCTTTAAGCCTTATGTCTTCATATCTCAGTGATAGAATGCAAATAGTGGATGTAAATGGAACCCAGTCCAATGGAGCTATAGTTAAGCTAGGAGTGCCACAGGGCTCTATTTTAGGTCCATTTCTATTTTTGGTTTATATAAATGACTTACCATCTGTAGTAGATAATCTTTGTAATATAGTACTATTTGCTGACGATACATCATTAATTTTCAAGGTTAACCGGAAATCAACCGACTATGCGGAAATTAATTGCACACTAGATAAAGTGCTTAACTGGTTTACTACTAATAATCTTCTATTAAATGCCAAGAAAACGAAATGTGTTAGATTTGCTTTACCGAATGTTACGGCGGTAGATTCTACTATATAACTAAATGGTGAATGTTTAGAAATGGTGAATAAGGCATTATTCTTAGGTATAACATTGGACAGTCATTTGCAATGGATTCCACATATAGCAGTGCTTGCAGGTAACTTAAGTTCAGCGGCGTACGCTGTTAGGAAAATTAGACAATTGAGTGATGTAGATACAGCTCGCTTAGTTTATCATAGTTATTTTCATAGTGTCATGTCATATGGTATTCTGGTTTGGGGCAAAGCAGCTGACATTCAGACTATATTAGTGCTACAAAAAAGAGCGATTCGTTCTATATATAACCTGAATTCTCGTGACTCCTTAAGAGACATTTTCAAAGATATAAACATCTTAACTGTAGCGTCCCAATATATTTATGAGAGTATTATGTATGTTATTAAAAACCTAGATTCATTTACAAAAAATTCCGATGTCCACAATTTTAACACTAGAAATAAAAATAAAATTGCTATTAGAAAGTTTCGTGTTCGTAAAGTAAATAAATCATTTTTAGGCCAATGTATTCATTTTTATAACAAGTTACCTGATCATGTTTTAAAATTAGCCTTTCCATCTCTCAAAAATTATTTAAAAAAATCTCTAATGTCAAAAGCATATTATACAGTAGAGGACTATCTGACAGACAAAAATGCATGGCCTGAACCAGAAACCGAGTAACTGACTCCTTCTTAGATTGTACCTGACTAGTTTAAGGGACACAGTTCTAATAAGAAAGCATATCAAACGTACATAAATTGTGATAAACCGTCATACTTTCTTGTAGTTTCTATATTTCATTCTTAAACGTTTGCTTATTTATATCTTAGAATACACTTTTAATATGTTTTCTTCGAGAACTACGTATAGTTAAGTTCATATTACTGTAATAGTTAAGTACTTATCCTTTATGAAAAAATGACTGACTGTTGAGTTTCTTTCGGCGTTTCTTCTCAACAGTGGTCTCCTCTTGTGAAATGCCGGTAGACTCAGACATGTAAAAGTGCCCTTGTGGCCTACTTGCAGAATAAAGTTCATTATTTCATTAATAATTAATCGTGTTTCATGAAATAAAATCTTGAATTTTTGAGCGGTTGTAATTTTGAGGTTATTTTCACGCACCAAAAAGTTTGTATACCTATCACTGAAAATGGCTATAAACCTCCATTCACAAACGTTGTGATTGGCTGTTTAGGGGTTTTTCAAAGTAGATTAAAACAATTTTACTTAAGTCCCTAGAGATTAATAAGGAGCTTTAGTCCCGATATGCAGAGACTAAAGTAACATTTTAAGAGCATGAGAAGTGAAAAATAAGATTATTACCACAATGTTAGATAGGCAACATGTGGCAACGTTATCTATCTAAATGATAATACGTGGTTCTTAGGAGTTAATTAATAGCAATTAGTAAATTCTAACGAAGAGTTAATCCATGTAAGCTATCTCGTCATTAGGGAAAATAATTGTGTCAATTACTGCTAGTGCGACCGACTTAAACAGATAGATGGGCTGGACTGGACAAATGAGGATATACCAGCATCTCTGATAAAACGTATGCTAAATTTGTATGCAGTTGATTAATAAAAGGGCAAGGGGCACTTAAGAGGCCTTATTCCTTTTTAAATGCTGATTGTTTTAGACATTTTTCTCTAGGATTAAACATTTGTCTTAACATATTAGTCATATTATTGATGTTACTACCTAGGACAGGGCTATTGTGATTTATTGGTATATATTTGAAACTTACAGTTTGAATTTTTCATTGATAATTTTTGTTTCAAAAACTACTCGAAATTGACAATATTAACGCGGAAAATTAGTTTTTTTAACTTATTTTCGACTGCACGCAATGAAAGCATGAAATATCTATGTTACTACCTAGAACTCGGGGAAAAGTATTAGGTATTCACTTCAAAAAATTGGTTGTAATTATCAATGTATTTAATATGAAAAAAAAAATGAATTTTAAAAGGAATAAGGCCTCTTAATAGGTGTATTTATCTATGTCATAGTTTCTCACAAGTTCACAACAATACAACAATAATTTATTGCACACCAATAAAAGTTTACAAAAGGAAACAAGACAAATACAATTTAAAAATACCTAACGGTAGACAACCCAAACATCTTGAATGTATAACCTCACGTAAACTTCTTTATCGAACAAAAACTCTATTTCTATAACTAGTTATAATGAAATAGTAATAATAAAATTAAAAATTCTGCGTGGGTTTTCATTTCATAATACCTAATAATTTGTACATGAACAGATGAACAGATTATTTTTGGTTTTTCAGTTTATTTTTACACAATTCAATAAGTTCTAATGTTTTTGCTGCGGCGCCCATGTAACAATTAGGTACATTGTATATCAAGGGCGCTATTTCTGGAAGGAAGAACTTATGTGATTCGATGCGAGTCGAAACGTAACACATCAGTTTGATTTAATTTAACTACATATTTTCCTTAAACCATAACAATTCCTTACAATTGATGATATCATCAATGCTGGCATATACCTACACGTACTCCGGAAGAAGAAAGATGAGCGTTCATCTGAACGTAAGAATAAAAATGTATCCTTATTTAATAGCACACACAAGGTTTAAAATCGTTTAGAGGATAATATCGACAATTGACGTTCTATTTTAGGAGTTTTCTTATGCAATTCATTAATCAGTGCAATTGTGAGACCTAGCCAGGCTATCGTAGATGGTTGGAATGCCGTCCCGGCCACCACCGGTTTCTGAAAATAATATAGTCATATAGCTTAATGGTCCGTACGTGGAACTTTTTTCATGTAGTTTTTGCTTGTGGTTGACCGACGAGAGCTGGTAAAAATAATTAAACTGCGTCCTGTCGGTTTGGAGACTATTTTTTTCTGTGAATTTACGTTCCGATTTATGTTAATTTCGTTAATGTATTTGGTCACGGATTAAAACACGTATTATTAATAATGGTAGTATTGCATATTTGTTCGGCGCCAATCAATCTGAGTGCCGAAGTAAGGATGAGGGATCTTCTTAAATATTGTACCGTATCCATATCCATTGATAAACAACAGTTATGCTAACATTTCCCCTTTCGATTAAAATGCAATATAAACCTTAGTCTACGGCGATGCGGCAAAGCAAAACATAGGATATGGTGCCTACACTGAGAAAAAAGTGATTTAATCAAGTCGACTTTATGCTTGATTAGAAAAAATTAAATTGAATTAATTGTTTAATTGATCATATACACAAGGTATACTTTATAACTACAACAAAGTTAAATTGATCGAAAGGTTTAATTAAGTAACAATGTTTCATTTGATCAACTTCTTAATTGACTTTTAATTTGATCATTTACTTTACTCATCGAAACATGGAGTTATTTGAACCTAGTAAGTCAGTTTATTGACGGTATCATTGAACTTAATCACACGAATTAACTTGAATCATTATTTCAATTAAAAGTAATTAATTGCATCAAACATAAAAGAGATTGAATTAAATAATCAACTTATTTCAATTAATCATGCGCTTAATAAAATTAAACAATGTACTTGACTGAAGTTATCAAGTTAATTATTGAACTTAATCACACGAATCAAGTAAAATCATAAATTCAATTAAATGCAATTAATTACATCAAACAGGCAGGAGATTAAATAAAATAATCAACTTATTTCAATTAAGCAATGTCATTGACTAATATTATTAAGTCAATTATGAAATTGTTTGAATCTATTAAGTCAGTTTATTAATGGTATCTTTGAACTTAAACACACGAATTAAGTTAAAACATTAATTCAATTAAAAGCAAATTAATTTCATCAAACATAAACGAGATTGAATTAAATAATCAACTTATTTCAACTAATCATGCGTGTTTAAATTGTTATTAAATAGTTAGCTGTCGTAATTGTCTGATAGATGGCGCTGTACCGTAGAGCGTGAATTGTACATCGCGCCAACGTTTGTTTACCATAAAATGCATAAGTACTGTAAATTATTATTGTTAGTTTGTCGATATGTGTGGAGTGCATTATAGTCCAAAGAAATAAACATACGTTGAATTGTTATCAATCTCGGTGTTTGATTCTATCCCTTCGAGACCAGAGTACATTTTTTACATATTGGTCCTTACGAACGGGATTAGCTCTACTGTGGCTTTTTTGGTACATTACATACATTTCATAAAGTAGACTTGATTAATTGAATCGTGCACTATACACATTTCATAAAGGAGACTTGATTTATTTAATCGTGCTCTATATACATTTCATAAAGTAGACTTGATTAATTGAATCGTGCACTACATATATATATTTCATAAAAGAAACTTGATTGATTTAATCGTGCACTATATTAATTCCATAAAGGAGACTTGATTTATTTAATCGTGCACTATATGCATTTCATAAAGTAGACTTGATTAATTGAATCGTGAACTATATATATATTCTAGTATTGAGGATCTGCCATCGCTTATTGATCAAATCAATGCAGATTTAGAATACATTCACAGCTGGGCTAATAATTTTGGTTTAAACGTAAACGCACAAAAATCGCAAGCGATTGTCATCGGTAGTCCTCACTTTGTGAACAAGCTGGCGGAAATGGTGGTGCCTGATATTCTTTTTGGTGGGATTCCTATCCCTTTTTCCTCTACTGTTAGGAATTTAGGTATCACCATGGACCAGACATTGTCTTGGTCTCCGCATATCTCGGAGGTCAGCCGGAAGCTCTTCGCATCTCTTCACTCACTTAGGCGCCTGCAGAACTTCCTTCCAATGTCCACCAAGCTTACTCTTGCCAGATCACTCTTGCTGCCCCTTCTGGATTATGGTGACATTGCTATGACGAATCTCAAAGAGGAACTGCTTGACAAGCTCGAGCGCTTACAAAATGTGTGCATAAAATATGTTTTCGGACTGCGCAAATACGATCACGTGTCCGCCTTTAGAGCGCAGCTGGGTTGGCTACCAATACGTCAGCGTAGAGACCTGCATGTCCTGTCATTGCTTTTTAATGTTCTCTACAACCCTGCTTCACCTCCTTACCTCAGTGAAAGGTTTAAATATATGGCCGATGGGAGTGGTCACCGCTTGCGGTCGTCTGCCAATCTCACTCTGGCTGTACCGTCAAACAAGACGCGTACGTACGCTAAATCTTTCACAGTGAGCGCTGTGAAGTTGTGGAACGAATTGCCACTGTCCCTTAGGAAGTCTCCATCTGTAGCATCGCTCAAGACGAATCTTAAGAAGTTATGGCTTTCCAATGACTTGTGAATTGGATCTACAATGTATTTATATTTATGTGTATATTTGTATTACATTATATATATATGTATGTATTTATGTATGTATGTGTATGTATTCATAGTTTATATGTGTAATTATTAGTAGTCTTATTATTTTTAATACCTTTTTGTACACGGTGTTTGTTTGTCTATCTTCTTCTCGTACTCACTCAATTGCTCAAAGGTTAACTGGAAGAGATCCCTTATAGGGATAAGTTCGCCTTTGTACCTATATGTTATTTGTAATAGATGTATTTTGTAACTGTTTTTGTGTACAATAAAGTGTTTACTTACTTACTTACTTATTTCATAAAGTAGACTTGATTGATTTAATCATTTTACTTGATTTCATCAAACAAGTTCTTTAATTGTATCTGTAAAGACGTTGATGGGTTTTATTATGGATTTCTTGATTATAGTAGTCAACAAACATGATTTTTATATTTAAGTCATGACTGGATTTACAAAGTTACTTTATTACCTTTTTCAATCATTTCAACTTGATTGCTGCAATCAGTTAACTTTATCTGCTCCCTATACATTAAGTTACTTTGTTAAAACAATCAAAATTTTGATTAATGTAATCAATTTTTTTTCTCAGTGTACTGTCTTAGCAGCGTGTTACTTTTTAGATTAACATCATTATATCATCGCTAGCAGAGTTGTGAATTCTTAGGTTATCTGATTAGTATCTTTATCTGTATTTATTTATATGTGTATATATTATATGATATATGTATTTATCTAAATATTATTTATTAAAACTTGTTTAAGTTAGTTGCACCGCCCACAATTTATCTGCTTTGCCCGAAGGTTGACTGGTAGAGAATGCCTCATGGCATTAAGTCCGCCTTTTGTACGATAAGTTTTCTTTTGTGCAATAAAGATTAAATAAATAAATAAATAAATAAATTATATACCAAAACCACGGTTGGACATGGACATAGGCCTCGCTCAAAGAACACCGCTTTGGCTGGTTCCGCGATCGTCGTTGTAATTGAGTAATGAAATGAACTAATTTATAAGTAATAAATACTTGATGAATATGAGAATATTCCATACCCGGTAATAAGCGCATAAGAATATGTCGGCCTTCCGTAAAAGGAAATCTTATACTTCTAGTAGTTAATCAAAAACTCATTTACCACGTATAAGAAGCAAGTTATAATTTACATCTAAAATTCAATTATTTTTTACTGTGACGTTACTGCGGCATTTCCTGTCTTGTTTTTCTATAGCCTGTGAGGTTGTGGGGAGTGTGCTCGAAGCCTCGAATGACAACAAACTATGTTACTCTGACCGACTGGACCTTGGCGATTCAATGTGATGATGACACCTGCAATAAATTAGGCATATGAATGATCTAAAAAAGCGTAATAGTACTATAACAAAAAGTGTAATACTGCACTACAGCAACGCACATCGTTACTGTCAGTCATTCCCATTCCATGTTATTGAAACATAGCATAATGCCCGAGAACGGTACAGCATTTCTCCATAACATTACAGCTAAAGTATAATTAGTTATATGAATATGTATCGTCGGCGCGCGCATGACATTTAACTTTAACACACCTGCGACATATGTCACTGTAAGCGTGTTGTCGCGTGCTGTCATTTAACGTACCTGTACAAGGATAGCATTCTCACCTGTCATTAGCTAAGGCAGTAAAAAACGTCAAGGATGCGCCTGCGCGCTTTGCAGATGCTCAATAGACGCTCAGGGGTAAAAAGCCTTAGGTATTTGATTAACCGGTTTAAGTTAACACTATAATGTATTTTGCACTTTATGCTTTTGTATTCTACACACAAAAGGTACCGTCCAACTCTCATTTTAAATAAGCCTTCAATTTATTGATGTTGGACGTATTAAATGAACACTTATAATATTTCCCCTATCACTTTTTGTGTACCCTTCAACTACAACATTAGGTGAACTGATGACCTAGTAAAGAGCGTTTTAGTACGTTGAATACGGGAGGCGCAGGACCGGCGAATGTTTCATTTCGCCGAAAAAAAAATTCTTAGAAAGCATTTTTAAAACAAACCTATACGAAAAATGTATAAATACAGAGGACTATAAATTCTGCGAAATGATTTTTCGGAGAAATTGAAACCTTCTACGAAATAAGTTTTTAGGAGTCAAAGGGCTCCCGGTATTTTTGAGGGAGGCCGATGTTAAGCAGTTCAGGCCACGGTCAGGGCCTTTCGCAGATGGCGATGATGTATGCTACAAATTGTAAACATGAAACAATTAATTGTTTCAGGTACTGTATAAGTGTGGATCTTATTCTTCCTCGGACCACATTCTCGTATGAATCACCAATTATCTTTACTAGGGAGGTATGAATTACGCAGTCATTTGTTTAGTTAATAACCTTCCGTTTAATTACTCAACCATTACGCAACGATTATAAAATAAATATTTAAAGATCGATTAACGATAACTCTGCGGTTTCATTGCACATGGAACTTTCTTCGGAAAACATAACTCGTATCAGGTGTCATCTCTTCAATCAATTTGTAATAGTAACCACGATAAATACTGTTCAGTACAAATAGGAAATGATAAATCTAGCCTCTATTTACACCAAGATAAGTAGCAAGCTGATTGAATTCGGGCTAAATTGTCTGCAAATCGAATCGTGGCCCGCACAGCCGGCTGTCATATTGCCTCGCATGAACTGTCACTTTACTGATCACATGGTGAACTGACATGATGGTAAACGATACCGTATTTTTGAAAGTCACATTGTCTCTGATTGTAATAGTACATTACATCAGAGGCCGGGAAAATGAGTATTTCCGGCCAAGTAGGTATATACGGCCGAGCGAGCGTGCGAGCGAGGCCGGATAGTGATACGAGGCCGGGAATCCGTTTTCACGACGAGGCATGTATAGTGCTTTTCTCAAACATACAATGAAATAAAAAAATATACTTCAAAGAATAACACTTAATATTGTTTGTCCGATATTTTCCGAATTTGACCGAATTTTAAAAATCCGATTTCAGATTCTGACTCAGGAGCCCCAAAAACCCCCGGATACCGAATTTCAGCCTCCTAGGACCAATTTGAAATTTTCTCCATACAAATCGTTTTTTTTTTCGATATGTTCCGAATTTGACCGAATTTTCGGACAAGATTTCAGATTCATATTTTTGAGCCCCGAGAGCCCCCCGATACCGAATTTGACCGAATTTAAAAAATCAGATTTCAGATTCTGACTCAGGAGCCCCAAAAACCCCCGGATACCGAATTTCAGC
This sequence comes from Apotomis capreana, assembly GCA_947623375.1. Lineage (NCBI taxonomy): Eukaryota > Metazoa > Arthropoda > Insecta > Lepidoptera > Tortricidae > Apotomis > Apotomis capreana. Next base: position 31,985,207 of record OX392499.1, on the reverse strand, counting down.
CTCCTAGGACCAATTTGAAATTTTCTCCATACAAATCGTTTTTTTTTTCGACATTTTCCGAATTTGACCGAATTTTCGGACAAGATTTCAGATTCATATTTTTGAGCCCCGGGAGCCCCCGAATCCGAATTTGACCGAATTTTAAAAATCCGATTTCAGATTCTGACTCAGGAGCCCCAAAAACCCCCCGATACCGAATTTCAGCCTCCTAGGACCAATTTGAAAATGTCTCCATACAAATCGTTTTTTTTTTCGATATTTTCCGAATTTGACCGAATTTTCGGACAAGATTCCAGATTCATATTTTTGAGCCCCGAGAGCCCCCCGATACCGAGTTTTAGCCGCCTAGCACAAATTTGAAATTTTGAAAAAAAAAAGTCTCCATCTTGAATTTTTTTTCCACAAGTGTCTAACAACCAACCTTTAAAAACAAAACCTGCTTTTTGTCAAACCAGCCAGCTGTGTGAATGCACTTGATGTTGAAACAAAAAAAAAGTTACTTTGCAGGCCTAGGCCTGAAAAGCAGTATGAAATCCCTTTACAGTCCTCTCGAGTTGTTGCGCCCAAAAACCGATACTTCCGAGCCTATTATAAGGAACGCAAAGACAATATTTCATTGCATGTTTGAGAAAACAATCTTTTTACATGTACTTTGCTATTAAAAGAGTACCAAATGATGATTCAGTTAAAGCCAAAGGAAGCTGTTAAGATGAATGACCCTGATTTAGGTATATAAGATGTAGAGAAATTTTTATGTGCCCCCAAAATTTTGCAGTCCACAAGTAATTGCCATCCAAGTATATTTTACAAGATGAGTGTCAATTCAATAAAAAAAAATACTGACCTTAGATTTTATGCTAACTTTCTTCCTTGAAAGTTTTATAGCATTTGCGAATGGTGCTATTACCGACAAATCTTGGACCTCTTTGCCTACCCAAATAAATAATGTACATTAATAAAAACTGCTGAGAAACGCCCCCATTAAACCATTAAGAAAGATAAAAGGCTAGTCACACGGAAATCCATTTACCTACATTCGTGTCTCCGAACTGATTCGGCGCGATGTGACAGGCCATTATCGGGCGCCTCACTACTCCTCACCCTTTGCCGAGTCATGGCTATTTTGGGCACGGAATGCAGATTCATATATCGTGGCTGCACTGCAACAGAGCTTATAGAATTAATAACACATCGTTCCACTTTTGGATGAAGAGAAGTAGCCGTCGGAAATATGCAAATCAGTAGTTTAATATGTTGAATGCAATTTGTTGAATCAAGTGAAGGTCTTTAATTCAACAAATGTATTTGTAATTGATTTTCCAGGTCTATTCAATAATTTAGAATAAATTAATCACAAAAATCTGTACAAATGGCAGACTCAAAGTCATAGAAAGTATTCTCTACAGTTTGTTAGAAAACTTACGAGGAGGTTTGCTGCTGCTGTAATAAACTGATTTGTTGCTGTAATGAGTGGCTTGGTTAGATGTGTGTGAACCTAGCATATTAATTGCTATAGAATGTCACAATTAAAAGGCAGTTCTAGTAGCATCCCCAATAGTTCTACAGTTCCTGATACTTTTTTCAAAAGTTCTGTTCTTGGTTAGGTGGCCATACTAGTAATACGCAATGAAGAAAAATTTAAGCGAACAATAATTTTATTCCTGATTTAACCAAGGAAACCGACATCCTAACGTCGTCGGCAGGAAATGTTATCTAAAACTTTTCTAAAAAAACTTGCAGGAAGCGGAAATTCTGCGCCAATGTCTCCTGTCCATTCGACTGACCCAGTTGAACCCGCAACTAATTGGTGGTGATAAATACGGAGGAAGTCTCGACAGGCTCGTGTTACCCAATGTTTCATTCGCTTTCAAAATAAATTTTATGTCTTAATATGATTTGGTGTGTCATCTTTAATTTCATGTCTTTTTACCGTAAACTAGTTCAAGATGGGTGCCTTAACTAATCAAGCTATTTTTTCTGATTGATAGTTTTTTGTTTTGATCGTGCAATCGTGTAATTTTTCAAATCAGTCCAATTATATAAGCTAAGCAACATGGAATGATTAATCGTTTTTCAAACGTGCATTTGCAATTTCACTTACTTTCATAATCTTGTCATTAAACAAAGCAGCGTCGGATCTATAAATTATTCAATCGTATAAAGGAATGTTACTTCATACATGTAATAGGTTAATCGTATTTCTCAGTTTGACCCCGGGATGAAGAAGATAATTTATTTCACGAAACGAACGTCAATCAAGGCGCGGGAATCGGATTGACGAAGTTCGCCAGTGTCGGGTTGCAACAGGAATGCTTGTATCTTTTTTTTGGGTGTTACGAAATCGGTTGACGTAAATTAGAGTCGTTGGTTTCGACGGACATTTGAGACATTAGAAGACTTGAGAAATACCGCAAGCAATCGTATTAATGTTTAAGCTCTTTGAGGAGAATAGAGTGTATTTCGAGATGACAAAACCTTTTGTTTAGCTATCGTATCTTGACTAATTTTGTACAATTCCAACCGTTCAAACGTAATCTTTTGTTCTGAGCAGTAAGCCGATCAAATGACGCTGCTTTCCCACGTAAAGAATGTCTTTCTAACATAGTAGGACTGTTTTCCCGCACTTACTTATTTATAGAACCTCTTTGATAAACATAACACGTACCTCAGCAGAAGCGGTCTCAATTACGCCGTGACTTTTGACGCAGGCCCTTCAAAGAGACCAAGATTTATAGACACTCGTCACCAGAGACTTATGGCCAAAACCGTCCAAGTCACGATCTTCTAATATATATAGCTAATATATATATATATAATATATATATCTAATATATATAATATAATATATATATCTAATATATCTTCCGCATTCTTTAATTGATTCTATTTCGGTTTTTATTTCCTTTATGGACCGTTTTGATCGGCAATTTTTCATAACATGAATTTTACTACTTCCTGAAAATGAAACATTTCTTATTTAAGATTAACTGCGGTTTTTGTATTTTCTTTGACTGACTTAAATTACAGCAAATCCACCATAAGTATAACACTAGTATTAAAAGTAAAGCCACCATCTTTCTTTTATGCTTTGTTGTCCTAGTTGTTTCGTCATGTTGGCCTGCGCTGCGATCTTAAAATGCTTCATTAAATTGAATTCCGTTTATCCGTGCGTCTAAAACAACATGGATGCACTTAAGTCGATTGGACAACTCGAGCTTCTCGAGAGACTTCGAGAGACAAAGTGAGCTTTTAGTTATAATCACATCAGCAATGTTTTTATTCTCTAGACTTCTAATTAAGAAATCAATTAAAATAATTCTGTGCATAGGACTAAATAAATATAAAAACCGTATCCTCTTTCTCAGTGCCTGCTGACATTCGTCGATTGGAACTAAGTATAGATTATTTCTGGAACCTATAACTGAGTTCAACTGATCACCATTGTTCTCAACATTGTCTGGAATAGATAATATTTTAGCCACTTAATGGCTTCGTCACTGAGGGAGAACAGGTCTTCGGGAGGGCCGACGGCAGCATAGCGCGTTATGGGGCAGTCGTGGATGATGTGCAGTATATCATAATGTTGATTTGTAATATTAACTAGGTACTCGAGTTGTCTGTTATCACTGTAAGTATATGTCATACGATTAAATCAATAAAATATTTTAGCCCAAGAGATATGTACTAGAGTTCTAAGAGTATTCTGGGAAAATCTCTTACATAATGTTTCTCATGTAAAAAAAAACCGCTTAAACCTTTATAACTAAAACATGTCATATTAGTGGAAAATTTCTTCGTAATCATGACCTAAATAATTGTACAGCAGTTTCTATAAATGGCGAGTGATTGTATCGGCAGTAACACTTGTCTATAAACCGAGGAGGGTACGGTTATACTAATCGCACGAGATTGTACGGTTTGATGCTTAGTTATCGCTTCTGCACTCATTCCTAAGTCCACAGCGCATTTAAAAAAAAAAAACAACTTTTAAAAATCAATGTTAAGTATCATAAGTTAATCTAAATGATTCACATTTATTGATGCATCTTGAAAGTCTCTCTTGCCTTGCCTTTTCTCATACGTTATTTATTAGTGATAATTATGTTTCAGACTCTCAATAAATTTATTAAATCATATATAATTTATTTAAATAGATGATATCTTTCATATAAGTACCAACTCGCTTATAGAAGTTTACTAGAACTGGAGTGGCGTCCAAATACATCTGTGTATCTATACTACATCATATTATATATTCCTAGAGGACTTACGATTTCTGAGTAATTTTGTTTGAATAAACAGCGAGTAAAAGCTGGTAATCCAGCAATCACCCATAGATCTATTCTGACTCAAGGTTTAATATTCTTGATACGAAAGCTATAAAACGGTCAATTGTCCAACTATCCCTGTGTACTTGAAGATAATTTATAGCAAAAGCACAACTTTCGAGACGTTATCACCCGCCCGATCGGACAACCGGCGTAGTTAGCCGATATATCCCTTCAAAGAGCTAACGAGACCACTTTATGGAGCTCACATTAGGCTATCATCTGACTCCGTTTATCACATTTTGCAGTTTTCATTAAGTTTTATCAAGAAACTGCCATTTTTGTTCCGGTTTGTAGCATACTTTTGCTGCCAAGATCCCGCTACACGTGTTCATTAGGGGAATTGGGAAGCTTGACATGACATGTAATTACTACAGAAATAAAAATATTTTATTCATTAAAAAAAAGAAATAAAAATGCATATTAAAGGTATGTCGTAATACCCCTGTGCAATACTGGCTAATAAGCATGTTACTTGTCACTTCGCGAGCGAGCACAGTTCCGAACGAGCAATCGTTTGTTGCGTAGATGAAAAGATTTATGGTGTCCTGAACATTTCTGAGCGTGCGAGCGAACGTAATATGTTTGTTCTGAACATTTATTGAAAACGCACCCTAAGACAAGGTGGTTACTGTCCTGTGTAACGAACAGTGTGTTAGATTACAAGTGACCAATATTTGACTGACGAAATCACTACCAACAGACATACTGACGGTTAAAAACTAACTATCAACTAGTTAAACGAAGTCAATCCGATCACTAGACGTGCTGGTCAATCCCAATTTTGCATGATGAACTCAAAAAGAACTTACGAAAGAGCAAGTTACGAACGACTAAGAAATATGAAGAATAGTTATAGAGCTATAAATATTATTTACAAATGTACAATGAGCTGCAGAATTGCATGACCCATTTATGAATGAAAACTGGTATGAAAATGAAATGAATTGAAAATCTAATTTTTTTCTAAGTTGATTGAGAAATATCAAGCGATGAGAATTTTAGTGAAGTAGTGCAAAGTAAATGGTTGAGTGCACATTAACTAATCTTCCTCGATTTTAGATAATTCCGTGGTTGTGGTGGAAACTGGCATGTTAGCTATCCCCGCCGGGCCCCGATTGGTACAGATAAGAGTCATTGTTGAGTTCAATATGTTTTCCAATGAGATAGCCTGCATTGAGGTATCTCAAGCAGTTTATATCTTACTCGGACACACCACTTAATAGTTCCATTTCAGAAATATTTCCTTAGGTCCCTTTCAACTTTTGATTAGTTCTACCAATATTGTTTTTAATTTGTATTTGTACACACTCATCACACACGTGAAGATAGCTCCTCGTTGACATGTAATCCTACATGTTGCGTAATACAATATCAAAAGATTTTGGTCCGAAGAGTCAGAGAAGTACTCCAAATGATCCACATATTAAAGGACAATGATCATTCCTGACCAGCCCACTCAGCCGTTTTGTAAAACTTTCGTTTTCTCTGTGCTTGATTAATTACGCGATCGTCCAAAAACGGTTTGAGCGAGCGTACAAACATCACTCTTAGTCAAAACCTGGGCTTCGTTAAAACGTATTCGACTTAGCTTGTATATTTTTAAAGTTGAAAATAACTTGTTTGAAGCGACAGGTGTATCCCACAGCCCTCTGTATTAGTTTGAATGAATGGAAATTGTTCACAGCGCTTTATTGCAGTTAATATCCTCATTGAGGTGTAAGTACATGATTCAAATTACCGTGACCGAATATCTTTTGTGTTTATTACATTGCAGCATGCCAATGACTACTCAAATGATTTTTGCGACTCGCACGAGTAGAGACGCAATAATGCGAGTAAAAGAAACTTATGCCCTAAGAAGTGTGACGAATCGGACAGAACGAATCCATTGAGAAGACGTCTTGTTAGATAACTGAACTACAAACTAGTTAGAAAATAACACATGTTATGCAAGGAAAGGTATGTATTTGCTTTCAGGAGTTTCTTCACTTTATTTGCATTAAAAACTATAATGTTAGGATGAATAGTTCTCTTCACGAATTTAGTTTGCTGAATGCATTATAGTACCTAATCATAATCATAAACAATAAGTATAGGTCATTCGATTTGGCATCCTGCTAAACCGAGTCAGGTCATAGTTTTTCCGCCAAAGGTTTCCTTCAAATTCAAATATCTGTGAGTGCCACTCCAGTAGGATGTGAAGAAAAACTCTAGTTGAAACGTTTTGCGGTTGTTATCCTGTCAGTACTTGACGCGACGCAGAAAATACACATACGTCTAATATCGGTGTTATTATTATATTTATATTTATTTATTATATTTATTATTATTCTCGTATAAATATTCCTTTGCTCACGTTACTAGGTTTATCCCTGGCAATGCGTCACCTGGTTTTAACTTCTGGTTTTAATAAATACATGCTGTGTTTACTATCAGCTGACCCGCATGGCAGACTACCATTGGCAGTTTGTTCCGTTAATTTGCCGTGTCTTATTTTATAAACAAAAAATAAAGTTGCTGAGTTTTTAAGGAGAAATGTACCTACTCAAAAGCATAACGAGTATCACATGTTGCCCTTAGCATCATATTCTCGAAGTAATGTTATCATTATTTATTACGCAAAAGACACGGACCAGACTAGATATTTGTTATTTGAGCTGCACGACAAGTGACATCGCTAAAGTAGACATATAGTGGTGTTTACAAATGAAGCGAAAATTTTCGCTTCATTTGTAAACATTTAGTTTACGTTAGCAGACGTTACTGCTTTAATAAAAAAAAATACATATAGTGGTGTTTATATTTCGGTCATATGCTTTCAGAAACTTCGAAAATAGCTCGTTTGACTGTGCTGCTGTATATGTCACAAGACCGTCACTTGTGTCATCGTTACATCTATCGTTGATGTCAAACATGCCCCCTATTCAACATCAACAGTTGACATAACCACTCCAACTGTCGTGCGATTGTATTATACTATTAACATAACTGGAATCATGATCTGTATGACACGCGTCTTAATAGGTGTAATGAGTTCCTGAATAAAAGATAGGGAAGTACTTGGATACTTGTGATGACGTGATGATGGCTAAAGCAGTCAACTTAATCCTAATCGCAAAAACTCAAGCATTGTTTCATTAGCCAAGCCCAAGAATTTTCTGAATGTAATTGGAAATGTAACGAGTGTCGTTTTATATACCTTAACTTCACTACTGAGCTACTTAAGGTACCTACTCTCTTTGACAAAGCAACTCAGGTAACTTGCTTTTTCTGTAACACACGAAACCGCGCGCACACGTACTTTCATTAATAATCGCATCGCGTCTTTCTTGCAATCAATCATACTTATTATGAAGATGCCATTGCTGTTTCGGATACGCGTGGGCTTGTTTTCATTTCGTATCACGGTTTAATTATAACCGCCACCCATACTGCAGATATTGCGATGAATCTGTTCATTACAACCTTGGCCTAGACAACTAAGACTTAAAGTCAAGTAAAGGTAGGCAGAGAGGGCAAAGTAACCGAATATTTCGAAATCTTATTTAAACAAGTCTTGTTTAAGGACCTTGCGACAGCGTTGATAATGTAGCCGCTATCGCTATACGTTTGTTTACTTTTGAAAATAATGTCATCGTTGTATAACATTTTAATTTTAGTAAGGTGTACTCGGCTAATTCCGAAAATTACTGATATCTAATAAACGGGGTAACATTTTTTGCGCTAGCAACACTTCTTACTGTAGAAGTGTATAGTACCTATCTGAGGAAGTGTTGCTAGCGCAAAAAATGTTAGCCCGTTTATTAGATATCAGTAATTTTCGGAATTACCCGCCATTCGGAATTAGCCGAGTACACCTTATAACAAATGCCTACAGTGTTACGTTGTGTTGTTCCGCTAAAGGGACGATTGCAAAAAAATTGTACACAGTTAAAAGCTTAGTTAACAAAAAATCACGTTCGCTTCCTTTGTGTGACGAAAGTTAGTCTTACAAAATGTACGGGTAACTTTCGTCACACAAAGGAATTAAGTAATTAAATTTTGTTTTAATTAAAGACCCTAAAAACTATGTAAAATTTTGAATTAAATTAAAATAAGTATCTAGGTATATCCCTATTTTCCTGAATTAAAATACTATCATGCTTTCTGGACTACTAGGCATTAAGACCAACCAATAAACCAGCACTCCTTCGTATGGATAACCTAGGGTAGGATGGTTACTATTGAATTGAAATGTAGACTTTCTACAATTGTAGGTACCTCTAAAGGCCACGTCAAAATCAATTATTTACTCTGAAATTAGTAGTAAGTATTCCTATTTAGTAGGATCTTTGCACTTAACTTTGTCTAGAGTTCATTCTCACCTTATCTTGATGAATCAGTGCGACATCGACATCAAGTTGTTACATATGAGGAAGCTAAGTCTGCCCACGTAAGTGTTATTGTGTTATACCTACATATTTACTTATGTATTCATTCATGCAGAACCGGTACCGATTGGTAATTTGTCGCCGATTGTTTCAGACCCTTCTTATTGCAAAAGGTGAATGTATATACGAGCTGTCTCTTCATAGTTTTGACATTATGACAAACAATGAGGCAGATTCGTTATGGTTTACGACATGCCGAAGTTGCACAAGCAATCTCTGATAGTTACTTTACTTTGATAAGGTTTTGTGTCACAGTAGTGAGTATATGTGCCAGCTGTATGTATTTTTGGCTTCAATGTTGTTTTTAAAAGATAAAAAATATGAAGAACCTTATGTTTTCCTTTAATTTTACAATGTTCATCGTGTATGCTTACGTAGATTTTTTCAACGTTCATTTTCCCATGATAGTATTTTTGTAATTGAAAAGAAGTATATCTCTATGTATTATACGGCTCTAAAGTTTTATGTTTTATCCCACAGTTTTGTTATTAATAATAGACTTAAGACAGTGGTTGGGACTCATAAAAAGGTAGAGTCGTCTCTACAACTGGATAACCTTGCTTTGCGGTCTCGGATCTATCGGGTTCTATAACCCTACTATGCTTATAGAGCTGCAGCTTCTTTTCCCATGACTTTTTGTCTTTTTATTTTGAACTTTGTTAAAAATAGTACAAGGACGTTTGTTGTATATGTTTATGGGACAGGATTAACTTAAGATCTCTACGAAAGAATATGTAACCACATTTTACGTACGATATACCTCCATTTAACCAGTTGTATCAGAAATATTACCTAGACACTGGTGTTTTTGTGGTGAACCATCTGCGGATTTCTTTTTGCGATAACTAAATAGCTGCTTGGTCGCCTTGGTCGGCATCGATTTTTCTTTTTGTGCGCGCGATGTAAGTACTCATTATTGAATGCAATATGGACTGCAAATTATGGCAAAAACATTTACCTACTTGAAATAACAGCATAATGAGGCCATGGCAGCTATATGGTGTGAAAGAATATACAGATAGATAGACAGTTGGTTGTTGTACGTATACATACGTTATTTATGGTCGGATCAAAATAATATTCACCTATTTTCCAAACTTGGTTGCAGTCTGCTTATTTAATTGGGAATGTAATGCAATTAGTAAAGGAAAAAAAATAAGATGAAGACAGGTGGTAATGAACCCACATTTCCTTTTAAGTATAGACTTACACATTTGTCATTATAGCATAAAATAAAATACGCGCATAACATAATTGTTGCAGCTGCATATATAGTATAGACCATTGCAATGGGCATAAGGGCATGTCACCCGGAGACTATTGCTTTAATTTAATGCCACTAATAGGTATTATAAAAGCTAAATTTTCTGTAGTGTGCCACTTTAGCACACCGAAACGACTCGACTGGACTAGAAAGACCGGAAGCATGAATTTGGAGCAGGAGGAGAGATAGTTTATAGCCCAAGTTAACACTACCGAGATAGAGACTACCTTTTATCCTGAAAAAATACATGATTCCCGTAGGACGCATTACCCCGATTTCAGCGCGAGCGAAACCGCGGGAAAATTCTAGTACTATATCATGTTATTATGGGCTCAATTTGATTCCAAGAGATCTTCCCTCATGAAGGGACCCTAATGCGGGTGTTGGAAATTATGTCCCCTCTTGTTAAGTACCGTCTTTGGCCTCTTACATGAACCTGATCTACATAGTCCCTGAGTAGTCATATTACGCTTGTGGCCCACAAGCGTAATATGACTACTCAGGGACTATGGGCTATGATAGTTGCGTTTATCACGTGATACCTAAATAAACGATAAAGCGTTTGTCACTCACACTCGTATTTTGTCAAAACGTGACGGATACTTTGTCACTTACCTATTTATCGCGTGATAAATGCAACCATCATAGGCCCGCCATCTCTGTTTAGTGTCTTATACAATGGGCAATAAAGTCGCATTATATACCTGACCCCCGAAGTGATCAAAACGATGCAAATATTGTTATGGTAATAAACACTCCCACAATAATATAATAAGTCAATTTGCTACGGATGCACTGGGGATATACATAACGTAATGTAAGCAAACCCGTGAAAGCTGCAGATTCAGATGAAGATATAGAACCTAAACCGTAACCACGATTCCACAAATTAACCGTGAAAATTATTATCGTTTGTATCGGAATCAAATCAAGATGTTACCATTTTTGGTGAAATTCTTCGTGGAGTTAGATTTGTGCAATGTAGTGATTGCCCTCAATATATGACATACATTTGTTTAGAAATCGTTGCTTAATATGGATGACTTGAAGTAATTGGAAATGCCGTTATTGAATTTCATAAACCGTTTCTGTGAAAATGGCTGGTTTTGACCGAGTAAACTTTTTTTTAGGTACATGTTTCATTTCGGTAACTAAACAAGCGCGACCTACGATCAGTATTATATCGCAGGGTAATATTAGCTAATTTCTTCGTACGGAATCTAACATTACAAGATGCTTGTCAGGAAGAACGCAAACCGCATCTTAAGCTATCTTGTAAGGAATTTCGCAAGTTGCTTGTACCCGTAGCCGCTGTGGTCCAAGGAAGGCAATGTTTAGTTTACGTAAAAGTGAAGCGCTAATGTCCGTGGTTGCTGCAACTATGGCGGGTAATGAGCGCTCAGTGTCGAGGTGGCGGTGGGACAACGACGTATTAGCTGGGATCATCGTGTTAGTGATTGAACATTGTGATTTGTCTTTGAGTGCACTTACAAGTTAAAGCAAATTTGCTATAAATTCAAACAAGATTCAGTGCCTGACGCTCGTGAAGAATTCTTGAAACCCACCAGTCTGTCTCGTGAACTATCTGTTTATTTATTTATTTTTGGATACTATCTAGTAACTATTTTTTTTTAACTATCTTGCAATAATATTCATGTAATCCACTTCGCTGAAGAGATTTTCTACCTTACTGTATTCCGAAATAAATATAAGCGCCGGCTGGTGAGAATTTATTTCTTATCTATTAACAAAGTGCTAAATTGTATGTAGAGTTACAATCAAGTAATTCGTTTGTGCATTTGCCGGTTAATTGACATATCAGCCTCCAGGAAGTGTTTCTCACGAGTGGTCGTGTGCAGCACGCCGCTGCTGCTCGACCGATTTCCATTGTTTGACGTAATGTGTAGTTGTTCCCTCATGACTCCGCGATGGCCTGCGAACAAATCCTTCAACTTCAGGCGCCGTTAGTCATTGCATTGACTCTTTTTATACCGACAGACACTGTATTTAATTGCTAATTACATTCTTGTATTTAAAACTTCCAACCACTCCGGCAAACGCATTCTATTCTTGGAATTGAACTGCGCATAAGTTGATGTTACATTTTTTTTAATAGAACTGCCAATTTCTGCGTTTGTGTCAAGGTGTATAGTAATGTAGTTTTTAAGTGAAGATAACGTTAAAGTTGTAGGGTACAGCTGCTCTTATGTTTAGGTTTACTTACAGAAGTACATTTTTTATAATATAATATTTCAAAGGAATATATGACTAGTATTGATTCCTTTTATATTAAAACTAAAAAGGAACTATGAGTAAACAAGAAGAGCGTTATCATCATCATTAGTTGTTTAAAAAATATAGTTAATATTTTGCATAATATTACAACTAATTGTAGGTATCATGGTCACTGCATAAAAATAATTTGCAGAAAACTGAAAGTGAGCTACATATTACCATACCTCAGTGCAAGTAATGAACTAGTCTTGCGAGCTCGGTTCACAGAACGAGTCTTCTTTCCTGCAGCCATCATGGTGATTATAGGCGACATTAGCCTGTGGGGAGCATTTAGATTTAGTTCGTTTAATGCCATAACTTCGTATAGCAAATTGCTTTCGAAACAAGTTAGGTTTACACACCTTAGCCAATTCCCATGAGTTGACTAGTAGTCCAATCCCTGGGGAATTCATTTCGACGATAGTTCTACAAACAAAACCGTTTATAAATGAATTTAAATTGATGGATGAGATTCGAATTACTCAGAATTTTTATATCGGAGCAAACACATTTCCAGTACGGTGCATCTAGAACTAGATTTTGACGTCAACTTCACTCGTCGAACAGCTGGATGCCTACCTACAACCGGCGCTGTGCCACGGCGCTCTACGGCACACACCAGTTATCTACTGGTGTGTGCAATGCTGTAAGCAAGTGGTACTTTTAACTTAATACATCCAGCATACCCGCTCATTCTAACTAGTTTTCAAAATATCGGTACAATTATTTCCGAGGTGTACAGACTCCTCATCGTTTGTAGTTGACCATAGTAATGTATGTGTCATTTATTTACTGACCGGCCTGACCGCAAGTACGATTGAGATTACTTCGTGCGTCTTATCGTTTCATTTCATTACCGATAGGATACCCTTGTCAGTTTAAACTTAAATATTCTAATGTGATGCATATACACCTATTGTTTTAGAAATCCTCGGATCGTCTTTTCGATTCAACCCTATGAGTATTAATTTATCGATGATGAACATAGGCGTTATGCCAATATCCAGCGTCGATATCATCATCAAATAGACTCTTTGCGTTTCAATTGGAACGCACCTTAGCTGTCGACTATTGATCCTTAACAATATGCAAATTTTATGTGCTTACAGAACTGGTCGACCGTCGTCTCGCAACTTTCCATATAATTTTAGGGTTTCGGGTTTCGAAAATAATAAAAATGTATTAAACCCTAGGTCTATTATCGATAATCCTAAAAATAAACTGAAGGTTTTGTCCAAATATGCCTGATTGAATTGTTCGGGTCGGCATTTTATGCTAGGTATAGTTAGATACCTGTGACCGAACAGGTTTCAGCCCGATATGAGACGTTTCCATGCGACTCACTCTTGTCCAGTTTTGATACCTACAATGGTTATTCTTATTTGGGAACAATTTAAACGCTCACCAAAATGGCTTTTATACCCCAAAACTAAATTCCAAATAAAATGAATTGCCTCCATTTAAATTAAACCCACTCTATACAGTGCTCCCCAAATTAAATCATTTTGTATTCCAAAATCGATATACATTACACCAGAATAATTTTATGTTGAGTCAGAATATCTTTTTGCTTCCCAAAATGGATTTTTTGCTCACCAAATATTGTTTTCATAAAACATCAAAATTATTACCAAAAATATCTTTTTGCTTCCCAAAATGCATTTTTTGCTCACCAAATATTGTTTTCATAAATTAGTGTTTCAGCTATAGGTAACCATCTAATCCTGATCACCTTTCAGAGTAGATCCGACTCGGCCGGGTTAGGTTAGGTTAGTTTTTTCAATATATATTTTCCGAATTTGACCGAATTTTCGGACAAGATTTCAGATTCATATTTTTGAGCCCCGAGAGCCCCCGATACAGAGTTTTAGCCGCCTAGCACCAATTTGAAATTTAAAAAAAAAAAGTCGCCATCTTGATTTTTTTTTTCACAAGTGTCTACCAACCTTTAAAAACAAAACCTGCTTTTTGTCAAACCAGCCAGCTGTGTGAATGACCTTGTTATTGAAACCAAAAAATTAGTTCGAATTGAGAACCTCCTCCTTTTTTGAAGTCGGTTAAAAAAATGTCACGTTAAACCATCGTCCGTAAACCGACTTTACAGACAACCAGTCATAATAAAACATTGATGAAATGATTGCATACTTTAATGAATTAAATTGAATCATTTTTATTGAATTATCACTATTTTGTATGGATACAAAGAAGGAGTGGAGTGAAATCTACAATAATAATAAACTTAAATATTTTTCAACGTTGGTTAAAATTCTCCCACATTTTAAAGTTTTAGAATCTGTGAACAGCATGATGACGTAGGCTTGTGTCAGTCACGTGGTTCCCCTTCCCTTCCACGGCGCTACAAAGTCAACATTGCTACAATGAGTCATGTTTTTTCGTATGCGCGGCCGGCGTTCATCAATTTATTAGACGTTGTCACGTCAAAAAAGTTACTTTGCAGGCCTAGGCCTGAAAAGCAGTATGAAATCCCTTTACAGTCTTCTCGAGTTGTTGCGCCCAAAAAGCGATACTTCCGAGCATATTTTAAGGAACGTAAAGACATTTCATTGGATGTTTGAGAAAAAGCCATTTTGGTGAGCAGTTTTTTGCCTCAGCAAAAATGACTAAAATGGAAGTAATAATATAAAATATTGGTGACATCCATTTAACAGTAATTTAGATTATTTGGTCTGAAATTAACTTTAACGGTGTTCATATATTTTTATAGGATGCAAGAAGCAGAATTATTTGCTTTATTTATAAATATAATAGTTTGGGATACACTATTTGGCGAGCATTCATCCGTTTTGGTAAGCATTAACAATTTATTGGTAGTAATTTATCAACATATTTGGTAGGCGTTTAATCATATTTGGTAGGCGTTTAAACACAAGCCTTCTTATTTTAGTAGTTTCGTTTCATGTTAACTTGGTTCGGCATCGTCTTGTTTGTTTTAATTTTATCATCGCGTCGGCGTTTATTTTAGTTTATCAAAATCGTAAACATTGCGTTATATTATTGGTCAAATATTCATATAAGTAGATTTGTTGTTATGTCACTCACCAATTTTTATTTTTATTTTACTGGGGATATGAAGTCTTTGATGTGTTGGGTTTTATTTTACTATTTTTGATGTCATGTGGTCAAAGGTTTGAAAAAAGATTATTATCTTAACAGAAGGTATTTGATGTCCTTTAAGTTCCTGGATGAACTTAATTGATAATAGGATCCGGAGCTCATAGTCGTTATACTGTGTACCTATATATTCAGAAGAAACAACACGGAAGTCCGCAGAGAAGCACCTATCTCTTGGCTTACCTAGTTAGAAAAATGCCACTTTTTGTTATGTAGAACTATAGTACCAATCTAATATACCACAAATTTTTACCAAGACGTTCACAGCATTAGCTCTTTCAATAAATGAAAATAATGCTGTGAACGTCTTGGTGACAACAGGAATTTGCTCAAGTAGCTTTTGTAAATAATACTCAGCTCTTTCAATAAATGAAAATGAGTATTATTTACAAAAGCTACTTGAGCAAATTCCTGGCTACATGGTATGCGCCCGCGCCGCTCTCTTATTATAGACATAAAACCGCCTAACGCTGTGACATGAACACTGATATTGCTATGGCAAGAATTTAGGTTGCTAATCGTTACGTTTTTTATATAATTATGTGTTTAAGAGCATTTTTATTTTATACATGCTTTTAATACGGAATGTTCGATAGCAGTTAAGAGGTTTATTTTCAGATAAACAGTTTTAGCGGTCAATCAGATAATATCAGTCTCTGAAAAATGTAATTCCTATCAGTAATAATTTAGTCACATGCAAGAAAAGTATGTTCCAAAGAAACACAACATACAAATGTCATTAAAGTTATGAATTTATGATTCTAAAAACATCATTAAGAAAATTAAGAGAAGATTTGAAGTAGGTACATATATCAAAGCTTGATCGATGTCAATCAGAAATTCATTATCATTTACCTACGGTCTCGTCAGTACCCGTATCCGTACATCACTACACGTCAAACTCCTGCCGCGTAAATGCGCCAGGTCTGAATGAACGCCGTTTCAGAGCCTCACCTAGACAGCCATGTATGCCCAACTTTGTTTGCAACTCCGCAAGACTTACGATTTTAAAGTATCCGAGTATTACAACGATAGTGCGTTACCGATAGCGGTTCAACATGGCTGGGTAAAAGTCGACGTCTACCGCGTGTGGCGTACGGATGCGGACGGCCTTTAGTTTGCTAGCGCTCCTCGCACCACGCGCTCGCGTTAAACTCGCGCTCGACGTTCGTTATCATGTAAACCGACTTTTCGATACGAATTATGAACGATTTCTGCCGGTAAAGTCGGTTGGACCAACCTTTTTGAATACTTAAGTACGCGTGAATTCGTTTCGCGAATTCGGACGTGCGAATTTTTATCCTTGCATGCGGAAACTGTGAATGAAGACCGTGTAAACCTTAAGTGTTGTGGAGTCAGTGCTGTATCAGTTCAGTATGGTGGAATTGGAGCATGTGTTTTGTGGAAAGTGCTAATTGTGGGTCCGAGACTTAGGATACGTTTCACTGAACGCGAGACAAAAAGCTGTTTTGTGATTGAGTTTATGTGAATGCTGGAGTATTGATACGCCGTGCTTTCCCCCTTCGTACGGATTGATTTATGGTATGTCATTCCAATGGTCAAACCTGTCCACCGAGGCAAATACAAACGAATACAAAAACGTTTGACATCATCGACGATTCTATTCTAGTAATTTACTTATTAATATAAGTACAATGAGGAAATCGTAACAGGAATAACTGAGGTCATTGGTCATCATCATCTATTTCAATTTTAATATTAATTCAAAGACGAGTGAAGACCTTCATTAAAAGAACTCGTTTGACGACATGAGACATTCGTTCGTACGAAGATCGATAGCCATCAATGAAATATTTACACCGGTCTGTTTGTAACACATAAAATACTCCGAAACCTCCGCCGAAGGAAAAAAAAACACTGTTTTGACAGTGACATTGAATCGAAAGAAGAAAGTGACATCTATCACGAGAAACCGGAGATCGTAAAAACTTACGCTAGATTTGAGATTAATTAATACCAATGTAAGAATGATTCGACAAATTTGCGCAGTAGGTCAAACCGTTTATTAATTGCGAATTACTCCCGACAAGTGGGACCGCCATTGTATGCGAATAAACTGGAACTCGAAGATTTCCGTTCACTTTGCAATCTTGACGAATGTCCGATAATAAATTAGCTTCATTTGGTGCGCGAAGACAATCGATAAGAAACATTAGCATTAATACCACCCACAGCCATAACGCATAATTTATGGAAAAATCGGCTTCCGACGGCTAATTTCACTTTCCAGTTCATAAAGGGCAGAACTGTCTTTTGTTTGGAATAAACAGACTGTAAACGGTTTGTCTCGTTGTTAAGACAGTGCCCTAGAGAGTTTGACCTAGGCATAGATTGAATTTCTAGGCTTAAATAGTCACATCGGCAGCCATTCCGCCTCGCTCCTTGACCCCCGCGTCACGACCACCGCAAAATATTGAGAGTCGTGCGCTTTGCTTGTAGATCCATTGATATATTTGGACTTTCTATTGATATTTTCATTCATGTTCGTGTTTACTAACTTTGCATTTCTCTTCCGTATACAATTGTATGCTACTTGACGTGCATCAACATTCTTAATAATCATTAGAGGTATTGTTCATGTAACATCGTTAAATAACCGATCTCATCTCCAACCGTCATTACATTATGGCTTCGTTGCATTGATTTTACCTTTACGCTTAGCCTTAGCCCTTTGCACAAGTAGTAAACCCGCTAGCGCTAGCATGCTGAATAAACCGTATATTTTAGAGCTTCTGTCTCCCTCTTACTAAAGATTTTGCTGGTATCCACGTGATAAACGCTGGCATGCTAGGTCTTAGATCGACGATCGGCGCCGGCGCCGGCGTCTATTACGTTATTTCCTCGGTTAGACTCTGGTCACGATTGACTTTGATTCAGCTCCGACTCGTCGAGAATTATCGGCTGCCCTTGATATTGCTATCATGGTATCGGTGATTTCCTTTACCGTTTTCAGCATTAAATTGACGAATTTTGTGTGCAAGACATGTACTAAGAATTATACTTACATTGAAAAACTGACTTTTTCTAACGGCTTTGGACACTCGAGATTCTCTTAGGTTTTGTAAGAATTAAACGTTTCGAATCATCGAATTGAAGGTGGCAAGTAGTAAAGGAATGATCTTTCTATAGAAACTTGGTTTTGCGGCAGTTGCTGCTTACGCTTTTGGTACATAGATAACTACTAAGTGGCCAGTCCACGGACAGAAACGTTTTCCTATACTTACATTATCTTAATTTGCTGAGGCATTCCAGATCTCTTGCAACTCGTCTCGACTTAATCTTCATCGGTATTCGCTAAGATGTTGCTAAACTCAAACCATGATATTTGAGGAGAATATATTTTATCTAAAACTATTGGTGGCATGATAATGACTTGTAATTAAAAAGAAACTTGGAACATCGTAAATTGAAACTCTAAATTAAATCCGTTCTGGTTCTTGAGCACTTCGAAATGGGTTCGTATTTTAGACGAGTCGGCAAATAAAATCTTCATTTATATTTAGTCAATTTATAAAAAACCGGCCAAGAGCGGATCAGGTTCACCATAAAAGTTTACGTCCACCTTTTTTAGGGTTCCGTAACCAAAGGGTAAAAACAGGGAGACTTCGCTGTCCGTCCGTCCGTGTGTCTGTCACCAGGCTGTATCTCAAGAACCGTGATAGCTAGACAGTTGAAATTTTCACAGATGATGTATTTTTATTGCCGCTATAAGAACAAATACTAAAAATAAAATAAAATAAATATTTAAAGGGGGCTCCCATACAACAAACTTGTTATAGATTATGGTACGGAACCCTTCATGCGCGAGTCGGACTCGCACTTGCCCAATTTTTTAATGGAATATACATATTATATTGCGACAAAAAAATATGTTTTTGAATAAATAAATAAAAATATAACTTCGATAGCTTTCGGATTTTTCCTGTTACCATATGTATACACCTAATTTGATTCTTGCCGTAGTCGTTTCTTATGTTCAATTGTCTTATAGCTTTACATTTTTAAATGTTTATTTCGTATAGCCATACAAGATATATTTTATTATTTTATTTGCACAACTTATTTGCATTCGGTTTCAACATTATGCATTTGTTTGATGATTAAATCAATTTTACTATCTTGAATATCTAAACGTTTTATTTTTATTATTCCTTTTCCTAATTAGCAGTGAATAACTGAATACCTCATTGTCCTACCCTTGGCCGAGCTCATGTAACATTGTACTGCTCACCTAGTTCTGTTTGTGCCGTAACAACCACGATAAGCATAACTTCAATTTAAAATTCAGCCCATTTGATAAGATCACGGCTATTATGAATAAATTAGCGATATTTCTGTACAAATATAGAATAAACTAACCTAGTGAAATATTTTTTAAACTGCTAAACGAGTCGCGCCCGGAAATCGTAAATCCAAACAAAAACCACATTAAAGCCGACTTTTTAGTAATTAGATACTTGGCAAGAACAATAACGCCATCGGATGTAAAAACTGCCTTTCATGGCTTTGAGGCCGCTCTGGGACAGTTTATCGTTGCTGTGAACAAAGGGAAATTGTTTGAAATGTCTAACATCACATATGCTTTAGTCTTTGTGACTAAAAAGTTTTTGTATATATTTTGACTTGGACATACTAGATTGAGCGTAAATTTATTATTAATTAATGCTGTCTCGTTGTTTCTGTAACTATATTGACTTTGAGTTTCGTTCAATTTTCAATTAAACGAAACTATTGAATTTGAAGTATCACAATGCTCATTCAGATATCCTTGAACATCAATTCACCAGCACCCCACCATCCATCATTCCTGGCATCGCCTTGCTATTAAATTTCTACGCGCACGCTTGTCCTCATAATGCTTAGGTAATATGCCTTTATATTCCTTTATGGTTTTATTCCCTGGGAGCGCCTTGTATCCTGGCACGCCCTCCCGCGTGCATCGATCGTAATTATAGGATTCGTCGATGACTTGTCGATTATTCGATAGTTTCGAGCTCAGACCTTGAGTGCTTATCGTTTTATGATACGGGAACCGAACTATTATTTTGACACAACTATAGGTATATCGTGTCATATTATGGATGCCTTTCTTGCTGTACCTACTCAATCTGTGGAATTCATTATTTAGTGTTTAGTTGGTGCAAAGCTCGAGGTATGAAACATCATCAATCGTCAGTGCAGAATGTTCTTGGTGGTTCCATTGCTCCGACGTTTAGTTCCGTCGAGCTCCCGGTTACTTCGCGTGTTTGGAGACCGCGCGACAGTTTCTTTTAATTTCATAAACATTATTAACGGGACTGATTGTGGTCAAACATAAAAAATCGGAGAATGGTTTCCAATTACTTAACCGAGGCGTAATAGCCCGAGCGAGACGGAAGTAGCTCGCCGAGCAAGACGGAAGATCTCCATACTAATTGCTTTATTAAGGCTTTGCGCAATGCAGGATGCGACGGCATTTCCCTCAGATTTGATGCACGTTTAATTGTTATGGTTATTTACTTAATTAATTTAGTGGCCTAAATTGTAGCGTTTTGTTCTAATTGATACGTTTTGTTAATTGTTTGAAAGGCTTTAAAAATAGCCATTTCTCATTTGGTTCTTCAATGTTGATTTTAGACAACAAAAGTAAATATCATTCGAACTAATTGTTAACTCTTACCTACTCGTACAACACATTGATGCGTTCCGTAAAATCTATACTGTAATTTGCATTTAGTGTTAGTTTCTATTTGTAATCGTCTGAGCGCGCATCGTACCTATTTAACTGTTCGAATTATTATAAAGTCTATTGTGGTGGGGTTCAATCAAACCACGTATGTTTGTGTATAGCCCGGTTGCGTTAATTTTGCACCTCGTGTCGACGAAGTCACATTAACGAGAGATGCAAACTTACCTTCCAGGTTGTACGTGATTGCTAACAGTGGACATCCTATGAGTCACACGTCCGCTGTGGCTGGAGCCAGCGATGCGAGTGCGTCGCACGACACGCAAACTATCTCCGCTACCACGGTCTATACCGACCACATGGGTTAACGAGATATGCAAACATAGCGTTTTGGTTGTACGTTATTGCCAACAGTAGATATCCTACTTGCGGCTCAACACTACTCGCGAAGTTGGCCGAGGTTGGGCGAATATGATAGTGTGGAGAGGCACTTCGCTGCGGAAGCCCATACTTCGGACAACTTCGCCTCGGCCAACGACCTTTAACGAGAGATGCAAACTTACCTTCCTGGTTGTACATGATTGCTAACAGTGCACAAGGCACAACCCGCAGTTTGTGCCTTGGTCGCCACTCTTACGGTCTTAAAATTGCTCCGTCCCCTATTTTAGATTACTTCGGTGTATCAAGAGCACCACAAATTTTAAACAAAAATTAAATGTGCCTCATTCATGAAACAAACAATTGGAAACGCATGGAAAATGTAGATAAAATGTTTCTTTAATTTTGATTTAAATGAACATCAAGTAATAAGATTTCGAGAACTGATGCATATTAAAGTTAAGTAACGACTGATAAGGCAGTGTGGTCGGTGTGTGCCCTGTCCGAGTTCAAGCGACGCACCCTTTTTCCGGTGCGTTAGCTTATTTGTCGATGCAAAAGCATTGGAACGCTTGCAAATTAATGGCCATATCATGTCTGTTCCTAGAAAAGTATGTACAAACGGAACTAATTTAGCTGGGCATGTTTTGATTTTAATATTAAATAGGTACCTACTTTTTGTTGCGATACGGTGGAATATCTTTTGGTCTTTAAAACGTATTATGTTTCCTTTATTAATCTTGCATCATACATCTACATATTGCAAACGGTTATACCTAGATATGCTGCTCACTGCGAAAAAACATTAAAGCCTTTACTGTGTTTACACATTTCTGTAGTCAATCAATTCAATACACACTTTTCATTACATTCTCGTGCGTTTTTTTTTCAGTAACATTTATTAGTCAATTCCATTACACTTACATGGGATTCGAGTGTCATGCCTGACAAAGTTGTGTACGAGTAGTTGCCTAAAAAAAATTTTTAACAAAAAAAAAGAACCGACTTCAGTAAAACTAAAAAAACAAAAATAACCCGTACAAGTACAGATTACATTTGACTCACCCTTCGAAGTCGATCCCAAACCACTCAGTTCTTATATTTATAGTTATATTATAGTTTACGTGAGGTTTGGCACCGACTTCGAAGGGTGAGTCAAATGTAATCTGTACTTGTACGGGTTATTTTTGGTTTTTTAGTTTTACTGAAGTCGGTTCTTTTTTTTTGTTAAAAAATTTTTTTTTTTTTTGCTTTTTAGTGATTCATATAAAAGTTTTAGTGGCCAAATCCTATTTACTGAATGTAAATTCTTGACTTTATCAATAAATTACCGAAAGCGCCGTACATGTCCCTATAACATTTGAAGAGTTCCCTCGATTTCTCCAAGATTCCATCATCAGATCCCGACTTAGTGCCAACGGGACCAACTAGGAGTATACCCTTTCGATTAAAAAAAAAAAATTGAAAATCGGTTCACGGTTCTCGGAGATATCGAGTAACATACACACAAAAAAAAAAAAAGTGTGTGTGTCAGCTCCGACGCACGACTGGAGTTTACTCTTCAGGCCAGGCGCGCACCACGATTTTTTTTAGTCGCGCGATAATTTTGTCGCAGAAATAAGCTTACTTATGGGTTTATGAAAATCGTGGTGCGCGCACTCTCATATAAATAAACCCATAGACGCTGACGGAACAATTCTACGGGTATGGCTACGCCGGGATTAAGAGCCGTCCAGGCCGTCAAAGCATCGGAGGCGTAAGGAATGATAGCCTTGTCACCATCAAAAGATAAAATTTGAGTGACAAGGTCCACCACCCCACACGCCGAAGCCAGGAATGCCGGGAGGCTCACATCTCGCGCGCGACGCACGCCCAAACCACGAGTTCGAATCGGCAGAGAAACCTGGTCCCATTGACCTTGGTTAAGGGAGACGTTCAGCACCTTTTCCAAACTCTCCTTCAACACGAAGTCAAAGGAGTCTGTCTGGACAGGGTGCAGCCAGGCTGGCACGGTGCACAAGAAATATGTCAGCTTAGGCACGGCAAAGCAAACTCGCAACATAACGAGGGCTACGAGAGCCGAAAGTTCATTCAACCTCTGCGCAGCCATCAGCAGAAGCAGCTTTCTCTCCTCGAAGGCTTCAGGAATGGCTTCTGGGAATATTGGGGACCCCAAGAGGTTGAAAGATCTCGCCGACAACACTTTCAGTCCGGGGAGCAGAGCACTGAATAAGGGGAAAGAATCGTGTGAGTTGGTACTGCAGGGGAAAAATTCGCATTTGCTGAAATTAATATCTAAACCCAGAGCTTTTAAACGAGGCAGGAGCATGAGCAAGTCTTGTTCCACTTCTTCAGGTTTACCACCTAGGGTACCGTCATCTAGGTACCAGATATTCAATGGGGATTTAACCTCTGAAATTACCTTTTGTATGGCCAGACAGAAAACTAAAGGGCCTAGCGGATCCCCCTGCTGTGCACCAACTTGGGAAAGAACAAGAGGACCATTGTAGAAAAGATTAGAAGCGGAAGAATATACTTGGAAAATGAAGGGGTAGAGTGATGGCACTTTATCCTTCACTTCGGACAGTAAAACATCACGCTCCACTGAGTTAAACGCGTTTTTTAAATCAATTTTAATTAATAATAATAATAATGAAATAATGAACTTTATTCTGCAAGTAGGCCACAAGGGCACTTTTACATGTCTGAGTCTACCGGCATTTAACAAGAGGAGACCACTGTTGAGAAGAAACGCCGAAAGAAACTCAACAGTCAGTCATTTTTTCAGAAAGCATAAGTACTTAACTATTACAATGATATGAACTTAACTATACGTATTAAAACGGATTCTAAGTTTTTGCTATCTACCGAAAAAGCCCGCGTAGCGTGAATTGCAGCCTCGCAGCCCAATCTTGTGCCAAACCCTAATTGGCAAGGTTGCAGATAAGCTGCCATTTCTTCTCTCACTGCACGGCATCCTAGCTTTGCCGTTAAGCGGCGGAAAGCGCTGCCTATGGCAATGGGTCTTATACCACCGTCTTTTTTTGACAGCGCACATAAGGAAGCACCATAAATATAGGAGCAAACTTCAGGGTTTAATTGACCACTGAGCAAAAAATTACAAAGCTTGGCCAGATGTTCCAGGAGCCGAAAATCGGCGTCTCCCGCAGATGCAGACGTAAGCTCCTTAAGATGAACAGGGCGGATACCATCCAAACCGGCGGCCGAACTATTGTTGAAAGAGCTGAGTGCCTGCACCACTTCCTCCGGCTTAACAGTTAAGG
Organism: Apotomis capreana; assembly: GCA_947623375.1. Taxonomy (NCBI): domain Eukaryota; kingdom Metazoa; phylum Arthropoda; class Insecta; order Lepidoptera; family Tortricidae; genus Apotomis; species Apotomis capreana. The sequence goes on along the minus strand of OX392499.1, from coordinate 31,960,428 downwards.
CAGAAATAGATATGTCAGGTTCCGGTGGAAGTACCAGCGGCCGGGACGGGGCTGGATGCTTCGACTGCAGCGTAGCTAAAGTCTCAGGGCTCGACGGCGCCACGCCCTCATCCGACATAAGCACTCGCACTGCACCTGAGATCCCCTTCATGTACTTTACGCTCAATTGTCTTCAGTATGGAGTGTGATCTCAAAGGCGTGGTCTCTGCACCGATGTTCCCACTGATATCAAAAGAAGCAGAGTTAATATTTCTCTTAACTTTCGTGGTTAAATTGCCCGTGGCCGACGCTTCAGGCGATTTGAGTGCGGAATAGGCAAAAGACAGTAAACTAAACCATTCGAGAGTGCCATTGGAGTCGATACACTTATCAATGAGGTCGCTCAATTTGGCCGCTGCCAAGTTTCGCGCCCCTTTGGGGATATGCCGTAACACACGTACTGACTGCTTTAACGTAGCTAGATCACCAAAATCTAGATGAATGGGGTTGTTACCATGAGCTTGCTGTGAAACCGACAGTCTAGGGTTGGAGGGGATGACTTGGGGAAAATGTTTATGCATGTGCCCTAATATGCACTTTAAGTCCATGAGGGGTAAAAGTTCGAGTTGAGTTGGGACAATGGGGACAGCGCAAGGATGAAGAAGGATCACTCATATTTATAACTAACACTTACAAATAAAAGTAAAAATACAAGCAATTATAATAAAAAAAAGATACAATTTAAAAGCCAACATCAAAAACATAACAATTTCGATTTAAACTTCATAGCTTCTTGTCGGTCGGCAAGACTCCCGTCTAGAAAATGAATGGCTCGGTTGTGTTGGATCCTTGATTTATGTATGTATTTATCCTGGAAAGTTTCACGAAATCAAAACCATTCTGCGGCTGAATGCAGGAAAAAGCAGTGGTGATGGAAAAGTATTCACGCCTTCTCTATTTCTAAGCTTAAAGCTGAGTCACAATTAAAGCGGTCTCTCTCTCTACAGCAAGACGTCTTCTTCGATCTTAGCACCATACAAGCACGGCTTAAACACCAAGAAAACACGGTCATTGCATTGCACGTTATAAAAGTTGTAATCTTGGATATCACAAAAATTCGTTAGGTTTGTTTGGGAGCTGAAACGAACACGTATCTTTTAGCCGATTGTGTGACGGGCGCTATTGTTTCAAAAGCAGCACATTTTACCCGTTAAGCGTAGATTTTATTAAATTTTATTTTATTTATAAAATTTTGTTGACACTCGACATGAAGTTGACATTGACAATTTTATAGTTTGTTTATGTGAACATAATGGTAGTTTAAAAAGTCGTATCTCAGTATACGATCGGGGTAAAAATACGACTTCTTAATTTAGCAGGTTATGCGTTAAGCGTTATAGACTAAGATCCCGATATAAAACGACCTTCACCGAGATGTTTATTTGATGAATGTATTTTATATTTAGTTTAATATGTCAATAAATATATTGCATATGGGTTGCCTAACAATTTTTAGTCCAGGGTATGTTTAGTAAAAAATAAAAATATATATTTTTTTAACATTTCACCGATTTGATTATTAGATAAATTCATAATTAAATAATCTTTAATTTTATTCAGTTTCAATTCAATAATCAGACCGTTGCAAAATGCTAGTAGGTATAGATTTACCTGTTTATACCTGGCTACCCGATAGTTGTGACGGGAAAAGAATAGGTAACCTAACGTTTGCATATATTCTATGGGCTTCATACTTTCGATTGGTATAGAATTTATCTAATATTAATCAAACCGGTGAAATGTTTAAAACATTTTTTTTTTTATTAATTAAACATACCCTGGACTAAAATTTGTTAGGCAACCCATATGCAATATATTTATTGACATATTAAATTGATTATAAAATACATTTCATAAAATAAACATCTCGGTGAAGGTCATTTTATATCGGGATCTTAGCCTATAACGCGTAACGCATAACCTGCTAAATTAAGAAGTCGTATTTTTACTCCGATCGTATACTGAGATACGACTTTTTAAATTAGCACGGCAGATACGTTCGATTTTATACCCCATATTTTTCATACCCCGGGCTTATATATGAAAATCGATTCTTAAGGAGTAAACTCCAAAAAAAAAAAATTAGTTCGAATAGAGAACCTCCTCCTTTTTTGAAGTCGGTTAAAAACGTGTACAAATTGAGAAGTTAAAATGTACAGTTAGAAATATTAAAAATACAAGAGACAAGGACATATTTGCCAGAGGTGCCGAGTGCTGACGGTACTTAAGCGCTTCGTGTGGCTGCAATTGGATTATATTGCATAGTAAATCCAGTAATTGAATTTTCTCTATCTGGAATTACTTGCTATCTAATAATTACCAGAATTAACTCTGACAACAGTTTATCAACTTTATCAGAATGTATCTCATTTAACCGTAAACCCGTTTTAGTGACCACGCCCTCTTAAACTGTAGGTAATTAAATTGTGATTGCATTCTAATTTAGCTTACTGCACGTTAATGGTCATTAAAACTTGAACACATTACACAGATATTAAGTTCATGAACCCGAAACAGGTATCTTTACAGAATATCGCCGCATTTTCACGTGCATTTCACCATTCTTAAATTATTGTTGGGCCTCGAGTGTGTTTTGACTGAGCCGTGTCTTCAATTGAGCGGTTTGTGTTTAGTGTAACGCGTGAGAATTTACTGCATTTAATAACATATATGAAACTTTTGTGAGTTTTGCATTTCCGTGACTGTCTCTTTTCTTACCAGTACATAGTGAAATGGCTGCGTACACCTTTGTTTTAACATCAATAACCCACGTTATGTTACACTACAGTGTACTATCATCGCCATGTTTTATTTATAAAGGCATTATTCTAATGACACAGGTCAACCTAAACTGCAGGTTCACTTCACTTTCTTTGATGATTTATGTACTCGGGTATTGTACGATGTAATTTCCTTTGTCGTAATTGCCGCTGGCTTCCCGGTAATTATTACGGTCGCCGGCGCAGGTGTCTGCGACCCTAATACGAGATTCGACTCGTCTGATGGCAGAACTTCATGCATCGCTGTACAAAGTACGGCATGAGTATCACCTGTGGGATCGAGCATCTATGATATATATACAAATCTGATAACATATACAGTGCTCGATTTCATAACCAAATGTTTTATAGCTTTGTATTTTATTGCGTACTTTAATTGTTGTTTTCGATTTATGCTTCTGAATGAAAGTGGTTGTGGAATAAATTTATATGCATAATTATGATGCTTTTGTAATACATAGTTTAAGCGTCCCTTAGGGCGAGCCTGTCTGATGCAGTAGTGAAGTTGTGTAACATTGCATTGTCGGACATTACATTTTATTGCTTCATTTCACGTTTAACATATTTATTGATTTTAATAACAGCTTTTGCATTGCGTAATTAATCATAAATATTACATTCTAATTTTATTGTAATTTTCACGAAGTTGTGACTTGCCTTGGATTTTGGGTAAGGGTGTACAGACCCGGGAATTCCCGGGACTGACATACGGAAAAAATGCAGCTTATCACCTGTTTTTTGCAAATTATTATTTTATATTTTATAATATTATTTATTTAAACTTTATCGCACAAAACAAAAGTCAAAAGTATAAATGGCGGACTTGATGACAAATCGCATTCTCTACCAGTCAACCATAGCGCCAAACAAAGTTGGCGCAGAACAGATATTGAATTGTACAGAGAGTGTCTAGAATAAAAGTAAATATTTTAATACTGAATATAAAAAGATAGATATAAATACTATGTAATAATTGTTTTGTAAATAATTTAACACTAGAATATTTAGACAAAATGTCTTATCGGTAAATGTAAAAGATACTTTTGCGCACGTGTTGTACTATTATTAGATATGTTCAAAATCTTATCGAGAAGAGTCTAGATATTGATATAGAATGACATTCAAATATACCATTGACATCAATTTATTAGAAAATCGTATACAGATAAAATTACTTAGTATCAAGTTCAAAAACATCAATAGTCATGTAATTATCTTCTAGTTAGACTAGACAGGTAATCCATGTCTCCTGGTATCTAAAATGAAAAATAACAATATGCCTTATCAATAAAGGGATTTGGCCACCTATTTTGAAACCGTAAACAATTAATATATCGTTTTAAAGAGATTTGTTTACTTTTCCTAAAAATGTAAGCGTTATCTAGGTAAGTTTATGACTAAGTTCACTAAGTCTAAACACATTGGGATGGGACTTCGAAGAGGTGCCTTCGAAACAGCTGCTTTATTTAATACGAATGCCTATAATATTAATGAACACTAAGGAAAGTGTGTACGTTATCACCTGTACTTTCAACGCCAACTAAAAAAAACTCCTGCGGGCCTATGATGGTTGCTTTTATCACGCGATAAATAAGTCACAAAGCATCTGTCACTCACACTCGCATCTTGTCAAAACGTGACAAACGCCCGCTGGAATATTTCCGCACAGGCGCTATGTAAAGACGGAAAGTAACCGAAAGTTTATCAAGGCTCGAGCTTTGACCTCACAAGGGTTAGATACTCTGAAGTTACAAAATTAAAGCATTCCGTATTAGAGAGGAAAGGAATGACATGAATTTCGAACTCCAGAATGAACCCAATTTATACCAATTTACTGAATAAAATTAGGTATCTACATATATTTTCTCGAAATACTACTCACAAATGATAATTTACATTTATGACATGTTCACGCAGTCCATTATATGAGCTTTAATCAACACGGCTGATCTTTCTCATACGAATTAAGTCCGTGCTCGACTGGTCTTGATTCTGCGAGGATTTAGCTTTGTATTGTTGACTTGACCTTCTATTCTGTTCGTTAATACGTTTTACTATTAGCATCGATATTTGTCGTTGACAAATAATATTTAATAGAAGTTGGAATTCATTATTCTTTTAGTTATACCAGTTCACAAACGCTAAATTAACTCCAAAAATAAATACTCACAAAAAAACAGATTATGATAATCAAAGTCGTCTGACCTAACTTGTGAACTTCTTAATGTCCTGTGACGTGCATGTCCTAATCACGTACATCTTAGAATAAATACGCCGAGAAACCTTGTTAGCGCTTGAAAGTGAAGCCAGTTTTAGTTAGCCATGGGCTAAGTTTCGTTCGTGTAAATGTCACAACGTCAGTGTCACAAGCAAAATGTCTTTTCGATTGGATCGCAAATCTGTTGTACGAAGACTCTCATTCTAGGCGTACTTATTCCTAGCAGTACATATATGATTCACATGAAAACGCCATTTAGTTTGTAAGGAAGTTTATTAATTGGAAGCTCCTAGTTATTATCGTCAATCTCCTTGTTAAATTAACTACGCTTTACTAATTATAAAAACGGTATAAACTCACGTAAAAAATTGTCAGGAACGAGACAGGACGAGAACATGTCGGGCCGTTCCTGACAATTTTTTTACGTGAGTTTATACCGTTTTTATAATTAGTAAAGATGTCTCACGATAGTTTTAATAACATTATAACTACGCTTTATTACTTTGCGTGTTTGGAACAAGGAATTGCAGGACCTTGCTTGTATAGGTCTGTATTTTGTATTTGACATACGAAAGGGTCTACAAATGTTTAGGTTCGCCGTCATTACGCGGTGCTGTAATACTATTATAGCTTCGAATAAGCAGGAAAATATAGTTATTATTGATGCTTACGAGAATGATTTGCTCAATCCATCTGTGGAATACAAAATATTAAAACTACGACAGTTACAATTTGAGTTCCAGTTTTAATAGCTTTAGCTTGGATTTAATATTAAGTTTCGTCGGCAAGGCAATTTTCTCGCATCATTTTAATTAAGATATAAATTTTCTCTTTACCTTGGTCCGGTTTCTAAGCGTTAAGTATATAATCAAGATTTTCTCCAGCAAGTTTAACGTCCTTGCGCGAACGGTAAAGTCCACGCGCAACACCACAGTAAATGTGTCACTAGTGATGTCACACAGACTCGTTTCAAACCTGTCACCGGTAACACAGTATTTTATCGATCATTCAGTAACAGCTTAAATCACTATGGAACTGTCACAGACTTGTGTTGTATTAGAAACGATCCTTCGTTCATACCGGTTAATCTACGGACCGTGTGAAATCTCCAATTAGACCTTATTATCGAGTGTTGAAACCTTTTATAGAAAACGACCGTATGTTAACGTGACGTTTGCTTCTTTCTTTGGATGGAAAACCGCTATCATTTCTAAGATAATTGAAGTATTTTTACTTAGTTTAATTGATTCTGGTTAATTGGCACGAGTAACTGAGCCAGTGATTAGATACTGCGATGCGGCTGGTCCAGTGACTCTACTAATAGTGTTATGAAGATTACGAAAGGCGGAGAGTGAATGTGCGGGCGGATCTCCGGCAATATTAACTTACACGAACATAATGTCTTATCAAACTAAAACGAAAGTTAATGACGTTAAACATTGTTTGTTGTTGTAAGAAGCTTTAACATGGCTTACATTATGAAATCGATATACATGCATATTTCAAATTTAGATTAGATAATATCTGATTTACATTTTTTTACCCACCCGTACAAATAAGATCATTACATTTATGATAGGATACACTAATTGTGTTTATTAAATTACACAAGTATTTCGTGATGTAACACACATTGCTTGTTTCTTTTGTCCATGTGTATGTCTATTTTTCGTATAAATATTAATAATAACAATTAATTTCATTATAATAAAGAATTCTGGGCTGTTTTAGGACTAATAATTAATAAAATTATAGAAAAAACAAATAATAAAACCAGAATAATAAAACGATTTAAATTTTTCTCAGATGATATGTATCTCTTTCTTTTAAGTTATAAGTAGTTGAATTGCAATTTTATTATTGACACTGACAGCGTTTACTTGTCGTCGCGTTCAGGTTAAATGCAATCTGAGCGCGATCAGTATTTCGTGTGTGCCGTACCGTGGCGCCACCTATGGTCCCACCGGAAGATCAGCGCTGGCTCTCTCGCGAGCTAGCATTATGCTGAGGTGGAACCGTTTCGAGGCACTCATAATTAGCTTAAGTACTTAGTTATAGATTTTTATGTTTATATTTTTCTTTGTTTGTCACCTTATCACCTTTGTTATCTACGCAATTATGTTTTGTCCCGAATAAATGTTTTTCTTTCTTTCTTCTTTTGCCTCTTAATATCTGTGTGGTCCAGTCCACTTATCGGCACAGATATCTCTACAAACGATCAATCTATTAAAACAAACTGGTTTGGAAAGCATGGGAAATTCTGAAGGAAATGCAAGGAAACTGGGCCCGCTGTCCATAAAAGTTGCGACGACATTACTGTAATGACTTATTACTGCAATTATATGTAATTTTATCACGCATTTTAGTATGCACCCCGTTATGAACTGAAATCAGTAATTTTAAAAGTCAGGAAAGATTCTTAAAAGATTTGTTAAATACAGCCCGTGTTTGATGAAATACGAGTTACATAATATGAAATGAAAAAATATATAAATCTTAAAATACATACCTACTATTTAAGGTACTGGACTGACAAAACGAGACCTAGAAGCCTGATTAATAACTAGGTCTGCTAAAGTCCTCACAAGCCACAGTTCCTCTTTTTATTTACTTATACTTTTGAACCAATAGTATTAGTGTCCCACTTTTTCGTTTCGCTCATTAAAATTCTAAGAGAAAGAGCAGGCTCTCTATGATTCAATCTACAACGACCTAGACTTTATATGGACGTAAAAAAAATATCAATAACATGACTTTCATTTCTGCGTCCACCGAGTTTGGTGAAGCTTTTTATAAAATCAAATACGGCCTTCATAAAATCAATTTAGTACAGCTCTTAAAATCTTATCTATTCTTTATTATGTGCTGTTGAAGTCTCTACAGAGGTCGCCATAAAAGTCCGCACTTACTTCGGGACTATAATTAGAGACGAGTATCGGGCCGCTGCGAGCATCAATGGGCATCACTTTTTTCGAGGTCGTGGAAATCATGGCCTACTCGAGCTTCATTCAGCTTTTCAACGTCTGTCACTCGAGATGCATTATCGTGTATTGAAAAGAGCTGACAGTTTGTTATGTTGGTGATAGCTTGTATCTTCTTATTAGACCTTGAAATTATTTGACCGATTTTCTAACTAAACTCTGTTTTTTTAACATGAAAAAATCAATAATATCTGAACTATTAGCAAAATACGAATCGTGAATGTGCTAGACTTTAACTTAACCTTAGTTAACAAGCCTCACTGCATATTAAGTGGGTCATAATACCTACACATAATAATGATAACGATTGCTTAAATTAATCCTGTCTCGATATAACCACTTGTATCACCATAAGATGATTGATCATTCGTTTTCTTGTTTTCAGGTAAGCTTGTTTCCCAAGTGTGATTAATTGCGTCTCCGTCTTAAAATATGACGCAAGCGCACGTGGTAAGTATATCGATTAATAATACACTCATAAAAAGAAATCAAACTATTATATATATATATATAGCAGCCTCTACTATATTAGACTCAGTCATTGAGTGTATCAATATAGCGAAAACGTAACACGCTTGAACGTCGATTTATATTCTAGTTTACAGACGTGTATTTCAATATTAACTACGTATACGTTAGTAATTATTAAACGTAACTTATTGTTCAAGCTCACCTATATTCTATTTATATTTTATACAGTCGTGTGAACAGATAGGTACAAATATGTAGACTCAATAAACAATCAATTCTTAAGTAGAGTCAGTGACTATCATACATGGTTAAATAAGTTATAGGAAACTATATATTTATATTGAAATAAGAGCGGTCAGATCCAATAGTGTTCAGTTACAACAACCGTCAACAAATCCAGTAACACTGTTAAAATGCTGCATTGTTTAACCGTTTTAATTTGACACTTTTATAACGCTTGATCCGTTTTAGGATTTTGATCCTAACTCCAATAAACAATATGATGTAAGGCCCCACACGGTCGAGTCCCCAACGTAACTATCGTTAGCGATGCTGTTCGCGCGAGATCAAAGTCCGCTGCGCGCGCGCTGTTCCGCGGGATATGTTCATTAGAGCGCATTAATCTTCCGGAGCGCTCTGGGGTTTTTATATTTTACTTGAGTATAGATTTCTGATATAGAAAATGGTCAATTTAAATGGGTAACAGAGAGTATTAAAACGTAAAAATTTGATTGTTACGGAAGTAGTCTTACGTTTCACGAGATCAGGATTTATTTTGCATAATTAACATGATGCTATCTCTGACAAATGTATTCTTGTAGTGATAATAATAGTATTTTATACAATCGTTGCACAATGAAGGTTCTTAAAGTCGAGTACCGCGTTAAGGTTACGAGGCTTACCGAGTGGCCTAAATAAGGTACGAGATTCTAAGACCTAATTGTGTAACTATTGCATACAATACTTTTTATACGAGAAAAACACAGAAAAACATTTTTACTTTAATCGTCATTCTCCACTATGATTTTTTATTTTTGATGTACCTGCCTAACCTTTTTCGTTCAACTTAAACTGACCTATTAAAAAAAAAACATGGTCGCGATGGTTATGGCGGGTGCCTCGTGATTGGTTAAATGTTTTGACATGTAATTTCAACCAATCAGTTCAGTGGCCAGTAGCGTTCTTTTTTTTAAATTAAATATGCTGATGTTCTCTTTTTGAAATTATTAGAGTTGAGTAGAGAGATGTCTTACCTATGAATATTAAAGTTCTGTAGCGGTTACCATAGAGAGTATAGAATTTTGGGACAGGATTTAAAAACGTTATTGTGATTTTGACTGCGAAATTTTAATTGACAGATTAAAGTGCGCGAGTATAAAAAGAATATACAGGCTGTTGCAACAGATGCATCAATGTTTTATTACTGTCAAATTAGTACAGCATAACCACATAAGATAGAGGTTTATTTATGTTGGCTAGTACTCGAATTCCGGTACCCCACGTCTAAATTGGGTCTATTTTGCGTGATGTTCGTACCTATTATAAAATATAAAAATAGACATAACTCCTCTTTAATTTTGAGATAATACTTCTAACCAACGGTGCTAATTACCACCAGCTTATTTCTGTTTCAAACGCGACTGTACTTATGTTACTTATTTTTTCGCATCTTTCATTCCGCATCGTTGCCCCGCCAGTATCTTCACACGTTCTCGTTTTTTTCCTTATGTTCCGCCAGAATAGACAGCTCGCCTAAGCTATGCATGCATATACATATTCAGAATACCCGGAACTATTTCAGACATCCATAATACATAGTTACATCGTTATTTAGGGCCTGCGGCGAATCGTTGCTTGACCTTTCAGGAGATAGATTTCCAGATTACATAGCCTACGTGACGGGTTACTTACATGCCATTTTATATTTTATAACTGTGGGATTAGATTTAAATTTAGATTAAGAGATTGATGAGTCGACGTAAACACTTTCGTTGGTTATGATTGATTTAGATAGGCAGTGCCCACAATGTCTACATAGGCGCCTATGATCAATATTTCTTTAGGTAGCTTACTTATAATTTTGAGAATTAAACACCAATGTACAACTTTTTTCTTTTATATATTGTAATAAAATAAGAACTATGATTCCCAGTTCTTACAAGAGAATTTCGTTTTAAATTGGTTTATTACGGTAAATATTGTGAATAGCAGAAATTGCCGAGTAAAATTTGGGTTGTATAGTCGTAGCAACATACAGCCAGTTAAGCTTTTGCTTAGAAAAAAATTGACTTTTACTACCTTAATAGTACATTTCATACCTAAGGCGGTGAATTCATGAATGTCCCAGACCGCAGGTGTTTGTGGCACGAACCGAAAGTGAGGGGCATAAATATGCAATCTGGGGCTTTACGAATTACCGCCAGTGGTTAGTCTAAATCTTTACGTCTTGCCTTGGCCAAGAAGTAAGATTTTTTTCCCCGTAGCGGGCAGAAAATACCACTTACGGCCTAGGGTGACGTAAAGTAATAAACCTGTCCAAATATTTAGACGGAAATAAACAAGTGCATTTAGGTACACGTGTACATTTACATATGTAATAAATCAATATGTGTACACTATCAAGTCTGGCCAATTAAGTTTACGATACCTGTTCGACACCCTGAAGATAGCTCGAAAGCACGAGAAAGTGAATTATTACTTTCACTTGAAGGAAATTTGCCCAACGTAATAACGTCTCAGCGATCGTGCGTAATTAATTTAGTCATTGATGTCACAGCTCAGGCTAAGGCGCTAGGCGTTCTGCCACGGAGATACTGACTGCGCGATGCTGCCTGCTGCGTTCGCGTCTGCGTTATGTGAATGTGTATATTATGATGATAGCATACGGTGTCAGTATAAATATGATCTTCTTTATTGCGTTCGTTATTTTCTTATACTTCAATTGATGCTGCCTGTGTCATGGCTAGCTAGACTATGTAGCTAGGCTAGTTTTCGTGATGTGAATGTAACGCATGGTATCACACGGTGGCCGTATGGGATTTTCTTTATTGCGTTCGTTTATAATTTAATCGATGACGTAAACTAATTAATTTAATTATCTTCCACTGATGACTCTGATGACTTAAGACGCTGCTGCGTTGGGCCATAAATTTACAAGCATATAAATACTGGCTGTTCCGAGATATACAGTCATATTTAGTACTTACTCCTTTATTAAAGTACCTTTTGTCGATTAGTTTAGTAATTTAACTACCGCGTGTTATTAAACCGCAATGAGAATAGGATTGAATATGATAGTTATTCCATATACCTACATATGTACATTTTGGCGTATGTACGTATATAAAAGGACAGCGGCTTTCTTCCCATTCTCATCGCTGTTTGGTTTTAGGTAGGTACTTGCTGATTTTGATGTGACAATTGACGTAGCTTCTGCGCTTACGATTATTATTATTCCATTTGTAAATAAATCCTACCATGCAATGTGGAATTAAATTTGTACAGACCCAATTTAAATTATCATTTCATTTGTACATCATTTTCTTTAGTCAGCCCACTAACTGCGCTTACATCAATAGTAACGTACTGTCATGTCAGCTACGCTTAAGTGTCCACAAACATTTAGCAACTAACTATTGTTAGCACTAGCGCTGCCATCACTCAATTTCTTACAGCATTTCCGCTAATCTGTCGCGGTCATCGCGGGCGAAAGTGGATCCGGGTTTAAATAATAAATAATTTTCGCGAGGATATTGTTCACAGCACGAGCCCGCCATATTGTTCGTGAACATTGTCCGCAACTGGAACTATTTATTTTGTACTTTCGAAACCGATTTGCAAGCGGTTTTGGTCTTTACGACTCATGACATAACAAACTTGTCGGGGTTTTGTGTATGTATGTTTAAATATGGATTGGTCAAGTGCGAGATGGATCTGGACGTGTGTTCTTTTCTTGAACACAGATGGACAATTTATTTTTCTGTTTTGAATCTGTTTGTGTACATTTTCTTTCTTTAAAATATATATATTATAACAGGTACACATTTCATCCAGTTGTATCCATACCTATCATGTGGTCATTTAAATAATAGATACTGGGGATGGCGAGCAAACTTCTTTAAAAATGCCTTTACTAAACCTAGTTGATTGATACCGAACCCTAAAATTCGGTTCGCCTAACGTCCGATGTTATCGCTACCTCTTTCTTAATTCTAAACACCCATTCAACATCAAAGGGGCGTCGGGCGCCGAGGGCTCTATCGGTCAACACTCCAACTTTCGTTTTCACTTTCGACTGCATCTTCTATTCAAAGTCATCTTCAATCCATCAGGGATTGCTGGTAATGAGAGGTCAGGATAGAACACGTCTCTGTAATCTCTGGGTACGCTAGCTGGGTAAGCTATTGTACGTACTGAAGCCGCGATATTTGTTTTATTTATTAGTTCGATGTAGATGGTGTCAGTGGCAATCTACCTAATACCTAAACGATGATGTATGCTAATTAGAGTTACTAATAAAATCATTATTTTTATTTGGTCAAAACGTATCATGTCGGTATTTCAAGTCGATAGCGTCCAATTTATTTATAACTTTCTAAATAATGTAGTTCTATGCGGTGTAAATGTACCTTAATCTTGCATTTATAAAAAAACTGTATAACCCTTTTTAACCGACTTCATGTCATGGTAAAGAATAAAGTGTGCGGTTTATGATAGTATTCCAAAAAATAGAATAACAAGTAACCGACGCATGTGTTCATGATTTGCCAATTATTGATCACTACCACCCTATTCCGCGGAAAACAATCGTGGTAACCTTTTCATCAACATTCTTATCGAACATCCATTTAATATTTTATCCTCTTACTTTACTACTTGCTTCCTTCGTGAAAGTTACTGAGATATTGAATCTAACACTCTCAAAAGTAATGAAAAAAAAAAACAATTATTTTTATACGTTTAAGCTTTATGATAAAATCGTGAGTCTTTTATTCAACAATGTATAAGTCATACAAGTATTCACCTGAGATTCGCGAGCGATACCAGCGCACATTTCAACTGGTTCTGTAAGAAAGTAAAATTGCCGAACCCCGCATTTCGGGTCAATGGAACAATATAATTAACCAGTTTAGTTAGGTGGCTACTGTTATTCAATCAACGTTCGAACTTTCGATGGCTGAAAAACAATTCGTCACTTGACATGCGGTTTTGTGTGTTCATTTTGTTTGTACTTGATTAAAGGTCGGTCGATTCGAAAATACTGATCTCGTTTTTTTTGAGCTCAAGAAAGTGGAAGAAATTCTCGGCTTAATGGAAATGTATTTGTTATTTTGTATCAATTATTTACTCGTTTTCTGTACTCATATTTGTTTAGTTAATACAAAGGATAAAATGAAAAGTACAAAAAAATACGAACTCTTATACTTTCTTCTGCACTCTTGCTTAGCTTTATTCTAGCTCTATGCCCATCCGAGAGGCTTTCTTACAATGAACCTATTTATTTTATTTTACAGTACCTGTACTATGTTTGCAAATACAGATACAATTTACTTTACCTAAAACTATTAATTTCTCATAAAGTCATAACATAAGCTTTTTGTATAATACAAGGTAACTGTATGAAATTACTTAAGAGCCTAATATGAGTTCATTAGCACTATTAGTCTCCTAAGCCGTACCTCTGACCCAGATACTACGGCTTTCTACTATAGATAAGAATTAAGGCAATTCAAACACAGATTGGGTTCAATCGCCCAGAATTACGAAGATGGGCGTAAGTAGAACATTTTTTTCGGACAATTGCCTATTCAGCGTCTGATCGGGTTATCTGTGATCTGAGACTATTTGGCGCATCGAAACTTGGAAGCTTTAGATGCATCGTTTACCTACGAGTAGGTAGTAAAAAGTAAACGTATCTCAATTATGCACAATTTTAATCTAAATATGTTATTTAAGTTAAGCAATCACGCCAATGAAGGAAAAAACGCTAGTAGATCCTTTTTAATCCGTACTGATACAGCGAGTAATCTACTTCTTCCAACGTTGTATGAAACATATAATCAGTTGAAATCTATCATACAGCGTACAAACCCTTTCGATGCAGTATGTGGCAACATTAGTCCAGTTTTTCCTGATAACTTTCTGATTACAGATTAACTTTACAACCTATAGTTTCATAGCTGCAGTAAACTGTTTCTTCATAAAAAGCGGTTATGGTATAAGGTGTTGGTTTGCCCTACATCCGTTATCAGCCACCGTGTGGCAACTGGCAACACTGACACGAATATTCTCACGACACCGTGTAATCGATTCTATTGGATTTGTTATGCTTTTTATGCGTCGTGTGATTGAGATGTTAAAGATGATTACGCAATTTTGTTTTTGTTGTCAAGATTGGCTATTGTGGTTTTTATTTAATAAGCGGCTTATCTGTTCTGTAATATAGCAACTATATATTTGGGCAGTGAGATTAACTTCTTCAATTATAAGTGTTCATTAAAATAAAAACGGTATGGTAATTGTCAAAGCTAGTTACCGTTTTAATTCACAGTACAAATGGATATTTTATTTCAATGTAATAATTAAAACGGATGAAATCACCACTATTACTATTACCCATTTGATGGATGCTTTACAACTTCCGTGTTCACAACATAGACGATGTTAACGAGAATGGTAGTATTTTTATGAAAGCAGTAACGTCTGCTATCGTAAACCAAATGTTTACAAATGTTTGCCTGTCTGAACCATTGAATTTTTCAATTTTTCGCTTCATTGTAAACATTTGAGAATGGTAGTGTTTTATACTACTGTGCGCGAATTCTTTAACAGCCTTTGTTTACTAATATAGCTGCTGGTGGTTGTACACTAGGCTACGTTTCATTTTTCTAGGTTTAATTGATCTGCTGGTCGCGTCTCCAAATTATTTACAGCTTCGAAAGTGGCGCATACATTGTCCAAATATAGCACCTACAAGAAGTTTAATGTTCCGACGCGTTTGATGGCGCTTTGGGTGCAGCGACGAGATTCAAAGATAACTTTTATAGTCCTGAACTGTTAGCGAGTACTTGTGATGGGTTTTATGGGCTCATTTTCTGTCCACCTGACTTTCGAAAGGTGTAATTGAAATCACTTGATTTATCTCTCACAATATTTTGATGAGTTTGCTTCTTAACATAAATACCTTGCGCGGAATGCCCTGCTGCAATGATAGCTACAATTTTATTTAGATAATCATTGAATTAATTAATTAATACTTATATGCTGTGCATTAATCTGTTGTACTTGCAATATGCACTGATAAAAATAAATAGCTCAACTACTTGAGATATAGCCAAATTGTGCTTGGAAGTAAGTAACCAAAATTATGCACATTTTACATAACTTTTTTTGGTTACTAGTAGCAGTAGTTTATTATCAGTCCTCTGGTTTATGTAACTAGCAGCTAACCCAAATGTTACTACTGTTAGCAAATCTTCTTTTTTTCAGTGTGCAGGGTACATACGAGTAACATCAAAGTAATTTTATGATGAGAGTTGAATGTTGTTTCCCGGAGTCCGGAGTGTAGTGATTTGTAAACGACATCATCATTATTTACTAGTTATAGAAGAAAAAAATGTATATAAAAACCTTTCGTGAGACATATTTAATTATTGTATTAAGCGGTTTACACTCACGTGAAATTGTCAGGAACGGCCCGGCACTCTCGTGACGAGTTTGCCGCGGCGGTGTGCGGGCAGCCGTCCCTGATGAAGGGCTCCATACGAGTTCGAAACATGTCGGGCCGTTCCTGACAATTTCACGTGAGTGTAAACCGCTTAATACAATAATTATATAAAAACCATTTATTTTTTATTAATGAGCAACTTCTATGAGCAGTAAGTTGACGGTTTTCTCTTTTGAACTCGTCGAGTGCATTCAAGTAGTTTTTATTTGCGCCTTTCTGATTGCTTGGAATCTGTTAGCCCACTCTGCAGTAATTACGCTATATGTAATGACTTTTACCAGAACTGTATATGTTGCGAGCTAACCCGCGCGACGACGATATTCTTTAATCACCTCTCAGCTATAGGCTTGACTTACCCAGACCCAGGCTCCCCTTCCCAATGTACTCAGGGAACGTGACTAGGACCCCTAATGTCACTGAGGGCTCCGAAACATAGATAGCATGCTTTAAATCGCCTTTGGACCTACTTGACCAAAGTCACACAATCATCTACCCATCCTCCAGTGAAAAGTTACCCATCACTCGCGCCAGTCTTTTGGTAGAAGGTTCTAATATAGTCGTCGAAGGTCTTAGTTAAACATTTTCGAGACCCCTGCTCTATGCAGCATAGTTGTTTGTGATCATGTTATATAAAAAACAGCCTTCTAAAATTATCATCGGCTATTGTTGTCGCCTTAGTCACACTCGACTGGGTGGCTAAAGTTATCGTCGTGCGATCGGCTGCCCGCATTGTTCTAGCCATGCGAAGAGAACGCCGTGAATGTTTGCTTTTATATTAATAGCTTGTACAGGGAAGACGAATGACAAACAAATTAAATAGGGATACCTCTACGCCAAGAGATATCTTGAATGATCGACTGCTTTAGGGTTTCGTACCTCAAAAGGAAAAAAGGGTTTTACGGTTATATACCTCGTTGCCTGTCTTTCTCAAGACAAGATAATCAAAACTTATATGATACTTAACGTTGAGCAAAAATCATGAAAGGCAAGGATGTTTTATAGCACAAATGATGGGTAAAATCCGGAACCTAATTTTGTAGTTAGGTACTTACTATAATAATGCGCGTAGTGTTACGGCGAGTACGAGATACGAGACCTTCGATGCACGAGCCGTCCTCCGATTCTTATTTTCACAGAGATTTAGATTTCTTTCAACTAACTCGTAGGTCAAGCTCTTCCTACATACATGAAGCTGCAACCTACTAATAGAACTTACGTTTCCCAGCCTCGCCCATTCCACTATCAAGTCCTAGTTAGCGCATGGGTGTGAACCGAGCCTCAAGCGGGAAATAAAGCGGGTTCTAGTTCTGCCTTTTCCTGTTGCGGGTGAAACAGATATGCGTGAATCTTTTGCAGGTAAGGCACACTGATTGGCGATTAGGGGGAAGTTAGTCGCTATGAGATTATCGCTAAGTGAATATAACAACAGCAGCTAGGCTAGTTCAACGTCGTGCCATTTCTAGGAATATTCGCGATAGTCAGGCGCTATCGGCTTACTCGCGATCGCAGGAAACTATATATATATAAACTATTTGTTTTAGTATAAAAGCTCGATCAGGAACACTGTACGGTTTATTCTCACGTGTGTCTGAGGTTTAGTGATTTATTCCGAAATTGTTGACTCCAGCCATAGACAGTTTTAATTTAGAAGCTCGACACTAACTACATTGCTATAAGCAATGTAGTGTATTGCTATAAAATAAATTTTAATTGCACCTAGTTTACACTTGTGTTCTAAAACTGGTCATTTCACGTCTGCAATTATTTTCGTTTTCACTACTTGTATTGCATTAACGATTTGGAATACGACTTGTTTATTATTTGTGGGCTGTTTTATTGCACCGCGTGGGTTTTTATTAATAAAATATTGATAGTTACCTGTCGCAGTCTTATAATTTAATTTGTCGCAGGGCTACGAAACCCGACCTTTCTCTAAGAGATTAAGGTAGAAACTGATTTTTCTTTACGAGTATATTATTATCACGTTAAGGTGTGCATCATGGTATGATTCTGAATTTACGTCGATGTTCCTAAATAATGGGATTATATAAAAAGAAAGTTTTAAACTGCAATGTTTTTGTTTCGTAATATTAATGTCCCTAGTTTTTCGAATGGCCGTATTGGTGTTATCAAAATGTGTGGGTCTAAGCGCACTCTCCGAACAGTCAAGAAAATTTGTGAAGTTACAGAATAAAATGTAACTCATATGCAAAAGTTGAAAAGTTTGATAGGTATTTGTAACGCTCGTTAAAAACTATGTACTTGTCAAATATTCTCATTGACATACTAATTGGAATAGTATTTCTATTGTTAATTGGCATGTTTAGTAACATGCGTGTGTATCTGTGATCGGGTCGCAGCCTTCCCTATAATATGGTTGAGGGAGGCGATAGCTGAGATATGCGTCATACTCGTGAACGGGTGCCGTTTGTGGGGTCCGGTCTGTTCATGCTAGAAAGGGCCAAATTAAATATGTAGCAACCGCATACTAGTGTTAAATTAAGTAAACGTGAGAAACTTCATCCTGTACTCGATTGAAGTTATTATATGTTGATTTTTACTTTTTGAACTCTTAGAGACTGTATACATCTCTAAGAAACAGCTTAGTGTAGTATGACACTCAGAGACTTTATAAATCTCTGAGGAAATTTAATAATTTTAATTATTTTTATTGCATGTTATGACGCCTAGAGACCATATACATCTCTAAGAAATTTAGGTTTAATAATTATTTTCTATTGTAAATTATTCACGTTGACGCCTATAGACCTTATACATCTCTGTGGAATTAAATTAATTAAGTTATTTTATTTTATTGCATGTTGTGACACCCAGAGACTTTATACATCTCTGGGTATATTTAATATTTTAAATTTATCGTTAAAATTTTATTTTAAAGTTCCTACTTAACATTGATTTGGAGTATCTTACATCTCCTTTACGTGTACCAGTGTAATTAGTTATAACACTACAAATGTATCATGTAATTGTTCTAAGTATTATTTACGAAAAAATGACTTACTGTTGAGTTTCTTTCGGCTTTGCCGAAATGCCGGTAGATTCACAATTTGACTTGTAAAAGTGCCCCTGTGGCCTACTTACTGAATAAATTATTTCATTTCATTTCATTATCTACAGTCTTCGATAGTAGCTGATAATAATTTTAGTATGCAAAATTCTTAGCTACTTTTGATGGTACGGTACGGTAACGTACCTTTGTTTTTACTGGATGCAGATTTGAGAATGCAGCGTGTCCACCTTTGTGTCCCTGTATATTTATGATTGTACTTGATAATACTCTTCCAGGATCTGTACTTGATCGCTTAAAAGGTAGAGATACATATACTGTGCAGTGCAAGTATTCAAAACTTACTAAATTATGTAAGTAAACCATGCTAGCTCCTATATCGTATATCAGTTGCATTCAATGCAAAGTAACCTTCACAACTCATGGGTTCTGACTCCTTGCTACTAATAAGTATCTTTGTTTAAATAATGACAAATTACTTATTTTCTAACTAGAGTGTTTATTCGTGAAGAATGTCCTAAGTGACGATGTAAAAAGAAAATGGGTGTTGGGGAGTTACGTTATATTATGAGTATTTTATTACATTTAGTTTAATGTTTATACATTTAAAATTTCTTAATGAGGTATCGTCGTAACTAGTGAAGGCCTGACCTGAGCTGCTGAGTTTTACGTGGTTTATAGTTCCCCTCGTGAACTTAGGATTTATCCACAATTTCGAAAGCTGACCTGCTTGCATCGTTATGAAGGGAACTGGCTGAACTTTAGCGATATCGCTGACGGGCCGGTCGTATCTGAGCAAGTGCTTGTCACGGTTAAAGTATCCTCGCTTACGAGGAATTCGCACGGGACCATTTTCTAATAGGATTTATGCGTTTCCCTTTGCTTACTATTTTTTTTAGTTTATAAGTAATATTATAGTTTCAGATAGTTTAATCCATTCTCACTCATCTATTGCTCCAACTGACAGAAAATTCGGAATGTAAACAAGATTCATGTATAAAGCAGCTTGAAAAATAGAATGAAATTTGAAAGAAGAATCACTTTTATTATAACGAGGGGAAATTAGCTTGCAACTTGGTGGTGTGGAGCCGAGACTGAAGTCATCTGTCAAATATAAATGCGTTGGTTCTAGAAAAATAAGTAAACAAAGAAAAAAATCATGAAATGACAACATTTTAAAATTTCAAATCGGTCAGTTTAAACTTACTTAATTTATTATCACAGAACCCAAAACTATTATTTTTATTTGATTATACTGACCAGTTGTTAAAATATACATATTTTTGTAAAGCAGCGTTATTTAAGAATCTTCCCTCTACCGCTACATGACGTCAAGTTGGACTTGACGTCTTGTGGAAAATTTGACAGTCACACATCACACAATAAAACCGGCCAAGAGCATGTTGGGCCACGCTCAGTGTAGAGTTCCGTAGTTGCCAATATACTCACAATAGACGGGCTTCGAGGTTTAAATTACGAGAAAGATTTCAAGCTCTATAAAAAAGGTCGTAAACGCCAAAGAAACTGTAATTACTTATTACCTTCTGGAACTTATCGATTATACGCGCCTGATTGAGCGAAATGTTTTAATGTAGTATGGCACTTAACTAATATGTGTAACGTTTGAAGTCTAAGGACACCGCGCGGCACTTGCGTCATTTTAAAGAAAATTATGAAATTTTGTGATAACTCAAAAACGGCTCAACCGATTTTATTCAATATAGTTTTCATTGAAAGTACTTATAACTTATTAAGGCCTCATTTTCATGAATTTTTCCATATTTTTTTTGACCCGTTGTTGAAAAGTTAGAGGGGGGGGGGGGGGCGCTATTTTTTTTATTTTCGGAGCGAATATTTACAAAACTGCTGACTTGACCAAAAAATGATGTTTAAAGACCCCTGTTATTTTTAAAAGACCTATTCAACGACACCCCACACACTAGTGTTAAAACGAAAAAAAAAATCACCCCCACTTTAGGTGTTAGAGAGGTACCCGAAAAAAAGTTCTTTTTTTACCGTTTTGTCGGCGTAATACATCCACATACTCATACCAAATTTCAGCTTTCTAGTACTAATGATCACGGAGCTAAGCCGCGGACGGACGGACAGACGGACATGGCGAAACTATAAGTTGACTACGGAACCCTAAAAAACAGATCTAAACTTCAAATTCGTAAGTCTATCTAGAGCCGATCAAATAAAAGCTGCAATAAATGGCTCAACGTCACTACACGAATGTACGAAGAAGGCGGCTATCAGAGAAGAATGGCGGCGTGTTGTGAAGCTTGCCACCAACATCTGAAATGATGACCACGACCACTCTGCCAAGAGTGAAAACGACAAAGAAGAAGATTTAGAGTCGCACTAAAGGATGGCATAACGTTGAAAAGTCCAATATAATTTTCCTATTTTGTTACCAATTATTTTAGTAATTTTATATCAATGTTATGGTTATGTTCGGTAATTAAGGTTCTATTATGCTTATACTTTTTTAATTATACATAATCTGATATTAATGTAATGGAAATTACAATAAAATATGGTAACAAAATAGGAAAATTATATTTGACTTTAATTTTCTGTCTTAATTCTGTGCAAACTTTTTGAGAAATGCTCAATAATGTCTAGTCCCGTCTACAAGTAACTTTATGGTGACCCTGCACTGTACAATCTCTTGTGGAGTGGCCAGAGGGCGGTGGATAAATCAGAGCAAACATTTGTAAACGCCGGCCGATAGTGCTGCCTTATGCTTTATATGCCCTCGTGATTATGCGCGTTTATCCGGCGCGACTGTATGCCACTATTGTCTATCGTTTTAAGTGAAAATTTTCTTATATTATATTGCAAATGATACTTGTGTAGAAGATTTTTTCTAAAGGAATGAGCCACGGAAGTAAAACTCCGTGTTACATACCCATTCATAAAACTGAATCTAAATCTTTAAATATTACACACAAAACGAATCACGGCTATCATCTAAATGAACTTTTATTTGATTTTACTTTGGTATCTATTTACCTCCTCATATTTTAAAGTAAACTTACTGTTCGAAATGTCACGTTACCTTTTCCGTTTAATGTTACCATTCTATTTATTGGAATTCAATTGCAATAAACTAAACACCATAATCATTAAATTGTATCAGTAATTGATAATATTCTGTTAACCATTCCAGAGGCTTTAGTGAAAGTAGTATATGTGGTACATGCAATAGAAAATGACGTAAGCGCCATACATTCATCTATTCTTATCTACAGGTATTATTCATTTATCTCTCAAAGCAAAATCGTCAGGTTCATTTGCGTAACATTATAATTTTGTTATGATGTAGTCGTTAACGCCCTTTCAGCTTGATATAGTACCGCAGTATTCGCAGTTTCTCAGCCGGGATACCCGCTATGGCCTGGAGCCTTGTTTCGTCATTATTTGCTTTCCTAGGCTATCGGGAAATTAATTCCGCAACTTGTCGAGGTAACTGCTTGATATTTGCCCAATAGCCCGTAAGTTTCTCGAGAAAATGTGACATGTGAAAACCGACATACAAATAATTTCCGTCATTCGAATTAGCGAAGTTGAAATAATGTTACGGAAGAAATTTAATGGTACATTTAACAATTATTGTAACAAGTGTTGCTACACACAACACAACAAAGATGTACTTTTCAATGTCAACGTATGACTTTCGATTCAAATTGACACGAGTAACAACTTTGTAGGGTTAGCAAAGCATAATGTATCTTGTAACGACTTCACCTGTCGCCCGACTCAGTATTAACTAACCGTCTTGCTCGCACTGTATTGAAAGGAAAGTGACACGTATTCGTCGCGCGACAAAGAGTCGCGTGTTACAGTTATGCTAGACATGCTTGATGTGGAAACCTGTGGAAACTAACGTATTTCTAAGGTATTTCATTGAATGCATTATAAATAATGATTAGCTACATTATTTACTGTCAACATTAAAGATATTGCATTACTTGCCTATATTATGGCTCTTTAAGATTCCAGTGCGAGTTGAAACGCGCTGTAAATTGTATGGCAAATTAAAGCAACTGTATAGTATAGCCAGTCACGTAGTAATAGTAAGGCTTCTAGCAGCCGCGGCGCAGGTGAAGAAAGGGAGCGGAAATAGTATAATTAATCATAACATTTCTGAAAGTGGAAGCTTTCCTTCGAAGTCGAAGGTATCCGATATGGAGAGAGATAGTTTAAGTCTTAAGGCATGTACAAATTCGGTAAAAGCTGCAATAGATGATCCATCCATAACTTTTCCGAAAACTTCCAGTCTAAGGTATCAGTCGAGGGAGATCTGGGAGATATTTTAAGTCTTAAGGCATGTCAAAAACTGCTAAAAGCTGCAATATACGAGTATGATCCCTTGTGAGCAAACTGGTGATAGTAAGTTTCCATCGATCCGTAAAATGCCACCACTACAAAGAAGAGAGTTAAACTGCTGACATATGTAGCTGGGTATTTTGAAGGCAGCTGGTTTTATTTCCACCAAACATAGCTAAGAACCATCTCGACAGACAAAACTTTGGATTAAGAAAAACCACACCCAAATCGGATCCTCCATTTAGTCGTTAAGATGCCACACCCGGTAAACTAATAATAACACCCTACTTTTTCGTTGAGTGTTAAAAAAACGATTCTTTTTATCAAAAATCAGTGCTGCTGATTGAGATAAGGCTGAACGGAGTTGTAATAATATGTTTAACTGTACAAAACTCAAACACATTTATTTCATTTAAAATAAACAAAAGGTGTATGAATGGAATGGCACTCCAGCGGTGCATTTATAGTTAACATTACAAATTTTATACTTGTAGATCTCGGTTAATGTAACCGTTAAACCAGTTTGAGTCATCATCAAAAGTAATAAATAGCTGTCAATTTTAGTATGCAATTTGACTCAAGCCAATAGTAAAATTGTTAGTTACTTTTGATGCTAAGCTAACCTTCCATCTCCAACTCACACCAGCAACAGCGTGTTAATAACATTAAATACAGTTGCATCAATCGGTGCAAGACGACAGCGGTGACAGGGGTGACGAGCTCTCACCCGGCGGACAACTCGGCAGCGCACGGCGCACTGATGCAACATTAAAAAAAAGTTTGTTGGGGACTCGGAAGAAGTAATTCAACCGTATATATTTTCCTGTGATTTTTAAAATTCTTAGACTAAAGGAAACTCATAGTAGGTACGTAGTTATAATAAGATGGGTAAAGTGACTAACTACAATATAATAAATAAAATTGCATCCATTAAATATTACCTACTCAGCCCCCGTTTTAGAACAGACATTAACAGAATAAAATGACAGACATTATTACATCATAACATACATATTATACAAAACGAGCCTTTAAATGCGTGCGTTGAGATACAAAAAAAAAAAAAAAAATGTGACATCGGAAAATGCTCATTTCCACTTTTAAAACTACCGTATAAGGTCCATAAGTGTTATACTCTCATCGTAAACCATACTAGTTTATAATAATAGGATTTTCGAATTTTAGCGTGGTTAGACCCCACATTGTTTAGTTAAGTTTTCCGCTTGAGAATATTGTGCGTTTATGTAATGCACCACTGGCTCGGTCGGGTCGCTCTGCATACGTTTGACCCATTTGCCGTTTAAATCACGTTAACTATGACTACAGCACGCAACCGCTTACATCAAATTAGTGCTAATGTTTGATCATTCGCTTATGGAGACAATAACCAGTTATTTTACTATGTGTATTGTATACAATCACGACAAAATTATAGTAGTACGTATTCATAAGGTATTTAGTACGCAGTAGTGCGTCGACTCAATAGAATAATGCGCCTTTTTACAGCGAGTTGACGATAATAGTTAAATTCTCGACCTCTTCGACCTGGTCTCTTATGATGTACTGTGGGAGAAAATAGCGAAAGAGACAAGTCTACCATGTGAGGTTACAGCGCTTCTGAGACACTGGTACAATCATCAAACGAATAACGTTAGATGGGCAGGTTGTTTATCTGATGATTATAGGTTGGAGTGCGGGGTGAGGCAAGGGGGCTTATCCTCGCCTCGCCTTTTCAACCTATATGTAAACAAGTTGATTGAAGAGCTCAGTAGTACTAATGTCGGATGTCATATTGCGGGTCTTTGCGTAAATAACATCAGTTATGCAGACGACATGGTGTTACTGAGCCCTTCAATCGGCGCTCTAAAACGCCTGGTACACATATGTGAAAGTTATGCTGTGACTCATGGTCTCAAATACAATGTAAACAAGAGTGAGTTCATGATTTTCAAGGCAGGCACCAAAACCTATTCTGTGTCACCGGTCACTCTCCTGGGTGTTCCTTTGAAACAGGTGAACAGTTTTAAGTATTTGGGTCACTGGGTCACAGATGACTTGAAGGACAACTTGGACATCGAGCGAGAGCGAAGGTCATTGTCTGTTCGGTGCAATATGTTGGCTCGCAGGTTTGCACGATGCACGGATGACGTTAAGATTACACTTTTTAAAGCCTATTGTGTATCGTTCTATTCTTGCAGCCTGTGGGTCAAATACACGCAGAAAGCATATAATGACCTTCGTGTTCAATACAACAACGCGTTCCGGGTGTTGATGGGGCTGCCGCGGCGTTGCAGTGCGTCAGGCATGTTCGCCGAGGCCCGAACGGATGGTTTTGCGGCTGTAATGAGAAAGAGATGTGCCTCACTTCTTTCTAGGTTACGCGACAGCCCCAACCGCATTTTGAGCGTGATTGCTGACCGATGGGACTGTCCAATGTTTGCCCGCTGGACGTCCCTGCATGTAAACATTTAATTTAATTTCTTTAATTCATTGTTTAAATTATACTACTAACATAGAATAAGTATCATTGTTACTAATATTTTTATGGGTCTATGACCTGAAATAAAAGTTTCTATTCTATTCTATTCTATTCTAAATTAAGTTGTACTGGACTATCACTTGCATTGTAACCAATATATATCTACATTATCGTAACATATCGTAACTACGTTGGTTATGATGACAGAACTTCTAAAATTGAAATTGTTGATGAGAAACTCGTTACCGAACTGCTTTTCGCACAAACACACCTGTCGACACGGAATACTGGAATTGGGACACGTAGCTAGGAAATAAGGCCAGAATCTCTAACAGAAGCACTAACGTCTGTCTGCTAGCGTAAACCAAATGTTTAGAATGAAGCGGAAAATTGAAAAATTCAATGGCACCCTGCCTGAATTATTGAATTTTTCGCTTCATTCTAAACATTTGGATCGCATTTAATTATAAATACCTATTAAGAATCCCTAAACCATCTAAAGGATATTTTTTCTCATATATTATTCTAGATTTGTCGCCGACTGCCATATGGTGCATGCGTCATGTCAGCCGAGCGACTCCAAAAACGCATGCGGCCGTGGCACTGCGGCCTTTACATTGACTAAGTCAATTAACCCATATACACGTAACAGCTTAACACGAAATAAAAAGCGTTTTATAATGAACAGCTGATGTCGTGGTTGAAGGTTGGAGTTCGGACGGAAAAATTAAAGATCGTTCGTCGTATACATCCGTTGCTTATGAAAGGCATTGCATAGAATAGAACATCAATAATGGAAATATGTGTATTCCTACTGTATTCCCATCGCATTTGACACGTATTTGCACTCAGCGACACGGACGCGCCGTGTTTTATGAATGTTTGAAGAATGTCGTCTTTGTCACCTGGTGGTGAATCACTTGACATACCGTGCCACGAGCGTTAGTCGTAAAATAGCGATTTGATGTTTCTAACAGGATTCGGAGCCCTGATCAAACCGTTTTAACTGTGACCTGAAAAGAAAGTAATCAAGTGTTAGTCTGATCTCTGAAGAAAGAGTGGTGCGTTGCTTGAAAAAGTTTGTTATAACTTTGAGCAGATACGCCTAAACACAAAACAAAAATTCTGATACTTTACTTTTCCACTTACATTTTGGTAAAGTTCTGTATTCATCTCTTAATTTGGGTAAACATATGTATTGCTCCTGGTATTATATTTTAGGATCAATATTAACTGTCACCTTAGTTTTGATGTGACACTAATTAACAAACCC
The DNA here is from genome assembly GCA_947623375.1 of Apotomis capreana. Lineage (NCBI taxonomy): Eukaryota > Metazoa > Arthropoda > Insecta > Lepidoptera > Tortricidae > Apotomis > Apotomis capreana. The sequence goes on along the minus strand of OX392499.1, from coordinate 31,933,098 downwards.
TAATTATAATATATTAGTCATCATATTTATCAAATCTGTCTCTATTATCAATTTATCAAGTATCTCATAACTCATAAATGCATTTTCAGTGCATGAATCTATGTCGTTAATAATAAAGGCGAGACCCTATAATTTAGATAAAATTTTGGTTCATAAATTTATGAACTCGACTGTACGGGTAAAAAATGGTGATAATTGTAAACCAAGACAAGACTGGCTGAAAACTGAATAAAATGTCTCGATATCGAAAAACTAATTATCTTTTCGTTCAAAACGTCCTTCACTTTTTCGGTTGGCCTAAACCTCATGATTTGAAGCATTTGAAGTAAACCTAATCCGTTTGTACGCGTCTCACGTCTCACCTGTGAGTACTTCGCGGATTCGTACTGCCGATTCAGCACAGAGTTTTGTAAGGAATTCGCAAAAGTACGGTTCGAGGAACGGTCGTTTGCATGCGCTTAGCATATTATGCGGAATTTGAGCTAAAATTTCGTTGAACGTATTATGTGGATTATATAAATTGAAGCTTTACTTACCGTTTTAAGCAACATTTATAACTGTAGATTTTTTGTACGTACATACATATGTATTTATTTTATTTACGGTTTTACTAATAATTCGTTTCTTGTTGGTCGCAGGTAATAATTTACATCCTACATTCCCTTTCAACGTCAGTAAGTATAACAGGCCCGGAGTATAAAATGGCAATACAACTCGCATGCAAGTAGGCGCAAGGCGCAAGGTCGCGCCGAATATGATATGCGGATTTCGACAAAATTGCTACATTGCATTGCATTACGTGTATTTATTGTTATTCGATACAGTAACATAAAACTGTACGTTTATTGTATGTACGCATCGCGGCATAATATGGAGAGATTTTAACATAGTCTATTATAATAATTATAATTAATATGTGATTCGTGGTTAAAAATAAGCACCATTAGAACGGTAATGGTTTCAATTGGCAAGGCGAGGGTTACGAAAATAGGAGATTTCTTGCAAAGTATTGTAGTGTGTTATTTTCTGAAATTAAAACTCTTGCCACGTGGAGAAAGCAGTGCAAATGCAAAACCATAATCAAGCAAAGCTACGTGTACATGAACCTACGAGGGAGGGGAGGAATAGCTATGAAATTAGTAGTTGAAATATCGAATTAATAATACAAACGCATCTTGAGTCGAGTAGGTGTAGCGAATAAAAGAAGGTTGTTCGCGCAAGTGACACAACGCGACCTTGAGGCGCTCCTGCGCCGTGAGGTAACCCCAATGCAACGGTGATTACCTAAGCGGCGCTAACTAAAACATGCCGGTCGGATATAAATTAAAGAAGATTTTTGCGTAAAGAAAAAAAAAGAAATAGGACTGGTATACTATGTAGTAATGGCTGATTTAGACGTATCTTTCAGGCTGTTGACGCCGTTTTGATGGCAGGATACTATCACCAAGAAAACATTATCGTGCCAATTCAGCCCTGTCCCGGAGTGAATGGCACATAGAAGTAAGAAAAAGAAATGCATCAAAAATTATGCTTTATAATTATGCGTAGCAGCACGGATAGCTACCCCTGATGAAGAGCTCCAAATGAGTTCGAAACATGTCGGGCCGTTCCTGACAATTTTTACGTGAGTTTATACCGTTTTTATAATTAGTAAAAATTATGCTACTACAAATCTTCGAAGAAGAATTGAAAAATGACTAAGTTGTATATATATTGGTTAAGAATAGACTCGGTAATGATTAATTCATGAATAGACGAATTCACCAGATAAGATACACCACGAGTCGCAACAATAAATAATTTGTAATGGGTAGTCAAATTACCACAAAATGTTACGTATATAATTTGGAGGTACATTATAAATTACTACTTCTTTAATTGTTTATTATTTGAAGACACATATTTTTCGGTTCGATATAAACTGGATTTAGATAGATAGGATAGTGAAATCTCATGGTTCTATAAGTTTCACTGAGATTCACATCAAACACGAGATTTATAGTCATCCATAAACATAGATGAGGTGTGAAATGGCTCTGATAATCCGCCGACAATGGCTGATGATCATATTGATCCAGATTTCACTCCAGATACAACCGCGTGTGAATTCGGAGCAAGAAATTGGACTCACGGTGTCACACGCTTATTTCCTGCTTAGCGTAGCTCTCATGCTTGCATACAAATTTTACAAAGTACTAGCCATTCCATAGACAAATTATTGATTTTCTATTGAAGGATAATTTTAAAGGTGTCTTAGAGATGCTCTTGGGTAAATTGAATACCCCAATATACCCGTATCTACTCATTTATACCAAAATGAGTATGTGGTAAATTGGTGATTTATTTACCTACGAACGTCTATATATTTGTCTGTACAATTATGTATAGTAAGCAAAACGCTTTTGGTGTGTTTGATCTGCTTCTTAATAAGGCCACGACCGCAAAAGAAAGCGTCATCAAGCGTCGCCCATGTGTCCCAAACTCGTATTTCATTTAACTAAAGAGTTGCAAATTTGACCTTGGTCTATTCATATAAATAATAATTTTCAAACAAACACAAAGGCGTCGAAAGGTTTAGTGTAAGTTATTAATTAGATTGCACGATACGGTTTGAATGAGTTCGGTGACTTGTTGTAATTAACTCGTAGTTTATGCATGCGGTTCATTCATTCAAATCAGCGGGTAATTAGTTCGTGGGAAAGGTCTGCACTTTGTTTTGATTCTCTTTATGTAGCTTCTGTTGTTATTAACTCGGCTACTGGCAGCCTAAGTTTCACGGCTGCCGAATGACCTTGATTGTAAATAGATAGAGAATAAGGCGGTATAATGTTGGAACAATAGACAGGTAGTCTTACTCTTTGCATTTTTAAATTTCATCACACACATGATACTAATTTGAATGAATTGTAGGTAAATTGTTTTTTAACATACATAATCCATGTAAAATAAAGACATTAGTAAATTGCAAATATGATTCATTAATAGAAGAGTTACAATTACACCATTAGTTTATACTGATTGTTGTCTAAAAAAAGATAAAATTAAACCAATATTTTCTTGTTTCTACAATAAACCAAATGAGTAATTTATCCAGACTGTTATCCAATCTATTATTATCCAGACTTCCTTACGGCATACATAGAAGCAATCTCATTTGTTCCCAATCAGTCCGTGAGAAGCCAGCAATCAGGTTTATGAACCATTATTGGTTTGATGATACAGGTTCATTTGTATTCTGCGCCCGCCAATAACGGGCTGATGAGTAGGCAGCTCGCGTTCAGTCCGTTGAAGCAACGGTGAACATGTCTGGCTATTATCTAACATTCAAAGTATTCAAACTGACCAGTTTACTTTGTGTACTTTCTGCAGTTACTTTCCTTATTGCAGTTAACTCCTAGAGTAAAGGTACAACGGAAACGCCTAACTCAGCGTCAAATTGGTCATATAATCATCAATCCATACTAATATCCATACTAATGTCTGTCTGTCTGTCTGTCTGTCTATTACCTCTTCACGCTTAAACCGCTGAATCGATTTTGATGAAATTTGGCATGGAGATAGTTTAAGATCCGAGGAAGGACATAGGATAGTTTTCATCCTGGAAATTATCCCTAAAAAGATTGAAAAGTGAGTAAGTAATTCATGATGACATTGATGACCCTGTAGAAAATGTAATGTAATTATTAGACCAAAAGCACAATTGCTCTTACCTTTGCTTAGGCGCTTTTAATAATCCCTTTTATTAATGAAGGTGATTAGGTGGATATCTATAGTGTTGTACGAGGTTGCTTCCATACTTCCAAGTTCCACGCGGACGTAGTCGCGGGCAAAGGCTAGTAGAAAATATCGTAAACCGGTTTGAAACATATCGAGTAATATTCGACTTAAACGACGTGAATAAACCCGTTTCATATGGATTTTAGTATATCTGTGACTCACGGTAGTTTTCCATGTAAATTAAAAAAGTTGAAAGGAAAATCATTTTTCACCTCACTCGCTCGGAAAACCTCCGTTTATAGGGCGAAATCTGCGCGCAAAAGTCTATTTTATCCGCTAGCGTACAAATGTCATTTGAATTTCGAACACGAAGATTTTGATTCTCTGTGGTGCATGTAACTTTTTTATATTTAAGACTCCTTCAACGCGTGACTGATTTCGTCAGTCGATAAATCTTCGAATAACCAATCAACGCACGCTGCTAATAAAGGGCGATCTGGTCAGGCCGGCTAAAATCATATGTACGTTTGAATACTTCTTTAAAAAAAAATACACCTACAACATCACGTCCAGAAACCTGGTTTGTGGTAACAGATTTTTAAGTTTTAATTTTTTCTACACTTTATTTTATGTTGAATATGTTTATATATATATATTAATAGTAAGTATTTCAGTTTCATTTACATATTTTGACTAGTAAATATATTAAATGCAACACAAATTTTAATATTTATTTGTTACAAAAGTTGGGACATAAGAGTAATTTCTGAACGCACCCGAGAAAAAAAATAAATGATTAAAAAGTTGGAAGTTTTCACAATTCACGTAAACAACGTAAATTTGTTCTGTGGAGAATACATACTGATGTCTTACTTTATAGAAATATCGAAAACAAGAAAGTTAAGCCCAATTTGGAGTATTTATTTAATGCTAAAAGCCTGCATTAAAACGAAAAAGGATTTGTTATAAATATTTGGAGACAATAAGTAATTTACCGAAACTATTGGCGTTTTTAAAGAAGATAAAGCCGAAATAATCTTGTTCGTATCCCATCGTCCAATAACTTCCAAAGCAAGTGTTATGGAAAATACTTCCGAGTGGCCAACTAATCCTTCCCAGAATGCCATTCTCCCACATTCACAACGAATATGTCAAGTAGTTTCAAATACAAATATAATATAACAGTGCTTATGAAAAACTCAACGATAAAATATACACCACGATGATACAAATTACGGCCATATTTTTAATATGTGTGCTTCTCTCGTATTTATTTGGTTTGGATTTGAGTGAGTTAATGTTTTAAATTTGATGTGTTAAATAGAAGGCAAAATTAAATATGATTATTTTTATGTTTTAATTGTTTTTCTTGAATCTTGCACTTTCCTCGCTGTAGTGAGGTGAAAAGTTGTGTGTTCCGCATGGCTGCAAAATTATGTAGCTTCTCGTGTCTTAAAAGCCATGCCATTAGGCATTAAGTTCGCCATTTGTACTGACTTTTGTTTTGTGCAATAAAGTTTAAATAAATAAATAAAAGCTTCGCTACGCTCAGGAATCTATCTTTGAACCATTCGCTTCGCTCATGGTTCAATCTTAGATTCCTTCGCTCGCTCAGCTTTCAATTTCAACACTCGCGCCAAATAACAACTTTGCAGCCTTGCATAACAAATAACTATTGTATGTTTACTTTACGTCTACCCACCCAGTAACCTGTAGTCTACGTAAATCACTCGCCCACTTCTGAGTTTTAGGTAAATTGTTTACTTAGTCTCACCTTACTCCTCTAAACGTCGAATACGTAATTTATATAGTACCCTTCCCCACGGTTATATTTACATGAATTTTATCTACTTACTTACTTTTCATTCAATGGTAGCCAATTCGAATTTGGATGTTTTCTTCAAAATTCTGTGGAACAGCCATCAAATTTAGAAGTATAACATATTTTTCGCAGATATCGAAAGCTTAATACAGATCAGTAAATATGATATTAATGTTATTATTGACTCGTATTAAACCGCCTCGTATTTATCACACTTAACAACGAGCATTGCCTCTAAATCATTCATGCTCCAAATACCGCAAAGACGTTCCTTTCTACTCGCGTCTGTGTCGCAGTGTCCGGTGTCCTTTGTGCTTGCGACTGCAACTCTACACCACCGGTGCTTTTGCTGACGTCGTGTTAGGTGGGTCGTCTTTTGTTTCCGTTGCATTGCAACTGAGCACCGCACTAGAGCGCGCAGCTAGAGCTGCTGACTTCGTCGCGGTACGTGGATCGTCTTTTGTTATTGCTGCGACTGCGTTTCGAGGACGTAACTGAAGCCTCGTAGGTGCCGGTTTACATGCTCACTAAGCTGAACTTTAGGGTATTTCCTCTGATTCGGATCTGGACGAAGTTAACCACGTTTGACCGGTCAAATCATGGTCCACTCCGCTCTACTTAGTCCAGCTCTACGTTAATGAAAACGCAATTAAACTCGTTGCAAGTAAGCATTAGTGTCTAGGGATGATCGATTCCCACCGGCTTTGACTACTTTAGAGCGTTTGGAAACTCTTCTCTATTGCCTTTAGAGAAGGTATCAACAAATTTTGCTTCAGCTTGCCCGGGGATATCTATGACGGCACGCATGTCTGTTCCCATCTAAGATTAATTATCGAAGAAAAAGCTTTATTAAGAAAATACTTTTTATTTTAGATGCGTCTCAAGTTTATAAATAAAAGCAAAGTAACTTGTATTTTTCAGTTATTTTAATTTCAATGCCCCACATATTTTGACTTGACCCTTGAAGGATATTAGTTTCAAAGTTATCTTCTCTTTATTTTAGATGCGTCTCAAGTTTATAAATAAAAGCGAAAGTAACTTGTATTTTTCAGTTATTTTAATTTCAATGCCCCACATATTTTGACTTGACCCTTGAAGGATATTAGTTTCAAAGTTATCTTCTCTAATAAAGACTCCGTTTCCGTTTAGTATTTATCAATTGTCAACGTGGCAGATCCGGGATTAATCTTGCGCCTATTATGTTGTCAGTAATGCGGCCGCAGCATTGTTGCTCCATTCTGTGGTCAGTGATTCATCGACTGTACGCATGTTTGGTGAGACACTAACTTAAGTCTTGGATTTATCGGAAATGCAACTGGTAAATTTTAATTTGCAGTTTCGTTGTTAAGGGGCTAAAGTTGATGTAAAAAAAGATCTACCCCCAGGAAAGCAGATAGGGCCGGATTAGGTGGATATTTAGACCGAAGAAGCAGGCACTGTATTGTGTTACGGATTTGGGCAAGCGATTCCGCGCAATTGGAATGGGACACTGCTATAGCTTAACAAAAAATACCTAACATAGTAAACTCCCCAATTTTCAATTCAACCATCACGAAACACCATTACGTCAAACTTATTTAATCAAACTTGTAAAGAAAGCAACCTTTACTGGAAAAGCCTATCAATCTTTATGACTTACCTTAACTAACCTATTTGGCACACTACTTTTACGCACATGTGACGTAAGTTCACACCGGCAACAAGATGACACGGCTTGTTGTATTGTGTACACTTCCTGGTGCAATCGAAGATGGTTGTAAACGAAACGTCTTCATAATCCAAGTACTTCTCGAGTTGCTAATCGGCCATCTCTTATTGATAATTGCGTAAGTTTAAAAATAATTGGTCAATTAAGATGTTGTATAATGTTAGAAGTGTTTGATAGTTTATGATATTGCCATGTAGGTACTCGTAGGTGTTAAAAGTTGATTGTAAATGCATTCATACTGAAATCTCAAATTGATGTACAATTGAAATGATAATCGTTTATGTTGGTGAAGCTGAAGATGTACAGTTAAGGAAATCGAAACACCTAGATTTTTCGCTCTTGTCACTATGACGCCCTCGTCATAGTGACAAGAGCGAAAAATCAAAGGTAAAGGTAGGTAGGGAAAGGTAAGGGTCAAAAGGTACGCGTTTCAGTTTCCTTGACTGTACACCTACGTAGATTGGATCATATTTTTATTTCGCGTTAACAAGCGCTTACCCGAGTTTAACTTATTGACTGAAAGTTATTTATGACAGGATTACATTGACAGGGAACGCCACCCGCTCACAGCACTCCCTTTAACTACAGCCATTCGAACATTAACATTCAAATCTGTTGATTTGCCGTCGTCTCGGCTGCCATTAGCATGGAGAATCGATTTCAAACCCGTTGCCTTGATCCTCGAGTGAACTCATTTGCGATTCGACAGGTGTAGTCGCGTGTTTGCAGTTGTCACGGACGTAGTTAACTACAAGACAAGAGTCAAGTTTTGTAAACCTGGTTAAGTCTTATCGTCACGCACAAGAATACAAGAAATAAGTATAATTAGTGATTAAACGAACTTACCAAGTGAAGTTCTATCATAATTATACGAGTGATTCGTCTGAAGAGATTAATAACCTGAAAATAAAAGTTAAATAATATACAAATGTAGTAACGCATAGTTGCCACCACTACCTGCACTATGTTGAGAAAAAAAATATGAAGGTAATCCTCAAAATTTCGTCTTATTTTGGGGGTAATCTCAGTTCCGGCTGGGCTTGGCCGCGCCCAGTGCCAGACTCGCAGCTCATTAGTTTGGAGTTCCTGATGAAACCCACAACCATAGCTACGGGTGTAGGGCGGGCGGGGGTTATTAATCTCTTCAGACGAATCACTCGTATAATTATGATAGAACTTCACTTGGTAAGTTCGTTTAATCACTAATTATACTTCGTGATTCGTCTTTCTAGATTAATAACCTGAAAATAAAAGTTAAATAATATACAAATGTAGACTTTGAGAGTGGTTACTGGGTTTCGTCAGGGAAATGAATATAAATAATGCGAACCACTCATAATCAATACTTATTTATTAAACATGATGTTATGATACAGTGGTACACAAACGTATTTCCGAAAATAATCTTCAAATTATGGTACTTAATTATAAACAATACAGGTCATCGTCTCAGTTTTTTCCACCTTAAATCATTGGTTTATGATTGCATTAGCAAAATCTGTCTCGTTAGTGTCAAGTATAGTCCTATTGTAGAACCTGGCGAAAGTACTTGAGCTTCCGCTCCAGCCAGCAGTCTTGCGGATGAGGTCGATGTTAGTGCCGCATGAGTATGCGCGTGACGTTGACGCGTGTCGTGTGCTGTGCGCCGAAAATATAGATATGTCTATCCCGCTGTCACTTAGGATACATTTGATCCAGCGACTTAAGGTTTGAGTAGTCACTGGTTTGTAAGGCCTTTTAAAACTAACAAAGAGGGAATTGGATTGGCGTATTGATGCGGTTTTATTGAGATAAGTAGCAAGGGTATTTGCGGGACAAATTGCGGGTTTATCACGAAAGAATGGTAAAAGTAAAATTGGTTGGTTTGCACCCAAACGAGAAGTTTTAATAAGGTCGGGTATTTTAATAACGATTTGAGTCTGAAAGATTTCGATGTTAGTGACTTTAATTTTCGAAAGGGTCTGCACTCTATGAGCAGTTACCAGTGCTAGTAAGGCACAACATTTTTTGGAAAGTTGTTCTAGAGTTAACCCTTCATTAGGGTACTGGTTTTGTAAATAATTTAAGACACAGCTTGTATCCCAGGTAAAGTCGTATTTTGGCTTCGGCGGTCGAAGACGAAATACGCCCTTAAAAAATCTTTGAATTTTATCATCCGCGATGATATCTGGACCTAGTAATAAAGACAGCGCTGCTCTACAGCTGTTAAGAGTTCCGTACTGGCTGCCAGTATTATAGACTTCAGATAAAAAATCTAAAACTTTTGATATAGGGGCGTTAAAAATATCGACAGTGTTTTTTGAACAAAAATTGTGCCATTTTTTAAAATAGACATTGTACTGTTTCATTGAATTCGGTGAAATAGAAGATAACATTATTTCTATCGATGAAAGCGGTGCGCCTCGTTCTCGTAACGCCGCCACGACAATATCCCGGCAGCCAGGGTAAGGTTCATGTGTATTTGCCGGTTGTTGGTTGTTGTGTTTGAAGAATAAACATTCTGATACAAGTAAACTTGTGAAAACGGGATACCATGGTTGGGTAGGCCATACTGGTACGACCATGATACCGGTAGCTTTATCCGTAATTATCTTTTTCAAGGTTTTAAGAATTACGGAGAAAGGTGGAAAAGCGTAAAAATAATAGCTAGTCCAGTCAAGGGTGAAGGCGTTGATAGCAAAGGCGTCAGGGTCTCTGTGCCAGGAAACGTACTTGATGCATTTGTTGTTGAGCCGACTTGCAAATAGGTCTATATCGGGAGTTCCGAATCTATCAATCAGATTTCTATAGGCTGACTCCGACAACTCCCATTCTATGTCTGGGTGTACTTTTCGAGATTCAGCATCTGCTATTATGTTATCCGCAGATTTAATGTACGAGGCAAAGATAAAAATCTTTCGACGTTCGCACCATTGCCAGATGTTCTTGGCCAACTGCGTGAGATGCGGAAATTGAATTCCACCCATACGGTTGATATAGGAGATAGCCGTGGAGTTGTCGATCCTTAGCAATACTTGACAATCGGTCAGGTCCTTTGCAAATATCTTTAAAGCTATAAAGGCAGCAAGAAGTTCTAAATAGTTAATGTGATGTGTACGCTCGCTGTGTGACCACTGGCCACTAGCAGTTTCCTTATCACAGGACGCACCCCACCCCGTCGTTGAGGCGTCAGAATATATGACAGTGGTATAAACATCACTTCGTATACTTTTTGCTGAGTTTTGGATCGCTTTTAACCACCATTGTAAGTCAGGTAGTAAGGAACTTGAGATGTTCATGTATAGGTCATAGTTATTGTGCCCATCGAGGTTAAGAAATTTGCTACGTTCAAGTTGTTTTGTATAGAGCAGACCATATTCGACGGCTGGGCATGCTGAGACTAATAATCCCACCATTTGAGCAAATGTTCGAATTTTACAGCGTTTTAATGACATAAATTTTATAAGTTCATTTTTTATTCGTTTTATTTTGTCCTTTGGCAAAGAAACTTGCATTTTTTGTGAATTAATTAAAAAGCCCAGGAATTTACAACTAGTTGAAGGTATAAGGCTGCTTTTTTCTTTATTAATAACAAATCCTAAAGACAGAAGCAGCCTCTTTGTTAACTCGATATTAAGATAGCATTCTTGATAGGTACGTCCTAGTAAGAGTATGTCATCGAGGTATATTGTTGATAAATAACCAGTGGATCGTAGCAGTTTAACTACTGGTTTCATGATTTTTGTGAATATTTGGGGTGATGTGTTGAGACCAAATGGAAGGGCATTAAACTCATACATTTTGTTATCCCATATAAATCGCAGGTATTTTCTACTACAACGATCTATATTTATAAAGAAATAGGCATCTTTCAGGTCCAGTGTCGCCATGTAGCCATGTTTGGAAACTAATTTTACAGCCGTGCGCAAGTCTTCTATTTTAAAATGTTGAGTGCTAATAAACTTATTTAGCTCCTTCAGATTTAAAATAAAGCGCATTTTACCGTTTGGCTTTGGTCGTAGAAAAAAACTTGATATGAACTGTCCCTCACATGGCAAACATTCAGACACAGCACCTGAACGTAATAAATCATTTATGGCCTTATCTATGTGAATCAATTCAGAACTGCTGAATTTTGGAGCTACAGGGATTCGGTGTTGTACAACAGGTTTAGAAAATTCTATTTTATAACCTTTAATCCATTTAAGGATGTTACGGTCAGACGTAATAAGAGCCCATTGTTTATAATATTTAGAAAGTTGCCCAGCAAACTTCACCTCGTCTATCGGCGGCGGGTCGTCGCGGAGCGTCGCGGCGAGCGTCTCGACGAGCTCGGAGGCTGCTTGCGCGTCGCCGTCGCAGGCTCGCGGCTCCGTTGTGGTCCCGTTTGCCTGCGAACTGGGGCCGGAGGCTTCCAATTTAAATTTTTTGCAGCTTGGCTTTTAGGAAGCGGCGCAGGTTTTTTGAAAGTTGACGCCGCACTAACTTTCAAGTCCGTCCCTGACTTGTTGACAGCCTTAGCAGCTTTTAGCGCATCTGATAAGTTGTCCCCGAATAGGTATTTATCTATTTTGGTATTGGAGAGGTGTTCTTTTAGGTCTTTTTTGAGTGAGAATAGGGCAAAGTTGCGTCTGGTAACCGATTCCGAATGTTGTATGTCACAAAGCAGGCGGCCAGTGTCCATTAGTTGCTTGAGTAGCTCTTGATTTTTGTCGGAGCTATTAAGCTGGTCGGTGATAATAGAAGCCACGGACGAGATCGCTTTCGCGAGAAGTTTTTGCCGCACTTCGATGGCCTTGTCCCTTTTAACAAGATTCTCGGGTAATGCAGCCTTAATTTCCGCATTTAACATTGGAGCACCGATGCGGACGCAATTTGATGGCACCAGGTATTTATCGTTTAACTCCTTACGGCCCTCTTTAGTAAGGCCATTCGACGCAAAATATTCTAAACGGCTTGCAAGGTGCCCGTGGACTTCCTTGCCATATTCAGTAGTCGCTGTCGGATCATCTCCCAAAATGTCCAATATTATGCTATCGAGCGCCGCATCTGCAGCCGGGTTGGTTTCTTGCGCGATGTCGGCCTGATGATTGACAGCTTTATCCCCTTGTGTTGGTGTACATCCATCCAAGATGTGTGTGACATCGTCTTGAGATGACGCAGCTTGAATTTCAGGCGCTGGTTCGATTTGAGATTCCTCCGAGTCCATGATGTCTCCGCCTGAAAGACGGAAGTAATACGAACATTACTAATTGTAATTATTACTTATATCAACAGTTCTACGGCGACAAAAATAAATGCCCAGCTATTAGCTAATTAGTTCTGTGTCGGGCTTTGTAGGCCCGACGTGGCCGGCCGTGACTATGTAGGCGAGATGGCATTTTATACCTATGTAGGTATGTAACTACGTTTAAAGTAGTAATGCGTAAGGCTGTTGCTTTACGCACGTCTCGGGTAAGGTAATATTCCCATAGAATATTACGCAGCCCATGTACCCATTGTCGAGACAGTCCCACAGACAGCTCTGGTAATGGTTTATATTGCCATGCCAATCATTGGTAAGGTAAAGCTCCCAAAGAACAGAACGCAAACCAAATCAAACAAATGCGGCGAGACAGTCCCATAAACTGCTCAGGGTGCATTTTAAAGTAGGTCAAGCAATGCGCGATGCGCGTGCCATAACCTGTTGTAGGCATAACTGCGTGTTATTTTCGCGAAATAAAAGTAGGGTATATTTACCTTGTAGGTTCGCCGGAGCGGGCGAGGAGTCTCGTGATGTTTCCGACGATGAAGATGAGTCTTCTATAACACGTATGCGACGACGAGCATTAGGTTTTTTAAGTTTTTCTTCAAGCCATTTTAATCTCTTTTTTAAGGATTGCAAATCTTCAAGGTCTGAACTTTTACGTTTAGGCATTGTTGAAATTGTCTAGTATCGCTAGACAGTATTTTACTTATAAAGAACAAAGAAATAATTAGGTTGAAAAAGTAATTGAAATTTTTTATCCAACCGTTAATTTGAATATTGAATTTAGTGATACGTGGTGAGTGGTGAAGCACTAAATTGCGAATGAGCTGCGAGTCTGGCACTGGGCGCGGCCAAGCCCAGCCGGAACTGAGATTACCCCCAAAATAAGACGAAATTTTGAGGATTACCTTCATATTTTTTTTCTCAACATAGTGCAGGTAGTGGTGGCAACTATGCGTTACTACATTTGTATATTATTTAACTTTTATTTTCAGGTTATTAATCTAGAAAGACGAATCACGAAGTATAACTAAAATTTCAAACTTGGAGATTCTTTTAGTTGCGTATATTAAACTATTTTAAATAATATCCGTGGCTTTATGAGCTGAAATGGCTGAAATTTGTAATTTTCTACGTATTCAACTCCCATGTCTCCGACATTTTGTAAAAAAAAAATGAACCAAAAACAAAATTCTACAAAATTAACGAAATTACTCACCAAAACTCATGAGAATCGCTTGAGAATGCGACCTCTAGGCGAGAACTGCTGGAAATCCGGACAAACGGCTATCATAACACCCAAACATCCAGACATACGAAAGAATTTTAGCACAAGCCGAAACAGAGACGCTTCGCTCGCTCGGCCAATAATAACTGATAATGCTCACATGAGCATCGCTGATGTATTTAAAATTTACTTCCGCAGAGTCTTTTGTTCGTACTACCTATAATATAATATAGTATCGTGTTATATGTAGTATCGTATGTCTCTTGTGAAGTGAGTTAACTGTTTAGTTAACAGTCTAGGTAGCGTCAAAGGTAGCTATCAATTTTACTACTGGCTCATGTTAAATTGCATACTTACTAAAATTGTCAGCTACTTTTGATATGTTCTTTATATCGTTACCAAAACAACAAACTAACTTTTGCTAATCCTGTTTAGGTTGTCGTATCAAAATTTTACTTTAACACGTGGCATCGCGTGCTCCAGTGTTTGGGGTTGTTTCGAATTGTATATTCGTCGTAAAGTTAGTTAGGGTTGCGTATAAGTTTATCTACTTTAGCACCGTTGTATATTTAGGGGACTTTAATCTAGTCAACAGACAAGAATATTATTTTACTCGTTTATTACGTTTGTAAATTGGGACTCAACAAAAAATTATTCCGATAAGCAGCGTATTGTGGGTGCACAAGAAAGTAAGAGTATTATGGTTACTCTAACTCCCTGTGTAGCATAATATATGCTTGTTTATTTACGATAAAAGTTTCCTCTTTAATGTATTTTGCAATAATAATGAAACAATATTCAACATTGAACATTACGCCTATAGCGTAACAATTCAAAATCGTTTGGTAGCTTATCAAAATAAAAATGTATGTACTATTCGTCTATAGCCCTTCATTCAATGAATCGATATTATTGTACGTTTTCACTTTCGTTTTCTGTAGGTACACTTCAAACCTAAAGTCACTCGACAAAAGTTTGTAGCATGTCAATGTCAACAGTGACAAGAGTGTTTTCCGGGCGCCATTTGTGAAATGTGAAGTTCACTGACATCCGGCTGATTGGAAACTTTTGACATGTCGCTGAGTCGTTACCCAGCTTTTTTGGTCACTACATCCTGTGTAAAGGTAGAAAGGCATGTCATAAAGGAAATAATAATTTTAATGTAACCAACAATCAACAATTAAAATATTAAAAAGTGTATAAGGCAAGTACTTTCTCCTGGCTCTTGACTGGAGCTGAGACCTAGAAGTAGTCCATAGACCACTACTTACGGATTATGGTAGCGTAAAAACATTTTAATCCTTTAGGCATGAAAATGTTTGAGATATCAGTGGCGTTACCTATTCGTAGAACTTGATTCCCACCGGATTGCTAATTGTTAAAATACTATTGTTAGGCACTACAAAACTTGAAGAAATTTTTGCCATGTTCGGTACAGCTAAAAAAATCGGACTTTCGATAGGTAACCCATATATATATTGCGAAGTTTTTCTATACAGATGAAACGTGTGATGGTGAGTTGAAAATCATGCCTATCACTGTACATTCCATAGCATACAGATCGGCATCTAAATGATTTTTTCCCTAGGCTAGTCGTGCGGCGATACTTGGGCGTATATTACAGATGACAGTTATTTGTGTTTTCACCTCGGGACTCGTGACATTAGCGGCCGCGGCACGTGTGGGAGGGCACTAGCGTTCAAGACGATGCAAATTTTGCAAAATGTAGCATAGCATGTGTGTATCTTTCGAGCGAAAAGCGTATCGACTCTAGTCTAGTATATGTAATACCTACCTATCTTAAACTGAACATGTCCTAAAATTATGTTATAAAATAATCTATGATACCCGCATCATCGGATATTCTATTTCAGATACTTAGCTATGTTGGTTTCGAACTAGAGTCAGTGCTAGAGTGAAACTGAATTGTGACTGATAACAAGAGCAATTGCCAGTTAAGAATTAAGGCGAAAAGACACATCCACCTATTTAGTAGAATGTTAACTACTTATGAAATCCGATTTGTTCTCTCTACGCACCATTATTTGATTGTTCCGCGAACACATTCTTAGATACCGATCTAAATATTTATATACCAATAAAATGCGGCATATCAGTGTCCGTACAGCCGGCAGCGATATGCCATCATGTTAGTGTACAGAAGATTGCAATCGCCGAATGAGTGAGAAAGTTTTATGTACGCGTTTTATAGGGGTGACTTATTGCTTTAAGCGGTTTCGAATGTATTGTTTAATTTTGGCATGTTTATTAATCGGTATAGTAAGTATGACTGAAGGTAATGTATGGCATGTACGTGAAATGGTTCCAATTATGAATAGAATTCACATTACGAATTATTGCCTTGCTACGTATTACGAGTACGTGGCTCGTAAAAAGAGACCATAGTTAATTCTTTTGGTATTTTCGTCTCCTACGCATTAAGGACTATATATATATATATATGTATGATATTTGCAAGCTACTTACATACAAAATAATATATAAGTTGAGATGATATACGGTATTTTATGATTTACTAATTCAGAATTATAGAGGGCTCTTGCATGTTTGGACGGACTTAATGCTATGTATGTAAGTTTGTATATGTGTCATAAAAAATTTATAGTATTTGGCCTATCTAGTTTAATCCTACTTGGTTGTATATAAATAATAGATACACATATATAAATATACACATTACGAAGTATTATAATATAAGACGTATTGTGGGGTGTCATATTGTAATGGCAATACAGCATACATGATATGATGCTGCCATATTAAATAAATACAAAACCAAATTCATTAACTAACTTCAAATAATACAGTTAGGTTGTAGTTTAAAGTACGTTTCGAACTTACGAACTTGTTTGTTGTGACGCAACGTACTTCAAAGGTACGACAGTTTGAATTCCCTTCGAGCATCCATCATCATAATCGCCTATTAAACGTAATGGTGCACGTAAGCATTAATTATTTTTCTAAAACAGTAATTATGCGGCAACTAGTAGCTTAATTATGGCAATTGAATGTCGGGTGATAAATGTGTACTTTCTACTTAACCGATGCGACTCTAGAGCGGTGATGAGGGATTATTTTTTGGAGTAGTAGGGCCTCGTGCAGGGTCCGTCCGGATTGTTACTACCGTCTTGCCTGCTAACCCACCGCCAAACAGCAATGTTCGCATTGTTGTGTTCCGGTGTGGGGGTAAGATAGCCGGTGAAATTACTAGCATAGAGGCATTCTATCTTCGTCCTCCGGGTAGGCAAGCACTTGTGACTCCTCTGGTGTTGCAGGTGTTTATGGGCGACGGTAATCGCTTTCCATCAGGCGATACGTTTGCTCGTTTGCCCCCTATGACATAAAAAAAAAAAAAAAAAAAACGGGCTGTCGAGACAATGACACTGAAATACTGAGGGATTCTGATCTTAAAATCAATTCGGATGTTGTGACATCTGTGTCACTAATATATTCAAAGAATAGTATAGTTATGATTGGTATTTTTCAACACACGACCGGGGGATATTTAAAAAGGCATGTATATGTATTTAAATCGATATCTGTATATTCCCTTTTTTCGATCAAAATATTTGAAAGTTTCACCAAAAATACTGACTTGCACACTAATTATGCACACTAAATAATGTGAATTAAATATACTATTTAAAGGTATTTGCAAAACTGTTTTACTGGATATAAAAAAAAAACTAACCTAACCTAACCCGGCCGAGTCGGATCTTAGTGTGCAGTGCGAGGATAATTAGTGTGCAAGTCAGTATTTTTGGTGAAACTTTCAAATATATCCGATGTACGAACCATATTTTAGGTGTGAATTCGGTTAAAAAGGTCATCTCGTTTTATATGATGTTTAAGTTTTTTTTTGTAGGACATGTTCAGTTAATCAATTGTTTTTTTTTGCACATTAGTTTTTCTGGTATGCATTCAGTTAATTAGTGGAGTTACCTAGTGTGCTGAAAAATTATACAGATGTGCATTTAATAATATCCCGTTTAAAAATAGCTAATTTGAGTAATAGAAAAAAATCTAGTCTACATTTTTGTAAATTGCCTGTTTGCTCGATTAAGGTAATTAGGAATAATTGTGCTAGTAATTCTAAATCTATCACAGTAAGTAGCCGCGATTTTTTAAAAGTCACCTCAGTCCATTGTATGTAAATATATGTACATATAGTGTAGTAGCTATTAAATTTATTATCCTTATTTGTACAAGAACATACAGGGTAGGTACTGTTCCATATTTTTCGAGATAAGTTTTATTGCAAATGTCCAAGTTAATTTCTGTGTCTAAATCTTCGGCATGTTGTGTCAGTAGTGTAGCTCCGAAAATCAGATAATATTTATAATATTGAGCTCTGCTAGCTAAACGTATACTTTCGCTACTTCCTTTACCATAAACGCGACTAGTAAACACTATTACCTAGTGTTCAGTGTACATGCGGTTGGTGGGTTAGTTGTTTCATTAAAGAACTATTTGAATAATATGTGAACTCATAACTCGCAATTATTTAGTATCGTGCTTAATTGAATTCCGAGTTATTTATTTATTTAACGAATTTATAATGGTGCACGAAAGAAAGCGTTGAGTTCACGTTTGTATTTTGAACTACATTCATTTCACGATATACATATCGATTAGACTGCTAGTTGACCTTTTCAAACCGATCTTGTTAATTTCGTACCAGACGTGTTTGTATAATTGATGCTGTAACTTATACACGATTACATATGTACAGCGCACACTTTCAATTTAATGATGTTACATTTTAGTTGCGCGAAATGATCTGAGTAAAGATAGTTACAACTAAACCATAAGAAAGTGTAATACCATAGATTCACAATTATTTTCAATGTTTCGTTCTCATCCATCATAGTAATTAGTGTAGTGTAGCCATTTTATTTAGTTGAAAGACACTGCACTGTAAATATTACACAATTAAAATGCAGAATATCTTATTTGTTTTGTAAAATAAAATTCGAGTTTCGATTCTTTAAAGCTAGTTAAATATCTGTGATAGATAAGTCTTTGCTCACCTATAGGTATCAAACTGTGACGATCATTTGATCAATATAAAAAATAGATATTGCCAACATTACACGTCTATTTCCACCGTCACCGTCATTAAGTCATTTAGCTTTAATAAAACCACGTAAATATGCTTATTGATTTTATCTGACCACCATTTTAATAAATGATCTAGATACCCATTCGATTGGTAGAGTTAGTAAAGTAACGTAACGACTTGCATCGGCCAGTTCAGACAGACATGTATATAGGATGTAAAAAAATAGATTTTATCAACAGGAAATCGACTCTGACAAATTGAGACATGCAATCGATGCATGCATGGTATTTAGAATAAACGCGAGGGCTGCCTCGCTTATTGTCTCTAAGTCTCTACATATTCTATAAACAAATCCATAGCTGAAATATTCCGATCACACAAGTTGTCTAGACCAGCAAAAAAGAAAGTATCTTATTACAGCCAACACTGATTAGTTTTATTTAAATGACAACCCTGGTACAACAGTAAGGTGGCTATGCTAATCGAAAACCTTGCATTGTGTCAGAGACAGTGCATAGGTATGCTCATGATGTTATCTCCTCTAATAATCGTAATGAGTGCTGTGTTTGTACTTGTCAAAGAGAAATTCCCTGTCATATTCTCTTACTTTCTTTCGTACGGCTGTGACAACTACAACTTGCGATTGCGTACTGTAGTTAGTTTTGATAGCTAGTTAAATAGCTAGATTTCACTGAATATAATTTTAAAACTAAATGCCTTGCTGTGATTACTCGTTAAAATATATTGGTTTTAAAATTGTGTTTTAGTTTTACTACAAATATATTCTTGCTATAAAATCTGTAATCTGTTACACGTCCGACTATAATTCTAGATACTTGTTATTTTATTACCTACGTTAATATATCCACATTATTTTAAGATTATAAAATGCATCACTATGGCGATGTTCAATTTCCATTTTAAGTGGTCTATGAACTGGAATATAAAAATAAATAAATGAAAAAAAAGGACGAAACAATTATATCCGTGCGTTGTATCATAAAAATTAGAGTAACAATCTGAGACCATCTACTAACCGGGGCGGATCGCATCGCTCGGCATTCCTCGTTATAAAAAAGTAAAAACTTTACATTTTTTTTTATTCTTTGGTCGGTCATTCTACGGCCAGGATTCGTCTTGCTTTACAAGTGTTATTCTCTTGTCTAGTTGAATTTGGATAGGGCGTGTTTATATTTGAAATACGTTACTATGATTATTGTTATATGGGTAATTCAGCATTGTAAATATATAGCTAACAATAATCATGATGATACGTAAATGTTCACTTTATTACATAAATAATAGCAAATGAAAGGTGCCTGTGACTTCTCTCACTTTATCTAGATGGGTCGTCTTGCTTTACAAGTGTTATTCTCTTGTCTAGTTGAATTTGGATAGAGCGTGTTTATATTTGAAATACGTTACTATGATTATTGTTATATAAATATAATATAGGTAATTCAGCATTGTAAATATATAGCTAACAATAATCATGATGATACGTAAGTAATGTTCACTTTATTACATAAATAATAGCAAATGAAAGGTGCCTGTGACTTCTCTCACTTTATCTAGATGGGCATCTTAATTGATTTCCCACATTGGTTCTAACGAAAGTGGTAAATTGATTACACTCTTAGTAATTGTTTTTAATATCTTTATGAAATTTTCACTCCAATCTTGTCGGAATAACATGATATTACATTTTGCTATTTAATTTAATTTTCGTCCGAACCTTTTATTAAACTGCGATCATATCAACAGCAACTTTCTTCGTACGAGTTGATTATTGTAACGAAATTACGAATTATACTTCAAAAATCTGTTTAAAAATTCGAGTTGGAACAGTGGTCTCGCGAAGAAGACTGCAAGAAAAGATATTGATGATAATAATTTATAATAGCATAGACAATCGTACCACTAATTTGTAATATGATATGAATCGATAACCGTTAAAAATGTGTCCCAAATAATCCACAAGTTAAGTTGCTACTGTGCAGCCTCTATTACCGTTTTAGGTATCTCAAAACCCTACAACAGAACAGTGTTGATGATTCTATCTGGCCACTTGTATCCATAATCCCCAGCTTTCTTTCGCTCGTTGTTCATGTCAAGAGTCCTTTGTTATCTGTGCTACAAATTCCCGATCCACCTGTACACTTCACGGCGTATCCTCTCCGCTGTGCGCCATAATTACACCATTGTCGGCTGCCGGACTCACGCGCATCCTTTATTTCGTGCACCACCTAGGGTTGCCTCATGCCCGGGTAATCTCACTTCGATTTACTAATGCACAAAAAATAGTTTGAGTATTAAGAAACTTCCGCCTTATTTCGATTTTGAATTGACAACATATCATATCTATAACAGGTGGAAATTAATATAGAGATCGACAGGGCTTTGTGTCGTGTACCTTAAAAAAAAATCTTTGAATTTATTATTCTGTATTTCAAGAAATATAAGAAAATACATCAAATAACTGCAATCTAAGATAATACGGGCTGAATAGGGTTGTTGTCTAAACCAAAGAGCGAAAAAAATATATTTTTTTTATTTGACGTTGACAGATGACAGATGCATACCGAGTTTTATTAAGTTTTTTTTAAATAAGAAAACCGGGGACTTCCGGTTCGTGACTTAAGATGGCCGCATGCGTTTAGGTTTCTTTGTTCGTTAATTATTCATTTTCGTTGTTCAATGTGTAGTATTGATAGCGTATTGTGCAGTGATCTAACGTAGGAGTGAATAGCTAATGAAGAATTCAACTTGAAGCGTTCATAGCCCTTCCTGGGTCAAGGCCCGATAGTCCGCGTGGTTTTTTGTAAATCGCTATCACTTTACAAAAAACAAAACCTCACCGAACAACGGCATGCTCTATGAGCAAACTTGAAATTGGCGAAATCATCATTAACTATGATGGAAGCCATATTTTAAAATTAGAATTAGAATTAGAAATAAGAAAACCGACTAAAGTAACCGTTCCATTAAGTTCTGCTTTTGGTGTTGCCACATTTTAAAATGAGTATGTTTTTATAAATTAATAATAAAATAAATAATCATCTCAGAAAATAAATAAAAACAGAGATTACTTCATCTTTTTTAATAGAATTCAGAAAAGTAATAAATTGATAGTCTTAAAAATATGAAATGTTGTCAATTCCCGAAGTCAATAATTTGCCCCGATTTTCCAATCTGGTAACCCTAACATCATCGCAGTCCATCAGGTCGTTTATACTCGAGTTCCAACGGCAATTACGTCCTTTTTACACGTTTTTACTAGTATTCCTCCACACTTAATGTTATCCCGTCGCAACTGTGATTCCAAACAGTCGTAGTAAATGAAGATATCAAAACTACATAAGACGTTTTCAAACCAGTTACAAGTTCAGTTCCTCTGTTAATGATATCCCGAGTCGTGGTCGCTGTAGGGAAATTGTTTCTTTGATAATTGATGCTGGACCGTGGAAAGGATTGTTAAAAATTCCAAGTAAAATGCGTTTTTTATTCCTTATAGGTGGCCTCGTAAAGTTACGTGTACTAGGCAGTTTAATAACGATCGAAATGTTTTAAATTGTTGCCACTGACTAGTTTAGTAATAAAACTACGAGTATTGACACGTGACGCACCGGAAACATTCACCCACGAAAATGGCTGCAACTTTTATTAGTGCATAAACATGTTAATTTCACGCAAATCTACGATGTTTCCAGCGGAGATGCGTTATGTAAGCGGCATTAGACTTCGGTCCACATTAGAACAGGTGCGCATAATGCGTAGCGTAATGTTTTATGTCAGTGTGTTAGTGGATTATGTTTGTTTTTCTCTCTGTACCTAAAACCTTTTCAGTGAGCCGTTTTCTTTCTATTGTTGACTCGGTTAAATTAGGTTTACGCAGCTGTTGTTGTGGACGTAAAGTAAACTTTTTCTGTATGCCCACGCGTGGATTGACGTTTGTACAATTTTAAAGTGTTATAAACGCTATGTGTATTGGCCAACTTAGTTCTCAAGACAATCCTTTATCATAATCCTTGGTTTGTTTTGTTTATCTCGTCTAGGAAATTATAATTTCCCCAATTAGTTTAACATCACATGACGCAACTAAATTAGTAAGCTGTACAAATTAGTTATGTAGTGTTAACAAGTGATTTTAACACCGATAACGATTAATTACATGTTATCCGCGGTATGCGCGGTACACGTGTCTTATTAGAACAATTTCACTTTCGTTATGAGGTAGTTGAGTGACATGGCGGTGATCTGATCTAAAAGACAATGCTCACCTGCTCAAAGTATTTTTAGGGTTACGTTTGTGTATCGTAAAACCTCCATACATTTTACTTTAACTGCCTGGGTCTGCCAATTCAAATTTCAAAAGCTGTATGTGATGTTGAAATGTAGCATGTACGTCGGATTTGTTAAATAAACAAACGACTACCTAGAAGTACAACATGATCATCCAACCGATTTTTTTAGCCGATTGAGTTTGATGTGGCTTCTAAAATGATATATACCTACTTATATCAATACGGTGGGTCTAGTTCTAGTTTTGTAGATAGGACATCGGTACGATTAATTGCGAATAACTTACTGAAATAAATGTCAAACTGTTATTTGTATACACTCCGAAAAGTCAAGTGGGTTTTTATTTACTTATCCAAACAAATGTATTATTATAAGAAGGTCCGGCGAAAATAATGCATTTTAGAATTAGGTGGTGTTTCTAAAATATAGGCAGCGGTAGGGGTTCGTTAGGTAGGTGCAAATGAAGTTCGCCGTCGGAAATTTTGAACTCTCATGTTAAGAATGCCTAAAAGTTTACCATACTATGCAACAAAATTAAATAAACCTGTTAAAAAACTAAACAAATATCATCAAATATATCGTTAGTTGAATTAAACTACTAATGGCGATATATCCTTTAGGCATCCAAAATGTTTCTATCCCATTTTTACTCACACTTGACCAATTTAAAACCTTTCTCTACACTATATTATTTCTATAGAGCATTGTTCTCATATTGGCAAAACTTCGTACGCAACAAACAGCTCATTAACATTTATCGGCTGGTGGCCGATGAAAGTAACGCCACAATTAACGCTATCAGATCTGATAACCATACCTAGGATAACTCGGGGCACCTATACGAAAGTGACGTAGCAAAATATTTTATCGACAAAAAAATATATCGATGTTACTGTCAAGATCTAAATGTCATCGACATAAATAAATATTATTTTATTTCTCCACATTTTCAAATGAAAAAATAAACATACTAAAACGTGTATTTACATGTTTATTTTAAAATAATTTTCATAATATACGTAAATTGACATTTTGATTGAAATGACATCCTCATACTTTTATTATCTTAATTTAAGAGGCTCGATATCAGATCAGATATGACATCGAACCTCTTTATAGTAATCCAGAATTTTCATTTATTAACATATATTAATTTAATTATATCGACATCTTTTTTATCGATATCCTATCCCTAGAACGTGCCCCGAGTTATCCTAGGTATGCTGATAACCCCCGCCCGGCGCGATGAATAGGCGGCAGCGGGGAGTATCGGCGGTTTTCCAATATAAATAAAGATTGTAGGTCTACACTTACAATCTTTTGAATACGATGCGAAGCAGTAATGTTTCATAAACTGTGACATTAACAATATTCATTTGACCTTTTTACAATTATTTTTTTCCCTACTAGAATTTATGTGAAAAAATATTGTTGTGTTTGCTACTCTATCGCATTGAGAATCTGTCATGATAGATGTATTGTTGTTGTAAATAAATAAAAATTAAACTTTTCTTTAATTTGTTACTGTCTCTGGTATCTATCTCTGATTTTAATAGGGTAAACTTGGGTACTTGTACGATCTAATGAAAAGTTGGTAATGCTAATGAAAGTAAAGTAACGCAGGGCACGCTATCAGATCTAATCCCTGCCTGCGAAGTCGTGATGGATAGGCGGAAGCGGGAAATGCGACCGATTCTTCAAGGTGTTCGAATCGTTGCTAAGAAAGTCGGGCGCCGCGTTGCTGAGGGCTGACATGGTATTTAATATCTACACTAATGTCATTAAACAGATGTTTATAGACATGTTATTAAGAAAGTGTGAAAACATTTTGCACTCAAAATTGTAAGTACTGTCATGAAATAGTTCCCTGACGGATGTAGTCAGTTCGATGTCAACGCTCAAAGCGTTTTTAGGGTTCCGTACCCAAAGGGTAAAAACGGGACCCTATTACTGAGACTTCGCCGTCCGTCCGTCCGTCCGTCCGTCCATCCGTCCGTCCGTCCGTCCGTCCGTCTGTCACCAGGCTGTATCTCAACAACGGTGATAGCTAGACAGTTGAAATTTTCACAGATGATGTATTTCTATTGCCGCTATAACAACAAATACTAAAAATAAAATAAAATAAATATTTAAGGGGGGCTCCCATACAACAAACTTGTTATAGATTATATATATATGTATAGGTACGGAACCCTTCATGCGCGAGTCGGGCTCGCACTTGCCCAATTTTTTTTTTTTACAATTTGCGGTGTATAATAATCATTTTCCCGTTTCATCTGCCCTGAACGAAGTGGAAACATTTGATACAGAACACTGCTAAAAGCTTTGAGGGACACAACCTTCAGTGATGAAGAATTCGACCAGGATGAAGAAATCTTGTTAGAGGAATTGCTAGCACTTGTGCCGGCTGCACCTGACATAGAACACAAACTGACGACTGTAAAAAAATCTTTATGAGGTGACGTCCATTGTCTGCCCATCGCGAGAGAGTATTGTGATCAGTGCTGCGGAACTCACCGCCGGCGTGGGAGGCGAACATGATGTATGATGGAAGATAGGCAGACAGAGTACCGATAACACAATACTATACTAAATTATTGCTGAAGTGATAAAGATTTTCTAAAGAAAGAATGTAGAGTATGTTTTGTAATAAAAATAAATCTGTAAACACTAGGATACCTAATAGGAAATTCACCGTTAATATTACTATCCTAACCAAAATAATCATCAAGCTATCACAGTATTCTGCTGTTTACACTGCCTCCCAGCAATTGTCTGAGGCTTGAATAATTCCGCACGGCCACGAGAGCCGTGTGTATCATTAGTTGGTCGGCGAATATGATTGATGTCTTTTACCTTTCGCAAACAATGATTCGCCTGTTCCTCGTTTAATCTATCACCGCTCATTTGTTTT
This sequence comes from Apotomis capreana, assembly GCA_947623375.1. Taxonomy (NCBI): domain Eukaryota; kingdom Metazoa; phylum Arthropoda; class Insecta; order Lepidoptera; family Tortricidae; genus Apotomis; species Apotomis capreana. The sequence continues at coordinate 31,907,097 of OX392499.1, read as the reverse complement.
GTGATTCGCGAAACATCCGCACTTGCTCTTTTGTTTTAATCATTATTTTCAAATTAAATTTTAATTTGGTAGGTAATCATCGGGTTATTCTCTAAAGGAAAGTTGTTTTTTGCATTGTTCGGATTTCGCACGGTAACGGAGCGGAGATTGATAGGGTTTATTACTTTCTACGACCTTGAAACGAAATAAGCCATTAACTGAATAAGCAATTTTAGCTGTTATCTGCGTGATGGTGCTTGCTCTGTCTTTTGTTTGTGGACTATAAATAGTCTATTATTTGAATAACTTTGTTAGCTTCGTCTGGTAACACTTTGTCTTTATCTATTTCACAATACATTTATTTTTATTACTTACTTTATTAATACATTGTGAATTAAGATTAATTTACATTGGATTCAGTTCACGAATCAGATTCGTAATATATGAACAAACTTAAGTCAAGTTTAGATTTTGAATAGAATTCTTCGATTTTATTGTCTGGGGGTCTACGAGTATTCAATCTGAAATTCCGTACCATGCAACACAAGCCCATTAGTCACATAAACCCTTTTGAAAATTATAATTCAATTGTGCATAATACTGGCCAGTGTTATGCAGCACAGAGCCAGCAATAGGTTATAGTGCCTCGCACGACACACAGGCAGGCGGCCATTATCTAGGGGCCATAAATTTTAACTCCAATACGTTTACCGTTAGTCGACAGATTAAATTGTTGTACCTAGTACCTAGGGTTCCAGCCACCCTGCTTTATGGGTTAACGGCTAGAAAGTCAATGTTTGGACGGTGGTTCGACGTGGAAGTACATACCTAAGTTAAATTGATGTCGATGTTTGAATTAGTCTCACTGATACGATTATCTACAGAGCTCACAACTTATGTGTGCACTATAGGTTGGTAGATATTTACTGATCTATGACGTTAGTTACCGGAGCAGAGGCAGACAGAAAAGAAGATGGCGGGATGACCTTGATGCATTTAGTTACGAGTGGAGGGAGCATGCAGCCAATAGAGACGAGTGGCGCAAGAGAGAGGAGGCCTTTGCCCAGCAGTGGGACACAATTATAGGCTAGTAAAAAAAATGACGTTAGTCTGATTGTGCACAAAAAATTTAACGCGTTTTTCTGAATTTATAATCGAATTTTTACGGGTGATATCGGAAGCACGTTTTAAACAATTAGATTGTGTGTAATTGTTAAAGTTGTTGCATTGTTTTAAATGGTAATGATAATTATCGCGGCGGATGTAAACTTGAGCGACTTTCGATTCGGAAAAAGTAGCATGAAGTTCGAAGCAAGATCCGACTCGCCCCATTATCGCGTATTTGCGAGAGCTTTTAATAGCTTTCGGATATTAAGTTCTCCACTGGCAATGGTTATGACCTGTGAAATTTCACGTGCTTTGAGAACTTGTGCCTTTGTTTTAATTCATTTTTAACCGACTTCAATAAAAGGAGGAGGTTCTCTATTCGAACTAATTTTTTTTTTTTTTTTGTGTGTATGTTACTCGATATCTCCGAGAACCGTGAACCGATTTTCAATTTTTTTTTTTTAATCGAAAGGGTATAACTCCAAGTTGGTCCCATTGGCACCAAGTCGGGATCTGATGGTGGAATCTTGGAGAAATCGAGGGAACTCTTCAAATGTTACAGGGACATGTACGGCGCTTTCGGTAATTTATTGATAAAGTCAAGAATTTACATTCAGTAAATAGGATTTGATGTAAGTAAGCTGATGATGAACACCACAGATGGCCACTAAAACCACTAAAAAGCAAAAAAAAATAATTTTTAACAAAAAAAAGAACCGACTTCAGTAAAACTAAAAAACCAAAAATAACCCATTCAAGTACAGATTACATTTGACTCACCCTTCGAAGTCGGTGCCAAACCTCGCGTAAACTATAATATAACTATAAATATAAGAACTGAGTGGTTTGGGATCGACTTCGAAGGGTGAGTCAAATGTAATCTGTACTTGAATGGGTTATTTTTGGTTTTTTAGTTTTACTGAAGTCGGTTCTTTTTTTTGTTAATTTTTTTTTTATTATTTATATTACGAGTATACCGATTGTGTTAACCATCTTAAATGTACTTTTTCCCACGTCCGCCCACGTCGTTGCTAATCATTTATCCCGTCTACATGTTTTATCCCGGATAAAATAGCTAATGTAGAGTGCTTAAGCCATACCCATAGAAATACTTGTAATATGTTGTGATGTAGGTATACGTTACAACATATTTAGGGAATCGATGAGATTTGAGTAAGATAAGGAAAACATTTAAACTGTGTCCCGAGAACTTAATTTCACATCCCTTTATTTTTTTCATGTAACTATTTTGATTTTGGGATTAGTGCAGCGCTTGCATTTTGTATATTTTTTTTTGCTGGTCTAGGCTCTCTTTTTCTCAAATGTTTACAATTAAGCGACAAATTTAATTCATTTATTTTCTCTTTCTCTCCTTTGGATTTCCGATACCTTAATTAATTTAACTGATACAAGTTACAGTGCAGCCCTGTTGTCGCGCAACCAAAACATTAGCGATCTATTATCGAGTCGATATTTTCGCACATTCCGCCCCCGGAGGCGGCGCAGGCGCAGGAAGCAGTTAAATCCATAACGCGGACACCACAATCTGTCGTTACGCGTTTATGCGAAAATTTACCGCCGGAACATTGTCGAATGGATTGACGTAACTTTAGTTGCAAAGATATTTTCGGAGGACATGGGGTCGTTTTATGGTGAGAAGCATGAGAATTGACCACCCGTGTCGCACGTGCTGGGTTCAAGCGCGTGATCGATTTGCGAAGCTGTAACTACCTATTACGCGTTAATAACCGAATGTGTCAGAGCACGATATCGTGCTTGATGTGTTGAATTGAATACAATAAACATCCAAACTGGTTACTAGATACGCAGCCTCGAATTTCGAAGCATCACTGGTAGAGATGCTCTTATTGCTGTAAAGTTCGGAACTACTCGAAGGAACCTAATCAATTATGGTTGCGTTGTGTGTATCATCCATAATGTTCAACTGACTCGTCAATGTGTTAACACTAACACCGCATGTGTTCTGTCGCTGTAAAAACCACTGCTACTTATTTTTGTGAAACCCGTAAAAGCGTTAACGAAATTAGTTCCTCATCTATCAAATGTCAAAGAGAGAGTCAATGATCGTAAACCTACACTCGTCTATTTCTAGTTTTGTTCACTTTATTCTCGGCAAGATCACTTTACAGAAATAAAAGAGTATCAGAAGCTGGCCCGGTAGCCGAGTAGCACTCATGTCGAGTGAGGTTCCGTACAAATGGGTTACTAGTAAAAAAAGTAAATAATCGATCGTTAGGAAAAGTTGCCAGCTTGTCGGTGTTCTATCGGATATATTTTGGAGAGTGTGCGCAGGAATTGCACGATTTAATTCCACCATCCCCGTTTCAACATCGGACAACCAGGCGAGGGGAGCGATTTCACCCTTATGTTGTCAGTTTACCACTCGTTCGCACGAAGCGATTTGCTTCATCATTTCTAATGCGAACTAAGGAATGGAACTCGCTCCCATCGTGTGTATTTCCAAAAAAATATAATTTAGGTATCTTCAAGGTAAGAGTGAATAGGCTATTACTGAACCGGCGAGCTACATCCTCGACCCCGTAGTCACTTTCCATCAGGTGATACTGAGGTCAATCGCCGGTCAGTCTGTGAATAATAAAAAAAAAATAGGGTGGGCATTTTTCTTATCGGTACTAACGACTCAGAGCTGCAACTTTTGAAATAGTTAGTTCCAAGAACTTTTTTTAATTAATGTGTTAAAACTATAGGTAGAGCGAAGATGAAAATTATTCGCCACGTACTTCAACATCAACTTCACTGATATGTTATACATGGTGCGATATTTGATTAGGCAGTCCTCATTTACTCTTCCAAAGGTTTTAAATATAATTTTATAATTTTTTTCAAATGTACAATCATTTAGAATTACCATTTCTATATTCGATAATATTCACGATCACCGTTGTTATGTTGACGGAACCCTAAAAAAGTAAGGAACTGTAGAGTGCCGGAAGACTTGTTAAAACAAGCTAACGGCGCAGGAGCAAGCGGCCGGCTAGCGAGATCACGAACAGGTTTAGTGTATTTGAAGATGCACCTGCCTGACGTCTGTGTTATCCTTGACATTTCGATTTATATTCCGTTTTGGTATTAGTAGGGGCGGCATAACGATATTTAAAGCACCTGCTGGTAATTTGCACGTAGGTACTCAATTTGTATATGTGCCGTACATCTGATGTTCGCTCAACTATACTACATAATATATATACCTAATGGGTCCGTAATGTTTCATATAATGTCAGATAAACTAACATACACTTGATATACAATCGATTGATATAAAGTTGTTTCATATAATGTTACGTTTCATATAATGGTTTTTTCCTATATTTTGCTTTTCTCTAATTATCGATTGATATAATAGGCTAAATGATATAATTGACAATATGCATAATTATACTTTCGTATAACATATTTATCACATACATTTGTTTAACATACATACTATTTAGAATAATAGCGTTATCATATAAATACTGCCTTGAAGTGAAATAGGTAATGTTAGGAATCGTAAGCCAAGTCGGACCTGCGCGGCTCGCTCGCTTCGCTCGCTCGTTAGGGTCGCAGTTCAACCTAACACTCCTCCTCGCTTCGCTCGTCGTCGTACCTAATCTAAGCCAAGTCGGACCTGCCTTATGGTGTAATAGGTAATGTTAGGAATCATAAGCCAAGTCGGACCTGCGCGGCTCGCTCGCTTCGCTCGTTCGTTAGGGCCGCAATTCAACCTAACACTTCTCCTCGCTTCGCTCGTCGTCGTACCTAACCTAAGCCAAGTCGGACCTGCTTTAAGGTGATATAGGGGATGACAGCCTAATATATCTAGTCGGAACCACCTTTTTTAACCAACTTATATCTTCTGTAGTTTATAGCATTGACGAATTATATCAAGTAAGTCATTATGATAAATACGTTTTATACCAAGTAATAAATATACTTAGTAAATGTACATTATACTAAAAGTAATTATACCTATAAACCATTATATCAATTGTTACATTAGATCTTTTGAAAATTATCTAAAACAATATTATACCATTCGTTACATTATACAAAGCAATGGTATATCAAACCAAAATAGATTAAGTGACGTTATATGAAACGTCGGGCACCCATATATAATGGTTACTTTGTAGCATACTCAGAATGGATAGGATTATGTCCCACTGTTTAATTAAGATGAACAACAACTCTAGATAAAACATCTTTTAGATCATTGTTATGTCTCACACCGTCAGTCACGATTATAACAGACGCGCACTTCTAATGCTAATGCCTAATTCCTTTCCATTTTCAATTGAGCAGGCGGCATGTAGAGCTTGCGATATCGTATCAATCAAGCCCGTTTGGTGTCACTTCAGCAGACGGTATCAACAACCTTGTCACCATAGAACCATGATTAAAGAGACACAAAGTGGTAGTAAGTGACGGGACCGCGCTTCCGCGGGTGAAAGTTGATGGCGGGCCATCAGTCATGGCTGTGGTCATGGTCGGATAATGGGTGCTGAATCAATCGATCTCATGTTCTTGGAATGGCCGGTTCGTGCTAATGGCTCCGAGGAATTGTTATGGACGGATCAAGTTTTGCAATATGCCATTAAGGCATTGGATTCTTGTTACAATTTATCTTTTTAGGCACGGAGGAGAGTCGGAAGTTCCTCTGGGGAGCCACAGATCAAAGTAAGTTGTTCTGTGGTTTGGGATTTTCTTACATGCATTGGGATTTTCCTACATGTGTTCGATTCCCTCGGCAGCTATTTGTAAAACTATTTGGGGTAAAGTGGCAATTGTGTTAACACCAAAACACCGATATTAAATCATACAGCAAAGACACTTCTGAGAAAGCAATATATATTTATGCAGAGGCATATTCATGGAGGAATGCTAATTTATTCCACGATTATTTTCTTTTCTGTTCTGCATCATTTCCAGACATAATCATCAGACGTGTCCGTCATAATCATAAGACCCTGCGGCATGTCGAGTCGTTTTGTCACATCGGTAGTGTGATACAGCGGAGGCATTTGCATATGCAAATTATTAGGTATTGATCTACTAATTTAATGATTCGTTATTATTATATTTGATTTACCTGCGTTTTATGAGTATTTGAAAAAAAAAAACAAATAAACTTTCGACTCGAGTCTTGTTTCAGGATATAAGGCGTGTAGGTACCTACAGATATTTAGTTACCCAACAAAATTACTGTGTGTTCACTGTTCACCGTCAGTTAACACATGCGGCCTTTGTCTTAAGGTACTTGCTTACTGTATAAAAAATTACGTAACCCGGCTAGTACCGAATCCTACCGGAGTATTTAGCTCTGAACATTCAATCACGATCGAGAGAAATGACATGTTTCCCTCAGCGGCCTCCTCTGAGAAGTGACTTATCTTCTCATGACTTAATCCACGGATCACTCGTGTAAATCTGCAGATCGGTGTGAAACTGTGAAGGAAAACACCCGCCACTTTCCATTCCGTGCCGCGCGCCCTGAACGCCACCGCCGCGGAACACCATGGACACAATCGATTTTTCGGTGAAAGCCGTATGTCCGAAGTTGAAATTTTAAAGAAACTATGTTCTTTTCCGCATTAATTTGTTTGTGCAAATGGTTATTTTAAATACAATGAACTGTTTGACACGCTTTCTTTATTAATGCACGCACCGACGCACCACGTTAGATGTTTTCTTGAATAGTTCAGAAACAAAAGTGTGTGGAAAATAATGTCCAACTATCACGTCAATGCAACTTATGAGTAAAAAAAGGAAGCACTAGAACTTAGGATCACAATTAATTCGATGTTATAGTGAAATTATGAAAACGTAATGTATTGTAAAGTACATGTATTAATTATAAAAAAAAGTTGTCGCTGGTCAATCCTGTTCCCGGCAGCCCTTCCTTCTGCCAGCTTTTTACCTAAAGTACCTATATCTGTTTATACACCTATTTGACCTATGACTGTTTCTTTCTTTTCAGGATCAACTAGGCAGCACGAGCAGCAGGGCAGGCCTAGACGCCAGCAAACGCACAAAATGTGACCACCGACCGACCGACCAAAACGACCCAGCGAATATTCATGAATCCCTCAAGATTACATGATCTGCGCACTAATTTATTGTACTTAACTTTAATATAACGAATCTAGTCGCCATAACACTTTTAACATGAAGCAATTTAGACTGTAAAGATAAGAGGATAGAGTTGACTATCAATTTTTAAACTAGTACAAAGATTAAGGAATTGATGAGACAGTACAAAGAGGGAAGGCTAATGTTGATTTAATAATAAATTGATTCAATTAGAAGTTCCCTAAGGATTATTCAAGATGTCTGCAAGTGAGTATTTTATTTTATTACGTTTAATAATTTTTACTTATTTATAACATTATGGCCATCAGAAATATCTGTCATTAAAATGAGAAATCGTGAATCCCTAGATTTCAACTATGCGGCTTTAACGCGATCTGTTTTACAAGATAAGTAGGATGTCTAATTGCATAATTAACCACAAGGTATCCTAGTTGTGATAGAAAAGCGACATAATGCCACATTTCCCGAACACGAAAGCATCATGTCCGCCATCAGCTGCGGCGGTTATGGTCGCCGCGCCGCCGTGCTTTCTTTGTAATGCGCTGCGGTAACCTACTGCTCTTATTATGCCGTAATATACTGCTTGTGGGTTTCGCATATTTAGTGGATTTGCTGATGAATGGGTTTGCACATTGATAGTAGTTTTTAATTTAATAACATGAGTTCTAGTTCAAGTGGGGATGAACGCTTACCCAACTTTTGAATGAGTGCGGAACTACGGATGCACGACGGATCTCGCTGTCTTTGACTGCGGAAATTACGCTGTTGACGACTCAGTTCGGTTATCGACCCCTGGGAGAAAGAATAAATAAATTGGCATTGATAAAAGTCCATTGTTCAATAGCAATGATGTGACAATGACACTCAAGCGACACGAAAGGAATTGCCAAACATATTGATCCTTTGAGCGCCATAGATTGATGCTATATTTTATTTATTGCTTAGCGGCACAGTATACCGCCAATGAGGATGGTGCTCAAAATTACAATTTACTAATTCAACATTCATTACATTTGGCCTGGCCATGGCCTATGAGATGAAGCCATGAATTTCTATGGGTAACCCAAAATCCTGGGGTGGGCACTAGACCATACTGGGGCGGGCAACGGCCCACCCGGCCACCCCCTATATACGCCAATGCAGAAGAGAGAGAGCAATTAGTTATGTTAAGTACATAATATGCCTAATTGGATCTACGGGTTGCAGTAGATATATATAATCTATATAATCATCAATAAAATGTATTCTATACTAACCATAAACCTTCCATAAATATGATCATTTTTAATTCTTCCATGTCTAAAGCTTCATGTGCGATCCGTAGTTCATCGAAGTTGTTTTAGAGAGTTCAAAGAACTCTGATTCGACTAGCTATACTCATAGTAATTACGAATCAAGATATAGGTTTAAAATAAGCAAAATTCAACAGCGAAATATGTTCTATTCAATTCAATTTTTATAAAAACAATAATTCCATAATTCTTTTCATAAGTTGACAGCTTGACAGCAGATTCTTATTAATCATTGTCAATTAGTGTTGCCACCTCTATCACGTCTCTCAATCTCAGTTAAAACACTGTACCATACTTTCAGGTTTCGAGCACTCCGCGATGAAGAGCAGCTTCTCGTTGTCGTCGCTGCGTAGTGCGCCCGCGCCGCCCGCGCGCTGCGACCACCTGGAGCGCCCCTACCACAGCCTCACCAAAAAGAGGTAGGCACACACTAGCAAGCAAAGCGAAATTCACGATAGAAGGCAACGTTACTTACGACAGACAGACGAGAGTCGCCATATGGTCGCCATACATATTTCCTCTTCAGTATGAAGAAAAAGTATGCGTGGAAAAAGACTCTTTGTTATTGCCATAACCTACAGCACAAAATCCATAGATAAGAGTGTATTAAAATCGACAAAATGGTGTTCGGAGAAAATACTTAATAGTAAATAAATACTATAATAATAAGATTTAGAATGTTTGTTAGATCAAACAAACCAACCGACATCAAAATTACAATCCTGTCTACCAAAATCCTTAAAGTGAGTGCTAAATCAGCCTACCTGCGGAAACAAAGAATAAAGGCATAGGGAAAATTTGTCTCAAAGATCAAGTAGGTTCAGATTAGACCAGTTCGAAAGTTACCGATGTGTTGGTAAACCGTGGATATTCTTACAGAAAGGAGCCATGCCGCGAAGCGTGGCGGCGCAGCTGGGGCTCAGCGGCCAGCGGGAGCGCCGGCGACGACCTGTGGCCGCTGCTGCAGCACCACTACGACTACATCATGGACAACCACCTCATCGACACGTGCAACGTGAGTGTGTATCCTATATATACGTAGCTGGAGGCGCAGCTGGGGCTCAGCGGCCAGCGGGAGCGCCGGCGACGACCTGTGGCCGCTGCTGCAGCACCACTACGACTACATCATGGACAACCACCTCATCGACACGTGCAACGTGAGTGTGTATCCTATATATACGTAGCTGGAGGCGCAGCTGGGGCTCAGCGGCCAGCGGGAGCGCCGGCGACGACCTGTGGCCGCTGCTGCAGCACCACTACGACTACATCATGGACAACCACCTCATCGACACGTGCAACGTGAGTGTGTATCCTATATATACGTAGCTGGAGGCGCAGCTGGGGCTCAGCGGCCAGCGGGAGCGCCGGCGACGACCTGTGGCCGCTGCTGCAGCACCACTACGACTACATCATGGACAACCACCTCATCGACACGTGCAACGTGAGTGTGTATTCTATATATACGTAGCTGGAGGCGCAGCTGGGGCTCAGCGGCCAGCGGGAGCGCCGGCGACGACCTGTGGCCGCTGCTGCAGCACCACTACGACTACATCATGGACAACCACCTCATCGACACGTGCAACGTGAGTGTGTATCCTATATATACGTAGCTGGAGGCGCAGCTGGGGCTCAGCGGCCAGCGGGAGCGCCGGCGACGACCTGTGGCCGCTGCTGCAGCACCACTACGACTACATCATGGACAACCACCTCATCGACACGTGCAACGTGAGTGTGTATCCTATATATACGTAGCTGGAGGCGCAGCTGGGGCTCAGCGGCCAGCGGGAGCGCCGGCGACGACCTGTGGCCGCTGCTGCAGCACCACTACGACTACATCATGGACAACCACCTCATCGACACGTGCAACGTGAGTGTGTATCCTATATATACGTAGCTGGAGGCGCAGCTGGGGCTCAGCGGCCAGCGGGAGCGCCGGCGACGACCTGTGGCCGCTGCTGCAGCACCACTACGACTACATCATGGACAACCACCTCATCGACACGTGCAACGTTAGTGTGTATTCTATATATACGTAGCTGGAGGCGCAGCTGGGATTCATGTTTGCTGGCAACTCATTGTATCTTATTTATTATTTACACCCGATGAACTTAACTTTGTCCTGATCCATGAGTGTTGTACTTTCCCTCTTTTTCTCTCTTGCCGGCTCCACATGTTTGGTAAACAACGGCAAACATACAGGACGCAGTTATATGTTAGAGTAAGCACGACGTAGTTCCGTCTCACTCTAACGTATAACTGCGTCTTGTATGTTTGCCGTTGTTTGCCAAACATGTGGAGCCGGCATCTGATGCAATTATTCATCACGTTGTTTGCGGTTTATGTAAGGCCAAGGGTAATGCGACAGGTAATGCGAAACTAGCGCCATCTTCCGATTTTTCCATATATCTTCTAAATCTGATGAAGTAATTGCGAGTCCAGGAACTGGAAAGCAGCTTTAATATCTATTAAATTACTGTACACAACTTTTTGTTTTGTAGTTATCCCCAAAAATTTACCCATAACTGTAGTGGCCGCTTTCGATGTTAACAAATTTTGAGGGGTAAACTATAGTAGGTGTACACAAATTGTATACAGTGATATAATAAAAAATAACCCAAGCTCTACAAAACTAGCGAATTTGACCGAAAACGGGCAAGGCGAAGTTGGCCGCAGTATGGGTTGGGCAGCGAAATGCCTCTCCATCTCCTCCTTTTAAAATGCTGATTGTTTAGACATTTTTCTGTATGATCAAACATGTTTCTTAACATATTATTGATGTTACTACCTAGAACAGGGCTATTGGGATTTATCGGTATATATTTGAAACCTACAGTTTGAATTTTTCATTGATATTTTTTGTTCGAAAAACTACTCGAAATTGACAAAATTCACGTGGAAAATTCGTTTTTTTCAATTTATTTTCGACTGCACGCAATAAAAGCATGAAATAGCTAACTACGTTACTACCTAGAACTCGGGAAAAAGTATTATTCACTTCAAAAAGTTGGTTGAAATTATCAATATATTCGTCATAATATGAAAAAAAAAATTTTTTAAAAGGAATAAGGCCTCTTAAAAGAAATATCATAAGTATCATTTCATATTTTTAAATGTTAATCACCTTCTTTTACTTACATTTCAGGAAGCAAACGGGGAGTTGTTGTCAAACAAACAGCCCGCGCTGCTGCCGCGGCTCAACCCGGCCGCCGGCTTCAATCGGCAGTGGTCGCTGAGCCAGCTGGTCGCAGAGTTCGGCGAGCTCTGCCAGTGGCTGTCGCAAGTGCAGGAGGAGATCTATTCTAGTCCCGAGAACCTGAGCAGCAGGAAGCTGCGGACGGTAAGAACAACCCGCTCCAGCCGACAGTGGGCGCTGAGCCAGCTGGTCGCAGAGTTCGGCGAGCTCTGCCAGTGGCTGTCGCAAGTGCAGGAGGAGATCTATTCTAGTCCCGAGAACCTGAGCAGCAGGAAGCTGCGGACGGTAAGAACAACCCGCTCCAGCCGACAGTGGGCACTGAGCCAGCTGGTCGCAGAGTTCGGCGAGCTCTGCCAGTGGCTGTCGCAAGTGCAGGACGAGATCTATTCTAGTCCCGAGAACCTGAGCAGCAGGAAGCTGCGGACGGTAAGAACAACCCGCTCCAGCCGACAGTGGGCACTGAGCCAGCTGGTCGCAGAGTTCGGCGAGCTCTGCCAGTGGCTGTCGCAAGTGCAGGAGGAGATCTATTCTAGTCCCGAGAACCTGAGCAGCAGGAAGCTGCGGACGGTAAGAACAACCCGCTCCAGCCGACAGTGGGCACTGAGCCAGCTGGTCGCAGAGTTCAGCGAGCTCTGCCAGTGGCTGTTCCAAGTGCAGGAGGAGATCTATTCTAGTCCCGAGAACCTGAGCAGCAGGAAGCTGCGGACGGTAAGAACAACCCGCTCCAGCCGACAGTGGGCGCTGAGCCAGCTGGTCGCAGAGTTCGGCGAGCTCTGCCAGTGGCTGTCGCAAGTGCAGGAGGAGATCTATTCTAGTCCCGAGAATCTGAGCAACAGGATGCTGCTGGGGACGGTAAGGGCCCATCTGATTAATTATGAAAACACCGCGCGCTGGTGGACCGTAAGTCGCGTAGCAGCACAGATATCTGCCCCTGATGAAGAATTCCTGAGTTCGAAACATGTCGGGCAGTTCCTAACAATTTTTACGTGAGTTTAAACCGTTTTTATAAATATTAAAGATGTCCCAGGATATTTTTAATAATATATTATAACCATCTGATTTTTGGATAACTGTCAGTTTTAACTATAACCTAGCAGCTCGCGTAGATAAGGTTACATCATCACTGTATTTTAAACCCATAAAAATCTACTGCTGAACTGAGGTCTCTTTAAAAGACTTCCACATTGAGTTTTATCACTAATAAAGATCAAGAAACAAATTAATATTAAAGTTGAAGAACGAAGAATATGTTCAGAACTATAAATCGATATATTTATAGTACGTAACCGTTAACAACTGGTGGCACTGCGTGTTTTCATATTTTGAATTATGACACGTATTTATTCACTAAATAAAATATTGCTCCTGCTTTCGCAAAGTTAAGCAAACCTACCTCATCATACCACCGCTTGTCCCCAGAGCCGCATGGCGGAGCTGGCTTCGGTGGAGCCGCGCCGAGCAAAGTTCATCGAGCAGGCCAGTGCCATACTTGAGCGCATACCGGAGGCCAGCGCTGAGGTAAATACATATACATAGTTATAAATACGTTTCGAGAAATAAAATTTGTTCTGAAGCACAATCAACAATCAGCACCTAATAAGTGAATAAATACAGGGTAATAAGTTTATTTTAAAATTCCAGGTCACTTGGCGTGTCGACCATTTGAACGCCAAATGGGAAGGCCTTCGTTTACTACTGAGTCCGGAGCAGCCGCAACGAGACGGCGAAGGCACCGACACCGTCGGTTTGTATTGTTTTTATTAGTAATAACAACTACATTTATGTTTATTTGGAAAGCGACATCTATTGAGTTACTTTTAAAACTGATATTGCTTATTGTTATAAGTGTCATCTTTTAGAATACCCGAACAATACGTAATTCGTAAAGCTAGGTATTGTTCAAGCTGACTTAATAGTTTTAGAAAGTTCTCATAGATGGCGTTGTCCAAGTAGGTAGTCTTAGTAGATTCGTCGTTCACGTTTTCGTCGGAAGATGACGCTATAGCAATTAGTTTTGCCTGTCATCACTAGATGACGTGATTCTTGTAGTTCTAAGATTCCATACTAGATGGCGCGATATTTGTAGTTTTACTATTGAACACTAGATAGTGTTAATATCGTGGTAGAACTGATTAAACAGTTATATTAGTCGACACTAGATGGAGATACAAGTTGTATCATTTTTCAATGAAAAAATTTCATAATTACACATAGCAACGAGTACAGATCCCATTTTTATGGATTCTGAGTTTCGCAAACGACAAACAGGAATCCTTCAAATTTGTTTGCAATTGGAATGGAAAAGGAGTGTCAATAGTTTGGGAGGAACAATAAAAAAATTGATACTTGCCATTATTATACTTGGTTAAAAATCATTTGCAGACATTTTAACATACCTAAACTATACATTATTCGCGTAGGATGTCAATCCTAATGTATGCGAACCGTTTCAGACACGTCGCACGAGCTGCGCTGCCTCCGCCGCTGGCTGCACGGCATGGAGGGCCGCCTGCCGCCGCCCTCGCTGGCGGCCGCGCGCGCCGCGCCCTACCACGAGCTGCTGCGGAAGCTCAGGGAGCATGAGGTACGTGCTATAAATGCTATAATGGAACATATATGCCAGTTCCAAGGTTTACCGCCAGAAGCGGAAAATAAGTAGATTGAGATTTATATGCGTAGAAGATTGTAATCATTTTATATTTTTTAGTGCTCAAATTATGACATAATTTATCACTTGAAATATTTTTATTGAGTCTGAATTTTATTTCTATATATTGTTTACAGCGTTTGACTGTGGCGCCACCTATGCCTATCTTTGCATTCTCTGTCGTAAAGATCAAATATGAAAGAGTGCGAGGATTATCTGATCCCAGGTTTTCAGGATATTTGACACTTTTTTTTTAACAACTTTATATTTCTACAACATATCCTATGAACATTCTTTCACATTCCTAACAATTCGCTAACGAACATAATTATGAATCTTGCTATCAGATTACTTCAATAGTTTTTAATTTTGCGATGAAAAAAGATGACCTGGTGTGATTATAAAAAATTTTGGCGATGGTCCCCGCATCAGAAAAACTGTTACTTTTCTAACCACTATTTCTACAACCTACGGGCATCACCTTGTTATTATTTGTTAAATTATTCAGCAATAAATTACTCCAATGAGTGCACGTACGATTCCGACCGCTTACACGTTATCCATTGCGGGGCGCGCTCGTGCCGCGCGGCGGCTGGCCTAATGACCGTCGTAAATCACGAGCGATGGAGCGATGCCCTTAATTAGGTTTGACGTTTCGTGAGTGAGAGCGCTTTGTACATTGTACGGAGACAATGCGCTCTCACTGTCACATAGTATTGAGGGATGCAGTGTAGAAAGTTCCGCGCCTTATTTTTGTAACCTCATATATCGCTCAACAGACTACATGCAAAATGAGGTTTTTGTGTAGTTTATAAAGTTCAAATTTGGAGTAACTGTAGAACTGCCATACGAGTGTAGGAAGAGTGCTAGTTTAAAACTAGACCACCGCTCAATTTTGTCGGCCTATGACCTATTGTTGTGTTTATTCGACAATGTTGTTTTCCGCTTTGCTTTGAAAGGGTGTGTGGCAAGCGAGGGCAGCGACCTTTCAGTGGGATAATCGGTTTCGCAATCCGGTGGAGTGCTCAACTGTCACGTATGTCCACTTCTTTCACATAATGTCAGTGTTGTGTTTAGTATTAGGTACCTATATAATTGTGAATCTTAAGCAGTGCCCCCCATCTGTACCGTGGGAACCCAGAACGATACCTACACCTCGCCTGTCGGGGCCGACACGCTTAGCCAATCGGTTGCCACACGCGCTCACGGCCGGACGCCGCCGATCGCGCTATAAAATCACCAAAAAAATGGCTTCGTCGCGAATGAGACCAACGCGCTGCAGTGTTGCGGGGTGTAAAAACATAAAAGCAACAGACATTTATCCTTTTTTTCTTTGCCGACAGACGATGAAATGTTACTAAAAATTCTTAGAACTTAATAAGCACCTACCTAGAAACTCATTGCATACACTGTTATAATAGATACATGTAATGTTGAATAAATAAACCTACCTACTTAATATACTTAAATTCATAGAAAACATCCACTACCTATATCAACAAGTGACAATAATTTACTCACTAAGATTTACCAAATCTGTTCAGTGTGGCGGGAGAGTGCATTGCACGGCCTAAAAAGGGCGTAAACGTCGGCGTTGTTCTTGACACTTAAGACCTTTTGCAAGGAATGCATTCGCAAAGATAAAACGCGTGATCAGATTATTATAAAACAACTTGTACCTAGTGACTGTTTCGAAGCTTGCAATGCTAGTATTATACAATATGTAACACATTATAATATAGGCACCTACCAAACTTTATTTAGTAAGTACCTACTGTCATCGGGATATATTTAGGTTACTTAGGTAGGTACCTACACAGAGAGTTGTATTTGTTTCAGGTTTCTGGTATGTTCAGATAGAATAGGTAGGTAAGATTCCGATATACCTACTCGGAAATTTAAACGATTTTGATGGTGTGCCGCAGCGCATGTGAATACCTAGGGGTCATCCATAAATTACGTCACACGAATTTCATGATTTTTTGCCCCTCCCCCCGTACTTGTCACAGTTGGTCACATTTGTGAGACCCCCCTCTCTAGTGTGACGTCACAAATTTTGCAAATTTACATTTGGAAATTATTGAATGAAAACAGCGGTTCCGAAATCAGTTTTATTTCCATGTATATTAGTTTTCTATAAAATTAACATCAAATCAAACGAAACAAACAGGCGGTCAGCGTGTAACACTAGTAGAGCGAGTGGTTGACAACATAATTGGTATCTTATATTTACACAGATATAGTTGTATATGTTTTTGAGGTTTTCGTAAAGTAATAGTTTAAATTTCCTGTTTTAACACTTATAAAAGATTTTGAAATGTGACGTCACGAAATTTAAGACCCCTCCCACCCCCTTGTCACACAATGTCACACTTCGTCGACCCCCTCCCTCCCCCTTAACGTGTGACGTAATTTATGGATGGCCCCCTATTTCTAGTAGGTACCTAATGATAATTAAATTTGACTAATAAATTTAAATAAATCGATCGTACTTAAATTAATTTTGACTTTTTATAAAATTGTTTCTAAGCGGTGTCAACCCTAGCCTCGTTTTGCCGGCACGTGCGGCCAACGACCCGCGCGTTCAAGGTCGCTCCATTGTTAAATTGAGTAGGCATGAAAAGCAGTAGGTATTTGCCTTTTTATTCAGACATGGGTATCTGTTCGAAGAACTATTATATTAATCTGTGTCTTAAGTACAATACCGAGTCAGAATTTATTTATAAACAAAACCACAAGCAGTACAATCTGCATACTCGCATTTAAATGACCGTTTTAATAATGGATTACGTTTCGGTTTCCTACGGGTCTATTAATTTGTCTACTAAAAACTAAAATTGTTAGTCGGTAGATCTTCTAATGGGGAAAACAGAATACTTGAATCAGAATAACTGTCAAGTATCCCTACTGAGCTCGCTGGTGTCGTGCGACCAAGATCAGGCTGCGATACATCACACGTGGCTCGCCTTTAACTAATAAAGGTCAAACATGTGTCATTCCGTCTGGCTCGAGTAACCTTTGCTCGCCTATAGATTAATTATCACGACACGGGCAATTAATACACAAATCTTATTTTCCTACTTAAAAAAAACTACTACTTTAAAGAAATCGTGTTACTCTCCCAAGCACTGGTGGAGCTAGTGAAGGAATGGCTCCCCTAAACACAGAACAAAAATATCGGCAAAAACCTATGTGTGCTTATATTAGTTAAGAACTTCCATAGATTCCTCTTGGTTGCCGTTTATCAGATCTTAATATTTATTCTTTGGAATAAGTACCCTTAACCTATGCTTATATAACAAAAACGGCCATTAAAATCACTGTTAGCATAATTATGGACGGCCAATTATAAAGAACAACACCATATTCGTCAAAACCTTATTTTTTTTAAGTTGAATAAAAGTACTCTCTCAGGGTCAGGGGTCATGTTATTAACTCCTTGGATAATTCTGCACAGTAAATTCCGCTAAAGATAATGATGGAAAACAGTCTCCATCTTTACTCGAATTTCTCCAATGAACTTTACGATCCATGATCTCAAAATTTACTCGCGCCGCATTATAAAGCGATAAATAACAATAAGCCAATAGGACACTTCCATAAAGATCGACTATCGCGGACGATCGATGTTTAGGGTTGCACAAATTGCCCCCAACGATCCTTTGCAGCTACACTTACCTGTGTAATGTTGCACTTTCCTGTTGTTTTAGAGTTGAGAATGGCGTTCGGTCGTGTGTTGTGTGAGGGTTTCAGTTGATTGACTAATGTGAGGTGTCTATTCTGCAGTTTTCCGGGCGAATCGCACGACGTCAGGTTAACCTCCGCCTTGACGGGCGATCTGTCGGAGTTATTGATCGCGAGCTCTCGTGATCTTAGTTGGTTATTACGTTATTAGGGTGGTTTATATGCCTTTTCTAGTGGTAAATTAAAAAGCATATAAACACTTAGAATGACGGGCAAGTTATTTATATTTTCAAGTTTAAAATAATATATATGAGATATAAGTTATATGTTTAAAAATACTTTTTATCTCTCCTGTTCGGAAAGTGTCATTTTCATGAGTAGATAGCCGGGTGGAAAATAGCTTTTCCATCCCTAGGGCGGAAAGTAATTCTTCGGAGTCAAAAATACATAATTGCCATCTAGATGCACGTTCGTGACCAACTCAATTAGATACAATCTAGTCGGCCGTGTGTCACGTGGTGTATTTTTGATAGTAAGTGGCCATTGAAAAATGGTCTCCAAAGGTTAGATATAGGCAAGTTTAACTTATTTATATTTCATTATTAAATATAAATTTCATAATACATACATATAATTCCGTCCCACATTTACTGATAGATCGTACATTAACTAAAAAAATAAAATTGATACCATTGGATTGTTTTTTTTTTTTACTTTTTAAATGTTGGCGGTACGTATATCTTAACTTTTTTAATCTATTAAAAATAATAATAATAATAAAAGTTTGCAATAGAAAAAGTGGGCACACGAGATTTAATATAAATACCGTGTCTTTGATTGGTTATTGGTTAAAAATGACATGGACATTAATATAACTCACTCATGACATGCATGCATGTGCGTGTAGTATTTTATTTTCCTCGCAGTCGAAATGAAAAGTAGAGTGTTCAACTCGGGTGAAATTACCCATTTCACCCTCGAACTATTGGCGCTCTCACTTCGTTCGAGCGCCAGATATATCACGGGTGTAATGGGTCACTTTCTACCCTTGGTTCACAATCTACTATTGTTAAAGGAATGGTAAAGGGTAACCTATCTCAAACACTAAAAACCATTGCCCGAATTTCATTTGTCCGAAAACTATTCAAATTATTATCGTTTGTCCGATGACAGGATTCGTACATTTTTCTTTTCACCATTCCACATTTAGTAGAAGTATCGTTTGTCCGAAAAACTTTTCCCGTCACATTCACTTGCCCTATGAGTTGTTACGTATTTTTTTTCGTAGCCCATTTTTCATTTTCCCAATGATACTTTTGGCACTGCATACATTTAAACAAATTTTCAGTTTACCTTTTAACTTTTCCCGCCCCATTCACTTGCCCTCTGAATTGAGATGTCTTTCGTTGAATACCCATTTTTTTCATTAACGTGATATTTTTGGCATTACATAAGACAAAACGGCGCGCCAGCCGAGCGAGTGAACCTAGCGTGCCGCGGCGGCAGCCGGCAAAGCTCCAAAACCGACCTGGCTGGGTTAGGTTAGGTTAGAACTGTGACCACAACAGCGCGCGAGCCGAGCGAGCAAAGCTAGCGTGCCGCGGCAGCAGCCGGCAAAGCTCCAAAACCGACCTGGCTGGGCTAGGTTAGGTTAGAACTGTGACCACAACAGCGCGCGAACCGAGCGAGCGAAGCAAGCGTGCCGCGGCAGCAGCCGGCAATGCTCCAAAACCGACCTGGCTGGGTTAGGTTAGGTTAGAACTGCGACCACAACAGCGCGCGAGCCGAGCGAGCGAAGCTAGCGTGCCGCGGCAGCAGCCGGCAAAGCTCCAAAACCGACCTGGCTGGGTTAGGTTAGGTTAGAACTGTGACCACAACAGAACCACCAGTCCACTTGAGAACAGTCGAGTACTTAGTTAATAAACCGAATCGTTACATCGGACGAATGAAACCAAAGTCATACAAAAAAGTCGAATAATTAATAAACCGAAACGTTACATCGGAAAACTGATATTACGGACAATTGAGATTTAGGGAAACGTGTCATTAGTCGAGTGAATAAAAAACCTAAACAATTAATGCCCAATCGTAAAATCGAATTGAATTTTCGGACAAATGAAAAAAAGTTAAAATGATATTTGTCGAATAGTTTTTGTCAAAACGAAATTCGGATTAACGTTTTTAGTGTTAAGGATAGTTCCAGTCTCCAATTAATCCACTTTCTTGTCGTGTTCTAATGTAGCATATCTCCCCTTTAACTCAAGCTTAAAAATCCCAAATATAAGTTAGGTAAATATAAATAAAACGAAATATAAAAATAGCATCGCGTTACATCAAAGTAAAACAAACCGACTTCATTTCCTTCCCACGACTTCCTTATGGGGAAAACGTCCAAGACAGACGTTATAATATATATCTTAATTACTTTTACGTGTTTTTACGAGCGAACGCCCATATTCGGACGCAGTTTTGCGTTTTAATGATTTATTTTAATTTCATAATGCTCGCAATGAAAATTTTAATATCTTCATTATGTAAGCCTGTGTCCGAAATAGTTGTAATGGGTTTTTAATTATTATTTACCAGCTTCGCAGGTTTAGAGCACCGTCCTTGTAGACGCACGTATAGAATTAAATACATTTTATGCATTTGATTTATACCTACTCGATTACTAAAGCTTAAAGACTCAAAAAAAAACCGTAAAATCAAGGTATTTGGTGTTTAACCTTTACGCTCATTTCCTTTGTTTATTGTCAAGGGAATCCTTCAGACGCTAGTCCGACTCACTCTTGACCGGTTTTTAACTGTTATTCATTAGGTTTTAATGCATCCGGTGTGGCCGGCCCTTTCACGGTTATGCCATATGTATGGGTTAACGTTTAACTTCGTTTCGAAATTATTACGAGTAAACGTCGATAGTCGATACTTGCGGAGAAGATTTTGTACAAGATTTAATTTATGCGGCCCTTCTAACGTTGCAGTATATGTGATGAGAATGATATACGAGTTTTTAATAATGAACATATTTTCTCTAGATGAGATATTGCATAAGATATAATCGGATCGAGGTTTATCTCTGTTGTCACTAAACTTGTCAGGTCAATCCGACCACTGTTGTTTAGTGCTATATATACATGACGATTTCAGTTGATTTGTGCTTAATAATTGAAGTTCCCAGAGAGTAATATTAAATCGAAGTTAGTTTAATTCCAATGAATGCGGCACGTTTATTTTTACGTGAAAGATCAGCGCGTGGCATTTCGGTCTCTATGAATAGTGCGCGGGTCAGCCGCAGCGAGCCGGTGACACACTGGACAAGCTTAAACGATTATAAATATAAACAAATGCCTGACGATACTGCATCGCTACACGCAACGGTTAACGGTTTACAGCCCGAATCTAATGGCATGTCATGACCTGGAAGCAAAATCTACATCCTTAACGCATTCACTACCAGCTACGCATATATGCAGTCACCGTAATACGTTTGTTACTAGGCCACGCCTCCTGGCTGTGAATGCGTTATGTTATCAGACATTGATTTTCGATTAACACCCTTTGTCCCGTGTAAAGCAGCATAAAACCTGCATGTAATAGTCCTTTGTGATCACTGTGAAAAATAAACAAGCCAACTTATGTGCCTGCGTCTTCATGAACGTGAATTTTGTTTTTAGTTTCCTTTTCCTCGGTACAGTCATACATAGTCGTATTTCACTGTAAGTGTATGCGATATATGCGTCCAAATATAAATTGACCAGTGTCCATTCAGTCCTAAAGTAAAGTATATATGTACTACTTTTATCAAAATCACGTTGAAGAATGTTTTGATCTACTCAGATCAGATCATATCGAATAAGACACTTTTTTTATGTAATGTAATTAATTATGCTGTTCGTTATGTTAAGTCTTACAAGTCGACCCACCTACTTACATACATTGTTTGATATCGGTCGATTTATGTACAGCTAGGCTTGATGTTTGTTTAATATTCATTTTCTAACAAGTAATTGCTTTAAGGATAAAAATCCCGACTTACCAGAAAAAGGCCTAACTGATTTTGTCGATCCATCATCATATCATACTAGAGGCCCGTTGCGGCGTCGAACCGCCGCTAGAATATGGAAATCCGGTAGTGTTACAGAAAATAACTACTTTATCGAAAAGAAGTTTTTGGCGAACGAAGAATAAATACTGTAAAAAAACACGTTAAAATAATGTTTTAAAAACGTTGAAACATGCCAGGCTAGAGCTAGGCCTGATAGCCAACTGCCAGTTTCATCGTGACAACTTTTTCAACTCTTTTGTAAAAATAACTTGTGCATTAATGACATGTGATCTGCTGATCTGTTCCACAAATAAAATGTATATTATTTTTTATGGAAAAATTTAATTCATAAAAATAATCCCATATCTTGAAAAAAATATTGACATATTTTCATAGGACCGAAGATTGGTAGAATTTTAATTTGTTGTTCTTTCTTCAGGAAAGAAGAATTTATCAATTTGATCGATTTCTATCAATTTCCAGAAAAAGCACATGAATCGAAACGACAGATTTGGGCACTCACTACGCAGGTTTTAAAAAGGAAATCATGTAGTGCGTAACTGTTTATGTATTCATTTATAATAGCTCGTCCACAATGCCAACTCGTCCACATTTCCAACTCATCCGTATTCCCACCTCGTCCACAATGCCAAGTCGTCCACATTACCAACTCGTCCATACACCCAACTCATCTACATTGCCAACTCGCATTCATTTCCAACTCATCAACAATGCCAACTCGTCCATATTGCTAACTCGTCCACAAATACAACTGGTCCACATTTCCAACTTGTCCATAGGCCCAACTCGTCCACAATTCCAAGTCGTCCACATTTCCAACTCGTCCATATTCCCAACTCGACGATACACCCAACTCGTCTATAGAAACTCGTCCTTATTATCAGCCCGTCTTTATTGCCAACTCGTCCATATTCCCAACTTGTTCATTTTGCCAACTCATCCACATTCCCAACTCGTCCATATTCTCAACTCGTCCGTATTACCAAGTCGTCTTCATTGCCCACTCGTCCGTGTTCCCAACTTGTTCATTTTGCCAACTCATCCACATTCCCAACTCTTCCATATTCCCAACTCATTCACATTGACAACTCGTCCATATTACCAACTTGTCCGTATTACCAACTCGTCTTCATTGCCAACTCGTCCATAATGCGAACTCGTCCACAGGTGTGCAGGTGTCTATGGGCGACGGTAATCGGTTTCCATCAGGCGATTCGTTTGCTCGTTTTCACCCTATGACATAAAAAAAACTGCCCACTTTTCCATGTTCCCAACTTGTCAATTTTACCAACTCATCCACATTGCCAACTCATCCACATTTCCAACTCGTCCATATTCCCAACTCGACGATACACCCAACTCGTCTACAATACCAACTTGTCCTTATTATCAGCTCGTCTTTATTGCCAAATCTTCCATATCACCAACTTGTCCGTATTA
Organism: Apotomis capreana; assembly: GCA_947623375.1. Lineage (NCBI taxonomy): Eukaryota > Metazoa > Arthropoda > Insecta > Lepidoptera > Tortricidae > Apotomis > Apotomis capreana. Next base: position 31,883,578 of record OX392499.1, on the reverse strand, counting down.
CCAAGTCGTCTTCATTGCCAACTCGTCCATATTCTCAACTCGACCACATTTCCAACTCGTCCATTTTACCAACTCATCCATATTGCCAATGTAGATACATTCCCAACTAAGCTACTTTGTCAAGTCGTCCATATTCTCAACTCGACCTCATTTCCAACTCGTCCATTTTACCAACTCATCCATATTACCAATGTAGATAAATTCCCAACTTAGCTACATTGTCAACTCGTCCATATTCTCAACTCGACCACATTTCCCATCCCGTCGACATTCAAGCGGAAGGACTTAGTTTTTTCTAGTAAAATACTATTTAATTTACCATAACTCATGCTATTTGCTTTGGTTTCTTTTTTGATGGACTTATATAATCATATTTAAAATAATCTATCATAAATTTACTTATTTGAATGACGTTTAGTTGTACTTACTACATTTTTTCTGCTTTGATTTATTGTAAAACTCGCTTATAAAAATAATCTATTCTTGAATGACGGTCAGTTTTTCTGGTCTTGCGAGCACCAGTCCAACTCGCACTTAACCGGCTTTTTCCTCCACATTTTTAACATGCGAAAAAAGTTTCCATATCAACATTTTAAAAAGAAAAACAACCTGGCAATTTAGATCATTGACATTATAGCCCCCAATAAAAAATACATTAAAAGTTGTCAGAATATGATTACTGTCATTCATTGTCAACAAACTGTAAAATTATTTTTGCATATTCGTACATGTTTTAAGTGTTGCGGATATTATGTTGCCGACTCAAAAATAATATTTCATCATACTGAACAACTTACTACAGGTTTGTGAGCAAATCATGCTTATTATTATTTGGTCATCTTAAGTCAAAATAGGGATCACAGGTCACGTGGTCAATGTCACGTGGTTAGCGCACAGTAGTTTTTTCAAATCCATTTTTCAGTACTTTTTCGGGAAAAAATTAAAAATCCAAGAGTTTTATGCACATCTCCAGCATGGGACGAATCTAATGACATATCATTTATCAAAATCGGACCATAACTGTAGATCTGATGGGATGTACAAAAATCGGCCTCGCGTAATATATATATAGATTGCGTTTCGTCTGTTACAAACGATGTTATGCAGTGCTATGGAGACACCTTTTTTGGTGACTGTGTAGTCTGATATTTTTCAAGCAAAAAATATAAACTAAGTACATCAAAAGGGATAATCCGTTCGAAGGTACAAATATACACAGACAAACCTATAAGGCGCCATTTTTTTGGTTGGGGTAAAATAGTACAACTTTACAGTCAGTAGACGATTTGCATTAAAAGGTGTCCACTTTTAAAATAAGACCATATATTAATACGAGTATCTCTACTATACCTGAGTCATGCGACTGACAGTTCCCTACACCCAAGTAAAGCAGTACAAAACACCAAACGGTCAGCGGGCGCCTGGAAAACGCCATAAGTGAACCAAGCTAATAAACTGAGTTAATTCACGCACTTGATCCAGTTTACTGCTCTTGATCGTAAAACTAGTTTTTTTGCATTGACAGCTTGTTACGTAGGTAGACACGGCAAAGTAAAAACTTGTAGTCGACTACGTGAGTAGGTATACTTACTACCTTACTTGTATATACTAGCTTCAAGTACTGAAATAATGCAATTAAAATGCTACCTTAAATCTAAACCTTTAGGATTGTGATTTATGTTGTAAATGTGAAATTATCATGTTGAAAGCTACTATATAACAGAAAATAGACGCTGCCATAAGAAAATATCCTTAACTAGCTAGTGATATTTAGAAGATAACATTCTAACAAGCACTGTGCTGCAACGTTTATAATACAGCACGATTATTTACTCGCTTTATATATCTGTCGCATTTAATTTGGTTTGTTACATAATACGTATTATATATAGTTAGGCCGTTGTTAGTGTTATAATATAATAAATACTTAATGGTTGCTTGCGCAGGATTTATTCAGTACGCTCAGCTGCTATCTGATAGTAAAGTGTCCGAAAATATCTAAGATTAACCTAAATCTAGTGGGATACCGAGAACTTTTAGAACATATCAATCAAGTTTCTAACCCGTCGTTCCATTAGTTATTATTGCAGGTGCCTGTACTGAATTCCTCAGTAATTCGTTCTAGTTATGTTGTAATTGTTCGCGATAACAGCCAAAGTTCAATCTCATTGTTGTTATGAAAGATGCTACCATCGCTATGCTACTCTTTCACCGTTACACCATTTGATTGACAGACGACCCGCTACAGTGTCTATAGGCATAATAACGCATAATGCCAGCTTGTCTCGCAGTTACGTAAAACCCACAAAGGTAGAATTAATTAACAAAAATTTCGTAACGACTCATAAACGGTTCATTTGTTCCGCATATAATCTCAGTCGTCAGAGACAGGTCGTACGCGAGGGGACAGTTTTTGCACAATGCGGTGATAAGATCAAGTGTCGATACGGTGGCAACTTTCGACCCGGCGGCGCGTGATCGCTGATTGATAAAAAATAGATTAGTTTACGTCCGTACAGGGTCGCAGTACTCAGTAGACATAATTTAAGAAAAAACCCGACTTGGCTGCTCATTCATATATGAACTTCAAATTCGAGGTCTAGAATCTTCGAGAAATTCGGCTTCCTCTTCCTACTATTTAGAATATATTTTGCATTGTCAAAAGAGTTGCTTTTGATCCCTCTGCTGTCGATCGATGCGTCATTCATTAGTGTTCTGCCATAAATAGGATTTTGTATACCTAGGTGTTTGTGGGATCTTATCAGCACGTGTTAGGCATCTATTATTTGTCGTTTCTCAAATCGAAGAAATGTCTATGGTTCTTAACAACCAAATAGGCCTTATGGTGGGCGACAGTATTTGCACAATCCGAGATACGATCTACTGACTATTCAATGGCAACTTTCGACCCAGGGGGTATATACGCGATTTGCTTGATTGATAAAAAATAAATGAGTTTAGAGTTGAAACCGTTTCTTGCAATGTACACAACATTGATCTAATAGTACTATAATTACGTTTAAATCTTATAGCTGGCATGATATATTGAGTCCTAAGTTCATAACCCTTATATTTCAAAATCGTTTCGTAAATGTTATGTGTATTTGTTATATCTACATAATAATATGTATATATTGTTAACACACCACAATTGTATATATCTTCCTTGTATTCTAGTGTTTTTATTAAATATGTAATGCACCATTTGGTATAATTCATTAAATACTGATGAGGGTTCGTTTTGATAAGATATATTGACGATTATCGAACGTAATACAATAGGATGATCAGCGTTTATGCCAAAAGGGAAACCTTAATTGATCAAAAGAAAGTAACCTGTCGACATGTGCGAAGCATCAACCGTAACTGTTTGACTGCGTGTGATTGTTTTGTTCAAAACCGGAAAAAACAAAAGGTAATTTACAAAAATAGTAATTTACTTGTTCCGCGAATTTCCCTTTACCGTTTTGAGTCGCTTTCTCCGGAGCCATCTGCGGCGTGACGTCACGTGTCACTAACGTAGACGCTGATGTGATTTGTATCAACCACTTTGTAGTGCCGACACGCATGCTACTGCGAAAATCTCTGACAGATCAAACTTGCGAGGAAAAATATCGACTACTCAAGTATTTTAACGAAATATAAATCACCAATTCACCATTGCGAATCTGTTTCTTGAAGTCTCGATTATTCTGTTAGAACCAAAATGGCAAAATAGATAGGCAATGGAAGAATAGGTACAAAGTAAAACTGGAAATCTCGGATAAATAATAAGTGCTATACTTTATTATGGTTTGGAAGTGCCTTTGCCTTACAGTTAAGCCTGCCTACTTGGATTTTGTTAAACAAATTAATACAAGTGGGGATTAGGTGTTGGTACCTAGAAAAGTTTGCAATTAACAGAAAAAGTAACTTCGGAAATCACGGTTTTTATTATATATTTTTCGTAATGTTGAAATGGAAAACGAAAAGATTTCGAATAAATGTACGAGCCCTGAGCTATATACAACCAATGGTAACGTAACCGAGCATACAATCGAAGGCGGCACGCTTCGTGCCAGGTGTGGTCAACCCGCGGTCAATAATTCTCGCGACGGTGATACCATCGCCCCCTGGTGGCGAGGAATGCGTCGGCTACCGCATTGGTTTGTTACCACTGGACAGACAGGGTTACCACGAGATCTGAATATCACAATTTTTTTTTAAATATTCATTTGGTTATGAAAATAATTAATTAATTGTCGTCGCTGAATTAATAATGGTTTTTATTTATTAACTTAGCTTGCCTACGGCTCTGTCGTCGTGGAATTTAAATTATGACAAAATCTATTTACCCCTATCGCCATGAGGTAAATTGCAAAAAAATAAATACAGTAATCAAAATTGGTTCAGTATTTTTTCCGTCTAACGGAATTGCATGCATCCTTGTATGCATTGTTTCACCTTCTACAAAGCATGCTTTAGGTACATAAATATGCCTACTATCTTGAAGAGATCCAGTTATTTTTCAAGGAAGCTGGTACTTATGACCTATGTATAAATCGAATGCCATAGTATCTTTCCTCTCACTCTCCTTCCCTATCTCTACCACCATTATTTTCGCACAAATTAATGAAGTCAACATAGTGACAACCTTACCAGACTTTCGTAATAGAGTTTCCAGCTGGGACGTCAAATTGCTGGTGACATTTCAAGCGCTCAACACGCCGTTAGGGTTGACACGCTATCGATTAATTTATTGCAATACCTGAACATTTCTTATCTGGATTATTTAATAGGAGAGTCGTAGGCTTGTTGCTTGTGTCAAATCGTTATAATCATTATACTTAAGTAGATTCAGGAACAAGTCAGTTGACATTATCAGCTAGATTGGATACTTTATCAACAAGTAGGTATTCGTAGTACAATTTCTCTTATGCACGTGGTAAATAAAATTGATCGCTATCTGTAGCTACACCGGCGTGCAACATATAGGTACTAAACTTCAAAGACGACATGGTAAGTAATGCGATCCCTTCATCTCGAAGGTTCCTTTCTAGAAGATTCCAGTCGTGAGTGCAGCTCGGGAGGTAAACGTAAACAATGCGTCGGGTTGCGCGTGAGTCGATGACCGAACACGACCTTGCGACGGAGCGTTCGGACCTTAGAAAGGTAACAATCGAACTCTCACTAGGGTTTCGAATGCGCATGACCGGTCAATATAAGTACTTACCCTTCGCAGTAAAATACAACAATCCACCGGTCTACCTGTTAAAATGTTTGTCACGAAGTTAACTTATGGACAGTATTTTCGCCAATGAGGAAATGTAAAAAAAGCAATAAATTTAAAACCTTAGCATGAAAAGAGGATTCGCTCACTCCTCATATAAGAGGTCATAGGAGGAGGATAGACTGGCAGACATAACACTCTTAGGGCCTCATCACACTTGCGATTTGCGAGCGAGTTTTCTATACAAATAAGCGTCGCGGCGAACTCGCTGCGTGATCGCCTTCATACAAAATTCGCTCGCAAATTGCGTGTCAGAAGGCCCTAAATTTTGCGTCAGTTTCCATCATTACATTAGGAAGTTGTAAGAACTTTCCTGTTAGTCATATCAGTTGAACTTCATGCATAGTGCCCAGCCTTGTAACTGGTCTTGTCATCCAATCTTTACAGTTGAACTTTCAAACATCCCGGGTGGACGTATTTCCACGAGGACTGATCGAGAGCCATAATTAATATCAGCGATTCCAATCCATCCTTTCCCTATTGAACCCCCAATCCCATATTGAATCGGGCTATTAGCAGGCGCGCGCGCATTCGAGATAGCTGCGTGCTAATCTTCGAATTTAGAAAGCCGCGCGAAAGTGGCTCCACGCAGCGGCCGTCGTCGATAACGCAGCTATCCCGACAATGCTCGCCACTGGCGATGCAGTCGATGGATCTTTTTAATATACCACACATACCTACAAACAGGGCTGTGCATAATGTTGAAAAGACATTTCTCGAAAGCCCGCCTATAGACGGAGACTCACTTTGTAAGCCCAGGCCAAGTCTTAATGCTATTAAGCTATTATCAACCCTTCCTATGAGCGTCCACGTGTCAAGGGGCTTATTTATAAAGTTATAAAATACCTTGTCCTACAGGCCTAAATTATTTTTCGTCTCGTATTAGATCATGCGTAAGCCATTCATTGCCTCAGCATACCTGCTAATAACTTGTGAGGTTTTGGGAATGCAGATGATCCGGTATCCAACATGGATGCAATTTCTGAAATCTGTGCCTTAGAAAACCAAGTGGGAGCTTTTATTTTGGGACTGAGTTGCGCGATTATGCGACATGCGAGGAAAAATCCTCCAATACCAAGCTAGATACCTAATACGTTAATCCTGACTCTTCAGCGAGCGTCAGCCTAGTTATTAAACTTTGAAATAATTATTATATCAGTCGTCGCAGTTCTAACATTTTACTCGAAAACATCCGTTAGACCACATAATCACTCAAGTCTGATTATGTCATTTATGTCTTCATGTTGTATCGTGATTCTGCCGGCCATTATAGAAAACATACAATGTCTCCGGTATTAAATTGTAAACATCTAGCCCCGGCGATCGGTCATCATCAGATGACCGTAGCCGAGAAAGCTGTAATGCTCCCAACTGAAGCCTAGCCTCCAGTGACGGGTAGCGTATAGCCTGCCTGACCTCTGCTCCGCGAAGATGAGACCACACGGGCGATAATTGAGCCATGGGAGAAATAATTATAAAGATATGGAAAACCTCGTTACATCCCGGTAAAGGTTACTTTGAGATATTCACGTTTCTAATGGAAAATGTTGGTGAAGAATTCATGTGAGGTATAGCCTGCCTTCTTACTCTGATCCAATCATTACTAAACGTACCTACCTGTCCAACCCATGAAGAAGCCTGTGCATCCTTTTAAGTCCTATTTAGCTGTATCAACAGACCGTCAAGTACCTACTGCTCGACATGTTACGGTCCTGTGACATGAGATCTTTGAGTCTCGGTTCTTTAAGTAATATAGGCAAGAATTGATTTAACTTTAATATCGCTATACGTACCGCAACGTGAGGTTGTCAAGGACTTCAGGGCCTATTTGGTAAAATAAAAATTAAAGCTCTAATATCTAATTCCCATCGCAATAGTTGGACCAAAGGTCTTATACCAGGAAATATGTATGTTCCTAATATTCCAATGGTAAAAAAAAACGGACTTAAAAGTTTTTCTTTTGCTTTGTACCAAATATCACCTTACGGGATTTGAAACTCGTAGATGCAATAAATACCTGTTTCTCATCATCATCAATTATATATGTTAGTAGTTCTCATTTTCCCTCTTGGCACAATGGCAATAAGGGTCAAAAAGGTACGCGTTTCAGTTTCCTTGAATGTAACAGTAACAGACCAATTTGCATTACATTGTTACTATAATAGATCAGACCAATTAACCACATTGATACCAATTTATGAGTTTTATGGATTTTCGTCAGTCATAGTCGTTTACAGAAATACCATAGCATTAATTCAAATATATTGCGATGTTAATTTTATTATAGCTTTTACAAGTCTGATAGGTTAAACGTTTCATAAGATTAGATTTTTACATTCATTCACTTTTATGTGCAATTTAGTGTGCCAAACAGATTGGCATGCCTGCCCTTTTCTATCGTGATTAAAACATTTGCAGCCAACTGCAACTGCTATGTCTTTTTAACTGGACATTTCTGTAACTTAATTAACAGCTTTATCTTTAATCCGTGAAAGTAATGTTACTTGCGGCATAACACCTTTCCACGTCTTTATGGTGTTGAACGATTTTGCCAATTTCAGCGCAGTTTCTTTGCTAAACTAAATTAACGATTATTCTCTTGTGCTAAGATTGAATTTATGTTCTATAATAGTTTAGCATACAATCGAAGCTGCTTCCAATTGTGGCAGATTTTAAATTACGTTATTATGTTAACGTTATCGTTTTAAATTGGTTATAGCAATTAGCTATGGCTTGCGTTTAGTGTACGATGAATTAAATTATCAGCTTTCACGCCAGAGCCGGTTCAGGGTTTAAGACTGTAATTTTGTCCTTAAAGAGTTTAACGTCTCAATTGCAATTAAAGTACTTACAGCAGCACATATTATCCATGTGAATAGGGGGAAAAAAGTTTTATTTTACCTATCTTGCAAGTACACATAGTTATTCAAATTATTCGTTTCACAACAACTATGAAGTGTCGGCTGCACCTTAACCCGGAGAATAAAGAATATATCGGGTGTTCCAGAAAGTATAAGCACGAGTTCTATATAGAATTAAACGAAGCAACATTAATTTTTAACCATTTTTTATAATGAATCATGCAATTAACATATTGTGTAACCAATCAAATAAAAATAAAAAAACAACATCATTAATTGTAAGCCAAAGACCGGACCTTGGACCTGACACTAGACATAAGCTTCAGCACAGACTTGTTACCGACGACTTTGGAGGCTCTCAACCAGTTTCTTTTGAAAGCCTCAATGGAATCCGCAGGCTTGGTGTTTTTCCGGAGATATGCTTTGGTAAGTGCCCAAAAAGTCTCAATAGGCCTGGCTTCTGGGCAGTTTGGAGGATTCTTATCCTTAGGCACGTATTCGACTTTGTTATCTTTATACCAAGCTAACGTGTTCTTCGAGTAGTGCACGGATGCCAAATCCGGCCAAAATAACACAGGTCCATCATGCTCGCGGATCATTGGCAGTAAGCGACGATTTAAGCACTCGGTGATGTAGGTATTGGACTTCATTGTTTGCGTAGTCACAAATGGCTTAGATAATTTACCGCACTCACAAATAGCTTGCCAAAACATTGCTTTTTTACTGAATTTTGCCGTGAAGATGGATTTGTTGGCATCACTGATATCCTGGCCCTCTCGTACGGTATAAAATTGATCACCTGGGAGCATTGAGGTATTATTTATAATAGAGCCACAGACCCGAACAAAATTGACGAAAAAAGTGGCACTGCTGTCATGTTCAAGTAGATGCCAATAACGCTTATTTATAATTTACAACAACATAATTACTTCGTACAAAATAACTCTTTACTCAAACGTTTAAATGTCAAATTGGCTTACTTACTTATACCACAAATATTTTTCGAGTAAATTAACTTTTTTAGCGTATTCTGACTCATGTCTCTTGTCAAACTTGGAACATGGCACGAATGGAGCAGATTTTAATAGTTTTACATACTAAAAATATTTTAATTATTATTTTATTTAGGTATTAAAATATATTTGTTGTTTGAACTAAATAGACTCGTAAATTGTTAATATCAAATTAAGTTACGTTTTTATTTAACAACTGCATAAAAGGGTCCCGACACTGCATAGAAGGGAACAGTAATAATGACATTATGATTTCTCAACTCATCTTGTTCTAGTATGTGAAATGAGAGTATGTCTTTAAAGTTTGATAGCGTGGCGTGAAAGTCGGTGGCGTAGTATGCACGGCAGGACACATTCTTTAGGTATTCTTGGCGTTCAAAGGTTTAAACTGACAGTGTCTAGACTGTGAGACAAAATAAAACAATGACAACAGAGCAATTTTTTTATTAATTTATTAATGTAACTTGTAGGATCTGCCTGTAAAAGGCATATTTTCATAGCACTGGCTCACTCGCCGCCGCTCACATAGCAATGTCATGCGTCCACTCTCGCCCTCGGCTCGCGTGTAACTAAACGCAGCATCCTATATGACGTGCGCCTGAGACTACTACCACAAACACTACATCGCTATTTTACGCTTCTTTTGTTACATTGTCATTTTTTTACGTTTTTATTGAGATATTAAAGCTGTGTTGAGTGAAAGACTTTTACGCTTCTTTTGAATAAACATAAAAAAAAACATATATGATCATGCCGAACGAAGACACGAGAGACGAATTATTTGGCTGAAATTATTCTTGACGTCTGTCTCTTACTAAACGTGACCTCAATTTCTCACGTTGTTTAGGATCGCGTGGGAACCTTTAATAAAAAAATAGGATAATTATTTATTGCACTCCTTTATTAATTTATAAAATATAAAACTATAGCGACTCCTTAGATTTTTGTTCTGTGATGAGGTGCATTTTGTAGGGACAAAGTTAATAATTCTAATCTAAAATATGCTATGATTTTACATAGGATTCGTTAATTAATCAATAGAATCTGCGTAAAAAAGAATATTCCGACCATTTTCTTTATTTTATAGCTGTTATTTCTGCAATTTTTCACTGAAAATTAAGTCATTTTTGAGACCCGTCACGTGTCATGGTCTAAACGAGACTGATCGCCCAACTAATGCGATTTGTGATTTTGCATTAGTTGGGAGGGTGCCATTTTTTCCGTCGGATTGTGTGTCCATGTAATTAATACGTCAATGCCTGGGAGCATTTTATAATCAAATTTTATGTAAGTCTCGTCATCCATTATAATACATGCAGATTTTCGGCACAAAAGAGTATCATAAAATTTTCGAGCTCTTGGCTTTACACTTGCGACCTGCTTGCTGCTTCGTTTTGGTTTTTTCTGTTTTTTAAATGTTTTAAGACCAATTCTTGCTTTGGCTCGATGAACATTGCTTGCCGATGTCTGTAGTTTTTTGGCCACATCCCTAACAGATAGATCGGGTTTTCTGCTGAATGCTTCAGCGATTTTCCGGTCTAAATTTCGGTTTGCAGGTCCCGGTTTTCGGCCGCTTTTGGGTGCATCGCAAAAAGAGTATTCTTCGCCGTACTTTCGTATAGCTGTACGTACGGCTCCGATGCTGACTCCCTCCGTTTTCGCCAACTGTTTTAACGTTATGTTAGGGCCTGTACACCATTTGTGCACGATAATTTTACGTTTTTCTGGTGAAATGCCTCGCATTTTGAGTATTTTACAGAAAGGCACTTCAAATAATAACCGTATTTGTTGGTAACCATGGAAACAGAAAACCTACATTTAAACTTTTTTTTTATCGTTATTCAGAAAAAAATAGTAGCACTTCAAATATGTGCTTATACTTTCTGGAAAACCCGATACATACGTAAGACGCTGTATTAAATGACATTATTAAGACATATTTTCTCTATATTTTTGTGATAGATGAATATGGTTATATTTTATTCTTGATTGTGTGCCTAATATATGTACTGGAATAAGCAGAGCAGTCCCGGGAAATTTTAATATGGAAGTACAAACTATACAAAGATTTCCGGGTATTACGTACCAGGAGGGGTATTCGACCAATTTTAGAGATATAATGGAGATCTCTCATTTTCATCGCCATCCGTCACTTTTGACGTGTGCCTACTTGACAAGTGGCGATATCGCAACTTCGTCAATTCGGACGCGCAAAATTTTCGTTTCCTTTGTATGTGACGGCATAAATAACAGGCGCATACTTTAAATTGACCGCATAGTACGTGAAATTGGTCCGTTACGTTTCGTTCAAAACAGAAATTTATATACATGAATAACATTTTTGACAATCATTATCGCCTTCGTATTTCCAAAATTGAGATGAGATATGTCACTTTTAAGCTCATCGCATTTAAATGACAGTTCAATGGCGATATAACTGTTATCTAATGGAGATTTGACGTTTGGAGATATCTCCAACGGCATTCTCGAATTGGGCCCCTGCACTGTACATGGTCAATATCAATAAGAAAATTAAAATAACTTGTACTGGGGTTCCAATCGAACGTATGTTATGTTGGCCTTTCCTTTGGTTGGTTGATCTTTTTTTCTTGTAAAACCGTCCTAATGCATTTACTGCTCATGAACTTCACACTGAGCATCTCTTGATCTGCATTTTTTTTTTAAATATCTCCAGTCTTAATTTGGTTTGTTTCATACAAGTTAAATGTTTTTTTCCATGTACGCAATCCAATGCTAAATTGACAGCATATTAAATGTCAAATAAATAATCGCAATTTTACGATACCCTGACTTAACCATTAAACTTTGAGGTCTAATAAATTATGTAAATTATATTTTTTTGAATGTACAAAAGAAAATTAGATCAGTTAAATGAGTGGAATCGAACTTTATATTTAAATCCCATATTCAGAGGCAGGCTGTATGTGGGTTAGGACCACCTTAGGTCGTAGTACAGTAACAGTTGTTTTCCCTATGTTTTACAGGAAAACAAAAACAACCAATCCGCTGATAACCTCAGTCCGTACGTGCGCTTGCGCGGTTAATCGCGCGCGGCCATTACTCAGCATTATTAGTGGCATTATTAATATTTGTGCGGGTTATCACCTGACGCATAAATCCCAGCGTTCAGCGCCTTATCTAGATCAGCATTAGCGAGCCCATAACTCAGGGCTTATGTAATTAGGCACGTGCTAGGAAGGCTGTAAGCTCTGGGGTTGTAAGACTTGAATAGATAGACAAAGGTATTTTTTCAAACAAAATTTTAATGTTTAACTTAGGTAACTTGTAATGTTTTGCAAAGAGACTAAATTTCATGGCATGAATTATTTCATGGAATTTGGAATTTCTTCACATGACAACCATAATTTTAACACATTTTTTAAAACAGTTTCATGTTTTGACTGACATCTGTTCACTAATTCTTAAGTTATAACTGAAATAAAAAACTGCATAACTTTAGAGAAAGTATCAGGAAACAGGAATCCGTCGAACTGCGTGGATTGAAATGATAACAACATTTTAGTTCCAACCTGTGTTTACCGAGCGAGCCTCACTCACGCCTTGCCTGGCTTGGTGCTTGTATACTGTTGCTTAAGAGTGGAATGTTTCTTCACGTACGTTCTCTATCCGTACGTAGAAATGGACGCTCTCTGCTTTTATTTCGTCCACTGACGCCTGATGTCACATAAACAATTTTGAGTTCAAAAATTATGAGCTAAAAAAACGACGTTTGATTATAGTATGCGATGTTGTATAAAAACCGGCAATGAGTTAGAGTACAGAAATACCCATGCACCGAGTCTACACTATTCTATATTTGTATCATTAATTCTAGATATTGGCAATAAGTGCTATGCTATACTTCTTCATAATGTACGGGCTGGGGCCGTTCATTACACCACCTCACAATTACGCTCCTTCCTGAACACCGCGGGCAATAAATATTAGTTGATTCTTGTTCACTGCGGGGTTATGGTTGCTCAGGATTGCTGTAATTTCGTTCTGGACACGTTTTGACGTTAGTTGATTTAAAGCCTATTTGTATTACGCGTAGGTACTTTAATTGTTGTTTTGCATTTCTACCTGTTGTTTTCGTTTAGTGTTCGATTATTCGTTTGATAAACCACGCGCAGAAGAGAACAAAAAAATGGTTCCAAATTTTAAACTGAATGAAGTGTAGTCATAAACGCGAAAAAGCGCTAGGGCATTATGTAATATAATTATAATAAATTTAATTCAGAAGTTCATCCATAGGTATAGTGTTAGTAACATTTTGTAATTAAAATTATGTAAGTAATATTATGCGTTTTAATAAAAGAAACTATTCAGAAACACAAATGTGAAGTCTTCAATATTGAGCAAACCACACAATTTATTCACCGAATTTTCATAGCTCAATTTTGTATATTATGAAAAATTGGCGTTTTTCCCCGCTCTCCCCTGGTTAACTCAAACAGGTCTTAATAAAATGGAATACAAATAAATTGCGTCACATACGGAAGTAGTTTCGTTTCATATAAAATAAACGAGTAAATCTTTAAAGGCATAAGCTTGTTTACTAACACTCTGCTCACGTTTGAATCGCTCTACATTCTTCAACCTTTTTGACAGCCAATAGCCATAACAATAACATAGCACACGTTGACAGCAAGGTCGGACCCTACCGATTCTATATCCGCTACATTGTGTATGTTTCCTGTCGCACCTCCTCTAATTTACCTTTACGATTATTGCTTATCGATGTATCAATACAACAGGCGATGTAAACACGCATCGACTGATAGTATCGATTCTAGACAAGTAAAAGCTACTGGGCAAGATAAGCTAGATCATAGTGTAGAGATAGTAATCAAACGTCTATTTCTGTTTTACGCGTCCGTGGCCCGGTCGACTTCACAGGTTCAACCCGACGACGGCTCTAGTTATTCTGAAGGCGGTTCATGAGTGTACAAATTCAAAAAGGGATCTAAGGATGCATTCTTTTATATGCAGTATAAATTACGAGTCATATAAAAAAAGTCGGCAACATCCGCTTTTTAAATGTAGAAACTTTGTGTGCAGTCTTGAAAAGGCTGCATTTAAAGTGGCTTCTGTGAAAAAGTGGATATTGCTGACGTTACTTATACGTGACTAAAATGTCACCATGTCCTTTTATTTCAGGGATCCGGGGTTTCCTCGCTGATAGCATTTACAGTAACAAACACTATAACAATTTTCGGTGACTATTTTTTTAGCTTTCTTTCTTGAGATAAGACGTCGTCCGCGAGTTCATTATTAATTTAGCTTGCAATGAAATAAGGGCACAATCTTTAATTATGTTTCGATTGGTCTATCAATCAACATACAATCATAGGTTTTGAAACAAGAATTTGAATTGTCGGTGACATGATTATAATGAGTGTGTTGAAACAACAATGGTTCCTATTATTATTATTTGTCGCACTGACTCATAAACATCAATAGTCGTTGGCCTGTGTCGAGCATACTGTTTGATGATGGTTTTTCGACATAATAACAACAGCTTATTTTACAATAGGGTTGTCGCAGTACGATTATGCCTATATTTACATACACTAACACCATTGAAACAAGTGCTACACTTTATAGGTTGTAGGTATTGGTAGGACGTAGGTAGGACATAGGTACCGAGAAGGAGAGGAGTTGCTTTTATCTTCTCGGGGAGGAACCGGGTACGTTCTAGTAGTGAATATGAATAAAGAAATACAATTTCGAGACTCTTCCTACACGATTCGTCGACTGTGATTCGTTAAAGAAGGATAAATATAAATATGATAAATATAAAGGTTGTCTGGAAGAGATCGCTTTTTAGCGATAAGACCGCCTGTTGTCTACCGTTATTTATAAATTGTATTTGTCTTGTTTCCTTTTGTAAACTTTTATTGGTGTGCAATAAAGTATTGTATTATTATTATTATTATGGTACAGCAGACCTATTGTCAGAGAGATTGCCGATTCCGTTATATGCACTGTCACCGTGAGCCCAGCCAACTTATACGAGAATTTAAGTAAACAACATTTTTATTATGATGATCAAGGTACCTGATGAAATGTGGATAATATGTGGTGGCCCTGTTCATGGCACGCGTCGTGCATCGCCGCGCGCGCACCGTTTTAATCTAATAATTAAACGAGTACCGCTATACTTTAATTGTCAATAAAACGTACGCTGGCTAAATGGCTGGCTATCTCCCGAGCCATCAGATGTAGAACGCCTGATGTATAATAGTGACCTTGTTATAAAAAGTTTGCACGGGAAGTACTTTCATGGTTTAATACTTCAGATAAGTACCAATTTAAAAACATATCTAGTCTACTGGATTGAGAATTCTCATTCTCTACAATATGGGACAAATGCTAGGAGGATGATGATCTAGTCTACTCTCTCTATCTCACTTCAGTAAGTGTCGTCAGGGAGTGGAGTGGATCTGCAGCGTAGATTCTTGTCTTCTTATAACAGGTTGATACGGACGCCGAAAAAACGGCTATATATCGAAGACGTTATTTTTGTTTATGATTAAGTAGACACTTGACTTGCTATGTACAATTAAATTCAATAGTTTCTTTAAGTAAAAAGTAAATACATTGTCATAGATTCAATCCTTATACACAACACAGCATATATCTAACATGGCATCACTTGAATCATCTGACTGTAAACAACAAGATTTAGGTTGTTAGTGTTGTTACTAACAAACGATGTTCAAAGTAGATACAGAGTACACACCACTGCAAACTCACTTTCATTTGAATCCGGCATTAAAATGCCATTTCTATGGTAACGGTGGCAAATTGAACTAAATTATCATACAAATTCCGCATTTGGCGGCATTATATAGAGATTTGATGACAAGTACATCTAGCATAACTGTGAAACGCGACAAATACTACTTCGCAAGACGGGTCATGCTGAGTCGCGCGACAAGCGAAGTCGCGCAAGATATGCTTGCCCTGCAGGTTCATCATCATTATCATCTAAGTCTTAGATGATAATGATGATGAACCAATACTGGACGGAAAACTGCTCTTAGATTCTAAGAGCAGTTTTCCGTCCAGTATTGGTCACCTAATATCTTCGATTCCTTCCTGGATAATGTTTCTCTCCTCTACTTCCTTCCGGCTATTGGCACAATGTCATCGGACCTTCGAGCTTTAGGGCGGCCTGGTCTATGACAGCCAGACCTAGGCCTCCACTCCGTTAGTCCTTGACTCCATCGCTCATCCGAGCTCCATAACAGATGGCCTGTCCACTGCCACTTAAGACAGGATGTCCGGTTTCCTACATCCGTGACCCCAGGTGATGATAATGACCAGGTTATACTTGCACAAAGTCCCTAAATTTATTGTGCCAATTAGTGCTACCAGCCTGCGTAATTATGCCTCTACATCGTGTGTGGATTTCTAACAATACAAAGGGCTGGGAAGCGTACTGTGTCCTCTTCAAACAAAATTAACGATTATTTCAGGCATGATATATGTCAAATATTTTTATAAAATCGGTACTAATATGATCTTTATTCTTGTGATAACCATTTTGTCGAGTTATTGTAATATGCAAGGACAATATTCGTCAAATATTGCCGTCGCCATCACTAGACCGCGCATTACCCGCTGACCCCACTTGCTTTCTCCCTATCTCGTCGTTTTATTGTCATAAACGTCGCCAAAGACTTCATTATACAGCCACTGCTCGTGCTAATCCCTAACCTTTGCATCTGTCGTGACTACTGCATCGTTGTTTTTAATATTATCCTTATTATTATGAGCTTTGTTATCTTTATTGTTTAGGGTGTTGCCTAAGTACAAACGTGGTTTTCTGAGCCCAGTTTCTCTGAATCAGCAAGGAATAGAATAACGGCAATATGTAGGTACATAAGCCGTTTGAAAAGTATATCCTATCATGTTAATCCACAGAGATTTCTCATAGGGACATATATGTTAACTTGTTCACGTGTATTATCTCTTGAAATACTAAGTATTTACAAGTATAACATGTTGAATGTGTACAATACAGTGGTTACATACCCGCGTTTAAAACCTCTATTATCATCATCATCATCATCATCGTATCCTGACCGAATTCGGCCACGGCAACTGGACACTAACTGGTCTCATTAAAACCTCTATATGCAACATGCAAGCAAAGCAAAGCAACTGTTAGAGGCCAATGACTTCAGTACTACGTTGCTGTATAATTGTAATTAAAGAATGAAATCTTGATTGCGGATTATCTAGTTTTTGTTGTTTAGGTACATCAAACCCGTCATCCATAATCGGAACAATCATGCTGCAGAGTTTATTTCTTCTATAGGACGGCTTGTCAGGCACGTCCTTTAATGGTTTCTCACGATTGCAATTATTCTAACTTTGTACTATGTTATGCTGAAATGACTCGGGACCTGTTGAGTTAGTCAACTGTCGGAAACGCGGGGAAAAAATATTATAATGAAAGACTGATAGAGACTAGGAAAAGTCCACTTATAGTTTTTTACGGAGATTTATTCAAACGCATATTGCTGTTCATCTTTTACAATTATGCAATTATCGTTTGCCCTTATGGCGATGGCGTTTGGTTTAAACAGTCAGGTATCATCGAGCGTTTTATCTCACATCAACTAACATTAGGTAATACATATTCAGGCAGCTTGTCGATTCTCTGGTGATGAAGTAAATCGCTACGACCATAAGTGAGTGTCAATCTGTAGAATATTACAAATAGTGTTACTCGTATACGATATGATAGTAGAAAAGATGATAGTCTTTTGCTTCGTTGAAAATCCACGACAATAATCTCAGATTACCTGTTAGCTTGGCTTTAGCATCATGCCATGTCATTTTGCCCTCGCATTTGCATTTAACCTCTTCCTACGTTTCACCAGATTTCTATTGTTTACCAAATATTCACAAGGAGCGGTAGCTGGATAGCTAGGATTGTTTTCTAGCTCCTACCACAGTTTTTCATTCGATTTTAATGTATACTTTAGTATTATGGATCAAAGCTGCGTTTGCAGCTTCGTACTTATGTGTCGTTAGAGTTTGTGAAAGTTATCGTCAGTAGTATTATAATGAAAACATTGTCAACATAGTCGTTCCCGGTGGGTGTCGTGACAGGCTCACTACCCGTGGTGGTATCTTTCGCGCAATCGCCGTATTACCACTGTACTATTTTCATAGTGACCGATAATTGACATCGAGTCTATGTCAAAGTGTTAGGAGCTATTTTATATTAACTTTATACCCGTTTCTTCGAATAGGGTGTACAAACGTCGTAAAGCACCACACCCAAGCCACTGAAATAGTTATTATTGTAAACGAGTAGCGTAAAACCTAATATACGAGCACCTATACACCAACATAGTAGGTAGATATCTACAAGAATTGTGGATAAACAGGACATCAAAGAGGAAATTACACATAATATATTTTTCAAAGCACTTAGCCAATCTTTTACATAGATATCTTTTTTGCTCGGTCGGCCGCCGTCGCGACTGATCGGCTCTCCTGGTGATGAATCGCGTACCGATTCGAAACATGTCGACCGATATTCGTCTTCAACGACATGACTAAACCCGTTTTATATTTTAGCACTTCGCCAATCATTTAGTACATAACTTCTAAATGTTCTCCAGTCCCTTCCCTCCTGGTCCTGACTTATATACGAGTAGTGACTAGTTACCTACATGTCCCATATTAGTATTTGATTTTACACCAAGATGCCAGATTAATTACTCAACCAAACATTCTTCGTTCGCTTACGTGAAGCCTACATTGACTAGAGATCACTTTTACCAGTAGCAGGTTGAAATGTTTGACATTCAATTGTTCTGAATGTGATCAATCGAAGCATAAGATCATTACTTTTATTAGGTAATGCTTTTGTTCTCGTTTAATAACTTATCCGGGTGTGATTTGTCACGGGTCTTATTGATCAGACAAGATGTTATGATTCAAATTGACTCAATTTGTTTATTAATAATTTTCCGAGATAATTTTATCTGGATATGATAAATGGATAAAACTTTTATATCTCTTCTATTTATATAAAGCAGAGTACACCAAATCGATTGTGTTTAACCGCGGTACAACGAAAAGTACTGTGACTGAGGATAGGGTTTTTAGTAACGTATAGCTTGGTAGCTGAAAATTCAATACTTAGATACTAGCTCGGAGCAGTAGCAGTATAATAATATGTGCAGTCCTGACCGTTCCCATTCGAAAAGTAAAATCTTGTGTTATGGAAACACAACTGCTAGTCAAAGCGAATAAATATTTATTTTTTGTAGGAGTAATCATTATAATTAATTGCAATTGCTGTCTGAATTCTATAATAATATTCTAATATTCTAAAATCTCATTTGCCATTTAAATCTTTATAAATTAATGTTAATTATCAAATTTTATATATTCATATACTTATTTAACAATCAATATATTTGTCATAAGTAAATAATTACATTATTAACGTCAACATAATAACTAACCTAATTACAATAGTCAAACCCGCTCGTTATCGTTTCCGGTGCGAAAGTGCCCATAATGCTCACGGCATTACCCCGCTGGATGGCTATGGACAGCCTCTGCACCAGAAACGATTCGGAGCGGGGGTCCTCTCCCTTTTGTCTAAGTCGACGGCCTATGTCACGCACAAATTGCTTCGCATCAGCACCCCAGCAGCCCGCCGTTTCCACCGCAAAAGGGACGAAAATATACCCCGAGCCCAAAGGAGCATACTTTTGGCGCTTCACCGCCGCCTGCGACTCGGCCGCCGCTCCGCCCGCACGTACTGTGCGACTGATATGAGAGGCGGCGAAGGTGCTGACGCACGTAGCGTCCCAGATCAAGCACCGCCCTCTCTCCCATGGCACCAACGTTAGGCCATCCGGCCGCTTGCCGTCCGTGCGACTAAGACCCGGAGGCTCGAGCACAGACGGAACACCTGCCGACCTGAGCGCCCTCTGGACCACGTCGTTCAAGGCATGGTGACGCGGATGTCTCCCGAAGCATCGCCGGCAACTCAATGCATGATGACCGTCAGCTCCCACCATGGAACCACAGATGCATACGTGTGGTTGACATACATCACAGCCCAAGCGGAGACAACAAAACAAACAACAATTAAATTTATATTAATATTAAATATTTATATTACATATTATTATATTAAATATTTATATTATATATCATTATATTAAATATTTATATAACATGTTATTATATGAAATCTGAGGTATACATAGTTGCTGAGTGTGACCGGAAGTACGACTCGACTAAATGTGAAAATATCGATTGCACTTCTGTCCTCACATTGAGGCCCGCTCTGCAGCCATTTTTATCGCGATCTGTTTCTATTTACTTTCAAACACTGCATCAACTAGCATCAACTAGTATCAACTAAACCGTATAACTTAATTACGCTCGGGTTCTCCAGATCATGATTGGTGCGACTGCGAAATGTTTTAACTCGGCTCTCTGACTGTTAACTCAGCACGTACTGCCCGGTTGATCGGAGATTACACCTGGTTACTATGACAGCGAATTCACACGAGGTGCATGCTTAACTTAACCGTGTAGTATTCAGTTGTAGACTTGTGTATATCACGTCGTTTCTAATTTATATGATAGTGATGTAAATTGGACGCCTGTTACTCAGAACTCAGCACGTACTGCCCGGTTGATCGGAGATTACACCTGGTTACTATGACAGCGAATTCACACGAGGTGCATGCTTAACTTAACCGTGTAGTATTCAGTTGTAGACTTGTGTATATCACGTCGTTTCTAATTTATATGATAGTGATGTAAATTGGACGCCTGTTACTCAGAGATTCCTTGTGTCAGTTTCCGTCTCTATAAAATAGAATAAATACTGTTCGACTAGATTAGATGACATTGAATATCCTCTTGTTCTTGAAATTCGCTAAAAAGCACGCTTTGGAGATGGCCTTTACTTTTGTGAAAAATAGTCTGCGGTTAATATGCCATCATGACAAGCTGACGACGCGATGATGACATAAATCTGCATTAAATATAACATCATTACAAAGTTGGTATTGCTCACGTGCATATTTACTACCATACTTGTCGTACAATCACAGCAAATAACCATGTTTAGGTGCAACTTGACATCCATAACGATAATGACTATATTTTATGAGTTGTGACCGATGGCCTAGGGCTAACCAGTTCCATAGAAGCCTAATCTTCACATGCAGTACTATATGCTGCAAATAGTCGACGCAGTATTTTGGATACACTTCCCAATTCATCCAGTATCCTATCTCCTCCGCATTCCTCAATCGTCATCTTCTTATCCCGTCCGTATTCTTAGCACGTTAGCAATTTTAATTCTTTCAAACTGCCATTTGTCGTCCATTTTCCCAACTTTTCCAGGTTTTAATTCGTTGACAAAATCATTGTAAACATTTTATCTAATTTAACTACATAGTTATCGATTACCGTAAACAGATTGACTAGTCGATGAATATTAGAACCGATATTAGACGTCTAGTCACCTAATGAGGATGTGGACGAGATAGTAGTTGATAATTTGGGAATAGAAGGCTACTTGAGGTGGAAATACTATGGAAAAAGTGAATCCAAATGGACTTAGTAGTGCGCGCGGAAAATAAGACGCTTTATTAAAATAAAGTAAGGTACTGATCATGATTATTTAACTGTGATCTTTGACACAGTGGAGATAGTTGACTCGCTAGTTAATTCTTCAGAAGTTTTTATTTATGTTCCCTCTTTATTTATTATTCTCCTCAGCTTTGTTATGTCTTTTACATGTTCATAAGAGATTGTATCGCGGTGTCCGTCGGGCGGTACATTCGGGTTAACATCTTGTCAACATGTAAAAAGCGGTAAAGTTAGAAATTCTAAAATAAAAAGCTTATTAGTATTCTACCGTGTTAAGCGCAATAAGCGGTATGCTACTATCGGCATATGTAAAAATGATGTATGCGTAAGTTAGGATGCCGGAGACGGAAACGTGGCTAATATTTGAATTTGTTGATTGCAAGTTTATCACCTAATACTCTTGCAACATCAACTATGGAACTTGCGAATCTACTATCTACTTTAATTGTTGCTACTACCGGCAATTTTAACCATTGGCTACCTTATAAATGGCTCTATTAACCCCCCGACAGGCTCACACATGTTTCTCAAATTACAAGATAATTCAGTTACCCCGGTACACGTAAGCGGGAAAGTGGTTATCCTAGTCGTATCGACTCGTAGTTTACCTTCTATCATGGTCTAGTGTCTCGACGATATTTACGGCGCGAGTAGGGTATACACTACACTGGAATTCTATGCAAGCCTGTCACAAGATTCCAGTGGAATCAACTGTGGAACCTTTACATAGTTGTTTAGTGGATATCAGGATTCTTATGGATATGCTGCACAGTTGACCCGACTGCCTATTAGGCCTGTATTCACGCCTTCAAATGAAAAAAGTGGATCTAATTCTCTTTCTTGTGTAACGCATCATAGGAGTGAGATGTAAATGAGTAGGTACCTACTTTCGTCATTTGTTTCAATGAATTGTTGCTGAATTCTTGTGACTTCTGATATTACCATAAGTAAGTAACTACAATTGCGGCTGAGCTAAGATAAGATTATCCAATACAATCATTTCGTTTCCTCTAAAATTATAAAGTTAGACATGTAATTTAAATCACATTTAACTGAAAATATTTACGAAACCTAACTTCTCATTTTTGACTTTGGACTGCTGCAGCTTTTCCGGCAACGATTTAATTCAGTTGTAGGTAATCGTCTGTATGGCGTAAAGTTCAAAGGCAGGCACTTACGTATGTCAGTTCGATGCTGTTGTGCTGAACCCGTCCGTCTACATCACAAACATTCTGGAAGTGCGATTCTTAAGCAAGTGAAACTACGCGGAATCGGCCGGGCGATAAATAACGCGTGGTCGATAATTCATCTCGATGCCACGCCCCGAACGACTGTATTGTTCGGGTTGCGACACTATTGATATATAATATCAAAATGTGTGGTCCCGATGAGGTTTCTTCGTAGACGGGCGGTTAGGTTTGCAGTCAATTCTCAGTCCTCTGAAAATATCTGGGGGTTCGGTAGTGCCCCCGTCAAGACGAGCCAAGCGGAGCGCATTTTTTTTTCTGCTTATACTTAAGATCTTGACATTTTTAAATTAGGTAAATCCTGAGTTGCTAAGCGGTCAAAACTATTTCCGATTTGAATATTTGTATTAGTTCAATAAGTGAAATCCGGGGGTAACCAGAAAGTAAATCATAGCATTCATAGTTTATCTCAGTACGAGATCTTATCAAAACAGTTTTGGATCTAAAAAAAAATGACGTTGGAGTTGATCGTACTGAAAAAATACGCAAATACACCTAAGTGTTTGATCCGTCTTGTGTGTCTTACTTCCCCATCTCACCTTTCTATTCAAAAAAGTTTATTCATTTGTGAGTGTCATTTTTAGAATGTCATTACGTAAGACGTAGATGACTTTATTACTTCGAATAAGCCTATAGTTATTTTAAGGTCGAAAATAGCGGATATTACGTTGTACGAGTAGGACGCCCTCGACCGCGGTTGTTTTGTTAGCCAACAAGCTAACAAGCCAGAATTAAATCTAAGTAATCGGAGATTAACGAAGTGTCACATACATAGAAACATTTCCAAACAACCCATTGTAGTAGACTTCACAACCTGGTCTCTGAGCATTTCACAACTAAGATCACAATCTTAAGCGTGTCCCAATAAGGTCATAACTAATCGAGATCTTGATCAAAGGGCTTGTTTAATGGAACTCTTTGTTCCTGGCGTGAGCATTGGTGTTAACGTTATCTGATATAAGTTTGATAATTACTTCTTTTGTTGCAGGTATGTTACTCAATTCATCTATTGCGGAGTGCGTAAGTGGGATCAAGGACGATACATATGGACCACCAATCTCATACAAAAAAACGTACTCCGGAAGAAAGCTCAAATACTGTCTTATTTCTAGATAACGCTGATTATAAGACGTAGATACGCAATGTTAAAACACATAATAGATATCATTGTCGCTGAGCGTTATACCAAAAAGAGACAGCGTGGTGTCTGTATAGTTCTTAACTAGATGGCGCTGAAACTACTCGTCTTGATTTCTTAATTACGAATAATCAAGGAGACTGGTCATTGAATAGGTACAGCCAACGTCATAAGTCATAAACGTACGTCCGTACTTTCCTAGCGCTCCAATGATATCATATCTATATAATACATTAGCCAGAACTACCTATACGACAACCCGTTCAGAAATACGTGACCATTTATTGTTCGTCTTATTACATTGAAATAAGTAGGTAACCAAAAGTATACCTGATCTCACGGAAAAAGAGAGACTGCAAACTCATTGGGATCACCTCTAGTGGAATAAAAATTCTTGTCATCAATTTGATTGTCATAACTCATTTCGCATAATGGCTTTCCTCATACATGTTATTTGTCATAAATTATTATTTGCATAACATTTTATATGTCATAATTGTTGTTTGGCAGGCTTTTCATAAGCATAATTTAGTATGGCACAAAATTTCAAGTAATATTATTGAATGTCATAATACTCATAATAATTGATAGTACAAAGAAGAGCAACGCATAAATTATGGTTTTCATAATTAATGGCAATATAAATTATATAGTATAAGTTATATCACATGTACCAATCATAATACTTTATAACATTTGAAATAATGATACAAAAGTTACATGAGCACAAAAACAAAAAGGGGGGACGGGGGGGCGAAGCCCCCCACAAGGGGGGCTCGGGGGGCAAAGCCCCCGGCATTAAGAAATCCTTCTCCACACTGACCTCTTTGTTGTAGGTTAGGTTAGGTTAGAATTGTGAACCTACAAATACGAACATCGGCCAGAAAAGTAGGTTAGGTTTGAAAGAACTGCGACCCCCTCAGAAATGAACTGCTGCCAGAAAACCAGGCTGATGTTGAAATAAAAAATTAGGAGCTTGATATTTATGTTCTTCAGTATTATGCGCCAATGCACGATATGTATAAGAACATTATGACGATTAATGATTATGATTCATGTTGATATGCTCCAAAATTATATGACATTCCTAACTTATGGGTAAAAACATTATGGTCATAAAATGTATGCGTATCAATTAATGACTATACACCTTATGCGCAAGGACTATTATGACAAAAGTAGTTATGCGCACCGACATTATGGCTTTAAAATTTATGCAACCCAATATGGAACCCAAACTCATTGCGTAGTATAAATGACTACTATTAAGCAATGAGTTTGACACCACTAATTTTTACGAGATTAGGTATAGGTACTTCATAATTATTATCCTTTGCATTAAACTATTTTAAGTAGGTATTACATAAGTACCCGTGAATATTAATACTACGAGTATTAATACTGGCTTAAATAGTAAATAATACATTATGCTAGTTATTTTTATTGTATATCTTTATTATGAACAATGATCAACGAAAGCACACCAACACATCCATCATTTTAATTTAACACACTTTAACAACATACGGCACACTATAAAGTTCAATATGAAGAAGTAATTGCAAATACTAGTTAAGCCCATTTTATTCCAATTGGTCTTTGGTCACAAAATATCTCACTTCATCATATACAAAAATCGCCGAATCGCGATTATTTCTGCTTTAATCTGACGTAAGCCATATATAGCCATACGACTTGTCAATTTTAATCTTCTGTACCGTAAAATTTTGCCCCTCATGTGTTTCGTTTCCGTACTGAAAGAAACGAGGAATCTTTGATCAACAATTTAAGCACGCCAAGAATAGTTTTCTCTAGGAATAGAGTCTTCTTTAAATCTATTTTTTCTTCAGCATATATATTTGTAAAAGTTTTCGCTTCCGTCTTTCTTTTGGCGTTACGCCTCTATCTACCATACCAGTGAGATTTTAATTCTGGTTCATTGCATTACCGATGATTTCAACTAAAAATTCAAATTCGCATTACGCCCATAATTTTATCATAAAATTCAGCGCTTTAAATGCAAAACTGCAATACTTTTTGAAATTAGTATTTGCTTTGGCATAAAATGTCATTACCTAAAAATATAGAACCTATCAAAGTAGCATGGCAGCACGCTATTTAAGCCTTTTCTTAAACTGTTTAAACTAAGCAATCTTGTGATGCTAACCTTGTCAGAATAAAATAATCATCTTACAATGAAGGTTTAGGATTGTCATTTGAAAACTATTTATTAACCAGTCATAAATTTTGATAATTATCCTCCTTTAAGTGGAATGTAAATCGAAAATAGCAAAACTATATTACAATAAGCGTCAATGCGTCAATCAAAAACTAATGACATTTTCATGACGTTACATTCAAACTGAAAGAGACAAAACATCATTTGACAGTATTGCACACTTACCTATAGCACTATGGCCAGTACATGGCCAGGCTTACTTCAAAGGCTTGACTAAGGCATCACTATTATATTATTCACTTGAAATATTTCATCCATAATAAATACCTAATCAACCAGAGATTGCTTAAAAGCGACAAAATACCCTCAGTGAAAAAACTTCTCAACATATCAAAAATTGTAAAAGTACAACGTGAAAACGCCATCTATTGTCAACAAGGTATAACATTACGATACTTACAAAACTCAGTAAAAGTTGACAAATATTAACACCGTTCTATGTCGTTTATGTCGCTACTGAAACACCATTTTAATTCATTTTGATACTTACAGCGGCATCCACTCTCTCGACGGTAAAATCTTTATCGGCGCACGCTCCCGACTATGAACATTGCTGTTCCTCACTATTTATTTTCCTTGGGGGCGTTAATCCGAAATCGGTGCTACGCTTTATTGCGTATCGATAACTGCAATAACATCAAAATTATTATACAACAAGCTAAACGACTGCTCTTTAAGAAATCTCATCTACGAGTATCCATTGAAAAGGTCTTGTCGGGTATGGAGGACGGTAGGAAATCGAATTTAAACAGTCTATGCAAATTGGCTATAAAATATGTCGTAAACATAATTCTAATGTACTTACAAACTTACAATTTGTTGCCGGTTGTTAAATGGTTGGTTTATGAGGTATTAATATTTTTCACAATGTATCAAATACATTGGGTAAGAGTAGGAAGTCTTGAATTCATAATCCATAGATTAGACTAAGACAATTTATTACACTGAAAAGTGAATCAGAAGAAGCGAACTAAAAAAAATATACTAACCTGCATTCCATTTTTCTATACGTCCGTTACCACCATGACCTACTAATCACACTGCTCGTAACCAATTAAATAACAATGTGGTGAAATTGTAATGGCGCCAAAAGCCTCACTAGATTATGTTTACCACTGTTCAAGCAGAAATATACTTAGTGGCAATGCAGTAAAATCGTTGATATACTTGCTGATAAGTTTGTCAGTCTGTATGCAACAGATGAACAATGAAAGCACTGTGGCAGCCATGCCATTATTGTTTTAGCGCGTACTTTTGTTGTGATCGGCCCACATAGATAAAGAGATCTAAATTCACCACTTCAGCGCCCCCTCTCATAACGTGTTATCAGGCGGCGTGCATCTGGGTAAGTACGACAAAATAAGCTGGAAGTTGGATTAACAAGGATAGTAGAAATGCTGACCTTGCTTGGATTAGTTACAGATAAGCATTCTTGACAACAACGTACAACGGCGTTGTTATGACTGCTAGGCGATAAGTACGAGTCATTACTCAATGGCATTCCATTGAAAATTTCTACTCCGACTACAAGGCTACAACACACCGCTAAAACCAGCATAAAGAACTGGGTACTTATGCCCGAGTCTGAGTAAAGTACCATTGTATGTTGTGGTTTAAGAATAGAATATCCTTTTCTCAAACGTGCAATGAAATGTCGTCATAACGTGCGTTATACCGTTATAACGCACGTTATGACGACACGCTCCGAAGTATCACGTTTCGGTCGGAACAACTCGAGAAAACTGTAAAGGAATTTCATACAAAATTGAAGGCCTAGGCCGGGAAGTAATTTTTTTTAAACATGGCGTTTGTATTCATGAACAGGCTAAACAGCTGAATTATATTTTTTTGAGTGGTGTATTATTTTATTTCATTGCATATGTTTGTGAAGAACACTATACATGCCTTAATGTACTATTAACGCAAAGCAGTACTTTGTGCTTAGGTAATTACAATCGTAGCTGATGATGATTGCGATGGAGTTACAGATTTTATTAAACATCCATTATGTGCGCTATGTCGCCTATCCTGGATGGAAATTGTCTAGCCATTCGTCCGGTCGTTACCACTGCAACGACAGTTACATAATATAACGAGTAAATTACTGTGCACGAATTAATTATTTAAGCAGATAAGTCCTAATATGGATGCAAATGACTTTATCTCTATAAATTAAAATTTCGTTCAGGCTTTAATTTGTTGTCTGTTTTGTTATACAATAAATAATTCACTTGTCCAAACTAGATGCAAATGGATGCTAATTGCCGAGGTTCAAACAAAGAATAATGAATTAATCTGAGTTGCACGACACGATATGATTTGCATGTAATTGAAGGGGCTATACAAATTGTTTTCATCTATTTTGAAACACTGCTAGTCATTATGTAACATGTGAACAACCTGATTGCAATGAATCATATTTATGAAATAATAACAAAACTGAATTCGACATATAGGATATATCATATCATATAAGTCATCATAATCAATTAATACGTAGCAATATCTTGGCGTCAAAAATATCCTCGAACTGCATCGGACTGGCTTAGCTTTTTTTTAGACATTATACGTATTGTATGCCGCTGAAAGATGCCAAACTGTATGTAAGCCGGCGGGAATTCAGATCTATGAACACCACGTCGTTGATACGTAATTTTCTTACTTTACCAGCTTTTAACCAACAATAACCTAATATCTGCGATGCGAGTCGGTGACTTCATCTGTTATTAAGTTCCTAATTTGGTCACCAGAAAAAAAAGTTTGATACAGAGGTCAACGACCTCATAACTGTCTCCAATCAGCTAGTCATACTAGTCCGATCTTTCAACTTAATCATTTGCCTTTGAGCGCCGAGCTCATTTATTTCCATTGATCCCAGCGACGAGCTGACAACAATCAGTCGCGTCTGATGATAAATGATCGTGACCTAGGCCTTCACGGAACCATCTACTTGTAGACTGTCAACCCTCGGGCTTCATCTGCAAACCCGTTTGCTGTCGTTAATGATAAAGTAGAGCGGATCCCTTGACTGTATAAGTAATTTAGTGTCTGATATAGTATGTAAGGTTTTAAGATAAGTGTGGATATGGCTGTTAAAACTTTGCCCGAAATCTTCGGGTGCTTGCGTAAATTGAATAATTAGTGGCGATCAGCAAAAATATTACACAAGTATCTACGTAGAAGCGGTGAATAGAATAGACGATTGGTCATAATCAGATTTAGGTTCGAGTCTTTCCTGTGGACATAAGCGAAATTAAGGATTCCAGGGCCTAATTTTGTGATAAAAGTCGTTTGAGAATAAAGAATGTTCCCTCTTCTAGTATCCGATGTAATAACAATGTACAAGCTCTTAACTTTTGACCACCGGAGGAACAACTGTTGTTTTTGACCCGATTGTCAAATCAGCAAAGATCTACACAATTCATTTTATGGATACTTTTCAATGGAATAAATTAACAATTTATCCTCCTCTCTTCTTTGGCCACCCCTCTTCCCAGTTTATCTGGGGTCGGGTCTCCTTGTACGTATGCGCCAGAGTGCTCTGTTCTGGCTTGTCTCTATGCTCAGGTTCGCTTGTTGGATCTCTTTTTGCATATTCGCCCACCAGGTGGCAGGCGTTCGTCCTCTTCCTCTCGGTCGGTCGGGGATATAAAAGGCTTTCTTGACGGGGTGGTCATCTTCGCGTCTCAGAATGTGGCCATACCAACGCAGCCGGGTGCTTTTTGTGTTTTCGGCGATGGGTGCTACCTTGAACGATCCTCTGACATACTCGTTTCGCACTTTGTCCAATCGGGTCACTCCTCCTGCCCATCTAAGCATCTTCATCTCAGTGACGTGTAGCTGTTGTTCGTGTGCTTTCTTGATGGTCCAGCACTCTGCCCCGTATGTCAGTGCGGGTCTTATCACAGTTTTGTATAGTTTTGCGGTCACATAGAGCCCCGGACAGCGATCTCCATTTAAGCCAGGCTGTGTTAATGCGGTGGGTGACTACCTTCTCAATGTTTGCATCTGGAGAAAGCATCGAACCTAAGTACCTGAAGTGGTCTACCCGGGGCAGTGCACAGCTGTCGATATGGATATTACAGCCGATTCCAGCTGCCCCCCCATAGTTGCATTCCATATATTCGGTCTTACTGCGGCTTATGCGTAGTCCATGACACTCTATTTGTTTTACCCACTGATTGAAGGTCTCCTGGAGTTCCGTAGCGTTTTTTGATATAAGGGCTATATCATCTGCGTATAGTATGCATTCTGGTGTTGGTTTCTGTATATCTCGTGTGATGTAGTCCATACAGAGATTGAATAGTAGTGGACTCAATGCTGAGCCTTGATGCACTCCTACTTCTACGCGAAATGGGTCACTAAGTCCTGCCGCACTTCTGACACGAGTTTCAGTGTTCTTGTACATATCTTGGATTAGTGCTACATAGTATTCGGGTATATTCTGGGCTCTCAACGACTGCCACACTAGACCTCTGGGCACTCTATCAAAGGCCTTCTCCAGGTCAATAAACAGAAGATAGAGATTTTCTTTGTTTGAACGGTGTTTTTCCATAACTACTCTTATTGTCTGAATGGCGTCAATAGTTGATTTTCCAGGTGTGAAGCCGAATTGGTTGTTCGTTATACAGGTGTAAGCGTTTATGCGGTTGGCGATAATTCTTTCAAACATCTTTAACGTGTGTGACGTGAGCTTTATCCCCCTGTAGTTGCCACATTCAGCAGCGTCTCCTTTATGTTTATATATTGGGCATAAGGTGCTTTTGCGCCACGATTCTGGCATTTTGCCTTCTGTAAGGATGCGGTTAAAGAGCTTAGTAAGCCATGGCAGTCCAGGTTCCCGCAGTTTCTTCCAGATGTCCGCTGGTATCTGGTCTGGACCAGGAGACTTATGGTATTTCATTTTGGATAAGGCCTTCTGTGTTTCTTCAGTTGATATGGAATTTATAGGTCCCACAGTTGATGGTATCTGAGGTAAGCTGTCGCTGGGGAATTCTTCATTCATTAATTGCTCATAGTACTCTTTCCATCTGCTGCTTATATCCCTATTAGCTGTTAGCAGCATACCTTGGTTGTTTCTTGTGTACTTGTTAGTTTTTGTGTCTAGAGTAGATATATATCGTTGCCGCGCGATTTTATAGATTGTGTTTGAATTTTCTTCATTTTCCAGTTTATTATAGAAATCTTCTCTAGATGCTGCCATCGATTGGGCCACTGCAGATTTAGCTAGCTTTTTAAGGGTCTTATATTCTAGGCGGTCCTCTTCTAAGTTTGATGTTTGCCATGTCTTAAATGCCTCTCGCTTACTTTTTATTAGGTCTTTAACACTTTGGTTCCACCAGGATGTTTCCTTGTTCGAACGTAGTGGTCCTCGTGATACCCCTAAGGTTTCTCTAGCTTTGATAATACAGAGTTTTTCGAAGTCAGACCACATCTTATCAGCTGTTTTGTCGGTATTGATATCATCCTCTGTATAGGTATGGACCCATTCCAGGAGTTGTGTGCCTTTGGGGCCGTGTAGCTCCTTCCATTTTATTTTCTCTGTTCTGTCCACGTATGTTCTTATAGGTTTGGGCAGACTTTTAACAGATACCAGGAGTCTATGCTGCGTTGTAAGTGCATTGCCTGGGATTACTTTGCAGTCTTTATATAACTTTAGGCTTGAGTTGTTAGCAAGTATAAAGTCTATTTGCGTAGTGTGGTTTGCGCATTTGTAAGTAATAAGGTGTTCTGGTTTCTTCTTGAAATAGGTGTTAATGATTTTCAGACTGTGCTTAGTTGCGAAATCCAGAATATCCTTGCCTTGCTGATTTAGACTCCCAAATCCATGGCCGCCATGGACCTTACTGTACAAGTCGTTTGTTTCCCCAACGTGTCCGTTTAGGTCTCCCCCTATGTGCACGTACTCCTTTGGAGGTATGTTTTGCATAATATCGTCGAAGTCTTCCCAAAAGTCCTGCTTTTCTTGATCAGGACAGCCTGTCTGTGGGGCATATGCTGAGACTATGTTAAGGGGCAGTTGGTCATCCATGGCCAGTTTTACAGCGATAAGCCTGTCACTTTTCCTGTTTACCTCGATAATTCTCTGTTTCAGGTGTTCGTCCAGAACAATACCTACACCGTTTCTTTTGGTATCAGTCCCATGGTATAGTAGTTGGTAGCCATTTCCTATATCTCTCGATTTAGACCCTTTCCATTTAGTTTCTTGGACGCAGCAGGCATTGATTTGCCTGGTTTTGAGATTTTCGCTGAGTTCGTGACTACGTCCAGTCATTGTGCCGAGATTCCAAGTTGCGAGTCTGAGTTTGTCAAATACTTTCGGAAGCGAACGTTGGTTTTTGTCCTTAACGTCGCTTTGGGGGGACGCCCTAACATGTTTCGCATTTTCCGCTCTCATCGCATCTACGTCGCTTAAGGGGGACGCCCTAGCATTTGACTTACTCATGTTCTGTTTTACTTTCATGTACAAGGAGTATTGGTTTTTGGCTTGAATTTTTACGGCCGGTTGCCACCTGACGCCAAGGTTGTATGTCTCCTGGAGACATGTGGGTACCGTCGTTGGCCAACGATATCGATGTGCTCATCCGCCGCTATCCCTTCTGTACGCCCCAGCCAAGACGTACAGCACTGGCGCAGCCTCTGCTCCGTCTTTCGAAGAAGCCTGCGGCAGGGGTTTGATGTCGGAGTATCCTTCTCCGGCCTGTTTGTCCGCGGGAGCTATTTTATTTCGCCCCTACCCTCCATATCTGGAGAGCATTCCCCGATCCGCAACCTGGGGACGCGCTCTCTAGGGGTGAGGCTCCCCCGAGAGAAATTAACAATTTATCCTAACGTATATATATTTCACATACATGTATTTACTAAGTGAATTAAACGAAGACATTGTATTGATATAGAAAGTCTTGCAAATGACTACTAAACCAGGATCAGATCATATCCCAGTAGAAAATGTATTTCCTAGGACAAAGTGTAAGCGAAAAAAAGGAAGTGTGTGAAAGTCCTTAACAAATGCTATCTTCCTAACACTTATACGGTAAAAGTATAAAATAAAATATATTTTTAATTGGGTAACGAGGACTTGTAGATTATTATTACCTATTTACTCGTCGTTGTTTATTCGAAGGACTTTCTCGAAAACGTTAATGAAATAAAGTATATAAAAGTCATCAAAACTTAACTTTCTTATGAAACGAATAACTGTTATCTACATATGTATACTAATGATTTATTAAAAAAATATATATAGTACAAGTAGATAAGATTTTTTCATAAATCCAGAATATATATTTTTTAGTGACCGACCGAAGTTTCGGTTTCGGTTTCGGCCAGTTTCGGCCTAAAAATCATGTTTCGGCCAACGGTTCGGTTTCGGCCAAAAAACAGCCGAACCTTTCGGCTGCGCCGAAACTTACAACATCGTTCTGTCGGGTCGCGTTCGGCTAACGTCGGGTGCGCTCGGCAGTTGGCACGGCTGTCAATATGGCGCCGCTCACCTGACTCCGCCGGCCGATGAATCACTTTGCTCATTGAGGTGACGTTTGTGTTTGTTAATGACCGAATAATGCTAATAACCGAATAACTGACCGAGCGAGCAAAGCATTTCCGTTTCAGCGTGGCCCAAAATACTTTCGTATGCCCGGATGTTTGGATGTCCGACAATTAAAATGCGACATTAAGGCAAGGCAACAGGCGGTAAGCCCATTACCGTCTGTTGCCTTGCCTTAATGTAGCATTTCTCAACCGATTCTCATGAAATTTTGTGAGTATGTTTGATAAGAATTATAGTATAATTCGTCAATTCAGTTTTTCGAAATTTTAAAATATCGGAGATTTGCGACTAAAAATTCACATTTACTCTAAATTTACTTAACTTAGTTTTTGTTATGAATTTATCAACTCAATTAGTTAATAAATTAATATAATATTATGAATAGTGTAATTTGTAACTCAAATTCTCTTAATTTACAAACAAATTGACGGCGATATTGGTTATTTAGGACAAAAGTTAGGAAGTTTACTTATCTCATAAAACGATTTTAGGATTCGTCATTGTTGTGTGTATATAATAAAATGAGTACCTACGTTTGAATTAGCGTTACGAGGCTGCCTGATTGCAATTATAAAAATGAAAACTCAATCAATTATTTTGTTGCTAGGTTTTAAACTTATTACCATTATACCATCTACAATTTAACAAATGGCTGTCTTAGTACAGTATTACAGCTGTTAATGCTTTTCACTTTTTGGGGAATTTACGTAATTTAGACCCAGTGTCAATGTTAAGATATCAATTCAACAAATAGTGAAACGTGATTTTGTTGTGTGATTGCTGAAATTTGTATTTTTTTTACTTTGTCTACCCCTACCTCACTCACTATATCCATCTGCACTTTTTTTTTAATTTTTCTAATCGACAAAAATAATTAAGTTTATATTTACCTACTTATCAAACCTACTAACAAAATTGCATGAGCATCGGTTAAGAAATCGTCTTCCAGGCGAGAACAGAAAAGCATCCAATCTTCTGTACATACGAAAGAATTTTGGACCAAGCTGAAACTGACACACTCCATCGGTCAGCGAAGTTTTTCATTGTATTCATTATTAGATCTAGAAAGAACGGCCCGCTGACATTTTGTACAACGTTTTAATCACGTTTATAAAAGGTTCGGTTTCGGTTTCGGCCGAAACTGTAATCAGAACTGAACCTTCGGTTTCGGTTTCGGTTTCGGCAGAAAAACGTGTTTCGGTCGGACACTAAATTATTTTTTCTCCCTGCCTAAGCCATTACATTTGAAAACGAAATCTGGGCGAAAAAATCTTTTTCATATTTTATTTCACCATACCTTGATCTTGGGCTCCGAAAGTCGGTTCCCGAGTTGTTTATCTTGATTCGAACTTACACTCGGGGAAAGCAATGAAAATCTCGGAAAATTAGTTGCTTATTTGAATGTGATGCTTGGAAAGTATTTCATTCGGCTGCTATTCATGCATGAGCTAGTTTATCAATAAATTGCGTAATCCGGGATCCCCGTTAGCCATGTTTACCCGCTAGCTTTTATCGCCGGATGCATAATCCCTAATGCGCCCGCCTTCACGCATGGTGCAAACTGCAGACAGTTGAGGAATTATTACGGACTAAGTTACTGTTTCGTGTGAAAAATTTAAGTATTATACGTAAATATAACTATCTAGGGATGCCCAGCTATACAATGATTTGCCAGTCCAGCTATTTAGGCATGCTGATGACACTAAGTCCAGACATCCGTACATCAAGAAAAAATGTTTTCGATTCAGTGACCTTCCAAATAGCCTATTTTACTTTACTACGTTCTTCATCTCAACCTCATTCGTCGCTGTCTTGACCATTATTTATTATTAATTTGTTTAGCCAGCCATTCATCTATCTGCTACTTAAATACCTACTACGTATTATAAAATTCTAGATTAGTATTGAGAATCAGACGAGAGTGGTCATGATCACGATTTCAGCAAAATTCTTAATAGCGCGATGCCTTTTGTTTTGTTTCTGTTGGACAGTTTTTTTTCCCTTCATCACGTCAAAGGAGACGGATTTAAATCAATTTTGGCACGGGGATAGCTGGAGACCCAAAGATGGTTATAGGAGTAGGGTAAAAAAAAGTATTAGGCGGACGAGGTCGTGGGCACCTACTAATAACTATTTAATTTTTTTTTGTCTTGTCGGTCAGAGTGTCAAATAATTATGTTTCCAACGCAAAATATCGTGTCGAGCGCGTTCACGTTTAATAGTATTAAAAGAAAACTTACACAAGAGCCTGCTGCTATTCCGACTCTGACCTCTCGTGACTTGCACCAGAGGGCTCGCACCGTCACGAGTGATCGGCTCCGCGTCCGTCCGTGTCGCGACACCGTCGCCGTGCAATCGATCGCATACCCGCAGCTTTGTTTTCGACAATCCACTGGAAACCGTTAAATTGCCAGGGAAATGGTCGCCGGAAGTTGACACTTTCTTGCATCCTTCACTATTGTTGTAAATTAGGTTGCTGATCACTGGTAGCTGTTTAGCTGTGTGAATTTTAATCAGAGATTCTACAGCTGATTCAACCTAAGAGTGGTAATATGACCGAATTAACTTTCGATTTCGTTGATTCTAATTGAGTAAAAGCACACATGCGTGCACAAAGCAATAAAATAAGTTTGTATCGATAAAATGACAATGCAGGGTTGCCATGAATTTGTCTAACCGTTCATTTTAGATTTTTTATGGCACAATTATGTAGTTTAGTAAGTGCACCTGTCGCAAGCGTTGCGTCAGGAACCTGGACACCCACGGTTGTCGTGCTACGGTAACAAGCAGTATCTTATTAAGAAAACCATATAAATATACGACCTTTTACCTGCAGTACGGCAGCCCGGCTGTCGGCGCGGGCGGTTCACACGTTATGTAGTGGCGCCCGCGGCGGCCTGTATGTAACTCGGTTGTGAACTATGGAAATCAAGGAATTCTTACGTCAAACTTAATGTTTTGACGCAGTTGCTGAGAAATTTGCGATAACCATCTAAGTGTTACCGGTAGTGTTTAGATATGTATCAAAGCGCTTGTTTTACCTCTGCTATTGGGTCTGAGCTACAGGCTTGTCAATGGTCAAGTATTTAATATGTTTAGAAGACGTTTAAATATATTGAACTGTGTCCGTAAGTAGACAAATCCTTAAAGATGAATAAACACGGCATTTGAGAAATCGTGATCTTATCGAAGTTCAATCTACAAGTTAATAACAATGATGAAGCAAGCGGATCTAATAATATTCGGAGAGGTAATGCAAGTAATAGCACCTATATATTGTGGATAATTAGGCAACTCCGGCGCACGTGGGAGCGCGTGGGCGCGTTGCAACACTTGCAACAGAGATGCATCTTCCGACTCCCTTAACTCAAGTTAGTACTTACCTGCAAGTGGGTCGATAACGTCACACATAAAATATAGTGAGGGCACCAAAATAACTTTACTATTTTTACACCACGTGCTCACCCATCAGTCAAGATATTTCTTCTTGTTTGAGTAACATATTATTCAATTCTAAAAAGGTACAAAAAAGTTGTTTATTTAAGTCATCATCATATATTTAAGAGCTAGCTCTAGCTAGAGCTCCTGGCGGTGAGGTAATTTGCGATAGTAACTGTGTTTATCTGTCTGTTACCTCTTCACGCTAAGACTGTTGAACCAATTTAGATGAATGTACTATGTAGATATAGATAGTTTGAATTAAGAAGAATAGGATATATACCTATTTCATCCCGAGGAAAGGCGGTGAAAGTTTGTACGTTAGTACTAATTCTTCGCAGAAGTAGCGTAGTCACGGCCAAAAGCCAAGTACATATACTTACATATTTTGATCAGTACCTAAATAATTGACAATGAACAATTATTACTACAATTATTCCCGTTGACGCCTAGAGACCTTATACATCTCTGTGGAATTAAATTAATTAAGTAATTGAATTTTATTGCATGTTGTGACGCCTAGAGACTATACATCTCTGGGTTTATTTAATATTTTAAATTGATAGTTTAAATTTTATTTTAAGGTACCTATCTAACATTGATTCAATCTATACCTTTACGTGTGCCCATGTAGTAATTAGTTATAACACAAATATAATGTAATTTTTTTAAATAATATTTACGAAAAAATTACTTAGTGTTGAGTTTTTTTCGGTTTTCTTCTTAACAGCGGTCTCCTCTTGGGAAATGCCGGTAGATTCACAATCTGACTTGTAAAAGTGCCCTTGTGGCCTACTTACTGAATGAATTATTTCATTTCATTTCATTTCGGTACTGAGCTGAAGCGCCTATTTTGTGCACAGGGCGGCAAATTAAACGCTGTAATTTTGGAAAATATCTGATTGTTATCTCGAAAATTATAGTTTTAAGATACGTTGGATTTTTGAGATATATATCGTATAAATATAATTGTAAAATATATTTGTAGATAATAATTGATTTGTTGCTTTCCCCATGAACTAACAAAACAATCGTCAAGTTAAAAAAAGAAAAGTTTATTTTTAATTCAATTTAAATAATTGAAGCCCAACTATGCCTACAAAAACAAACTTCATTCATTCACTTAGAGGTTGAATATTGACAGAATGTGTATATTTTAGTTTCTACTATTAAAACATTATGCACATAGACATTTTGTTGAGTCTATTCTTTATTTGAATTAATTTTGCTCTCGCGATAACGTTGTGTACGTGTATAATTAAAATGATTTTGTAACGGTCCTTTCGAAGAACTCGGTAATTTTACTGATGGCCAATTTCCTTTACGCAACTGTCTATAAGTATTGGCGTGTGCCCAAAGTCAACATAAATCAGACAGGCCAAACTAGAACTCGTCCAATAAGAAACTGGATTCAAAGAAATTCACTGTAATTTTGGCACATGTCGTCTGGTAGAATTGAGTAACCATCAAAATGAAATATCGTTTCCGATTTCTTTTGATGAACCGAAAACTAGTTGATTTTTTGCTGAAATATAGCACTTATTGCTCCCGAATCACATGAATGACGTCTTCTGAAGTGGGCAAATTGGTGGTGGCTCTGATAGCAATAGCTATTCTGGACTGTCAAACTAATTATATTATCTCAATAAGGAACCGACTATCAATCTTTGTAAAATAGTAAACTTCCAACCAATTTTAGACGAATGTAAACAAAAACCCGCAGTTGATATTAGTGACATGCTTTCTTCTTTTGTTATTTGTTTACATTTACCAACGAGTGTATTGTTTAGAGAAATATAATTGTCAAATATTTTAGGCGCATTGATATCAGTTTTCTTGTAATAGTTTTCAAGTTGATCGTAACAGCGATTAAGCCGCAATATCTGGTGCCCAATCTATTATTCCTTTGGCACATCCAATATCTATCTGCCATAACACGGAAACTGCGCCTACGCAACGCGTCGGACCGGGAAGCGGCAAGTAATTGTAACTCGATATAAATGAAGAGATAACGTCCATTGCGCTGCTTAAGGAAGGATAGTGACCGGTTGATATATTGGCCCGTTGTTTAAGGGTTAATGTAGTAGATTCACTAGTCCTAGTTCCTCATTTTGCGCTAATGGATTCCTGAATAACTCTCGTGACTAGATAATTTAGCGTGACGCAAGAAGAGTAGGTTTTGCAGCATCATATTTTATTGATGCTGTTGCGATTGTGATGCTTATCAATCAGATATTGGTTCAGTATAATTTCTAGCCTTACGTGATAGGAATCAGATCGCTATTAACAGTACTAATTAATTGTAATGCCTTAAACAGGCTAACTGATGTTAATGAAGTATTGGCATGGGTCTGTTCCGGCATTCCCCTGCCTAGGCTACGAGTATAAACCTCTCCATACAGGTTTACTGTGATTTCCTCCTCATCTTTAGTCATCCGGAGCATGTCTGTAGCTTAGTGACGTTCATATATGGAAGCCTGTGCTCAGGCGATGCCCTTATCAAGTTCGAATAACTATCCCCTTTGTTACATGCTTAATTTCTCGTTTGTTCGCCACAATTGTCCTGTAATACGGTTTCTGGTGCCCTTTAAGGCAATGTTTTCATATAGAACTATAAAATTGTCATGTGGAACTTGTACGTAACTGAAAATTAAACACCGGTTTGGAAAGTTAAGGTGTCACTATAGGTTTTTCATATTGGAAAAAGTATAAAGGAACTAGTATCTGTGTCACTTAAGGATTAAATTCCTTTTTACTTGGAACAAGTTTCTTTCACACGTGGATTACATAAAAACTATCACTTTCAACTTAAGTCGGAACTTGTATTACTCAACGTGAGGGACCAACCGTTTTTCCATTAAAAAACAATTATACCCTTTCCTTTACGTAGTGGCGCAAGAGTAGCTCTCACAAAAGAAGTGTTCTCGACTTCTGTAGGTGCATTGTCAGGTTTTTTACTGGATCTATTATTTGGTATTAAAGAACGTGACGGAGAATCACACGTGACCAAAAAAGTCGATTAAAGCTTGATTCTCAAATTTGAAACTTAAATACTCCATTGGAGTTTGTTACCATTTCGATATTAAACCTGCTTCAAGTTAACTTGGCCGAATTCAATAATGAATTCACTTGTTAAATTTTGTAACCTTGCCGTGTATAATCCAATAATGAAATCTTATTTTCATTGTGAATACTTATTACCGGTGACAAATATCTAGTGAGTAGAGACTATCTTGTCATGTGCATCTCTAAGCCTATTACTTCGATTTAGATCTCGCATCGCAATCAATGGATCTTAATGTAATCCCACTGCATCTACATTCAAAATAGAAAAGTCCCTAATGGCGATGCTTTGAGAAGGGCCAAGTGAAAGTCAGCATTTCGTAAATCAGTTCGTGCATTGTCTGTGTCGATCCAGATTCGTCTTCTACATCAATCTTTCCAATACAAACGTGTGCAGAAACATAAGTACGAGTATACTGCTTCGTGTCTTTGTTTTACTGAAGTTTGACGAAGAAGATACTATGTCTGGTTCGTTGATTGATCATGAGAAAAAAAGTGCAGTTTATAGTACCTACTTGTCCGTTATATGTAAACTCAATCTATTTAATGAGCGTTGTTACGCTTGGCTTGGATGATGAGCAGGTATTACGAGAATCATCGTTTTAACGGTTTCCGTTGAAAAATAAAGCCAGAGTCGCCTTGCCACTATCTTGACTATCATAGTCTATAGGCTAAGTAAACAGTTTCGCGATTACGTAAGTAATAATGCGCGTAAGACTGACTTAATGCTATTACAATAGTCGCCACACTTGTCGCGCTCGCATTGCGAC
Source organism: Apotomis capreana (assembly GCA_947623375.1). Classification (NCBI taxonomy): domain Eukaryota; kingdom Metazoa; phylum Arthropoda; class Insecta; order Lepidoptera; family Tortricidae; genus Apotomis; species Apotomis capreana. Next base: position 31,842,313 of record OX392499.1, on the reverse strand, counting down.
TTCCCATATCCATACAGAATAGAACGGAGAAAGTGTGCATCCGATAACCAATTACACATTTCATAGACTGTCGTTCTTTCTCTAGCAATACTCTACGCAACATTTCTTCGCCTTTATTGCTGGTGAAAATGAGATTTTTCTTATATAATATTTTATTCTGTACAAATGATTTGACGCTTTCATTGTTTGCTAAGTGCACTCGCAATTCGGTGGCGCTTGTTGCGCAATGCTACATGAATTCAAATGACCTTTTTCCGTTTTTTGATTTGTGTCGTTTCGTTTTGTTTAACTTCGAAGTCGCCTCGAACGTTCGATTCGGTCGATTGCAGCACTTCCTTACAAAGTATTTTTATTTATTTTACTGGCGTTGTTATACACGTAGGTATTGACAGCGGTTGTGTATTCTAATCACATTCGTAGTAGGTTGTAAATGGTTCTTCAACCTAGCTTATTTTTATTAAGATTGATGTATACGAACTGACGACAGCACCTGACAAAACGGTAGCGAGTGAAATGTTTTTATGTCATTTAGGCACACCAGTTATGTAAGAGTCTACATACGAAATTACATGCAGTGCGAGTGCGACACTGTTTTTTCATATGCTAATCTTTCTGACGTTCGAAACTTGTAATATTACTCATTAAAAGTGCTCAGGATTCAATTAATACTTTGGATTATTAACCGACTGCATAATGCTTTATCTTTTCATTTTAGAGAACTGTATCTCGGTTCGATTGACGTTGGGTATTGTAGATAAGAAATTGATAGGTGCTGTCATGAATTGAGGTCAGATTTTAGATGAGTTTTGCACTTGCTGCAATAATGACATCCGTTTGGGTCCTAACGGAAGTACATAGCCTGATGGATCACTATTGACGAGGTTCGATCTCATGTTCCACCTGGACTTGAGCCTTGTTTCCCTTGGCCTTCTTCTGTGATGAAAAACTGGACTTGTTACACTTACCATTTTACATGGAATTCGTCAATAATATAAGCACCCAGGATTTTTTTCATCAGTACAACGCCACTTTTACTCGGAGGAGGTATATAGTGACTAATTCATACAGTAACAAACAATGTACTTACTAAAGTAAGGAAAAAAGAAATGAGACTGAATTGACAGTGAGCTCATAATTTTCCTCGATATTGCCAGAGGAGTCAGCGGTGAAACAATCCAAGAATTAATTGCACTTGATATGGATATTCATCATCATCATTACGTAGTGGTGTTATTAGCTCCTTCAGAGTGTAATAATTTGATAGACTGTTGTATTGTTTTGCAAGTGTAATAGTCATTGACTAAGGACACTTTGTATTTCGATGACCTTGAGTAGGACAAAATATATATGCTATCTCAATTTTCTCAGTCACTTGCTAATTACAACGAATTCCAAGAATGCCCCTCTGCACACAGCACTTCCTCTAACAAACTTGTCCCTCCCTGTTCCGCCTGGACGCGTGCTCGGTTCACAACAAAAATAGAAGTCCAAAACCGAACCAACATTCGACACAAGAAAAAGCCCTGCCAAATACACAAAAAAACCACACTCGCTCCGTTCCTTTCTGACTAATGTCTGGTAACTATTCACGTCGCTGTAAAAGTTTATCCTGCGATAAAACTTGAGTTGTGCTAGAATTTTGACCGTCTCTTTCCAGCGTGGTGTTTTTGTGGGTGGTGAGGGAGACGGAGCAGTAGGGCGCTCGCCGCGTGGCCGTTGGTGTTGCGTTTGAAACGAATCGAATCGGAACAGTTTGCAAGACGCCGGCCGCGCGCACGGCCGAGTCACGCAGACCGTCTGTTGCGCTCAAATCGCGAATTTATTTAAATCTTCGATACAACTTTATAGTTTATCATAAGACAGTGCCTTATCATTAATGGATGTGCGAGTGTATGCATGGATTAACAAACCTGAAGAACTAAACCAACAATAAAAGTGACGGCGTGTGGAGTTTTGTGGCATCTTGCGTTTGTGTCCTTTCGGTTAGAATTTAATTTTGCAATTGCCTTAACGTTTTTGTCTTTATTCTCGAGGGCTTTGTTGACTGCGGTGTGGTGAGGTTGAAGCACGTTTCGACCCGTATATTGGCACGAGCCCTTAATAATAATAGTGCACCAAACCAGTTTGCGAGTGTTGCGCCTGTGGTTATCCTGACTTACATATGCGGGCGCATTTCTCATAAACGAAATTCAAGGCATCACTTCACATAATAGGTAGTGATTCAGGTACTTACATATAGAACACTCGCAAGTGTGCAAGGAAACGCTTTGTCTCATAATAATTCTCCGCCTGGTTTTTGTTTTTATCAGTTGGCTGACACATTATATCAAATTAATCTTCCTTATCTGTCATTGTTGTAGACTTTCCGTAATCTCGTTTGATGTGAGTATTATTTTTTTGTATCTCTTTCCATATATCTTTGGCTAATCTGACCGACTTGCCTTGACCGTTTAACACTGCACAGATGCAGACTTTCCGTTCCGAGGTCAGTCGAATCCTTATAAAGCCATAGTCGGCAATTATCATATCTAGTCGGTCATGAATTGACATTTGACTACACATAAGCAGATAGGCAAAAAGTTTAGATTACTTAAATAGTTAGTCCCGCCGTAAACAGTATATTACTGTCTAAACTAGTGGTCATTAATCGTGTTTAACTGCACGTAATATAAACAGAACGAGACGTCGCGTGGGCAAGTCTAGCGCCGCTAATTTACTGAGCGCTTCTTTAATTGCATCTAAGGGCAGTATCGTTGTTTCAGCGCCCGCCGTGCGCAGTAAATCTCGACCGTCTCCGTGCATCTGTCATCCGCACTTTATCTGTAACGATCTCGTTAAATCGCCTCCAGAATCCGCCTGTTCTCGCCACTTGTTGCACGCTCGGCTTCACTTAAACGTGACTCCATTCAGTTTTTTACTGCCAACTGTTCGTCTATTTATCTCACTACACTTGCAATTTAAGTTGCACAATTTTTAGTTTGCTAATTTACAATTTTTGAGTGTTTCCTATTGCCGTCCTGGACTGTTTCTAACGCGGCATTTCCTCTGAGTCACGTAGTGCGTATTAACGAGTGTCATACGGTGCGCATGGGAGTTGCGTAACTGAAGAATGGCAGACTTCCAACACTGCCACCTCAAAATTGATTGCTTCCATGAAAGAAAACGAATATGAAGGTTGAGTGAACTCTGCAGACGAAGCGTCTACCGATAATTTGTTATGTAAAGCGAATGACGCTAAGAGGGTTGTCAATAAGTTAGATTATGTCTCGAGCAACGGTCCGCTGATTGCAGAGTATTAGAGATTGAATAATTTGCAGGTTGATGAGTCACCTTACGTATGAAACCATAGATTACTGTTTACAGCATGTTGCGGCTGGCTATTTTCTGCTCGATTAGTTAAGTTTCTGATCGCTAGCTTGTAAAAGTTATTATTACGGTAATCTAAAATTAAAATATTGACACCGCTTTTCCTAAACGGAAATAATAATCTTTTAACAATATTATCTTGAACTTTTTATTTATTATTACCTTGGCTGACGTATTTTGGTGTTGTAGACCTATCTGTAACCCGTATGCACGTTATTTATACGGAAACATTTTTTTATTAATTTCAATTTTTTATCACGATATAGGTGTATATACCTACCTACCAATGTTTGCAGGGCTTTTCGTATACTAGAATCTATAATGAATATTTTCGAGTTTCTGATGATGACGTTTTTTTTTACTAACAAAAGTATTTTGACGCTTCTTGAGTTTACAAGTCACAACTCTTTTGTACAAAACTTTAGTGCTTACTCTCTTCCTTTTATATAAACAACTGATATATTTCCAAAAGGACACAGGCAACATTCCATAAATTATAGTTGAACGATCGATTAAAAAAAAATCGCCAGCAGTGATCAAAGTGCTCTTAAACAAAACCGATAAGTACAAGAAGAAACAAATTATTCTTATAATACACATTGTCCAGCAATATATTGAAGAATAATTGGATTTCAACAGTCTACTAAAGAAGAACGCTGACCGACCACGATTCTTGCTCGAGCATTCTACGTTTCGCAAGATGATACAAGCATATAGGTGAGTATTTTATAGTTTGCAAAATACGGTGGTAAATGAAAATGAACACACAATATCCGCGTAGTTATGTTACCGCTGCATAAGTAAACTCATTCATATAAAATAAATTATAATTAAAGGCTCTAATTTAATTGTCGTCTGGCCGCAATTGGTAGAGTAATTTACAAAATCATCCATCGTATCGAATGAGGAGAAAGAAATTAGACAGTAAAGTATTTAGACGTAAAGTATTTAGACAGTAAAATTTGTAGAGCGTAATTAAAAATGAGATTGGTAAACGTTTTTAACTCTACGCTCACCGTAAATTCTAGAACTGGTACGATCGTTACTTTTCGAATGGCCCTTGGAGTTTGAGCAATTGCTCATAATGTATATCGTTCGTTATAAAATTGTTTATTGGCTGGTTTACTATTCGCTTTACAATTACAATGAGCCGACAGAGACTGTTGCCTTACTAACCCAGTGACCTCATGCATTTACGACTGAGATTTAGAAAAAAGATGTGCCTTCGACTTGGGTTGAGTTGCTGGTAATATTTTCGATAGCAATCATTGTGTTGTGAGCTAGTTTTTAAAAGATTGGCCGTCTGGTTATACAAGTAGCCAATTACTTTGAAAGTCCAATTACTACTAAATAAAGTGAAATACGCAGCCATATGCGTAGGTATGCCAATTTAATTATATTCCGTTTTAGCTAATAAATAGCTTTTTGAAATGTTTTGTTTGCTATATTGGTTTAGGGTTTGATACTAAAACACTAATTTGCCAGCAGACACATATTTATCTAGTTTTACGTTTGATGAAACCTTATAAACCTGGCCTGTAGCTTTCCGTCTTCGCTAAACTAATCTAATCATAATCAGTCTCATGCTGTAAGCGCGTGTCATTTTTGTTTATGACGCGTCATCTCAATCCCTTTTATGTTAATGAAAGTAGTGACATCGTTTGTCTTTCAATATTCAGTTTTTTTTGGCTTACCACCCTTGGGACCTGGGGTGTTCTCTGGTTGGGTCAAATCTCAAGAATAGATATGAGATAACTGGCACAGATAAGGTAGTGAGATAACAGGCGACAATGATGCTAATAATATTTTGCCTTCATCATCGCCTTTATCTATCTGGTTAAAGTTGCCACCGTTCGTTTTTTTTCAGTCCACTCACAACATCTTCTTCCAACGAGTGCTACAACGTCTCTTGTCAGAGCTTTCTTTCTGCCTCTTCTCTTGCATGATTCTGGGCATCCTATTTAGTGAGCCATTTTCACGCATATCGGCCTGCACGTCGTCAAACGGTCCTTCCACAACATTTTTTTTTTATTCCACCGCTTCGACAGGCTCTTCGTTCGTGCTGGTGGTGTTTTCACGAGCGCAAGCGCAGGTTTCGGCGCATCCGGTTGCGGCAACTTCACGCCCCAGTTCCGCTGTTCGCTTAATTGCGATTTGTTGTGCCCGACGCTTTCCGACGACATTACTTTTGTTTTGTTTTTGTACGAATTGACAAATTTTTGGTTAAGTAGGGTCGAATTGAAAGTGATAGCTCGCTGTGATCTGATTTCGTGAGAGGAAGAGTGAGATGTTTTGTAACACTAGTAAATCACTTTATTGGCCAGGTTAGACGTGTTCCGATGTTCGTTTCTCATCCATTGGATGACATCCGGTTCGGTTATTTTATGATATTATGATGAACTGTTGAAGCATGTATTGATTTTGGGTTCTGTCTCCTTTGTTACCCCTTGGGAACAACGTAATCCTATCATTAAGTTCCGTTGTCTGACCGTCTACCTCTCTGTCTATCACAGTTGTAGTTGGTATAAACAATTGACTTTTTAATATAGTATGTTATGAGTACCTTTTATAAGAGGTACTGTGTTCTGGTGTTCGTGGTGTACCGCCAAATAATAATAAAAAAAGTGTGTGTGTCAGCTCCGACGCACGACTGGAGTTTACTCTTCAGGCCAGGCACGCACCTTTTTTTTAGTCGCGCGATAATTTTGTCGCAGAAATAAGCGTACTTCTGGGTTTATGAAAATCGTGGTGCGCGCACTCTCATATAAACCCATATCTTGCATTTATGCGACAAAATTATCGCGCGACTAAAATCGTGGTGCGCGCCTGGCCTTAAGAACGATTATAAAATATATACTCAATACGTTTATTGCACATAAGGATTAGTAAATAGTTTAAGTATCACATTATGTACCCTGTTGGGTGCTGCAAACAAGAACGAGAAGGTAGGCACTTACATAATATTAATATACGAGTATAATATACAGCAAAATTACAATATTTTACAAGGAAAATTTACTTCCGATTCATTTTTAACAAATTGGAGAGATCATGAGTAGTAACTAAATAAGGAAGCGTGATGTAAAGCGCCCTCGAGCGGCTAGTTTAGTTACTACAGTCTGCAGTGCTACGGAAAAAAAACTGTATCTTACTATGAAATCCATACAAGGATACGACCTTATTAATTAAGGAGCTTTGATCATTTTTATGAACATGCCAGCTCCAGCAGGCCTAATAAATACACAACATCATTCATCTAAAAGACATAGATAAATAAAAACATAAACCGTATAAACTTAAAAATAACATGTACACGAAAACAACTAAATTTGTATACACTATTTACATAAAAAAAACTGTATACAAATTTAGCCGATTCCGATAAGGGTTCCGCCAATATTGAATTGAACATTACATTCAAGAAAGATCTGGTATTAGACCTAGCCATTTACATTAGACAAAAACAAACGTACAAAATCACCTTCCTTAAAAAAATCCTTAAATAAATCCAAAATCTCCTTAACAACAACTCCAAACAGCGTTTTGAACTTCTCCCAACTTTCGGTAGAAAACAAAATATCCTTCGTCTTCTCAACCAGCCTTTCAAAAGTAATACGTCTCTTCTTCTTGTCCTTATTTTGTCTTTGATCTTCCATATCAGCCCGCTCAATAGTAGGCTGATTTACCAATAGACACTCTGACCTCTTCACATCTGTTACTCTTTTTGACTTCCGCGGCTTACGAACCTCTTGTTGTGGCTCGCTCTCTAATCTGTACTGACTTACTGATCGCTGGCCCTCAGCCTGACAGACAGAATCTTCAGACTCTTTAGATTGTAACGGCTTCGACAAAACAGCATCTCCATATGACTTTCCAAAACTTAAGTCATTCTCAAAAACAGATGGCGCATCCTGACTACAAACATCCGTATCCTTTTTTTTCCTTATTTTGCATATACAACCAAAAAGCCCGTTTATATATACATCCCTCAGCAGACATAATCCTGCGAATTTCTTACTCCTTCACAAAAACCGGGCACGACTTATCTAAGGCCATATGGCTGCCTTTACAATTAATGCATCTAAAAATAGTCGTTTCGCAATTGGCATGCTCCCCGCCGCATTTCGGACAAGTAACTTTAGTAGTAGGACATAACCTGCTCAGATGACCGAACTTCCAACATCTTGAACATTGGGTAACCGGGAAAGTGTACTGATTTACCTTAAATCGGCAACCGTAGGCATAAACATATGGCGGTAAAGAAGTTCCCTTAAAACACAGACGAATAGCTTCAGCCTTAACCCAACGCCCATCATGATCCAAACGGTTCAGTCTACATATTGACAAAATGTCTTCAGACCCTTCAATATTCTTTAAAAATTCGTCTTCCTCAACCTCCAACTCAACCTGCCTTATAATTCCATAAGTGCAGCATGCCATATTAGACCAATAAGAACGTCTCGTCTCATTGTTAAACTCCTGAGAAGCCAGAAGCTTCTCCGCATCATCCTTAGAGTTAAACTGTATGCGAATTTTACGTGGACCCATAAACTTGACGGATAAAATTCCTTTTATACCCTTAAATTGCAGCAACTTTGCCAAACCAATCTGTTTCGGTAAATCTTCTTTTGACACTATATAAACTTCAAATAGCTTGTCAGGCACACCACACCGTCCGGCTCCAGCTGCGTTTTGGCGGTTGCTAAAACCCGCTAGCGTTTAGGTTTCCTGCCTATTGTCATAAAACTATCACTACAACCACAGCTTTTGTCGCTCAGACCACAAGCACGCTTCACCGTTATATGCCGCACATCCGACATGGACTCAGCGTCCGATACAATATCCGATTGACTCGGCCCTGCCTTATTATCAAACTCCACTTCAGATAGCCACGACGGAGCTGCCCGCTGCCCACATTCTAAAAGTGACGTATCACTCGCGACACCTCGACTTGACTCACTCATCGCAAAAACAGCGAAAAGGACTCTAAAACTGAATTAACTTATAAATAAAATAAAATTTGATAAAATTTTCAACAGTCGCCTTTGACAACCAAACGTCAATCCTCGTAATACTTATATTTTTGGAACGTATCTGCCGTGCTAATTTAAAAAGTCGTATCTCAGTATACGATCGGGGTAAAAATACGACTTCTTAATTTAGCAGATTATGCGTTAAGCGTTATAGACTAAGCTCCCGATATAAAATGACCTTCACAGAGATGTTTATTTGATGAAATGTATTTTATATTTAGTTTAAAATGTCAATAAATATATTGCATATGGGTTGCCTAACAAATTTTAGTCCAGGGTATGTTTAGTTTAAAATTTAATTTTTTTTTTTTACATTTCACCGATTTGATTATTAGATAAATTCATAATTAAATAATCTTTAATTTTATTTAATTTCAATTCAACAATCAGACCTTTGCAAAATGCTAGTAGGTATAGATTTACCTGTTTATACCTGGCTACCCAATAGTTGTGACGGGAAAAGAATAGGCAACCTAACGTTTGCATATTCTATGGGCTTCATATTTTCGATTGGTATAGAATTTATCTAATATTAATCAAACCGGTGAAATGTTTAAAACAATTTTTTTTATTATTAATTAAACATACCCTGGACTAAAATTTTATAGGCAACCCATATTCAATATAATTATTGACATATTAAATTAAATATAAAATACATTTCATCAAATAAACATCTCGGTGAAGGTTATTTTATATCGGGACCTTAGTCTATAACGCTTAACGCATAACCTGCTAAATTACGAAGTCGTATTTTTACCCCGATCGTAAACTGAGATACGACTTTTTAAATTAGCACGGCAGATACGTTCGATTTTACACCCCATATTTTTCATACCCCGGGCTTATATATGAAAATCGATTCTTAAGGAGTAAACTCCAAAAAAGATAAAGCGTATTAGCTAAGAAACGGTTTTATGGTAATTGGCCGGTTTTTGTCTGATTGCTGAAGTTTGGAATCTGCAATGAGCCATTAAATAAGATCTTAGTATTATTGAAATAAATAATTAGAACAAGCACACGTTAATTTTCGTTTCCTGTATCACAAGTAGTATACCAAAATTTGGCCACTAATTTAAGTTTGAAGACCTTGGCTCGAAACCGGACACTTAGCAGCGATAGTTTCCGGTGTTACGCGACTTTGTGGCTGAGCTTTATTATTAGTCGGGTCCACACCGACTAGACACGTTCGCGCCGTTAAGGTGCTTGAGCTTGAACCTAAAAACATAAGATATGCTCAAGAAAATACTAGTCTAGCCACTCAATTGCTTTGATTTTTGAGTTGGACTCTATTTGTATACTAAAATAAGAGCGATGACAGGTAGCCGTAGTTACCAAAAGCAATTGAGTGGTTATTGGGGCGTTTGCTTCTTAATAAACGGTCGGTGTGGACCGGACTAACAAGGCACAAAAAGAGTTAACTATAAAATTGTCTTTTACTAGAGCACTTTCTTAACTGTTTCAATTTAAATTTACAAGCCTTAATTATCGACTAAACTTGATAGCTTAATTATTTGTAGTCAGCTTTCATGCGTACCTAATTGGAATTGTTCTAACGGATATACTTTTATTAATCTTGTTTAAGTTTCTTTTTCCCTGATTACGTTGCACAGAGGGTTTTTTAGTATTGACATACTAGTATATATATTACAAAAACTTTCTATACGTGATTAATGTCAACAAATTTCAAGTCTGAACATTATTAAATAATATATTGTATTCTTACCCCAAATTCTATTACAAATGATGAGCTGAAATATGTATTGTTTGTTATGTCAATATATTTGCTATTGACACGTTATAAGCAAGTTCCATTTAGAAATGCAACTTGCTTCCAGAATACCTCCCGATCCTGTTCGCATTTCTTGCACACGTTCGAGTCAGTTATTCGCATTGAAATCTACTCACCCTCCAAATTCAGCACGTTTAGTGTATTTGGCGCGTACAAAATGCGTAGAATGAAAAGGCTCTGACTCCAATAGATGTGTTGTAGCCCGCCAGACCGCACAACAAAGACCGAAATGGCTGTAATCTAACCACCGTTACTCGTTGCAGTCCGTTGCCATCCGGACCAGGTCACTTTTTGTGCCCCATACTGAGAGTTGCCAAATTCGACTGTGAAAAATTCATCACGAATCGGAGTTCCGGTGTTGATAGATGAACAAGCCATCACAAAACCTTGTTTATGTTATTTACTGCCTACATCATCTTTGGTACTTTTAGTATCAATAAAAAACGAGACGTGCACCGCGCTCTTCGGCCAGCAACTTATTTTGCACGCATTTTCAAATCTACCTCCTAATATTATGATAACTGATGATAGTGATGATTGTTATAATATTTACTTTTTATATTCGCTCACTAGTTTATTGTTAATAATTATACCAAACACTTGTTTCTTTCTCATGTTAGTGAATAATTGTAATTCTTATGAGAAATAAAGATCTTTAAACCGAAAAAATCAAGAAATACAAAATCGCATGAAAATAAAATTCTCGTAATCTTTATCGGTATTTCCAAGCATGTATTCTCGGAGGCTTTCCGTAATTACAAAGCAATAAACCCCTTTATTTAATTTTGAAACAAAATAACACGTGAAGTATACGAATAATACAATTTTTTTAAACAAATAATAGAGGAGCGGACAGCGGACCTCAAAAAAAATAATGTTGTCGGTTGATATTTCTCATGTTCACCATTGTAACAATAAACAATCAAAACAAGGATTTAGGCGTGGTGTTTGCCAATTGTTTTCGTGTTGGCAATCCACACAAATTATGGCAATTATCGAAAGTTGATTTGAAAGTTGACACTGACCCGCTGCGTGGTTATAAAATTGTTAACAATGAATTAATTTCTGCAACTTGAATTGAAATTGACTCAAAGTATTTTTACTTTCTTGCCAGAAGTCAGGTTTTGAAAAATCCTTCTATGGTGGCGGTATTCATCCAGTTTGATGGCTTCCAATAATAACACTAATTAGACATTTATAATATTTTTATATTTTTTAGGCTTTTAGCTCTTACCATTTCATTAATCATTATCTGTTCATACAGTTTTTTAATCCACATAATAGTAATGTTTGCGTCCCACAAATGACGGTTCTTAAATCTTATCGGAGTTCAAACACGGTCCCCGCCATGTGGTTAGGTTCTGTCAGCGCAAGTATGAACACAGAACATTTCAGATAATAAGTTGGTAAATTATTTAGTTATTTTCAACTATGTTTAACCATTTTCCAAAAATCCGTTTTCATTAAATTACCTAGGTTTGCGTGTATTGTCTATGAAAATGTTCGAACTTCGTTCGTTCGTTTATCAGATCTTGTTAAGATTTTTATGGATTGCAACATATTTGAAAATGTTTTCGTCAACATTCCACTACCAGACAGACCACGGCCACACTGTGCCGGGTGATCTGGATGATCTAGACCATAACAAAAAATATCAAGACCCGAGTTGCATCTTCCGATACATGGTCGCCATTTGAACCTTTTGTTCCTATGAAAATGCTTTGCACTATAAGGTTCTACCTTCTACCTACCTAGGGTCTACCTTCATTTTCCTTGAATTTATGTATAGGTATCAAACCGTGTAACAATAATTATTGCCTAACATCCCGTTTAAAAACATGCAAATCATGTTCATCAATCATTTTAAACTGAACCCTTTACATTGTTTTCATCCTTGATTAAGATTGCCGCAAATAATGGGTTAAGATCACAATGCTATGTTTTTTACCTTGGTGTTGGCCATTGCGTGTGCGCGGCGAACGGTAATTAAGGCTTTCGGCGCATGCTCCAAACTCAACAACGTTCAATCAGTCATACGATACTCAAAGTCGATGCCTTAAAGACTATATTCGATTATCCAATCGCGTTATTCTTATCGCAGTATAAACGCTGTCGGTACATTCAAATAGTTTCATGGTCCTAAGCATTTTCTGAAAATTAGCATTTGGTACTTTTCAAGGTTTTCTAACTTTAACCTAATTTTGAGTTAGGTTTGTATTCATTCATTGCTTTGCTTATTTGAGAAACGTTTTCTTTTCCAGACATTTCACTAAAACTTCACTTCACTAAAACTGAATATTTTGGAGACGAATGCTCCGAGTTTTATCAAACCAAGCTAAGAACCATCTCGAAACACTGAGGTTTCGAGCCTGGGCTTTCGATTAAAAAAAACTGCACTCAAATCGGTACATTCGTATGGGCGCTACGATGCCACAGTGGACACACAGATACACATGTTAAACTTAAAACCCCCCTCTTTTTTCATCGGGGGTTAAGAAGAGCACGGGGAGCACACCCTGATTTCAGACCTGGAAAGTTCCATAACTTATTCTTATGCTAAGAATCAGAATTTTCCTATAAATAACACTTACGGCAGTTACGGCTTACGACTTGAAGCATTTTACTTGTGGTCCAGTCAACCAATATCCCATGACGTGTACTTCCCAGGAAGCCCTTCCAACATCATTCTATTTTAACAAAGTAGGTTCTATTTGTTTGACCTACCTTACTAATTCCAAAATAGCAAAGGTAACCTCTTTCGCATACCCATATCAAACATACCGTGTTTACCGACCTACTTGCACTAGTTTGCCCACGGTCAAGTGAAATGCTGATACCCCTTAATGGGCAAACATTTCGGCTCACGAGAACATCTCGTTATGAATAAAAATTACTGACACGAAGGGCTTTCTAATTACCCGGCTTTGATGATGTGACGTGTGACACCCACCGACTAAGCTGAACCATGAACATGTAAGAAATGTATCTCCAATGGAGACCTTCGTGTCTTGGTTTATGCTGTTCTATTTCTATTGTCCAAAGGAGGTCGAATGCAGATTAATCTGTCCGTACAATGGTTGTCAAGACCTGATACTTGATAGGGCTCACACGCTTTGTTGTGAAGGTAATATACTGAAGCCAATTGGAGATGAGTACTCCATTCAAATCATTATCTGGAGAGAATTGATTGTTAGTAGAACCACAGTCTCACTAACGAATAATACTGTCCTAAAAGTCGGGAGTTCGCTATTCGCTAAGTCAAATTAGATTTTTTATATTTGTCTATATGAAAAGCAATTTATTAAAATAAATAATAATAATAATTATGTAACCAAATTTAAGTTCTGAATACGCATATGTTTGATATTTAATACGTGTCTATTGTCTAATTTCAAATTCTCCTATTTATGACTGTGTGTTATTCTGATTGACCTGGTGTGATGAAAGGGCCAAAACTAGAGCACGTTAACTCATGTTTACTCAGTCTGGTTTTGGAAACCCCAAATTATTTCAGGTACCTACAGGAAGTTTAATTTGTTCCCGAAATAATATCATCCACTGACGACAAATTGTAGCACATTCTACTGAAGTCACTGTTTAAAATCCAAGACATGAATTTTTTGAATCACCGATATCATTAAGTCATTATAAACCAGCTTAAACTTTTTACCCAAAATAAATGTCAAACGAGTCTTATTTTTAAACCGGAGCAGCGCGCGTGCGCATCCATAAATCTATCTTGTCGATGCTTTGCCTAATAGAAGCAACGACAAGTTAATAAGTTCCTCCTGCTTTAATGATAAAGTCTATTGGAGCTTCCTGTGGGAACTGGGAACTAATTGAAGCTTGGTTTCACGGGAGCGTATTGTTCTCTTCATCCTTTTGTTGTTGGATACTGTAAAAACGGCTGAGATGAGATTGATAGAAAAAAATGATGCGTGGCAATTATGTGATGATAGAATTATCAACGCGTCTTGAATACTTCCGACAGACTGTTTACTGGTATAAGTATTGTGTGGTCTTTGAGAACTCTCAGTCTATTACTAAATAAACCATCACAACACGAAAAAATTATATTGGGTGGAAATCTTTGTTACCTACCTATAGATCGCGATGACAATTTCTATGCAAATTGGATAATTCGCAGCACCTTCATCACGTTCTATCACCACGTATCTGCAATCTTGCTATCCCCCTCGATTACGGGTCATTTCCAGTCGCCGTTGGCAATGCACAATAATATGAGTCTAGATTTAATAAAAGCGCCCGTAATGCAGGAGAGAGCTACGATAAAGTGTGAGGGTTGAGTTGCTCACTCATTATTTTGTTAGCGATTTGAGTGAAAACACTTGGAAATTCTCGATGAAATTGCTGGTTACGGAGTTATAGGTATGACCGGTTGAGTGTCCGCTGCGACGCTCGCGATTTATTCTACGGCTGACCGATGCATACCGATACAAAATTTAGAAACTTAATTTCACAACAACATAATATGCGATCATGTGAATAACGATTGCGCTTTCCTGCTCGCGTGGATTTCCGCCAGTTACACAGTTGCATTATATTTATATAGGGAAAAATAGAATTGAGTTTGCAATATTTGTCATAATAAACGTATTTGTGCCGATTGCAACAATGGGCAGTAACTGGCGGAATGTGAAATATTTTATAGTCGACTTGCCATCAATAATGCGTGGCCTGAATGCTATTCTATGGGCCCTCACAATGGGGTAATACAGCCCCTGGCCTAGTGTGTTTAAAGATTTATCGTAACTAGGAATCTAGGCTGCATCGCTGCCAACGGAACTGTCAATGCTGCCTTTATGAAATAAATGTTCTTAATCCATTCTATGGCTCATAAAGGCCTTAGCGTTATCAGAGGCGCCGAGCATACAATTTGCGCGGGTAAGACAAATAATATCGTCCATTTATCTGACACTATGAGCACGCAATTTCTCCTGATCCGTTCTATTGATAGCAACTTTAGTATATAAACGGCTACTTCTTATGATCGACTGTTAAAGGCAATAGTCATATTGAAAGTTAGTACCTACCTAACTTAAACATAAAAGCGACTTGCAAAACTGCCTGCCCGTGCCCGTCTAGCACAAACTACGCTTCACGTCACTGTCTCACAGTACAGAGGAGAATGAGATGGGTAATATTTCACGCGTGAGAAAGAGTCGCGTGTCACAGATGTGCTAGAGGTGCTGGTATAAACTATTTCACGACAGTCATTACCTCGAAATAATTTACTGGTATATAAATACGTATCTGCAAACACCAAATAACTGTTCGTAGCAAGTTTCATCGAAAGAGGTAATTACAATCGACAACATTTCACTTTTCTAACCAGGCCTTTTTCCGATATAATCAAAGAAGGGTTAAAAAAAGTAAATATTACCACAATTTTACATTTTCGAAGTCCATTCAAGTCCATCCATTCAAGTAATTGTAATTGGTCACAGCGCAGATTCTTTCAGTTGGACTATTACTAAGACGAATTTATAATAGTATGGAAATTTTACCACTGTTATTTTTGTAGGTTGCGACTGTTATTTTGTTGAACTAGTCCGTCTAACCAAATAAAAAAATAGTTTTGGGTTCTGTAATCTGATAATAAATTTATGTAATTAGAAATAGTTTATTTGAAAATTTGAAATGTTGTCAATTGTGGCAACCATTTTATATTTTAAAGTATTTATTTACTCTGCGTCATTTGTTGGTCAATAAACAATTTTGGTCCCTATCATTATATCATTGAACTTCACAAGTTCTAGTTACTGCTTGAAAAGGCTTTCTATGGCAAGCAAAATAAAAATCAATATACATATAAGTAATCACCTAGATTTCTAAACATTGTGTTCGGCCTCACACATGTTCATACACTCCAATGATCTCTATCGGATAACATTTGAATGGACTAGGCTCTCATACAAGCAAGATGGGACTAATTAGAAGGCTCTCCAATTCAATGGCTCATTACACGGAGAGCGTGGGTTCCATAAGACCGACCGGGTTAGATCCGACGGTTTGTTCGGGAAGGATATAACTATTATAACTACGTGTGGGTGAATCATATTGTACTTATGACCCCGTTGAAACCTTTACTGAAATGCAATCTACAGAAATCCTAAATAAAATTATTTATTTCCGCGTGTATTATATTATTATGTTCTTGTTTCGATTCAGTCTAAGATTTAGCCTTAGGTAATTTTTGGGTATTAGCTGTTTATCTTTGTCTCAATATTTTGAACTTTTATTTGAATAAGTGCGTCATGTAGATTTAACCTGGTACCTCAGAGCAGGCACAATCTTTATTTACCCTCTTGAATTCAATGTCGTCGATCAGACTCTGAAATGCACCAACGTTTTTAAATCGTAAGTATCTTTCAACGGCAAACCTATTAACCGACATACTCTTCTGAGTATTAACAGCTTTAACAGCTTGTGATTCAATGCTGACGCCTGGGAAGTCTTCTGCTTCAGTATATCGGAGATAATAGTCGGGACCGTAAAAAAAAGGAATTTTTCAATCAACTTTCTATTGTTACTTATCGCCTTTAATTTACTGTTCCACGAGTGATTGATCAATCATTAGAAAGATAAACCCACAAATGAAGTGAAGAGCGCCCGTGGGCTGTAATATATACAAAATGAACCCAACTAAGGTAATTTATTAAGACATTTATGGTGCGTAGGCGCAAGCACTAGGTTTGTGTAGAAATTGTTCCTTTCAGCCACTGTTATTGCTTATTCTACTTCGCTTACATTTAATGCCTTATTTGGTTCTGCACATGATCTTTTGTTTCTTGAGGGGCTTTGCTTGTCTGGTTTTCATTTCGTTTCTGTCGTTGTTTTTTCTGGAACATTGTTATGAAAATTTGGGACATTACTGTCACAATGTTGTATAAGTTATTGTGAAATATCATGTTTGTTATGATGCAAATATTATGGCTGTCTTACTTTTGAAATGTTCCTACGTGATCATTGTCACGATAATAAGTTGTTGACTTTGATAAAGATTGCGAGATTTTGCACTAAGTATTATTTGCAACTTTGTTATAACACAATATATTGGCTTCATTTATCTCTTAATGCAAGCCGATTTTCACTGTACAAATTGGATGATATTTTCGATCGCTTTCTCGGAGTTTAGACCTATTCGATAACAAATGTAAAAATTATCTGCGGGCTCTCTTTGTCGGTTGTCGGCCTATTCATTTCGGTACTTAATTTGCCCAGTGCGTTGTTATGTTCATGTCCGCGTGGACGATCACAAACAATGGCTTATTTTTTGTGCGCGTGTCATAATTTTATCAAGAGAAGTTGTATCGGTTATTGACAACAAAAACTCGCTAACTAATAAAATAAAACTTACATAAATAACGTTCATATCTCAATATCGAAGCAGTACGTAGTTTGCAGATAGTTTTGTTAGACCATTATACCTAGTGGATTACTAGAAAAGCATATTACAAAAATTGGGCAAGTGCGAGTCCGACTCGCGCATGAAGGGTTCCGTACCTATATATATATATATAATATCTTTAACAAGTTTGTTGTATGGGAGCCCCCCTTAAATATTTATTTTATTTTATTTTTAGTATTTGTTGTTATAGCGGCAATAGAAATACATCATCTGTGAAAATTTCAACTGTCTAGCTATCACCGTTCTTGAGATACAGCCTGGTGAAAGACGGACGGACGGGCGGACGGACGGACGGACAGCGAAGTCTCAGTAATAGGGTCCCGTTTGTACCCTTTGGGTACGGAACCCTAAAAAGTATATACAAACTTATTGTTAGGGAAAAGACATTCATATACAAACCTCGCTATAAGCTTTTGACTTGAATAGTTAAGATCCTAGGAGATATTGCAATGACATATCGTACCGTATCTGTGTGACACAGGCTTACATCTACTAATTTTATAGCGTTGATTGCGCCATTTATTTAACAGCGGGGAATATTTGAAATTCTAATTGCACTATACGGGCTTAGTTTCTAACTCTAGTTTCTCACCTCGGGCACAAGTGCGTCCATCGCTCTCTGAACAGGCTGCGAAATCGACACAAGCTGTTAGTCTTGTAAATGCTGGAACTAGGAAACTTTGGCTCATTTGTTAAAAGTCAGGTAGTGTTGGCTTAGACAAAGGCAGGTTTTAGTACTGGAAAACCGTTTACAAGTAGGCTACTCTGCTATCGATGGATTTGGTATTGTTTCAAACATTATCTTCACCGTTTAGGGCTAATGTTATAACGTTATCTGCAAATGTAACATAGTGTGAAAGATATGTTTTTGATATGCGTAATATCTCCGAACTATGTCAATTAAAGTTTAAATTAACTGTTCGTGGTTTAAAACAATTTGTAAGTTTATGAAAACTGGCCTGTAAAGTTTAACGAGTATTAACCAATTCATGGCATTTTGCTTTTAGTCAACGATAAATGTCAAGAACGTAAGTACCAAGCAACAAGCGCAAGCGTTCAGTAAAAAACATTGAATGAATTCTATTAATAAGGTATAGAATATATCAGAACTACTTAGTCAAGTAACCGCTCAAACCTTGTTAATGTGATATTGAGATAGCAACCGGGAATTCCCAATAATCCTTCATTGGTATTCTTATCTTTTATGGAAATAGAAGATGAGAGCATTTTATGATTTATGAGTGTCGAAGATATGTATGACGATCTGAAACAAACATCTCATTCAAGTATAGATACCATTACTTTTTCATCCCGGTAATACAACAATTGACGAAATTAAATAACGTTTTTCTGCTTAAGTCCTTATGAAATCAAATGACACACGTTATAGTGGGAGACAACTTTTCCCGCTTCCCTCTTTTCCTTGAGGCCTGCATCGTAACAGTAGACGCAGTTAATTTAACCGTCCGTCAGCCTTTTGTAGCCAAACCTCAGCAACTAACGAACCCAGGACGGCCATGTTTACGTTTATAATGAGACTCGATTTCATCTCATTAGTTCATCGGATTGATCGGATAGACGTTTCGTGGCCCGCTAGTTAATAATAATAAAATGATATTAATAAACGCTTGATTAGGGTAGATTATGATATGAACAGAAATGTTAGTTTGTTTCAATAAAAATACCATTTTATATTAACTCATATCATTTTGACGTTATTTTGACTATAAAGTTTTATTAATCATCAATAATTTAATCGGATTTCGGTGTCGAAATAATCTCGAATTATTTCAAAATTAAAGCTTAACTGGGTTTACTGGCTAATGCAGGTCTATACCTAGTTCAAACAAGTAAACAATTTGTTAATTATGTTTGTAAAATGGTCCTTTGTGAGGTGAAAAGTGGGTGAAAATAAAAATAAATACAATGATTAAATTGACCCTTGTGTGACTATTATACACCAGACTAAAATACCTATGTAGTACGTACCCTTTTTCGACTTTTGTAGGTACTTCTCAGACTGTTTGCTCACATGAAAGGCATCGTGACACACAATCTTATCAGCCCCACTTCATTTTATCCGTTGTTGTGTTATGTTGCACCGATAACAACGATCGATTATTTTTGTTACAGGTAAGCAACAACAATATGCAGATTCTATTGATTCAGATTGTACGCTGCTAAGATGCATGGTAAGTTGGGTGAATCTGTATGATTATATTATATTATTATGTAAATAATATGTCAAATTTGCGACCATTATCCATTAGTAGCCGTCACTGGCGCTTTAATATGTTTTATTCTACAAGTGCCTCGAAAATTCATGATTTACATTTAGATTTATTTATTTCATAATATAGAATGTCAGTATAAATTACGCTAAGACAATTTACATGCATTTATACTATGATCGTCATCTAAATATATAAAAGAAGAAACTGACTGACTGACTGACTGACATATCAACGCACAGCCCAAACCGCTGGTTCTAGAGAGTTCAAATTTGGCACATAGGTTCTGTTATATTCCGGGATAGTTCAGGATAACGGGAAGCACTACGGGAGGGCACACAGAAACACGGCGTATATGTTCGGTTGTTTATTCCAGACTGTCAAAGCACCCACCCAATGACAAGTATAAACTTAGGTCTACCTACATTTACATACATTACACTCCTCCTCACTTAGTTAATACCAGCTTAGTCTACTCTTAACTATTTATTCTAACATTACATCTCCACGGATGGCACCTACCTATTTCTTAATCTAAGTTGCTTTATCCTATATAATACACAATTCATCGTAACACCTATTATTGTACATTAACATCTATAAACGGGTTTATTCTGGGTTCTACATTGACGTAGTGGACGAGACCGTTTGGGTGCACGGGCGGTTGGCGACGACTGCGCAGAATCCGTCACCTCGGGTACTTCTTTTGCTGGTGTCGAAAAGAGTTCCTCATCCACCTCTTCCTCCCCCACACCGCGCACCGGCGGCGTCACCCCCCGCAGTGGCGGGGAGGCCGCCATCGACTGCTCTGAAGCACCATTTCCTCGGTCCAAACTAGGTGGACGAGAGACCGTCTCCGTATTGCTCGCGGACCCTGGCTTAGCACCCATTAAACAACCGATGGAATTCCTAGTCCTACGTCTTAATTGGTCGATATGTCTATGAATTTCGTTACCCGCCCCGTCTGTTACCTTATAGTCTGTATTTCCTAACGATTTAATGATCTGTCCTGGAAGCCATTTTTCACCCCTTAAAAATTGCCGGTACCAAACGTCTTCTCCTACCCCTAACCTTCTAACAGCCCCCCCGGCTGCCTTAGCTTGACGTTGTTGACTTTTTAACACTTTAGACCCTCTGTCTGGTTTTACTAGATCTAACCGCGTTCGCAACCGACGGCCCATAAGCAACATTGCCGGACTTTCTCCTGTTGAACAGTGCTCGGTATTTCTGTAGTATAATAAAAAAGTATTTATTGCACCTAGAATATCTTTCTTTTCAAAAACTGCTTTTTTAATGACGTTTTTGATAATTTTGACCGAATTTTCAGCCGCGCCATTCGACGAGCCGAAAACAAGTGTTCAACCCCATCGGTTGCTAGGAAACGCTCGAATTCCTGGCTCGTAAATGGCGGGCCGTTGTCACTGACAACCTGTTTAGGTACTCCCCACCTAGCCCATAACTCGCGTAATTTATCAATAGTGGAACTAGCGGCTGTGCTCGGTACCTGGAACGTTTCTACCCATTTCGACATAGCATCAACAACTACTAAATATATTTTCCCGTAGATTGGGCCCAGGAAATCTACATGTACGCGGGTCCATGGACGCCCAGGCCAGGGCCACGCGCGCGGCGTGTGCTGCGCGGGCGCCTCGGCCAGCGCGTTGCACACCCCACACGCGCGGCACTCACCCTCCACCGCTTC
Source organism: Apotomis capreana (assembly GCA_947623375.1). Classification (NCBI taxonomy): domain Eukaryota; kingdom Metazoa; phylum Arthropoda; class Insecta; order Lepidoptera; family Tortricidae; genus Apotomis; species Apotomis capreana. The sequence goes on along the minus strand of OX392499.1, from coordinate 31,820,757 downwards.
ATCGATCCCGGGCCACCACACATAACTCCGCGCCAAACTTTTCGTTTTTACTATTCCCATGTGTGGTTCGTGTAAAATCTTTAAAATTTTATAACGGCAACTCTCCGGTACCACTACCGTATGCCCCCACATCACACAACCCAGTTCCTCATATAATTCTGATTTCCTGTTGAAATAGGGTTTTAAATTGTCAATATCACATTTACCCGGCCAACCGTCACGAATATAATTCAATACCCTAGCTAACATGGGGTCTGCCATAGTTTGTCTTTTTATCTGATTATAATCTAATAGTAGGGCATCTTGTGCAAAATGTAAATATGTTTGCTCAGGTATAACTTCATATGACTCGTTTGCTGCCTCAATACTATTCGGTAACCTAGATAGACTATCCGCGCAGTTATTGTTTGTACTCACATATTCAATGTCATAGTCATACGCCGCCAAAATAACGGCCCATCGTTGCATACGACTAGCTGTCATGGTAGGTATGCCTGTGCTGGGTCCGAAAATAGAAACCAAGGGCTTGTGGTCAGTGCGTATCGTAAATTTACGGCCATATAAATATTGGTGAAACTTCTTTACGCAAAAAATTATTGCCAACGCCTCGCGATGAATTTGGGAGTAATTAGCTTCCGCGCTATTTAAGGTACGAGATGCGTACGCGACCGGCCGCTCTCCCCCCGGTCCCACCTGCGTCAGCACCACCCCCACCCCCCGCGGACTAGCATCGCATGTCGCTATGAGTCGCTTAGCCGGGTCGTAGTGTGCTAACACCTGCGCACTCGAGAGTAATCGCTTGACTTCATCAAATGCTCGGTCCGACTCTGAGTTCCAAAACCATTCGACCCCTTTTCGTAACAAGCTATGCAAGGGAGACAATACTGTACTTAAATTTTTAATGAATCTACCAAAAAAATTTACAGTACCCAAAAACGATCTTAATTCGGATATGTTTTGAGGCTGACCCATTTTTAATATTGCATTTATTTTCGACATATCCGGTTTAATTCCGTCCCTAGATACCACATAGCCAAGATAAGTGACCTCCTGTGCTAAGAACACACACTTACTCTTCTTTAACTTGAGTCCGTTGGCCACTAAGCGTTGAAACACCATTTCTAGGGCTTGCAGATGTTCCTGTTTTGTTTTTCCGCCAATTATAACATCGTCTAAAAACACCTCAACATTCGGTATGTTTCCTACTAGATTAATCATTATCCGCTGGAATATACCTACGCTAGAGGATAAACCATATACCAGCCTGTTGTACATAAATAATCCCCGATGTGTGTTTACCACTGTATACTTTTTAGATTCGTCCAGTTCTATCTGATTATAAGCCTGTGAAAGGTCTATTTTGCTAGAATACCTACTGCCGTTCAGATTTACTAAAACATCTTCTATCTTAGGAAGTGGGTAACGATCGACCAATAAAGACGGGTTTAAAGTACCTTTATAATCCGCACAGATTCGAAGTGAGCCATCGGGTTTGTTAATGGGTACCAACGGAGACGCCCAGTCAGAGCAGTCGACGGGCTCGATGACGCCGGAGCGCAGCATGGCATCCAGCTCGGCGTCGACGCGCTCGCGCAGCGCATACGGCAGCGGTCGCGCGCGGTGGAACACGGGCACGGCGCCCTCGCGCACGCGCAGCGTCGCCTTACCGCCCGTGAACCGACCCAGTCCGCCGCCAAACAACTCCTTATGCCTGTCGATTAGAACACCCAGTTCATCATTTAATTGTTTGTTTTCCTCGTTTAACACGAAATTACAATTAAATTTGGGCACCTCTATTTTTAATTCCGTAAGCCACTGTCTTCCCAGTAGGGAAGTCGTACCTCCGTCGATTATAAACAATTCCAGTTGTCTACTACGACCGTTATAAGTGACCATCGGTTTTATTATGCCTAAGGGTTTGACCTTTGACCCGTCGTAGAATTTTAAAACAGTGTTATGTTTTTCAATAGGTAATTGTTCAAAGTACTTATCGTAAGTAGCCTTACTAATACATGAATTGGCAGTACCCGTATCGATTTCCATTTTAATGCTACTATTTTCTACTTGTACACATAAACTTACAGGTTGGTAATCATTTAAACATAGATGATGCAGCTCCTCCTCGATGTCCCCGCCGTACTCCTCGCTTTGTCCGCGATCGGCCTCACCGAAGTAAAGGGCGGCACGCGCCGGACCCGCCGCCGCCGGTCGCGCGCGCCCGCGCCGCGCTGGTGCCGGCGCCCGGCAACCGCTGCCCCCTGCCCCCCAGTCTGGACAAACGCGCCGCAAGTGGCCCGTCTGCTGGCACCGACTACACACATAGTCTCGGAAACGACAGGTTGCACTATTATGGTTTCGCGCTCCACAAGCGTCGCACGACATGTCGTTTCCCCCGTTCGCCGCGCGGAACTGCCCCCGTGGTTGACCTTCGAGCGATCGCCCGCGCCCGTTTATTCCCGGTCGCCCGCGACTCGCTGGCCTGATGGCGTGTACTGCTCCTGAACTGGTTCCACTCGAACTCGACTCCGATTTCTGTTCTACCGTTGCGGCATCCCTTTCTGCCGCCTCTAAGGATGTTGCGAGCCTAATGGCCTGCGTGAAGGTCACGGTGTCCTCTTCCGCAAACAAACGTTGCCGTATCACATCACTGTATATACCACAAATAAATTGATCTCGGAGATCTTCACTAAGGTGGTCACCGAACTTGCAATTTTTAGAAAGTCGTTTCAACTCCGCTACGTACGTTGCTATGTTCTCGCCGACGTTCTGCCGCCTTTGTCTAAAACGATATCTTTCCGCCAATGCGGACGGTGCCGGTTGGAGATGTTGACGCATTAATTCGTCCACCCGCGTTATTGTGAGCTCCGCCGGTTTAGTTGGGCTTGCTAAGTTCTCCAATAACTCGTATGCCTCATCTCCCATCGTAGCTATCAGTATAGGTAGCTCCATTTCTAGTTCAACCTCGTTAACTTTGACATACATATTTAAACGGTCATAATACGACGACCACACCCCGCTCTTTACATTAAATTCTTGCAGCGTTCCAATCGGCATTGTTACGAATTCCTTAAACCGCACGGCGTACACACGTAGGAACACTATCTCGTCGCCACTGTTATATTCCGGGATAGTTCAGGATAACGGGAAGCACTACGGGAGGGCACACAGAAACACGGCGTATATGTTCGGTTGTTTATTCCAGACTGTCAAAGCACCCACCCAATGACAAGTATAAACTTAGGTCTACCTACATTTACATACATTACAGGTTCCTTATAAGGTGTAGGGGTGCACTAAGAAAGGATTTTTCAAAACTCACCCCCTAAAGGGGTGAAATGGAGTTCCAAAGTTTGTATGGGGAAACAAGATGAGTTAGACTATTTTATTCAAAACTTCACAGGAGTATTTCTAACGATAAATGAGTAAATACGTGTTTCAGGTTTTTTGAAAATTCAACCCCTATAAGGGAGAAATGTGGTAACAAAGTCTGAAAATCAGCATGGGTATTGTTTTTATGATTTATCGGGTCGCTGATTACGAAAACCGCAACGATTTTAAAATCCAACGTAGTGGACGTGAATTAAAATCTCCCCTATTGGGGTTGAAATGTCTAAATGCTAAACCGCTGGTTCTAAAGAGTCCAATTTGGCACGTAGGTTCGTTATAAGGTGTAAGGGTTAGTGTACTAAGAGAGAGTTTTTCAAAAGTCACCCCCAAAGGGATGAAATGGGGGTCCAAGGTTTGTATAGCTAACAAGATTAGTTAAACTATTTTATTCGAAACTTCACAGGAGTATTTCTAACGATAAATGAAAAAACACGTGTTTCAGGTTTTTTTTTATTCAACCCCTAAAAGGGAAAAATGTGGTGACAAAGTCTGAAAATCAACATTGGTAATGCTTTTATGGTTTATCGGGTCGCTGATTACGAAAACCGCAACGATTTTAAAATCCAACGTAGCGGACGTGAATTAACATCTCCCCTGTTGGGTTGAAATGGGGTTGAAATTTCTAAATACTAAACCGCTGGTTCTATTGAGCACATATTTGGAACCTACGTGTCCTTATAAAATCTAGGGGTGCAATAAAGGAAGCATTTGTCAAAAGTCACCCCCCAAAGGGGTCAAAAGACTATTTTATTGAAAACTTCCAAGGAGTATTTCTAACGATAAATGAATAAGCACGTGTTTCATGTTTTTTGAGAATTCAACCCCTAAAGGAAGAGAATATGGTGACAAAGTCTGAAAATCAACAAGGGTAATGTTTCTATGGTTTATCGGGTCGCTGATTACCAAAACAACAACGATTTTAAAAACAAACTTGGTGGACGTGAAATACCGTCTCGCCTGTTGGGGTGCGATGGGGTTGAAATGACTAAATATGAGTATGGGTGTAATTTATATGGTCTTGGGACGTTAATTACGAAAATGCCACCGATTTTGAAATTTTATATTGTGGACATTAATATTCTTGAAAGCATTGCGCCAAATTGCAATTTAATCGGTCCAGTAGTTTTGCAGCAATTCGGTGGTAACAGACGGACTGACAGACACCTACACGTGATCCTATAAGAGGGTTCTATTTTTGCTTTTGTGGTATGGATAGAGACCCGCGTTATTCTAATAGATTAAAACAATAGTTACTATTTGGTGGCATCTCGATCATCGTCAATCGGTACCTAGGCGGGCGGCGCGTTGGGATGGGAGGAGTAATGATCGGGAAAATTCCTGCATCCGTAATAAATACATTCAAGCTTTTCAATAATTATGTTAAGTCATTTCAGAATTCTGGATTACGTTTATCTGGCTCAGAATAATAAATTTTTCATTCATCAACGAAGAGAACCTCATTATCTTACAATAGAACATGACGTAACTTAGAACATGGCTCAGAATCATTAAACCAATCTCGAATATCCCAAGTCGGTAAGCGGAGGCTCGGGACATTATAAAAGCTTTATACAAATAAAATGCACACATATCCCGGTGTCTTAGCTTCACTTCGAGTTATGAATTTTGAAGAGAACTTTATTTGGATAGGTACAGTAAAAGCTGAGATCGCTTGATTTGAGTGCTTGAGTTTGATTTGTTAAAGTGGAGTTGTGATAACATAAAAAGTATTTCCCAGTAATATTAGAAAAGTGAAAGTCTGTGTATGTTTGTTACTTCTTCACGCTGAAACGGCTGGACGGATATGCATGAGGGAAATGCAGATTGCAGATTATACCCTAACTTAACAAATAACCTACTTTTAATCCTGAAAAAAGAGCATTGTTCCCGTAGGATGATGTATATTATATAGGCACGCGAGCGAAGCCGCGGGTTAATGCTAGTAAAGATATAAATGAGATAATATAATAATAGTAAAAAACATAACAATTGATTGGAACAAAAGATATTTACATGTCATAATCATAATGCAGTTAAATGTGGTTACAATATAAGAATATCTCCTTAAGGGATTGTCAAAATTCTAAAAATACCAACTACCAACAATATTTATACACGGTGCGAAATACAACAATTATTGAATAGATAGAACAAACTTTACAAGTAATTCTGCAGTGTTCTTTTGTTACTATGTATATTTAAGTAATTAAGTATGTATTTTCTAATTTTATATTTAAAAATAAAAGTAAACTTAGATCCTATAGAGGTTCTGTTTTATAAGATAATAGTAAAATTTAATTTCATATTTTAAACAGTAATTTTCATACTGTTCAAATTATAAGTAATGGTCTCTCGGAAACATTGTTTCTCTACAATACGGTGCAGTGCGAAGTGTTTAATTTCGCGGGTATCGCGGATCTTTATTGTTTTAGTGCAGAGATAGCGGCGCGGGCGCAGGTGAACGGTAGTTGATGTTTGTTGATCCCGGCTAGGGCTGTCACTCAATTCAATAAACAGTTCAGACAATTAAAAATCCGAACCTTACTCAAAAGTTTATCTATTAAGCATTGCACCCTATTTGGATTATTTTCATTGACTGACAGAAATTGCTTTTATGCATGAAATCCAACATTTTTATTTCTGTATAATGTGAGCTATAAGTTTTAAATAAATAGGTAATCACAACAGACCTCACAATATAGTTATGATCCTTTTGCAACTATACAGGGTGTAACCGACGGTCTACCGAAATCGTGGAAATTTCTTTGAGAAAATTCACAAATTTTCCTCGCGAGTTTTCATTTTTTCTTTATTTTTCCGTTAATCGAACTCTACCGGTAACAATTTTTCATGAAAAATCACATGAAAATAGCATTTTCCGCAAAACACGCAATGTATCACAAACAGTATTATGTAAGCTTTACGGTAAAACACAGAGAGTGGAGTGGGACAGATAACGGTACTGGTCGGTCATTGATCCGCCAGGCCAGTCAGTGCGATCGCGCAGCGCGTTGCGGTCGGACGCATGAATGTTTACCTACCCGCACATTTTATTTGCTTTACTTGCTTGAATGAAAATAATCTTTTTAGACTGTTTTAATTTATCGGTCAGTTGTTATTGGTGTTAGGTAGTACACTAGATGTGATCTGTGGTTGCGTTGTTTTTGTGGTTGCATTAATTCATGTCATTCGATGCGCATTGTCGTAACGGTATGTTTTGCGCTGACGCGTGCGTGGAGTGGGGAGCGCCCGGACCGGTCGATGCTTGCCGCGTGCTCCCCTCCCCGCGCGTCTGCACCCTAGAGAATTGAACGCAATACATTGCGCGTCAAGTGTTATAATTTATTTTGGAAAATCTTATCCTTGAGTTTTCCGAGCAAATGAACACTCGTTTTCAGTTAGTGATTATGGTCTAAAACTACAGTTTTCGTTTTCGGTACGCTGTCGGTTACACCCTGTATACGGACGTAATGAGACGTCTGAAATAGCGACGTAATACAATTAAATCTCATTTTTGTATGGATCAGTGGACATCTCCGACAGTCTTGTACTTGCTTTAAAAAACTTTAAATTCTGTTACGTTTTGGCAGCGATATTAACGATATTGGTCCAGCGATAACTGGACTCGATATCGATTTGAACGACTGTAATATTTTTCTTTTTAACTGCGCGGCTTTTAATTCTATGTAACTTGGGTTGGGTTGTCTTTTCTGTATAGTCCAGTTCTCATTATTGATCCTATAATTTTCATTTACTTTCTGGATCACATCTAAACGTCTCTAGTTCTCAGTGCACCCGTTATACGCGTTACTGTTTTACTTATAAAGCTGACTATGTATGCTGTACTCCAAGCTCACATACTTCCTTACCGACTGACAGTTATTTACTGCCAGGCTAAACCGTCGTATGTGCCAGGAGTTGATCCACACGTACGCCCTTTTTGATGTAGGACAGTGCAGTCGACGCCCGGCGCGTCCAGGCAATTCCCACGCCCCGTGAGAGCCGTGTAACTAGATACAAATGTTTGTGCGTTTACGGGATCAATGTCAACCATACGACACTTTTGTTTGTCGGCAATTGACATTAATTATTGTTCCCGAAATTAAATTCCCCTGTTCCACATAACCCTTCTGGTCTATCCCTACTGGTATTGAAGAAAGGAATTATTTTAACGCTAACTTCCTTAATAAGTGAAAATTATGCGTTGTAAACCAGATGTAGTTGAGATGACATTTCGTAATACGTTTTTATTATTTCCCTTTTATAATATTACGTAAATGTACTTACATATCCATTATCTTGAATGACCAGTAATTACTCACTATGACTATTATCTCACTCACCGCCTTTAGCGCTCAAACAAACTACCTTCTGGCTATGAATGGTCGTAAAAATGTACAGTACATTTCCTTTCCCAAGCGTAAATTAAATATTTACTACACGCTAACTAATTAGTCATAATCAGAGTTCCTTGAATTAATTTAATGAGGCAAACAGGGCTGTTTCTTGATTTCAAATGTCATGAATGACTCCCTGTCCCTACCCCAACAACTGTATAAACGTGAATTTCAAGAGAGATCATTGCTTAGTGATCTCCGGTTTAGCAGTATCACCTGTATTAACTGTTTTTAATTGGAAACATATCCATTTTGTTATTGGAGGTGCAGGGCGTGACATTAACAATCTACACACGGTAGTCAAGTTTGCGAAGCAAGAAGACGACACATCGGCTCATGGGTAATATTACTTGAACCATATCGGGCCATTTTTGACCCCCAATAACTTCTGACTAACTTATCAAAATCAAAATGTTTCTCCAGGTGGCCTAGAAGGTTGAAATTTGGTCTAGGTAATATATAAAGTAAAATCTGACCACTGTGATTTTTTCACTTAATAAAATTCACAATATTGAGTAGTAATTACTTAGAAGACGACTAATCCAGACAATGTCGTCCTGCGACATAGACCTACTTAGAAGATGACTACCCCAGAAAGAGACGTCCTTCGAAATAAACGTAAAACTAACATGACGTTTCACTACATTGACTTTCCACGAAAACGACCTGCCTCGCCTAAAGGATTAACATAGCTAACAATTAATTTTAAGCGATAGAAGAATGCATGATACAAGTTGTCAACTAAAATGCGTCACTTCTTTTATTAGCGAACCCGATTACGAACTTGGTTTTATTTCACAAGTATGTTTTTGATGGGAGTTTTGTGTTATAATTATAACCTTATAACAGTGGCTCAACTCATACAATATTTCTCGAAACTTCGAAACGAAACGTCGTCGCGAGTCTAAAACCAGATGACGTGTGAGCCATGGCACAGGAAGTCGCGGGACACGTGTTCGGTTCCCGGCCGGCCCTCTTCCTCCTACTAATGAGCTAGACTAAATGCGGACCCATTGTTTTGTTTCTGATGGGTTCACGTGTTTACTGAAGATAGATTATATTTAAATTGAATATTTGTAGGAAACGAGAAATTCCTCGCGATTTGGTCATTAGTGGTTTATACAACCTTTTCTTAAGATTAATACACTACACACTTTAAGAGGAAATACAGCTGCTATTTTTTTCATACAAAAAGAGGTTTCGTTTTATCGTCTTTAACCAGTCTTTAAGAAATTTTAGTAACTGAATAGGAAGGAAATGGTCTGTGCTTAGATTTTTGCGCCAATTATTATAGAATTTATGTACCAGTACCAGGCGTCCGTTTGCGGCGGAATTATGGCCAATAACAGACACAAATTCTGTAATACTCGTCATTTGCGATTTGCGAAACAGTTCGACACAGAGCATTTTCTTTGCATATAGTTCCTAAAATTTCGTTAAGGCATTGGAGGAGGAAACAGACGAGAAAGAAACCTCGATATGAATAACCCGGTTACGTTAAGTTTGGACCTCATTTGTATCCTCCTTGTTATTGATGCAAAATTAACGTACACTGATAGTATGGGAAAAGGAGCACTGATATGTCTTCTTAATAAGATAAAATTCATACCGATGAAGTGCAAATAGCAGGTGCGAGCAATACTTACATACTGTTTCGCGGACGGCTACTTAATACCAAGGACGTGTGCAAGTGTCTTACTTTTTTAGTATTTTTTTGTATTATGTTAAATGTTAGCCTTATGCAATTTATCTGCCGTTCGAATATCAAACTCCGGTAACTAATACCTATATAATATATCCTTTTAATGGACGCAATATAGCCCAGATATTCGTAAGTTGATCGACTTCCATATCGCTTTCGTACCATGATCGACACCGAAGAAATGCTGACATCGCAACTGGCTGTCGCTTGTACCAAAACTGGTGACTCGACTGATGTAACGATTGTCATACAAATTGAATGTTATCTCGTAGTATCAAACATGGTGCTTAAGTCAGCTAAAAACGGAGCGGAGAAAATCAAACAATCTGGCTGCGTCTTTTTGAAGCCCAAAAGATCCGCATTTAAATCTGAGAAACGTGATTGGTCCGTTTTATAGCCTAGCAAGCGTCGGTCCGGCCCAGGGGTAGTAGCGCTAAAAACAGCTTTCATATGGCAATAATGTGCATAAGTACGTCATATTTGCATTATTAAACGTGAGTCAAGGATTTGTCATTATCAAAATTCAAAACATTGTTTACCGGAATGCTGCTCAATCCTTCGTTCTTCTTGCGAAATAAATACTGAATCCTAATATTGAAATTATAATTGACTTTCATCACTATGGATAGTTTTGGCTTTATTATGAAAAAAATACTCGAAATTTGCGGAATATTTAGTCCTGTTTCCTCTTTGTTTACATCAGTGACATTCACCGGCTGCGGTTACCAAAAATTTGTCGTGGCCAGTAAAATATTTAGTGCCACTGAAAATCCGCAATATGGGGTGGGTAGTAAACCTCCTTGCAGGGCTATACAGTGGCTAACACATCTCCGCTCCGCTCCGCTTCGCTTAGGTGTACAGGCAGTCTGAGAGGTCTTTATGACGTAGAAGGTCTTTACTTCGTTACTATTAAACAATCGGTGGTTCGGTGCTTGCCAGGTTCAACAAGTCGAAAATAAAAAAAGTGTGTGTGTCAGCTCCGACGCACGACTGGAGTTTACTCTTCAGGCCAGGCGCGCACCACGATTTTTTTTAGTCGCGCGATAATTTTGTCGCAGAAATAAGCTTACTTATGGGTTTATGAAAATCGTGGTGCGCGCACTCTCATATAAATAAACCCATAGACGCTGACGGAACAATTCTACGGGTATGGCTACGCCGGGATTAAGAGCCGTCCAGGCCGTCAAAGCATCGGAGGCGTAAGGAATGATAGCCTTGTCACCATCAAAAGATAAAATTTGAGTGACAAGGTCCACCACCCCACACGCCGAAGCCAGGAAGGCCGGGAGGCTCACATCTCGCGCGCGACGCACGCCCAAACCACCAGTTCGAATCGGCAGAGAAACCTGGTCCCATTGACCTTGGTTAAGGGAGACGTTCAGCACCTTTTCCAAACTCTCCTTCAACACGAAGTCAAAGGAGTCTGTCTGGACAGGGTGCAGCCAGGCTGGCACGGTGCACAAGAAATATGTCAGCTTAGGCACGGCAAAGCAAACTCGCAACATAACGAGGGCTACGTGAGCCGAAAGTTCATTCAACCTCTGCGCAGCCATCAGCAGAAGCAGCTTTCTCTCCTCGAAGGCTTCAGGAATGGCTTCTGGGAATATTGGGGACCCCAAGAGGTTGAAAGATCTCGCTGACAACACTTTCAGTCCGGGGAGCAGAGCACTGAATAAGGGGAAAGAATCGTGTGAGTTGGTACTGCAGGGGAAAAATTCGCATTTGCTGAAATTAATATCTAAACCCAGAGCTTTTAAACGAGGCAGGAGCATGAGCAAGTCTTGTTCCACTTCTTCAGGTTTACCACCTAGGGTACCGTCATCTAGGTACCAGATATTCAATGGGGATTTAACCTCTGAAATTACCTTTTGTATGGCCAGACAGAAAACTAAAGGGCCTAGCGGATCCCCCTGCTGTGCACCAACTTGGGAAAGAACAAGAGGACCATTGTAGAAAAGATTAGAAGCGGAAGAATATACTTGGAAAATGAAGGGGTAGAGTGATGGCACTTTATCCTTCACTTCGGACAGTAAAACATCACGCCCAATGAGTTAAACGCGTTTTTTAAATCAATTTTAATTAATAATAATAATAATGAAATAATGAACTTTATTCTGCAAGTAGGCCACAAGGGCACTTTTACATGTCTGAGTCTACCGGCATTACACAAGAGGAGACCACTGTTGAGAAGAAACGCCGAAAGAAACTCAACAGTCAGTCATTTTTTCAGAAACCATAAGTACTTAACTATTACAATGATATGAACTTAACTATACGTATTAAAACGGATTCTAAGTTTTTGCTATCTACCGAAAAAGCCCGCGTAGCGTGAATTGCAGCCTCGCAGCCCAATCTTGTGCCAAACCCTAATTGGCAAGGTTGCAGATAAGCTGCCATTTCTTCTCTCACTGCACGGCATCCTAGCTTTGCCGTTAAGCGGCGGAAAGCGCTGCCTATGGCAATGGGTCTTATACCACCGTCTTTTTTTGACAGCGCACATAAGGAAGCACCATAAATATAGGAGCAAACTTCAGGGTTTAATTGACCACTGAGCAAAAAAATTCAAAGCTTGGCCAGATGTTCCAGGAGCCGAAAATCGGCGTCTCCCGCAGATGCATACGTAAGCTCCTTAAGATGAACAGGGCGGATACCATCCAAACCGGCGGCCGAACTATTGTTGAAAGAGCTGAGTGCCTGCACCACTTCCTCCGGCTTAACAAGTAAGGCAGAAATAGATATGTCAGGTTCCGGTGGAAGTACCAGCGGCCGGGACGGGGCTGGATGCTTCGACTGCAGCGTAGCTAAAGTCTCAGGGCTCGACGGCGCCACGCCCTCATCCGACATAAGCACTCGCTATGCACCTGAGATCCCCTTCATGTACTTTACGCTCAATTGTCTTCAGTATGGAGTGTGATCTCAAAGGCGTGGTCTCTGCACCGATGTTCCCACTGATATCAAAAGAAGCAGAGTTTTAATATTTCTCTTAACTTTCGTGGTTAAATTGCCCGTGGCCGACGCTTCAGGCGATTTGAGTGCGGAATAGGCAAAAGACAGTAAACTAAACCATTCGAGAGTGCCATTGGAGTCGATACACTTATCAATGAGGTCGCTCAATTTGGCCGCTGCCAAGTTTCGCGCCCCTTTGGGGATATGCCGTAACACACGTACCTACTGACTGCTTTAACGTAGCTAGATCACCAAAATCTAGATGAATGGGGTTGTTACCATGAGCTTGCTGTGAAACCGACAGTCTAGGGTTGGAGGGGATGACTTGGGGAAAATGTTTATGCATGTGCCCTATATGCACTTTAAGTCCATGAGGGGTAAAAGTTCGAGTTGAGTTGGGACAATGGGGACAGCGCAAGGATGAAGAAGGATCACTCATATTTATAACTAACACTTACAAATAAAAGTAAAAATACAAGCAATTATAATAAAAAAAGATACAATTTAAAAGCCAACATCAAAAACATAACAATTTCGATTTAAACTTCATAGCTTCTTGTCGGTCGGCAAGACTCCCGTCTAGAAAATGAATAGCTCGGTTGTGTTGGATCCTTGATTTATGTATGTATTTATCCTGGAAAGTTTCACGAAATCAAAACCATTCTGCGGCTGAATGCAGGAAAATGAGAGCAGTGGTGATGGAAAAGTATTCACGCCTTCTCTATTTCTAAGCTTAAAGCTGAGTCACAATTAAATCGGTCTCTCTCTCTACAGCAAGACGTCTTCTTCGATCTTAGCACCATACAAGCACGGCTTAAACACCAAGAAAACACGGTCTTTGCATTGCACGTTATAAAAGTTGTAATCTTGGATATCACAAAAATTCGTTAGGTTTGTTTGGGAGCTGAAACGAACACGTATCTTTTAGCTGATTGTGTGACGGGCGCTATTGTTTCAAAAGCAGCACATTTTACCCGTTAAGCGTAGATTTGATTAAATTTTATTTTATTTATAAAATTTTGTTGACACTCGACATGAAGTTGACATTGACAATTTTATAGTTTGTTTATGTGAACATAATGGTAGTTTAAAAAGTCGTATGTCAGTATACGATCGGGGTAAAAATACGACTTCTTAATTTAGCAGGTTATGCGTTAAGCGTTATAGACTAAGATCCCGATATAAAACGACCTTCACCGAGATGTTTATTTGATGAATGTATTTTATATTTAGTTTAATATGTCAATAAATATATTGCATATGGGTTGCCTAACAATTTTTAGTCCAGGGTATGTTTAGTAAAAAATAAAAATATATATTTTTTTAACATTTCACGGATTTGATTATTAGATAAATTCATAATTAAATAATCTTTAATTTTATTCAGTTTCAATTCAATAATCAGACCGTTGCAAAATGCTAGTAGGTATAGATTTACCTGTTTATACCTGGCTACCCGATAGTTGTGACGGGAAAAGAATAGGTAACCTAACGTTTGCATATTCTATGGGCTTCATACTTTCGATTGGTATAGAATTTATCTAATATTAATCAAACCGGTGAAATGTTTAAAACATTTTTTTTATTATTAATTAAACATACCCTGGACTAAAATTTGTTAGGCAACCCATATGCAATATATTTATTGACATATTAAATTGATTATAAAATACATTTCATAAAATAAACATCTCGGTGAAGGTCATTTTATATCGGGATCTTAGCCTATAACGCGTAACGCATAACCTGCTAAATTAAGAAGTCGTATTTTTACTCCGATCGTATACTGAGATACGACTTTTTAAATTAGCACGGCAGATACGTTCGATTTTATACGCCATATTTTTCATACCCCGGGCTTATATATGAAAATCGATTCTTAAGGAGTAAACTCCAAAAATCGATATGCGAGCGGTGACCGCTTTCAACTCTAATTTTCGGCAATTAATCCGACGGATGCGAGGAATCGATACTTCCGCTTCTGACAAATAACAATTATCGTATTCGTAATTGTCTCACTTGTCCAACGTTCGCAAAATAACTTTCTTTTGCTTTATTCACATGATCGTGTGAGTATATATGAATATTATGTACCTACATGTTCATCTAATTTAATAGTTGACCTAATGTAATGTTTCATTTAATATGTTTTCTGAAACTATTACAAACATTATAAGTCGGGCACTCATATGATTTCTATATGTATACTCATGATCATGACATGAAGATTACGTAGGTAGGTGGAATTTATATAGAGATAAGGAAATATATAATTTTGTGAACTTCACTGCTCTCTAAATCAGTAGCTCTTCAGTTTTGCAGCTTGCTTTTGATTTCTATTCACTACGACTAAGCTAGGGACTATCTCTAGTTACATAAAAAAAATATCGAATCTCTTTAAAAATATTCAGTATGATAAGCAGCCATTTTTTGATGCAATACTTCATTCCTTAAGCACTTCTACCAAATTCATAAGTTGTTACTTACTGTAGAACCAGCTATTTATAATTCAAGACTTATTTAGTTCTAATTTATGGCTAAATATTTTTAGATAAAAAATCAAGGCCTCTGTAACGGATTAGATGACCTACAAAAAATCTAAACTTAAGTTACCAAAAAACACTGGGAATCCTTATTTCCAATGAGCGTTTATTTTATCTGTTTACAAAAGAAAAACTGTAACCCGGACCTACTTACTACGCGGCTGATATATTAAAAACTTAATGAAAATTTTGATCGTAACTTTCTTTATTCTGCATAATTTTTGGTTGGAAAAAAAAAACAACTTCCTAATTGGATATTATGTTTGGGGGTGAAAATGTATGATTATAAATATTATATTATAATGTAGTAACCTTTTGCTTCCCACACAAAGCTCAGATATTACCACCATATGCGTGGACACGCTTGCTATAAACCAGATTATAGGATCAGTGCAATTGGCCGATGCAAACGCTTCGCCGCCCTATTTTATGCGAATAATAATGTTAATCGTATGACAGCTCGACAACCGTGGACAAATCGGTAGCTAGCGCAGAAACGCGATAACTTTCAATATGTGGTTAAGAGAAATTGATTAAAGTAGCGATTTCATTAATGCAGAGAAGTGTGTTCCTGCTAGGGCATTTTCTTTCGTGTTTGACACTTATATTACAACAAGAAATGTTTTTCAATCGTTATGAAATACCCCGTGTTATACCCTACTATTGGAAAATTATGAATTGGTCTTATCGCTCACTTATCAGGAAACATCACGCCGACTCATCGTTTTTTTCCTTTACCGAGTTGTACTCATACATATTCAAATTAAATAATGTATTAAGAACTTGCACTTGCTATTTTTAAGGTAAACTAATGCATAGAATCCAAGGTGCTCTAAACATTAAGACCAATAGAAAGTTCGAATTCCCTCAAGAATATTTTTACTTATCTCCATGTATGTAAATAGGCCGATCGAGTTATTTCCGTCAGTGTAAACAATCTGCGCGATGTTGAATGGGCTAGACGTGTCCATTGAAACGAAATTTTAAAACACCATGTGGACTCTCGATCGACTTGAATTGAGAGTGCTTGTTTTGTTTGTCTTATGTTTTGGGGTCCAGAATCCATTTGCGGTCATTAATATTTGGGGCTTTTATGTATATGGTCAGTCTGGTTGCTTTATTTTTATGCTTAATTCTGGTAGGCGAATCGTGAACTAAATTCATATTGCATGTTCCTTTAGTCACGTTTAGGAAACCCGTACTGTCTGCAAAAGCGAAATAGAGTATATGCGTATTTTTCGGGGCATATATTAAGGCACTATGTGAATTTTCTGCAGCTTTACCAAACGATAAACTGATTAAGTTTTTTTTTCACATTAAGGGCGTTGTGATACATATACTGAATTGAACTTAACCACGAAATTAAACGCATTGCCTATCTTTATCGATCTCGTAGATGATGATGAGAATGGTGCCTACGTTTTAACGGTAAACATCAACTTACTTCTTTCGAATCGAATCGTAGACATATTTATGACATTGCAATGAAGAAAAAGTAGGGCAGGTTATAGTTTCATTTGCTAAGAGGTTGTTGACCGACTCCACCCTTGGAGGGTTATTTCACGGGTTGTTCGCCGGGTGTTAATTGTTCTCGCGTAATTACAGAGTGTGGATTGAGGAACAAGTAATACGAGGGGGAAATATGTTTGTTTCTTCTTAGTTACAGAAGTTTTGTGTTATGTTACTCCTATATTTGTTAACGTTGTATTAGACCCTTTTCTCAATTAGGGGGATTGTCTAGACATTCAGAAAGCCGTATAAGGTAATGAGGTGAGTAAGAATGTTTACATTAATTTTGCAACTAATTAAACGTTTGTTCATATAGCTGTCCCATTGAAAACAAACGGTATGAATTTAAACATTGTGATCGATGCATTAGTTAGAGACAAGAACAATGAAGTAAAAACTTGACATTGATGCATTACTTCGTTGGAACTAAACAATGAGAGCAGATGCTATTCGTGCAAATGTTGACGAGGGAAATGACATCGTGGGAAACCATAATGACAAAATTAACAATTGTATATTGACAATCTTAAAAGTAAGTTTGTCGGAAGCCTTGAATTTAGTATTGCAGATTTAACTGAAGCTGTAGCATTTGTAAATTGCTGATATAATGAGGCAATCGAGCAAAAATATTAACGAGTTAATTTACTTTCGACTAAAATACATACATATATACGGGGAAATTGCGAGTTATCAATGTAAACATGATGACTAAGGAAACTAAAAATTACCGAAGAAACCTAGAAACATCAGGAAATTTACTACATTTATTACACTGAGTAATACGTTAAAAATTACTCTTCCCGTCATCCTACATTTATCGTCGTACCAAACTCATTTACTTTCTAGTTATACCAGACCTAGTAACAAATGTTCAATAGTGCAACTACGCCTTAATTTCATCCAACTTTTTGGTCCTAAGTCCTAACCCGTATCTGAATTTCCTTAGATTAGATCTTATCATAGGTACACGACACGGTACACTATAATTAAAATTTTCACGAAAAGACGCATTCTCTGAGGTGTTTCGTTAAAATGCACTTTTACTTGGATCTACCTGCGTTTCCCAAAAGTAGCCGGGTCACTCTACGCAGTTTTATCTAGGAGTCGTATTCACATTTGTAGCTGACAGTGTGGCGGGCGCGCCCCATTCGTACGACAAGCGACGGGGCGCCACGTGCCGCGGGCAGGTGGGACGTGTCGAGGTGTGCCACAAATTACAGGATACATTCCTGTTACTTTCGTAAGATATATACATTTTAGACATTTTGGCATAGAAAAAGCAATAATGTACAATTCACATAGACCGGGCCGGGCCGGGTCGGCTGCCGCCGCGTCGCAACGGGCGGTCTGGCAGCCGGCAGCGGCCGTCCGCGTCCAGTGACCAGGTCGGGCGGGTTCGGCTGCCACCACGTTCCAGCAGATCCTGGAGCGCCCGGCGGCAGCCGACTGCGTCCGTCCGAGCGATTAAATTTTAGGGCGACGGACGTGCGAGCGGAGCCGATGGCGTGCGACGGTAACCGAATGGAGCCGATGGCGCGCGGCGGTGACCGAACGGAGCCGCTTACGCGCGACGACAGCCGAGCACCTCCGTCCGCGTCCGCAAGCGCCCGATCGGCCGGCAGCGGCGCCAATAACATTCGAATATGGGATCTGACTGTCGCAAAGAAGCTCTACATTCGTTTGGCAACTATTTAGATGCGCTGACTCCGCCCGGTCGGTGGGAATCGTACATTAGTAGATAAAAAAAAATGCGGCAGAGCAAGCATTAAGTACGAAGTCTAACAGCTTAAGCCCATGCGTTTTGAAGGCGAGCTATGTGGTCAGGTTTTATAACAATGAATGAGGGAACAAGGAACATAACATATAAAGCTATCTATTTATCTGCTTTGCCCAAAGGTTGACTGGTAGAGAATGCCTCATGGCATTAAGTCCGCCTTTTGTACGATAAGTTTTCTTTTGTGCAATAAAGATTAAATAAATAAAGCTACCCATAGAAGAAGAAATCACACAATTACCATAAAAAAAGTCTAAAAACGCGGTGTATGCAGTTTATAGTGCAGCTACGTGCTGAGGCGACGGACCTCGTTTCGAATCCCGCAAGGGCAAGTATTTGTGTGATTAACTTGAATATTTGTTCCTAGGTCATGGATGTTATCTATACGATCCGCCAAGACGAACAAAGAAAAAGCGGGGCACTACCTACCTTTTCTCGAACCGTTTCGTCTAATTTTTTAACCCTCATAGCTTCGTCCCAGTTAACACCAGAGCGCTCAAATTCACAGGTTAATATGCAGTTAGGGAATGTACTAAATTTAATTGGTCTAGCTTTTATACTTTAGGTTTTATTGGTACCTAAAATACGCCGATTTTGCCACTCACTGAAACGACCAAGCCATACTTTTGAAGCCAAGGTGTAGGATTAGTAAACTCAGGGCTTAGGGGCTTGGCTTTTCCAGGGATCTGATAACTTTTTACAGCGAAAGCGTTATGAGCATGTGTCTTGGCCGCCAATTTTACATTAAATGATTTTGGTGGGATTATACTGTCGTCACTTGACTATGGGTACTAATACTAACCCGTAGTACAAGCAATGCTAAATTTGGGACTAGGTCGATTTGAGTAGATGATCCCTTGATATTGGCTTATTTTATTCATAAATAAATGCATGTAAATATAATATCTATGGAACTGAATTAATTTAGCAAATGTATCTGTTGTTAATTTTATCTAATCTGTTACATTTTTATTTAAACCATAACGGAATATGCGGAGCAGATGTAGCTTGCCGCAAACAGGATACTAATTGAAACAACGGAGACAACCCATTGCATTGTATTAAAACAATGCTCTCCAAAACAACAAGTCATGATGTTTCGAAGCATGCTTCGTTTACAATAAGTAGAATCGCTGTCCCT
Source organism: Apotomis capreana (assembly GCA_947623375.1). Classification (NCBI taxonomy): domain Eukaryota; kingdom Metazoa; phylum Arthropoda; class Insecta; order Lepidoptera; family Tortricidae; genus Apotomis; species Apotomis capreana. The sequence continues at coordinate 31,801,358 of OX392499.1, read as the reverse complement.
TTCACTCGTAAGATTTTTTTCCTTGACTTAGAACAGGGAAGGATGATCCTTAACCCATGATTGTTATAAATCTCTGACGCCCATATAATTCTGCTGTAGGTGTCAGAGTCAGAACCTTTATTTTTTGTCAAAGTACACGGGGCCTAAGTGATAAGTTGTGTTTAGAGAACGAATTATAAATAGGGCCGTGGTTTTAGATTTCATAAATGTGTGGGAGGTACTTTTTGGGTTTAAATATTGACTTGTGACTTTCTGTTCGATTTTCGAAATGTTTTCTTTGTTAGGGTGCATGCATTTTCTTGCTATGAAACAAATTATAGAAATTTTGTGTTATAATAAAATACAGTCACAGGCTTTATTATTAATGATGTTCGATTAGAATGTGATAGTTCTTTCAACAGTCGGAGGCTTCTGCGTGCTATCTCTACATCTACAGCGCCTAAGGTCAGATCTACGAGTAGGTTCTAGACTATCTCCCTAGCCGAGTCTCCAGAAACTATCCTAATCTAATTAAAACGGTCACAAATTAGTTATTTTATTTACTCTTTAGTCACTTGCACCCAACTGACAAGCGCAAAGAAATGTTATGACCCACAAATTATCACTATCTGTACTATTCTATAGTGGAAAGTATAATGTCATGCGATTTGCAACGTTATTCCGTAGTTAGGAAAGTTAATTTCAATTGTAATCAGTCTATTCAAATACTGGAGATGTTATCAAATTCATTGGTATTGCTTTATAATTGTTGTAGCGGAAATTATCAATGGGCATAATGGCTGTAGATCTGACTAGGCCTATAAATAATGTCGAATATAAAAGTTGTATGTTTGACTGACTATTCGTACGTTTCATTAATTTTAGAAAAATGAAAGAAAGCTAGTTGAATTGCAGACAATAAATCGTTGTATCAATGGTTTAATCAATCTTCTGTTGACATTCAAAACTTGCTAACAATAAGTAAAAATGCGTACTTGAAGCAAAGCTCGTATCTCACTGTCAATCTACTTACTAGATACGAGGTTTTGAAAGGGCAGTGACAGAAATTTTTGTGAGTTTTGGTTGTCACCCTGCGAAATATAAGTTACAGCTGTACCGGCAGAAGAAACGTCTTTACCTTCGTGAATTATTATTGAAGCAAGGTTGGGGTCTTTTTGTGACCAACTTCTTCTTCCCGAGCTTTACGGGAAATGAATTGTACATTTTAATGGATATTTTACTACCAGAGATACGCATTTCGCTGTTCACTCAAGCGTAATTTCCCAATTAGCTGATGAAAGCCTATCGTTAACATCTACATTAACATTCGCGTGTCACTTTATAATAAAAAAAAACGTCGTCTGGTCATTCACCCTGACCTTTTCAACCTTGCCATTTGAACTGTGAAGGAACAGTTTCAATAAACCATTTTAATGGACCAATAGAGGCTCTTTAAGCTCTTATTACGAAGCCTATAAAAGCTATTTCTGTTTGTGTCGTTAAGGATTAAAAAAGTCCATAAGTCTCAACATTCAGGTCCGTTTGAAGCAATTAGAAAGTCGTGGTCTTTGTTCTAAGGGTAAATAAGTAACAAGCTGCTATTCATCATGAGGACTGAGAACAGAGTCCTTTACAAAAGATATTACGCTGCGTTGTCTATTTTTGGTTTATGTTAGTTGTCTTTACTTTCAGTTTAACCTTTGGCTGAACTTGGTGATCCAAATCCGAATATCCCTCTTTGTTTTGTTGAAGCTTAGCTTTTTTTTAAAGTTTAGCTTTGTCCTCGCTTTTCATCATATCTATTATAGTAATGTTAAAAATGGCATTGTACCATATTACATTATGATATATATTCATTTCGCATATAATAATGTTTCCTATTAATTATCTATGTATTTAACATTCAACGTTGGTCGTTTGCAGTTGGGAGAATCCATACCTAATTATAGTTAAGGATCCTTTACCCTATAGAGTTGTAGGTAGTCGTTAACTAGAATTTTCCACCTGCTCCCTCCAATGACTAGTTTTTCAAGCCAACGATCAATATTTACTATTTTTAGAGTTAGCGTCTTCGTTTACAGACTACAGTTATTTTATAAACGGTATTTTAGCGAGCCAACACTTACATGTTCATAGCCATGACTCGGCATCGTGTGGTGTCTTATTCATAAGTGCTTGTTGTACCATTTGCAAGATATTCACGGAACAAATATGTATATAAAATTACTTCTTATGATTTCATATTCGGTCTTACCTTGCAATGTCTAAGGTCATCTAGCGGTTCATGAACATCGAAATTTTCGCATGTTATTTTAAGCAAATTACTGCTTCGTTAATACTCATACTAAACTTGGTTGGACTTTCTATTGCACAAGTGGCTCTTCAGTCTCTTTCTACTGCCACTTTGCCTGTTGTAAATCCTTAATATGTTTTTTGCGCATTCACAGAACGTTACATTCAAGTGTCGCAGCACTTGTAGCTAATGGTGACATCTTCTCGATAGCACTTGTCCTGAAGTTGAGATAGTAGTGAATTATGAATCGGCTTCTAAGAGTTCTAGGAACACAGATAAGCTGGATATACATCCGATGAAAGTTTAATTTGATTCGTTTGTGCTGCATGTCCCTGCCTTTTTATCGTATAAGAAACACATACTTACAACAAATAAGTATAGGTTTTCTAGTATTATTATACATTTCAGAGCAGCTCCTTTATTATTCAAAGAATACCACATTGGACCTGTAATCAAGCAACCCCGAAAGGCCTTACCTGATGACATACTTTGTAGATTATGCCAAAAGTGTCTATAATTTTATATATTTATCTTTCCATTTTCTGGAATCGTAGTTGTTAAAAAGTACAACTGACCCGTTATTTGCGAAGAGGATGATGTGAACGTACGTATACCGCATCGTTTATTTTAGGCGTGTCTGTTCCTTAGTCATTGTTTAGTCATACATAACTTTGCCACTTTATAATGTATTACACAGTATTTCATTCAGTTAATGTCCAAATTCAGTTGAATGTCCTTACTGTAATATTCAAGCGGATCCACAGAACAGGAATTATTATTATTGCTGTTGAACTATTGACGAAGTGAACGATAAACAAAGTGAAGAATATGCAATCATCATATAACGAAATGTTTACAGTATAGTATTTTCGCATACTCTACGAACCACTCATTCTGGTATCTACACTAACCAACAATTCAGGTATATATTTTAATAGTAATTTATTATTTTTTAGTGCTATGTGACTCCTCTCAGTAGTCGTGCTATGCTGTGTCGCATTTCAAGGTTTGCTCATGACGTCTTTTGTCGATATTCGACGATCTTATGGCTTACCTTTTGAAAAAATTGCTTATGAAACTCAAGTTTCATAAGCAATTTTTAACGGTTCCAACTGTACCTACAGCGAAGCGATCGCGGTTATTGCCTCTATCACACTGTTCTTTTTCTAACGCGCTGTTCATGAAGGGTGTTTCAAAGATTTTTGTGGTAGATTATATATGAGCAAAACGAATTTCACAATGCCTCGAGCGAATCGTTGAGGCGATTACAGGCAGCTTCGCGTGGATAACGCCTAATTATATCCCGCTGCCGTTAATTGTATTACCGATGCTTTTGAATAATAACAGTAATAGAACGTAGTTAACTTGACGCGTGAACCAATCAACTGTAACTAAGTATAAACCCACCTACCGAGGTATTATCGTAAATTTAACTAACGTTGGAGCCTCGTAAATGGACTGCTTTCGTTTTTAGAGCCACTGGATCGTTATTGATGTTGTAGAGATTGAAGACGTCAATATCGCCTGATTGGGGCTATAAGTTATAGTCATTTTAAATTCCTTCTCGTGTTTGGCTAAGATTAGTTAATTTGCTGGTGATGGACATGGAGTTCATTAAGACTGTTATATTATATTCGTTATTCCTATGTTGGCTTTAAATTTCTGAGCGTTCGTTTATTCATTACTAAATAATAAAATGCTTTTTATTACTAGTAGTTTAAGTTTTAAATATTATGAAATTTCCGTTGATTCAACTATGCTGTATAGTTCATGCACTGCTCCGTTTCCTTATCAGCAACGACGTTGATTTGATATCAACAGTTCAACTAGTCTCGATAATGTCATACACCGTCCTGTTTTCTCCATTTCTTTTGATTTTACCAGATAATGCTATATTTCAGCTTTCTTTCTTAGTTTCTACAACGAAAGTAAATGATGCTGTTCGTTATATTAATTTGCGTCCTAGCGTTGTATCCCACAAATGCTATAATGTAGCTCGAATGTGGTAAGTCAAACGTAGAGTCAATTTTAATTTTTCACTAATACTTAATTGTTTATCAGGAAATTTTACCTTCATCAGCGCACGTAATAAAAAGAATGAAATACATTTTTTTTGTTTTAATTTTTCACTAACGGAATGTTTTACTTTTGTTCACTGGAAATACTGGAATATTATACTAGTAGATATAATCTAAGAATAAGTTGAAAAGTGTAATAAAATAATCATTAGCCTGCTATAGCAAGCTACTCGTACTGTGGGAGGGATAACATCTGGTGTAGGATTTATTATTCATAACCGAACTGGGAAGGATGATGTGTAACGGTCACATTCGTTTTGGGGGTTATTCTTTTTATAGATGTAGGTTTTTTTATTGCCATAATGACTGTCAATAGGGGAACGATTGCGTTCTATGTATTTTGTCCTTAAAACTGTATAACAAATTATTTTGGGATAGATTTTTCAATACTTTAGATTATTTTATACATTAGTATAAAGAAATGGTACTCGCTGATTTTAATATAATATTTGTTACTTTTCAGGTAAGTTCATGATTGACATCCTCCCTCGACAATTGATGGACAATTGGACAAACTTAGGTGAGATGCTTACTTTGTAGTTAGTGCCTACATTGCCGACGCAGTTGGCATAGTTTGTAGTGCACCTGCCTACTGAGCCAGCGGTCCTGGGTTCGAATCCCGGCCAGGGCAAATATTTGTGTGATGAACATGAATATTTGTCCTGGGTCATGGATATTATCTATATATGTATTTTTATTATTAAGTATGTATATCGTCGTCTAGACCCATAGTACAAGCTTTGCTTAGTTTGGGAATAGGTCGATTTGTCTAAGATTGTTACTTAAATTTTATTTATTGTTTAATTTACGAAGTCATTTTCCCCTCCCTGCATTGGTATGGGTGCGACCCTAGTAAGTACATATTACTAGTACGTAACAATATAAACCTCCTTCAAATTTGTTTCATTCTGAATAATTACTCAATTGCAAGGTGCAGAGACAAATTCTTGTCTACATTTTCTCTTACCTTGCACCCAGGTAACTGTGTACTTAGACTCTATACGTTTTAAGTCGGTTTTGGATCGGATATCGTTTAGCCGTGAAATAAACCAGAAGCCAAGTTATTTATTCGTGTCTCGTGTCCAATTACAATAATAATGAATCGCTACCGACAGCGGTGTTTGAATAACGCCGACAGTCACACCGTTCGATGTGTGATGAGCGGAATGTGTGTGTATATCAGAACAATGATTAATGATTGTTTACAATAATGATGCACTAGAGTATTTAAATAGTTTTTAAAATTATCTGATCTATGACTCCCAGTGATGGAGGCGTGGTGGTATGAAGTTTAGTTTGTTGTAATAGCCTAGGTATTAGGTATAGATAGGTTTACTGAGACATAATGTGTGTAAATCATGTCGTAACGTGAGCTAAGTATGTAGTAAATGCTTTGCCTGATGTTGTAATTATAGGAGTTAAAGAATTGGCAGATACAAAATAATCAAAGCGTGTATTTAAAATCTGAACGAACACAATGAAATTTGCAACGCAATTAATCAATTCAACATCCGCGTACAAATTACAGGTCGGTGTGACACTCCGCCATATTTATTAAGTAAATTGTCGCTACAGTTAGCAGGGCGGTCGTTTCTCGCCATCAGATACCCCGCGGGCGACAGGCACAGAGTAAAAGTGTACATTGAATTCATCATTCACAATTTTGTTGTCAATGCAGTCTCTAACATTAATCTTGTGCATTCAAATCTCGACTGTGGCGATTAAAATAATAGCTATATTCAATTTAAAAAATGTAATAAGTGAAAGTTTATTACTGGTGTCAGATAGCATAATTATTTAATTATATATCTTCTTATTAATGGAAGCGAGTTAGTGTCGTGATATTTCCTTATGAATCTGTTCACATATGCATTACATATGGTCACAAGTTAACTATGTTTTTTATTTATAGAATTGGTAATCGTGTTCTTGACAGAATGTTACAATATTATAATAATTGTAATAATAAAAGTAAAAAGAATCCATAGTACAGTCTGTCAGCACTGAAAGAAACTTCGTGTAATGAAGATTATGAGATCCCGTTTTCATAATAACTGACAAACTTTTTAAGCAAACTGTAAATAGTTAAGTAAATAGTAACTAGTAACAATCAATTTAAAATAAACTCTAAGATAATGTTTCTAAGTTTCAATGAGTTGCTAAACCTTCAATGAAACTAAACCAAGATGGCAGAGTCGTACTTCGTGACGGGTATCGAGCTCATTCTTATACAGAACTAAATTGGCCAGTAGTGAGTTCAGTGACTTCGGCTTAGAAGTTAGAAGTAACAATACTCGTGACTCAGACATTTGGGCTGTTGATAACCCGGCGACTGGGACTTCATGCCCCTGATCTTGTTTATTAGGCAATAAAAACGCACTGAACATGCTCGTTTCGTTAACATGTGGCGGCTAATTGTTTCGCTTAGAATTAGAAAAGAACACACATACTTCAACTTGTTACTCCAAGAAAGGGGCGGAATTTTAATTACTACCTAATATAAATGCATGGTCAATGTTATAGTATACGCGTGATAAAAAAATACACATGCAAAGCGCAGCCGTTTTTAATATACTCTTGATTATGTTTGGGTCCACATATTTCACTCGTAACATTGTTAGCAGTTTGAGCATAGATGTAGCATACCATTTTAGTAGGTATCATGGTCCCTTATATATTATAACTAATGTTATAACTATGACAACAAAATATAACCAACATTATTAAAAAATCTAAATGAGTTCAGAAATTTCATCATTCAATTTGGCAAATGATGCTTCCAATATGCGGTTGCTTCATAAATTTAGGTACCGATCTCTTTGAAAGTTAGTTCTCGTGTGGGTTTCCAAGGTAACGAATCGCAACCGGCAAATACCCTATCCACACCATAATTATAGATGCGAATGATTCTACAGCGAACGCCATTTATTTTTACCACAAGTACATCCCAATCCCAACGGATTCACACGACGGTGGCTTTTGACCCAATTTTTGCAATTTCATAACATGTGTCGAAGTAACGAGCATGCCATGAAATTGATTTTAAATTAGCTTGGAAACATGCGGCTATCGTTGATAAACAAACAAGATTTAAGTAGGTTGTAAAAACGTTGCCAGAGATAAAGTTTTTTCAAACACTATATCGTTGATACAGAGAATCAATAAAAATATAACGCATATTAAGATGGCTGGTCTCAATCCTAATGTCGATCGTATTGCGCTTAACACACTGAACTTATTAGTTTTAGATATGTAGTGTAGAATTAAAAGGAGAACTATGTAAATTTGAATAATGTCCGTTGAAAGGCGTTAAATAAGTGGCGCTATTTATGAGTTAAACTTTACCTATAGCCGACTGTTTTTTTTTTATAAAAGCCATCGTGTCAAAAAAAATATAAAATTGTTCCACTCGATACACTCCACTTCGTCTGAAACTGTGATTTTTGTAATATTATCTCACTATTGTCACCAATTGTGTCACGGCTTTGGAACTATTATTTACTGCTTAGCGATGGTCATTTTTTCAACTATTATGCCATATAAGATTTAGCTTCATTGATTTCTACTGTCCATTGTATTATATTCTTATATTTCAACAATGCGTATTGTCTGTATGGTACATTTAAAATCTGCGTTGGTACATATGTACACGATCTCTAGAATCTGTACCCTACGATCGTTTCCTCATTGATAAATGATGATATCACAAATCAATGTGTACTTGCTTATGAGCTCATCACATACGTATATGTAAAAGGCTTTAAGCAGATTTTTATGCTCGGCATCTGATTCTACTATTCGTTTATGGAGTGATTGCTTCCGGTACACTTTATTCATTTAAGCTTCTTGCACTCACAGTTTTATCATCTCACATCGTATTTTAATTTGTGTAACATCCATTACTATGTGCTGATTTTGTTCATTTAATGATAGATTTAACATCCATTGTTGTTTCGCAGTCATTCTTAAAATGATCTCACATATGTGTATCAATCAAGTTACTTAACACCCGCACTAAATATTGCATCAGTTGGTACATTAAACCTCGAATCTGACCATCGTTAGTCTTTTATTAGCAAAAGTAGGGCGATCTACGATTTATAGCGAAGCTGCGCGTGAGTTCATGAGTTGACTATTTTTTATTTGTAATAGGCGCAAGGTCGCTGGAACTGTTCCAGATACTTTTTCGCCTTGTTTTGTTTTTATAGCGCATAGTTTTATGAGCAAAGGGCTCTTTGGCGTCATGAATATTAGAATCGATTGCGTTGGCCACCTACGTAGAAATAAAAGAGAAGGTTTTAGACTTTGTGAAATACTGAATTAAATATTTGTACCGCAAAATAGATACTCGTATGATTTACATTCAGCTGTAGCGGCGTAAAACTCGTATTACGTTCTACAATCGTTAAAACCATTCAGTTTTGCCCTAAATTGGTTTAATAATTTATCTTCATAAATTAAACAGTGTAACCGGATAGTTAAAGGGTAACAAAATTAGACATGGGGGAAATATTATATAGCGCACTTATTTTTATCTCTAACGCGAAGATGCGGGTAAGCTTTGCTTTGTGTCATCATATTGAATGGCTTACTAATCCCATGTCGCCATTACTTACTATCTTCAATGAAAGGGCGTGCATTTCTTTACTGGTAACAGAACAATGAACACATTATGATTGCATGATTATATTAGCAGCCTTCGAGTTAATGTTATTTAGTGTTTAGTATAATAAATATCTTAGTTACTGTAAAATTAGCCCAAAGACCCATTAGTCAGACCGACGGAGGTTGGAAAAGACCCCGTAATATGCTTGAATTTTGTAAATTTTCAGGCTGTTCGTAAGCAATTTCAAATTTGTAGACTAAAACCTTTTAACATGTTGTACGATGCTCTATGCGATGTTAGCAGCGAGATATTATTTCCATGATAAGTATATTTAGTGGTGTTAAACAGCTATCCGTATCTCATGGATCTCATGATGAACGCTTTACGCAACGATCGACATGGGCGCGGCGATAACGAAATCTGAGTGATGCCAGTGATCTATCACAGCCTGATTGGAAAGCGCTTTGTGTTTACAACTGCAGTACAGCCGAAAAGAAAAGAGTTTCGTACGTCGAAAACATGGAAAACAAGGCTTCATAGAATTGCAGAGCTTGTGTTTAAAAATCATCATTAAAATATACAAATTCAGCATTATCCTTCATCACTATTATATATTATTTGAACTGAAACTTTATATCCCATCTCAAACCAACCAATATTACTCATGTCTTTTCTTTTAATACCGTGTAAGCAAGGAAAGTACTGAACTAAGTCGCGACGTGAGATAAATGTAGTCACGCCAATTTTCGCTAGCCCGGCTGATGGTTTTTTTTGCCAGAGAACAAAGGTACAGTTAAAAGCCTTGTAATACTGGTCCACTATGGCGACTGTACCTCTTTTTTAACCGATAAGCCTAGTGCAAGCTTGCACACTACCCTTCAACTCTGCATAACGCGTCATAAATATTTCAAAATCTTTCTTCTCGTTCTTCTCTTCGTGTTTGAACGTGTTGGATTTTCACTTAGGAATGGTTCGGATCTTTAACTCGTTAAAAATCGAACATTTTTATCGCTTTTCTCTGCAACTGTACATGCGGAACAAATGCCGTACTTGACCCCCAACCTTCACGTATTAAAACGTCAAGATCCGTCTTATTAACAAACGTGTAAGTGAAAAATTGTACGTGTTCTGGAGCCGTGTTAATTTACCGTCATATGCCGTCATGCGGTCACTTTCTCTGCTATTACTGCAAAGACATGATTAGCTGTTCAATGTTGAGTAATTGATTGATTAGTGTTCAGCTTTAATGATGGATGGTGTGATACGTTTACTTATTTGCCGTGTCATGGGCCTTTGTATCTGTTACGGGTGGTATGGTATTTATATAATTTCTTGAAATCATCATAGACCTTTCCACACATACCTACTGTATCGCTTTGAATATGTGTACGTTACTTATAGCATCGCTATTTCTTTTTTTTAATAATGACAGGAATTTTACGCATTTTTTATTATTATTTACGCTAAACTTAATAATGTCTAATTGTTTTTAGTGATATTATAATAAAAAAGTTATTCATAATGTAAGTAGGTATTCCAAAGTTCATCATAATGTCAACCACAAATACGGCTTCTTCCTTCCTTATCGAAGCGAATATGACGTCAATTCTCAACTTCATCGTTTCCATGAATATTTGAAACGAATTCCAAATATTTTCCGAATATTTCAAATTCTGAAATATAATCTAAATACCCAATCGAAAATTTTGAGTAAATAATAACGCGATTGAACATTTTAAAATTATCCACTTCTTTTGGGCTTCAAAAAGACACGGCAGATTGGTCAATTTTCTCCGTTCCGCTTCAGTGGCCAGACGTCAGACAGCCTTATTGTAACTTGGAATCCAGACCAGATTATCGAATCTATCTGTTTAAACCTATCACTATGGCCAAAGGACACAGTGCAATCGAAAGTAATATAGAAGTTCTAAACAAATTGTAGGTATATACTTCAACGCAAAATGGAACAGGTAGCTACTGCATAAGCTCTCAAGCAAAATTACATCAAATTGATAATAATTCCCTTCAATTTGGTAGTAACTTAACATAATTGCCTTAATTTTAATGTTTAAATTCCATATTACGCAAGGCGGCATGAAAGTGCCGCATGTTTATAACCTTTATCGTAATATTGTACGTTCTTTCTTAAAGAGAAACTCATTCTCGTTGGGGTGGCAAAAGGATTTCAATGTATTAAATATAGAAAAAAATAGAGACAAGGCATTAGTGGTGTTTAACAACATAAATATATAATAAAATTGTGAATTCTATGTACCTCCGGCCTTAAACTACATACATACATAGTAATTTATATCCAATAAAATCCAATCTGTTACTGGGTAAAAACATTCGCAGTTAGGTTAGGAAGGATATCGGTAAATCATATTCATACCTAGGATAACTCGGGGCACCTATACGAAAGTGACGTAGCAAAATATTTTATCGACAAAAAAATATATCGATGTTACTGTCAACATCTAAATGTCATCGACATAAATAAATATTACTTTATTTCTCCACATTTTCAAATGAAAAAATAAACATATTAAAACGTGTATTTACATGTTTATTTTAAAATAATTTTCATAATATACGTAAATTGACATTTTGATTGAAATGACATCCTCATACTTTTATTACCTTAATTTAAGAGGCTCGATATCAGATCAGATATGACATCGAACCTCTTTATAGTAATCCAGAATGTTCAATGAGCACTTATATTAATTTAATTATATCGACATCTTTTTTATCGATATCCTATCCCTAGAACGTGCCCCGAGTTATCCTAGGTATCATATTGGTATCATTTGATACCGCTGTAAGACAGATATTTAGCATTCAATTCTAACTATAAGTTTTTCTTTTTATGTGTAATCCAGTGACACATACACGCAATACGATAAATAATTAATAAGTCTGCCATTTATAGTCTTTGGTGCAATTAAGTATAAATAAATAGGTGAACATTTTGCTCATGCCTATAAACAGCTGTTACATTATTTCTATCAATCGTGTAAAGTCTTAACATACACACTGACATTTACTTTCACCATTAAACACGGTGAAAGTGAAAAAATATAAACTGGAAATCTCCGAGGAAACAGCGAAAACGTTGATAGGTACTAAACATGATAATTGAGTAATCGCTATAAAAAACACGTTAAATCCAAGAATACTTAGTGACACGATCATAAGATAGAAAGAATACAGTGGTAACTGACAAAACATTGCAATAATTTTATCATGTGAATTCTTGTCTTTGCTGTAAAGCTGCCGCCTTAGACCGTATTTCAATATTGCGACTAGAGATAAATGTAGACAACAGTTATATTATATCCAGTTATATCCACATTACGTAACATTTTACGTTAATAGATTCCGCGGTTTCCCATAACGCAAGTAACGCCACACCACAAAGGCCTATGGTATCCGGCCGGGAAACGCCGCATCACGGTGGCCCGCCTCCAGGACTTTCACACGTCGGTATGGGCAAATGCATCAGCAATATGCAATATTACGTGATATTCTTTATGTTTTATGGCGTTGATAAATGGTTGTATTGAGATTGGAATAACGCGAAATGATGTGTAGAGTATAAAAATGCGTAGGCGTGTAGAGTGGAAAGTTTTCAGTTGTGTAAAGTATCGTCGTATAGGTACATTTATATTGGCTTTCGCGACTTGGCAATAGAGACCAAGATTTAGAACGAGTTTTATTAACGTTTAAAGGGTTATTTACCGTTATAAAACACTGCATAGTTGTCAAATTCCCCGTACTATTGATTTACACTAAAATAACTGGCCCTTAAATTCTCACTCCACGTTTTGAGGAAATAAAGATAGGGATGTTAACACATATTAATTTTTTCAATGAGCAAAGTTTAATTTACGGTACCTATACTGCTCTTTACCATTTTCTGAAAGATTTTTCGCAAAACCTTTTCAAATATCCTGATGATCCTCATAACACGTCCTACATCCCGAGTCTGTTTTCTGGTGTACATAATTTAATTCACATTAAATATACAATGAGCTGCAGAATTGCATGTCCCGTTTAATTTCAATCATGCGATATTGGTAACTGGAGACTCGTTCTGTAACTTCTGTATAATAAATGATCGTTTAAAAGCCCTTTTAATTTTAGACGTATATTTTATAATGTTAGAAAGTCAAATGTTCAGTATAATTTCATCACAGAAATTGTTTGTAGCGGGTCTTGCGTGGGATCCCGTGACAGACATTAAATCATTTGTGGGTGACAAATATAATGTAAAACCGAGAGCGGAAAAATTATCTTGATATCTCATTGTTCTGGGGTTTACTCGTAGATTGATATCATGGCAGTCGAACGTTTGAAAGGAGCTTTCTAAAATCTCTGTTTTGTGAATCTCTGAATAGTTTATGCTCTTTTGTTTTAGAGATGGCTATATGGTTGTGATGTAGATTCTTGTCGCCTTTAGATAAGAGAAGTTATGGTAAACTTGCTGGGTGACATCTTTGCTTCCCACATTTTCAAGAAATAGGGTGACGGTAAAACCCATGACACAAGACTAAGAGGCTTCGGAGAAAAGTTTTTGCCTCTATATTTTTATTAATTATGTTATAAAATTTAATTTTATTTTATTATTTTTCTGATATCCGATAACGTTAAATTGTTCGAATTAAATACATTTCGAAATTCGACAATATCGCCCCGAACGAATAGCCCTAATTCCATTCAAGTTAATAAAATGCAATAAGAAATTACTACAGTTTACAATCGTAAATCTCATTGTAGGTTAGTCAAGGTTCTCTGTTGCGCGATACAATACGCGCGTGCGACTGCGCATTGTATCCGCAGAAGGTCACATGTCACTGATGTGACCCCTTATTTATTGTTACATTTTGCACTTTAATACTTAAATCAAATGAAAACACGTCGTGTAGCGAGCAACGCGACACAAATTCACCAATCGTATTATTTCTGCCAATCCATGTGCCAATTAGAGGGACAGGCTTTTTTAATGGTTTCGGTAACATGTATGCTGCTCCCCTGTCGTGTGGCCTTAATGAACGATGGGTTTACAGTTTGGCATGCAATAGTACTACATATGTATGTATCTAACATGAATAAATTGATATAGGCCCTCTTGTCAAATGTTCTGTGCGTAATTCGACAAGAGTTCAAAATTGTATCTGAATTTGTACTATCTGAAGTACGCGCGGATTTACGATGTTAATAATATCAGAAAAGGGCAAGGTCCATTCAGATTTAAAAAAATTGGGCAAGTGCGAGTCGGACTCGTGCACCGAGGGTTCCGTACTTAAACACTTTTCATCCTTAAGTGGTTAAGTTAAGTTTGCACCTGGTATGTATAGCGCCCCATACAAATGAGGTGCAAAGTTAACGCAACCAACCCGTTTGTTATATGGGAGCCCCCTTGAATATTTATTTTATTTTATTTTTAGTATTTGTTGTTATAGCGGCAATAGAAATACATCATCTGTGAAAATTTCAACTGTCTAGCTATCACCGTTCTTGAGATACAGCCTGGTGACAGACGGACGGACGGACGGACGGACGGACGGACGGACGGACGGACAGCGAAGTCTCAGTAATAGGGTCCCGTTTTTACCCTTTGGGTACGGAACCCTAAAAAAACGCTTTAAATTAACCTTTTAGTACTTCCTGTTCTAATATAATCGCTTAAAAAAAACTAAACTCTCTAGCATGTCTCACAAGCCAATGTCTATGATTTCTTAACGTTGGGCTACTATTATCAGGTTATTGCCCTTATTAAACCTTATCTTCATGTGATTTGATCTAGTTTGCGTAAAATCAATTTGGACAATCCGTAAATATCTTTCTATTTATATAGGTTATTTTATTATGAGTAGGTATATTAAAATAGTTTTACTTATAAGTATCAGTAATTAAACAAATTGTATGAGCAGGATTATAATAAATGGGGTTTGAAGAACATGTACGGCGGGTGCGTATAATTTTGTCTTATAGGGACTAAATATAGGTAGGCAACCGGAGGCAAAAATCATTATTACACTCTTGTTAGTTAGAGCGATCGTATATATTCCTAATAAAGCCACACTAATTAGGACTACGATTGTTCTACCAAAGGTGATGGTGAAGGACTTTTGCTACCTGCATAAAGATCTAACCCGATTCCATTCCAATTAGTATTTAACAATAACTAAGAACTCACTTTACTTAAAATAACTAGTATGAAAATGTATCCGCTGATCGCATTCGATTTTAGCTTTGAATTCCGGTCAACTATGGAGGCAGCTCCAAAACTGCAGCTGCTTGGCACGGCGTGAATGCATGTCGTTTTTTTGGACCGACTCTGGTTGCGCAAGGTGGGATAGCACCTGCATAAATCTCCGGATGCACTCGCCCCGCCACCTTAAACTTGCTCTTGTAAACGCTTCTGTCTTCACTTCTTTAGGGCCGATGATCGCTTGTTACGAATGCGTTACATTGTCGGTTAAATTCGCTAATCCTGACTCGTAGAGAATCGACCTTATGTCAAAAAGTATACGAGAGACTTTCGCTAACGTCGTAATCATTCGGGTTTTGTTTTTGTGTAGTCTTTGTGGAGGTTCTTGACAGTGCAGTGTACTTGTACTTACTCGGGGTATTGTCAATAATGACTTAGTCGTGACTTTTAGCTGAATGAGTGAAGAGAATCCCTAACACCAAATGTATTTAACGTTACATACATCATTTAGTAGATAGACTCGTTACACTTTTAAGCAAACATATGACTGAATATATTTTATTTAAGTTCAACTTCAGTCAGATATCGTAAACGTGACATAATAAATACATAAATAGCAGAGCTAAGAGGAAAACACACAAGTGAAGAATCATTAATATAATAAAATTATGTATTGAAAAAATGTCCTAGACTACCACTGATGCGTATAAAAACATGTTCAGGTAGGATTCATTCATAAAATCTGAATACATATTTTATATGATTTTTATACATTATCGATAACAATCTTTCAACTACTGAAACATCAAATGAACGTCTAATCGCATTAGCATCGTGTTATGCAACTCGCTCATGCACGAATTACACCCACACCAGTAAATCCAAATTACACCAAAACATTCATAAGAGCGTAAGGCCAATTTTGACAGCCCGGAGAAAGTCATATAGAGTAAGTAGATAATTACACGGATTACACCGCTCGTGCCTAATTATGTGGTGCCTATGTGATGCAAGGCGGATAGATTTGACGTGACATGATCGTCATTGCACGTTTTAATATGTGGTTTCAATGAATGGTCTTCTTGTATGGCAATAAAGCAATCACATTTAACACATTTTAATGCATACCTTTCAACAATTTTGATACACAATATAATGTGACCATTTAGAGGAATGATGACTGATATTTAAAGTTTACGTCTAATAATGTATGTTCGTGTCGCTTTTCATTTTGACTTATCAAACAGAGGAAATTATTGAAAAAATAGACGTTATAATTATAACTATTACCTGCCACATCACAAGTGACATGATAAATTAATGGTTACGAAAAGTAGCAGCAGTGTAGCGGGTGTAATCTTGACCACCACATTACCACGGGCCGCAGACAGACGGGTGGAACTGCAATGAATATTAATTAATTACCTTTCGATAAGAGTAAAGATCTTATTCTTAGATTTTAAACAGGTCGTACGGTTAATTAATACTTGTAAATATTACAAAAACTGTCTGTTTTCTAGTACAATTTTAATCTATGGCTAAATATGAAGGTAACAGCGGTGTACCGAGTCTGAAATTGACGTAAAGACCACCTCGGCCCGCTCCGCTGACCGCGGACCGCGGCGCGGAGCCGTAATGAATATCGCCTCGAATTAACCAAACTTGATGGATTAGCGCGACGAGCTGCGTCGACGCATGCCGTGGCTACCTTTTTGTGGGAATTAATTTTGTCTGTCTAACAGGTTACGTTTCTATATTGAGCTTTAATCTCTTGACGTTAAATGACGACAAACGTTTTTAACTAATTAAATAATGACTAAGTTTAAGCGAAGAATAAGTAAAATGGTTTGAGCGGGATTTTAATGTGAACCCACGGCTTTCCGGGCCAGACGGGCGAACCACCAATTGTTCTATCAAAGCCGCTTCATTTCTTGTATTTGCTTACGCTACGCTTCAATATAAACATTTGGTTTACGCTAGCAGACATTGCTGCTTTAATAAAAATGAATAAATAAAATAATTATGACAATTAAGCAGCGTATAATTGGGCTGTGGTATTAGTGTTATATACCTATAAACAGTAGTCAACTTTCTATAAGAACGCTGTCACCTCGCTAGGATTGACTAGTTCACGAACTAGAAACTGCTAACAATAAAATTCCGAGGACTGGATGAAAGGTCTTACGTTTCACGTTTCAGACTGAACTCAGCGAGGTTGTTGTTTATTTTGAGTTGGTACTCGTACATGTTACAAATATAAAATAGGTAAGTATGTTACTATACTTGTTTTTTATTATAAACTATTTGGATCATGAACGCAAGTTTATCGTTTTATTATGCTCAATTATTATAAAAGCTTATTGTTATAATTGGAATTTTACATCCTATCAATTTGATTTCTAAAGGTTGACCTTAATTATTAAATACAAACAATATTTCCTAAATCATACACAACAGATTTATGTTTATGACCACGCGGTTGGCGCGGTTTTTAGTGCACCTGCCTACTGAGCCGGCGGCGGTCCTGGGTTCGAATCCCGACCAGGGCAAATATTTATGAGATGAACTCGAATATTTATTCCTAGGTCATGGATGTATTTAAATATTATATATATCGTCGTCTAGTACCCATAGTAGATACAAACTTTGCTTAGTTTGGGACTAGGTCGATTTGTGTAAGATTGTCATTTATTATTTATTTTGTACTCCGTATAATAATAAATGAATAAAAGATGAAACTATTCTTGGCAACGTAACCAGCACAATCGTGGAAGTTATTTTACTCCTGCAGAAGAAATCGATCTGGAAATGCGACAATGTGTATGTAACGTGCAATTAGCTGGCGGCTGATGTCATTATTCACTAGAAAGTGGAGATTGTTGACGACGTTGAAACCACAGAAGAAGTGTAAAATATGCTTCATATCATTAGCAGCCTTGCACATATTTTGGTTTCGTAAGTGGATCATGGCGTGAAACCAGAAAATTAATGAGCATTTATGTCTGTTACTTACTAGTTGAGACAGTTTCAGGCTACAGTATAGTGAATTGCGAGCTGTTTTAAGATTTTTTGGGGATACTTGTAGAAAAATAGAGAAACTCCAATTTCATAGTTAATGTTCGGGTCATATAGATTTTATTACTACAAGTGAGGCTTATATTTCTTTCCGAAAAATTAGGTAGGTACTTTTAAATCCCCTCGCAATATCCTAACACGCATGTACATGTACATATTGACAATTTCAGGCCAACACGATAAAAATATAAGTTACATGAACACAAAACCTTAACATTAGTAATTGTCCACAGGATAGACGGCTAAGTTAATTAACGATGCGATTTTAAATCTGTATGACCCAATAGGTAGATAGATAAGGGTTTTGTAGTAGCTGGCAACCAGTGTGAATTTGTTTTTATGAGTTCGGTGAGTATATGTCTGTATACTATAAGTCATGAGAAACTGCCGGAACCCTCCGCAAGCTTGCGCTGACTCTGCTGGATTTCTAACATGTAATCTGCCCTAAATGTACTTAAAGGCGGCGAGCATTACACATGAGCCAATTAGTTGCGCAACGCTTTCCACATTTTGGCGATACGTTGCGTACATACAATACCCTCGTGGGCGGGCCTGACGGGTGTCCATCATTTTAATTGGCGATGGAAATCTTTATATCATGAACGTTAAACGTATTAGATTTACAAAGCGGTATAGAAACGCTTTGTCTTGATAAACGGTGTTACATTGTGTATAATAGAAGCCGTTTTCATACGCTCTTTGGACGAGGTACATTTTTTGTTTTCATATTAGATATCTATTTGTTTAAATGTTAGTACCTATAATGTATTGCTATTTTCTATATTTTAATTGATAGCAATTCTTGGAGCCTTAATAATCGTGTGCGAGGATCTCGAGTAGCGCGAAACTACCTAATAAAAATTGCAAAATAATGAGAATGTCCATCGAGCACACAGCAATCATCTGCCAGTGCGGATTTATAATGGTCTATAAATACAATTATTTTCAGTAATCACACTAATATTATAAAGGCGAAAGTTTGTGAGTGTGTTTGTATGTTTTTTACTTCTGGCTGGACCAACATGGGCTTCTTTTTATCCCGAAAAAAAAAAATAGTGTTCACGTGATATTAGCGGGTAACACCGCGGGGCGCAACTAGTAAGTAATAAAGCCAGCCAAAATTGGTCCGCCACTGTATCGTATGGACCCGCGTTCAATGATTGAACTTCAATCAACCGGAAATTTAAAAACTCGTGTTGAAAATATATTTTCATCTAAGTATGTATATGTAAATATAGACCCAGTAAAATGATTGATGATGCTTCATACTAAACATTTAATCTCGATCATGATCAGTGATAAGCTGTCGTACTATAATCCGACGACCATCTACAACCTTTTTGACCCTGCGAAAATGTAAATGCACTTTCATCCAAGTAAAACATACACTTGAATATTTATAAGTACGCGTGTGCCGTGTACATTACTGTATTGTATTCATTAATTCAACGGTATTCCCATAATCGTTACTTACAAAGATAGTTTTATAGAAATTGCTCAATTTACTTCGTTGTTTCACTTTATTTGTGTAACTGTCAGGGTTTTTGACGTAGGATATTATCAACCCTGACAGTCAATATTGTCATCGAAAGAAGTGGCTTCTGACCTCCACAGCGGTGATTTTTTTTATAACCCAGTCTCTGAGTGGAGTAATTGGAATGCATTGCAACGTACTTAGTTTGTTTTACAAGCAATTTCTTCTCAAACGTATTTCGCCGATAGAGTTCAATGTTGCCGATAACATTATTTAAATTTAGAACACACGTTCGCGATACAAGTTTTCATAATCGGCTGTCGAATCGATTTGAAGTGCGTTTACGGAGAAAGTTATAGGGAATCATGTGTGAAGGCTTTATATGTAAGGACTGGATGTGAACAAGTTTGCAAGCTTCGCACATGAAAATGAAACTCGGTGAGACTGGCTCGATATTTACACGATATGCATATGAATTAGTGCACTTGTTCCGTACGACAATATCAAATCCGTCAAAGGATTGATAACACGATTAGACTTTTATTTTAGTGACAACTATTTGTAAAAAAATAATGTCAAAGATAAAATTGAAAACTTGACATCGAAATCTTGATTGATACCAGAGAATATACCAGTTAACTTTGCGATGTTAAACATTGAATCAAAGTGACTATAACTGGCTGGCAGCGTCTATTTACGCTTAATTTGTACCTTGTCCAATTATTACAAAACATGCATACAAATAAGGCTATTGTCAATTCACGACGAAGAGGGCATAAGTCTGCCTCCATATCGCTAGTTATTTAAATTATTAACGATGCTACAAGCTCCCATTCCGTTTCAATAACCCGGAAGCCCCATAATTTGTTCAATGCGGTAAACTATAATAAATATCATATGAAAAGGGCATTGGTGAAAGCCCGATGAGACCTGTTTTCGCAAAAATCTTTTATTTTATGGGTAAGACGACACTGAGGCACTGAGGCGGCGCTGAGCTCTGTAACACGATATGCCGTTTTGTCGTTGCTAAGTGGCAAGCTAATATTTTATAGGTCAGGATCCTGGCTTTAAAACTGAATGAGGGACCGTGTGGTGTCATATGCTCGAATAAGAATTTTGAATTCCATTTTTCTGCTATTATGCTCAATATTACGAATTGGGGACGGCGTTGTTTTACTTTTTAAAATTTCTCATGATCCGAGTATTAGATATATCTGGTTAATCATTAATCCGCCTAAAACGTATATACAAGATTATTAGCACCCGTGCGAGCTGCAGCTTTTTTGTTCCTGATCAATGTGTACATATTTTCCTTGTCTCGCGGAACTTTTCAAAGGCGGAGCATACAACAGCTCACAGCAGCGTGAAGTTATTCTATAGAACACAAAAAAATTAAAAGATTTAGCACGTACAAGGTCGGTCGATAGCAAGAACTCCGAATAGACCATAAAAACGTATCATTCTATCTCATCGAGCAAATGACCATAGCCCATGACGTAATCTATATCGCCAGTTTGGAGTTTTTCACTATGGCAACATTGCCAAGGCGACGTCAACGACCGGGGTAGCCAGCGATAAAAACTGTTATTAATAAGGTATTATTCTCAGGTGCGCTGCGGCGTTGAATTGGTCAATGATCGATCTAGTTTAGTTTCACTAATGAAGCGTTTTTGTTGCGTAAGAAATTATCCATCATCAACCATAAATAGACCTTGAACTGGGATTAACCGGTCAATATTTATGTTTAGAAGCAAAACATTCAAATAATTATTAAATAGCATCGTCAGCAAAGAAGATTTTCAACTGAAGACGCATTGTTTTATAATATGTATACTCAATTTACTCTAGCACTCGCATAGCCATTAGGTATAGGTACCGTATAACAATAGGTACACTTATTTGCTACAGCAAGTACCTCGAAAGCGATTTCGGCTGAACTCTTTCATTATAAATTATTTTTACTTTTTCTTAGAACAATCTCCATATCTTGTAACGATAGCTCGGATTCGATCCATCTCGTTGCCGAATGTATGATTAAATCGTTTTTGTTTCGCTTTTTATTGCTAGATGGGAACCTTTTTTATGTATGGGGAATGGCCTATAGGTTACATCATCGTCCCCAATACATACGTCAGCTAGTAAATCTGCCTTTTAATACTTAAATTCTCGGCTACTAGCTGGAGGATTCAGGGCTTTAAGCCATTTTTTTTTAATTGGATATTAATCATACGAATCGTTCTAGTCCACTTCGATTTCATACTCGATTTACTCTTGTTAGAAATTGGGTTTGCAGTAGCGTAGTAAGTTAAATGAAAAGTCAATTTAGCACAATTTCTCTTAATTTCTTTTACTTCAATACACCATCAAACTTTATGATAATTTTATTAAACGACCACTATAACCAATTAAACGTTTAAGTACCAAATACTTATTATTATTATTTTTGTTTCAGGTAAATAAAACAGATGTGCTAGCAACTATTGAGGGATGCAGACGAACAAATGTATGTTTTGACGTGTTGTTAAGTTTCTAAAGAAAGTTTTCAAAATTGCGTAACCAATTTATTAAATTATTGCAAATCATTAGTTAATAATAATAAAATCAGCGAGGGAGCGAATGATTAATGTACATCGAGACAGTGATCTCCTACACTAGGGGTTCTTTTCAACGCCTATCGATTTAACTAGACATTCAAATATATTTCCTTTTATCGAATCCACTTGCGACGAATCGATAGTTTCCCCTAGAGTTTGGAACCCTCTCTTTTATATAAAGATCTTGGGTCCTGTCCTGTCTTATCGACTTCCGTTGACTTTTTAGTTACTTAGTCTCTTTGACATATTTTACGCGCTCCAAAATACTTACTAGTATTTCGGCGTATGTTTCTAGGTGTAATATGAATCCCATCAAAAACATAAATGTTAAATTAGAGCCAAGTTCTCGCATGCAACGTTGTCGACTTCGCCGACAAAAGAATTGAGATCTATATGGGCGCCAAGTTCTTTGCCCTAAATTTTTTAGATACAAGGACATGCGACATACTCAATGCATTTATTTTACTTGGGGTGTAATTCAATATCAAGACTGGACTTGGCTAGTTTTTACATATAAATGTATATTACATTTGTCTAATCATTAACCTATTTTCGTAAAGGTATGTACGCAAGTTAGTGTACGTCCTGTTACTTATACTGTTAGCTTGATAATAATACTATGTTACTTTGATAAAATTAAGTCAGTTTGTGAAAACTAGCCAAGTCAAATCTTGATATTGAATTACACCCCAAGTAAAATAAATGCATTGAGTATGTCGCATGTCCTTGTATCTAAAAAATTTAGGGCAAAGAACTTGGCGCCCATATAGATCTCAATTCTTTTGTCGGCGAAGTCGACAACGTTGCATGCGAGAACTTGGCTCTAATTTAACATTTATGTTTTTGATGGGATATCATTACTTTTTGTACAGAAATTTGAATTGACGCCCCACCTGTCTTGACTAGAGTGACGCGGGGTAGAGGGAGGGGCCGGACCGCTCCTCGCCACGCCGCGCTCCCGCGCTTCGCTATCCGTCCCCGCGCCACGGCAATTTATTAACCTTCTCTGTGTGTGTGTGTGTGTGTGTGTGTGTGTGTGTGTGTGTGTGGTGTGTGTGTGAGAGAGAGAGTGCCATCTTACAAACAAAGAAAGAACTTTCCAAATCGGTTAATAAATGACGGAGTTCTGAGGCAACAAGCATAAATAATAATAATAATAAAACTAAAAAATATCACTGTTTTTGATTTTTATATGTGTACACACACAATTACCAAGCTGAATGCCAAATTTCATCTTTCTAGGTCACCTGGAAGTGGGTTAGGTTTTTGATTACTAGTGAGTCAGTCAGTCAGTGATAAAAATGCCGTTTTTTGGACGTCAATATCTCAATAACTATTTCATCTACATTTATGAAATTTGTGGTTCTAGTTGTTCTCAGGGACCTAAATACATAAGCCAAATTTCATTTTTTTCTGTTGAATAGATTTGGAGTTATTGAGGGGTCAAAAGTGGCTCCAAACGGTTCGTGTAATATAACACACGGCTGCTGCTCGCCAGTTCCTGCGGTGAACTTGGCTGGACACGCTGCCGCGTGTCTAGATGATGTCATAACGAGTAGTGAATGCAATCGTTGAGAATACAATCGTAAAGTCCCAGGCATAATTTAATAAAGCTATAACTTACCGTACAAATATCAGCAAAGCCAAAGCTTAAAATGTTGTAATCCTATGTATGTCTCTCCCGATAGCTGATGTCATATTCAAATAAACCGTGCTACACAATCGTTCAGAATATGTTGGAAAATAGATAACCGCTACAATAAAGAAACTGGATTGAATATCGATCGATACCGACCCGATATCTGAACAGCATACGTGGGCGATGTTATGTAGCGGTAATATATTGCCAACTCATTGGGATAATCGCTAGATGCATTTTGATGACGTAAGAGGCACGCAATTGTTGTGTACACGCATGGTGTGAAAATAAGAGGTTTTTATGAATGAGAGATTTTAAAATAGAACGTACAAGTAAAACCCCATTCATAAGTATCCTTTCATTATTGTCAGTAGTTTTAAAAAAATGCCCCATTATAAGACATGAAGTGCTTTATTCTACTGCTTTTTAATGAATTATAAACCAGATATGTGCTGTGTTTCAAATGTAATTTAAAGTGCATCTAACATTATCCATGTGCATATATCTGAAAACTATGCTTAATTTTATTGATTATGATTATTGGCTCTACTGCTAGATATAGCAATTTTTTTTCTAGCCTATAGATGTGTCCCACTGCTGGACAAAGAACTCTTATAGTAGGTCATCATCATCCTCCTAGCCTTTGTCCCATATCTTTGTAGAGAGTGAGTTCTCAATCGGGGTCGGCTACCTAAATCCCAAGATGTGGCATAGGCACTAGTTTTTACGCAAGCGACTGCCATCAGACCTTCCAACCCAGAGGGGAAACTAGGCCTTATTGGGCTTAGCTTAGGTGGTTTCCTCACGATGTTTTCCTTCACCGAAAAGCGAGTAGTAAATATCAAATGACATTCCGTACATAAGTTCCGAAAAACTCATTGGTACGGGCCGGGTTCGAACCCGCGACCTCCGGATTGAAAGTTGCATGTCCTAACCACTAGGCTACCACCGCTTATAGTAAAGAACTCTTATAGTAGGTATATTATATTAAATATAGTAAAATAATAGAAGACATAGAAATTGTATTAAATTTAGAAATGAAATTTCCCATTAAATAACACTCGTCACAGTGATAGCGATCAATAAGAGATTACTGGGAACGTTCTTGCACCGACCGTTTACCTTGGTGTGCATTTACACAGCTGCCACTAATGCCACCAACTGCATACAGAGTACGTAACCAGCCTTAACCATTATGAATTTTATAATACTAAATTTAAAGTATACACTTACGGGGAGGTTAGAAAAGACGCATTTTGTTTAAATTTACTTTATGAAAGAATTGTTGTATTTCGGCCTCTGTGCAGAGGTCACTTTTCATTGCCAAACATTTTGGTTGTATAATTTCAGATGTTTTTTAGGTAGTTATCTGAATAAGGAAGTATTTTTCAATGATTTTTAGTGTTTGTTAAAACAGAAAGTAATGCTATATCAAGGTTATGAAAAATTCGAAACTTAACCTAGAAAATTAAAGGCCGTGCTACGTTTCACCGGCTAACGCTAGATTACCTAGTCTTTCTCGATTGCTCCTGATCGATTAACTCGACGCTCATTAATCGAGACAATCGATTCATCGTTCCTGCTTTCACTGTCAATGGATAATTTTCTTAACTGCCTTTGATTTACAAGTCAATTTTACAACTGGTTTAAAAACATGTCGATTTTCAATTATGAGTCACCGCGCTTCAAAAATAAATCGGATGCTTAATCGATTTTAAATTTCACTTTCCCTTGACGTGGGAGGTCACCAATGTTTACTCTGGCCTGAACAGCTTGAACAATAAAGCGTTTGTACATCTGTTCCCGGCCATTACTGAATCCTGCCCTTCCACAGATTGCCCTTCAATGACCCTTTCCCAACGTATAATAAAGCTACCAGTAATTTGTAGTTGCAGGCTCCATCCGATTACATGCCATTTGGCTTTTCATTAGACGTCTCGATTACAAGGCTAACGTCAGTATCATTTTGTGAAATTGCATGTTTCTAATGCGCTTTTAGAAAAATGGCTTCATTTATATAGTGTCCGATATCTCTATTAACCTTTTTATCTTAGTGTCTTTCCACATCAACGCTCGTTTTATCACCATCATCATATTTATCTCTGCTACAGTAAATACTGCCTCCAATTACGTTTACTGCAGGGCCATTCTGTTTCTGTAATGCTGCTGAGTTTGTAACAATTACAGCTGATGATTTAACGTTTCAACCTTAATTGCGTCATCGCGTCATCACACTTTACCTTCGATTTCCGTAATTCTTAATTCGCTCAGTGTGAATCGAATTCGACCGTAATGCAGCCGGTTTCCATCATTTCGAAATCTAAAATTATTTGTTTACGAATTTAATTACTTCATCTTAATGGCTTTTATTATGATGCTATTAAACTTTCTGATCCGATGTTATGTCACCGGTTAACATTTTGAGTTGATCCTTTTAAGATTGTGGTGTTATCTTGTGGGAAGATTTATTCGGCGCGATATTCCATTTAATGTTAACCAATGTTATAATTGATCGATAACAGATTGCTCTTAGCACCAGCTACACAGCTACAGAACTATATTGACACATTTTTTATCTTATACCTTCTAATTCAGTTGAATTATCAATAAACGTAAAAGGTTCCTAGTACCTAGCTAGGAAAACACACAATGCAATTTGACGCTCAGTAATGTTTAGGGACAAATATGTCGCCTTAACATAAAGAGTTTTGAGAATGAATTTTAGGTTTTGTTTCATAATTTGATTTACATTTGCGTTACTATATTTATTATGTATATATTTATTATGAAGTACGTTGTGTAAAAATAATCTTAATATTTCTTGCTTGACAGGGAAATAGAAATAGACGCGTTATTAGTAGTGCAGGTTCGATCTTCATTAGCCACGCTTGTAGGGGCGGGTGTTTCGACGGGAATTATCTCGTGATGATTGAATATACACAGACGAGTTGATGGAGATAATGAACTAGGGCACTTCATGCGATGTAAACATTATACTGGGAGCGTAGTCATCATTTTGTAAGAATGTAAGTACTGCACTTAAGTAAATTGGTCGTAGTCATATTTCAGAATTTGAAACGAATATGAACAATGTGAATAAGTATAAGCTTTTCAAATTCATGATATTCTTTATGATCTCACGAGATGAATATAAGTCAAAGATCGCATACAACTTACTTAACACTTGACTATGACATGACGATAACGTATCGCTTCTTAACCCGTAGGCCTAAACTTTTGGAATTCAATATACGCTATTATAATGATCACTAGTGAAGATTGTTTAAAAAATAATTTCCTAAGGGGGTTACATCCCATTAAACACAGGGCCACTCATCAATCTATCCACCATTCCATCTGTTCGTTACTTCCATTATGTAAATTCTTGTATTTATTCATCGTCGTCACAAATAACATGCAACTATTCCCTGGAAACACGTCCTCTGGCGTCACGGTATAACGTATCCGTCGCCGGGGCGCGCGGGCGCTATCGAGGGTGGTCGGCTGGTGGCACCCACGTATGCTGCTCTATAAAGAATCCCATGTAATTAATCCGACACGGCGGTTACGGTCCATATGGATGGAGATTGTTTAATTGATTTTGTGTGTTTAGGTGTGTATTACCAATTGTTATGTTTTTTATCGAGCCGAACAATACGCCTAGAAGAACAAATGTACCCTATGTTTTGTTACTGAGACTGATTGATTGCTGACATCCTATTCTTGGTGAGGAATTAGATTTTTATGAAAGTTGAATGAGTAATTTCCCATTGCAGGAAGCAATTTCTTTTTCGTCGATCCGATCTGCGCCTTGTGAGAAAATAAACTCCCTTTTCTCCAACTTGCTTGTAAATGTTCCCATTAATGTAGTAAAACTGGACCGCGAAATCGTTCGTTATTTTAAGAAGGCGTTAATACAAATTAAAAAAAATATATATTATTGGCCTTAGCCGGGAAATAAATATTATTTAAATAAGACGATTAAGTAAAAAACACACCTTCCGTTTATTTGGCCGGTTACTGCATTTTTACTTTTAATTTTTTCAAAGACTTTGATAATTCACCATACAGCCAATTGTCCACTAAATTTAAAAAATAAAAACTATGTAAACTTTTTAATTGTTCTCTGCGTTTAGTTCTTGCACTGAACATTTGTCTGCTCAGCTACTGTCAATGTACTTTAAATGTCGACAAAATTCGAATAACGGACAAACAATTTAAATAATAATCTTATATGCCGTTAATTTATTTTCATGAGTCTTAGTTATTTATTAGAGATTTCGCACGAAAGTTTTAATTTTAATAATATGATGGTATTTAATGAGTGAGTTGAAAATTAATAAGTGTACCAAACGTAAACAAATAAAAAATAAAAGAGAAATGATTGTGTCCAAATCAATATAAAAGTTATTTTGAACTTATGAATTATGATCTTCTCCGAATGATAAATATGGTATGGTTTCTAAAAAAAACAGTGTGTTTAGAAGTTGTTAATTTAACTTCAATTAATAATTACCTATGTGCATATTTTTTGTTATTGTGTTTTCATATATATTTAATTCTCATTAACATATTTTGTTTTAAATCAAACATATGATTCGGACCCGAATTTTTATTCCTATTCCTAAAAAAAATAAGTACCAAATGAACTTCATGGTACTGATAAATTAAATTAAAATGTAGATTGGTGATTATTTCCAAGCATATTTGGAGAAAAGGACTATACAAGCCTCGGCGGGAATGTCAGTTCGCAGATTCGTATTATTGAAGGACGCTACGCCTCGTCCTTCAAAATCATACTCATCCACGAACTGACTTTTCCCTGCCTCTGCAGTAATGTACTATTAATATAAAAAATTTCCTTCTATATTAGATCTTCACCGATTAATAATGACCACAAATATACCTATGTAAAATACGAGGTGATTGTATTTTGTATTTATAAGGCCTTATAAATATTACCATTTGTTATGATTTGGGGACACTGCGTGCGTTTCGAGTTTCACAATCTGGTCACTTGTTGGAAACCGATATAGTGAACAAAAACGGTTCCTGGTATCGATCGTAGAAAGAGATTTCATAGGGATTAAAAAACAATTAATACGTTACAGTTTCTGAACCTAGATTTTGCCATTGTATTTTACCATCGGTTTAGTGTTAAGCCATTTGAGGTTTAATGGCTTAACACGAAAACCATGCATCTAATTTACATGATTACTTAGAATTACCTTTCCTTGGATCTATGAAAGGAAATTCTTCATAAATATTTTTATTACAAAACTAGCTGACCCGACACTTTGTTGTCGTTCTGTCAAAAGGTATTTGACACCTTTGGCATTTTAACTACGCACAGGGAAGAACGAGAAAGAGAAAAGTCGGACTTAGAGAACTTTAAAAAAAATCTCTTCATAAAAACCTTTCTCGTACAGTCGAGTTCATTTACATCTACACACTTACGAGAACAAAAATATCTGAACACGACCCTATTGTCAGGAGCATAACATCGTGTTCAGATATTTATGTTCTCGTAAGTGTGTAGATGTAAATGAACTCGACTGTACACCAAGAAATCCACGAGTTTTGCGCTTATGCTAAGTTCAAAACTCGCACGCATATTTAGAGATACATTTGTATTTAGAAAGATTATATAGATTAGATAGATATTTAGACAAATGTGTTCACTAACATAAATATATCATATCATTTATAAACGTAGTAAGTAATTGAAAACACGATTCCGAACATTTTAATGCTCAATAAACATCGCTTACAAAACGAATTTGAAATCTAATCAAGTGAAGTTCATAAGCCAAAAGCAATGTTTAACTTTAATGAGCTCCCAAGCAAGCAAGGTCGGTGCAGACAGGTGTATGAGCCTAATGCATAATGGGTATGGTGACGCTAATTGACAGCTTGTTGTGACATTCGCTAATAAATCTATTAATGTGTCATAGAGCTGTGAACTAATCAGACCTTGGATTGATTAGCGATACTTGGGAATATCTTGGCATTTCAATAAATTTCGCAAACAGGTAAACAGTTGTAACGTAACCTTCTATTTGTTATAATGATCCTTTATAGTGAAATGTGTGTTCTCAAATGTATGCGAAAGCATTTTATTCGCGATAGAGAATATCAAATTCAAATAATTTATTTGTAAACATAGGTTTGTGAATGTTATATTGAACTTACTTATTAACTATGTAGATGTAACACTATATGTTTCGCCATAATGCATGCAAATATTTTGAGTCACGATACAAATTCTTTAGTCATGTAATTTAAAACTAAAAATTTAATTAATAATAAAAATTTAAAATTCAATTATTCAAATGAAGAACATAAAAATCATAATATGTTTTAAATTTAACTCCTCGCATCATCTTTACCTAATCTTATGTTGGTCAGTCGTATCGCTCTGACAATGTTCTACTAGTGCTAGTTCGTCGTCTGAAATAGGTACAGTCAACCAAAAATGTGGTCTACCACTTTTCGACTCTATTTTGCATGTAATAGAGTCCAAAAGTGGTAGACCACTTTCTTTGCTGACTGTACACGTGTAAATTTGTGTGCTAAGTTGTTTAAGGCATAACTTAATTTAATTCAGAATCAAATCTGTTGTACATTTTCTGAATTCTTTCCACATTTCCACATGATTTAGCGTAAACAACGACAGTCACGATCCTCAGTAATGAGGGAGCGATGGAGAAGAAGAAGAAGTGTAAACAAAATCCCTGTTCCGGTGGTTAGTGTAACTGCTCCGTGACTGCAGACTGCGGGCTTATTACGGGACTCGCACGCGCTCGTGCTGGAAATATGGCCGATGCGAGTAAATTATGTGAGGAAAAATATCGGTATCAACTAGATGCGAGATTTGCGGTCACGATTGCAAATGTTCATCCTCTGCACCGAGAGCCGAGGAAATCTGACCCTCTAAATAACTCGTTTCACTTAATATTTTATAAAATGTCTTCAAAATATTTATTTTAATTTATATTTAGACTTTAATTAATTTTAGATATTAAAATTTGCGTCCTTGTTCTGGAGACTTCTCCATCTGCAATATGCTGCTAAAGCTGCATTGGTCTCCCATTAGGGTCTCATTTAGGAATGCCTGCACATAAATAAAATAATTGCTAACATTTTAAAATGACTATCTCTCACACAGATACTTATGACCGGGCATCCCAACTAGCAAAAATATGTGCTATAAAAGTCGAGAGCACGTTTCTGTTTTTGCTAATTAGTGCTATAAAGGTGGTCAAAATAATCGAGTAAGGGGTCTATAAACGTTTACTCAACGCGATTTGGGCGCACATTATTCAGCCTAAAGTGCTGTAAAAGTTCTGTAATTGCAGTTAAAAAACTAAAAACAGTTGTATAAAAGCTGACTAAAAGCTAAAAAGTTACCATTAGTGCTGTTAAGGTAAAATTTTTGCACTTATTCGATTAATCTGTATATATAAAAGTTACCAGATTGCTTCTATTCAGCAATTTAGTCGTATAAAAGAATCTGAATTGCTTTTACTCCACCTTTAAGCCGAGAAAGAGTGAATTATTTGCTTTAATTCGCTATCTGTGTTTGTTGTTCAAACGTGTTTACATATTAGCTGCCTGACAAATATATGTGACAGTAAACATCGACAAGGTAAATATGGTATTTTAATATTACTTCATAATAATTATAACACACTGCCCTAACGTTATAAAAAAGTGTCTACGCTGGTGGTAATCGTAGCGAACGGCATGCGCAAATAACTTTACTGATAAAACCTGAGATGATAGTTCGTATATATTTAAGCGCTCACGTTTTTTTCAATTTTGTATAATAAATATTAATCAAAAATAAAAAGTGAGAAAATATTTTATTGTCTTTCACCTTTACTTCGAACTATTACGACTTTAACTCGAATAAAGGTGATTGAATTATCTTTATAGCACTTGATGCCGCCATTGAAATTGTATTTTAGGGTTCATTTGGTATATGGCTAAAACCATATATATTGTGGCAGTTATTAAAACTAGGTACTAGGTTACATTACAAACAACTTACCTACATTATCGCTATTTTTGTTTTTTGTCTTCAGTGATAATGCCGATATACTTGGATGTGGATAAATTTATAACTATGAATGATATACAGCTACTTAATTATATGAGATGGCCTTGGAAAAAAACCCATTTTGTACTAATAGAAAGATGTTACGGATGTGGTGCAAGTACAAATGATATTCCGGAACGAATATTCCATTTTTTACTCTCCGACAACGAGACACAAATGTTCTCAGGTATTTTATGGAAATTTCGATCCGTCTCGTTGTTACTTGTGGAACTTGAAGCTACGGAATCACCCAAAATATTAACAGAGTTCGCACTTGACCCAGTCATTGACGGTAAGTTGGCATTGGAGAATTGAATAGATGTTTTCATCTCATCAAGGGTTTTTTTAACTTTCCTACGAAAAGCACCACTTCTCTTCAGCTTTTTCCATTGTTTTTTATCCATTTTCACTTTTAAGTATACTAAACGCGTTTAATACAATAAAATGGACGATACGCGCTGTAAATGATTTTCGGGCCTCTTTTAGGCCACTCTTAGCTGAGTAAAGTGGGTATAAGAGTTACTGAATCCACTTAAAGTGCAATAAAGGCAATCCACACAAGTTTATAGGACTAGTGACATAAGCGTGCAGTTAAAGCAACACGACGCTTTTTAGTAAATAGATTACTTTTACAGCACATTTATGGACACAAAACAAGAATGTCGAATAATGGTGGTATAAAAGCGACCATCGTTGCGAATTAGCTATTTCATGACTGTTATACTACTTTTATAGCACACAATGCTGAGATAAAGTAATTTGATAACGTTTATTCCACTTCTTTCAATATATTGTGTAAAGGTGCTATAGTATGGTGCTAAAAACGTTTATTCGACCTCTTTATAGCACTATTTAGTGAAAATTACTGAACAGTCGTATTAATCACTACTATACCACTATTGAGTGATTTGGAAACATTAATTCAGCTGTTACTCGATCTTAAGCTGAGTAAATGATTCCTTATACGACTTTTTTGCTCATTGGGATATGTACATGCTCGTAGCTAACGACTACAACCGAAACACGAGTAGGTACTCGGAAGTAGTGTGGGAAGCAGTTGTATTATAGTCATCGTTTAGATAATCTCATTACACTGCTGCCGGTAACTGCCTTCGAGTTAAAGGTAAATGACAGATGAAGTAATAGAACGCAACGATCCTTCCAGCCTATCTGAAATTGAGTTAAGATAACTTATTCACGCAATCTTGTAACATGACGAGAGATAGAATCACAATTAAATTTGTACGTTGGACGAATCTTAATGACAGATGCAGATAAACTACTTCCTTACATTGACGACGCGATCGTGGACAAGTTTAAATGTCAGACCAATTTGGTTGCGGTCCAATCGGCTCATTAATGAA
Organism: Apotomis capreana; assembly: GCA_947623375.1. Classification (NCBI taxonomy): domain Eukaryota; kingdom Metazoa; phylum Arthropoda; class Insecta; order Lepidoptera; family Tortricidae; genus Apotomis; species Apotomis capreana. The sequence goes on along the minus strand of OX392499.1, from coordinate 31,767,938 downwards.
CCTTTTTTTTATGCAATGTCTTTTCTAAACTCGAAGAACTTAGATGATTGTTAACGAAAGTATGAATTATTATGAACACCATGAAAGTCATAGAACGTGACTATCGTTAAAAGGACACATCTAATGTGTTTTTCGTGCCCTTTGGTCATAAATTTGGGTTGCCGTAATCCGACATTCGAACAAGGGCGATACATTGCACAGCAAAACAAAGTGTAACCGCTCAGGCGTGCAACCTCAATTTGTACAAGTCGAGTGTACCGCTGATGTGTCGATTGATGCTAATTTCACGTAATTCAAGGTTCACACTTTGAGGTGAGAATTCTTACCGCACAGGTTACACTGTAAACTGGATCATACAACGGTAAAATCCTAAATGACTTGTTTTTGACACCATAATAATTAATGGTAATGACGTAATTTCAAAACGAAAGGGAAGTCAACTGAATAATTTCTAGGAGTTATGCAAATAGTTAATTGACTTCCCATCAGTGATTTAGCGAGACGCGCCGGAACCTTTGGCTTCCCATTCTTCGCGGAAGGGAACCGGTCACGGACCCATTAACCGACGCACTGCAGTTTAAAGACAGTCTCGATAATTTCTCTGTCACAGCTGAAGACCACCGTGGGTAATAGTTTCCGGAAACGTGATACATAAATCGAATCGAGCGTGAATTCGAAACTTCTAATATCACCGGTGAGAATTTATCGTCTGGGCAATAGTAATCGATTGTTATATTGTCGCTTAGAGCTGTAAATTGACGGGGCGAGCGAGCCTTTAAATCTTTATCATCTGATCTATTTCTTCTTCCTATGTATATTTATACTAGTGTTTGCTTTGTATATTATATCACACCTTTATTATGATTCTTTTGTAGACGTCGTTACTAAATGAGATTATATTAAAACATTCGGAATTATATGAACACCCTTAATCGGATTCTGGTTTAACAGAACTTAGGTATTAAGTATAAGACAGGTTAATATTTAATAGGGTAGCGCTATTTATTATTTGAGCTTGTCACAGGAATCGTTTCGATATCTTAGATTATTTTCTTTGTGTGCTACCGATTTATTTCGTTCTCTTTGAGAAATATCGCTGCCCATTTAGCAGAATGACCAATTCGTGTCTTAAGACCTACTATCCTTTCCGCTTCGGACTTGTTGTAAATTTCGCCCTACCCTCGTAAGTTAAACTTTCTCCCGTTACTGTTAACATTATGGACCCATGGAGATTCATGGATAAGCTGTTAGCTATTTGTCAGTAAATGATTGACGAATCTGTTTCGTTCCGCGAATTTTGCTCTAGGGTAATTCTAACGAGTTGGCTCCGTAATTATAGGTGTGAGGAAGGAATGGGCATATTAAAGGTGGTTGAACCCAACACTGAGTGAGATGTTGCGGCTAACAGTTTCGTCTGGAGAAAATGGTTCCGTAACTTTTTATGTATTTGTATGTGTGTATTGTATGTAGTTATCAAACTAGTTGTACGTATGTCCCGGAGGAACCTTGAATTCAACGGAAAAAGAGTTACCTACACTAAAGAAACTCGTAATATGTATAGATTTTTTATTAGTACCTATGTACCATGAAATGTTCCCGACCAATCTGAGCAACCATGTCTTATAATCTGTTGCATTATCTGAAGTACAATACTCACAATTAAATTAGCTACGAAAGCGTCGTTTCACTACAATCAAATTGTTATAAATTTACAATACAATCATATTCTTAAAGGCCGATGTTTTTTTCATTAGCTTGACCTTGCGGGTCTTTGTAGTTGATTAATATACTCGTATCACTTGCCGTTGATTGACTATAGAAACACTCCTTTACAGTTTAATCTTGTTCGAGTACATCTTTTCAATACTGACCCTCATAGGTAATGATATATTCATGTATGCTAATATTTACTATACAATCTATAATGTCGATAATGACTAATGATCCCGTACCTATATGCGTAGAAAGATTACTTTCACACTATGTGGTTTTACTCTATATTGTACCTAGTACCTTGCAAGTGAAGTGTAAGTTTCGAGCAGTCCTTCATGCATGAATTGCATGATACGAGCTCGGAAAAATTCAGTGTATAGTGAAATGAAAGTGTTCGGGATAATGTATAGAGTTTAGTATCACAAAGAGATTGACAGCTATGATGAATTACTAGGAGATACCTATTGATATTAAACGGACGTTGCTTTTTTTAGGGTTCCGTAGCCAAATGGCAAAAAACGGAACCCTTATAGATTCGTCATGTCTGTCTGTCCGTCTGTCCGTCCGTATGTCACAGCCATTTTTTTCCGAAACTATAAGAGCTATACTGTTGAAACTTTGTAGGTAGATGTATTCTGTGAACCGCATTAAGATTTTGATGCAAAAATAAAAATATAATAATAAATATTGGGGGCTCCCCATACTTAGAACTGAAACTCAAAAATTTTTTTTTCATCAAACACATACGTGTGGGGTATCTGGATAGGTCTTCAAAAATGATATCGAGGTTTCTAAAATATTTTTTTTCTAAACCGTATAGTTTGCGTGACAGACGCTTCCAAAGTGGAAAAAAGTTGGTCCCCCCCCCTCTAACTTCTAAAATAAGAAAATTAAAAATCTAAAAAAAACATATGATGTACATTACTATAAAAACTACCAACGAAAATTGTTTTGAACGAGATCTAGTAAGTAGTTTTTGTAATACCTAACTTTGTACCCAAATTTATATGGGGCGCTATACATACCAGGTGCAAACTTAACTTAACCACTTAGGGATGGAAAGTGTTTGTACGGAACCCTCGGTGCGCGAGTCCGACTCGCACTTGGCCGGTTTTTAATAACTGTTATAAAGCTCTAGATTTCGACATAATTGCATTACCTAGAATGTTTAAATATAAATCATAGTTCTTGGTTTGGTTTGGATTCACCGACATTACATTCATCATTTTATTTCTAATGAAACTACTACTTATTCTACTTTTTAAATAAGACTTAATCGTGAGTCGTAGCGTTTCAACACTTTCATTCCGCTTTTCTTTTCAACGAGTTCTAGTCTGACTCGGCGGTTGTTTAGTGTTTCAGTAAACTAGAGCGTATAAATTTGCTTTACGTTTTAACTTATCACTTTTAAGCGAAAAGGTATTTTCTCGACTCGAGTTTAAACACAGTCATTAAATTTACGTAAGAGAGGTTTTCAAAATTAGCAGAACTGACCTAATTACGAATCTCTAATTTGTATAAAATTTAAATGCATTTCATGAATTCATTTTAAATAAAGTACTTTTTTAGGGTTCCGTAGTCAACTAGGAACCCTTATAGTTTCGCCATGTCCGTCTGTCCGTCTGTCCGTCCGTCCGTCCGCGGCTTAGCTCCGTGATCATTAGTACTAGAAAGCTGAAATTTGGTATTAGTATGTGTATGTATAACGCCGACAGAACGGTAAAATAAAATAAAAAAAAAAATTTTTTCCTCGAACACCTAAAGTGGGGGTGAATTTTTTTCTCTTTTCAACACTGGTGTGTGGGGTGTCATTGAACAGGTCTTGTAAAAATAATAGGGGTCTTCTAACATTATTTTTTGATAAATTCAGCAGTTTTGTAAATATTCGCTCCAAAAACAAAAAAAATAGTGTCCCGCCCCCCCCCTCTAACTTTTCAACCACGGGTCAAAAAATCGGAAAAATTCATGTTAATGAGGCCTTATAAGTACTTTCAATGAAAACTATATTGAACAAAATCGGTCGAGCCGTTTTTGAGTTATCGCCAAATTTCATATCTTTTCTTTAAAAGGTCGTAACTTGACTTCCAGAAGGTAATAAGTGATTACAGTTTCTAGGGCGTTTACGACTTTTTTATAGAGCTTAAAATCTTTCTTAACGTAAACCTCGGGCTTAAAACAGCAGTTTATTGTGAAGGATGAGCATACGGAACCCTACACTGAGCGTGGCCCGACATGCTCTTGGCCGGTTTTTTTCATTTTGTGTAGTAAGCAACACACGCAAGGATCCGCAGTACAAAAATTCGCCTAAAAGTAACTCTGTATGATTTTCTGCGCTGTATGTAATCAAACAGTCACTTGTCACCTTTTTACGGTCTTTGTCTTTGTTTAGCAATTTTTTTTGTTTGTTTGATTCGTGCGTGATTCGGTATTTAGTTATTTCCGTAACACATATTTTTAACCCCTTGGCTACCAAACTTATCAGACACGTCTTTTTTAGACACGTGTTTATCATTTCCTTCATTATAACTTTTGTTGCGTTACTAACGGCCAGTCATCTTTTCGTTAAGTATGCATTAAGTATGCATTAAGTATTAGATCTTTTTTTTCGCTTAGGGATCTCGATGGTCAAAGTTTAACAGTTGCTCTCGGATAAAATTAAGTAACGTAAGTTACTCCCTGTTACTTGAGATTAGTATGTTTAGATCAGTGTGTTTCTTAATCTATGCATGTAGCACTTAGCCTTAACACGTCACCGCGTGGAGGGTCTTGCTCTACCAAGGTTTATTGACCGTCGTTCAATGTTTTATCACGACTACGTCGGCTTATCAGGCCCTTTCAAAGGGAATGACTGACTGACACCCTATGCAGCCATTAGTCGTACATGCATCTACATAATCAAAATAGATATGACTGGGGTTATAACCTGTTAAAACGTCATTGAGATTTGAAGAAGAATTTACAAAGGCCTGATATATCCGGAAGATGTTTGTAATTGTTTGAAATTGGATCATATTTTAGCTGGGTATTCGTGATATATTCGACCGTAGAAATTAAACGAAAAGTTCTAATAATAAGTGTTATCTTTCAGTTAACATCCAGGTACAGTCCGTGAGCACTCGGAATGAGGTTTAGAAAGAATTTTGTCGTGATAACATTCGTTTCGTGTGACATCGACGATACACGTATGCTGTTCTGCTTTCTTAATGAGTAATGACATACAAAATTTTTTAAACAACGAGTTTTTGATAAAACAATGTTTTTTTACTAAACTAAATATCATTTTCATATTCGGTTGATTTATTTTATTGCAATTTAATTTTGTGATAATATGCGACAGGATTTTTAGGCTCTGACAGAAGTAGTAATTGCGCTAGTGACATTCTCTATTTAAATTATGAAAGGTTGAATTAAAAAAATATGATTTTATTTAGATTATGACAAAGGCAAATTGCTTTACTTTTTACTGTAAGTTAAAAAGAAAATATTATCAGTTATGATGAAAACGGGATAGCATTCTCTCATTCTTAGTGCTCACTGACTGTAACAAAGTGCGAGAGTGCAATTTTTTAACTTGAAGTGGAAATAAAAATGGCAAAATTATTTCTTACATTTCATTGTAAAATAATAATTTCTTACATTTCATTGTATATCTGCATCATTACGTACCTAGACGTGTGGAAAGCCTTCACCAACTATTTCGTGTCTGTAAAAAAACTAGCTCCTTATTTTACTAGATACAACGATACAAGTATTTCTGTTTTTGGCGAATATATCTATTTCATCTACTCCAGACAATGATATTTTGTATTTGTTTTTCTTTTGTAAACTGTTTTTAGTATGCAACAAAGTATTATTTAATTTTACCGTAGGAAACTCCTTATATATTTAATTAAAGTGTTACACTGTTAAATTTGGTAAAACATGAACATGGAAGACTTTCTCAATTTCAAAAAGAGAAGTATTTGGACGCTGAAACTGCACAATGCAGATAAATGATTGACACCACATTCATCAAACCAGACATTTGAAAAATTCGTCTATTGTCAGTAATTTTCTCAAAAAAACATATTACGCTATTTGTCATAGTTCGTCTGCATGTAATATTTATTAAGATAATTAACATAAAGAAAGCTATCTGTTGTTATGCTATCTAACAATGCGAATAGTCACTGTGCTTATACTCGTACTAGCTGTGCCCCGCGGTGTTACCCGCTCATCCCACGGGAACACTAAATTTATTCGGGATGAAAAGTATCCTATGTGTTTCCCGGGTCTCAAACTATCTTCATACCAAATTTCATCTAAGTCGGTTCAGCGGTTGAAGCGTGAAGAGGTAACAGACAGACAGACAGACAGACACACTTTCGCATTTATAATATTAGTATGGATAGTATGGATGATATCATGCGAAATGATCCTGCGACAAATTGATGATCCTGCTCAACCTTAGTTAGTACAAATTGTTTTTGATTAGAGTACCACTGGCCTATAAATTAGTCATGATACGATTCAGTACCATCGTGTAATATTACGTAGGATGTTTCTCGAGTAGACTCTTAGTCAGGGCATTACGGGATGTATTCATAAACCAGTGATATGATATTGCTTTGAAGAGAGTAGGTACATTGCAATTCATCAGCAATATGTTTAAATTGAATGGAGTATCATCGATCTAGATTTCGAGGGGTAGCGATAAATAGGGAGGTATAGTGCCCGATTTCGATTTACATTAATGATATGATGGCTACTTGAAGAACACGTATAACTGCTACTCTAATTAGTATCGTATATTTAGAAGAGATAAACAATTATTAACACAATTGCCATTGTAGAAATTAGTTGCTTATTTATGGCAAGAAGTCTTAGAAATCAGTTGGCCGAGCAAGTTATATTATTTGCAGTTAGAAATATTCCCTTATAACCTAACATTTGGGCAAAGCTTTGCTCAGATATATAATTATCAACAATTAAATGTTCCTACCTATACTCCATCCGGATAGGCATTTCACTAAATGTAAACAAACCATAAATTAGGTGCTTTATCAGGCTGATATTGGTTGGTAAATTTTGTATTTAATGATATTACTTTAATGAAAAATATAATACCTATTTATTTTGCTTTAATAATATCAGGTTATAGAATAAACCATACGATACCCAATCAAGACTATATAATTATTCGCTAGGTACATTTAATATAATAATTTCAATATGCCGCCAAATATTCTACAAATTGTGCACAATAAAGAACCTAAAAACCTAGGAATCTGCAACCTTTTTTTCAAATAACATGACACTTGACACTTCTCATGTATTCGTTTTCCATACTATACTAGTCGGGATTTTCGCTTGCATTAGTTTTCTTGTTAGTTTGTTTTGTTAAAATTGATCATATTGTTATTTCATTTGTTCTGTTCATTATTAGTGTTTTCAATTAGTTGTTATTATTGTGTAGTTATTGTTTTTCTGCTGAAAATGAACAAACCTGTACCAGGTACAAGCCGGGCTAGCTCGGATGGATGACACAAAATAACGGTTCATTATTAATGTTGGTGATGCTTCCTCATCATCTTCGGTATCATCAAAATTAGACAGCAATAGTGACAGTTCAAATTAAACTATGATTACCAGTTACTGAACTCTTTTATTTGATAATAGTTTGCCCCAAAGGTAAAAAAATGTAACTCCTTAACGTACAATTTTTTTATAAATAACGTAACGTGTAGTTACGTACCTACCCGCGTTAGTGTTTGTGAGCAGTACATAAAAAATACATTTAAAATATTGAATGTCTTTTCATACATATTATCTGTGTATTCATTTCTTTTACGTATATATATGACTTGGCAAAGGCCATTTAATTTTTTATTCTGCACTGCCGAACCTTGATCAGTGTCTGACTACCAAAAGAATAATCGAAAGTAAGAATTAAAATGTAACAATTGTGAAAATGTTGAGTACACCTAATTATGTCAACTTTGACAACCAAGGTTTGTTTACATTTAGTAAAAGCCCTATCCGGATAGAGTATAGTTTACAACTTTTGAGTTTACCCATTAACCAATGGGGATTGGGGATACATTACCCAAAACCGGCGATGCCAATTGGATATCGATGGTAATTGGATTTTATACGTCAATCTGAATAAATTCACCACATTCCGTTATATCGTCTCATTCATACGTCAGCGATTCGACCGCGGCTGTCTATGTGGGTTAATTCGTCTGAACTTACTTCGTACATTTCGTGCCTATCTGTTCTCATTTCCTTGCAAATAGTTTTGTTTTTTTATTGGAGGCGAAATACGTGGTGATCTCTTTTACGTTCCGTGCCTATTCTAAGTAGCTTCCGCTATGCATATTTTGCGTTTCCAGATAGTATCAGTAGAATAACTTCTAGAATCTCAGACAGTCTGGAAAAGTATAGTTATTATATTAGATTTATGCTAGTTCTCGTACAGCGTTGGAAGAATTTGCCAGTGTTTCGCTTTGTATCAAAACTATTTATCATTTACCTTCTCCGATAATTTAACGGCGAACCTGCTTACGTCGTGCATTGAAAATTATCCTTTACCACTTAAACCATGTCGTACTAACTGCCCGCCATTTGTCGATAAATTACCTGCTCCGATTGAATTACGGTCAAGTTATCTACGATTATTGATAAAGTTACCCGTTTATGTAAGTTCCGTAAATATAATCTAGAATCAACATTGCCCTAATTCTGCTGTAGTACTAAATCTGTTCTTATCGACGCTATCTTCAGTTATGTATTAGCTTCTGTTACTTAATTTGTTATAGATTTAAACATGCTAGTTCGTTTGATGTTTAAGCGCTTACTATTTCGTTATTATTAAAATACTATAACAAAAAATAAACTAATTATTATTCTCGTAAGGTCGTTAACGTTACGACTATAATAAGAGATTGTAAAAAAAAAACAAGTTATTTAAAAAACCGATATGTACACTAATAAATTATAAAATTATAATAAGCACTTTAAAGGCGTAACAATGTATGTAACATATTATCTTGATAGCCAAGTACACTAGTTATTTTTTTTAGCAATTTCGACCACCTCAAATAGGTCAATGGCACTTGATTGAACAACCAGAGACAAACTGGTGTGTAGCGAGGAAATTAATAGCAATAATAGTGAATGAGTCACACAGTGATCTCACTTCTCAATAATAATAAAAACGATTGTTTTGTTTGGACCTTTGTGTTATTTCAACTGACGTTTCCTTGTAGAAATGCTTCAAGAGTTGAATAAATTAAATCACATAATATCATCCAAAAGATTCCACAGGCATAGACCCCGTTTTAGAGGTAGGTAATAGTGATTTGGAAACAGTGGCATCACAAGAATAACCCACATTCTTTTGGGTTTACAGAGCACTATTTGTTGAATTAATACTCAAATCAAAGATCAATGGCAATCTATCATTGCTATGTGTTGCTATCGTTATACTTAAATTTCTTGAAATCAAATACAACTTCCTGACTTATATGAAAATGTAACATTAGTTAAAGTAACACTTCCTCGATTAACAACTTGAACAGCTTCTCTTTGTTGAGCGATAAATACTTTATAGCTTAACACAGAGCAAGGTTGTGCGATCGTAACCCGACCTACCGAATTTACAAGGTTATTTTTTGTTACTCCTAAATGAACAAGAACAAATTACCAAGCACGAAACGCTACAAATAGTTGCTGCAACATTTATAAGAACACATTATATTATTGTTGAATCATTTGTAAATGTAGACTTCCTGTAAATGTTAAAGTACGAGTATTAGTTCTATTTAAAATTTTCAACAACGAATTAAACTACTCATGGTTTCGAACGAGCTTAAGATTGCCCGTCAATGGCGGAAAACAAGAGAATACTAATTCTATACAGATTTTCGCCTATAACACTCAAGCTAAGAGCAGTCGAGACTGAAACGATGTATTAAAAAAAAAGAGGTAGTCACGTGACGAATTTCTCTGATGGATACTTGCATTCAATTTATACGTAGATATATCAAGCTCTTTGTTATTAAATGCGCGTAACAGCACTACGAACTAAGTACCCCTTTTAGTCCAAATAACTGGCAGCTATAGGCTTATAGCTCACATAAGCCATCAAGCGTAATAGATAAAGCAATCACTGCTTTTTGCCGATGTTTCCTTAAATCACCCTCATAAAATAAATCGGTTGAACTTACCCTCGGGTTTGAGGAAACCGGTAGTTTCATATTACCCATCCAAGGTTGAGCTATGATGACTTTTAAGTTTCAACCGCGGCGATTTCACTGGACACTTTTGAAGGTTCTCGCTAGACTGGCTGAGTGCTAGATAGACATTGGACTAGACAAAATGGCTCAATTTGTCTTCTGCACCGTAAGTGGCTTCATGATTTAAGAGCACGGCTGCCCACTCGGTACAGTAGGAAACCACTAAATCTCGGGAATGGGTTAGAATGGCGAGATCAGGTGAATTAGTGTCAGACACTTGAGTTGTGAACGAAATGGTGGAATTCCGTTTCCGCGCATACATGTTATGCATAATGGGCTGTTATGTTACTTAGAAACGTGCATGATGAATTCTTAGTCATCTTCCTAGTTCATTTGTAGTTTTATCTATTGCATAAGCATAATTTCTATTGAATAATTGTTCATAGAAATTCTACATATGAAAGATGAATTCAGATAACGATGTTTTATTATGAAATTATGATACCTATTGTTATCGACTGGCCTGAATATAACACGTGCCTGCTATTTTTATTCCGATTCATGTCTCAACTGATTGGGATTCCAGACTCTTACTTATCGACACGAACTGATTAATATATCGTATTTATTTATAGAAATTTCGGCGCTTCGGAAGCTTCCGTGGTCGGAAAAGACAGCAAACATAACTTCTATACTATTATAAAATTCTAGATTTTTATTGAAAATCAGTATTATATACGGAGATGGGTCATGATTTCAGGAAAGATCTTAATAGCGCGATGCAGGATCGTCTTTTGTTTTTTATGGGCGTCGTAGTTATAAAGAAAGTTAGAAACTGAATATAATATTTATTTTTTAAGTTACCACTTATTTCATAACAAACGAAGTACATATTGAATGTCAATGCCTCCCTAAACGAGTTTGATGTGTGTCAATGCTCATTTGTTATGCTGATCCGATGTGACACATTGATATCACTTTCGATACTACCTTACCATTAAAGCTTATAAAGTCGTAATAAAAACCATTAAGATAACGATACCTCCTCTAAAATGCTTTTACGGATAATGTAAACAGAACTAGAGGCTGTGATAACTCGGATGCGTTTGTGACAATGTAAAATGTTTTTTTTTATTGGTACAGCTACAGCTTGAATGTATAGTAAGTAAATTAAGGTCTGTCCTAAAAATATCAAAGAGTATTTATTTACCACAGAAGAAACTTAATAAGTACCTATAATAAGTTAATAACAGATTTCATTCATAACTCGACCTTGTTTAATATCGATCTCTATGCTATAATAGGCATTCCATTCGTCATAATAACAGTCATCACGAATTATTAATTGAGTCAAGGTTCTTATTATATCAATATATTAATATACTAGCTTTTGCCCGCGACTACGTCCGCGTGGAACATGGAAGAATGGAGGCAACCTCGTACAACACGATAGATATCCACCTAATCACCTTTTGTGCTTTTGGTCTAATCATTACATTTTCTACAGGGTCATCAATGTCATCATGAATGACTTACTCACTTTTCAATCTTTTTAGGGATAATTTCCAGGATGAAAACTATCCTATGTCCTTCCTCGGATCTTAAACTATCTCCATGCCAAATTTCATCAAAATCGATTCAGCGGCTTAAGCGTGAAGAGGTAACAGACAGACAGACAGACACACTTTCGCATTTATAATATTAGTATGGAGACTTACTCAGTTTTCAATCTTCTTAGGGATAATTTCCAGGATGAAAACTATCCTGTGTCCTTCCTCGGATCTTAAACTATCTCCATGCCAAATTTCATCAAAATCGATTCAGCGGCTTAAGCGTGAAGAGGTAACAGACAGACAGACAGACACTTTCGCATTTATAATATTAGTATGGAAGCATGGATGTAATAATTCTAAGCTAGCTTATAATATATATAAAAAAAATACTATCGTTCTAAAAAATACACTAGAGTACAGCCATTTAAGTAACTATGAAGTAAAAACATTGATATGTTGGTTGTGTTAAGGAGACGTTGCAAAAAATTGTTTAATTTTGTACTCTCGCGGTTCGTACTCATACTTACCCTGAATTTACATATTGCAGGGCCAAACAACGTGCCGTAGTGTCATAAATCATTTAGCTGGCCTTCTCGCTCGTTCTCATTGCTTCTTCTATAGAGCGAATGAGACGTCTGGGCTATTGGCTTGATGTATGACTCCATCAGCATGTTCATTTTGGTCCGATATTAAACTATCGTTCTTTATCTACATTGCGTTACCGCCAAGGGAGCTAGCTTTTCTTAAAGGTGGATAAATAAACACAGTTTCTAAGCTTAACCATGGCCCTGAGTTAATTAATAAACCGAAATTGGGACTTCATTAATTTTCCAACAAAATTTAAATTGCCAGCAATGTACACCAAAGTAATTGGCAAACGAGTGTAAATGACAGTTCTTCATTCCTTGTTTATTTAGACGCAGTACACGTAATACATTGAAGGTGCAGATTTAGGAAAATTAATCACACATTTATGATTTGCTAATACATGTAAATAATTTGTTATTGAACATATTTTTATCAGTTACAATAAATGCCCGCGTGCCGGTAACACAACACAACACATGGTATAAAAAAATGTTATATTTGGCTGCATTAACTATTTTTAAAGCGGATGCGGACTCAAGGTTAATTTAATTAAGGTTTAAAAACCAGGTTTTGACTTTCACCCTCACCGACGAAGTTGCGTCCTCGAAATACCTTCTAAAGTGCGGCCCTCTAACATGGATGTGCGAAATATTTGCATTATTGTTGAATGGCTTCTCGTGTGGGTGTTACTACTAACTACGCTAGTAGCGAGGTGGGTTTGAACAATTTTATTATTAGCAGAGGTGAACAGCCTGCGAAATGCTGATGACCTGGTCTCTCAATTGAGTAGACCGTCCGTATTTTTCACTTTATAGCCTATTAATGAATAATTAATTTTACAGCGCCATCACATTATCAGCCGCCTCCGCCACTTCTTTGAAATGTTTGACCTATATGCATGTTATGATTATGACTTTAGCATCATCTATCTTTTCCACTCTATCGCCAGTACCTACTCAGCGAATGGGTCTATTAATTAATATCATTTCGAAACCACCTGTTCCTTAATATGTATAATGTATGTACATAAATACATTAATCTTTTAGCCAATGAGTCATTTACAGCCTAACACTTAGTAATTACACTAGGAAGTTAAATGTATTGCACTGTAAGCCAAGGCCCCCGGTATTACGTACTGAGTAATTATGATGATTAACTTCATTGTTAGGTCTGTCAGTCAAATTTTGCGCTCAGATTACAATTTGTTTCCTGTCGAAGCTTTAACGATACACCATTGCGTACGTTTCGCGGTTTTGAAATACTTTTTCATTCATTCGTTTTGCTGCGCTAGAGTTTTTATATTAAAATGCGTAACGTTAGAAGTTTAAAGCATTGCAACTTTGAGTGGCATCTAAAAACAGCCACTACTATAAATAATGAAAATCCTCGTGTTCAATTATACTTTTTTTTTTTTTTTTTTTTATGTCATAGGGGGCAAACGAGCAAACGTATCGCCTGATGGAAAGCGATTACCGTCGCCCATAAACACCTGCAACACCAGAGGAGTCACAAGTGCTTGCCTACCCGGAGGACGAAGATAGAATGCCTCTATGCTAGTAATTTCACCGGCTATCTTACCCCCACACCGGAACACAACAATGCGAACATTGCTGTTTAGCTTGATACTTGTTTAGTTTGATACTTAAAAATTATTGGGGAACTTCAACTACCTATAAAAATTAAAATTTTGCCTTTCAGGCACAGCAGCCAAGTCGGATAATCATTATCTCGGTTAGGTTACCGTTAAGTTGCCCGTACAGGGCGGGAAAGAAATATTTTCATCGTAAGAAAAATCTGATTTTTTTTCTAGTAATGAGGGGTTATTTTTTTCACTCCAATGGGAAAAGTCGTAATGGTTTTGCGGAGGATAACATTCGAAGTTTAATTTTCTTAAACAATCAAGAAAGTTACATGTCTTATATATGGTCAAGTTTACTCCTACTCAGCTCTTCTTATCAGCAATTACAAAATGTAACCAACCGCAAAACGCATCATTGCATGTTGTACAACATCGCGACTTGGCCACAGTTTGCGAGCATAATCTGTCCTTTGTTTTGGTCACTATCATCAATCTAAATATCAACAAATTATAATTCGATATCTGAATAAGAATCTTCATCGTGCGATATTTTCAGAATTCGTTATTGTGTAATAATTACAAAACACGAGCTTTGTTTTTGGTTTTAAAAGCTTTAGTTACAAATTTGCAACATTATATTATATTTACAATTAGTGTTCCAACCACACAATGGGAACATTTTGTACAATATAGTAATTCAATGGTAACATGTCGAAATTGAAGGGCTTCTGTTAGCATGAAAATGAAAAGTAACAATACAAGTTCCCGTTTCTCAGCACAAAGCCACTTATTCAATACTTTGTATGCACATTCTTGTTGTTGCTTATTGTTTGAACTAACGAATTCCAATGCAACTGGGCTTTATTGCTAGCACTGACCTCTTTTAACAAAACAATCAGCATCCATTATATGTTGTGTTTGCGTCTCAATCGCTTTCTTCGCAACTAGTGATGGGCCGTTCCCGGGAACATTCCTCATGAGGGGAATATAGGGGAATTTAGGTTTTGTATATGAATAACATATATTTTATGACATTCTCTATATAAGTGAATGTTTATCTATTTAATAGGTTAACAATTCAATATAAAACAATATAAAAGTCAGCTGTAAATGTAAATTCCCTTTGCTCCCGGGAATATTCCCATTGTTCCCCGGGAATATTCCTAATGTTCCCGGGAATATTCTCATTATTCCCGAGGAATACTCCGCAAGTTTTTAAATTGCTCTCAGGAATAACATGGTAAAATACTAGTGAGACGAGCAAGTTAATTTCTGATAGAAAAGAAATAGAGACAACACGTGTGTTGTGAAAAAATAATCCTAACATAAAGCTCAAGTTTCAACGCAATTAGCAAAATAATTGTATTTTGTTTAGTTTTTATCGTTTTTATGTATCTATTTATTTCATTATTTCACTAGTATTTTAAATAGGTAGTGTATAGTAGTACCAAAGACAGGCATGCCATAATTCATTAATTAATTACCCCGCCAGAAACATAAAATTAAAAAAATATATATATCAGCATTTAATCTTTTGCAATATTTGATAAAAATTCCATAGCCGTTATCACAAAAATATTACAAGATCAAGAAGAGAAGTCTTGTTTTGGTGCGGGGGCCTCATCCCCCCGAGCCCTCGTTTCGTAAATCTACTCGTGACTTGAAAGTTCAAAGTTGTGTTTATTATCTAAATACGGGGGCTCTGCCTCCTAGAGTGTCTCTTGTAGTCATCGTCTCATCACTTTGGATTTTAGCTATCTTGTTTCTGTTCTTATTAGTTGCTTTGATTTTAGTGCCGCCGCCGCTTGTCATAGCTCCACTTTGTGACTTCAAAGTTATATCTTATAGTCATCGTTTCCGAAGTTGACTTAAAATAATCAAAAGACTAACTATCTTGTTTCCCTTCTGTTCGGTTTCTCCCCTAGGCCCCCCGTATTTAATAGTCTTCGACTCCTCACTAGATTTTACAGAATCAGAGGACTAATACTATCTCTTGTCATTTTCGGATTCAACCGTAACTTTTTGCTGGAAACGTTATTCGCCCCATCAATGAGGCGCATATTTGGCGCACTTTCAGTGGATTATTTCTGCCATGTCTCTGTAGCGGAAAATCATGCTGACTGTCTTTCGCGTGGCTTGACGTCTTTAAAGATTCCAGGCCAACTTCTGGTTTCAAAGATCTTCTTAAATGCAGCGAGATCCTACCGACTGGTCGGTAACGTCGTTTGATCCGTCAGTAGTTTCAAAACCAGCCCAAGAGAAGACACATGCATTGATTTCAAATCCATTAATTGAATTACCGCTCTTCCTTGTAATAGCTAAACGGATATCATCTTGCACGAAGTTGTTGCGCTATGTGGTACACGTCCTCGATTTGGAAAACTGCTTCCTCAACGTCAATATGTGTCTGTTTCAGATTTAGTTTTTGCGCAGTCTATGATTATGTGTGTGCTACAACAGTATCATTTCTCAAATGAGTTTGCGGGAAGATAACACGTCTTCGATTTGGAAAACTGCTTCCTCAACGTCAATATGTGTCTGCTTCAGATTTAGATTTTGCGCAGTCTATGATTATGTGTGTGCTACAACAGTGTCATTTCTGAAATGAGTTTGCGGGAAGATAAGCTGTGTTCAAGAGATTTTCAGCTCTTAGAATTATTTCTGCAGCATGGTGTTATTGGAGTGGGGGGTAGCTAGGCTTCTGAATTAACCTACCAACAAAAACACTAGATCATACTACCGCAAAATGGAGACGTACACGTAACCAATCTGATTGTAGATTCATAAAATATATTGTAATGCTGGGCCAGATGAATTGTTTTGTGGCAGCGCATCAGTGTTAATGAACTTTTTCTGCTAAGAAAATCATACAAGCAATTTTCAATTGAAGTTTTACTTCTCTAAGTACTCTTTATGAGTTGGTTGACTATTATTACTCGTAAACTTGTAAAGCCTACCTTAGCAGTGATTATTTATATAATTTCCTTTTAATTTCGGTAGATATACCTAACACTTTAGTGAATTCGTTTATATAGCCAATACCCAAGTACTACCAAAATTTGCAATTTAAAGTTTGACATTTCACAAACAGATCTTTAAATCGGAAAATTGTTCCAACAAACCTACAACATTTTGAAAGGCCTATCCAACGACATATCACACCATGGGGTAGACTAGAAAAAAAAGACACCCCCACTTTAGCATAGGGGGAGGTACAGTAAAAAAGTATTTTTCCAAGAATTTGTTCCACCAATTTGTCAAAATGACTAAGATGTATCACCATGCCAAATTATAACTTTCTGGTACTAAGAGTTTTTCTAGTACTAATAAATGTTCAGTGTTCCCCATTTTGGGGAATATTCCCGGGAACAAAGGAAATTTCCGGGAATATTCCCGGGAACGGGAATATTCCCGCGACCCATCACTATTCGCAACAGAAAGAGCAATGGATCGATTCCAATTCCATGCATCATTTATGTTCAACGTACAGAAATAAAGGCCCTTGAACTTAGGTAGCTGGTAGTAGAGGTCAAAACAAATATTATTTCTGTGTACTTCACAATACCCTGTTTATAGAACGTTGGCGGGATAATAAATTTTATATTTATTTGTTACAGGTAAATGTTGTTGCGTGTGCCCAAGTGGATTGAGTAACAGAATGAGGTTTGGTACTACTACTTCTTTCTTTGTAGCAATTTACAGTGTCTTGATGGTGAAGAAACAGTTCAATAGATTTCCATCCCGTTGTGTTTTTTTCTTGTCATCTTCAAAATAAGCGTTGAAGTCTAGACACAGACACAGTTATCGCCTCTGATCGTAAAATCATTAGATTTGTGTCTGCGCGAAATATTTATTATACCGTACTAGAACTCTTCTTACAGTTTCTACTACGGCACCGGGAATACTATACTCGGAAACAGTTTCAACTTTCCGCGAATTCGCTCTTTCAAATCACATTGGTCTTGGTAATTATTGACCGCTCATTTTGAAATTGTTAATACTGCTGAATTCGTCACATATTTATACACCTCAATTACAATTATGTCTTAAGCGGTACTAAACCAAGACAGTAACTATTATTATCTATAACATATCGAGGCCAATTCGAACCACTGTTCACCAATTAATATTATCTGCAATAAATATTTCTCTATTGTGGCTATTGGCCGTGGTGGATTAATCGCAGCGGTATGAGTAACGCTCAGATTTTAAAAGGTCTTTGGTAGTTCCAATTTCAATTGTAGTTATGACGTTACCCTGCCACGTGTGGCGTAATTATTCAAAGCGAAGCCTGCGAAGGCTGTATGCCATAATCTTTATCAGATCGGCGGTTCGTTGCTCCCGGGGCGATTTATCTATGTTAGTAGATGGTATACCTATCGTATTGGATTTTTTTTCTCTGAAATGACTTGACAACTACGAGATATTTGAAATGAGAGATGTTACACTAAAACAGACTTCACCACCATGTGGGACAGGGTAATCAGGAAGAAGAGAGAGAAGAGAGAAGATAATAATTAATTAAGTACAACAAGAAGAACCATACAGATTATTTGTTTATTAACTTTTTGTTTATTAACTACGTAAAAAAGTACGTACATGATAATGTGTTGTCAATAATGCATTATACCACTATGAATGAACGTCCAACTACGGAATGTTGTTGATAAAACTTAAAAAAATATGTATCAAACAAGCATATAAGAAATTTTGTAAAAGTTGCTACCTAAGCAATCATTACAAAACTAGGGGAGAGGAGAACTAGAAATTCGATATGTTCGTGAGCTGTTCCCGTTCATATCTGGAGTTGATGAACGCAACTATACCGCTTTATGGCTTCACTATTTGAATGATTGCAGCCTGTCGCCCGAGGCTATTGACTCGGAATACCACGTGTGATTATGATGGAAATTTCCAGATCTTTCATTTCATTTCTAAACTATTGCACGATTTTCTCAGTAGCTTATTCAAATATTTGCTTAGTATTTTCGACAGTTGTAAACATTGTTATGTGCCTAAAAGGCGATAGCGTAGTCGCTTTCATCCAATTATGTAGTATCTTTGCATGTAATACGACTCCCTCTAAAAGCATTCCTTCTTATTTTATCACATTATTCCAGTAACGTCACTAAACATATGCCCATTTCATAACACGGCCCCTCGTGCACCGCAGCTGCACTCGCGACTCCCATAAACACGTGTTCCTACTCCTACCTATTTAATTAAAAGGACGTAAGTCTTTTTGAGTTCAAATATTAATACGCCTTTTTCAATTGGCTCGGAGCAACCCCATTCTTTCATATCGTGTAGATTGGTACAACGACGGAAATAAACCGAATGTAGGTATTTGTTATTTTTGCGACTTTTACAATTCGTCGCGTCGTGCCGTTTGAGAGTGTTGCGTGTGTGTTTGCAATAATACTCAATTGCTTGATGTTATTGGAGACAGATTCGTTGTTTCGCCAAAAGCATTATGTTAATTTGGGACTTTCACAAGAACAGTACAGATTTCGTAGTTCATTGGCATTGTGGTAAAAAACTGTAAATTGATACAATATGCTAGCTGCTAGCACGATCTGCCAAGTTTAAAATTAATATAGAATTTCAAGCGATGCTAAATATAAATTGAGTTAAAGTAATTAAGATATCAGAATTACGCTCACGATCCTTATCCGTGTTGCTAATTCTGAAATCCGGTACTAACTCAAATGTACCGTAGACGTCTGATTAATTGGATTGTATGATATTACAAATTGCATCCATAGAAATCTCACCTATACATTAATGAGGCCTCAGGGGCAAGACGAGTAGTTTGTAGAAATTGAAAGCGAGCTAGGCTTGTAAAAGTTGTAAATCAGACGGCGCGCGAATCGAAATTCATCTATTGCAGATTGGCTGCGTATGATACGACGTGATATGCGCGGTCATTACTATGATTTGCGGCTGGATTGCATTCGGCGCAGTAGCTGCTAGAAAATAGTATCACAATCTTATCTCAGTACAACCTAAATCTGTTAATAGTTAATACAAGATTTTCTACCAGCGATACTTTTCCCCAAATAACTTGAATATGTATGCAATAAGCTAAGCGAGTAACAACAAAAGGCAAATAAATAAGTTAACAGGAACTCATGTAGAATAAAATGTCCGGGACCCGTAAAACAAACAAGAGTGATTATTTAAACAAAACAATTTAAACGGATTATATCGCGTATATTAATTATTTGAGCCTCCCTGACGTTTCAGTACCTTTACAGATACCGTTGTCAAAGGTTGACTGAGAAAAACACAATTTTTCTCTGTCAAAGTTACATTTGTGCAAACTACCCATTTTGTAAAGGCTCAAATAATTAATATACGCGATATAATCCGTTTAAATTGTTTTATTTAAATGTGTGACAGTCGCGGAAACCGAAGAAAATATTAAGAGTGATTATCTTAATTTTTTTAAATGAGCCCATGTTTATTTTATACCCATGTTTATTTTATACACTTGTCTTTTCCAAAGCAAAATATCGTTGCAATCAAATTAAATTAAATGTTCATATCGAAAGTGGGGATGTACAGCCACAGTGCCTGCCTAAGGAAGGGTGCTTTATCATCGCCTGCATCGTCATGATACCTAGCAAAATACCGGTATATCCGATACTGACCATATTCACCAATTCCGGAATTTAAGCCAGCTGGTGAGATTGAACTGGCAGATTTTACTTAGCATCTAAAATAATAACTTGGCAGTCAGCAAAGTTATTGTTTTTGTAGGTTGGGTTAGACTTATATTTATTAGCTGACCGACTTTAATAAATACTTGCCTTAAAAAAAGTTTGATTACATGCATACCTGCATGCAGGTTTATTGATTGACTGCATAGGCAGCGTGTATTGTGGCATTGTGGCTGATTGCATAGTTCGCAAGTTACAGTTTCACTGTAGGTATAGAAAACCGTGAAAGTCCTGTCCGTCATTGTTCCATCTGCGGTTTTCAATCTCGTTGAGTTGATTCCGTAACTGCCTTCTATTTGCTTATCATTATAGATGTGTGTTTATGTATGGTAATTATGCATTGACGTATTAATTACATGGACACACAATCCGACGGAAAAAATGGCACCCTCCCAACTAATGCAAAATCACCAATCGCATTAGTTGGGCGATCAGTCTCGTTTAGACCATGACACGTGACGGGTCTCAAAAATGACTTAATTATCAGTGAAAAATTGCAGAAATAACAGCTATAAAATAAAGAAAAAGGTCGGAATATTCTTTTTTTCGCAGATTCTATTGATTAATTAACGAATTCTATGTAAAATCATAGCATATTTTAGATTAGAATTATTAACTTTGTCCCTACAAAATGCACCTCATCACAGAACAAAAATCTAAGGAGTCGCTACAGTTATATATTTTATTAATTAATAAAGGAGCGCAATAAATAATTATCCTATTTTTTTATTAAGATTCCCACTCGATCTTAAGCAACGTGAAAAATTGAGGTCACGTTTAGTAAGAGACAGACGTCAAGAATAATTTCAGCCAAATAATTCGTCTCTCGTGTGTTCGTTCGGCATAATCATATATATATATATATTTTTATGTTTAATCAAAAGAAGCGTAAAAGTCTTTCACTCAACACAGCTTTAATATCTCAATAAAAACGTAAAAAAATGTCAAAGTATACAAAAGAAGCGTAAAATGGTTATGTAGTGTTTGTGGTAGTAGGTATCTATACATAAATAGATAATAGATATACACTGTCTCAGGCGCACGTCACATAGGATGCTGCGTTTAGTTACACGCGAGTTTAGGGCGAGAGTGGACGCATGACATTGCTATGTGTGCGGCGGCGAGTGAGCCAGTGTTATGAACATATGCCTTTTACAGGCATATGTTCATAACACTGTCACACAACACTAACACACAATAATTTATTAAATTTATGGTGTATGTCAAATTGTTTACTATATATAAAACTAAAATCATAATTTGCAATGTCATTATAAAATAATCGGATAGAATTCTCAGTAAACAGTCGACGCTCGACAACCGGTTTTGGTTCAGTCTGAATGCCATACTTCACAGTCAAATCGAACCGTTGGGCGTTATGGTCGCTTATCGCAGTATTCACCGGCGTCCCTGTAAGGTCCTCGCTTGCGCAGTTTGATAATCCGCAGTCAATGCACGATGCACAGTCTGCAGTTTCGCGAGTGGTAAACGTAACGGTGTTGCGACTTCCGTAAGATGTTAATACAT
The DNA here is from genome assembly GCA_947623375.1 of Apotomis capreana. Taxonomy (NCBI): domain Eukaryota; kingdom Metazoa; phylum Arthropoda; class Insecta; order Lepidoptera; family Tortricidae; genus Apotomis; species Apotomis capreana. The sequence continues at coordinate 31,746,036 of OX392499.1, read as the reverse complement.
CATCAACACGTTGCCTTAAGCTGTTTTTAGACGAATAATCGACATTATGGTCGCCAACAATGAGAAACATTTTGTTTTCGTCAGTTAGCTTACATAACAATAATTCTAAATTCCGTAAATAAATGTCAAAGTCACCGTTTCCAGTGCGATACAAAACAACAATTATCAATTTACAATGAATAATTTCTATTGCAGCAATTTCAAAATGATATTGAACGGCGAATATGTGTAGGTCATTACGCTGCCGATATTGTATACCGTCGCGCACGTACAAGGCTACCCCACCGTGAGCAATAGTCGAACGGCAGTAATAATTCGCGAGCGCATACCCGCTTAACCTAATCCGTTCAATTTCATTTTTATTGCACCAAATTTCGCTGCATCCTAGTATATCCGGGTTTTGCATACTTGTTAACACGTCTAATAATGTAGTTTTACCGAAAATTGATCTAACGTTTTGATGTATTACGACGAACTTATTACTATTTATTTTGCGTTGGTTAGTACGCGTTTGCCTTTCGAGTTTTTTGGCTGAACTACGTTGAATAAGCGGACCGACACTCCAGCTGGCCAATTTGTGGAGTCTCTGTCGATTTTCTGCTTATCAGCTGGTATGTCGAGGCGGAACGACGCGTATTTTCCACGAGTGACAGTCAGCTTCTCGCATGCCGGCGACGATATACCCATTTGAGTCTGCACGTGGTGAATTATGTCTTCCGGAGTGGTGTCCTCACTGAGGTTGAAGATGTGGAGACTGGATATTCGGGGACCAGCAGCTTGAAGGCCTTTAAAGCCTGTCACCTGAGGTAGCCTGACGTCCGATGGTGCTGTCGTTGGCGGTGCTAGAGCTGGACAAGGCGGCGTGAGTGCACGAGGCGCAGCTGGAGGATGCTGAGGTGCAGCTGACAGGCTATGCACTGGGCCGGGATTTGACGACGCTTGCTGCTGCTGTGGTATCTTTGGCAACTGCAGTTTGTTGCAATGGGAAGCTACCTCATTATCATCACCATCAGCTACTCGCGGGCTGCTCTGTTGACCTGTGTTAGCGGCACCACGGCGCGGACGGGTTCTTCGCGACTTGGGCTCAGGCAAAGGGGCCACTGGTAGCAAGAGGGCCTTTGGCGGTGACAGCGGTGTAACAGGTTACATTAATAAATTAATAAAAAAATTGCTCTGTTGTCATTGTTTTATTTTGTCTTAGAGTCTAGACACTGTCAGTTTAACTTTAAACCTTTGAACGCCAAAAACACCTAAAGACAATGTGTGCTGCCGTGCATACTACGCCACCGACTTTCACGCCACGCCATCAAACTTTAATGGGTTAAAAATGTTAATATTTTGCACTTGCCTTACTCTCATTTCACATACTAGAACAAGATGAGTTGAGAAATCATAATGTCATTATTACTGATCCCTTCTATGCAGTGTCGGGACCCTTTTATGCAGTTGTTAAATAAAAACGTAACTTAATTTGTTATTAACAATTTACGAGATTATTTAGTTCAAACAACAAATATATTTTAATACCTAAATAAAATAATAATGAAAATATTTTTAGTATGTAAAACTATTAAAATCTGCTCCATTCGTGCCATGTTCCAAGTTTGACAAGAGACATGAGTCAGAATACGCTAACAAAGTTAATTTACACGAAAAATATTTGTGGTAATAAGTACGTAAGCCAATTTGACACTTAAACGTTTGAGTAAAGAGTTATTTTGTACGAAGTAATTATGTTGTTGTAAATTATAAATAAGCGTTATTGGCATCTACTTGAACATGACAGCAGTGCCACTTTTTTCGACAATTTTGTTCGGGTCTGTGGCTCTATTATAAATAATACCTCAATGTAATTATGTAGACATACATTCGTTAGCTGAAATGACATGTCAATTTATTTATTGATGGTTCGCTGAATTATATATTTTAATGAGGGTTTGGGAGATGGTTACCGTTAAATGCTTTCACATGTAGAGTAACAAACATGACGTAATGTGTACATGTGAATAATAACGATGACTTTTATTTCTAATATCACAGCAATAATAACAAATCTCTATAATAATAACCTGCGTATGCATGTAACATTTATACTATTATAAATTATTGTGAAAATTAAATGTCTGTACGAGTACATTGAAGTAAAATAGACTATTTGGAGGTCACTGACCGTTTTTTATGTATGTTGATTCATATATTGTAAGTATGTGTGTATGTGCGTCTGTATGTATGAGTCTTTGTGCCCTCTACAGGCCTAAACGGCTCAACCGATATCTACTATTTTATTTTAGTGTACCGGTATCTCCAGATGGTGATGGGATACTTTTTACTCGATTCCAGAGAAGGATAAAAGTCATACCAAATCCACTTTTACTGCCACGCGGATGAATGATTTAATAACTTATAATTTCATTGCCTCTTCTTTTTATTGATAATTTAAGTAAACAAAATCCTCAATTTAATTAAAAAAGAAACCTACCTTTTGAAATTTTGAGAACCCTTAACGTTTATTTTCAGCGTTTTGATGGCAAATTAATATTGTCAGTTGTGATAGGTTAGGTATTCAAGATGCAGAAAAAAACATTTTGTACCAAAATGTGTGCGTGTGTGTGTACATCTATTGCAATCAATCTAAAGGTCTTATATATCTGTAACACCGACCTTCGTTTTTTGCCGACAGTACATCAATTACCACAGTATTGCAACATTGCCTTAGTTCTGATGAGTCATGGCAATCTTGTAATTTAAAACACTTGCGGCTTTGTAATTTCGTCAAACCGTTTCGTCTTGAAGTTGCGATACCGAGCTTACAATTAAGCCTAAAGTGTCTTTTGGACTGAGATGAAAACGCAAAACTATAGAAAACAACTCTGCAAATGGTGATAAAACCAAGTTGACGGATAATATTGAAGAACAACTAGCGCCATCTACAATTCCAACTGAATAGTTTGTGTGATTGCTTATTAGTATTACGTACTATTCGCTAAGTATATTGTCTCTGATAACGATGATTGCTTGCTTGTTCGAAGTGAGTCCTGTGAAAATGAGATCTGCAGGGTTGTAAAATTCATCTCTAAATTCATTTACTATTGCATGGAAGCCGATAGATGTCGCCAGTAGTTCTTAGTATAGTAGAAGAATCACACAACATAATCCTGTTGGACGTTGACACAGTGACTTATTATATAGTGAAAAAATCATCTGCCCATTGTGATTTCTTAATCAAATGTGGTCGACCTTGCTTCCTTTCCATTTAATGCGTAGACAATGCATTGTCCAAACTAATTTACTTCGCAGCAAACTATTGACCGTTCTAGAATCTCATTGTGTTCGATTTCTGATTTCACGGCATCATTCTGTATGATTTTGTTTACCTAACCTGTTACAACATGCATAAGATGTTACAGTGGTGATCTTATGTTGTGTTACTTGCGCTAGCTTGCCTCGCCGATTCGCCGTGGTGTCGTTTCGCAAGTTCGCTATGGCTGTCAGCTGTCAGTGCGTTTGCACGCATCTCACGCCGATCGTCGTTTGTTTACATTTGAGAGCTTGGCATTTTTACTTTGAATGCATGATAATTTGTGTGAATCTGTTAATACTTTCTAATGTTAATGTACAACACACCTTCACTCTTTGCTAAGTAATTTAGTCTATCATTCTACGATATGGACCAAACCAAACTTAGTTAGATCCTGACATTACCACCTCTGGTAGAACGGGAGTGCTTGGGGAGTGCTAGATGCTAACTAGTGCCTCTGCGAGCTATAGAACTCGTGTATTGTTTGGAAATGGCTGAAATTTATCATGTTTTAGATTTCCAACCCCCATATCTCCGCCATTTTGAAAAATTTCGTTAAACTGACTCGACAAAAAAATCTAAGCATATATCGAAGCTACTCAGAATTTTGTTATGAGAATCGGTTGGGAAATGAGACCCCTAGGCGAGAACAGATGACTATCCGAAGATATACGAAAGAATTTTAGGCTAAGCTGAAACGGGGACGCTTCGAATTAAGTTCCAGTGTCCTTGAATTTCGATAGGAAGTATGAAACTGATAAAGTTTCAACTAGATGGCGTTACTATCGACTTTTAGTCAGAACAACGAATGTTGCCATATAAATCTTATAAATAGCGCCCTCTTGACAATCCTCATATATTTCTGGTCAGGCTTTAGAGAGAGTAATGGGCGATAGTGACACAGGCCCGGAGGGTCAAAAGAAAAACCGAATCTTTATAGGATCACTGTTGTCCGTCCGTCTGTCTATACGTCAAGACTCTTTATTTCTGGAACGAGTGCAGGTATCGAGTTGAAGTTAAAGGTTGAAGACTTAGGTCCACATACCCTTAAAGCTGTGAAAAAAAAAATCTAAGTTAACGTAAAAACCGGCCAAGAGCATGTCGGGCCACGCTCAGTGTAGGGTTCCGTAGTTGCTCATCCTTCTCAATAAACTGCTTTTTTAAGCCCGAGGTTTACGTTAAGAAAGATTTTAAGCTCTATAAAAAGGTCGTAAACGCCCTAGAAACTGTTATCACTTATTACCTTCTGGAAGTCAACTTACGTCCTTTTAAGAAAATTATGAAATTTTGCGATAACTCAAAAACGGCTTGACCGATTTTGTTCAATATAGTTTTCATTGAAAGTATTTATAAGGCCTCATGTTCATGGATTTTTTCATAATTTTTTGACCCGTGGTTGAAAAGTTAGAGGGGGGGGACACATTTTTTTTGTTTTTGGAGCGAATATTTACAAAACTGCTGACTTTATCAAAAAATAATGTTAGAAGACCCCTATTATTTTTGCAAGACCTATTCAACGATACGCCACACACCAGTGTTGAAAAGAAAAAAAAAAATTACCCCCACTTTAGGTGTTCAAGAGGTACCCGAAAAAAAAAAATTTTTTTTAATTTTATTTTACCGTTCTGTCGGCGTTATACATACACATACTCATACCAAATTTCAGCTTTCTAGTACTAATGATCACGGAGCTAAGCCGCGGACGGACGGACGGACGGACGGACGGACAGACGGACATGGCGAAACTATAAGGGTTCCTAGTTGACTACGGAACCCTAAAATAACATGATTTCTCTCTCTCACCCTCAAGGGAATCAAAATGTATAGGGTATTTTCCGTTGACCAGAACTATGAAATTTGTTAAGTAATACCGCCTTATTCTACAAGTATAGGGAAAAATCTGATAAAAACCTACGTAAAACAGTTTTCCAACGCTAAAATTAACTTTGTCGCTCATTACAATCATTAATTAATTATGCAGTGCTTTCATAGTTCGTCTGGAACCCTCGGTGCGCGAGTCCGTCTCGCGCTTGCCATGTTTTAAGAATTTAGCGACCAATAATCAGTGACAAATTTTAATCCTCCCCTTTCATCTTTCGCCCTTTTTAACCGACTTCAAAAAAGTAGCTACTCAGTTTGACCAGTAATATTCAAAACAAGTTCGCGTGTATTCAACAACCTATAATACCGATGATTCCCGTTCCCTTTTTGGCATCGCAGTACATCACGCCACGATCAAGTACCAAGTGCCATTGTTGCTCAACGTAGGTACGTAAATTGCCTAAATCGGTAATTCGGTAGTAATAAAACAATTCACATTTAATTCAAGTGTTATCTTCTAAATCCACGCAATTTTATTCAAAACACGGTAATTTTTCTATAAAATCATATAACGAGCTCATAACATAAAAACCGACATTGCGTACCTACCGAGATGAAGATCAAACTAGCTGTTAGTTCCCATCGTTAAGTAATTGCTTTAATATTCCAGTATACTGCGTTCTAGTAACCGTCGAGATTTCGTTACTGATTTCATTTATATGTTTTTACAACGTAGCTTCATATAAACAGGTATTTTAATTGTACGCAACTAACTACGACTTACGAGCATGCACTTGTTCCCGCGAGAGCTTGAACGGTCAACTTTTTGTAGACGTAAATTAGTTCCAAGATTCGCCAACAGATGGCGCTGGCGTCGAGTTAGATCGCGCTATCGTTTGTTCGACGTAGTTTCATGGGGTGGCCGACGTTCAGTCATCTCGTTAACTTTGCGCAGAGGCAATATCGTAACCAATGAGGTTAATCCGAGGTGCGATTATTGCTAGTTGAAAACTTTACCAATACCCCGCCGTGTGGACGTGAAATACCGTCCGCTATGGCAATTTTTGAATGGCCGTTGAGGCCTAAAAAAACATGTTCAATTTATAAACTGTAGGTATGAGGTCTGCGTACACGTATCTCGCGAATTGCGATCATTATTCAAAATCTAAATGGCTGGATTATTAATGTCTTTTTGGGCAAATTTTTATTTTGTTGTCGATTTCGGTTTTTACTCTGATTGTAATAAAATTTAGTGAGTTGGTAAAGTTGCTTATTCTCAACAACAAACAAAAAATGTATGGATTTTTTTTAACTGAATTTCGTATTTTGTATTAAAATTTCGAAATGAAAAATAAATAATTCGACAACAAAATTGTATTTGGCCCATGGGCCAATTTCTGTAATACATTTTGTGTAACTCAATGTAGAAAAAATTGTAGGACATATCGTGAAATGGGCTTACCATGGTCAGAAGAAGCAACTTTACCAACTCACCAAATTTTATTGAAATCTGAGAAAGAAACAAATCGACAACAAAATAAAAATTTGCTCTTTTATGTTTTCATTTTGATTTGTGTCTTTTTACGTTTTCTTTTAACGATTTCAAAAGTCTGACTTGACAAAAATAAAACCTTTTTTTCAAAAACCTGTCTGTCTGTCTTTCTCAGCATAAAAAGAATTTGCTCGTAGCAAATTACGAGCTAATACCGTATAAGAACATGTTGGTTGTGTCCACAGACAATAAATATCCATTAGATTTCACGGACCATTCCTAACCCTGTCAGACCCCACGTGTGGCGGAATTTATTATCTAAACTAAACGCAAATTACAAGCAAGCGGTTGACATATCCCATAAACTGTGTTCTCAGTCTCGACATTATTTCCCATAGTCAACATTAATTTGCCATAGGAACAGTAAGGAGTGCTTGGCTAATTGCAGTTACCGTTGATACGTTGATGTTGGCACTATGCGTAGAGAAGGTAATTGCGGTAATTTGTGCCAATCCGTCTGTGGCGGTGGGAATTAGAAATTGGGGTTCAACTGATTTATTTATTGGTTTAGTGCATGTAGACAGGCAGCATTCGATATTTATTGACAAGACCATATGGCTAATCAATACTATTATAAATTATAAATATAATAATAAAAGAGGAATATCTGCACTGAAGATAATAAAAAAAGTGGAATAAGGTATTAAGAGTTTACTAAATTACAGAGAGGCAAAAAAGAGAGATATGATTTTTATTCTGCTGGGACGAAGTTGGTGGGACGCCTTCTTTCTTATTTTAAAGGTAGGTACAATTTTGCAAAAACATCGCCTGCTGTCGGAAATTTTCATATTACTTACGTCGGTAAGTAATATGAAAATTAATGTCGATTAATCTACATACATTTACCGTCGTTACACCAGACATTGAAAACATATTCGTTGTGTTTATCATTTACCCGGTTATCTCCTCGCTGGCGATGGATGTCTTCCTCTCTATTGCTTCCGTGATCATGTTTATTCAATACTGTCCCTAGATATTTTTTTCCATACGACAAGCTTATAATTACGACTAGCCAGTTGATTTCAAGTTTACAACGAGAAGCGGCAGATATATAAAACCCTTTTTGAAGTGCATTAAGATTTCAAATTTATAGCCATAATTATTTGTTGTCCCTGTGCAATATAAACTTTATTAGAACCCACATAGTCAATGTATTTAGTAATAATAATATGGCCATAACTTGCATGAAATCGCTTCATGAAGGGTAATCGCAAGGAATTGAATACCTCTTGCTTTCAAATCTATAAATTCAAGGCATGAATCATAATACTTTACTAGGGCTACATAGAACTTGTTCGTGATGGCAGTGATGGGTAGTAAAACGACAGTTGATTCGATAATTATTTTCTTTCTCAATCCAATATTACTTTAATGGACCGCTAAAAGGATTGCTCAAGTTTTACGACAATAATTAAATTTATATAATATTGTGTAGGAAGATTGATGCGAATAAGGAAATTCACCTGTGAATTGCCTGAAACTAAAATCTGAGTGAATTGAAGTCGAACCTGAATTTACGTAGAACCCAATGGCAATCATCCTTAACGTCGTGTAGCGATGCAATTATGATAATACCTACTGACCTATTTTTTTTTTTGCAACTTACTGAGTTGCGATTACCTTAAGTATCGAATTGAGCACAAGCTATCATATCAAGTGTAATAGGATTTGTCGCCTGGCCCAGTGTAAATACGGCCCAGCCATAACGGATTAACAGTAAATTGAGTATTTCCGAAGCAGACGTACCAACTGAGAAAATTGCGCCTGCGCATACTGAGACTCGTAGTACCGCCTCGCGTCCGTTCTACCTTTTGCGGTGACATAACCTATATTATAACGGTTCTTGCGATGGATTTCTCTGCGGTGTTTCAAAGAACCCTTAGAGGTGTTTTGTAGAAATGTCGCTCTCATTGACAGTGTAATTACACCCGTCCGTTGCAATGTTGCTAATGGAAAAAAACGGTCAATTGCGAGTCGGACTCATGCACTTAGAATTAATCATTACAACACAATATACATTTTGCTAACCATAAGCGCGAAATCAGTAAATGCTACTACACTAGCACTGTGATAGTCAGTCAGACAGACATAGACAGACACAGACAGACAGACTTATACATACAGATGGACAGATGGACCGACAGACAGATAGACATACATACGTACAGACAGACAGAGAAGCAGACAGACAAACAGAGGGACAGATGGGTATTTATATATTATCTACATTTTTAACACGGAACCCTAACAACACGTTTTTGTTTTGTAAATAATCTGCGTTGTTTGTTAGCGCTTCCTTATTTTGTGCACAATTAACGTCCTTTAGTTCAGTTTTTTGTTCCGATTCAGCCGAAACACGGACGAAATTGAACCTTGGAATCGATTTCTCACGTCCCGTCACGATGAGCGAGCATTCGAAAAAAATACTGTAAGAAGCTATTGTGTGATATACTTAATTGGACTGGTCGTGGATCTGGATTTGCATACAGCTTCGGACCATGTCCTTTTTTGGTAACGATTTAATTTTGAAAGGGGACACTATTCACAAGGTTTTTAAAAGGAATGAGGAATGAGTATGTTCCTCTTTTTTTTGTTCACATAAAAACGGTAATCCTAACGAATTAACGATTTAATCTCGCATCGGCATACTTCCACAAATGCGAGGCATTGGAATTGTTCACAGAATGTTTTAATACTGTTAATAGTCTGATACTCTGTGATAAATTCAATAGGTCGATTAAAACTTAATGCGAAACGAATCTCGGTGTCATAATTGATAAGTAAAGACATTACAGAGGTACATACTTATTAGGATATACTCAATCAGGTTTTGATCGAGTTGACCTGCAATGATATGTATATTTTTTCCATACTACTCATACCGAGGCGCAATCCTTGCTTGGACAAGCAACTGTCGTCATTCGCTTGCTTCTTCTAAGCCTTATAAGCCAATCATAGAGTTGAGTAATATTTAACTAAAGGATTCAAGCTTTTGATTAATTACAAAAGTAATTAGCGTAACCGTAGTTGATGTTGCCTTGCTCGATGGAAAATATGATTTATAGATCTTACGGCAGGTAAATGCCTGCTCTGTGCAACCGGGGGTCGTAAGCCGGCTAACAGACTTGGTTGTTCACAAGTCCGGTCATGATTTACACCGCCATTGACCGGTGCTCCAAACATTTCGCTGAAACGCGGACAAGCGCATGGTTTCTGGACATTCGGCTATTTCCGTTCGCCGTCGGCTAAATCCGTCGGCGGCGGCCGATGACTCCGTCGGCACGCCGCGTGCGCCGGCGCCGGACCTTGACGTAAACTTGACGTGTGCAGTGCAGCAACACTGCAATATCCACTTTTTTGCAATAGCTCTAGGATTATTGTTAGACTACCCAGTGCAATGCGGTATGATTCCTTCAGGGATGCCTGGGAGTGCTCTAATAGATACAAGTGCCAAGTTTATCAAGTATTACGACGGAAATTGTTCCGGATGATTACTTAGAAACGTTTGACCAGCTTCGTGAGAAAATTACATTAAGTAAAGTCATCAGAGATCTGCTGATGGGTGCAGCTCACATCCGCCTGTTTAATATCTTAGCGAACATGTGCTACTCGAGTAGTAAACGTAAATGTTTGCCATTGTCATTACATTTTCATACATGGCGAGCGACCACCCGTGAGCTCTTTCTGTATACCAGCTAAAATCTAACACAAGAACATAAAACATGGTTTCTAAGTAGGGTGCATTTATTAGAAAACGTATCTGAGACTTCTCGTTAACCCGTCACTTAATTACAGTATGTCAAATTGAATCGCAATTAACCTGTCTTCCAATAATTATGACGTCGAAGTACAACGTATTGGCTTTAGTATAACCATCAATATAACCTCATTCCGGTAGTTTGCGATAAGACACGTCGTTTTTGACACAACAATGAGAGTGCGTTACGAAATGTATATTGCTTTGTGCGATTGTTTGAAGCACAATTATGAATGGAGTCGGACAGCGGTGATTCGTCGGCCAACGTCAGTAATAACGCCAATTATAATGAGAACAGTGCACCGAACATTACTCAAACACTAGAAGCGGAACGGTTTCTTTACTACTTCGTTAAGGTCACCATTTATTACTGTTGCATTTGTTTCAGGTATATAATTTATATATCTTAGAATAAGTACGCCTAGAACGAGAGCCTTCATACAACAGATTTGTTAAAGATGAAGCCGATTTTGCTTTTATGAGTGCGTGTCTACGAACCAATCATGGCAATGTTTTGCTTGTGACATCAACGCTATGACAGATGCACACACCGTGCCTACCCAAATCTGGCTTTACTTTCAAGCGGTAACTACCTTGAAAACTACAACAAGTATAACATTATCTTCACAAGCTTCCTGATCTATATTATTTGTTGTTCTATTTACAATCCAAGCGCATTCTTCTTACATAATTGTTCTGTGTAACCCACTTTCGAGATACAAATGTTTCTGAACTCGAGTCAATAGCACAACACGATGTTATTCCGTAAGAAATAATCTCAGTGTTGATTTCAAATTGTACCATTACAATCCAAAGCGTAATGAATGGTTTGTGCAGTCGGTGAAGGGTGAACACCTGAGATTCAGGCAAATTATACTACTCGCTGTAGATCTAAGCGACAGAATTTGGTATGTCTATTTAAAATTTCAAATCTCCTTTGGCAGCCATGAATTACTTCTAGTTTCAATAACGATTCCCATAAGTCAAATTCGATTCGTCAATTGCGATGAGATGACATACAGTTGTAACAATTGCTGGTCGTTAATGACGTTAATTCGGTTACAATGCTATTTATAACTTTGATAACTAGCAATAAGATCTACTGTTGTGGCTAAATCTCGATGCGATTGTATTACACTGGTCGGATGCGATCTAAAAAATACAATCGTGTCTGTCGAAAGGTTGTTGATTCGACACGCTGTCTGAAGGCCTACTCTACCTACTTACTTATGCTAATGGAACATGCTGTTCATACTGATATATCTAAGTTCATAGAATAAAATAATATTGGCTAGAAGAAAGAACACCGGGATGGTTTCAGAATTGACTTCTAAAATATGTCAAAAAGTCATCTATTCTCTCGACTCAAATTTCTAACTTCACGTAGGAGTAACTGACATAAGGAGCACAAAAACTACCGTGTACCTTATGCATATAGCCTTACTTATATGACCAGGTAACCCCATAGTATGTCACGCTCGACGCAAGCCGGCATATCACGAAATGATTGCGAAATGCGACATCCTCTCCGCATGATTTGCCTTGACTTTACACCTTTTGGTATTTCATGATATCTCGGTGTCTGCATAATATCTCGGTAGACTGGTGTTATAAGTTACTAACTAATAGGTTTCTCTAAAACACTAAAACAATCTTCTCTGGCTGCTTATTTCACATTCTTATAAAAGTTAAGTGTTTTTTAATTGTAAATAAAATCTTATTGGAAAAAGTGTTGTTCTAGTTGGTTATCTTCGTTTCATCACATCAGATATCATCATCGTATCGGCAATCTGCATAACTGATCGAACTGATTTATGTAAACTTAAATCGGTAATTTATAGTCATTGATGTTTTGTAATAGCTTTATCCCCATTTCCTGTACTGTAGCGTAGGATGTTCATAAAAATAAAATTATGTGTGAATGAACATTTTATGGACATTTACTTGAAGCTTATATTATGAACTTGACTGCGATACTCTAACGCAATATTTCTATAAAAGTACGTAACTATTGGGAATTTCTGAGATTTCGTCAGTAAGTGGCATTTTCACTTTTTTCATTTATTTGTTTCGATAATTATTTAATCATTTTTTTTAAGGCCTGTCCCAAAGTTCTCCACAACATGAGCCGTGCGCCGTCCTCATCCAACTGGTTCACGCGATTCTAACCAGGTCGTCGGTCCACCATCATCCTCGATAGTAATTGATATCTTTCAAAATGAGGCCAAACAACCACGCATAAATCTTGGTTGACCAATGACCCCACTACCGGCATTGCTGTCCTCGAGTATAACGAGAGCACACATCCAAAAACTTTCCCGCGCCCTAACAACCACGTTTTCAAGGCGGAAATCAAAATAAACGGCCCGTGATCTCGATAAATCGTAATTCGCCGTAAACTGCATCAGTATTACCTATCGGTATCTGTATCTGTGTTCTGTAGATGGTAATTTGTATACGCATCGCTTACAGAATACTCGTTATCGTCTGGTTTCTCTGTACAAGATTGGAATAGGCCCAATTAGATTGAATTGGGATTTTTATTACTGATTTCCCTTACATGCGGCTGATTGGTTCGTGTTTTAAAGTCAGTTGTTTCAAAATCTCGGGAATTTCTGCAATCAGATTGTAGATTCTCATAGCAAATTGCCTGTTAGTGAAGATGCATTGGTTTTTTTTTTCATTATGTTATACGAACTTGCCTTTTCTGTCCCATGTTTGACGAAGTTGTAAATACTTTAGCTCTAGTTCAATTTGAGTTTCAACAGACAGATAAAGACAGCCAAAGTTTGAAAGAGGTATATAGAATAAGGTATATACGAAAAACCTTCGTAAATAAAGATAAAAATCGGTTACAAACCTTCTATAAATGTATATTTTGTAGCATCCGCTTGAATTAGTTGTAAACTAGATCAACGCCCCGTGAGCAAACGAACGCATTCACCAGTCATCGAGGTTTGTTTACGATGAGCCGAGATTCAATCAAGAATGCAGCTGCACTTCATAATGCAGCAATCATATCAACGCGCTCCATCGCGCCGGGTTAAAAACTCATTGTTCTATTATTCATTAAACATCATCTCATCGTTAAATAAAATAGTGAAATTAAGTAAAATACCGTCTAGAAATCTAATGATATTTTCTCTGCTGGTCGTTAATGATTATTTATGCTACTTTTTCTTCTATTTGGTAAGTTTCATAGAAAATAATGTGTTTTTGTTTAGTTTAGATTGCTCACGGTTTTTTCGTTCATACTGTTTTGTCGTTTCGCTAACCATCGCTTTCGTAGGCTGCAAGCATGTTCCGCCCTTTGTTCGATTTTGAAATTTAACTTTTTTCTTCCTCCTCAACTAAATAGCCGCGAGTGTCAACGGCCATTGTCGGTTTGATTGGTTCTATCATCGCTTTCTCGCCCGTATTGTGCGCGGCCAGATTATATTTTTTAGACCGCGGCACGCTAGGGCCGTATTCTTTATTGTTTTCGGCAGCCATTTCGTAACACGAATTCCGTATCGGTTTTATTGATCTCGATGCACGCTTGTTTACAGATAACAGATTCATTTTGATCGGCATACTTTTATTTTATCGATGTTTAGGAATTCTTCACTCCTGTTATCGTATTAAACTTCGCCGAAGCATCAACATCCCAACTAGCAAAACTGAACCAAATTTAGCTGTAAATCAGTGACAGACGCAGTTTTATATCCGTGATAGAAACATCTCTATCACTGGGAAGTGGCCCCAGTTTTACAGCTATTTGATGATATATCATGTGTATTTTGGCACCGTACGTCACTACTTTGATGTATATCCATGATACTGCAATGTTTTATGAATCTCTTTAGCGTTACACCAATGGTGCCTGAATCACTATATCACTAAATTATGATAAGAAAGTAACAGCAATGCTGATATAGAGCTGTTTGTTGTTATATTGTTATTAGGGATTCTTTTATGTCGCATATCGTTAGTGCTAAATACTGAGTGTTATGTGTAAATAAAGTTCTATGAAAAAAAAAATGACATTACAATTAACAGTTTTGTAAGTATAATAAAATAGCAAACTATTTTTGTGTTAGTAAGTAGTGTCAAGTTGCTTTTAGGTACGTGCATAACGGGTAATTTATCATGCGCTCAAAATTTTATTGATGAAATAATAGTATATTATTTGTGTTTTTTTCATGCCCCTATTAAATATTGAATATTTAATTAAATAAAAAATATTTAAAATAGCAAATTATTTCAAGTCACCAATATGTATCTAAAATGTGTTCTGGTTACCGATATATCACAAATTTACAGTTTCCCACCGCCATTACCAAACACTTTTGGGTTCCTTAATAAAACTAGTAAAACCCCCTACTGTACCTACCTTTAGGTAATAAATAAAGTATCTTCAATATTGTTCAACTCATTTGCGTGAAATGAAAGTGGTTATATATTTGGTCAATTACTGTTTTTCAAGCAGAAGTAATTTCATAAAACTCAACAGATTTGAATGGCTGTTGAAGAATATGTTTTCATCTTCTCCATTGTGATCAAAATTGTCAGTCACAAACAAGTCATCTTGGTATCCTGAACAAGTTTCTGTTAAGATTTCATTTTTTGTATCTACGGAACCAACTTCCGAATCTCGACGCTGGTTTGACTATCATAAAGATCCTATAAATGAGGTTACAACAGCTGATATACATTTATTTGGCGTTATATTAGTAACAATAATGTTTATATGTCACTGATGATATAAAAGGTCTTAAAAAGTGTATTTGCAACTGTTTGGTGTTAATGTAGATCTTTAAACAACTTTATGCTGCTGGTGTTAAGGAAACGCCATTATATGATACTTTAGACGTATATCAGCTGCGTTATGTTCTTATATATCTCGAGTTAGCTCCATTAGTGCACTGATATATCACCAGCGATATTGCAGCGCATTAAACGCCACAATAGAGTTACTTAGCTGTATACAGGCACGTATATATCTGATATGCAACGAAATTGCTCTAAATCACAGTTAGGGATACTGTTGTGCAGCTGTGTTATATGTGCCGTATTAAGAAGTCCAGTAAACGTTTATGTCATCAATTCTTATCACGATATAGCTGTATAAGATTATACAGCTAGATGATGATACAAGTCACCAATATACAACATAGCAGCTCCGAGTTGCTATTTTATGACTTTTATATCATTATTTAGTGTTAAAACATTTTATTTTATCACTACTTTGCTAGTTGGGATGGCATCCCTCTCGAAAGTAGTTAAATTTATGGCACACGGCTTGACAGCTAAATTTATGGGAACTAGAATGATGAATGGCTTATTCTTGAAGGCTCGTCTAGCATCTGTGCACGTTACTATACAATATAACCTCGTCATCTCATGTTATAAACAACGTGGGTCGAGCGGCATAGGTCTTTTCGTAGGTTATAACTTTCTGTATTATTTTATGTGAGTTTAATACAACGTAAATCGTTTTCAGTTAAACTATACTATAATGCTTAGTCAGTAACAGAACTGATCAAGCATTATAGTATAGAGGCTCATTATTGTAATTTAAATTGAGATAGATCCTATTCTTAATTTCAGATATTGCGTCAGTCTGAAGTTATTGTAGGCAAAATATTAGTTTATCTGTAAAATCATGTCATGTGTGTCTATTTTTAGGGAGTTTATATATCGTATGAGATTTCAACCCATTTCTAGGGATTGACACGATGTTATCAAAACTTCAAAACCTACATGTTTCGTTGCTAACGACTTTTTTATTTCCAGGTATTGCAACGCGACGTCGAATGCCACGGTCGGATCGTGAGCTCGGTGGTGCGGCTCTGCGCAGGCGGCGACGCGGCGCGCGCACTTGAGCGGCGTTGGCACCTCCTGTATCTGCGGGCCATCGAGTGGCAGTGCCACCTCGAGGCGTGCCTCGCTAGGATCGACAACCAGGTACTTACATGTTGCTTTTAGTTCGTATTTCATTTATGATTGCAACCGGAAACGTCTAATCTGAATACAGAGGGGCTACTCTGAAGTTCCTTCCATTTTGCTCATAAACTGTATAATATGTGAATGAAACGGCACAGTACGACACGAACTTCAGAGTGTCTCCTCAAGTTCAACCACAGACAACCCCCGGGATAGGTGATCTGTGGGTTCAACTCTTCTTTAAGTTCGATCGCTCACCTTCGGCATGCTTGCTTACCACTTTCTCTTTACGAATATTAAAACAGTTGTATGATCGACAGAACTATAACTCAACGGCAAAATATAATTTATGATTTAGTTGTAACGTATACGGCCTATAACTTAAATCTACACACTTTGCTGTCAATAAATCAACTGAAAAATGTTCATGATTCAAAGGTCCGTTAATAAACATGTCAAAAGATGAAATACAAATTTTAAATTAAAAAATTATCATAATTATAAAATTTCACCTTCCGATCAGATGCCTATATATAATATGTGAATGTAATTTAATATTGAAATTCGTTGTCAATCTATTAATTTAGATTTACCCTTAACCTATTAAATTAACATAATATTTCACTCTAATAAAATTTATACTGTGTATTCAATAAGAAATATCTTTAAATCATCAATTTCTTTTCGGAAGTGCCATGGTATAAGAAAACAAGGTATGCTTAAATAAATGTTTTAAATCAAATATTAAATAGTCGAAAACACGACAATCTTACCTACTGCATAGATTCCTATATTTTTTTATACAACTAGCGGCAAACATTTTTTACTTAGGTATATTTATTTCCTTACTCTAACCACTCAATTGCTTCGAATTTTGAGTTGGACTCTATTTATATAATAAAATAAGAGCGGTGACAGGTAGCCGTAGTTACCAAAAGCAATCTAGTGGATAAAGCCGCAAATAATCAGTGACGCAGAAAAGTTTGATTAGCCGGAGTGCCGTGCCTTGTTTTCTTAGGCCCATATTAGACTATCATATATGATTTGAGCGAATTCACAAGGGCCACACTCTATGTTTTATGTTATGCTGTATAGTAAATAGTATAAATAGTTGACGTGTAGTGTTGTGTTTGTGTACTATGCCTGTATTTGTGTCTATTTTGTAAATATTCCATGCTGTCGAATTAGGTAAGCCTGTAAGGACAGTTGTGTGTGTAAATAAATAAAAAAAAAAAAAAATAAAAAAAAAAAAATATTTATCATAGAAGTATGATCTCATATCTGTAAAAATCTTGGATCATATTTTATTTATGGTATTCTATAATTTTACATATTACACCTAATATCATATAAACGTCATAGGTAATCAAGATGGATACCGATTTAGCCGCGTTTTCTCACGTCTGCAACGAGGCATACTCTAACGAATCAACTCATCAGTAACTAAACGAATCTGAATCTGAATCTTCCCGTCGAATTACTTATTAAATTAGCAATGTTTGTCATTACTGTCAATCGTTTGTCGCGATTTTTGTAATCTGGATTGAGATTGTTATATAAGCACTCATATTCCTCGTACAGGTTTATTAATGATTTTGTAGTTTCAATATTCCACTCGAAATTCTTGGTTTTTGACGACGCCATCTTTGAGGTTAGACCACATATGATCATAATTGTACGCTTGCTGTCAAATAGGATCAAACTTCTATGATCATAGCCTATATAAATCATAGGTTGTTATTACACTGTCATAGGTTTATCAAATTAATATGAGTCATATGTCTATGATCATATTTCTATGATAATGTAATATGGGCCTTATACCATGAGAAGAACTAAAATCCGTTGTACCTTAAATCGATAAACAAACGCATAGACAAATATAGATCACCAGGTTCCTAGATACGCGTACCTAGTAGGTAATTATTTTTGTGGCAACATTTAGTGATAAATTCTAATGAAGGTTTAAAATATAATAAATATGAAAGAATGATAAAGATTTTTTACTAGAACTCTAAAATCACTAGACTCTTAACTTAAACCTCAACAAAATTCCGAATTATTCGCGCCATATTCTTTTTCACACGAATGACAAAAGCGCAATCAGCCAGCCACCCGCGGTCGCTGTTTGCAAACAGCCCCAAGTGGCGTTGGAAATTGCCCATAGACAAACCCTTTTATTGCTTTAAAACGTTACGAGAGTTCGGGTGCTTGTTATTCATTCCATTTGGTTTCACCCTTGCGTTTAACCACTTATTTTTATCGGTGTTGCTCAAACTTTTGTGATTTACAGTTGTATTTTAATTGTAAGTAGGTAAATGTAACTTATTATTATATTCAGTAATGATTTCTGTTAAGTATTCGTTTTGAATCTTGGGCTAGTTTTTTTGCAAAATGTAACATATTAAAAAACAAACCATTGAAATAAAGATTAAAGGGCAAAGAAAATTTGAAAAGCTTAACCTGGCGGAGGAGACCGGGAATCGAACCCGGTATCTTTGGATTGCCGGTCTAACGTGCTAACCTCTCCACCACCCTAACGCCACATAACCTTTCTATTTTTTTCCGCTTTGCGTGCTGATTTTGGATCTGGGCTACCTTGTCGTGAAAGTATTCGATCGTTTAATGTTCTTACAAAAAATCTTGTGATGTGAAGAACTATCACGCTTTGACTGGATGTTTGAATCATCGCATAATTTGTTACCATTATAATGGCGGGACCAGGTCCTGAATTCAGTCAATTCATATTGCAGTATTTAGTACTGAATTGGTACTATTTGCTACCTTTTGTAAAAAAAATAGTACCTCTTCTATTTCAAAGTTATATTTAAAATAGTCTGGTCCCGCCATTATAACGTTATAATGGCGGGACCACTTAGTGGCAGCCATTGTTAGCTGCGATTAGTTTTATGAATATTTAGTACCTAATTAGTACTCTTGAAAAATGCTTAAAAAGTGTGGCTAGGTACAGCAGGTACTGTGCTGTTGTATTAAAACACTGGTCCCGCATAATGTTTGGACATTTCGCATAAAAACGTGTAAAGGTCTATTATTTATAAACTTTATTAATATACATATTTAGTACCTATTTGCTACCTTTTTATGACCTATACCTTTTGTTAAAATAGTATCTCTTCTATTTCAAAGAATTAAAATAGGTTCAGTAGTTTACGAATTTCTTTCCTACAAACATACATACAAATCTTTCCTCTGTAAAACATCAGTGTAGACTAAACAAATTTATACTTATTTTTAATGCAGGGAGTATTTATGTGAATAATTATTTTAACCGAGGAATAAATGGGGAAATGGTAATATTTATACGGAAAAGATATCAGTGATTTTCTGTTATTTTTGAAATTAAATAAAATGCACAGTTTGTGGTAAAACCTTTAAGGTCGTAGTTTCCTTCTATAATTATGTATTATTATAATATGTTCACATAATATTACATTATTATTGATAACTGTGCCGTTTTTAGTTTTCTTGCGCTGGTCACACACTGTTTCAAAATCTCAGTAAAAAGTGGGTAGTTCAAAATTAACTTATTATTTGTCAACGTTATAAACGCTAAGTATCTATTTACCGGTGTTCGTTTTCTGTTATTTTCGTGCACATTACAAGTGAATTTATTGTTTTGTAATGAAGAGAGGAAGAAAAGCTGTAGTATCAGTGGATGAACAAAAAAAGGTGTTTTTAAAATACACAGATGTTTTCGGTGATTTCGATTCGTTGCCTTCTCCTAACTGAACTAAATTATCGTATGTCTGTGAAATCGTTATTCCTGTCTTTGAAGAAAAATTACAACCTATTTTTTGAGAATAAATGTTAAAATTTAAAACAGAGTGTAGATGATGATGATGTATCGTACGATTGTTTTGATAGCGAAGTTTGTAGTGCCTCTGAAAATACCGAAATTGAAAAGCCCAGTGATTGTGAGTTTGTTACTTTCTATTTATAATGAAGAGAGGAAGAAAAGCTGTAGTATCAATGGATGAACAAAAACCCTAAAAAAGGCGTTTTTAAAATACAAAGATGTTTTCGGTGATTTCGATTTGTTGCCTTCTCCTAACGATCCAGTTTAGGTATATGAATTTAATTTATGAGTTAGTAGTGCCTCTGAAAATACCGAAATTGAAAAGGATTCAATAAATTTCACTGGGCTTTTCAATTTCGGTATTTTCAGAGGCACTACTAACCAACTAACTTCGCTATCAAAACTATCGTATGATACATAATCATCATCTACACTCTGTTTTAAATTTTCAAATTTATACTCAAAAAATAGGTTGTAATTTTTCTTCAATGACAGGAATAACGATTTCACAGACATACGATAATTTAGTTCAGAACTTAGATTCATATAAACTGGATATCGTTAGGAGAAGGCAACGAATCGAAATCACCGAAAACATCTTTGTATTTTAAAAACGCCTTTTTTTGTTCATCCACTGATACTACAGCTTTTCTTCCTCTCTTCATTACAAAACAATAAATTCACTTGTAATGTGCACGAAAATAACAGAAAACGAACACCGGTAAATAGATACTTAGCGTTTATAACGTTGACAAATAATAAGTTAATTTTGAACTACCCACTTTTTACTGAGATTTTGAAACAGTGTGTGACCAGCGCAAGAAAACTAAAAACGGCACAGTTATCAATAATAATGTAATATTATGTGAACATATTATAATAATACATAATTATAGAAGGAAACTACGACCTTAAAGGTTTTACCACAAACTGTGCATATTAATTATTTTCAAAAATAACAGAAAATCACTGATATCTTTTCCGTATAAATATTACCATTTCCCTATTTATTCCTCGGTTAAAATAATTACTCACATAAATACTCCCTGCATTAAAAATAAGTATAAATTTGTTTAGTCTACACTGATGTTTTACAGAGGAAAGATTTGTATGTATGTTTGTAGGAAAGAAATTCGTAAACTACTGAACCTATTTTAATTCTTTGAAATAGAAGAGATACTATTTTTACAAAAGGTATAGGTCATAAAAAGGTAGCAAATAGGTACTAAATATGTATATTAATAAAGTTTATAAATAATAGACCTTACACGTTTTTATGCGAAATGTCCAAACATTATAATGGCGGGACCAGTGTTTTAATACAACAGCACAGTACCTGCTGTACCTAGCCACACATTTTAAGCATTTTTCAAGAGTACTAATTAGGTACTAAATATTCATAAAACTAATCGCAGCTAACAATGGCTGCCACAAAGTGGTCCCGCCATTATAACGTTATAATGGCGGGACCAGACTATTTTAAATATAACTTTGAAATAGAAGAGGTACTATTTTTTTTACAAAAGGTAGCAAATAGTACCAATTCAGTACTAAATACTGCAATATGAATTGACTGAATTCAGGACCTGGTCCCGCCATTATAATGGTAACCATAATTTTGAGAACTGTTAGTTTCAATCGTAACGATCAAACTTAGCACCCTACCCTCACATTAGTTGAATGTCAAGTGAATGCTCATTGGGTGGCCCACGTGTCCTCTATAAATCACATTATTGAACTAAATAATGATGGGATTTGTTTTGATTTTCCGTTGCTAACCAACGCTTCTAGACTGTTCCATTACGACTCAAATGAACATAAATATTGATGGACATATGTCCTTTTAATAGCGCAACAGAATGCGACCCACATTTTGTTCTGCGTTGTAAAAGAAAATAGGTTTATGTTCGTATGAATTGCATGAATGGTGCGTCGTTTTAGATTAGAGCTCGTTTGTTTAAATAAGGATCTCTGCTGTTCTTTTTCCGAACTTTTATATGACGCTGGCCATAAATTTCTTTACTTTCTAAATGACTTTTAGTGCGTATAAATTAATTTATGAATGGACGTAATTGAATTAAATGAAAGCCTGGTACTATTAGTGAATGAGATACGATTCACAAATACATATAACTCGGATGGTGTTATACTTTGAACTTTTAATCAAGTTTTAAAAGGGTCGTTATTTTATTATATTTACTGTTTACTTACTAATAAATTATATTTGTTTAATTCTGGAATTCGTTCGATGAAATGGTTACTTTTGTGCTCATCCTGCCTTAATGTAGTGGGGAACGGTTGGTCTTGTTTCTGATTTTAACAACCCTAAATTAAACGTGTCCGTTATATTTATAACCGTTATTGTAACCAAGTGTCGCATGTTTCAGGGTTGCGCATCAGCAGAGGTAGCAAGTGACAGTGACGACGAGCCAGCATTAAAACAGCCACGCCTCAGTCGCAGGGGATCGCCACGACGAGGTTCACCGCGGCGGCTGCGACAGGAGCGGCGTCGAGACAGCTCGGGAGATAGCCGGCAATCCGCCTCAGAGGTTCGTAGTGTTACTAGCGACATCTGACGATGAATAGGGAAATAAGTGCTGACTACATTAGCAATTGTACTCAGTAGAAAATTATTGCTATAACGGGGCTTGCATATGTGTGGGTACATCAAGGGTACCGACTAAACAGTTCAGGTTAGTTCGTTCAGGTAATAATGTCTTGCCTGTGACATGCATTCTATAACTACTAGCGACACCTTGTGATGAAAAGACTAGTAACCACTTCAATAAGGCACTTTAGCGAGAAGATTCAGATTAAATTAAATCCAAATCGTATGCCTTTAAGTTTTCTCTTTATTACTGAGTTTATAACTTAAGACACTTGCCGTCAGTTTTATTTCCTTCACTAACTGGTTTAACACGTTCACTGTTCGTGTCCCACATGTGGGGTCCCGGCAAGCCTCTATCTCTATTACACATACATAAGGTTCACAAATGTCAAATTGGGACTGTGAACTTGTTAAACTTACGTAAAAATACCCAATAGCAACTTCGTTTCCATGGCAGGTGTGATAGGAGCAGACAACGTAGCAGAGCAGCCCCGGGGTATAATAGTGATAATCGGCAATACACCTGCTGATCGTTTTTGTACTACGAGCGACATCTAGTGATGGGTAGAGAAACTATCGTTTAACGCGATCGCAATTAGCGCGAGCCCAACAAACTGTTAGCTAGAATGTAACACATTATAAGACGTTCAAACAGGAAAATTAAAATTATCAAGGATTTGCCACGTTGCGATAGAGCATCCGGACGAAGTGGACTGTCTTGAAAATCACAATGCTGTGACTATTATGGCCATCTAGTGACGAATAGCAGTAAACTGCAGTACTTAATGATTTCGCTGATGAGAAATCTCGTATAATATATGATATGATAAATTAAATAGAACATAGATGAAATGTGGATTAGGTCAGTATTATCGTGAAACATATAATATATAAAAATGCTTTTCCGAGTTTTCCGTACAAATATAAACCAGCTAAAGAGTTTTGTTGATTTTGAATGACTTCGTTTTCGAACAATGGAAATCACATATTTTCTTATTACGTTCTTGACTTAGCTGTTAAAATATGTAATAGGTACCTACCTACCTCTGTATTACTTGCCCTTTATCCTAGTTGCCAACAAAATATAATCATGTTTATAGAAATATGTATCTGACAGACATTCAATGTGCTTTTTTCAATCTACCCCCAAGACATACCCGCAGACCGAGATGCAAAATTAAATGATAAGCGTTAAGGTGACTCGGGGCTATTGTAGCTATGGGGTTATTGTATCTTATTACCATTATAATGGCCTGTGACCATTGTATTGTCTTGTGTATCCTATATATACACAGACCATTATAATGGTAATAAGATACAATAACCCCATAGCTACAATAGCCCCGAGTCACCTTACATTTATTTTTCGTCAATTCTTGACAAATATTGATTGAAATATTGACGACTAAACTAGAACCTTTATATTTCCAGGAGGAGCAGGAGTATGTTGTAACCTACCAGTGGCGCGGCTTCGGGTCTGACTGCGAGTCCGAGCGGCGACACATGGAGGCGCGCGTGCCCAGCGCCGGCGGCGGCGGCGTGCGCGACACCGACCAGACCGTGCCCACCACCATGGACGAACTCGACGGTAAGGCGGGTCCCGTTTATTAGTTGATTAGATTAGTTTGCACCTCGTGTTTCTGAATACTGGCCGCAATAATTTCTCGGGAATTTGTCATCGAGAGCCGTCTGAAGTTGAAACTTCTCTAGAAGACGACTCAAACTGGAGTCGACATAATTTAGTCCAGTTTAAACTTGTGACTCCTCTGATGATGTGTCTATGGGCGACGGTAATTGCTCTCCATCAGGCGACCCGATTGCTCGTTTACCCATATGACAAAAAATAAATAAACAAGTAATTACATGGAGGTGAAGTGCAAGCTTATATAGAACTGTACCTATAGTTTGCGCCTCATTTTTATCACACAAAGCAGATGAGATGTAAACTTACATTGTCCGTGATATATTTATGAATTGAAATTTTAATCATAGTGTATGATTCGCATTACAATCCAGCCTGTAATATTTCTCATCAAATTGCTAGTTACGTTTAGCGGGCGAAATTTGGTTGGTTAATAATTTAAAGACTTAAATAGTTTCAGCGCATACCCGTTAAGTATTTATTAAAAATCACGTTACTTTTTTACACGCGATGAGAACCCATGGTTATTCATATTCATCAGGTTTCCGTTTCACGCAACACGAGTCAATCGTTCATTAATACGTTATTGCACCGGGATTGAAAACAAATTCCGACAATGGAAGTTGTTTGAGAAATACCGATGTCAATAAACAAATAAACACAACATTGTTTTGATTTATTTTGCATTTGTTACAGGGCTCGAACACGAAATGATCGTAGACAAACCGAAGACTCCACCAACAGTAGTCAAGCGGAAGAAACATGGTGACCCATCGAAATTCAACCAAACCAATAGGAAATCTGACCATTGTGCTACGTTTTACTTTAAACACCGCGATACGGACTCTGACCAACAAATGATCGAAACCGACGAGAAAAGTCAAGAAGAATCCTCCGAAGAGGAATGGACTTACACTAACAACTCTAAAATTGCTAACGAAGACTCCACTGATATAATGACTTCATCCGTTGAAATACAATGTGAACTACCTATCGATCATAAGAAAGAACCTCCGAAACCTTTAGTAACACCAGATCTGCTGAGAGTAGACAATAATAACTCCAGAGCTAAGGATATAGAGAGGCTAGTGATTCAGGCTGAGGAATTGGTGCAGAAGCAGGCACAGCAACAGATGGCCAAGAAGATGGGAGTGAGGAGCTTCAAGCCATTGGCGTTCGAAGAGGGCGGCAAGAATGTGAGCCGCGGCAAGATGTCCAGGATCAAGGAGTGGCTGATCCAGAGCACGGAAGGAGCTAATGATACCATTCAGGTTTGTACAAATAAACAACATTTTTATATTATTTCTTTAACAATTTGAACTTGTACCGCATTGAAACCATTTTAGATGTCCCTAGAAAATAAGGAAATATTTTTTAGGCATATGTGTAACCATAAAATCTTAATGATCATGAAAATGAAATTATAACCCTTTCTTTTGGTTTTGCCGTAACCAGGAATCCTTAACAATAAATACGATAGGTTAGGCCAGCGTCTATATCTTCTGACATTATTTATCTGCGCAGCATTCGTTCTCCCATTTGCTCCCAAAAAAATACGTTGGTAGCGAGCTAGGCATTATATACATATATTGATTAAAACTTCACACATTATTATAAAACGGGACTTAAACGGTACTTTTTGAAGTCGACTAAGGTCCGTTTTGTTATAATAATAGGTGATATAATTTATAAAACTGCCTCCTGGGGGCCTATGATGGTTGCTTTTATCCCGCGATAAATAAGTGACAAAGCATCCGTCACGTTTTGACAAGATGCGAGTGTGAGTGAAGGATGCTTTGTCACTTATTTATCACGTGATAAACGCAACCATCATAGGCCCCCTGGTTTAGGTAAGTTAATTTAGCGTCATCGTCACTAGATAATTAAGGGTATCATTTTAAATGGAATACGCAAATTACTGTAAACTAGTTTTTTTTTGTCTGTACACGTACTTTTTAGAATTACTCTCCTTGTAAATATATTGCGTGTTGTTTATCACTATTATTCAACTTGACATGTGGTACTGCATCATGAAATCTGCTTCTGAATAATACATACGCATTGCTAATTGCAGCGATAACCTTGTGCTGAAAGTCCTTGTATATTAATTTATCCGGATGTAAAATAAGCAATATACGCAGCATAGTTTCAGTTTTAATCGATCTTGAGATGTTAATAGTGCCTTACCGTTTAAATTAATCTCGTCAGTAATTGTGATTAACGATTGTAATAGTTGTAATACATATAAAATCGTATAAGTTGACATTGTGTAATTTATATTGTTATTTTACGATAAAAAAATATTGAAAATAATTAAAAAAACGTGAAAAATTGGGAGATTGCAGAGTAGATGGCGCTAGTAATCTCATTATCAAAGGTGTTTTACAGATCCCTTTATTTTTTAAAGGAAATAAATAATGAGAAGTTCTAGTATAGGAATCTAGATGTTTGGTAAACTATTAATAGATGGCGCTAGCAGTATATCAAATTGAACTTTTCGCCGTATAAATCAATTTCGGATACGCCGCCATCAGAGTAAGAAAAAGAGCATGAAGGGAATTGTTTGAGATATACATTAATTAACATTTTTTATTTATTTATAGGGCACAGAAAGCTGCGACGCATCAGGCGAGTACACAACGGAGAGCGAAGTGGACACGTCGTTGACATCTGAAGAGAGAAACATACACTCTTCAATGGACATGAGTACATCTACTTGCACCGTCACGCCAACACATCAAGCCAAGGTAACCATTGGACTTTGGAGTAAATATTCTAACGCCCATTTCATGTTGGATTCGTGTGCCTTCACATTTAACCGCAACGATCACTAAAATGGAATCTTCTGTCATTCTTTCGAAATTTTAATTAAGGAAATTGGCTATATAATATTTTCACGATATTTATTATATGAAATAACTGCTGACATTATATTCAGTGTTCTATCTTTTAACTAAATTAGGTGAAGGTCTTAATCTTTCCAAATGTACTTACTCCTAAACGCATACTCTCTTAGGTTTGTTACGTATTTGGATTAATTAATTTAATAATAAATTGTATGCACCTAACGGGTTATTTTTATAGCAAACAGGGAGAAATCCCTGTAATTTCAACAAATAATGATCTAATTCCATTAGAAATAAGTTTCTGTCAAAAATGACATTTTAGTGGCAAGCTTTTATAGACGACTGTACTTTTCTTTGGATATCCATCAAATGCTCACTGAGACGATTCCAAAGAGCCCAAGCTCGGTAGGATTGCTTTTTCTATTATAGAGTTCCTATGGCCACCTTCCGGCTCCATCATCAGATCAGCCCCATGGTACCATATTATTGTATTGTCATCAAAGTTAAGTAAGTATGCAAAATTTCTGCTCAATCGGTTGACGATATCTGCTTCAAAATTGAGTTGCAAGATTTCACCCGAACAAACATACTTTAAACATACAATGCAAGTTAAATAAAAGCTTTAAAAAAACACGAATGCTAAACGTTTGGAACCTCATAATAGTACTACTAGTACCATCTGGTGACAAGTAGTAGTAATAGTTTCATTCAAATTTGTGGTCGGATATGCCGATTTTGTAATCAGTCACCAAAAGCAGCAAATTGAAGACTATGCAATCGTCCGTGTCATTAAATGTTAGAAGGCACATTCACTTATTGCATACTTCCGTATCAACAATATGAGCAATAATCTCAGAGGGTATGCGCGACGACTAACCCACGGCTAAGGTCAGTGGAGGATTAAGGGTCGAGAGCACCCTAGGCAAAAACGTCATCGGCGCCCCTTTGCGGCCCTAGGCACGTGCCTACTTTGCCTTAGGGATAATCCGCCTCTGGCTAAGGTAACCCTTCCCCACAAGGTCCAACTCCGCAAGAAGCGGGCCGGCGGCAGCGCGCGGCCGTGGTCGGTGTCGTGCATCTCGCAGCTGAGCGGCGCGGGCGCGTCGCTCGCGGCCGCGCCCGCCGCCGACATGTCGCACATCATGTCCATATCCGAGTCGGCGCTCAACACGCTCGCGGGCCCGCGGAGGGTCACGCCCTCCAATTCTAATTCGAAGCTCCGTGGGAGCACCACTACTGTGCAGGTACAGTCATAAAAAAGGACACTTTTGTAACCGAGAGGGCGTTACCACCGGGTTTCTCACCGTTGGCATGAAACTCAAAAACCTCAGGGCGCCTTTTTACTGCTATCTTGTGTAAATGATAGAACGTTGTTTATGAAAAAAAGTATTTAATCATCAACTCTTGTAGATACACTAATTAACGTTATGGCACCTATTAATAATCACTTTTACAATATGAACATGCTGACTTTTCGTTTTTTCACACTCTTACACAATATTTTGTTGTGACGCGGATGCCTTCTAGAAGCAATGGTTTTAAGTAGTGTGTAGTGTCATCACTATCTAAGAAAGATGTGCACCTCCAAAATAACTCAACCAAATGACGCTATTGTACCACAGCTCATATTTACTATTATAAACCTGTAAAATTATCTATACATGTGAAATGTTGTTATGTCTGTTGTCATGCTGACCGACCAATTTTCATTTTCATCGATCAGTAAAAAAAAAAAAATTGGTGGTGGATTTTCATTCGAACTCGAACGAAGTTACGAGTCATACTAGTGAAATTTGATGGCGTTACCAACTATGGTAACGCCATCTAGTTTGACAGTTACCTTTAATTATTAGATAGTGACACTGTCTAATTACGGTTAAGGATACGGTAAAGTGTGGTAAAGTAACATATGTACTTTCACATCTTTGGTTTCCATCCTGGGGCACTATGTTATACTTGTAAGTACTAACAGCGTAATTCCACTTAATTTAATTTTCTTTAACCACAGAAAGTGCTAGGTTATATTCTTATTACCTATACCTCGAGCTATCTACTTATGGAAACGGTACTAAACTAAATCATGTGTCAATTTACCGAACACTTTAAAAACTATGTGACATTTTAAATGATTCGACTGAAACTACGCACATAGTTTCATTTACGCTTTACTTTATTAAGTTTACAAATAGAAATACAAATACAAAATGCTTTATTGCACACCAAAAAAGTTTACAAATTCAGTACAGAACAATAATTTTAATAACGGTAGACAACAGGCAGTTTACTGTGAAGTTTGACTGTGGCGCCATCTATTTTCACTAAAATGCTTTGCATTTTCTATCCTTCTTATTATCTAACTAGTCTTGTCTTCCCAGGGCCACGTTTCGAGCACCAACACGATGACCGAGGCGTGCACGTCGTGCGTCGAGGCCAACGACAAACAGTGTTGGATGCGACGTAAGCGGCTCAAATTGCGACGTTTCAACAATGTCGTGCGACGCGAACGTTTGGTCAAGAGTCTTTCCTTCTGCGGCAGACTGAGTCCCGAACTGGAGTATAAGCACGAGAGAAGCACGGCCAGCGACCCCGCCACTAGCAAGAAAAATAGGTAAGTTATATAAAAGGAATTTGCTGAAAACTATAGAGAATTAGGAGAGGGAAAATGTTAGGCCACCTTACGCGACTAGATGCTTTTACAAATAACATCGTAGAAGGAGAAGTTGAGGGAAAGGGAGGATGAGGAAGGCCAAGAATGAGTAACATTAAACAAATAAAAGAGAAGATAGTCGTTATTTCGTATAGGGAAGTCAAGGAAGTGGCTATGAATAGAGTTAGAGTTAGATTGAGAAAACTAAATTGTTCATCAGCTACACCGACGAGTTGACGGGGAATAATATCCTACGGTCAAGAGCCTTTCCTTCTGCGGCAGACTGATAGCTGCACACTTCAAAATATTTGAAAAATATAAAATAAAATAAAAAACGAAATAAATAATGTGGGTTGTTTTACCATAAAAAGTTTTCTAATTATAACAAAATATTTAGGTTCGACACAACATCGACATCAGGCAACGACAGCGACGAAGAGCTAATCAAACAGCAGCTCGCAACCATCGCCAACCTACGCAAGAGCATAGAGAAAACCCACATCTCGTCCCGAGAGGACAGCGCTATTCCAGAGCAGAACGAACAAGAAACCGTCGCGCCGAGCTTTAAGATCGGGCCTGCGGGTGGACTGGTCAGACCCAGGATCGCCAGGAGTATGGACCGTGAGAAGACGTTCCTGGCCCTCAGTTTAGGCGACCCCAGTCAACTGTGGGACCTCAGTATGGATAAGGATTCGGATATAGACAAAAGTGTGACGGCTGGCACGGAAGAGCATAGCTCGTTTTCGGAGCAAGCCTGGGACTTCTATCAGGTGCGTTGGAGTTATATTGTTAAATAAATGTAGTTCGGAATAGTATCTAGCTTTTAATTGGTGGTATATGTATGAAATAGTTATCTAGTATCTCCAATTCTCTTTTAGAGTTTTTATATTCATAGAAATATTAGGTATTTCAAATATTTTGCGTTCACTTTCCATATCATTTACACTACCGACTTCGAATCGATTAGATAGATTTATTTTTATTTATAGACGTCATATATTTCTCGCATGCAATTCGCGTTAGTGAATGTCGTAGTTATTCCTAACTCTTTCTCATCAGGAAAAGTACAATTCGGAGCCGTATTCCGAGGCTCCGGACTCTGACGCCGCGCGGCGCTTGCTCGAGTTCGGCGACGACTACCGCGCCTTCCTCGACTCGCAGTCCGACTGCTGCTCCAGCCTGTCGGCGCAGCCCGAGCCCGCCAGCCCGGGCCGCCGCCGCCGCGCCGCCGCGCCGCGCGAGCGCGAGCAGACGAGGCACAAGCGCCCCACGCGCTCCCCCGTCGACACCCCCGCCAGGAAACCCAAGAAGTCCATGTCGAGCGCCGAACGCAAGAAAAACCTTCTCGATAGCTTGGAGAGATCCCGAAACAATACCAGCATCGAGAGCAACGATGGCGTTCGCCGCCGCAAACCCTCCGAGAGTGATCGCAAAAATAACAAACGGTCACCCGAGTTCGACCTGCTCAACGTGCAGGCTCTGAGCCGACGCCGACACAGCTCCAACATGACCAGCGACGAGGTCAATAGCTCTTTGGAGTACACCGAGGTCAACAACCGACCGGATATACTCGACTCCCTAGGCAGAAGACGAAGGAATGTCGATAAAAACGTAGAGTCGGAACTGCAGAAAGTAGCCCTTTCGGAGCTGCGGCGACGCTCAACCGAGAACGTGGACTCCGAGGACGATTCTTCGAGTCCCAAGAAACACAGCAGAAGGAACTGGAGCGGCGACTCCGATTCGGAGTCGGAGGAGGTCCGCTCGCTGGTGCGGCGCTCGAGCGCGCAGCTGGACGCGGCGGAGGCTCTGATGGCCCGGCACGAGGCGTCGCCCGACCTGCTCCGCGCCTTCGACTACGTAAGGACCCAATTCGATACCGATCTAGATAGTAGCTACACAGAGACGGAGGACGACCTCCCCTCGTACCTCGTGGCGCGGCGACCCGCGTGTCTCCGCGCGCGGCTCTGCCTCGCCGTCGCCGCTTTCTCCATCCTAGTAATAGTTTACATACATCTTCAATGACATTTGGCTTGGGCATGTGTGATATTTATTCTTATTTATGTAAGTACACGTATTAAGTACGCGGCGATTGTCAGGATTAGGCAGTTTTACGTGTCGAATAACCCTTGTGCTGGAATATGAATCCATGTCGCATTCGAATAATAAGCGGCGAAATTGAGACAACAAATGCGAGATATCTGCATAATAGGTGGGCGCTTTGCGCATAACATTTAAAATTACTTGATACTTGTACAAATAACCGGCATTTATAGAGCAATTAACAATGAAAACTGACAATCGTTGCTTATATTTAATTACTATACTAACTTATTGATTGATCTATATCATCCAACAAAGGCGGTATCATTTTGAATAAAAACTAAAATAAAGGCTGTTGACACATGGCAGTTATATAACGTTGTATAACATTCTTTAAAATACAAAAATCATTTAACGCTCAAGAATGTCTTCTCAGATCGTAAAGTAACATTTAATGTAGCCTGTGTGGAAGCGTGAAGTACAAAACAAGTAGTATGACATTTTTCTTAATTTAATATGGTACAGAATGAGGCTGTCTTATCATGAGTTTTGTTTGAGTTTCCAACCCTTATTTGTTTGTTCATCTCCTACTAACAGTTTGTTTGCTGTGTGATGTGATTTGTGCATTTTTACTAACTGCCTTTTTTTTCCTTTAATCCATTCTCATCTTCTCGGTGGTGATAACTCGGTGCTAGGTCAGATTCTGTGAAATACTTAGATATATTTTTCATCGAAATAGTTTAGTCTAATTATGTTGTATCTTAACTATTGTGCAATGGTACAGAAAGCTTCGAAAGAATCATTCGGGGTTACCAGTGGCAATAAAACGATTGAGTATAATGAAATGTCAAATTGACAGCTGTCAAATTTGACGTTTTCGAACCAGTTCAGAAATGAGAAAGAATTTGCGCTTGAATATCGCCAGAAATTATATTGTGGCGATAAGCAATTAATTTATATTAATTTATGGTTTACCTCATTTAGGAAGCGTATTCTTGTCATTGAGTGATATATAATTGTACGCTTAGTTAGTATAACTAACGACTTCGTCTGGTTGTTATCAGTTGTATAATGATTATAGGTGATCATTTTGTGAATAACATTATTTGACTGAACTCCGCAGTATATTTATGTAAAGATAGTTAACCACTTGTTGAATAGGGTTAGGCTGTTAATTGATCTTAATTGTTTAATTTTACAAAATGTTAAAGCAATAAAGTGATTATTTTTGTGTAAAAGTTTAAAAGGAATAAACGTGTCGGTTTGAAAATTTAATGGAGTTTCAGTCAATTAACACCCTTCTCTATCAACGTTCAGAGTACACAATAGTTTGTATTATCGTTACGTTGAGGTTTTCGACAATTTCTTATATTCTAAATTGATTTGGATCCTTTGGGCTTTTCCTACATGCTTTCCTAATGTTTGGCATTTCCTTTCTTTGACTAGATTAGGCCTGCATTTTTGTGTGATGTTATCATCAACTTTGGTTTTGATTGGCATGAGCAAAAACTTGAGTAATACATAATTGCATGTGAGTTTTCATTGATTTTGAAATTGGGTAACCATCGAATTGCTGCTAAAGAAGATAAGGATTTTTGAAAAGTGAGTTAGTTGGAATGTACTTGATTATTAAATTATTACCTAGCTACTTATTAGTTATTACTTTTACTTTTGTATATTTTCTGTACCCAAGTTTTATGTGGCAAATGCACAGCTAATAGGCATACAGATACACTGTTAATTTAAATTCTGCTTTGTACATCCATGATATTAATAAATATTAGAATATTTCCGTAAATTAAAATGTAAGTTTATATGATGTTTCAAAATTACACTGACCTTTTTGGATTTACATTGCAGCTTAAAGTCGCATCGAAAGATAACCATGATCGTATCCCACATCTATTAATTTTACTATCTATACTATAAACATCGGATTATGTATAATTTCAGAATTAAATCGAAATAATGCGGTGAAATCAATGTTTACAAATGTCGAATTTTATTATAATTTGGTTCGGATTTATGTTTAGACAATGCGTAGTCTTCCGATGCGACGTTGTAGACGGACTTTAGCGAACGAAGTGTTTTCGTGCACAGACGGAGCTGGAGACGCGCTGCCGGGACAACATCAATCTGCTGGATACCGCGCTGGCTGGCGGCTCGCTGTCACTCGTGCTACAGAGGGACATTAGAGGTTAGTACCTGAATATAAGAACATTTGTCTACAATTTATTGTGGATACTATAGTGCCCCGTCTCTAGGAAGTTAATCGGCATCCATCTGTCACCTCATGACATTTTGTAACTTAAGTGAAGTTGGCCGAGGTTGGGCGAATATGCTAGTGTGGGTAGTATGCCAACTTCGCCATAGTGTGGAGCCGGGGTAAAAGTTACCTAGTAAGGTGACAGATGTCAGAACTCGGGATTTACTTCTTACCTTCGACGGAGCACAACGTGCTTGACAGCTCAGAATGCACAATGTTGCCGCCGTATAGGTCGATTCACTAAAGCTGGCACGAATGGAATGAATGAGTGAACGATCATATTTATGTGTGCATCACAAAATGATTACATACAGGTTGATACAATAAGTGATTATGAATGTGAAAATTATCGAACCAAATTAAATTCAAAATGACGAATGGCTTTTTTTTCAAAATTTCAAATTGGTGCTAGGAAGCTGAAACTCGGTATCGGGGGGCATTTGGGGCTCACAAATATGAATCTGAAATCGGTGTTCGAAAATTCGGTCAAAGTCGGAAAATATCGAAAAAAACAATATTTGTATGGAAAATTTTTTTTTGGAGTCCCGTATCTCGTAAACGGCTGGAGATGGGTAGGGGGATGCTCAAACAAATATCATAGGGGACCCCCACCCGAGTACAGTCGTGGAAAAAAAAATCAAAATGGCGATTTTTTTTTTTCGAAAATTTCAAATTGGTCCGAGGGGGCTGAAACTCGGTATTGGGGGGCTTTTGGGTCCTCCGACTCAGAATATGAAATCGGATTTTGAATATTCGGTCAACTTCGGATAACATCGGACAAACAAAATTTAGTAATCTTAGCTTGACGGAGGGCCGAGCCATTTCTGAGCATAACTTATTGAATCGAATGGGTCTTAGCCTCGAATACTAGTACTTTCAATGAAAACTATATTGAATAAAATCGGTCAAGCCGTTTTGAGTTATCGCAAAATTTCATAATTTTCTTTAAAATGACGTAAGTGCCGCGCGGTGTCCCTACACTTCGAACGCTACACATATTGGTTAAGTGCCAAACTATATTAAAACATTTCGCTCAATCTGTCACGTATTATAGATAACTTCCAAAAGATAATAAGTAATTACTGTTTCTTGGCGTGTACGACCTTTTTATAGGGCTTGAAATCTTTCTCGTAATTTTCGTCTATTGTGAAGGACGGGCAACTACGGGACCCTACACTGAGCAGTGAGCGTGGCCCGACATGCTCTTGGCCGGTTTTTTATAATTCGAACTAGTCGTCCGTCACCTATTAATTCTTGACATTAACCCTTTACCAGGCCGCGAAGACAAGAAGAAAATGTGGGTTACGTTAATACCATTGCATAGTCCCACATGGTTAAACTCATACGAGACAATGGAATAGTATCATCCCACATCCTAATTCTGGTCACAGTACAGATTGCATGAATATTAAGCAATATGTACAATTTTTTTACATTGCCTTACAACAGTCAAAATCTAAAGTATGTCAAAAAACTAGCGTCTTCATAAAACACCATGATAGTAAAATATTTTTGTATCAAACAGTTAAATATACCTTTCGGACATATATATTACTTGTTTAGTCTAAATATTGTGCGGATTATGCTTATATTATACCTAATAATTTTTATTTTTCTTGAATAACAAAAACCCATTTTGTTGTTGTTTACAAAATATTAGGAGGCACCTGTATAAGAACGGCACTCACACTAACACTCAAAGTGACAAGTGACATAACTTTCATTCAATCCATTCACGCCAGCTTTAGTGAATCGACCTATACGAGGCTGTGCCGATATTTAAAATATTCCGAGTTGTTCCTAAGTATTAGGTTTATCCATTAGTAGCATTTATTAGGTGTTAGCTGTACAAACAGCCTTGATAGGTATATAGGCTTTAATAGAAAAACTGAACTCTGGGTCACACCTCGAATACCCAATACCGAGAAAATTGCGTTGTAAAGGGTCGTAAAGTATTCTTACATATTACTTGTTTTTATATTATATGAATAATCATGTAAATTCCCGTTGATTTATTATGTATGAGGTACGAGATTGCGCACAATTTAAAAATGTCGTCGCGTACCCATGCAAGTAAGTGCATCGAAGTTGTCCATTGTGCGGTTAAAAAAAGTCTTACCGCACTGCCGCTCCAATTCGAGGACGAAACAATGAGCCGTGCATTAAATCGTATCTTATTTCTCGCAAAAATGCGATCGGTAGGTGGCCGGTTGTGGTTTCTTTACTCGGGTTGCGACCGGTTTCTGAACGAACATCATGCGGTGTTTGCGAGGCGAGAGAACTTTGCATTCGAAGGTTCTAGAGTCAGACGATGGCGGTTTTAAGGAAACGATGACTTGTTGCACTTAAAGATACATTGAGAACACATCTATGAAATGGTGTTATCTACAGATTGAATTATAATGGACATGTTTTGCCCATAGACATTCTCTTCCGTATGTTAACGTGTTTTAAAGAAGCTGGTGTAAATTCTCTACAATTTTCATTTGAACAGACTATTAAACAATAAGATCACCAAGCAAAATTCAATTAACCTCGTAGTCGTAGGTAAGTTAAGTACTTGTACGCGAACAATCTCGGTGGCGATCAAGGCTTTTCCATATTTGGCGCCGGTTTACCTCGCGTTCCAAATTTGATTTATTCTCCGAGTTGCCTGTTTACAAATACTTCTTTTTTTATTGGTGGAATTATGGCTTTATCGCATGTACATGATGCAAGCGACGCTCGTTGAAATAATTACCCGAAAAAACAGGTCAAGCGGTGTACCTTTGCAACTGGAAACTGATAATGTTTGTTATCTTTTAATTTAGGTACAAATTCAAATTCAAAATTTCTTTATTCAGACAACAGTAGTCCATGATAGTTAGTAAACTTAAAACTAGGTTAGTTAACTATATAATTACTAACACTACACTAATACCTACTATACCTAATTGACATAATAAACCTGCTCAGAATGAGGGTTTATTAATGCCGATATCCAGTACCTCTGCAGAGGACTGTCGACTCTGTCAATTAACATACTTAGGTACAGCATGATAGAAGAAAGTAAGGTATGGCACTCCGGAATTACAGGCGAGACTTTTGACCTCATCACGCTGTGATTGTGGTTGTTTGGTTCTGTCAAGCCGTTTCTGTGTTGCCACTGGCGAATCATACAAACCTAGTCCATAATCCCGGCAAGGGCAAATATTTGTGTGATGAACACGAATATTTGTGCCTGGGTCATGGATGTTCTATGTATTTAAGTATTTATTTATCTATAAAAGTATGTATATCGTCGCCTAGTACCCATAACACAAGACTTCTTGAGCTTAATTTGGGACTAGGTTGATTTGTGTGAGGTTGTCTGATATTTATTTATTATTTATTTATTTATTTTATAATACCTACTCCCCGATTCCCTTGTTACCTGTATGAATCTCATAAAATCGTGAGTGTTCTAAATCAATTATTACGACAAAATAAAACTTAGTCAAAGAACATGACAATCATAAATGCATAATAATATTTTTTTGTACGACTGGAGGCAAAACATTTTTTCCTTATAATTATTTTGTTACCGGAAAGTGGCAACTAATCAGTGACGTAGAAAGTCGCACTAGTCAGTTATTTTTTTATAGATACCACTACAGTATAGTAAGATGGATCGTCGGGATTAAAGCAATTGTAATTAGAAAAAATAAAATATAAACGTTCACTAATAGGCAAATTAGAAATATTACGAATGAATAGACTTGGTAGCTTGCAATAAGTATATAAACGGGAAACAAATGCCTTATCAGTTATCAATCTTAAGTCGTAAATGATGATACAAATACTTGACATACTTCCTCTTAATTGCACACCTCAAAACATGATTTTGTTAATATATTTTATATTTCAATAGTCCTTTTAAAAACGGTAGAAATACATTCAGTAAATTTTGCACATAATCATAATTTCAAGGTGCAACTATGAACTAAATTATTTAATAAACCAGCAGAGCACTTTATCATACTCGGAGATTAAAATCTTGCGCGACTTTCGAAGTAATATCGCTTTGGCGTATGAACACCGTAATTACAAGAGTACCTACTTGAGCCCTTCTCGCCTGCAGATGCACTATGAACCGTTATCGCCTGTCAACCCTGATGTCTCCCGGAAACGGCGACACGCGGGCGACCACACGGCCGGCCTGTCTATTTCTGCCAACGAAAGCGGAACGGTCCCGCTCCGCCCGAATGCGAGGACACTCGTGCATTTTGTTTCGTTTTCTTTTTTATGGCATAATGTTAATGGCCAGTATTTCGCTCGTTCATGTA
This sequence comes from Apotomis capreana, assembly GCA_947623375.1. Lineage (NCBI taxonomy): Eukaryota > Metazoa > Arthropoda > Insecta > Lepidoptera > Tortricidae > Apotomis > Apotomis capreana. The sequence continues at coordinate 31,707,513 of OX392499.1, read as the reverse complement.
TATCTAAACTTAGTACGTTCTTTATTTCAGCATTATATTAAGAGTTATTACCTATTAGTAAACGATACGAATGGCTAAAAGTAACTATTTTATAACCATATATCAGTTTAATAGTGGGTTACAGTTTTGTATTGCATTATTGATTTCCTGCGACGATACGAATATGACATACACACAATTACACACTTACAGCGTTGAAACGTTGTGCCTATTTCAGTTGGTATTTACTAAAAATAGTTTAAATATATTGGTAGTCTGGGCTCCCTTACTCATTATTTTTATCTGTTCATATCTCTTCTAAGTATTCTTGCTTCACAGAAGAAGGACAGTTAAAAGCCCCTTAAATAGTTGCGGTAAAAATACCTCGGACTATCAGCAGTAGCACCCAGCTTGTTATCCTCCTATTGTCATTGGCAAAGGCTTTCTAAATATATTTTTCTGAGTGAAGATTCCTCAAGTCAAGCACTTAAGATTTATTACTTTAGATAGCTGAAATTTAAAATATTGAGTCAGTGTACCTTGAAATATCGATGCTTAGACTGAATTTTTAAGCAAAGCTAAATTTTGTGTAAGTTTGTAAGTTTATTTAGCTTTAGTTAATTTTGCAAGCTTTCATTGTTAGCCAAAAAAGCAACAACGTAACAACGAATCCGCTTATAATTTCATTGATGGGCATCAGCTTATAAAACTGAAATACTTAAGTATACCGCAATGTGATATACATACATAACTACCTACAACGTCATAACGACAACAAATAGCTGAATACCATAAAGATCATGACAATCAAATGAATGTTTTTTTCGCAATATGGCCATGAAAATTAAAATTGCAATCTTCGACCTGACAAAAGACAACTCGTTTGACGTCAAAATATTACCGTATAATTACCTTGCTAAACACCCACTTCGTACAACACAGTGAAATCCTATTTGTATGTGCATACTTAACACTAATAGCTTAGTGCACAAGGCTCTTTCTGCATTCACAAGTGTAACCTAAAAATCTATTTGCCGACTGTGAACCAACAGGTATGCAGACAAAACAAACTTCGCGCACTTAAAATGCATTTTTAGAACGACCGCATGAAAATTTACTTTACTTGTATGGCGTCCTTTTGTTCTGCAATCGAATCAAACAGACTAGGCTATCTGTACCTATGTAATCTATGACTAGTTCTTTTATGTGTAAAATTTTCCACGTAGGTAGTACGTACTTTTTATGTATTATGACAGATACCTAATATAAACAATCTATACTTAGTGTCCATAACGTTTTTTTTTATTGACTTAAACACAGAATCACGTTTACCTAAGAATGACATCATCTAGACACGTTAAAAAATAGTACAAATACTTCAATGCACAGAAGATATTGTGCAGATATTTTAGGTCTCAGTTTTGATTTGATCTCGGTGCTATTAACTTGAGTTGTTAAATTAGTTTGCCATGTCTTGTAAAGTTTTACTGGTTATTCAAGAAATTAAAGGGCCGCGTGTACGGAAATGTAAGTACAAAAATAAAAATTAACTCAACACATTCATATTAATTTCGTCATTCGAATTTCTTAACCCGACAATCTTGATAACGACCAACATTTTCCAATCAAATCAAGACTTTCCGGATTTCTTACGGTATTAGGTAACATTCGGACTAAGATTATGTTTTTCAAAGCAAAGTTTGCTCATTAAAATACTTACTCAATGTAAATACTTGCGCAACATGGCGCGGTTCGAATAGTGCATTCTTTGGCATTGCCGCCAAAACAATCGCTATAGTAAATAGATCTGATATTTGCAGTTGGCGAAGACACAAGGCCAGGACAGGGCAATATCTAAATAGACATATAGCTGCCAGGCGATAATACGTAGGTATTGTGTTATCGTTATCGCGAAATTATTCAAGAGTAACGACTTTTCTTTAAAGCAACAGCAGCACAAGCAGTATAATTCGTTCGTTAAAAAATATATACCATAAATGTTAGTTATTACTTTTTCAATTGAAACATTGATTTTATTTATTCTGTCGTTAACTTCAATTAAAATACGAAGGTGTCTTTAAAGTGGCTGTGTCCACCGATAAGTATTCTAAACTCAGGATAATTGTACGGAATGCAGGCCATACACGCATCCTTAAGACGTTTCAAAAGGCAACGTAATTGCTATGGCAGACACGCTTGAAAGACCGCTAACCTATCTATAAAGCAATATATAGTATCTGTGTTTTGTATATCGACTGCATTTGTTTAGAATTTCAATACATCATGGTTGTGTAACATCAAGGTGCTACAGTTTCTATTCGAACTAAGTTTCCCTTATTAAAATGTATTCCGTCTGCTTATGAAAGCTGTCTAGTCTTTGTTGTTCATTGAATAAATATATGGCCTGGTTTCAACAAGTTAGAAGAATGATTAATTTATAACTAAAGAATAGATTTTTTTATTTTACGTCTTGAACAAAGAAGTGTCATGACCTTTCACCTCCATTGTCTTTGCTCTATGAGGTACCAAATCCGATATTCTAACGTCGAATCACTTCATGGAATGTCTCTTTTGCGCGTCAATAGGTGATTTTATAGTTACATTTGATCCACTGTTATTGGTATCATGATCTAAAAGCGCTTTCGTGGCTTTATCCAGCTGCTTCATGGGAGTTACTTGGAAATAAACCGATTCAAGCGCTGAGCTTGTTGGATGGAGCAGTAGATCAATTCCATGCTTCGCGAGCGGTCGCGTCCGTCGCTACGCCGAGTCTGCCCGCGAGTGTTAGTTCGTGTTTATAATTCGAAGTCTCGAACAGTCATTTTTATTGCACGTTCGTTTTTTTAATTCTGACGTTGAATTGTGGCCACGATCTCTGCGACAATCAATCTATGATACGAAATGAAAACGTGTACATTTTTCCAAACAATATAAGAGAAACTGGATGCGCACGAGTGGTTTACACTTTCGCTTGTCAGTGTATTGCGTTTTTTTAATGTGAAGTTGCGTTGCATTGCCCTAATTTTCAACTGGAATATAAATCGATGAGGAATGAGCAAAATTAAGTACGCTACGGGTGCCTTATCTATATATATAAAAGAAGAAGTCCTGACTGACTCATCAACGTACAGCCGAAACTACTAATGTTATAGAGTTGATTTTTGCACAGTTGGTTACTTTTATAACGTGGGCTAGAGATAAGAAGCGATTTTGAAAAATTCAATCCCTAAGGGTGTTAAAAAGGGGTGCAAAGTTTGTATGGGGGAAACTTTTTTTTTTGAGCTAGAGACTTGAAACTTTGTAAAAAAGTATTAAAATAAAATCAAAGAAAACTAATTTCAGCGTTTTTGAAAATTCACCCCCTAAGGTGGTAAAAAATGGGTTAAAAGTTTGTATGGAGATTAAGTATTTTGTTGAGCGCGGGACTTGAATTTTTGTTTAAAGGTACACTATTAGAATACAAGAAAAGTAATTTCAGCGTTTTCAAAAATACGTCCTTTAAAAGGGTTAAAAAGGGGTTAAAAGTTTGTATGGGGGGGAACTTTTTTTTTTCAGCTAAAGACTTGAAACTTTGTAGAAAGATTACTTATTAAAAAACACAAAAAGTACTTTCAGCGTTTTAGAAAATTCCATCCCTTAAGGGGTTAAATAGGGGTGGAATGTTTATATGGGAGAAACTTTATTTATTGAAGTAGAGAGTTGAAACTTTGTAGAACGCTTACTTAATCAAATACAAAAAAGTGATTTCAGCGTTTTGAAAAATTCTGCCCCTAAGGGGGTGAATTAACTAAGAATAAAATTCCTTACCTACCTATTTTTATATCTTTGTCATCATCAAAAATCTACGCGGACGAAGTCGCGGGCGGCCGCTAGTCTATATATATAAAAGAAGAAGTCCTGACTGACTCATCAACGCACAGCCGAAACTACTAATGTTAGAGAGTTGATTTTTGCACAGTAGGTTACTTTTATAACGTGGGCTGGAGATAAGAAGCGATTTTGAAAAATTCAATCCCTAAGGGTGTTAAAAAGGGGTGCAAAGTTTGTATGGGATACAAGTTTTTTTTAAAGCTAGGAACTTGAAACTTTGTTAGAAGATATTAAAATAAAATAAAAGAAAACTGATTTCAGCGTTTTTGAAAATTCATCCCCTAAGGTGGTAAAAAAGGGGTTGAAAGTTTGTATGGAGATCAAGTATTTTTTTGAGCGCGGGACTTGAATCTTTGTGTAAAAGCATACTATTAGAATACAAGAAAAGTCGTTTCAGCGTTTTCAAAAATTCGACCCCTAAGAGGGTTAAAAGGGGTTTAAAGTTTGTATGGAGATCAAGTATTTTTTTGAGCGCGGGACTTGAATCTTTGTGTAAAGGCATACTATTAGAATACAAGAAAAGTTATTTCAGCGTTTTCAAAAATTTGTCCGCTAAAAGGGTTAAAAAGGGGTTGAAAGTGTGAATCCATTACAAATTCCTTGAAACTTCTTATTAAGGCATATACATTAATTTAACGTTATCAAAGATTCAACCTCTAAGGGGGTTAAAAGGGGGATGAAAGTTCGTCTTGGGGTTCAAATTTAATTTTAAGCTAGGAACTTTAAACTTCGTAAAAAGTTATGCAAATAAAATGGAACAAAAGTGATTTCAGCGTTTTTGAAAATTCATCCTCTTAGGTGGTAAAAAGGGGGTTGAAAGTTTGTATGGAGATCAAACCTTTTCTTGAGCGTGGGACTTTAAACTTTGTATAAAGGCATATAATTAAAATACAAGGAAAGTGATTTCAGCGTTTTCAATAATTCGTCCCCTAAAATGGTTAAAAAGGGTTGAAAGTTTGATTCCATTACAAATTCTTTGACTAAGGCATATATAATAATAACAAAATAACATTAATTTAACGTCATTATAAATTCAACCTCTAAGAGGGTTAAAAGGGGGATGAAAGTTTGTCTCGGGGTTCAATTTTAATTTTAAGCTAGGAACTTTAAACTTTGTAAATAGGTATTAAAATAAAATAAAAGAAACCTGATTTAAGTGTTTTTGAAAATTCATCCCTAAAACTGGTAAATAAGGGGTTGAAACTTTGAATGGAGGCGGGACTTTAAGCTTTGTATTAGTGCATATAATTAGAATACAAGAAAAGAAATTTCAGCGTTTTTGAAAATTCAGCCCTGAAGGTGGTGAAAAGAATTTTTTTGAGTGTGGGACTTGAAACTTTAAATAGAGGCGTATTATTAGAATACAAAAAAAGTGATTCAGCGTTTTTGAAAATATATGTAACCCTGAAGATGGTGAAAAATTGGGCAAGTGCGAGTCCGACTCGCGCATGAAGGGTTCCGTACCTATATATATATCTATAACAAGTTTGTTGTATGGGAGCCCCCCTTAAATATTTATTTTATTTTTAGTATTTGTTATTATAGCGGCAATAGAAATACATCATCTGTGAAAATTTCAACTGTCTATCTATCACCGTTCTTGAGATACAGCCTGGTGACAGACGGACGGACAGCGAAGTCTCAGTAATAGGGTCCCGTTTTTACCCTTTGGGTACGGAACCCTAAAAAGGGGTTGAATGTTTGGAATGGAATGGAGATCAAACCTTTTTTTGAGCGCCGGACTTGAAACTTTGTATAAAGGCATATAATTAGAAATCAAAAAAAGTAATTTCAGCGTTTTTGAAAATTCAACCCCTGAGGCGGTAAAAAGGAGGTTGATAGTTTGTATTGAGATCAAACATTTTTTTGAGCGCAGGACTTGAAACTTTGTATAAGGGCATATTATCAGAATACAAGAAAAGTGAATTCGTTTTTGAAAATTCAGCCCATAAGGTGGTGAAAAAGGGGTTGAAAATTTGTTTGAAGATCAAATATTTATTTTGAGTGCGGGACTTGAAACCTGAGTTCATAATGATTCCGCGTAATTAGAGCAATTTAGCCGAAAAAAAAAACTAAAAAGAGGCCAAGAGCGAGTCGAACTCCCGTACGTAGTTCGGTACCATTACGTATACAATGGCAAAAAAAAACACGTTTATTGTATGGGAGCAGCACTTTAATATTTATTATTATTTATTTTTTGTTGAATTACATTAACCAACATCAAAATCATCAACTTGCAAAAAAAGAAACGTAATATCAACATTGTTTAGATCTGAAAATAATATAATAAAGATGTAAACTGTTCAAGATAAGATTCCACGCGGACGAAGTCGCGGGCAACAGCTAGTTATTGATATATAACATTAAACGCGATCACTTTTTCGTGAATTCGTGATTTCGACAACTTCACAGAATCGAGAGTTTATCCTTCTTGAAGAAACAGCCTTGAATAATTCAACTTGCATTTCTCAGCTGTACACATAATCCTTGCACTGAGAAACGTAATTTCTGTCGTTAACATACTGCTATCGGTCTCCTTAAATAAACTGCAGCATTTATGCGGCATTTAGATTCAAGATAACATCTAAGACTGTATGCTGATTCTAGTCTTTCGTTTACATGTATTACCTATTATTTTTGCATTCGTGTTCATTATGTTTTTGTGGTTATTCCGTACACGAGTAACAAGAATCGTATCCTAGTCAAACACCATACCTACTAAGGTGCCATGTATTAGCCCAATAGGGTGTTTTCAGCTCACCCCATTTTGCGGATTTTTGGTGATAGTAATTTATTTTGCTGGCAACTAAATTTTTTTTGTAAATAACGTTGAAAGTCGTTGAATTTCACTGATATAAACAAAGAAGAAACTAGACTAAAAATGTTTACATAATTAAGCCAAAACTATCCACAGTGAAGAAGTCAATTTTTTCATGAGGTTTTTATTTCGCAAGAAGAACATAGAATTGAGCAGCGTTCCGGTAAACAATGTTTTGAAATTGGTTGATGACATATGACGATAATATGACGTTGATATTTTTTTTTTTTATTTATTTCATGACCATGGAATCAATGTCCTTCAGTCGAATATGACGTTGGTATGCACATTATTGCCATATGAAAGCTGTTTGTATCCCTGGGCAGGACTGACACTTGTTAGGCTATTGATACATACTACTTCCTGAACTTATTCAATATTACATCCTGTTTAGTGAAAACGTGGTAGGTATAGGTAAAGATATATTTAAGTTTGAGTAATAATGAAGAAGGATATAAAATATTATAGGAGTAGTTACAAAATATTGTAGATAACTTGTTCAGTATTGCATTATCTAATAGATTAAGCAATTTGTTGATTACACCCAATACAATCATTACGTCATCTGTCCATTCAATAACCAGACTTTCCTGATTTTATAATCTCACTTAATCACTCATATGTAATTTGGCAAAGTTAAACCGGCAATTTTTACCAATATAACTCAGTTTTGAAATATAAATTCGCATAATTATAGCTATAGGTTCCGCTTGTAAGTAGTATCTAATTTGAGTATAATGTATACATCATGATTGTAATATATCCATGTTATATAATATAACCGGCCATGTAATACTGACTCGATTTGATAGAAGGCAAACATCATAAATTGACGGCATTGACGCATATCAAATTTACATTAGCGCTTAAAGAAATTATCTGCATATTATGACTTGCAGTACTTAATGCATATTACCATATAATACCGTTGCTAATGGATACTTCTAGGTTTGTGAAAGTTGCGGTTGCATCATTAACTCCATTTTTTATGGCTGTTAACCGGTAAAATGACGCTTTTATGCAAAATATGTTTTTAATACGAGACTGAAAGGTTTAATGAACAAGCCCGGATTGATTTTACTTTCAGATAATATTTTTAATTATCTACTTAATTCGTTTAATGCATTACATAAATCTCTGCTTTATATTAATAACAAATACGTCAAATTTCTTTGCTTTCAATTCCGTGTGTTTTGAGGCGGGCTCATATTCATTACTTATTAGTAAGCGTGAATACTGAGATAAGCTAAGTAAAATACCGTAAAAGAAAGTCATGATTCAAGTTTCATGATCTTGTGTTTAAATAAAGCGATTTAAACGGATTGAAGCCCGACCAGAAATATATGAGGACTAGCATTAACCCGCGGCTTCGCTCGCGTGCCTATATAATATACATCATCCTACGGGAACAATGCTCTTTTTTTCAGGGTTAAAAGTAGGCTATTTGTTAAGTTAGGGTATAATCTGCAATCTGCATTTCCCTCATGCATATCCGTCCAGCCGTTTTAGCGTGAAGAAGTAACAAAACATACACATACTTTTGCTTTTCTAATATTACTGGGAAATAATTTTTATTTTATCATAACTCCACTTTATCAAATCAAACCGAAAACTCAAGCACTCAAATCAAGCGATCTCAGCTTTTACTGTACCAAATAAAGTTCACTTCAAAATTCATAACTCGAAATGAAGCTAAGACACCGGGATATGTGTGCATTTTATTTGTATAAAGCTTTTATAATGTCCCGAGCCTCCGCTTATCGATTTGGGATATTCGAGATTGGTTTAATGATTCTAAGCCATGTTCTAAGTTACGTCATGTTCTATTGTAAGATATTGAGGTTCTCTTCGTTGATGAATAAAAAATGTATTATTCTGAGCCAGATAAACGTAATTCAGAATTCTGAAATGACTTATTATTGAAAAGCTTGAATGTATTTATTACGGATGCAGGAAGTTTCCCGATCATTACTCCTCCCGTCCCAACGCGCCGCCCGCCTATAGGTACCGATTGATGACGATCGAGACGCCACCAAATACTATTTTTTTAATCTATTAGGATAACGCGGGTCTCTATCCATACCTCAAAAGCAAAAAAAGAACCCCCTTATAGGATCACGTGTAGCTGTCTTTCAGTCCGTCTGTTACAATCGATTTGCTGCAAAACTACTGGACCGATTAAATTGCAATTTGGCGCAAATGCTTTCAAGAATTTTCATGACCACAAATAAAATTTCAAAATCGGTGGCATTTTCGTAATGAACGTCCCAACAAACCATAAAAATTATACCCGTACTCATATTTAGTCATTTCAACCCCATAGCACCCCAACAGGCGACCCGACCCGATAAAACCATAAAAGCATTACCAATGGATTTTCAGACTTTGTCACCACATTTCTCCCTTTTAGGGGTTAAATTAAAAAAAACCTGAAACACGTATTAACACGTACATTCATTGTTAGAAATACTCCTGTGAAGTTTCGAATAAAATAGTCTAACTAATCTTGTTTCCCCATACAAACTCTGGAACCCCATTTCACCCCTTTAGGGGGTGAGTTTTGAAAAATCCTTTCTTAGTGCACCGCTTCACCTTATAAAGAACCTACGTGCCAAATTTGAACTCTCTAGAACCAGCGGTTTAGTATTTAGACATTTCAATCCCATTTCACCCCAACAGGGGAGATGGTAACTCACGTTGGATTTTAAAATCATTGTGGTTTTCGTAATCAGCGATCTGATAAACCATAAAAATAATACCAATGCTGATTTTCAGATTTTGTCACCACATTTCTCCCTTATAGGGGTTGAATTTTCAAAAAACCTGAAACAGGTGTTTACTCATTTATCGTTAAAATACTCCTGTAAAGTTTCGAATAGAATAGTCTAACTAATCTTCTTTCCCCATACAAACTTTGGACCCCCATTTCACCCCTTTAGGGGGTAAATTTTGAAAAATCCTTTCTTAGTGCACCCCTACACCTTATAAGGAACCTACGTGCCAAATTTGAAATCTCTAGAACCAGCGGTTTAGTATTTAGACATTTCAACCCCATTTCACCCCAACAGGGGAGATGGTAACTCACGTCCGCCACGTTGGATTTTAAAATCGTTGCGGTTTTTGTAATCAGCGACTCGATAAACCATAAAAACAATACCCATGCTGATTTTCAGACTTTGTCACCACATTTCTCCCTTTTAGGGGTTGAATTTTCAAAAAACCTGAAACACGTATTTACTCATTTATCGTTAGGAATACTCCTGTGAAGTTTCGAATACAATAGTCTAACTAATCTTGTTTCCCCATACAAACTTTGGAACCCCATTTCACCCCTTTAGGGGATGAGTTTTGAAAAATCCTTTCTTAGCGGATGGCTACGTCATAACATCTACCTGCATGCCAAATTTCAGCCCGATCCGTTCAGTGGTTTGGGCTGTGCGTTGATAGATCACTATGTCAGTCAGTCACCTTTGAGTTTTATATATATAGATGCGCCATATTCGGAATTTCACTGGAACTAATTTCTTACACTAGCAATGATTTTATGATGGTTTGTCAACAATGTCAATGTCATTCGTGGCGGTTTCATTAAAAGACAAATGTTTAAAATTATCCAAAGAATATTCCGAAAACCATTCACAGTCGTGAACGTAAGATTATAAATAAAGCGTAAAGTACAAGTGTTTGCTACAGGAAAAACGGCCAGGAAAAGAGTGCATTCCATTAAATGATATCACGGGGTTAACATAGTATTTAAACTAATAGTGGGTTACGATTGGTTGCAAAATTGTTGACATATAAATCTTATAAATAGCGCCCTTTTGACAATCCTCATATACCGGGTGGAATTTTTCTATGGGCCCTGGAGGGGAACTACCTTAAATCCTTTAGTTAGCTCATTTTACTGAAAGGAAGCATTCCTTTATTTTTAAAAAGAAACAAACCTGCATTCAAAGATTTTCTAAAATTTGCTTGCCTCAACCGGGAATCGAACTAACTAAAAATTCAAAAAATAAACCCTCGATATTTTATTTCACGAATCAGTAGGATTATTGTTCTGGACAAAATTTATCCAGTAAACTTAGCCCTACACTCATCTGTGGTACGAGATTCCATGAAATTTAATACTTATTACAAGTTCTTTACGTTCTCTACAGCGCTTCACTATATGGATTGCTGAGAAGAAAGAACCGCCGAAAGAACTCCCAGACTGCCTTATTAGCTTATTACTATGTTTAAAAAATATAATGAGCTTCTGATTTGATTATTTAAATAATTCTATTTGTAGCAGCAACATAAAATTCTGCAGGATCTTTAGTCGACTTAACACAGTTCATTGTTCTTAAAACTTAAATCGCATGATCACAGGCACTCCTTTAAGGACCGCATAAATCTGTGCGCGGCCTTATACATTATAGCTTATAGATTATAGCGCGTACCTAATAGGCTAATTTGAACATAACACAAGTTACAACTTTGAATTAAACATGTTAGTGATAGGATTGGTTTTGCTATGTATTTACCTCAGACTAAGACCTGTTTAAGTACGAAGATGCGAATTGCGTCGTGCTTTTGATGTACTATAAACGCAAGAGCAGACTATTATTATTTATAATCGTCAAAGACTTACTTAAGACACTTGTACTTGGATACGGAATTTCGTTAAGGGACAAAGTCCGGAACGAGATTATCCGACAAAAAACCAAGGTCACTGACGTAGTTCAGAAGTGTAGCAGACTGAAGTGGCAGTGGGCTGGTCACATCTGTCGCAGAACCGATGATCGGTGGAGTAGACGGGTTCTCGAGTGGAGACCACGACTCGGCAAGCGTAGTGTAGGACGCCCTCCGGCCAGATGGACCGACGACCTGAAAAAAGTGGCTGGTGGTGACTGGATGGCGAAAACGGGAGATCGGGCCATGTGGCGAACCCTGGGGGAGGCTTACGTCCAGCAGTGGACTGCAATAGGCTGAAATGATGATGATTATGACTTGGATACGGATGTTTCGTATTTAGCGTTTTCATCGCTTAACTTATGCCACTGGCCACACTTGTAACAATATCGTCATTCTATTTTCTTATTCAAATTAATTTTCACAAGCGTTTATTTATTTGTATTTAATGTTATATTACATTGTAAGTATCTTCAATATGTTGCAGTTCGCTAAAGAAAGATTGTAAATAATTATAGACTCTGAAATATTTTTACATTTCTATCCCACATGTCTCCAAACAGGAATCATTTCTAATGCTTATCGAAAGTAGTTGAAGCAGTCTTGCCCTGTGAGTTTCACTGCACACACATGCCACGTATGAGTAATTACTGTGACGGCTAGGAACGACTATCGGCTATCGATCATTAGGAAAGAGGAAGGGAAAGACGTGGTGTAATGTTACGGAAAACTCTAGATTGGATCTCACTGTCCAGACTGTTGATAAGGGCTGAAACATCACTTGGAACGTAATATTAAATAACGTAACACTTCGATATAACCACTTGTTGTCAAATCTTAAAATCATTAAAGTAGTTTCCATTGGATATATCTTCTGCTTGATCAAAATGAGTAACTGAAACGACGTAGCGGTTGTGTTGTTCTGATTGAACTTTTTGTTGGATGAGCAAATTCATTGTTGTCCTCGACGGCACTGTCGTCATGAGGTGAAAGACCGGTTGACTCAGATCTGCCCATGCAAGTTTTTATAGCTAAGCGAAGCACATCTTTGACTGACACCCTTTTATCATTCATTATCAAATCGTTGACTAAATGATAATCAACATTTTCATTTCTTGGTTAATTGCGTTCTATGTACTTAACGGTTTCTTTGTAATCTGATTGACATTTAAAACATCATTGTCCACCTTTTTCGTCCCATTAGGGTTACACTAACTAGTTCTCATAATAAATACTCGTAATAACTCACCGCTTCATTAATTCTATTGTCCTCTTTTTCTGCAATTGTATGCCCTATTGTGAAGTCTTTACAGGCTATAATTAATTTGGCCCGTGAGCCGCTAACGGTGTATCAGACCGGCTAATCTAGTTCATCTGTACCGCTATATCTAGACATTCTCGCTTCCCTTTTTTGTGCGGATTTCTCTTAATTTTCTATAATAGCTGTCATTAAAGATAGTTAATCCTGTGATTTATGTTATCTGGATCTAGGTTGTGTCAGTTCCGTATAATAATAATAGTAATGTGGTGTGTTTTGTAACTATAGGTGCATAAAGACTTCACTCAAGATAATTGCAAATAGTCATGTAAAACTTGTTGTTTTCAAAGAATGGAAACAGTAGGTAAACAGAATACAACAAAATACAATACAAGGTGATTTAAACCAGGTGAAGGTTAATAATAATAAGGTTCCCGCTTTCTAAAAAAACATTTAGAATGCAAAAGATAATTGTGATAGTCTTTGGAATGGCGCCATAGTTATAGCCCTTATTCAGAATGTAACGGACGATAAAAATAAGAAAGAAATTCAAAAGGAAACCAGACAAAGCGAATAATTAATAAGAAACTGCTTCTATCATGTTATACATATTACAAACCCGGTCAAGAATTGCCTTTTGTAAGATATGAATTGCCTAACATTTATAACATTAGGTTGAGAAGGATGCTCTCGATATAACATTTTGAACAGTATTTGAAACAACTGATATAAAAACACGTCAAAAAGCGAAAGGGGCATCTTCATGACGCAACCACTCAGAATATCTCACTTGTGTTCAACAACAGTCTTAGATAACGATCATTAATTCAATTACGGAGAGATCTTGGCCACAATTGTGGGCGAAACGGCTTTTTTTCTCAAATTGCATCACCCGCTAATGATAAGGTTGATAAGATTGGCATGATAGGCGGGGAACAGACGACGATCTCATTATTATAGCCTGTGTTATGGCCTTTGACCTAGGTTGAAATAAATTACATGTCTGAACACACTTCATTTATTCCTTTAGAATGTTTATTAGTGTAGTCGGAAACCTTATTTTTTATGAATAATGAACGTCAAGCTATATTTTGATCGGGTCGGCCGATACGATTCAAATTTATGGCAATCTCTTGTCAAACGTTGAAACGGTTTACTGATGTCCACTGATGTTACAACATTTGTCAATTGATATTGTTGACTCTAGTAACAGTAATGGTGACAAGAACAAACAGTCACAATGTAACGTTTAATTTTGTTATTGCCAATCAAAACGGATTCATGCTAAGCCCCAAATCGTTTCTCTAGATTACCTGAGAAGGTGTAAAGTTGTAAACTTGACTCAAAATGAAGTGATGGACTAACGTTTAGTGAGCAAATTGTGGTGTGATATCAAAATGAGTCTATCTGTTACCACGACAACTAGCAACACTGACGAAATCGGTAAGTGAACAACATGATTACTAATGTTTTATGTGTGTGGTTTATTTAGTTTTGACACGACATGTGTTTTTGTTTGGTTCTGTTCTCTTAACAATTCGGGTTGACATTTAAAGCAATGATAATTCCGATAACATGTTTTGATCCATGTTTTATTGCCATCACATTACCTATATCCGTGTCATTTCACCGACCGATTATTTACGTGTAGGTAGATACAATGTTTATGCCTTTTCGCTCGATTCCCACACAGTTTGCATGATGTCATATTTAAATGAAGTTATACACGTTACAACCTGTGTGAATTTGGATTGAGTAGCTAACAGCCCACACGGTTCAACAATCAAAACTTAAGTTACCACCTCATATTTATTCCCTAAAATTCGGACACTGTGGATCAATCGTTTACCATTGAAGCTATAACTATCCCAATATAGAAGATATTAAATGAACATACATACTCTAAACTCTGACGCTCTAAATGTTCAACCCTGGCACACGTAGATAAGCGGCCTTTAATCTTTAAAGCCCTGCCATTTCTGTCTCAGCGATCATTATCATTCGAAATTGCCTCCAACCAGTAGCACCCAGTAGCTGCTACCGAAGTGAACCAAGCAAAAACATGTTGCATTAGTAATTTTCTCAGCCTAGCGTCGTTCTTGACCTAGGCAGGTCCGCCTACGGCAAAGCCGACCCACGCTGCGGCTGCCTGACACTGTTTTCTCTAGGGCTAATTATATCGTTTGCATCTCCTATGCGTTTATTAGTTCGTGGGTGCTATTGCAAATTGGCTTTAAATGTATACGGTGCACAAACTTCGTAAGGTTTGCAGTATTAACTCAAGTAGGTAGGTACCCATGGTAAAACAAAAATAATATTTACACAAGTATTTCAGTATAAACATAATTCTTAACGATTTTCGCAAGTTACTTAATATCAGCTAATTCTTGATTAATGTCTATCCAAAGGAAGTGATTTTCATACAGGTTATGTAAATACATCTAAGAAATTACAGAAACATTGATATATCGAGCAATCCAGCGGAATTACAGACACGGGCCATATATGAAGTGTCCGACTGGTGCAACAGGAAATATAAAATTTATCGTAATTGAGATCATTCAAATGGCAAATGTCTTTCCTTATAAGCAGAAATTAATTATCACAACCTACGCATTAGAATTTTACGAGCAAACAAATATCAACCGGTGTTGTACAGTTCTCGAATGAAATAGCTTTTACTTGATTCGTCGATTTGTTGGCCAAAGAAAACAATCATCTGTTGAGAACACGTGCTATATCATGATCATGACATGAGTACAGAATAATAAATCAACAGATTTCGTTCCGTCACATCAAATCAACATTAGTTCCAAAATTAGCGATGCAGTAAGCCAGTAGGTCAGCCGGCGCAGTTTTAACACTGGCAGCATAGCCACCGTTCGATCATTATCTCGCGCAGACGCTGTTGCAACACTTGCGCTTGCGCAACAACTCGCAAAAACGCCGTTACAGATAGAATGGAGATTTACTGCCACTTTTATATGGTTTGTTTAGCTAATGTCTGTAAAGATTTCATTAGATTAGTGGATTTATTAATAAACGGACTTCTTTAACAGCTTCCTACTTTTGATATATTTTACAAAAAAAAAATGTTTTCTACTTATCAGGCAGGAGAATGTAATAGATAACTATTTGCTGTGGTACTGTTCAGTAAATAATTAATTTAACCTACCTCTATCTATTGTTGAACAAAGGCCTGCATCCATGATTTGTGTTGACATCCGCTAATACGTTGATTACTTTTTGCTTCCTCAGAAGTTGTTTAGCATGCAACATGCCATCAATCAAATGATGACGTAACTGACAGGTTGAAAACAATCATCGGCAAATATGTTGTGTTGACACATTGGGAACGCATTACTAGTTTTTGTCGCACGCTAGTTCCTATCGGATATTCAGGCGGCAATAAGAAAACCTGCTTTCATACAGTTCTACTTATAATATTGACAATAGCCTTTCATACAAAGTACATCACAATTTGATAAGGCACACTGATATTCGTGGGGTCACTGTTATATTAGAAAAAACTTGCATAACAATTACAGTGCTCGGAACCTCATATACTCGTATACCTAGGACCTATTATGTATATTAAACCATTGACAGAAAGATCAAAGCATAAAGAAACATTTGAATGAGTGCGTGTTAACACACTGGACCGGTAATCCAGAGGTACCGGGTTCGATTATCGGTCTCTTCCGCCAAGTTACGCATTAAATTTTTTCTTTGTGCTTTGATACTTGTATCAATGGCTTAATGGGATTGTGGTGTGTGCCTACCACATTGAAGAGTGGGTGAGACATTACATGTTTCGTAAATGTTTCATAAACTTATGTAAATTGTTTTATGTAATACATATGTATATTAAACCAGCCAGCGATCTTTGACGTGTTATTTACAATCATCAACAAAAAATAACCAATATCTGCTATTAATTACGGAATTAATTGGTTTTCTTTCCTCGTCTTACTTTACTGATTGTTTCAAATGCAGTTACGTGTCTCCATCTATTATGCAATTTATTATTTCGTTTGCGCCTGAAATTCCGTTTCATTGTTTAAGGAATGATAATGACAAATATTGTTAAATATAGTGACAAGTAAAGTTTAGAGTAGGGTAAATAGTGATTCAAACTCAATCAGCAAATAGAGATCGTTTGAATATTATTACATAATTATTTTGATTGCACTTATCTAATATCACTCGTAAACAAGAACTCTTGATAGTTGACATATCGTTTCGTATTTCAGTAAAAGTATTCGAAATTTTAAATGTAATGTTACCTAATTGATATTTAAGTTAGTGATACCTACTCACTTCAGAGCTCAGTCTCAGTCAAACTAGCTAATAAAGTGGTTCCAATTAAATTTTCAGTAGCGCAGTTTTATTTTCGCGTTTTATTATATGTACTTCATTGGAAGTTGACTATCGCCAGTATCGCTACCAAGGCTGACTTCTTACGGGCAAAGCCAATTATTTGCGTTTAATCAACTTATTCGTCATTCTAGGTCAATATCTTGACCCGCATTTGATAACCTTACTGTACCAAATACAAGTTGTCGTCTAAAAACCTCTTTCTGCTAGGTTTTAATTAATAATTAATGTTTGTTTATCACTGATTAGTTACTATCGATATACCTATCCTTGTGTCAATAGGTACTACTAGAATCTGCTATAATATACATATGCATTATGTATACTTATATATGAATCAGAATGGATTCTGTTTCGCTTTTTGCTCGTACTTTGGAATCACAAGAGCTTATCATACCTTTTTGAATTGCAATCAATACGGGAAACTAGATTCCAGCCAGATACAGATATATTTTTAACTGTGTATGGAACTAAGAGCAATTGTAAAGCTGGTCAACCTTTGACAATGACAACCCACATCAGAGATGCGCACATGATAGCCGAGCGCGGGACACGTGATGACGGGCACGACCCTGGCTCTAGGACTGTACGTTATAGGCGTTTGTGATCTAGATCCCAAATTTCTTTAGTTGACGCTCATTTGCTACTAAGTTAGAAACTAAGCTAAGTTTGGTTTATTTTAAAGACTAAATCAAGGAGAAAATAAACAGCATGTCGTATCAGGGTGTCAAAAAAAGGCTGAGGATAGAGAAATGGAAGTCGCTCCACCGACAAGAGCCTAGGACCTAGGCCCTAGGTCTTTAAAGTATATGATGATTGACATTTTTATGCATGTGCGTGCACAGAATGTGTGGCGCAAATTCATGTGAGCTCCTTGTTCTAATAAATAAATTTTAAGACTTCATAAATAAATTAATGAATACACGCAAATTCATAACAGTATACGGACAAATCTTCACCATATTGCAAGCAAGATGTTCGGTACTCCGCGTTTTATTCTCGAATGTCTGCAAACGAATTTAGTTGTCATAACGGGGTCACCTTGGATCCGTCGCACTGCAGTATTGCATTACTAACTTTAACATTCATCAATTGTAGCACAATTTACTTTGACCTATTTAAATAACATTTAACACGATTTCTATTAACATTTATCGCATACTCACCTTCAATTTTACTCGCTACAATTTGTACCTTAGATCATGTCCAATAAGCATTCATCTAGATGTATTTCACAGTTAAATGGTAAGATGCAACAATGTTGTATTTACTGTTGGTAGATAATAAAATCTTTAGATTGAGCCTTTAGGCTTTCGTCTTAAGGTCTTTCTAAGAGGTTGTTCGAGTTGTTAAAGGTTAACCAGTGGTTAGTGGTGCAAATAGTGCAGTTTCGACCTTGCCGCCTCGTCGACTCCTGCGCCGACAGTTCCGTAATGGATTGCAACCACTAGTATCCTGTCAGGTATCGTGACAAATTGCCAAGAAGATAAATTTTCTGTCTGAACAGTAACGCTGTAACTATGCTTTTCGTCGGTGAGTGTCTTTCGGTATTTGGAACTCGTTATTGCACTGAAGCATCACAGAAATTTAGAGAGTCTCATGAATTTCATATGTATTATACGATATTATTAAATAGGCATTCACTATTCATGGACAATACTTTCTAGTCATTAATGTTTCACGACTTTACGGTGGTGAGAAGTTAGAAATTATTTTGAATTGTGGGTGAAACACCTTTTTACCTAACTTCTCATTTCCAGCGTATGTCAATAAAAATCTATAATAGCGCACTCAAACATGTTAATGGGTGTATTTTACAATTTGTTTACTTTCACTCCCACACTGAGGATGTGAAGCTGTCGCGTGGCGTAACGACCAGTTTCTCCACACATGGACACGGAATATTTTATTTTCGAAAGCAACGCTAAGGATTCGATTTAATACCCAACCGTTTATACGTTCCTGCAAGCGTTATATTAAAATAACGGTGCTTGACAACAGTTATTATTTAAAACGTAACTGTTTTGAGAATCTTAAGCTGTCTACTTCGCCTAAATTATTAACTGTGTGTGGTTAATAATCCAAGCGGTCCTCAATACTTCCTGTGTTGCGTTTTAAATTTTGTCTGCGCGGTTGCGTTCCAGTTCGCAAATGGGCCCAAGGGGAAGCAGTAATTCAGCTCTGAATTTGACGGATGCCGTGCCACGCGAATCAGTTGCGTTTCCGCAACGTGGAACAAACTCAATATATGGATTTCCATAACCATGTTCTGTTCATTACGTACGATTCATATTTCCCTTACAAGTTATTGAATCATGTAAGGACGTCTAGACGTTTGGAAACCATTAGGCCTAGCTTTAACTGCGTCGGCACGAGTCGTAAATTAAGACTATTACGTACCGCGAGCAGCAGACAAGTTCATGGACCCAATGACATTTAGGGCGCTATTTTGGACTGTGCAACTTCGCCGAACGCAGCGTTTTACGCCCTATCTATTCGACTGATTTACGACCATATATGTCTGCGTTTGTGCAGAAATAGCATTAATAAAACAGGAAAAAAACCGTGAACACCTTAGAAGTAGACAAGTCGTGGTGAAAGTACTGGAGCATGATTTCGTGAATTTTATTGAACTATGTACAGTTCCTCTCCTCTATATTAAAGTAGATATTTTTTATTTACCTTTAAACTCACCCATAACGGCCACAACACTAAATATTGTCTTCCGGGCAATCAGATTTCAGTATTGTGGACACTAAATGTGCACGTGATAGTCTAATCTAGTAAGACAGTTGAAATATTTCTCAGTGTATATATCTACTATCATCTCCGACTCGAAAAGCAAGCATGAGTTTACCATCAACAGCTGTAAAACAGAAATTATTACCATCAGATTTAGACATAACGGACTCGGGGCACGCTCGAAAACCACTTTAGCTCTTAATGAAATTGTTATCGGTGTATCCGTTGGAGAATAACTTGAAAGTGCTGGCCGTACAGACGCCGATAGTTTTTCCGATAAAAGACGGTCAGATATTCAATCTTGATACATTTCTTATGCTTAGGTAGGTAATAAGATTTCTAGAGTCGCTTTATTATTCAACAGGATAATTATATTATTTGCTTTAATATTATATTCTTTATTATTCTGTGATTATTAAACAGCGACAAAAAGTCCGCGATTTCAAAGCTTGAGAAGGTAAAACCCGCTCAACCTATTTCAGGAAACTTTCACATGACCATAACTTCCAGTTAATAGCCTTTTGACATCACATCAAGGGAAAGCGAAGAGTGTTATGTGACAGGTGTCTAAGGAAAATGAAATGTTATACAAAAAATAAATAATCATTTTGTATGTCATCATCGGTAGCTTCCGTGTGTCTTTTTCTTTTGAGCGCTCTAATTTTACTACGTCAAGAATAGATAGAAAGCTGTTCGTGTTTGTTTGGATTTCTGAATAAGTAGGCGATTAACGTCTTATTGTGGGTTGTTTATTTTAGCATTAGCCCTCATTAACGGGGCATCATTAATTAACAAGCTTTTATATACTCAACAAAGATCATTGTTTATTTGAATAAAAAAAAAGAAGTTATTATATAACAATAATCACAAAATGTATGATCCCGGGTTCAAGCTCAGCACATTTGGAATGCGTGTTATGTTATGAATTAAAGAAGTTGCGAAATTGAAATGTCACTGTGTAAACGGTGATATCATCGCCGTAATACCGTTAATGCTTTATTAGTTCATAAATTTCATAATGTTTGATGCATTAGCTCAGAGAGCGTCGGTGTGTCAACGACAATGTGTGACATACAGGTTTTATGGGAATTTTTCATGTGTGATTTATTTACATAGATTTAGAAGTCAGTACCTAGAGAAGGACTCCCGGAACTATTAACATCGACATATATGATATTATATCGCGGATTAGCAAAGCAATATTATTTTTTTAATTATTAACATCGACTCAAACAATTTGCCGCTTTCGCACTGTTCTAAAATTAAGGGTAATGCAGAAGTAATAAAATGATTTCTGTTTTCCGAAAGACAGCGCGTTCCTAAAGAGGACTCCTAGAGAGAGACAAGGTTGAACTTATGCTGATCACGTCTAAGTACTTTTCTCCCTTTTCGTCCCCTATAAATCACGCATAATATTCCATCTTACAGCAGTCAATAACAATGATCTAACCTAAAGTTTTGTGTCCAGCGGTATCAGCGCGATGGTCGGCACTGCGCGCGGCAGCCAGCCGGCGCGGAGGCACCCGGCGTCTGCGGCGCGAGGTGGCAGCACTGCGCGAGAACTTGCTGGACATCTGCGAGCCCGAGGATACCGTCTCGCAGCCGCACTCCAAGGTGCAGTTGAACAGGAGGATTGAAGAGTTGAAGGTATAAACTATGTACAAGTTTAGAGTTATATGAAATAATAAAATATATATTTCCGAACGAAAGTGTACAAATTGACTAAAGTAAAAAGACACACAGTTGAGAGTCTTGTGCTTAGACTTTCCCTGAAGAAGACGTAATATGTTGCGTCTAGTGCCCTAATTAGTACTAAGGGAGATCTATACTACAAGTAAAACGTAGCGGACTGTAAACACTATGTATATTATAGGTAATAAATATTAACAATAGTCCGTATTGTGCATTTTATTGTATTATGTGCAGAAATAATGGAGACTTTTATCCTCCAGGACCGTCTGTCACGTCTTTTGGACTGCAAAGTGTCCATGCTGAAGATAAAGGTGTCCGTGAAGCGAGCTCTGGGCGAGAATGAGACGGACGATAGCGGCCTGGCCGCCGACCTAGCGTCTCTTCTGGCGCTGTGGGAAGACGCACACCAACGGTCAGTGCATATCTCAAACGACACTCCGAAATTTGGCACTCACATACAAACTTAAGCTAGATTTATAAATTCTTCGGACGCAGAAACACAACTTCGTTGGTTATACGCAACGAGCGACATCAAATTTTTCTATTCGATCTAGATATTTGCTCAATACTGTTAGCTCTACATGTCAGTCGTACGGTAACATGCGCTATTAGCCCTTCTGATTAAATGAAAAAGTCATAATAGTTACTTAAGTATTATTAATGACCAGTGTTAAAATTACATTTTACTCTTTTTGCGTATTATTTACTGCACACTGAGTCTTCAAACGGTTGTCTAGACAAGAAACTTTTACTTAATGTTTTTTTTTTACTATTTGTTTCCAGCACATCGAACGAACTCCTCTCACTGGAGAAGGCGTTGTGCGCCTGGGCAGAATGGGAGAGCGCCTTGCGCGAGCTGCAGGGCGCGCTACGCGGAGACCTGGCCACGTTGGAAGCGTTGAGGGATCGTCCCGCCATGGCCGACCAGACCCAGGTCACCGCCCAGATCAGGCAATTGGCTGCCTCGCTTGTGGATAAAAAGAAGGTAAGGGCAGTTATAACACGGTGGAATATGCGTGCATAGGTATAACTTTTTATTTCACTTCTGATGCACAAATACAACGTATGTTATTTTAGCTACGTGAAGCGGTTTAAATGGAAACCATATAGAAATTTCTATAAATTAAAAACAAACCAGCCTGATCAGATCGGTCAAAATTTAGTGAGTGGATATAACTACCACACACATTTTCCTCAGAAATGAGCTGTAACGTAACAGGCCGTATCCATGGTTGTGAAACCTGAGAACCAATCGACTTATCCGAAGCGTTCGTTGATTGTTTGGATATCATCACGACTAAATTGCGCTACAAATAAAAGTGCCCTTATTGTGGCCTACTTGCAGAATAAAGTTCATTATTTCATTATTAATACATTGTTTCCCCAGGGTGGGTCGACGTGTGACTCGCTGTCCGACTCCGGCATCTCGGACGGCGACAGCGAAGGCGCGGGCGGCCGCGCTCGGCGACTCAATACACTGCGGGAACTGGCGCGTCGTCTGCAGGCCGCTCTAGCACCCAACTCGCCTGCTCACAGGACTATTACTAAGGTGAGTTCAATCACTGTGGCCGCAGGTTACATACTACTGGATACAACAGAGCCAGGCACATTAAAACTGACTCTCTGTGCGTCTTACTGCGACTATATAAGAAGAGAAGAGTTTGCTAGCAGCGTATTTGTTTGGCTGTTCCTAATATTGCGACATTCGTATTAATGTGATTTTTTATCTTCCAGCGTATGGAGCAGACTGAAAATGAAGTTCGCACATTGCAAGACTCATGCCGAGCTTTGGTGGAACTGAGCATACCTGATTTGAAGATCCACGAGGAAACGTAAGATAGATATAATAGTATTAAATAATGAGGTTACATAAGAGTTTACGTTAATGTTTTATAAATGTGTATTTTCTTTTCTATTTGCAGAGAACGCACCGTAAGTACCGTGATGGGTAAGAAAACTGGTTCGGGTGATCCCGACTACACGCCGCGCAGCGGATGGGTGTGGCGCGTGTTGCGCTCGTCGCTGCCCATACAGCTGTGCCTCGTGGCGCTGCTGCTAGCCGCCTGGCTGGTGGAGCGCCCGCGCTGCTGCGACGCGCTCAACTCGCTCGCTCAAACCCTGACGCCGCAGTTGCGTTACGTCCGCGGCCCGCCGCCAGTCTGAACGCAACTTTACAACAATGTGTTGTATCTGTGCAAAGTTTTAGCACCGGCTGTTGCTCTATGGCGCGTAAAAAGCATGAAGCTTTTTTTTAATTTCAGTAGTGCCAACCTCTGAAAGGAAATTGTGCCGTTATCGGCAGTACTCGGAAAGACATAAGTACCTAAGCGTTACGAAAGTTAGATCGATGGATTTTGACGTACTTGATCACTGACGTTATTGCGTAAAGCAACGTCTTAATTTTAATACACTAATATTTGGAATGACTATATAGTTTGAAGATATGACTTAGAAAGAGAAGCGTGAAGGTTTTACTAACAATACGCCTAGAAAAATGAAATAGTACGAATTGAATGTAGGTAGTTGATTGAACGGTTTCATAATTAAGATTAAGTTTTTATTTTAAACACAGCGAAGATGGATCAACAGCTGAAACTAGAATTCACTATTTCCTAATTAGAATCCCTATTTGCTCACAGCGAAAAAAGTTCAAATTAATGAAGTGTTCCAAAAAAATGTCATCTGTATCAGATGAAGTTCAAACTAGTAGTATAGATACTATATAGTATTTAACATATCTACTAACAAAATGACAAACATTACTAAGTTTGTGTTAGTTTAGTCGCATGCCTATTTTAGTACAAGTTTATTTGTTAGTTTACTTAAAATAGGTGAGAGTGCGCATGTGTGACCAGTGTATCGTCTTAAATGTAAGTGAATATTGCCACGACAATAATAAAATCATATCTCCGGATGTGCGTGTCTAAAATGTATTCCTTAAAAACAGCAAAAATGTCTCATTTAGGTAGATGATAATTTCTACTTTTGTTAAGCAATTCTGACATAGTTAGTTGTGGCCTTAACGTAAACTGTAGTAAAGACTGACGTTCTGACATAACGATTTTTCCGATAGATCTTAGGTTCGAGTAAAATCTGACTTATCAATTATGAAATTATGTATTCACTAATTTAGGTATGATGATATCATATGTTTTAATATCAAGAAAGTCTCTAAACTTACTGGTTTAGTCTTGAGTCAGTCGCAATATGTAAGAACCATGTGTTTTCCAGTAGGTATTCTGATTAGAGCGTGGAGGGGTGTGTTTTACTGTATTCCCTCTATGTATTAAATAAGTAGGCTCTAGAGGTGGAGACGTTTTTTAAACACTAAGTAGGTAATGATTCGGCACTTAAATTTCTAACTCAATTAAATTCAAATTTATTGATTTCCCATTCCTACCAATACCTAATAAAGACGAATACTAGTAAATTTTTTTAAAATAAGATTTAGTATCTTTGTATTGCGATCGACTGAAATTGTACCAGTTTCATTGTTATATTATATATATTTAAAACTATCTTCTGTGCCTGATTCTATTATTCGACGATGTGATTGTTAATTATATTATAGTAAATATATATTATTTGTTGTTACACTATGGGATGTGAGCAATTCACTCCCATTCAATTTACTCTGAATAATTTAAAGTCAAATTATAATTTTATATGATTTCTAAATCAAATAATATTGATGTATTGTTTTTATTCAAAAACGTGTCACGTTTTCAATTTGAAAATTCTTAATATGCAACATATTTTTGACCAAACACTTATTTAAATATATTATCTTGATATATAAGAAATCCTTTTATGAGGTCGAATTGTATGTGCTATTTTGAAAAGAAAGGTGTCACCTTAATTGCATTTTGTGGCCGCAGTTCATGATACGCACAATACTCATTGTGTTCGATTGTTTGTTACAAAACAAAGCTAAGTGAATTCGGCCTGAAAAAAGGATTCCTACTATAAATCCTCCATTTTCATGATCATGATTTCGGTGGCTTTACAGTAGGAATCGTTTTGAGACCGATTTCACTTCGCTTTGTTCTGACAAATGAGACCCAATGGGTATTCTGTGCATTATGAACTGCGGCCACAAACTACTCATGAAATATGGCAAGAGAAAATATGTTATAATAATCCGCTCTTTTGCCCATCCCCTGAATGTACTTGGGATTATACAATTTTACAGATGTCTTTCCACAGAACGTCAATTGACTTCTGACAAAACTTCGGAGAACTAATGTAACCTATTTTTAGAATAGCATATTTTTGGAAAGGGATGGCGGATTTTACAATTATTATGCTGCATTTAAACATTTATAGCAGTTGGGTTTTAGTAAAATCTTGAACTGTACTTTGGTATCAATATATTAATTGACAAAAGCTCGAGTAGGTTGTAAGTTTTGCTACATTAGTTGTAGTATAGTTATAAAATCTTTAACATAGTTTACTTTGTTAAAGTATTAATACATTAGTTTAAATGCTAAGGTAATGCCGCCTCGAGTTAATTAAAATGTTTGATACCACTTTTAAACTGCCTTATGTGTGATTGTAGTATGTAATGCATTGAATGCTTGATGTTTTAGAGTTTTTATTTGGCCGGGTGATGTTTAAAAAGGTTACGTCCTCACTATTTGAGTAAATGGCCTTTACAAAAACCGTATAAATTGTTGAACGATTTTTTACTCACGTTTTTGCCAATTCATCGTTTTCTGATTACAAAATTGAGACATAACTTTCCCAGAAATCGCCCGATTACTTAACCTTTTTGGAACCAATGTTTGATTATTCTGACTAAATGACATGTGGTTACTTAATTGTGTAATTAGACGTAAAATTTTGGCGCCATAAGGTTTTGTAAATTTCTATTGGTAAACTAACATCATATGAAATAATATATTAAACTTCAGAGAAGGGATTTCAAACAAGCTTTCTATAATTTGATGTAAGGCAGTATTTTATCAATAGTGTGTCATATTTCTTTTAATACTTTATTACTTAATATAAAATATATTGAAAGAAAATAGACATGCTATGAAGATGCATTTAAATTTTTTATCTTCAGAAATACGCGATAAACAAAATAATAGGTTGCAGAACGTGTGGCATGTTGGCTTTTTGGAATGAAAATAAAATAATTTGATTTTTATTGTGAATTTTTATTTCTTGTCCTAATTATCTATTATGAATTGATGTGGGACAAAATCCGTGGTAGGAGTTAAGTAATTAATTTCATATACATATTAAAATACATTTAACTGATCTCACATCTATAATTTTGTGCAGGTAATAATGCACACATTTATTTTCTTCACAAAAGAAGAAATGCAAACATAATCGTAGTCTGTCTGTACCCTTACCATGAGTTATCGTAACCGTACTCACCAGCGACTGCGTAAACGGTTTGTATGGAGAATAGTACAACGCCTCTAGCGGTGACTTTGTATAACTACAATTCTCCATACAAATCATTTACGCAGTCGCTGGCGATTACGGTCACTGTGTATACTCATTCATGGTAAGGGTACTGTCACTTTTTATTTTTAACAAGTACATACGAGTGCGAGAGTGACGCAACTTAGCTACGTCACATATATCGCGTGATAACACAGAATAGATATTAGTACAATTACAGAAGGCACACTACTTTGATCTTTACAAAAGCCGCTTTTTTTAAAGTCGTCGACCCTTCAAAGTCGTCGTCTCCAGCGCAAGCCAAACGGAGCGTTGAGGCTGTGTAATAACGGTGAAAATGAATTGGCTCACTTGCCGCGTCGACGCTAGCGAGGGTTATCAATGATTAAATAAAATAATAATGTATTGTCCATTTATTTCTTGCATTCAATATAAAGACCATCATAAGCCCGCAGGCATATGCTGTCTAATATTGATAACTAGGGACCACCCTGACTCCGCACGGGTGCAATGCTATATTATGCATCACTCTATGTATTAAAAAAAAACCACATCAAAATCCGTTGCGTAGTTTTAAAGATCTAAGCATAGGTACATAGGGGCAGATAGACAGGGAGCGACTTTGTTTTATAATATGTAGTGATGTTAATTGTCGACAATTTTGTTCTCAGCTGTTAGTATTTAGGTACTATGACGCAACGCAAGTCCTCTTCTATTTTTTTTTTTCTGACCAGCAAGATTGCGACAAGAATGTTTTGATAATATACTGGCGCTGTCGCACCCGACACCGATGCGATGAAAATCTGATTGATTCAGTGTGCAGTTATTAAATTCAGAATCAGAATAGTGTAATCAGGAGCGTCCTTCCTATCCCTACCCTTGCAGTCTTGTCAGCACCGAGGACTAAACTTAGCCAATTGTAATAAGCTCTTCCCTAGCTTACACTGAATTTGCGACTTTTTATTATAATTTGAAGATCGACGTTACACACAACAAGGTATGCTTCTCCAGATGGACTTTCGACGTCATCACGCTATGATTGGTTGGTTGTTTTTTTTTTTTGGGATTTTATGGCTTGGCTGCAGAGGCCTGTAAGTCAAATTGGTTCTGTTTTTTTTTTGGATTTAATAGTTGGTTCTTTCAATCTGTTTCTGTGTTGCCAGTAGCGTATCAATACTCCCCGATTCGCTTGTTAGCTGAATCTTCAATTTTAAAATAAATTATTACGACAAAATAAAATTTTGTCAGACCATTACAAATGTAGTGCGATATTTCTGTATTGACTATGTTTTACGACTGGCGGCATTCATTTTTTTTTTTGAATTAGGAATCGTACCTACTTACTTCTGATAGCACGGTAGCCACGGTAAGACTTAAGACAGCTATGGACCCTATATTAACTTTAAATTTCATACTCGTACTCACATTCATAAGTGAATTTCATTCGCAATTATAATTTTGTATTTCAAGGATAAAGTCTGAAGGAATATATTAGACCTAATTTTATTTGTGAAGGCATTTTTTTTTCGTCATCATAAAATACGTAAATATTTGTTTCATTTTCCATGTTTTCAGAAGTAAATTGGGTTCTATATTGATAGAATATCCAGTAATGACAAGAAGATACATAAAATCGTCAATTAAATGGAAAAAAGGAGTCTGTAATATTGTAAACATTTGATTTCATTTATAATTTTAGTCATTTAATGATCAGGATTGTTAATCACAATTAACCATGAAGGCAGTTTGGAATGAAATAAATGAATGAGTAACGTCGTAAATATCGGGTCCAGTCCCATAGCTCTCTCAAGTCTTGCCGTGCTATCAGAAGTCCGATGTCTACTTATAATTATTTTGTTATACCATACCATAATGCGTTAACGCCGGCAACTAATCAGTGACGTAGCAAGTCTCACTAGCCGCCAGCCATACCTTGTTTTCTTTTTCTTATACCATGGCCGTACCGAACTCTGCGTCGGCTGCGCACAGTGCGTACCTACTCGGGCGCGGTCGGTGAGAGCGTCACTTTTCCCTCATAATATACTTATTTGAAAATCTTTACGGTGCATCAGCGTATTTTGACCAGTGGTGTAAGCGTTTATTTATTTTGTAGTTTTTGGAGTTTACTCCTTAAGAATCGATTTTCATATATAAGCCCGGGGTATGAAAATTATGGGGTATAAAATCGAACGTATCTGCCGTGCTAATTTAAAAAGTCGTATCTCAGTATACGATCGGGGTAAAAATACGACTTCTTAATTTAGCAGGTTATGCGTTACGTTAAGCGTTATAGACTAAGATCCCTATATAAAATGACCTTCACCGAGATGTTTATTTCATGAAATGTATTTTAAATGTACTTAGCAACGGGAAAACATGGCTCCCGTTAGAGAAAATTAATATTAATTGTTCTCTGCCATTTCTTTATTTTAAATTACCACAAGAGGCTTAACAAATAACATAGACAAGAAACATATTCATAATTTCTCCGCGGAGACTGCGGCGGCGGCCGGCGGCCTACACGGCGCGTTGCTGCGCATGTGCGCATCGGGCAGCTTGACTGACAGTTGTCAATCTACAACAGCTGAGAAATGTATCGATTTTCATATATAAGCCCGGGGTACGAAAAATATGGGGTGTAAAATCGAACGTATCTGCCGTGCTAATTTAAAAAGTCGTATCTCAGTATACGATCGAGGTAAAAATACGACTTCGTAATTTAGCAGGTTATGCGTTAAGCGTTATAGACTAAGGTCCCGATATAAAATAACCTTCACCGAGATGTTTATTTGATGAAATGTATTTTATATTTAATTTAATATGTCAATAATTATATTGCATATGGGTTGCCTAACAAATTTTAGTCCAGGGTATGTTTAATTAATAATAAAAAAAAATGTTTTAATCATTTCACCGGTTTGATTAATATTAGATAAATTCTATACCAATCGAAAGTATGAAGCCTATAGAATATGCAAACGTTAGGTTGCCTATTCTTTTCCCGTCACAACTATTGGGTAGCCAGGTATAAACAGGTAAATCTATACCTACTAGCATTTTGCAAAGGTCTGATTGTTGAATTGAAATTAAATAAAATTAAAGATTATTTAATTATGAATTTATCTAATAATCAAATCGCTGAAATGTAAAAAAAATTTTTTTAATTTTAAATTAAACATACCCTGGACTAAAATTTGTTAGGCAACCCATATGCAATATATTTATTGACATTTTAAACTAAATATAAAATACATTTCATCACATAAACATCTCTGTGAAGGTCATTTTATATCGGGAGCTTAGTCTATAACGCTTAACGCATAACCTGCTAAATTAGGAAGTCGTATTTTTACCCCGATCGTATACTGAGATACGACTTTTTAAATAAGCACGGCAGATACGTTTCAAAAATATAAGTATTGCGAGGATTGACGTTTGGTTGTCAAAGGCGACGGTTGAAAATTTTATCAAATTTTATTTTATTTATAAGTTAATTCAGTTTTAGAGTCCTTTTCGCTGTTTTTGCGATGAGTGAGTCAAGTCGAGGTGTCGTAAGTGATACGTCACTTTTAGAATGTGGGCAGCGGGCAGTTCCGTCGTGGCTATCTGAAGTGGAGTTTGATAATAAGGCAGGGCCGAGTCAACCGGATATTGTATCGAACGCTGAGTCCATGACGGATGTGCGGCATACAGCGGTGAAGCGTGCTTGTGGTCTGAGCGACGAAAGCTGTGGTTGTAGTGATAGTTTTATCACAATAGGCAGGAAACCTAAACGCTTACGGGTTTTAGCAACCGCTAAAAAAAAAGTATTGCGATACTACGGTAGAAAGGTCGTATCTTTGTATGGATTTCATAGTAAGATACGGTTTTTTTTCCGTAGCACTGCAGACTGTAGTAACTAAACTAGCCGCTCGAAGGCGCTTTACATCACGCTTCCTTATTTAGTTACTACTCATGATCATGATCTCTCCAATTTGTTAAAAATTAATCGGAAGTAAATTTTTCTTGTAAAATATTGTAATTTTGCTGTATATTATACTCGTATATTAATATTATGTAAGTGCCTACCTTCTCGTTCTTGTTTGCAGCACCCAACAGGGTACATAATGTGATACTTAAACTATTTACTGATCATTATGTGCACTAAACGTATTGAGTATTGAGTATATATTTTATAATCGTTCTTAAGGCCAGGCGCGCACCACGATTTTAGTCGCGCGGTAATTTTGTCGCATAAATGCAAGATATGGGTTTATATGAGAGTGCGCGCACCACGATTTTCATAAACCCAGAAGTACGCTTATTTCTGCGACAAAATTATCGCGCGACTAAAAAAAACCGGGGGGTGCGCCTGGCCTGAAGAGTAAACTCCAGTCGTGCGTCGGAGCTGACACACACACTTTTTTGTTTTCAAGTTTTTGCTAATATTTTGCGTAAATCTCTATCATGTTACGAGTGTGATTGCTATCAGTGCATGAGTACTATCTAGTTATATGTGCAATTATAAACCACCGCTTCCCCCAGGAACTTTATGGGGCAATTTGTATGCCGAAACTTGGAGCGGTTTTTTTAAATACTTTATTTGTTATCGTAGCCGTAAGTTTTTATCTATTGCGTTTTTTAATAGTTTACTTGATGAATTCTTATAGCACGGGCTCCTCTCAGAATGTCGCTTCCAGGTCTGTGTCGCTGTTACTGGAGAATTCCGTACAGTGCCCACATTGCTCCCAGATTCGTTTCTTTAAAGGTCAGAAAGGACTTAATATACACATCAGTAGAACCCATGGCATTCGTGCTGGCGCAATTACGTCGCCACCAGCAGGGGCGTAGCGAGGTAAAATGGCACCCAGGGCACACGTTCAAACTGCGCCCCTCGGTAGATTATTTTACGTAAAAACAACCCTACACAGTTCCTTTTTTTTATTTTATCTTTAGACATGACTTGAACTATATCAAACCTGGTTAGATCACTACCTGCCACAGTAAGAAGACTTTCAATGGGAATACAAACCCACTAACGGGAATGCGCGCGCACCACAGTAGTGAGTAGGTCTCTCAGTAATTATTATCTAGTACATCCACAGTGTGTATCAGGAGCTAGATGAAGGTAGTTCTTTATAAGTAAGTACAGGTACAAGGTACAAATGGTGGGAGCATTACCTATTGAAAGAACAATTAGACGCTTTTTGAAAAATATAACTTTTTAAAGCGTTAACTTTTTTCTAAGTGACTTGCTAATCATCGGATTTAGCCTGGGCATATTGAAATCGCTAGCGTAGCGAGCGCGAAATTTTTTGTACCTAAATCGTTTTTTTGAGTCGCTTAATAGTTTTATCTGCTGTGTTACATTAGCCATTAATAAAAAGAATCGGCTGCCTCATTTATCATCAGACGAGTAGGTCTAACTCTATGATGTAAAAATACGTAAATAAATTATCACTACATAGTACAAAACAAAGTCGCTTTCTGCTGTCTGTCTCTCTGTCCCTATGCATAATAAGGTTTCTAATGAGTATGGTAGATAAGTTAGGTGGATAGGTAAATTTTCATGTATTTATATTAAATAACTCCTATTTTACATTTGTAAATAAAAAAATTACCTACCTACCTATTTCAGATCTCCACATAAAGCCCTTTTATTTAATATACTTACCTACATATCACAACACAAGCAAAATGTAAATTCGATTTTGGAGTTTTCTATAATAAACGTGACCGTAACACTTAAATTTCATTACTTTATTTACTTTGGACGTCCCTGTTCGGGTCACAGAGCTGCATTAAGTATGTCCCAAATTTCAACTTGATATCGGTCCAGTAGATTCCAAGCAAACGGCTGTGACAGACGAACAGACATACAGACAACCGAGCGATCCCATAAGGGTTCGGTTTTTCATTCGGAGGTACGAAACCATGCTTATAGCTTTTTCGTTTACGTTTTCGTACGTCTACGTTTTGTACCGTGAAGTTGGGTGATCCAAACGATTCAAAGGGAAAAGAACAGACAGATTTTTTTCCGGCGCGGCGCTCATCTCATGATATTCCCCCTAGAGAATGCGCCGAAACATAAAGCGCGGGAATCGCGGATGAATTTCAATGGTTTGATAGAGATTTAAGCCCGATTAACATTACGTAGTTACTTCAGATTTTTGAGAAGATTTTTTTACCACAAATTGATAAAGTTTTGTTTACCAGAAGTAGTTAATTAAGATAAAAATTGTGCAAAACATTACGTTATTCAAATATTTGAACGTTAAGAATTGTGTGGGACGATAATAGGGGAGCGGCGAAGCGGGCGGCCGTCCGGGGCGCTGCTGACTCCTAAAGGGCATTTCTTTAACCAAGTCTAGGGCGCCTAGAGCGTTACACAATGAAGGACTCACCCAGGGTGCCTGTATGGCTAAGGCTGGCCCTGACTATTAAATAACATCCAATCAACACTCAGTTCTCGCAGAAATGTATACTTAATAAAAAAAACTTTTATACTTATTTCCATTTTTGCAATTAATTTTTCAATAGGGTTTGAGTAGGTATATTTAATTTTTTGCGCCCCCCGCTGAATGGCGCCCAGGGCGCGTGCCCTAGCTGCCATACCCTCGCTACGCTACTGGCCACCAGGCAAACAATTCACAACCAAGTCAGATCAGGCCTTTTTCTGAAAAAATCAGTGAGCTTAAACATTCAATTCCAGTGGTCAAACGAATTCCTCGCAGCGCTCGAATTCAGGTTGCACAAAAAGTGTGACTACCTTTTCGTTCTTGTTTGCAGCGCCCAACAGGGTACATAATGTGATACTTAAACTATTTACTTTCACCTGTATAATCATTATGTGCAATAAACGTATTGAGTATTGAGTATATATTTTATAAACGTTCTTAAGGCCAGGCGCGCACCAAGATTTTAGTCGCACGATAATTTTGTCGCATAAATGCAAGATATGGGTTTATATGAGAGTGCGCGCACCACGATTTTCATAAACCCATAAGTACGCTTATTTCTGCGACAAAAAAGTGGTGCGCGCCTGGCCTGAAGAGTAAACTCCAGTCGTGCGTCGGAGCTGACACACACACTTTTTTTTTATAAGTTTCGGTCTCGAGTGAAGTTTGCCACATTCACATTCGTATATAATTTAACGGCCAATACACTAGGCCGAAGTACTCGTAAACTTTTTATATTTTGCCGCCGTTTTCTGTTATCACTCGTGCACTCTGTAAAACTAAAATCCACAGACCTACGGACTAAATTGACAAATGACTGACAGGTAAAATGATACCAGGAACAGCAAAATAAAAATAGTGAAGGGTATATGTCGATAACAATATATCGACAAGTTGTAAAGTACAAATAACAGACTAGTTTAAATCAAAAATATATATACTAGATTCAAATAAGAGGTACAAATTTTGGTTTGTTTCATTTTCGAGGTAGTGGATGGATAAAATGCGTTTTTACCCACTAGTTTTAAAGCATAAAAAGGTTTCCGAGCCTAAATATATAAATATTCTACTGTCGGACTTGGGTTGTCAGACTATATTACATATACAACAAACTTAACGGAAATAATTGAAAATCGCAATACAATTTACCTTTGCAACAGTCGGGGCCTCGTTTTTTTTCAAAAAACATATGCACTTTTTGACGTATTGCCGCAAGAGTAAATTTGTCCACCTTATCTTTGAACGTTAATTTTAGACCGGGTTTCAGAGGCGAAGTAAACTTCTCTTGTTCTTTGTATTCTTTCAAAACTTTAAAAACTGAACTTCTCGAAATACCAAGAATTTCGGATGTTTTCATGACACACTCGTTTTTATTGACATAAATGTCCTCTGGGATATCTTGTTCGTCCTGCAATCTGTCTACCATCTCATTATAAATATAAACGTAAACTCGATGAATCGTCTCTTTTTCAGTTTCACTAATAGATTTTTTTCTCCTTTTTGTCGGATGCGAACATTTTGATGAACATAGCTCTGGTCCCGAATCTTGCGAATCCATAATAACAAGTAACAATTTCAATAAACACTCGTAATAGCCATGATAACGTATATCGTTAGTTACATAAAAGTAGTTTGTAAACAGCGGTCAACTATTTCTGAAGATACCCGCTTTTTTTTGATAAAAAGATGGACCACATTGTTGGGAATTTCAAAATAAAGAATAATAATTTTATTAATTCATTTAATTAAATGTATGTATTTAATAAACTATCAATTATCATAAATATATAATTTTCATGTACATTATTGCTGGTTTGACATAAAATTTTTATCTCTAATTAGGGGTCTACAGACCTTTTGATCTGTCAAAATCACTGGAAAAAGTTGGTATATAGATTAGCCGATTAAATTGCCAATTTGATTGTCCCGTCTGGGTGGACCTTAAACCTACGATGTAACAATAATTTTAATATCGATGAGAACGACACTGGCCAAACTGTGGCAACAATTGTTCATACTTACTTGCATAGATTAGAGTGTACTCTTACTTGTCAATTTGGTAAGTAGGTCTGTGGATTTTACTTGGTTAGCGTTTTTTTTAAGACGCTACCATGACGCTACCAGACGGTTGGAAGAAAAGTACGGCCGATTTGATTAGGTCGTCCCTTAGCCCTGCAATTCGTTCCAGACCTTCCGATCCGATCCGATTTATCGGAAGTTTCCTAACAATTACACTACTACACATTATCCGATTTCATCCGATAAATCGGATCGCATCGGAAGGTCTGGAACAGGTTTTAGGGTCGGCCAATCCGATCGATTTAAGGGGACGGGTAATGCGAAACTAGCGCCACTTACGAATTTTTATTATATCTTCCAAACCAGATCAATTGTCAGTAATTGCAAGATATTAGGAGCTGGAAAAACACCTTTAGTGTTTATTAAATCATTATACACAATTTCTTGTTCTTTAGTTGTCTCCAAGAATTTTATGTTGTCTCTAAAAACTTGCCCAAAACTATTGTGGCCGCATTTGACGTGAATAAGTTTTGTAAGGTAAACTACAGTGAACAAATTGTATATAGTAATTTAATAAATAAAAAAGTGTGTGTGTCAGCTCCGACGCACGACTGGAGTTTACTCTTCAGGCCAGGCGCGCACCACGATTTTAGTCGCGCGATAATTTTGTCGCAGAAATAAGCGTACTTGTGGGTTTATGAAAATCGTGGTGCGCGCACTCTCATATAAACCCATATCTTGCATTTATGCGACAAAATTATCGCGTGACTAAAATCGTGGTGCGCGCCTGGCCTTAAGAACGATTATAAAATATATACTCAATACTCAATACGTTTATTGCACATAATGATTATACAGGTGGAAGTAAATAGTTTAAGTATCACATTATGTACCCTGTTGGGCGCTGCAAACAAGAACGAGAAGGTAGGCACTTACATAATATTAATATACGAGTATAATATACTTACAGCAAAATTACAATATTTTACAAGGAAAATTTACTTCCGATTCATTTTTAACAAATTGGAGAGATTATGAGTAGTAACTAAATAAGGAAGCGTGATGCAAAGCGCCCTCGAGCGGCTAGTTTAGTTACTACAGTCTGCAGTGCTACGGAAAAAACCGTATGTATCTTACTATGAAATCCATACAAAGATACGAACTTTCTACCGTAGTATCGCAATACTTATATTTTGGACCAAAAACCACGTGAAGTTGGCTATCTATTACCAATAATACACTCTTATCTATGGCCGGGAGGCCCGGGAGCGCTTAGTTTGTCTCCCTTCCACTATACCGAAACCCCTCTTGGGCTCTCTCTCGCACATAATAGTATAGGATCCCGATATAAAACGACCTTCACCGAGACGTTTATTTGATGAAATGTATTTTATATTCAGTTTAATATGTCAATAGATATATTGCATATGGGTTGCCTTACAAATTTTAGTCGCACTTTTCAAGAAAAAAAAATATAAAACATATTATTGTATTATATTATCACTAAACCTTTCACTAGCAAGTTGGTAATAATTGATTGATTCAGTAAGTAGAAATAACCGGCTGTTTTTTAAAATTACCTCGGGTCATCTAAGTCACTAAATACCAAAGGGCCCTGCTAGAAGGACAAAATCTTCGAACGCGTATTTCTTAAAAACTATTCATATCTAGGGTGTAGTGAAAAGTTATTTGGGAGGTAGAAATAAGAGGCTCCATGAATAGTAATTAATTTAGCCTGTAAACTTACAATTAACAAAGGGCCCCGCTGGCACAGAACAATTTTTTTTCATTAATTTGCAAAGGTAGAAATTTTAAAGTACATAAATCGACAGGTAGAAATATATACCAACTCGATTATTTAGGTCCTAAACCATAATTACATGGGGTCCCGCTGCATATACGTATATTCTAACTAGTGCAAAATCTGTTTGTTTTTAATGTAAAACACATTAGGTTCTTAGCTTCATTGAAGAAAGTTATTATTATATGTGTGTTTAGTAATATCATGTCAATTTACTTATTTGTTGTTTCCTTACAAATTAAAGGAAAAATATACCTAATGTTTTATTATGTTTGATTCCAGATAATTGAAAAATGACTACTATTATCAAACCTGGTTTCCAAAGCATCGGTCACAACATAAGGTTTCAGCCTCAAACCGAGAGTAAAGGGAACCTGTTACTTTTGTCACATCAATAAACAAACAATAAACATTTACAAATTTTAAGTAATTCTACATTTTATATTTTTGAAATATAATATTATTATTGCACTATTAGTAAAAATATTTTTCAGTTTTAGTACATTACGGCAGAGACCAGTAAGTAAGCCATACTGGCCGAGTAGGAATTAGACGGACCGAGCCGTAGGCGAGGTCCGGATATAATACGAGGCCAGGATGGCTCTTACGGTCGAAGCAAGTATAGTGCTTTTCTCAAAAATTAAACAAGAAAATTAGATTAAAATTATATTTTATAGGTGACATTCATATTCGGCCATTTTCCAATGAATATTTTTGTTATATCCCAGTTTTATTATTACACATTGTGATATTCGTCGTCGCAGGCACCATTAACTCCCATGATAACAACCTATAACAAAAATAATTATGAGTTTATACTTGGATAAAAGATATAGTTACATCGTTATCAAATAGTGGCAGCATTTATTTACCTTCATCGCCAAACTGTTTATCATCTAGAGCTTGATTTAAGAACTTTTCTATATTTTGCTGCTGAATATTTGTGATTTCTTTCCTTTGTAGCCATCCGATTGTCTCAGAAAGATTGTTGAAATATTCTGACCTTATCACACATTATCTGACTTTTCTTCCTTCCATTTAATGAATCTCTTGTATTTTTTATATCTCCTTGGATTTAGTCGGAAGTAAATTATTTTAGCTAACTCTGCCTCCGCTTTTAAGCATGGAGGAGTGCCGTCTATTCGGAATCAGACTCGTCTGAACTCATTTTTGCTGAATTATTGTAATAGATCACATAAACAAATTTGAAATTTTTGTCTTTTAATTTAAATCCCGCCTTAATTTCTTTTTTTATAAATACTGCGCTTAATTATTTGCACTGTCTTACAAATCTAAGTCTTAAAGATAAAATTTAATTATTGTTATACATTGTTGTATTTTCTAATTATTTTTCATATCATAAAGCTTACCTTCAATTTTAACTCCGAGGTTTTTTCGAAACGACACAAGAAAGGAAAGAATTCCGAAATATCATTGTCAATTTACACAGCACAATTATGAACTAAACGCTGCATACAAACTTCCGCACTAAACCTTGTCGCTACTTTTTTTTTTAAATATGCATCTTGAGTTACGTTTATACTGCCAATAGTACTAACCTCTTTTTATTTTACATTTGCTCTTAGTGTAAATTGCAAGTGTGTACTGCAACGTTGTCTCTTTCTATTTAATCTATGAAAAAGGGACGCCACTTTTTAATTTCTACAATTTGCTCTCGCACTGTACTTATAATTAAAACAATTTGTGGAATGCATCCTTTTTACATTTATATACGACCTCATCGCCTTCACATCCTTAGTTTTTTTATAGGTCGGTGACGATGTAAATCGTGTTTCGATATTTTAAATATCTTGATACGTAATAGGAATTACATACTTACTTACTGGACAAATATTTATTCCAAATTTAAAATCTCGCTGTTTACTGGACACTTCCAAAACGTCTTCGGTATGTTCCACTTACTGTAGTCTATCTAGCGATGGTAAGGCAACGTTACATGCAATTTTTGAGAAAAATACACTTACTTTATTCTTCTAACAGCAGCGATCCATTTCATTTCTGATCATGTTTCCAACTCGGTGTAGAAAGCGATAAAATTTGCAATTTCGTCCTGTATTATTGCAGATTACCACACAACACCTATCGTGACCCATTTTATTTCAGTTTATTATTTTATAGCAGAAAATGTAAGCATTATAACTGAAAAGTATGACGTTTGACAGAAACAGAGCGATAAGTTACCGCTTTTGGCCACATCAAGCCTCAGAATAATAATTAGTTATTATTCTGAGCATCAAGCGGTACGATCATTTTCGCTTTCCCCACATGACCTCTGCACCCGGCCACCGTAGAATAAGAAACCCGCTCCAGACCTTCCGATCCGATCCGACTTATCGGATCGGATCGGAAGGTCTGGAGCGGGTTTAAGATTTCAGTCAATCCACAGGCAACACAGGATTCACGGGAAGAATGAGTATAATAATTATCTTACTTTATAATAATTTTATTCATAAAATTAAATCAAGATGTAAACGATACACACATTTATATAAAAAATATAGTGGTATTTATTTATTAAACCAGTTAATATGACCAAAAGAGTTGCATGTCCAAACAGAAAAATAAATAACAATAAGACTAAAAACCGCAATAAAAGACTTCTACCAAACAAGGATTAAACGAATATTGCCTTTGATACTATGTAGTTATACACTTATACTTGATATTAGTTAGTTATACAAACAAAATTGTATAATCGATAACATATCGATATTCAAGTAGTCTACTCAAACACGCATATCTTTCGAAAAGTGTTTGAAAGTCGTTGTAATCTGTGGGCGGCCCGCCATTTTCTTTTCCTTCACAACTCAACTCAACTCACGTTCATTTCCGGTTACGCGACCTACACGTGCTATCGGAGAGTGCAATTTAGAAAATATTACAGTGGTTTAAATGATTAACCGATACAATACACCAAGTTTTTAGAGTGAATTGAGTGTATACATATATTGTGCAGTAGTGTTTTAGTGAATCTACACGTAAGTTCTTTATTTAAGATGTTAAAATATATGGGGCAGCCACGCTCGCCGCCATATTGTATTGTATGATTTGGCGATTTCTTATCGTATCGTGGTACTTCGCATTATTGATCGTTAGCATTGAATTGAGTTCGTTACCTAATAGTCCACATACTTAATTCTTGTATTTTATCAATGTGATTGCGGGGAAGTATCTTAAAAGTAATATAGTAAGCGTACCGATAAGGTTGGTGGCGGTACGCAGATTGCGGCCTAGATTTCTTGCAAATTTATTTGGCAAGCCATTAACACGGGTAATAAAGAATCGTGTCTATAGGGCATATAGTTTTAATAGTAACATTAACATGTATGTAATAGTCTACTTTCATTAGACGCAAATTGCTTGTTTATAAATAAAATGTAACCGGTAGCTAGAATGGCGCTAACTCTGCATTTTTCTTCAGAAATGGTGGGCTCAAGAGTTTACGTTGGCGGTCTGCCGTTCGGCGTCAGGGACAGAGATTTGGAGAAATTTTTCAAAGGTTTTGGGAGGATCCGGGACATCCTCATCAAAAATGGATATGGTTTTGTGGTAAGTTCCAGCATGTTGATAAACTATGAGGTTATGTTATCTCTATTATAGATTAATAAGACGAACACTGCAATAAAAACGCTTATCTTATCGCCGACACTCAGCTTACGTGTCACGTGGGCTCGTATTGTAAGAGATTGAGACAATGCTAAATACTGAATGGTGTATTTAGATGTATAACTTCTGCAAGTATTATACTGAATGACACCTAAAGATAGGCATTACATTTTACAGTGTACAGTGTTTATTTGAAATGTTTATTACACTTTATATTTAAAACGGTAGTGAGATCCATACTTATCATGTTATTTATTGGTTAACATAAATCTTATCAAAACACACGACAATTATTTACTATGCTTTGAAGTGTCTTATTGTCCGTTTACCTAATAAATTTTATTGGGTCAGAGTATAGCAAAGGGGGCCCTATTTTTAGGACTTAGAAAAATTTTGATTTTTTTTTGCTGTTTTTGGGCTTAAATTAGATTGAATCTTGTAGATTACGCTAAAAAAAACATATTTTGTTCTTTAAACTTTTTCACTCAGAGTAATATTTACCGAGATAAAGGGGTTAAAAAAAAAACTTTAAATTTTTCGCATTTTCAGGCTTAAATTAGATTTTAAGGTCGTTCGAATATGTATTTGCAAAACTGTTTTACGGGATATAAAAAAAAAAACTAACCTAACCTAACCCGGCCGAGTCGGATCTTAGTGTGCAGTGCGAGGATAATTAGTGTGCAAGTCAGTATTTGGCAAGGCCCATTTTCAGCAAGCAGTTTTACCTTAAAACCTCAATATCTCGGTAATTATTAAGTTTAGAGAAAAGTTGCCCATACAAAACATGCTTATTTTAGCGTCATCTATACGATAGCATCATGAAAAATAAGTGTTATAATGACATACCACAATCAAAATTTTTAATAATCGTCCCGCGCCCCTTTGAACCCTAATATCTCGGTAAATATCGATCTGAGAGAAAAAGTTTAAAGAATAAAATATGCTTATTTAAGCGTAATATACAAGATTCAATCTAATTTAAGCCCAAACAAACAAAAAAAAAATTTGGTCGTAAATTTTCTGTCCTAAAAATAGGGCCCCCTTTGCTATACCCCAACCTTTTATTGTTATTGACATAAATAACAATATCAAAATGCACCTGCACTGGTACAGTCCGTGAGTTCTCAAGATTGGGATTCGGGTTTGAATGAAAACTGAGGGTTTTCTTATCTGGATCACATAAGAGTGAGCGAGACAGGTATAAAACTCGAATCACATTCATTTACACATTTACACTATTTAAATTTGGTACCAATTACTGTCCCGTCAGATGTCTCAACTCTTGATTTGTTTTGAACATTGTACTTGTCTCACAATATCATCTTGTTTTAATTTGCAGGAATTTGAAGACCATAGAGATGCTGATGACGCTGTGTATGAACTCAATGGCAAAGAGTTGCTTGGTGAAAGGTAAGGATTAACATTATGGAGATATATAAAGATACTGATAAATATTTGCATAATTTAATGAATTTCAATTTGTCTATAAAACAGTATCATTATTAAAAAAAATTTAATAAATTAATCTGTATAGTAATAATTGATTTATTATTTTATAATTAATTTTCTTTATCAGCCGGCTCCACACTACAAGATTTGTATGGAGAACTGATATTTGGTGTTAAATTTTGTATGGAAGGTTGAAGACCCTGTATGTTGTGAATGGCGCTCAACATGGTCATTTTCGTTTTTAACTTTTATTTATATTGATGATATGTTATCCTTCACATTTTGGTTCAATTTATTTCCTGCAGAGGAATGACAAGTGAATAAATGTTGGAATATGATAGTGATAACATCAAACTAAAACTGGAATGAATATGAGTAAATGGGTAATTTACTTCCTACAAGTCCTTCTCACTCCTGTAACACTCAAGCAAAGTATTGAAAATACAATCAGTATAATAAAATCATCATTACGAGCCGGTGAGTGTCAGTGGCAGAGTTGTGGACGCATGTGGACGGTCAGTTGATGATTGGCTGAGCGGGGCGGGGCAGTGCTAACATGGACGGATGCCCTCAGGGTGGTGGTGGAGCCGGCGCGAGGCATCGACCGCAGCGCTGATCGAAACCGGCGCGACCGCCACTACGAGCGCGACCGCGGGCGCGGCTCGCGGTACGAGTGAGTGTCACCGCTATGTTGTAGGGTGACGGTGGAGCGTGCGCGGGGCATGCCGCGCGGGTCGGACCGCTGGCGCAGCCGCGACCAGCCGCCGCCGCCGCGCCGCCCGCCGCCGCGCCGGGACGCGTCTGTATTGCACGCACGAAAAAACGCAGAGTAGATACATTTATTTGTT
This sequence comes from Apotomis capreana, assembly GCA_947623375.1. Taxonomy (NCBI): domain Eukaryota; kingdom Metazoa; phylum Arthropoda; class Insecta; order Lepidoptera; family Tortricidae; genus Apotomis; species Apotomis capreana. The sequence goes on along the minus strand of OX392499.1, from coordinate 31,664,507 downwards.
TTTGCACGTGAGCGTATGCCTTGTATATTAGCGCCGTATATGTTGCGAGACACCCCCGAACATGTATATAATAATATCATATTTCTAGAACTACCCCTTTCTGCAAATAGATAAAACATGATTGTACTGTCATCACACTTAACATTTTATAGAATTATGTTGCAGTCAGATGGAAGAAAATAGTTCTAAACCCAGCCTTAGTGTTGTGCTCTCTTTATCTCAGTGATAGATCATTTCTTAATTTGATGGTAGAGGTACAAATAAAATAAAAAATGCAAAACGCACTATTAATGGGTGGCCTTGCTTGGTAGTCAGGCTTTGACTAAACAGCTAAATTCTGAATGTACAAGACATCTATCTCACTGTAATATGCAATTATAAATAAATCTATCACTTGCTGTCCTCACTACCAATTTTACTTGCACAAACACAACATGTCGAGACACAATTTTCCTATCTCATTATTTAGTCTTGAAATAAAAACTGCCTAAGTTAACATTATCACAGCTTGAAAATGCCTATTACTTCCTCACTAATAATTTGATGTACTGAGTATTGGAAATTTGTGTCTCTACCTTCCTCCTAGCGGTTTAATTGTACCTGACCTAATTTGGCTTTATTGCTACATTTTAGTTTCTACTTCAAATGGGTGGTACATTTGAACGCTTTGTTATTTTAACTTTGATGTGATTTGCAATAGAAAATAGTAAGCACAACAATTTTACTACTACAAAAATTATACTTGTTGTTTTGTGTATAGCGCTTACCAAATCTGATAGGCGCTCATTTTAATTTGACAGAAATAGGTGCGTGCAACCATTACAACATTACAGATTTGGAATGCGAAACAATATTATTTTATTTTGCAACTCATGTTCAAGGTCTGCCCTGTGGTTTTCCCGTATGTTATATGTGTACATAATCTTAATCTGTCTTTAATGGTATTGGATTATTGCTTTTTGATAATTAGTTAACCTATAAATACAAGTAATGAGTTTATTAACTACCGTGGAATGGATATTAATCAATATAATCAATTATTGTAGCTTAATTATACTAAACGATTTACTTTCATATTGTAAAACTGGTCAAAAGGGCAAGGGAAATGTTGAATATCCTCATCAGTAACATGAACACTTCTTAGTGTGTGTGTGTTAATCACTATGCATCGGATTTTAGAGAGCTATGGATTCGATGTTAACATTAAAATACACTTCATACTCATACTCAAAAGTGTATTTAATTCGTAATTTTAATTTTATAGTCAAGGACAAAATCAGAAAAATATACAAATACCTGATTTGTGCGGGCATTTATTTTTCGTCATAAAATACGTAAATATTTGCGACTTTTTACATGATTTTTGGAGTACATTGGGTTCTATATTGATCGAACAGCCAGCTATGGCTAGAAAATGCGAGAATTCGACAATTCATATACTTAGTTAGTTTGTAGTATTGCAAAAAAATAATTAAAATTGTAATTTAATGCTTGTTGACCATAAACGCAGTTTGGAATAAGTATGAGTATGAATTGTATTTTAATTAAGCCTTATCGTGCTATCAGAAATCCGATGCCTATTAATCACTTCCTTAAAAATTATTTTACTTTACAGATTTAAAACAAATTTGTGAGTAACAATACTGTCAATACTGTCCCTAAATTTAACTAATATTTTATAATTTCATGGAAGGATAGTTCTAAGAGAATACACGTACATCGATTACACGTAGTTACCAAACGTAATTATGTCCAAGTTGGGACAGCATTTAATAAGTACCCTCTTTAGGTATTAAAATTAATTTTACGCCCGCATTGCTTTCGACTTAAACCAAGTAATATATATTATAATCATCACTGAAAAGTCTATGCATAAAATGTAGGTAGGAATTATTTACTCAAAATCATCCACAGCTCATTAAACCCCATATTATTCCCAAAATCAAAACAATATCGGTTTTCAATTAAATTTCCTCCATTATGATTATCGACGCTGGATAGGAGAAATTATCTAAGCGACATTTTTGGGGATATTGTATATACACACCGTTGGAATCGGCAAATTTTTCTGCATCGAATGGGCTGGGTCTCGTATCCATCTGACAACTTTTGTGTCGCTTATCCCGTCGGTGATTTAGAGAATCTTTATATTTTTTTTTCTACTAAACGACTTGGTTTTTGACACCTTTTTGCAAAATGGAGATTAGATAAAATGTTTTTTTTTTTTTCCAAAGTAGCCTTATAGCTTTTTACTTATTTGTCAGAACAGATTAAACTTAACTTGGATAATTTTGCTTTATTGCAACTAACCTTGCACTTGTTGGTTAACTGTTTTACCTGATCGTAAAATATATCTTAATGTCGTTTGAGACATTTTACCTTTATAATAAATTGTCTTTATAATAAAATTAACATAGTTAGATAAAATTACCTGATTGTCGTATCTTAACTATTGGCGTTTATCCAAATTTACCTGCTTTGATAGTATGAAACCATTGTCGATTATCCTTTTTTACCCGAAATTACTTTGAACGACTACTGTCGCTTATCCCAAATTGCTTGATTGAAAATTGAGTCATATTTGTCGCATAGAATGTACCAAAAAAACAAAATATTTTTGTAAAATTGGTAGTTAGACTACTTTACTGGTCCTGTTTTATAAAATATTACACATTTAGTAGTAATTCAATATATTAGACGACGCGTTTGGCTCGGTTTGTAGACACCTGCCTACTGAGCCGGCGGTCCCGGATTCGAATCCCAGCCAGGGCAAATATTTGTGTGATGAACTCGAATATTTGTGCTTGGGTCATGGTTCTATGTATTTAAGTATTATATTTATGTATATAAGTACGTATATCGTCGTCTAGTACCCATAACACAAGCCTTCTTGAGCTTAATTTGGGACTAGATGGATTTGTGTGAGGTTGTCCGATATTTTTTTATTTATTATTTAATGGGTCTTACGAAACGTCGCCTATGCCGCACGGAGTGGTAGGTAACTTTAAGTTTGACGTTAATTAATTACGAGTTTTGTTATTCATATGTAGTTTAATTTAATTTTGTTGCTTTAAAGTAAAAATAAAAAACAAGGACGTATTTAGGAGTGATTGACCTGTACTTTGATAAACTTGAAACTTAACACGTATTTCGTGATTTAAAATCTTTTATGATTACAGAGTGACTGCAGTCTGTAGAACTCTTCAGTTGTTCTCGTTAGTCATAGATTTCAGCAGATCACATCTGTACATTGATAAAATTGAAATTTCACGTATTTTCTGATGAACAAATCTTCATTAGCATCAAGTGTCAAAAGTAGGTACGAATATAATCAGTTTTCATTAGTTTTGACTCATAGCTATCGTTTGATACAATACGATGGCCTGGAACTCCTGGAAATCTTTAGCATTTCTAAGGCATTTTTGTCACGTAGTTGGAACATAATTTCTTTGTCTTAGAGAACTTTAAATGTCATTTCATTAATTTTAATTTTTGAAAATAAATGTTTTCCTCTAATAAAAACATTAATCATGAGGTTTCATTGTACCATAAATAGCTTTCCATGTTTGAAATATTTCCTCCAAAGGCGATTAGATGATTTTTCTTGATTTATTTCTTGCTGATTTATGCACATATACATATTTACCTGACTTTAAAATGAGCATCGTATGTACATAGATATTTTTTTACTGTGTCGATTGTTATGTAAAATTTAAATTAGACTCTTTTACCTGACTGAGAGCGCTGGTCGCGGGTTCGAACCCGGCCCGTACCAATGAGTTTTTCGGAACTTATGTACGGAATGTCATTTGATATTTACCACTCGCTTTTCGGTGAAGGAAAACATCGTGAGGAAACCACCTAAGACCAAATAAGGCCTAGTTTCCCCTCTGGGTTGGAAGGTCAGATGGCAGTCGCTTGCGTAAAAACTAGTGCCTACGCCACATCTTGGGATTTTAGGTAGCCAACCCCAAAAAAATGGGACAAAGGCTAGGAGGATGATTATGACTCTTTTACCTGACTAATTTCTCGTGAAACGTGTCGTTTAGATAATTTTACCTAATTCTATTTCGACGACCATTTTGCGTAAGTGACGCTAAATCCTAAAATATCCCATTAATAGGTAAAATAACAAAGGCAACATGTAGAAAACATGATATTGTTTATATAAAATGGTTCATTTTAAAAATTGGTCCACAGTTTTTTTTTTTTTTTTTTTTCGGAAAAGTTCGTAGTTTTTTGGCTCTCCTGTAAAGTTAGCTCCATGTCGCTTGGATAATTTCGCCTTTCCAGCGTCGTTATGAATTACTTTCCAAACATTAATCTTTGAAATCATATTGGTTTATATTACAAACTGCAACATGTGCTTCTAGATGAGCTTAACCGTAAACAAAATTTAAAAATCTTATTTGATTTTTTCATTTTTGTTTACAGCACTGACAATTACAGATACGGGCCGCCAACGAGGACGGAGTACCGGCTAGTCGTCGAAAATCTGTCTAGCCGCATTAGCTGGCAGGTAAGCAACCTACGCGGAAACAAGAGTGGGCCATCATCATCCCATCACCTCTCACCCAGGCTCTGGACTCATGGCGCTTGAGGGTCATCAACACGAGGGCAGGGCATTACCTCACCGACACGTTTAAACTGTATGCAACTACTCGCAAGGACGGGGACTGGACGGAACACAAAGGCGGCTCACATTCACGACGATGCTAACTGGACAATCGTTCATGGACTGGAGATCTGACGTATGTGTATTGAAGAAGATACCAAAGATGACGAAATTTTTGACGATGGAACAAATGGATATTGACCGATGGAGAAAATCAACCAGGAATGAAGACTACGCAGACTACTCACAAATACAACAGAAGGTGACAATCGTCAAATTGAAGGAAGACAACGGAATCGGGATCTCGTAAATGTAATGGACCACAAACTTCATTCGAAAACTCACTATATTTTGCTTAACGAAAACAGCAGCGCTAAAATCAATTGTAAAGTAGTAGTTGACCTATTTATTTATTTTTTTGTATTCACACATCTGTTTTAATTAGTCAAATAGAGACAGCTATAATTCTACATTTTCATAAAAGTATTTCTCTATCTGTAACTAACTTTACACCTTACAAACTTACGAGCTTATAGATAATTTTTAAAAACAACAGAAGGTGGCGTTTCGTGCCCTGAGCCCTCGATGTAGTGCCGTGTGAGATGTGGTCTGAGGCGATGTATGAGGGTATGGTCCGGCCGCTCCTGCCGGACGAGGCGAGACGAGACGATGACGTGCCCTGGCCGCCGCAGCCTGCCTCGACCGCCGCCTCGCCCCCCGCAGCGTGCCTCGCAAGGTAAACTCGACCACGGGGGGCACACACAGGAGCCGCTCTCGTTATGTGCATACTCCCATTTACAATCATTTTATATTTCATTATTATAATTTAAGTTTACATTCGACAGTTCACGGTAAGGCCGCATCGACGTTGATACAAAATTATATCGATTGATGTGGATAATCATTTGAGCGATCGTCTTAACTTTCTGACAATAATCTTGCTTGAACAAGTTTTCGTATTTGGAATTTCCTGTGAGGTGCATTGTTTATGTGAATCGTGGAGTGATGAGTCTAGAGAGAGACCCCGAGACCCTACTGTGGAATACCGGACAAATCTGTGGATTATTCGCGGCATACAATGGAGTGGACTTTACCGCATCAATGGACTGGCGGATGGAGCGATACTAATGCCAATTTGATGGATGGATTTGATATTTAGCGTGTTAGTTGCGGGCAGTGATGACGTTTACACCTACTGATGGAATACTAGACCAATATCTGAGGAACGTTGACCAAAAATTGCGTGATTTGCCTGACCAATGCAGAACAAGGACTTGCCTGACCAATGCAGAACGAGGACTTTCCTGACCTATGCAGCGCGTGGAACGATGGAAGAGGATACTTGGATTCTTGGAAATGGAACCTCCAAACACTAAACAATTTACCAATTGGTAACCAAATACGAAAACATTGTTTCCGACGTATTTTTATTATTTCCATTTTTGTTCATCTTTATTTTGTAACACATTCAGTGAACAATAGGGCACTAGGTTTCATTTATAAGCTATTTGCATGTTGTACTTTTCCCAAAGATAGTCCCTAAGTTCATCTTTGAGTTTATTATGATGATATCGTATTTTTACCATCTTTCGGGGCTGAAAACCTTGATGTAAATTTTTCACCTGAGGACTTCTTTTGGAAAAGTAATTCAAATTTATGTGAAGGCGTAATTAACATGTTCCTTTGGTTGTCAGGACTTGAAGGATTACATGCGTCAGGCTGGGGAAGTGACCTATGCTGACGCCCATAAGCAGCATAGGAACGAGGGGTAAGAGTCTTACTTTAGCTCGCGCGGTAGAACGTTGAGATGTTTCAACAGACCTCTATAATCTACTACTTTTTTATGATTTAACTTGGGGATTCCGTCATCTATGGTCCAACGATGCAAATTATTTTATTATCTGAGAAAATACGTTATTATCATAGCCCCCCGCCTTTGACAAAAGAGAAAATTTTACAAGTATGTCAGTCTTCTTGTGTCTTAATATATTAAAACAACAGTAGACAAAAAAGTGTAAACTACAACTAATCAAAATATAACCGCTTTATGATGAGACTATACATTTTACCATCTTTCGGGGCTGAAAACCTTGATGCTAAAAACTTATCTGAGTACAACCGTCACAAGAAAAAGTTGGCGTAGTAAGAACCCATCCTCATAGCATCTCCTTTCCAGCGTGGTGGAATTCGCGACGCACTCGGACATGCGCGCCGCCATCGAGAAACTGGACAACACGGAGCTGAACGGACGCCGCATCCGTCTGGTGGAGGACCGCCGCTCCTCGCGGCGCCGCACGCGCTCCTCTTCCAGCCGCTCCAGGAGTCGGTCGCGCACACGCCGCAGCCGATCGCGCTCTAGGTAAGAAATAAACACAGGAATATGTTATGGCGATTTCTTAATGAACTGTTAGCCTGAATGAGTTATTTATTCGGAACCGTCTTGCCTGCTAACCCACCGCTAAACAGCAATGTTCGCATTGTTGTGTTCCGGTGTGGGCGTAAGATAGCCGGTGAAATTACTAGCATAGAGGCATTCTATCTTCGTCCTCCGGGTAGGCAAGCACTTGTGACTCTTCTGGTGTTGCAGGTGTTTATGGGCGACGGTAATCGCTTTCCATCAGGCGATACGTTTGCTCGTTTGCCACCTATGACACAAAAAAAAAAAAAAAAAAACACGTTGAACATGGCAAACTTTTTTATTCTGTAGCTGTGGAAGAACGTTGTGTGTTTCAAAATTAAAAAAAAAAAAAAAACTATTTAGTAATATCATATCCCCATTATTGGGGGGAATGTTAGGGCCTCATCGATGATTACATCTTTTTTCAAAGCCGAGAACATGAATATTCACGACAGATTATATAGTTAAAAAAGCTATTGTGTTTATGTTTGTGATGATACTATACATTTTACCATCTTTCGGGGCAGAAAAGCCTTGTTGATAACCTTAACTCTGACTGTACAATGTATTTCACCTCTTAATGTCTCTGTTCGAGTTCCGTGTTCTGAATACTGCATGTTGCAGGGCCGGCCGCAGCCGCTCCCGTTCCAAGTCCAAGTCCAAGTCCAAAGGCAAGAGCAAGAGCCCAGCGGCCAAGTCGCGCTCCCGATCACGTTCCAAGTGAGTATCCAATTTCATTGCCATGACAACTCGACTCGACGGTGATGGAACACCACAATGATGGTGATCAGTCATGATCTTTCGATATCAGGATCAGTTGGATGAATTGAAGTAAATGTATAGTTTTATTTAATCTTTGTGTAGGTAAAATAAAGCCTGCATATTTGGCTTCTAGATAATATAAAGTAATATGCTGTTTCACCCTTCCCATATTATGTTATTTCTTTGCAAACGCGTATTAGCTCTTGCATGGATGTTAAAATCTTAAATATATGTACAGCCAAGGAAATTGAAACATGTACCATTTTCACTCTTCTCACAATGACAATAAGGGTCAAAAAGATACGCATTTCAGGTTCCTTTACTTTACATAAATTCGTAATAATATGATGCATGGTCCTTGTTAAATTAACCTAGTATTCATTTGGCTAGGTGTGTTATTACTTGTGCTGAGCAAAATTTAAAAACGTAAGTACTTCGCGTACTCAATTGTGTTTGTATCTTAATATGTACTTGGGTTTAGAATCTTGTACTGCGTATTTAGTTTTATGAGTAATTGTATTATATATTTCTTTACTTTGTTGACAATAATATTATTAGCTAAGATTTTATTGCTCCATTACACTATCCGGGATACATCGTATAATACTCCATGTGTCAACATTTTGTCTATTTATTTTTATGATGTACACGAGATTCTGTGGCCTAACGAAACAGCTTTTGCAAAATGTTGACACATCGTTAACCGTAGCAGTAGATCTGAACTAAACCCCATACTATTACTATTGTGCGCGATGGCATCGCTTAGGGATCGCAGCCGTTCGAAGTCGCGCTCGCACTCGCCGCGCCGCGCCGACCGCCGCTCCGGCTCGCGCAGGTCCGACAGGAAGTCTCAGGATCGCAATGGACACCAGTCTAAGTCCCGGTCACCCAGCAAATCCAAGTGAGTTCACGTGTGCTTTCAATCCCGCTGACGGCTGTGGTATTGCTGAAATTGTTTTACTGAGCGAAAAACCAGAATTGTTTTTTTTTTGGTAACAATAATAATAATCTCAACAGAAATAACATTTTTCTTTCGGAATATAATAATTTCAGTAAACAATTAGCATAGCCGTCAGCATTTTGTAAATAATTAACAATGCATTTATTAAATAAAATTAAAAGTCAAACCACGTTGATAGCACAATTTTCTAATAATTTAACTCGTTCCGTGTTTTCCTGCATCACGAAGAAAACCGGAGGCGAAGGCGGCGAGGTGAGCCGTTGTATTGCTTACTTTATTTTTATAGTGCTTGCTTTTTGTTTTACTGGTATACTTAAATCAATTATCTAGCTTTGTATATATAATACCTATGCAGTATTGTTAAGTTACAGAAACGTTCATTAAATGGAATTCAAAAGTGAATATTGGCTAAACATATTGCTGCTTCATAGCAAAATGCCTACCATAAATTTTTGCATCTTGGCAAACCAGAAACTGACGACAAGTGCCCTATACTATACATACATACATCGGCGCTAATATAATGAACGTTTGTATTACATAAATATGAAATTATTATATTTAGTTGTGTGTGCTTTATCGTTGGTTTATTCTTTAATCGCAGTATTTTAAACTCTGTCCGCATAATTAAGAATAGGTATTTACTGTTGTTTTGCAAATCGATTTCACATGAAATGAATCACGAATGTCAATTACATATTCCGAATAAAGTATAGTCTGTGAGCTCTAGATTGGGATTCGGGTTTTGGTGAAATCAGAGTGTTTCTTATCTCGATCCCATAAGAGCGAGCGAGACACTTATAAAACTCGAATCGCATTCTGTCAGCTCACGTATTGTACATCATATCGTATCATTCAGCTTAGTCAGTTATTGTTTGAAAAGCAGGCATGGGATATTACGATGCTTTTATACTTAAATTTTGTTTGTCTGGTTCAGGTTCTTAAAAAAAGAGTTATTTAATCTAAAGTGAACAGGTAATTACAATAATAAACTAAATTGCGTCCATACAATACAACTCATCATTGACGCCGCCCGAAGTGTAGGTATGAAAGCATCTGAATATCCGATCTCAATTGATAAGAGAATCATGTCGTTCTCTCCAGCACGACTTCTAAGTTCGTCTAAACTTAAATTGGGGCAGAGTAAAGTTTTTGTTTTATTAGCTTTTTCCGATAGTCCTTGCTATTCGGATCAAGGATGTCAACTTAAACCAAGAAAATGTTGAATTTCAATTGAAAATAAATATATATATTTTAGGAAAACTATGGTAAAGTTCTGTAGTTTGTAGGTTAGGTAGATATAATATAAAAAAAAATGTCCTCAATAAAGAATACCTACCCTTAAGCGAGTGGTCCTCACACACGCAGTGCCGGTGGTGTACACGTTTTTAGGAATATCAAACAAGAATTATATTGGAGTGTGGCCCTTTTCAGTATGAATATTATCTTACAAACTCAATGAGCACCGTTCTCCCCTACAGGGAAAGATCCCGATCTCGCAGCAAGGAGGCAGATTCACCTAAGCGAGAGGAGCGCGAGGAGCGTCGCGTGAGCAAGTCCCGCTCCCGCTCGCGTTCGCGCTCAGCGTCCCGCGGCCGCTCCCGCTCCCGCGACCGCTCCGCTTCCCGCTCGCGCTCACCATCGCCGCGTCAGAACGGCGACGCGCCTGGCAATCGCTCGCCACGCTCCGGCGATTAGGCTTACACAAATAAGATTTAAGTTCGTCTTTACTACTATACTAACTGAATTTATGCGAACACTGGATCTCTCATATATCTTACTGAGCGATAGCGTATACCGTCGTAGAAAAGGAATCGTCTCTTGATTGTACGAATTTGTAAGGACGGATAAACTTTAAAGCAGGAAAAAACGCTATTGGTCCTTGCTATACCAAATGTAATGGTAATTTAAAACCTTGTTTTATCTAATTTAATTTAGTTCAGTATAGTATTTTAGATGCTAATTATAAGTCATTTCATAAGCGTAATGTTTCTTCACCTATTTTGGGCCTTTACTCGACCGTGCCAACGTAAAGTTGTCTCATACCGATTGTATTTCTAACTTTCCAATATGTACGGATGCCGTTAGCAATACAAACGTTTAGGACCTAGCAAGATTACTTTAGCGTGGTTGAGAGGCCGTGGTTGTTCACTGTAGGAATTTATGTAACGTAGATATTTTGTTCAACAAATGATGTAAACCTAGCTATTTTATTCAAGAATAGTCTGGGCAAAAATAGCTTAATTAACAGCCCTTACGCGTATAATGTCCCGTTTATCCGTTTTGTCAGCTCAGTTATTAATACCTATGGTTCTATATAATTGATAGACATGAATTTGGAACGTTTCGGCCAATAATCCTAATTTCGTTATTCCGTAGCAACTGATTGCACGTTTTTTTTTCGGGCTAGTGAACAATTTAGGCATAAGTTGGTGTTATTTAACGAGCGAGGAAGACTATCATGAATTTAACTCCTTTATTTAAAAAGTTTGTAAATTATTCAGACTTGCATTGATACAAAACTTTCCTTGTGTCTAGTAAAAGTAAAAATGCATATAAGTATGTATGTAATTTATATTTTGTAACAGGTTTTGACACGGTTTCAAAGTACATGTTACCTGAATGACAGTCAGGCAATTTGGAGGCAATCTTATACGATAGGCGTTCGTATAGTATTTTGTAAATACTGAATTCTATTATTAGACCTAAATAATTTTAAATAAATATAGAGAAAAAATATTTTGTTCTTATTTATAAAAAAAAACCACTTAAGTCCGGGCGGACTTTTTGTTTCTGTCACGGTAAAAATCATTAAAATAATTTAACTTTTTGTACTACTTCAAAAGATTTGAACCCTTACAGTTGTTTCTTCAATCCGGCAAAGTCGTGGTCGTGCTGGGTAGTCACTTCCTGGCCACACAATTTTATTTGTGATTCAGTACAAACCTTAACCCTTTGACCGCCAAAGACGGCAAATCACGTCATCGGGAATTCGTGCCACTGACGCCAACGACGCCTATTGACGTCAAAAATTTCAGTGGTCAAAAACATGCTAATTCTAACCCACTATCTGTGTTTTTCAACCTCTGTTGATTTTGGAGCACTTTTTTTTTTTTTTTTGGTTTGGCATCAGTGGCACGGTGAATTGCTTTGCCGCTCGGCGCTCAAAGGGCTAAAGGCGATTCAAATCTGTACATGAACGGGTTATTTTTGGCTTTTTAGTTTATTTTGAAGTCTGGTTCCATATTTGTTGGTTTTTTTTTTTATCATGTTAACCTTGGATTTCAAATCTTGTATGGTGCAGGAACTGACTATCCAGCACGACCATGCCATGGATTGGAGAAACTTCTAAGGGGACAATTGTTGTAAGACTTCAATAATTTAAGGATTAGTACATAAATACAATTATTTTAATGAATTAGTGCCAGGAAGTATCACACGAATCCGAGCAGAAACTTTATATCTTTCACCAACAGCAATATATGGCCTCGTCTCGAAAAACGGCACTGTAATAAAGGCACGACAGTAATAAGTTTCTGTCATTAAAATTACATTTTAGTGACAAGCTTTTATAGCTGACTGTACTTTTCTTTGGATATCCATCAAATGCTCACTGAGACGATTCTAAAGAGCCCTAACTCGGTAGGATTGCTTTTTCTATTATAGAGTTCCTATGGCCACCTTCCGGCTCCATCATCAGATCAGCCCCATGGTACCATATTAATGTATTGTCATCAAAGTTATGTAAGTATGCCAAATTTCAGCTCAATCGGTTGACGATATCTGCTTCAAAAGATTCCACCCGAACAAACATACTTATATACATACATACAATGCAAGTTAAATAAAAGCTTGTAAAATCAGGGTTAATCTTAGAGCTTCAAGTGTGATGAAAAACGTACGTGACTCTGGTGTTAAAGGAATTCCAAACTCGTGTCATTAAAGCCTTCGGCTTCGGGCTTCTAATAGACACTCGTTTGTAATTCCTCGTTTACCACCCTTGTTACGTAATGTACTATTACCGTTTTGTCGGCGTAATACATGCACATACTCATACCAAATTTCAGCTTTCTAGTAGGTACTAATGATCACGGAGCTAAGCCGCGGACGGACGGACACTGCTCGTCGACATCACCATCCCCCATGACGAGAACCTCGTGAAGGTCGAGAAGGACAAACTCAGAAAGTACCTTGACTTGGCTCACTGTGACCGCCATGTGGGATGTGGACTCGACGATCATTGTCCCGATAGATAGTCGTTTCGGCAAACGGTCTTAGCGAAGAGTTTCGACAAACATCTCAAGCGACTCGCTAGATGGCTGGATCAAAGGTCAGATACAGAAGGCGGTACTCCTGGACACGGCGCGCATCGCGCGGTCGTATATAAATGTAAAAAGGATGCATTCCACAAATTGTTTTAATTTTAAGTACAGTGCGACAGCAAATTGTAGAAATGAAAAAGTGGCGTCCCTTTTTCATAGATTAAATAGAAAGAGACGACATTGCAGTATACACTTGCAATTTACACTAAGAGCAAATGTAAAATAAAAAGAGGTTAGCACTATTGGCAGTATAGGTAAACGTAACTCAAGATGCATATTTAAAAAAAAAGTAGCGACAAGGTTTAGTGCGGAAGTTTGTATGCAGCGTTTAGTTCATAATTGTGCTGTGACAATGATATTTCGGAATTCCTTCCTTTTTTGTGTCGTTTAGAAAAAACCTCGGAGTTAAAATTGAAGGCAAGCTTTATGATATGAAAATTAGTTAGAAAATACAACAATGTATAACAATAATTAAATTTTATCTTTAAGACTTAGATTTGTAAGACAGTGCAAATAATTAAACGCAGTATTCATAAAAAAAGAAATTTAGGCGGGATTTAAATTAAAAGACAAAAATTTCAAATTTGTTTGTGTGATCTATGATCTATTACAATAATTCAGCAAAAATGAGTTCAGACAAGTCTGATTCCGAATAGACGGCACTCCTCCATACTTAAAATCGGAGGCAGAGTTAGCTAAAATAATTTACTTCCGACTAAATCCAAGGAGATATAAAAAAAAATACAAGAGATTCATTAAATGGAAGGAAGAAAATCAAGTTAATAAATTGGTCAGATAATGTGTGATAAGGTCAGAATATTTCAACAATCTTTCTGAGACAATCGGATGGCTACAAAGGAAAGAAATCACAAATATTCAGCAGCAAAATATAGAAAAGTTCTTAAATCAAGCTCTAGATGATAACCATTTTGGCGATGAAGGTAAATAAATGCTGCCACTATTTGATAACGATTTAACTATATCTTTTATCCAAGTATAAACTCATAATTATTTTTGTTATAGGTTGTTATCATGGGAGTTAATGGTGCCTGCAACGACGAATATCACAATGTGTAATAATAAAAATGGGATATAACAAAAATATTCATTGGAAAATGGCCGAATATGAATGTCACCTACAAAATATAATTTTAATCTAATTTTCTTGTTTAATTTTTGAGAAAAGCACTATACTCGCTTCGACCGTAAGAGCCATCCTGGCCTCGTATTATATCCGGACCTCGCCTACGGCTCGGTCCGTCTAATTCCTACTCGGCCAGTATGGCTTACTTACTGGTCTCTGCCGTAATGTACTATTAGTTTACTGTATCTGTCTTAGTCGGTTAACTTTACGTGAGATAAATATATACGACCATAGATCAACCATGACCCAAGCACAAATATTCGGGTGCAAATATTTGGCCTGGCCGGGATTCGAACCCGGGACCATCGGTTCGGTAGGCAGGAGTCTACAAACTGCGCCAAACGCGTCGTCACTCATTCTTAAATAAATAAACTATATCGGCTCTGGCTTCACCAGAAAAGGTTTGACGCTGCGCCATCAGGGGTCTCATCACGGCGTAGGATGAACGAACGAATTGCCTGTCCTGTTTTTAGGGTTCCGTAGTCAACTAGGAACCCTTATAGTTTCGCCATGTCCCTCTGTCCGTCCGTCCGCGGCTAAGCTCCGTGATCATTAGTACTAGAAAGCTGAAATTTGGTATGAGTATGCCGTATGTATCACGCCGACAAAACGGTAAAATAAAAACTAAAAAAAAAATTTTTTTCGGGTACCTACCTCTCGAACACCTAAAGTGGGGGTGAATTTTTTTTTCGTTTCAACACTAGTGTGTGGGGTGTCGTTGAATAGATCTTTTAAAAATATTAGGGGTCTCCAAACATTATTTTTTGATAAAGTCATTAGTTTTCTAAATATTTGCTCCGAAAATAAATAGTGTCCCCCCACCTCTAACTTTTCAACCACGGGTCAAAAAAATATGGAAAAATTCACAAAAATGAGGCCTTATAAGTACTTTCAATGAAAACTATATTGATCAAAATCGGTCCATCCGTTTTTGAGTTATCGCAAAATTTCATAATTTTTTTTTAAAGGACGTAAGTTGACTTCCAGTAGGTAATAAGTAATTACAGATACCATGGCGTTTACGACCTTTTTATAGAACTTGAAATCTTTCTTGTAACTTAAACCTCGGGCTTAAAACCGCTGTTTTAAGCCCGTCTCTTGTGAAGGATGAGTAACTACGGAACCATACACTGAGCGTGGCCCGACACGCTCTTGGCCGGTTTTTTTTGTTATGATGCGCCGTTCCCCATTGGGGGAAAATTACTCCCTATTTGTTGAATTTTGGGTGATATTCATCGCCAGGAGAGCATTCTAGGAACGGCATAGTTACCTATCATTATTTTGGAGAAGGTCAATAGGAAATATCCTTCCTTGCAGAAGTTAGCGACTCCCTTGATTTAAGAAATTATGTGGTCAACAAATTAAAATACTGTTGTAATCTTTTGTAAACAATTGTTTATTAACATTTTATTTCTCATTGTATCACTGCACATATACACATTCATCGCAAACACTCGCTGACAAATTTATCACCGTAGTAGCAATATAATGACTTTTATTCTGATAGGATCTTTCTATGGAATTATTGTTAACAGGTCCCCAAGGACTGCTTTCATTTTTCTTTCGGAATTGTGCAATGTGAATATACTCAAAGGTAAGACAGGAAAGAAGGCAATTGTACTTTGTCCCCCAGGGACGAAATATTAAGATGGTACATCCAAGTTCACATGCAAAATAAACAGCCTAAGAAAAATAGTAAAATTAAAACAAGATTTCAAAAAGATACAGCTACTTAAATAAGAAATGGAATGATTTAATATTTTTATCTTTCAGTATACTCACAATTCTATTTTATAATAAATACCTTCCCGATTGTGATAAAACTGGGTCCAAAATACAAATCAAGAAGTCAATTTATTTTCAGTCAATTGTAAATGAGTTCAAAATAATAATTATACAAAATGTTAAATAAAATGTAAGAAAATCCACAATAATCATAAATTGCAATAAATAAAATTAAAAATACTGTAATTTTATTGGGCTGAAACATTATTCTTAAAATATCATCAAAAAGAAAAATGAAAGTGGCGTGTTACCATGATCAATTTTAAGTACAAAATTATGATACTATTTTAGTACAATTGTTCGGGTAATATGTTCTATTTTCACATAATTTTAACTTACATTTTGTCATCTTACAAAATTAAATACAAGAACATTATTATTGATCATCAGTCTATTCATAGTTTGATATAAATTTTACAATTTTGTCGATCTAACCTTTTAAATCTACATTCGAGTCGAAAAGGCAACATAAGAGGTAAACACCTCCTTACCAAATAATATCTACATCTGCTCTAGAAATGGTACTTAATAAATGTGATAAGATTTCATAAAATATGCAAGATTGTGTTCGGTCGGCACGCGGCCGGCCGCGACGGCAGCGCGGCGGCGCGCCGAGCGCAATAAATAGCGACCACACGTCCTATGTTGCCTGTTCACCGCCATATTGTCACAGTACTCTTACAAAAGTAATGGAGAATATACTTATACTAAACTTAATAGTTTTTATACACAATGACTTAGGTTTCGACATTTTGTTTCTTATAAGTACTCGAGTTATTTTAACCTATGGACTAATTACGTGCGTGATGTTTGTTTGTTTGTTGGCGTTGCCGTGGTCGGGGGCGGTTCGCGCGGCTGCGACACGGCGCGGGAGCCTCCCTCGGGCACGGATCATGCTCTATTAGTTTCGCTACGATGCAAAAACAACGGGAAAAAATCTATGTCGATTTTCAAGAAAACCTGAACAAGATTTTTTTTTACCAGAAATAACTATAAATCATCATAATTATAGGAACAAATGACAATAATTAGTCAATCACAAAATAATATATGTATAAAACTGATTAACGCGTGATTCGCGTTTTTTTTTATAAATTAGTCTAAAATCTTATTTACGCACGTTTTGGCTTCTATACTGGTGCGAGTCTAGAGAGGGACAGTTTAGAAATGGTGTGAAGCTCGGAGAAGCGATACGGAGAACACAACTTGGCAGTGCGAACTGTTCACAGCCGTCTTTAGTGATCTTTGTATGTTTCATTCACGCTAAGAACGCCCTTAAATGTCGCTAAGGTGATAGTGACGTGAATAAAAAGTTAGGGTCAGTATAGGAATCAGTATCGTTTCTGGAGCGGCGTGGTCGCGCAGTGGACCGACACTGCCCGAGCGCGCTTCGCACCGGTTACCTACAGAGATCGCAGACAGTGGACCGGGTCCACCCGGCCTCTCGACGCGCGCGGTCCTCGCCCGATGCCCGCACCACCCGCCGCAGGACACTCTTGTCGACTCCAAGCCACTGTGGCCACCTCTTTTTAAGATGGAGTTAGGATAAGCAGTAAAAACTACAGCTTTGGATGGACTCGACAAGTCTGACCTGGCTCTCTTTCACTTAAAGTTATCTACAAGTCAAAGATCAGGAGGCACGTTTCGGGCGACGCGCGTCGATATGAGGCGGAAAAGCGATCCGCTCCGCCGTTACTATTTACAGGGGCTCACGGATCGCAAAAAATAAATACATCGGAACTTAGTCTAGCCGTTTATACAGATGTCACTTTACACTTTACGCTATATATACACGCGGCGCACAGCCTAGATCGCGTTAGCGTCCAATAAATAAGTTAATGTCTGCACTACACTTGCGTGGCGAACGTCGGCGGTAGGCAGTGGTCGTCGAGGACGTACACCCCTCCGCCTTCTAACGCCCGCTTCACTAGCGACGTATCACTGCAACAAGAAGAAAAACATTACAACATTTGTTAACATCGCATAACATCATTGCACAACTGAATACCAAAAGTTGTCTCGATTTAAGTTATATCTAGTGTAATTTTTTTCAAGTCGTTCGAATGAGAAGTGAATAGGGATACTACGCCGGGAAATCAATATTTCTAATGAATTTTACTTCTTTCTAATGATTTTTTATCGCTGTACTCTATTGCGCATAATAAAAGTTAAAAAGACAAATTGGATAATGGAGATGAATTAATACTGACCTATTGGCGCAATACGCGGAGTCCTGCGACAGCCGCGAGAGGCGCGGGTCGAGCGCGGCCAGCAGCCGCGCCGCGCTCTCCGTGTTGAGCGTCTTGCGCTTGCACTCCTCCGCCGCCGCGTTGTGCGCGTTCTGGCACTCGGGCGCCGGCGCGTCGCACTTGCCCCACGTGTTGCGGATCACGCGGCCTCCGCCCCCGGCGTTCGCAGCATTCTGTGCTCGCGCCTCGGCGTCGGCCGCGTGCTGCGCGCGTTTGCGTCTTCTTCTGATACATGCAACGGCAACCGCCGCCGCTAAAGCCGCCGCCGGAACGGCCGCCGACAGTGCCGCGATTAGAGCTACGTGCCGCCCCGATAGCGTGTCCTGTTCTGGAGTTTCCCCTCCGACTCTCGGCATGTTGACGCCAGGTGGTCGCGCCACTATGTCAGCCAGGGAGACTGTGCAGGAGCGACCGCTCCAGCCCGGCGCGCACGTGCAGAGGAAACCGTCAACGCGATCGCGGCAAGTCCCACCGTTCCGACACGGAGATGACGCGCATTCATCTACGTCTACGCTGCAGTCCTTTCCGGCGAACCCTGGCCGGCATCGGCATTCGTAATCGTTATCCAGTATAAGGCATTCGCCGCCATTTGCGCAGGGTTTCGCCAGGCACAGGTCGACTCGGGTTTCGCAGCGCGGGCCTAAAAATCCGGGTGCGCATTGGCAACGTTGTCCGTCCACTAGATCCACACAGGTGCCGCCGTGTTCGCAGGTGACGCCCGCGCAGTCGTCGATGTCGATCTCGCAGCGGTTGCCGCGAAAGCCGGAGTGACAGGCGCAGCGGAAGCCGTCACCGGCCCGCGTGCACGTGGCTCCGTTGCGGCAGGGCGCGGCGGCGCACGGGTCGGCCTCGAGGTCGCAGTCGGAGCCGGCGTACCCGGGCGGGCAGAGACAGATGTAGCCGGTGGCGCGGGGCTCGCAGGTGCCGCCGTGTCGGCAGGGTCGGTCGGCGCAGGTCAGTCGGCGGGTCTCGCATCGCGCGCCCTCGTATCCTGCCGGGCAAGCGCAGGCCAGCTCGCCGCCCTCATCGGACACGCAAGCACCGCCGTTGAGGCAGGGTCGCACGGCGCACGAGTGTAGGGACTTCTCGCAATCCGGGCCTGTGTATTCGGGAGGGCAGACGCAGGTGTAGCTGCCCTGGCCGGTGTTGTGGCACGTCCCGCCGTTGCGGCAGGGCCGGTGATTGGTGCAGTAGTTGAGGTCCTGGTTGCAGAACAGGCCGCCCCAGCCCTCCTCGCAGACGCAGTCCCAGGGCTTGGAGCAGGTGCCGTGCACGCAGCCCGGGTGTCGCTCGCACTGGTCGCACAGCTCGCCCACCCAGCCCGAGTGGCAACTGGAAGCGAACAAAAACGTTCATTAACTCGAATGGGACGTGATAACAAGCGACTAAAAAGTTTGTCTTTCGGAACAATGAGGAGGATGAATGATTTAAACGCGGAGGGAGGTTGTAGCGTTTAGCACAAAAGTGTGAAGTGGATACTCACATGCACTCGTCGGGCTTGAGGCAGTGGCCGTGGTCCGTGTCGCAGCCGGGCAGGCAGCGCGCTGCAACAAAAGAACGAGTTCGTTAGCGCCTCACAAAGACAAAACGCGCACAAAGGGATGCTGGCTAATGGATTTCTATAAAGACATCCGTGTAATAACGGATGTGACGAGTCGAAGGGAAGCGAGTGATTACTGTTTACAACGAATATCAGTTTGATTGCAGCATCTCGCGAGCCGCGGGAATCCGTAAGGACACGGTGCTCGACAAAGAGAGAGGTTCGTTAGCGTCCCGGCCGGGGGCGAGGTCGCTCCTCCGACGATTTATCTTCGACGCACGACGACCCACTACCAGACTATTCATAAATATTTTGACCTTTTAAAATTATACTTTTACTATGTCACTAAGTAGGTAAATAAAATATAAATTTCTGGTTAGAAATTAAATCTATCAGAATACCTACTTCGGAATCAGTTATGAAGAGATACCTTATGAAAGCGTATAAAAATAAATATTTAGCTCCGACGTGATGTATTGCAGGCGTAATATGTGCGCATCGTTAACTGTGTGATTTACGTTCCATGCAGCGAACGAACCTTACCCTGTTCTAGCGTTACCAAAAGAGAAAACGAAGAGGTGCACGCGCGTCGAGCGAAGTGCATTACTGTGCAAAAACGCGTGCCTACATCGAGTACAAAAGGCAAGCCGGCAGTGTATGTAGTCGGTGGAAAAAAATGTGTTTTGAAATAAGAAGTGCGGCGCGGAGTCGTACCGGTCGGGTGCGCATGGGCAAGTTATCGGAGCGAATACAAAGGGGGCAGATAGCGCGGGGAGACTTACTAACCGTCGCTCGACCGTTACTATTCCCCTCACTAGAAAAATACTAGACGCCATTTTGCTCATAACCACCATTCCGTATGCAAATGCGAGGCTTATTCACTTTCTAAATTAAATAAGGAAGCGCTATGCGGCTCCGGCAGCTAAACTTTCAGAGGATTTGGGGCTCAGACGAGTCGGAGCTGAGCGAAAGAGATTACCCCGGCGCTTCCCTAGACCGTAAATAGGTTCGCTAAGCCCACCCCGCGCCAATCCGCTTACGATTCACTCCGCGAAATTGGGGACTACCGCCGCAGACATTCCATTTCCATTACCATTGTTATTATCCGCCGTAAAGGAAATTAAAAACAATTCGCTTTCAAACCGTTTCACACTTTCGCGAGTTGAATCAAAGTGCCCGTTTCAGAATCATTCTCATGACCTTTTCGTTTAAATTGAAATTCTTAATAAAAGTTTACGACTTGGATGCAAAGGTGGCGGCCGGCGCAACAAAGCGAGATCAAAGAGAGTCAAGTGCGAGCTCACTGTTCGGCGCCACTCCAGAGCACTCCCACTCTTATCTTGACCCCTTGAGGTAAAACGGGAGTCGTAAAAATTACACTCCTAAACTAATATTAGGGCACGAGTGGGCGTAAGAAGCCGCGGGGTGTTTTTACCGTCCTGCAGGGCTATTAATTATTATCAATGGACATGAACAGTATCGATTCGTAATGAAAGGCTTTCGTGCACCGCAGCGCGACCGGCCAAGGTCTCCACTTCTCGGCCTTCGGTGAGGCCAGGTAGAAGGCGACAAAAAGCGACCTTCCAGATATCCCACGTGGCTGCAAATATTTAACTGCTCCACATCTGCCAACAGAGCGGATATTAGGAGCGCGTGGGATTCGCGACTCCACACTAGTCCGCACAGAAGGTAATATTCGTGAGAACCTTACTCTTGTTTACAATTAGGCGAAATTAAGCGGCCGTAAAGGATCCTCGCGGCTGGCCTATCATTAGCGGGAGAGCGGAGATAATGCGCTCGGGACATGCAAATAAGTTTTCGGGATCGTTAAGCTTTCCCAGAAGGCAGATACCTACTTACCGTTCGGCAGGCAGATGTAGCACCGAGCAAGTTTCATGACACGGTCAAGAACAGAGCTTATTTCGTTCGGTGTTCAGTTCTCGTTTAAAAGTGTTTTTGACCCGGTTCGTTGCGGCTGTGTGTGTGCGCGCATACAGCGTTGTTTTCATTTCATTATGGCCGCTTCTCTCGCTTTTACATTTTCGTAATCGCCGATACAAACCGAACTGATAGGGTTGGCGAGACTTTTATTGGTGTATATTCGAACGTACGATCATTTTATGTTCGCGAACGGCCGTCGCTTTCACACGTTGAACTTATAACAAGAGTGCATTCGATTAATTTTAATATTGCGCGGAATTCGTATTAGGTGGTTGCAGAGGTACCAGGGTCGCATGGTTAGAGAGGAGGCAGCGCGCAGCCCTGGTGTGCGAGAGAGGACGGTGCGCAGGCGTCTCGCTCTCATTTTTTGCGGCGCCGGAGTGTGGGAACGCGGCGGCAGGTGGGGCTGCTGAGATTGCGACGCGACATCCGCTCCCCACAATGCATCTCTGCACCGCTTTGTTTTACCGAGACACGATGTTTAACATACGCCAGGACCTTGCGTTTGAAACGTTTAGATTCGCGAATTATTTCAACTTATTATTGATAGTCTGACATTGATGGATGGCGTGTTTTGCTTTGTTTGGAAATGGCCGGCGATGATTGACAAACAGACCACACTAGAGGACGCCGGTCGCACGCTCGAGTTCCAACTTGTGTGAATGACGATGCAACTGACGACTGACGAGACGTTTTTGTCGCTCACTAATAAAATAACCAACTTTATCTCTAAGTATACAAAACCGCTTCATACTTTTCATAGCGGAACTATTTCCATTTAAAAATACCAAACTGGATTCTAAAATGTTTAATTGCTCCAAACAATCACTAATAAAAATTTATGAAGCGAATACTTGTACGAAAACATTATAATAGTGGCATGTATAAAATAAAAAGTTGTTAATTTATTACGAGTCATTTACTTGGAGGTCGAGCATTGGCCACAGGAAGTGGATATAACCTTATAAATTATATTCATAGGCTAATATTATTAGCTAGGGAATAATTAAAGAACACGATTTACGGTGGAGATGCCACTAGATAATTAGAGTCATTACCATTCGCACATGGCATTTATCATAAACAAGAAAGAACACTATATACAGTGTACAAAAAATATACAGTCAGTTTAGCTACAATAAAAGGTTTTTATAAAAATTTGACTGTATTTTTAAGAGTATGAAACCGGATTAACGACACTTATGTTTTATAAAGCCGGCTTCGACGACGTCATATTTTTTAAGCATTGTACCAGTTGTCAATAAAGCGGGCAAGTCGCTGGAGCAATTAATGCATTATCTGTATTGCCATAAAGGCTATCAACTCCA
This sequence comes from Apotomis capreana, assembly GCA_947623375.1. Taxonomy (NCBI): domain Eukaryota; kingdom Metazoa; phylum Arthropoda; class Insecta; order Lepidoptera; family Tortricidae; genus Apotomis; species Apotomis capreana. Next base: position 31,641,462 of record OX392499.1, on the reverse strand, counting down.
ATTAGGCAGAGGATGTTCGACTAAACTGTCGCGTAACCACTAATGAGGAAGAGCGAATTGCCCGTTCCATATTTAAATTTGAAACAAATTTGGAACATTGCGTACTAGAATTTGAATTTCGAACCTTGTACTATTATTTTAAATTCGGTATCTTTGGTAACCGTTGGTTCCAAGCGCCTATAACGCCTATTTCGTGCTAATTTCTATTCAAATGGACAGCTTTGTATACAAATAGTTGCTCTAAATTGTTATTGCACGATATTTGTCTTCTGTAATACTAACATAACATCCTACTACTTTTCCCTAGTTGCACGTATTTACAGCCCTTTATATTGGAGTAGGATCATCCAATACTTAGAATGGTCTAGACGTAGAAATCATGCAATGCAATTCGGCCAACCTTGATAGATATTGGCTATGTAACCTGAAATATCTAAACTACAGTTATTCAAATGCAGTCAATTGAAACTCAATTGCTTTTAAAAGCTAGCATGAATTACAAATATTCTGCTTTAAGTTATAAATCATCGACGAGCTCGTGAAAAGCGAGGATATAAACTTCTGTAAAGTATGGCAAACTTAAGCACAGCTGCCGCATTTCTGACCTTTAGGCAAGTACGGCTAACAATAGGGTATTAATGTCAGAGTATTTTAGATACTTACGTTTCTGGCAATATTCCCCCTGCCAGCCGGCGAGGCACACGATGGCGCCGCTGGGCGAGCAGCTGTAGTGGCCGAATGCGTCGTCTCGCGGCCGACAGAGCACCTCGCAGCCCGAGCCGTAGTAGTGTTCCCCGCAGGTTACTCGGTACGACAACCGCAGGTGAGGTCCCGACGTCCATCGTTGTTCTTCCTCCACCCAGGGTCCCCCAACGTCGGCGATGCTCTGCTTCGTCATGCGGGCGATAAGTGTGTCTGGAAGAAAATAGCATAGGTTTAGCATTCGTTACGGGTGAATTTAACTAATGTTTCCTGCGACGTTTCTTGTGACACTTTTCGAAGGGGACAAATATGTGATGAAAGTGTTTTCAAAAATAAGAACTTATCGAGTCAACTATTTTATTTTATAAGACAGACAGCCTTAAAATATTGAAAATAATAAATAAACATCGAAATGGAATTTGGAATGAAAGTCCGCGTTTACAAAATCTAAAGCATTTTATCTTGAACAAACTTATTGCGCACGATGTCCCGATAAGATAATTTAAAAAGGATAATGGACATTAATTAAATTAAGATCCTTTGCTTATCGTCGTGGGAAAGGGTGGCAGTAGATTGACCTGTTAGCTGCCCGCATTCTACCGTGAGACCATTGTCCGTGATTCTGTTCCATTTGGGCGTGATTGATTCAAACTCGAGTACAGCGGCATTCTTTTTTTTTTAAGACAACTAAATGTCTACTGGCGAGAATGAGCATATTCGTCTGATCTGACTATAAAAGCAAGATAATGGCTTGATTGTGTTACGTATTGCAATGGTAGTATTTGAAAACCGGCCAAGTGCGAGTCGTACTCGCGCACGATAGGTTCCGTACTAGCATCAAATAAAAAACGGCAAAAAACGTTTGCCCTCCAGCGAGTGCTCTACTTAATTATTTAATTTTCTTTGTATTTGTTGTTATAGCGGCAACAGAAATACATTTAACTCAATCATGGTTCATGAGGTACAAACTGGTGATAGACAGACGGACAGTGGAGTCTTACCAATAGGGACTAGTTTTTTACCCTTGGGATACGGAACCCTAAAAAAGTGTACACAAATTATGATGTCAGCTGAAAAACACACACAGTCAGTACAGAATATCTTTCCTGACAAATCACTGTGCAATATAAACCTGTTACTGTAATGTAATGGTCATGTAATGCAATGTAATCGTTCATGTAACGCAAAAACTAGTAAGATAGGTCTGCATTACGTGGCACAAAACCTCCGTGAAAACTACCCGCACTGATTTAAAAAACTGCCAGTCCATTCATCACGGCCGAGCCTCGACCAGTTCCTACCTTTATTTATTTCTCTGTATGCCCACTTTTTAGTCTTGTTGCCTCGCCGGAACATTCCTAAGCCAGTAATCCCTACAGCAGATAAAATTAAACCAGACGCGAAACAAAATTAAAAGGTATATAAAAACGATCGATCCGACTAATTTCGTGGCGTATGGTATTCGAGTCGATATGTTTCTTTTTTGTTTTAGAGCGATAAAAGATTTCGAGTAATGAGATGGAGTGTATCTGCTATCTCCGATCGAGCCTTTTGTTTACAAATAACGCAACGATGATCGGCAACATGGACGTTTCGATAATCGCGAGTCGATGCCGGAATAGCGCATAGTGCACATGATTTACCGGTCCGGTATGGGCTTACACCGATCGTATCTGTCCAATAAATCTAAAAGATAAAACGCATACTCGCTGCAGCGCCTACCTAACGAAAATACAATCAGTCGACAGTAAATATCAATTTATTCCGATCGAATGGCCGGTGAAAAATGTCAGTTATTTATCGGTTATAAAACAAGAGTCGTATTAGTCGCTCGCTTGTGACTAGTCCTTAAACAAAATCAAATGTAAGCAATAAACAACACGGTAAAACATGATAGACGCTTCTTAGAATCGTTATTAAAGCGAAGTGCATAGTTCGGAGGGAATTAGAAAAATTATGTGTGGGAACTGAGCTCGCTTGCAATTTAGCTCCATGTAGCGGAGAATTATGGCAACCGTGCGCGGACCTGGCGCTAGGGCTGCCAGAATCATGGTGCAGATCTCGCAAAAAATACATCATAATTCAGTTGTGGTTTTACTATCGCTAAGAAATGTGTGACTTGCCTAACTGTTAAAGTAAAGTTATGTACATATGATGGTTTTTACAAAGGAATACGACCTCTTTGTGCTAACCCTCAACATCCGAATGACTAAGCAATTTGTAGGAAAATTGCAAATGCGTTAAGACGTTATATTCTGCATAGAGGCATTACTCGCCGTCCAAACGTTACCAACGGTCCGGTACGAAACCGCACAAATTACGCCCATTATCCCAATTCGAAGCTGTATCTATATTAAATGAAGGTGTGCGCTATCATCTATTAATGTAATTTCGATTCACAAATAAATAACGCATTTAAAAGCAGTACGTGTTCGGCCGCCGGTGCCGTAATTACGAGGTCAATACAAATAAAACGTGAGTAGAGAACGGCCGATAAACAAAAACAAAAGGCGAAACAACCCATAATTCGGGTTATTGGTGGATGCTGCCCGATTTGGGAAGCTCACGCGACGCTTCCGTTGCGGGATCCATCGATCAATAGCCCACCGGATGCGGAGCTCTCATTCATTATGTAGTTCGTAGATTGACAACGTCTATCGATCGCCTAAACTCGATCGCGACGATGGTTTAATTAGTGAGCGCTGGCGTTAGAACGAAATCGAAACTGGAGTTTGGTCCGCCGGCGGCGTCATTACCGCGGCCGACGTCTCCAGCGCACCTGTCGGCACCTGCCGCCCCCCTCTAGCCACTCGGTGTGGGAAAAGACATCTCATGAATGGATTATGTACACACGACGCACTCCTTTTGTTTTTAAAACTGTCCACTAGGCACGATGAGCATTCGGCTCCGTCGCGGAGCGCTGCGCGTTAGGTAAATAAAAGAATCTTCTAAACTATTAACCAGTCAAACAAAAGATAAATGAGTGATATTTCTCATTGTTTTAAGATTTCGCGACGCAGGGACGCTTCACGTTTTAAATTCCCCATTGTTTAGTGAGAAAATGGACATTTTCGTTCCGCGCGGGGAATCCGATGAATGCCGGATTGCGCAATGTAGACGTTACATTTTCATAATTTAACCTTTGAGAAAGCTAATTGATGCGAGTAATCATAAACATGAGAGAGAGCTCGCCTGGGACGAGAACTAACGAGTAATGAATTGACTAATAATGCACACCGGATAACGAGATAGCAAGCCCGTCACAACATAACTGTATCGATAATCGCATCTCGGTCGTGTAATGCCAGCGCCGCGCGGTAGCCACCGCCCCAGGCCGAACGCACTGGCCCAGACGAGTAATTGCTACGAATCTCTTATCGATATTTTTCACACGCTCTTTTTTCCGGTTCCACCTATATGGAGGTGTAAATCGAAGCAGTGCAATAATCGTAAATGTAAACTAAACAAACGCCGAGACAGTGGAGTGTGCCGTCTATTATCCCGGCGCATGTGCTTAGCATCTGTCGTCGGCGCTTCCTGAGCCTGTTGAATCATAAATTGAACCTTCCGGGGCATCTTCCGTGATTTTTTACCCGGCTCAAGCCCTACGACGAAAGATGAAGTGTAAACTAAAAAATGATTTCCCTCCGAGGTGTATCCTCGCGGTAAACAATGCCGGCCCGTTACCGGCCAGGTGCCCGCCTCGGGGCACAAAAGATTTCGGTGAAGGAACGAGCGACAACATCAGATTCGCCAGAGAAACGAGGAGCCATTGTAGTTGTTTGTTTAGCGCAAGAATCCCTTTAAGCGTCCGTGAGCCAGCGCTATTCTACACAATCGGAGTTTATCTATGATATATTGAATTCTGAAGTCATCGTCGCTATTCTTCGGCACGCCTGCACAAAAATTAAAAGAGGCAGCAGGGGCGATGAGCGATCGGTTTGCGTAACAGCCTAGTAGTGCAACTGCAGCTGTTCTTTGTTAGACAAAAAACCGAATGTGATTTAATTAAGCATTAGCCGGTGAGTCGATAGTAAGTGAGCACAAACGGCGTGCGTGTAACCTGTTATTACGGTTGATTAGATTTCTGTTGGTAACATTTCTCGGTAGTGGAGAGCGCCGCCCATCGCTCCCGAGCGGTATTTAAATATGCCCGACCTCTGCTATCCACTCGGAGGCTAATGATTGTCGGTAAACCGGCTCGTAGAACCTCCCCGTATCTCCAAATCTCTTCTAAGTAAATCACCGGGGCTTTTTGTTGTTCAGGATAGTAATTATGTCGGTCAGAGTGCAGTGGGATGAAAATCTAATTAAGAAATGGGCGTGGTGGCAGTTTTCGCGTCTACCATTACGATGTTTTTGAAATCGAAAAGAGTTCCTAAAAAAAGATTCAGACAAGATACTTTATTACCATTGACTTTGAAATATACGAGAAACGCGACCCATTTCCAGCATTATGTCGTCAGTTGTCATAATTGTGGAGTGTTTGTGTGCGTGGTAATGTGGAAGCTAAGCGAATTACTCCGATGATGTATTTACGGCAGTACAATTCATTCGGAACCGTTTTTTCGGTCACGCCATGTCGCATGTTGGTAAACCGCTGTCGAATCTTTATTGGGCATTTAGACGAGTAATATCCGTGCCGAACTTATTGATCCGATCGTACTCCGAATGTAAATCAAATGATAATAATCGAAAATATTTATTTGTGCACATGGCATCTGTAATTTGTGGCGTGTAGAGGCATGCTCATAAAATAGTCACGAAAGCCTCGATTACTACGGGTATCGCGGTTCGATTTGTTTTCCGACCGCTAAGTAGCGAGGTGTACAGGCAACGGCCGCCGGAATATATTAGAACATTTCTACTAAATTTTCGTCCTACAGAAGGCTGAGTTTATTAGAATAGTGCGCATTGCGACGCGACTCACGCGCCGCCGCGTGCCCCGCACGCCAATCGCCTTCGCCATGGGAACATTTTTGTCTTCCACGATATGATAATATGAGCATTCAAATATACATGCTGTCCGTTAAATGCACGATAAACACCCAGAATTACAGTGAAACCTGAATGTGAGCGACTCGTGACGGACGTGATTCGAATTTTACAAACGGCTTCGGCGATTTCATGATCATGACCCTTCTTATCATAAACTCATTAACTCACCGTCAGATCTCGACGTCTCGTTGGTGTCGTGCCACGCTTCGACTATGAGCGAGAAAGTGCCCTGAAAAACAGAAAAATACACGTTTAAACACAGTTTCACACGTAAACAGAAATGAGATTTTCATGTCAACGCAATTAATCAAGATAATGCATCTTTAAAAACGAGACCTTTAAATATGGGTGCGGCCCGGGACTACTAATATTTCCTTTAGCTTACGAGGAACTCGACCGGTGCCGGCCGCGAGGCGAGTCGGGCTCGCGAACGAGTGTAAATTACCAACATGATAGACAGGTGAACGCGGGAGCAGATGGCAGCGAAATGGTTTTTAATAAACGCTAAAAATACTACAAACGGAATGAGCTCGTGTCGACTCGGTTACAATTTAATGTGCCCAATATGGGACTCTGTAATGGTGTCGTGCCTTAAAAAATAGCTACGCGTATCTGATAGGGAGCTATTGACATTTTGTCGATGTTTACACAAGGAGGCGAAACGGCAGTCGAAAATCGATTATAGACGATAACGCGACGAGTCAACACCTCCGAGGCGCCTGCGACGGTACTTATCGATGGGTTTTATGTGTGACGGCGCTCCAGTTACGCTCTTGCAAAAATTTAATCCTTCCTTAATGCGACACCCCACCCCGATCACCGCAGGCGTCAGCAAAGAAAGTTACATTTAAACTCACATCCGCCGACTTTAAAAAGTATGAAGCGTTTACAGGGTTTCGGAATGCTAGCCTCTTAGGTTATGAAAATTTCTCCCACCCGAAGAACCGGTTGGTTGAAGCATAAACTCGGATCGAGGTTGCATCTCGACCTGCGCGCACGACCAGCGCTCCGATGTTCCCGACCTTTAACAGTTCACTAATCGAGCTTTAATTACACGACCAATCGAATCCGTACTCGTTAAGAAACAATTTACAAGATCAGAAAACAAGCGTTGTTGATTTTGGGCTGAAGTCGTTAAAGGATTATCGGACTTGCTCAATTAAGCTTGGCCGAGACGTTTGTATAGGAATTAATGGCGTATGAAATCTTGTAGGGGAGCCGGGCTGAATAATTACGAGCACGTCACGGCAGCTGCTTGGCCGGATGGTAGGGTCACCGTTTAACTCACTTGATCACTGCTCTTAAGGAGTGATTCAGTTTCTCTGACAGATGTCGCTGTCAATTAGCCTGATGAATGAAAACATTATTTGCATGGGCACCACGCGCTAAACAATGACATATTTGCATAGGAAACGCGCCTCTGATAAACAATGATTATTGTCAATACGAGAAATCAACGTTTCTCGAAACGTCACACGAGCGCTAAAAAACGAGCTCTTTACTTTTCAAACGCGTTTACTTATTCATAAGTCTTTTTAATTGCTTATCGACCGGCTCTCAATTAAGAAATGGTGTCGTTGCTGGGTTTTGACGAATTTATAACGAGCGTTTCGTTAAATACGTGGACAATACGAGCGGACGTCTTATCGCCGACTCTGCATACAAAGCAGGCTGCTGCGGTGGACAAATGTGAGCCTTAAACCCTCCCCGGTCCTCCTTTATCGCATAAAGCGTCAATTTAACGCCCTTAATACTGTATGAATAAGGAGCGATACACGGTTCGTTGTCAAAATACATTATGATTGGAACTGCGCGTAACCGATCAAATATGGTAAGCCGTAGTAGAATCGTATTGATTTGTTAATCGAGTATGGAGAGCGCATTTCGGTCAGCTGTGGCGGCGTAAGTATATGCCGGTTCCCACGACAGTGACTCTCGACACGGCCATAAAAAGTGGCCGACGTAAGCGTACGTGTGCAGGTAGCCTTTATAAACGCGTCGAGCTGGCAATACCGTACAAAGAGTTGCATAGACTTGTTGCCTACCTACTCGACGCGCAATTAAGGAAACGTGCCGTGTACACCACACTTTATTTATGAGATTATCGATCGATACTTGCAGTTTGCATTCAATTTCTAAAATAAAGCAACAATCAAACGACGTATCAATTACCGTCCTAAATTAGAATCTTTAATATCCGAAAATATATTTTATAATTTTTAAGAGTCGAACAATAAACATGGCCGCCGTATCACGACGCATTAATCCTACGCCTGAATGCGATGCGTTAAATTGTATAACAGACTTAAACGAAGCAATAGACTGATATGATGCGGTCTGAATGCTGGGGAATTATTTGATAATCGTTTTATGAGGGTGCCCAAAGAGGCTACTTCCATATCGGAGCCCGTTCCGAGGTTATTTTGTTATTAATTAAAATGCCCAATGCAAGGATACGTGGGAACGACCGGGTCTCGTTTGTACGGCTTATGTGTTTGGGATCTTTACGAGTTTTACGACTTCGGACAAAGGGAATAATCAGGTGTCGGCGTTTTGGCGCTTACCACGTGTCCCGTCCACTATTGTTTGTTTGTTAAAGAAATGAATGCGGGTAAACTGCAACAGATGTTGCTCACATTGTTTCAGAGGGTCGCTTGTAGCTCGTCTGTCAACTATAGGACCGGCGGTTCGACGCTGACATAGAAGTTAGTGTTTAGGTAAGATTAAAATGGAACAAGGTCGGGGCCCGATTATTCGTTCCACTCTTCACCGTACAATATCGAAAGTATTCATAAAACATCAGGAAAAACGTATTAGGCCTCGCTTTCGAGTTTCGACACGAGAAAATATTTGGAACGCAAACACCGGCAAGTGGAGTCGTGATTTCATATTTCACACTTTGTTACACCGCGGCGAGGACAGGTTCCGATGCGCCCAGCCGGCGCAGGCGGCTAACGCTACTTATAATACTTATAATGCCCCGCATAAGGTCTGTAATCTCATCGATAATAAACAAAAACACTCGCAAATTAGATTCGACCTTTTTTGATACGACGCCGCCGCACCATTCGTCAAATTAAAAGATATGCAAATTTCAATGTCTGGCTGATACAGGACGCGTAACGTGTTTCATTATTTAAGCGTTTCGAGAGCGTTTAATTCAGATTATTAATGCTTTTAATTAAATTTATCTTCCTTCTATTTCGGCATGGCCGATCGCCCGGTGCGTTGACCTGCGCTCGCTGCCAGAATAGGTCCTTTTCGATGCAATAAAATAGCATACCAAATAGTAATACCTCAGTATTACAGTGTTATTGCGATAAATGTCGTGTGAATGGGAGACTTCCTGTTGAAATATTCTCCCACAAAAAATATCCAGGTCGAGGGTTTATTGGCGACAGTACACGTGCATTCGGCTAGAATGCTAAGCAGTTTCGTGTTAAACGCGAGTGCGCCGAGCGGTACCGAAGCCTCTCTACTCGGCTCGCTTACCCGTTGGTTTACGTATTCGTCTAAACACTAACACTATGTTTATATTCGAATGCATTGTGACTCGGCCGGGTTATCCTTGTCGCTACAAGCACGTCTCAGCCGCATATATAGACAAAAGTGAGACGTTCTCAAACCGCCGACCTCGCGGACTATGTGAAGCTACGGCGTTCCAAATTCAAATTGTTAAACGAGAGAAATCCTTTGTTTGTATTTTAAAATGGAATGCTTAATGTAAACGGATTTAAAGCACTTAAAATTTGAAAAAGGGACGTCAAAATAAATCACTTGGATATAAGGAGCGTTGGAAGAGGTCCAATTGTATAGACTTATTGTTAGTGCATTTATTATATTGCGTTAGGTTTCAATTTAGTAATACAGGTTACATATCATATTTTATGTCTTTCGCGCCGACGTGTCTTGCATTGCCCGCGCAATAAATTAAAAAGCTTTCAAACCGCAGTTTATTCGCTTGTAATGATAAAAGATAAACTGCGATAAATAAGTAGCTGTAAATGCTGTAATATTCGAGAGGACTTCGCGGGCAATGTTGTGAAACCAAGAGCATTGCTTACCGAGTAATAAATTTAACCATTTAGGCATGTTCACACGCCAATCATAAAAATTAACCATTAAAGCGAAGCCATAATAAACCTCAGTGTTGCCGCAATCAGTTAGCAACAAAACAAACATCAAGAGGAAAATTAGCAGTGTTTAGACAGTTATTAAGAGATTAACTGCCGCGCCGTATGAGGGAATTAGACAGTCACAACATTAGAATAAGTGTGTGATTTCGAAACTGTGACTAATAAAAATGTAACCGCCACCGCTAAAGGCTGTGCTCGGGGTCACGAAAATAAGTCGGACATTAACAATTTATTGCCCTCAATTACAATCATCGCGAAAAAAGCGGCTTCACGGTAGGAATTCGGGGCTGAATACAGGTTAAAGTGAAAAACGAACCGGCTACCTTTAGCTCACGAGGCATCCGCCGACGGGCCCTCGCTGGAATCCCAAACATGAAAATGTCAGCAATAAACTACGGAATGATTTGAATGAAGCTTACAGGGTGGAACGATAGCGGTATCGCTTTTAAAACGGTTCGTAAATGTAATCAGATTCGCTCGCAGTCACATAATCATTATATTCATTATGGACAATATGCAATAAAAAAACATCACTATTACGCATATATATATTAAGTAGAATTTCTTTAATTTAAACTCGCAGAGTCCATACCATATTAACAAAAACATATCGAATCAATATATTTCAACCTGTATAAAAAATAAAATTAAAAAATAAAGTTAACAAATTTTGTAACCGTCGGATAGCTTAGATCGTGTGATAAGAGAAGGGTAAGAAACGAAACCGCAGTACAAATAAACAGGTCATTATCAGCTCATCCGGATCCAAGGATGATGCGCGGACAGGTCGAGACACGATCCAAACTATATTTATAATTAGGGGCCCGCAGCGAATTATACGTAACCCGTCATTAATGATTAAGATGAAACATGTTCGCCGAGATCGAGCTTCCAAATTGACCTTAACAAAGTTAACCTCGAGTGTTTACTTTAGTTTAAGAGTTAATTCAATTAACACCAATTGTAGTCTAGTGAGACTATGCGGAACTCTCACCACGATAGACCAATCGTAACTGGTTTCCTAATCTCCTTTGCATACCATGAGAACAGACAGACCCGATGAGTAATACATAGAAAAGTGACGAGTTTGTACTCTAGTCACGGTCGTAGCGAATGGAAATAAACCGAGAGCGTTTTACAATCACAAGAAGAGCGATAACCGACTAATCTAGCAGATCAACAATGGGGACGCGCGTTCCGAGAAAGATCCCGGACTGGAATCTTCAATAGGACATCGAGATGCAATCTCTCAATATTATCAGGCGTATGTAAAACGGTCATTCCGATCTACGGTTTAGTAGTTCCCAGAGTACGGTCGGCCTTTGACACGTATGGTGTGCTCGCATGCGAGTACTGCGCCTCTCGGTACATAATGAGCGGGATTTATTCGCGCGGGCGCGGATACCGGCGGCCATATGAGCTTAAACTGCGACTCAGAATTCCTAGAAGCTGAGCGCGTGTGGTGAATAAAACCGGGAATGCGAGGAATTTCATCATTGCAGATTTGAGGGCTCGACGCGCTCCCGCGACGTGAGAACGCACCCGAACGACCGCCGCCGTAAACTAATAAAAATGGAACGCAGCCTCAAATTCTGACTGTTGTCGACGTCCCCGTTTTTAATTTGAATTTTGATTGACATTACATAGTTCTGTTAATCTCGTCTCTAGGGGGTAACAAAAAAACCTGCAAACTTTTCGACAACTATTATAAGCATAAATCGGGCTCTTTGAACATTTTTACTGGCCGTAAATGTTTGGAGAGACGCAATTAAAATGTCAGAATCTGACCGTAAACGAGCGTCCATTTGAAAAAGGAGTGTTTTCTTAGCGTTCGGCTCGAGACGGCCGTAATAACAAGACCGGTAAACTTTATTGTCTATTCACTCGGTTGATGAGATTATTTTCTTTATCTTCTTGTCTATGACTAATCAAAATCTTAACTGAGATTACGTTCGAGAAGTGTGGACGTGGGATTGTTGTTTTAGCACCCGGAAGGCTCGACATAATTGAGGCGTCGCCGCTATTGTGCGCCGGTTTATTTAGGCGGATTCAGTAGAAAATCCGACGTTAATTGATAAGGTTGCTGAATACCTGTGCACTGGCTTGAACAATGCAAGCGCGGCAATTATACACGCTCCGATTGTTTAAATTTGAAACTTATGAAATCGTGATTAAGTTGATTTGCAATGGCTGTCGTCCATACTTTTACGGGGAATTAAATTTTAATTTTTTGTTCTGGTTTAATTGCCGGGAGATAAAGACGGTGTCGACGACAAGACCGAGAGGCATTCCGTAGCTCGGTAGACTTTATTAAAAGAAGCGGATGTAGGGGTAAGTATTTTAAGAGGTTCCCGGCTCGGGCGGATTGAGATAAAGGAAATTATTAAGAGCGTTCTCTACGTGAAAAAAACTCGGCAGACGGAAGTTGTGCTCGGCGAGCTATGGTTTAATATAAAGCGTCCGACACACTATCGCGTTACAAGTATGAAGTAACGAGTCGATGATCCGTGCGAAGGCAACGTTTTCCGTTTTTCGTGTATGCCGGGCTTATGTAACGGCTTGCCCGCGGAATAACAATGCGGGCATAACCGATTACAATTCGATCGTAATTACGGGTTTGAACCCAGTTTCAGGTTACAATTCGTAGTATGAGGTTCTTACGCGACGTGAAATGTATTGTTAATTACTTTCTAATGGAGAGGCCGCTAGCGCTAGCAGCGCAAGAAGTGGCAGCGTTCACACGCCGACAAAGTCGCGGTGCCGATGCCGCAGCGTGCGTTACCGTACTATTGTTTTGAAATTCGAATTCACTGATGTCATTCGATGCAGCGTTAGCTTCTTCGAAATTCGAACAGCGATGTGTTACATTTTTCTTTTTATTTTCTAAGCCAATTTTTCTCTGGACTGACTTTCATTGAAATGCTAAATTACGTACGTACATATCTAGAGCGTGAAACTATTGACGAAACATGCAAAGTGTGTAACAATCTGTTGTTAGTTGTCCGTTCTCGCGGACCACATTAATAACGCATATTGTCTCCGAACTTTCTGAGATATTTTTACAGCCGTCATTTATCATATTCTGTGATTTGCATACTGCCAGTGTCAAATTTAAAACTTCTGTTTTCACTTCACCGACGTCGAAAGAGCCAAAATATATTTATTTTCCCATAGAGAATTAGCTTCGTAGATTAGGTTTAAAAGATCACAATTGACCAATTGTAACTTGCCCCCCGCGTCGCTGGGAACGCTCGCCACGCTCGGCCGAACCAAATAGACACATAAAAAAGTATAAAAACACAAATATATAACTAGCTCCGATTTTAATTAACCTTAATGAAGTGGAAGCACGTCAGTTTTCGTCTCTATTCGTTATTAAATGTATAATGGTGAAAATTTATAAATATAATGTTTTCCGGAATAACGCCTCGGATAAAATTTGAATTTATGTTTCCTTTCCAATGAGTGCCAGCTTGTAAAACACGTAAACGGAATAGAGACATGCTATGTATCTGTTACAAATCGTCGAAACGAATTGCGTACAATTAATTACTTAACATAACAATTCAAATTAACTTCTGACCAGTTTATATCGATGAGACTACAACAATGCGAGACGATTTATCAAGATAAACCGAGATGAGTAATGTCTAAAGCAATACGGATCTATAGCGATCTATAAAAAGTATAGTTCACGGTCAGCGGCGGCATGCGGCATGCGCGGAAGTACATACACTCTGACATTTTACCTCGCGGGTACACCTTGCGTTACCCCGTTTCCCTCATCTTTAAAAGTAATTGCGGATCAAAATGGCGTCAAGTAACGGTCCTTAGTGAATGAATGAACAGTTTCATTCTCCCCGGAGTTGCCCCGTGAAGGGCACAATTAGCCCCGGGCACCATTAACCTTTCCCGAGACACGTAACAATTAAACCCGCTTACAGGCTACGTGCGACGAGTCGGCCATGCCGCGACATCCGGATGGCTAACGGGCCTCACAAAGCCGCATTACAATATAAAACTTGTGATTTACAAACACAAATTGTTTAAGAGTAAAATAAATGAAACCCCGCCGCCGAGCCGAGCGGCTGCATACAAATGAGATTTCTTTTTGGAGTGAGCCATCTCTTTCTTTAAACGGATGATGAATCGTTTCTATGCGTCGTTAACGCGCAAGCCGTACTTGTAATTTCACTGTTCGATGTTGTCAGTAATATTAATATGCTCATGACCTATTATCGCGAGGTCGCATCTCTTTACGGGCTGGGTTTATTTCACTACGGATCAGATAAAAAGTTCGGATGCAGTGTTGACGAAATCGACTATCCCGGTTCCAGGGCTGTAATACAACCTCGACCGTTAGCCGCGGCCGAGCGCACGGATCGCGTTTCAAAATATTGTGATGCTGGCCATCGACACGGGTTGTCGATGACTAAATTAAATGTCAATTTCGAAAATCGAACGCCGCCGATCCTTTTTAAACCGAGCTCCGTTCACCTGCCCGGCCAGTCACGAAGGCGCGCGGAACGTGTACCCTGCATATACCAACATTACGCGTACATATTTCTTCGTGCGGGCGATATGCTTCGTGAAACAGGCTCTTCTCAGCCCGACGTTGACCTCGTTGTGAGAAAAAACGCAGCTAATAATGATTCTTAGGACTGATTGTATAATTTTAAAGCGAGATGCACCCATCAATAGTAAGATCGCTGGAGGTCGGTGAGGTCGTGACGTGTCGAATGATTCCTCAGCCGTATAAAGAATCTTCCCGCATGGAGCATATGGGGTATTACAGCATATGGGAGATATATCCACGTCGGGCTATCAACCAAGATAAAGGCATATGGCGTGAATTCGACAGTGGCAATCGCGGTGCTTCGCTCATCACTGTCAATGCAGAAATTCGATCGACAGGATTATTTCGCGTGATTTTTGCTCAATTGATCGTATGCTACACCATATGTTTGACATTAGAACATTATGGGAATTTAAACAGGAAGTTTCAATTTAGCACCAATTCATTCGGAACTATGCTGTCAGCGGAGATACCGGATCTACTATTTAAAAAGTCTTAAATTTCGTCTCCGGTGTGTGTTTCACGGTTGTCTACCTGCAGTTTCTTTGGTTACCAAATGCCACGTTTTTCTCCAGATGGTCCGAGCTTGTGCAAGCGGCCGAGCTTAGGAGCGTTTGTTTGTTCAAACATTACGAGACGGTACGACATTTGAAGCGGGCCGCTAAATAAAATACAAACAGCACTCGAAACCACCAGTGTCCACAGCGCGGCCAGAGACAATTCACGCCGGCGAAATAACCGTAACTAAGGCCCAATTAAGATGTCCGTTATCCTTGGACGCAAGATAGACCTAAGCAAGTAAATAAATAACAGGTAATTACAATATCGAATCACGATCCCGGGCGGCCTTAAGTAGGTAATCGTCTGGAGATGAGAACGCGGCACGGCGAAGGTTAGCCAAGAACTGCCTCTAATAACACACATACGACGACTCGATAATTAATTAAAAATGAACCATTGAACGCTGTAACCGTCCCACGCGCTCGTTAAACCATCAAGTATTCTTATCGTCATCGCTTCTGTCAAATTTGAATACAGAATCCCGTAATTTCTTTTTTACTATTATTTACGGCGGCCGGGACGCGGCCTTCGTGGATTATTGGAATTTCAATGTTGGTATCATCGTCGGCATTGATTTATTGATGTAGGGTTGCTACTTAATGCTTCTTTTACGATGTATTGATTTTACTATTGCTTACAAAATTAATGAAGTGTTGGTTTGTTCATGAAAGTAGCAGGTTAAATAACATGCTTGAACACTTACCGGCCACGTGAAGTCGAACGGGAATACGATGGGATTGCTGAATCCTTTCACATTAAGGTTGGGCACATCCAAAGAGTTTCCTCCTAGCACTGGGGTCGTGATATCACCGAAGGTACACGGTGATGTCGTATCGATATTCGCTTGATAAATTTTGAGGCACACGCGGAATTTAGTCCTGCACGGCGCCAAGCACGGCGCATCACTACTACTTGAAGAACCATCACAGCACTGGCCACTACTTAACCTACCCAACGAGTTCGTAAAACCTTTTATCCTAAGTTCGAAGAAACCGGACGCCAGCACCTGAAACAAAACACTCCATTAATAATAAGCTCTATATAAATTAAGTGTTCAATGGCAAACATCGAGTTTCAACTAATAACGGTGAAATAACCATTTATGGAGATTAGTTATAAAACCAACGACATAAACGTGTCTCCACTCCGTAATCGAGACCATTTATCAATATCGCAGTGACAAGACAAACAGGGAGCCTGCTGTAAGTGATACAGCTTTTGACACCCCCAAGATGTAATCCTCAAACATTTGGAGTATTTGCACAACTGCCCGTGCTATATCGACCCGGAGACATTAACGGTTTTACTGGACACTATGTGAGTCGTTCAAAAATGGGGTTGCGAGCATGTGGGGTGACTAACGCGACACCCTTAAACCGATTCGAATTTCGAACGCACTGCTGGATATTCAAGGGAGAATTCTATGCTAGTATCAGGCTTCTGCATTTCATAAAAAGTGAACCTTAGCTACAGGGAGCACGGTCGTCATCGTAACTAGGTGAATAATTAAATACGAGCTTGCTAAAATTATACATTCAATTCAAAAAATCGTATTTAGAACTGTCAAATGATTGACGCCCCACGCATTGTTTTGAACGTTTTTTTTTGCGCTCCAAGGATCAAAAATTTAATGAAAAATATGTGGCCAGCTACCGATGTTGATAGATAAGCAGTCGTCAGCTAAACGACTCAAAGTCCCCGGAGTTTTTTTTTTGTTAACTATGAATAATAATAGCAAGTTTTTGTTCCCTCCAGGGTTGTTTAACCCTTGTATATTAATACGTGCAGTTGTTCGTTGCATGTGGGGTCAGCTTTAAGACTAATGCACTAGGGACTGCGTTTAAGCATGCTTACAGGCTCCTAGTCATTATTTTTATTAGAGCACTACTTAAGCGTACTTAAAGTCACTTTCAATTTCAATAGAGACGGGGTTTGAATGGGAAGGAGCGTTGTTTATATGGCATCGGAAGGAAGTGGTAGATATTAAGTTATGGCGGGCGTGTCTCAGCGAATCATTACCGGCTTGGTATGGATAGTGTTGCCAGTTAATAAAAACAAAAATCATTTCCTTTCGATCTAATTGATTATTTGATGGGCCACTATAAATTAGATTCATAAAATTTAAGTATGGCTCCCGCCATTAAAAGCTGCCGTGATTAGAATCTTTAAGAATTGAGTTGATGATAAAGCTTTAAGTAATCAGTCCTTACGTCGAAGATCTCGTAAAATACCTATATTAAGCAAATTAATGCTCATAAAAACGCAATAATTATAGAAATTGAGTGATAAACTGAGATTCCCACGAATATCAAGCTTTATCGTGAATTTAAAGAATCTGAGTCACAAACAATGGGGCATTCAATCTTATCTTGTCAGTAGGTCTGTCTGTGTCAAAACTTACCCCCGTTTAAACAAATGCGGTAAAAAAGACACCAGATTTCACCAGACTTCCTGCCTTGCTACGGCTGGGGTTGGACTCTACAAAGTATACAACAAGTCGTCTCTTCTCCTTCTAACTACACAGGACTAGGGACGACTAGCTCTTCACACGTCCACGTGGTTCTACAGGTAGGAGCGGATCAAAAAAATGCTCCGAAAAAAGTTACGGGCACTCTAAACATCCCCTTTTTTGTTATCGAGTTGATGTATTGTTTATAAAACGAGTTATAGTAGCACGGATTATGATAAATTGTGGCTTACTGCTTTGTTTTTTTTAGAGTAGCTACGTGAATTATTTGATGGAGGTCGAAATATATACCTAGCATCTATTTTCGACATCACTGCGATATCTAATCTTATTACGCTCTGATTCGGTAAATTTATTGTACTTAGGAACTTTGAAATGCAGGTAAGTTACCGATTATAGTTTAGTTTAAACGGTAAATTAAACAATTAGGCTGGTAAAAAAGGCAACGGGACGAGAAGGCGCGGTCGTAGCCGCGGGCACACCACAAACTAACAATTAAATAATGCTTACTGCTTCAGCGCGACTACCGAATAACTTATATCTTATAATGTCTTCGGGCGATTCGTCGCGATGACTGTCTGATTGATGTCTTTAAGAATGTCTTTTAAAAGTGCTAAGCTTTATTACTGTTGTCCACAATTACCGCCAGCAAAATAAATAAAACATCGAACCTAAACGAGATTCGAATTTCGAATCTGTTTATGTTTCGTCAGTGGGTAACGGCGGTTATGTAAAGCGGGAAGGTTTGTGTGCCAGTAATCAATTAAATAAGTTCGAGATGAGTCTCATTTATTTAACATACGACTTCACATTTAATGCTTTCGACGTCAGACTCGTGAACATTAATATTCAATGCTTTTTTTTGAAGAAAGCAATGGCTGTAACATTAATTGCGACGGCGTAAGACCCAACAAAACCGTCGAAATTGATTTGAGTAATAGACGATCGCGCAATACCTACCGGTAACATATCGTGATACATTAATTCTTTTTCCATTTTAATTGCATCGCGTATCAAACACTGGCTAATGCAGAATTGGTGTGTCAAAATGATTTAATAATACAAAATGACTATACATCTGTCCGACGGGCGTTGCTCAACCCCACATAGACGAACACTTCGTTAAAGGGGATTCAGTTCGAAGGAGACCTAATAAGGAGTAATAATGTGAACACCATTGTATGTAAGTAAGCCAGCAGTAAACACTTTGCTCCAGACGGCAGGTTGAGCGAAGTCTAAAAATAACTCAAATAATGAAACGCAGGGGAATGTTTTTCATCTCGGCCGTTACACACGAGCGAAATGTGTTAAAATAAACACCCAAACAGAGTCTTTTAATACCGCGACGATGTGGCCCTGGTGCATCCGAATTCGCAAATTTAAATTAAGAACGGCAGTATGATTTATTTTTTTATTCAGTTACTTTTCAGTTACGCGCCACGTGTCATAAAGATGTTCAGATTATAAAAATAGCCACAGTGTCGGGGTAAATTAATTGCTTGGTGAAAAAACATTCGACGATGAATGGGTGTTGTTGCTAGTGGCTGACCTAAGTTTCGAGAAAACTTTTGAAGTACTCGTAACTATCGCACAAAGGGCGGCTTTCAAACGTCTTGCACACAAAATGTCATCTCAAATGGAACAAAACGTTAAAATCGGCGCGACAAAAGTCGCTCTTTGTTGATTCCGCAGCTGCTCGCATAAAGAAACAGTATGGAAGGTCGGAATTGTGAATTAGTCGGGAATCACGGACCGTAATAGGCCCGTAGATTGCCTGGATCGTATATGGAAAGCGCATAATAAGGTATTTTGCGGTTGTTTAAGCGTGTTGTGCAAGGGAATTGAGATTTCGTGCGTTGGTGTTCGCTCACTCTGATCGTGGCGGTATCGCGAGCCAGATCTTCATACTCGAATTGTTATTGGGATTATACGTGTGAACAGAGATTCAATACAGAACTTATTAAAATACTTTCGTTGTCCACGTTTATTATTGAAACGATCTAGACGTTCTCAGGCGGAAAAATGACACCCAAGTCGCAATAAATCATGTCTATACTAGGAATTCCTGGGAACTTTATACATAAATAACACTTGCAACACGATAATAACTCGATAATATTGCTTTATTCATACCTATAACGCGCTACACATATCTGCACAACATAAATCGTCATTACAAATTGTAAATGAGTAGAAATATACACGTAATATTAGCTGCAGTAAACTAGCAAGCTTAGGAAATCCATGTTACCTAATCGAATAGGTTTGAGATGCCCTACCATTACTCTATCGAAATCTGCATATGAATAGGATACTAACAGATTAAGTAAATTAGTTCGGCTCCATCATAGTAATGCGCTAGTTATGAAACGCTATGCACCGGTACCTGCGCGCGAGTTGCTATCTCGACGTATCTCGTATGGAGAAATTTAATCATGCCCGTTCGACTGTGACAGACGTGTACGGGGACACTAGGCAAATTTACTCTTATAATTGCTTCTTTAGTTTAGAAACTTTACCCACATAAAGAACAATAAAGTTTCTAAGTGGGGGACACTCGAAACGACGCAATTAATTTAAACGCCTTCGTAGTTGAGTAATTATTTCGCAGTGTGAATTTGAGCATTCATAACTGTCGTTTAACAACCTTAACTTTCAACCCACATCTACAGAAGCCCGATAGACTCATCTCTTCGCTATGGAGGTTGTGCAACCCACTGCATCGCGGCACATTTACCCGTTTCGGAATTATTTCTAACCGTCCACGCTCCGAACAATACCATAGATTAAATAATAGGAAACTACGCGCAAAGACAATAAAGTCTTAAATTAGAAGCGTTCGGTCCCAAGTTTGAAATTAAAACTGTTTCAAAACGCGCTGCTTAAGGATCGATGTCAATTAGTTTTCAATTTACGAATGCCATTGAGCCTTTCCAGCAATCCCTGCTAAGTAAGCTTACGGACGTCAAGATATGCGTGTGTTTATAAATAATGCATAATATTGACTTCCCCGAGCATCCAGTTTGGCGACATTGCGTAATCTGATCAATGATCCAGGCGGCCATGTTGCCTTTTTGCCGGGAGATCGGGAATCAATTAAGCGTCCGGTCGGGGGCGACAAAAAGTATTAAAGAGTTCGTAATGAAAGAAATGCGACACCTCAGAGGCCATTGGTCGTATGTCCAATGCGTAGTCCAATACTGTCGTCCGATCGGTCCCGAGCGAGCTGGTGAATGGTGATCGGCAGCCGTGAACAATGGCACTCTCTGTGGGTAATGAATTCTTCATTTGCCAGAGATGTCACTAGATCCAGATAGCCGCGTCTATTCGGCATGCGTGGGCCGCAATTACATGCCCGGGGCACAATGAAGCCAAAACCTCAGTTTCTCATAGTTAAGCTGTTAAAAACCGACGATTATACGGATTTCGTACAAGGAGGTCTCTTATAATTGAGCCGGTTCTCATAGAACAAAAACCGTTTTGGACAATGAACGAAATTATAACAGGGTTGGTCCGTTAAAGTTTCACATACTTAAATGCTTATTGCTACTAACATGACATACGGCGATTAATTGTTGTTGTGAAAACGTGTGCGACTGGCCGAAATCGCGGCAGGTGGCGCAGAGTGGGAAAATTCAGAGAAACTGTACATTGTTACCAACTACCGCCACCCACTAGGCGCTAACCACCATATTTACGACTACGATTCGTCCATTATCCTGCAAATTTGACAGTAATAACTCGAAATTAACTGTGAGAACTTTTTTAAGTTCTGTACTGGACGAAAAATTATGCGCATAATTTAGTTAAAAACTTTAGCCCTGAATATGTATCTCGGGCATTAAGCTGCGTTCCGCGCTGTAAAGTGGTCGTTAAACATGGGCAGTGATAACACCGCGTTGTGAACTCCAATCACTCGGGGCAGTTACAATTCGTTGTAAATTAAGAAAAAAGCAGATGTCGAGTCCTTTAGCTAGCACGGCACACCTGCTTGCCAGCTATGCTGTATCGCTAGCTCCTAACGACGTAAGCGCCGTCGAAACACTTATGTACATAGGACTTTTCACTTTATCGTTGTTGTTGTGGGTGCACCGTGCATACTGCATACATGTTACGAGTACCGGCCGATACGAAGTAGGCTGCTCCAATTCAATTTATATTAGTTATTTCACAAATCATAACGCAATAACACGCACTGCGTTCCATGCGAGCTATGACCAGCTATGTCCTAGATATGCTTCAGGCGCCGAGCAATCGCGAATATACCGGCTATTATAGAGAAATACTTAAATAAAATGCAGCAATAATCTCAGCATTAAACGCAATGTCACACCGATCTTAGAAAAAAGTGGTTTACGTCCATTTATGGCACAATCGAGATATCTGTTTTTAAACTAGTTTAAATGGATTTTACTGAGTAGGTACTTATTAGTTTTATTCAATTAATTATATATTTTTTGTAAGAATTGTGGTTCTTTACAAATAGACAACTTACAATCGTAAATAAACACTAATAAAATTGTAACTGGCATAATTTAAGCGGCGTTATCCTTCTATCGGCGGATGATTATTTACTTATAACAATTTTACGAAATTGGAATTGCGGTTTGGACAGACGTGTTTCCGCTGCTTCCGATGGAGTCGGGCTCACGCGATGCCCGCGGCAGCGCCACCTTGCACTTAATGAACCACAAAACAAAAACGCTCTCAATCGCTTCCACTGCGGATGCTCGATACATCATAAAGAGTCGACTCAACCGATCGGGGGACAATTACATCAATGCCCGCCGTCGTCACGTAGCCAGGAGCAAACCAGTCCCCGCTGGACGCAAAATACCGTTTTTTTATGAAACAACGCGACTTCATTCATAATGTATAATGCCTTGAAAACACTCGCACGCATACACACGCACGGCCATAAATAGACACCTAAATCTATAGGAGACGCGAGTGTGCGGCCGGACACCATAGTTAGTAATTTAACCTGCCTGTCTGGTTATAAAACGATTAAAAACTTAACCAAAATCACAATGTCTCGTCGGAATCGACACCTATTGCATACATATACATGTTCTTAATCCGCTTACATGTGTTAGTGGAATAACGGTATATTCGCGTACATTAATAAATAAGTAGTCGGTTTGCGCGCACGCATGTTGGGGATAGTTCCCTCGCGAAATGTTAGCCGGTGCGATGTGGGAGAACAAAAACCGACCCGACTACTTAGTTAGCTATCGATTTTTTATCGAGGCCTGGCTGACATTTCGGTAGGGCGATTAGTAGTAATAGTAGTGTTATCTATCTAGAAATGCTAAAGAAATGGCAGAGCGTAATCGTTTGGAAAAGTATCGAATCGATCGGTGAATCATGCTTTTCTCGGATGTCTCGAGATGTAGATGTTACTAGGTACCTACCTATAGTATAAATAAACACATCTACTGGTGGGCTGTAGGTATGAGTACGTAATTGTTAATTTTTAAATCTCACGATTGATTTCTGTTTTAGAGAGAGCGTCTTTATTAAGTTTTTAACTATAAACACTTATACCTGCTACTGCTTATTTACCTTAACGTTTAACCTTAATGGACAGTGAAGTACCTAACAAACTGTTTATTAGGTTAAAGTAGGTAAACTGTTTGCTCTAGCGGCTGCATTTGTAGCTAGTTTAATTGCTATGAAATGTTTTTATACAGCAATGGAATTTTATTACTTTGAGAATGAATAAGTATGTAGACCAGGTGCGTATGAATTATGGTAATGTTAGATAACTTTAGCAAGTAGGAGCAGCTGAATATGTTGAACTTTATGCGTGAACGACCTAGCGTAAGAGGTATAGTGTTCACGGCCGGCTGGCGCCGCCCGAGGAGTGCAGGAAATCTAGAAAAATACGCTCAGGACTCCAGCCCTTTGCGTAACCTTGACCGGCCTGGGGCGATGACCTCGGTACAGTAGAGCAACGCCACGGTATATTTCTAGTGACCGGCACCGTGTTTTGAGGTTATGAGAACTTCGGGTTTTACGCGAGTTGACCAAACTTGGCGAGAACAAGCGACGATTAGCCACGGATAATAAACAAGCCTGGGCCATTAACTGGAGCGAACTACTAACCCTGCCTGAAATAACGCACCGTCTGGAAGTTATTCCTGGCAGGGCCAGCGCTAGGTATACAGATCTTCACTCGAAGCCTCGGAATGCATCTAATTTTAAAACGAAGAGGCTCGCGTCGCGACCTAGCTGACCCCGCGCGCCGGCCGTATTAAAACCTGAACTTTCTTTATAACTATGCAACTAACTATGTTTGCTCGGTAAACGTATCGGACACACACAAGCGTCCTGGACCGCGCGCCCGGTCACGACCGACTCCCGACTATCCAGGACGATCACCAACGTGGGAAAGTGAGCGTCGTGGTTGTCGTTGGCTCCGTCGGCGTCTCATCGGTCCGCAGCCGAACTCACGTAAACAAACCCGGTGTCGGCTCCCCGTGTTTCGCACGGCCAATATCCATGTCAGTACCTGGGGTAGAAACCCTAGCAGGGCGAGCAGCACCGCAGGGGCGCGCATACTGGCGCGACCGGGCCAGCGGCGCCGGAGCATGTATCGCAGGCCGGCCTGGGCCGTTGGTCAGCAAGCACGGGATTCGCAATCCATCACAGCACTGTGCACTGAGTTTCACTGGGAGTCACTCACAAAGTGGTCACTTGCGAACCGGTATTCGAAACGCGCGCGTGTAGTTGCGGCGTGAGGCCGTACGGACGTATGTTCGCGGCGGCGCGTGGTAGCGGACTGAGGCGGGCGGCGGCCGCGGCCGACACCTGGCGGGGCGCCGCCGGCTCGCCGAGAGATGGCGCTGTGCGGCGCATCTGCCGGCTCCGCGCCCCGCGCGCCCGCACCGCCGCCCGCTCCCGGCTTCACACGTGCCATACCTAAGTAAAAACTTTTGAGAACATTTGACAAACGGGCTATGTGCACTTTCATGACGTGCACTTTAAAGATATCGTAGGGGCCTAGTCGGTTTAGCAATTTTATTTATTAAGTGCGGATTTTTTCCTAATTACAATACAATACAATACAACAATACTTTATTGCACACCAAAAAAGTTTACAAAAGGAAACAAGATAAATACAATTTATAAATAACGGTAGACAACAGGCGGTCTTATCGCTAAAGAGATAAGATTACTTAGGTTAAATGGGTATCCTTTGTAGACCTTTTGCAAAAAATACCAGAATAATTGTAAAGCTTATAATACGGTAGGAGTGTTACAAGGATTTATTTCTAATTTAAAATTTTAATTATCTGATTTATTAGAATTGTGAGTTAAGATATAAGATAAGTTCAAAATCTGACTATTAGTTTAATATCAATTCATAGAAACAAAACTGACCTGAGGTAAATACAATAAATAATCTAAATTTAAATCATTAAAAATCTTAAATTGATCCCAGCACAAACTTAAAGCTTTGTTTGCTTTTTAAATCGTTAGTCGGCGCAAAATTTTGGTGAATTTACAACACTGCCAACTATAATGCAGACGCAAGTCCATCTCCTCGCGCCATTCAAGTCCGATGCAACTCGCCGACTTGCCAAAAGTTTCCCGTAGCATAACAAAGCGCAGGGACAAAATGTCGTAAGTCCACTGTAGCTCCTTTGTAATAAGGCAGTCTGGAACCGACACGGTTCAATAGCCGAGCACAATAAAGTTGACAATAATATGACAAGTGCTACGGCCCGCTACGCCGTAGCAGACAATACTCGAACGCGTAGCGACATTACCATAAAATGTTAATTTGTTTGTGGTCTTTAGTTTTTTTTTATGAAAGAACTATTTTAATGTCGACGGCGCTTTTTTTTAACAGACTACTTAGTATTCTCAGCGGCGTAGGTACAAAAGCAAAGCAAAAGCAAAGTTGGCTCATTACAATTACAAATGCATACGAAACAATCGTGATTATATTTCCTGTAAATAATTACTTAACTTATCAAAACATAATAAATATCTCTTAGTATATAATCACTTACAGAACGTCTTGTTTCACAATGACACGCAACGCAAAACCTTAACAGAAGTGTTTAAACAGGAGTGTTTAGACAAATGATTAAACAGGATTACTTTACGCATGACGTGATAAACTGAGCAATAGCTCCTAAAAAATAATTTCATCATCATCATCATCATAAACTTCAGTCGAAAGTCGGCCACTGCTAGACTAGGGGCCCCCAAAGTTCACCACAACGATCGGTGATGCACCGCCCTCATCCAACAGCTTCCTGTTATCTTAATCAGGTCGTAGATCCATCTAGTTAGGGGTTCACTGTCTGAGCTACCATATCGTACCTATATAATCTAACTAGTCATTTGTAATCATAAAATTGGCCTCTTTGCGTTTCAAATTCTATTAAATAAAATACTGTAATTTATTTTAATTTAGAAATAAACTTTAAAATTTGCATTTTTTAAACAACGGTAGCACGCAATAAGTCAAAGTGTTGCAAATAGCCGGAAATCCGATCGGCTACCTAATTTTGTTAACCGTGTGCAATATGTTAATATTATGATTCCAAATCTCGGAAACCTATATATTAACATAACACGACGGGCCCGACTGTTTGTGGATTCAAGCATTTTATTATTATTATTATTATATTAACCCACATATTGTGTACATTAATTAATCAATAAATTCATGACTTAATAATTAATAACTCAATTAAGACTAAATTATAAAAATAACAAGGTTCAAAAACACCGCTCCCTGTCGTTTCTATTTTTGTTTTGTCGTTTGTGTACATTAATATTTTCATTTATTTTTGGGATAATTATTCAAATAAAATTAACAATAACATTCCTTTATAATTTACTAAGTTCGCATCTAAGAATATTTCCATCAAGTTATCTATGAAACAAAACAATAAATCAAAATCAGATCATCTGGATCATTTCGCCGAATTATTTTTTGTCGAATTTTTTCATTCCGCTGAAGTGTCATTTGGTAATAAACATTTTCTCCTGAAACCGTAAACTATTTGGGATTGTTATGAAACAAACCTTACCTAACCTAACCCAATAAATCGGATGATATTTTCAAAACTTATGAAAAACGTATGACTCAGAGGAAAAAAAATCGGTAAAGTGAAAATTCGAGACAATGAAACTTTCGATGAAAAGTTATTCGGCGTAAAGGCAGAACGCCCTGTCTAGGAGTTATGATGCCAGAGACAGACTTACAGATACACCGTACACACGTTAAATTAGAGACACCCTTTTTTGTAGGGCGTTATAAAGTGCACACATTTTTTTTATTTTTTTTATACGTTACTTGAACTGTATCAGGGCTGGTTAGCCCTCACTACCAGTAGTCGGACTTTATGTGGGAGTATAACCCGCTGATGGGATTATGCACACATTCGCTTGTAAAAGCTATTAGGTATAGGTACCTACTCGTAAAAGTCTTATAAAAGCATTAAGGGTTTTTTAATGACTTCCTTCTGCCAATGGCTCATGAATATGTTTATCAGTTATCAAAGCAGCTGCCGATAGCAATTGTGCAGATTTGCAATTTGCATAAGTAAATGAGATCACGCGATGGGATGTTATCCTTTAATTTTGACTCTGTAAAGGTGTTATTGCTATCTGCTGGAGTCATAATGGCGCTTCAACTTTCAAAGGAAATATTTTTATTAAGACTTTGGGACGGCTCTTTACCACAATGTAATATTGCCAATAATTATAGAAAAATAGGAGAAGAGCAGACAAAGATATACGTCTTTTCTGAATGGGGGCATAACTTGATTATTATAGCAACTTTTCTCCTGCTAGGCTAGTGGTTCTTAAACTTTTAACAGAGATGGACTATGATTCTGAATCTTATATGTAGTTACCACGGACCTCTTTGAAGGTATTTGTAGGAAAATGCATTGAATCTATTTATATAAATGCTGCATAGTACAAAAATATCTTAAGAAATAAAAGAGTGGCTGTGGACCCTTGGCAATCATGTTACAGACCCCTTGGGGGTGCATGGTCTCCACTTTATGAAACCCTGTTTTAGGCGCTTAAGCCTTTTTTCGTTTTCCGAAGTATGTATGTAACTCTGTTTGCCCTCCTATAATATCCTGCCAAGTGTGAACGGTAAGAGCCATCCAGGAATATTGTACGTTGACATTTGAGAATCTGATATAAGATGGGACTAGGGGGGGAAGCAATAAAAAAATCTCAATCAAACATTACTTGAACGACGAATGCTCTTATAAGTATAATCTCGTATTTTTCAAGACTGTGTCAGGACAACGGTCTGACACATTTAATGGATGTAGTTAGTTTTGCTATACTATATGGGAGAAATTGTACCAGATATGGATGATAAAATACCCAATAATCGGCAGTATTGGCACCTATTTTTATACGATTGCCATCACTGCCCTTACATGGGGGGTACCGACTTAAGGGTAGTTTACCCTACATGGCCAAATATAGGTGAGTCTATGCTGCACCCGCGAATGTAGATGAGGTAGTGTTCTGTTGATTATTAAATTCCCAATACTATTAGTTTTTATCGCGGTTATTCTCGCAAAAAATACTTCACGGAGAATAGCTTTGGTGATTACGACTAAATTATTGTTCATTAGTATTAATTTATAAATTCAACACCCGGCAGCACGCGAGTACCCTAAAAATACCTAATTAGTAACGTTTGACCCTAGTCGCACCTATAAAACACCTCGCAGTACGTTCACCCTCATGATTTCTATGGCGGTAAACACACTTTACAGAGGGACAGGGTGATCTGTGATACACATAGACAAAAAGGTAAGGTACGATACGGTAGATCATTGGTTTCTTGTAGTCTGCGTCTTTTCAACATCCAAAGAAGGAATAACGACAGGAATACTTATTTAGAACTGGCATCCCTGGGAAAAATCGGAAGATACGTCGATGCGTACATGCATTATGCGTACGCATACAAAGTTTGTGTAGATGCATTTAAAATCAATGTTACTACTTACGTAAAGTAAAATTAAAGTGATGCATCTAACTAGTCTGTGTTTACGTCAAAGGATGCAAGTTAAGTACAGATTAATCAATAACACCACTTTGCGTCAGCTAATGCGTTTTTTCTTTGAAATACTTAATTAGCAACGTCTGGCTCTAACCGTGTCTGAAAAGTCCAGTTCATTCCCCCGACCTACTGTTTTAGCCAATATTCATTAGGTATTCGATTATTTCGGCACTTTGTTGAATTTCTCTTGACCTCGTGCAATTTAGGTTAAGTACTTGTGTTTCGATATCTTCAATAAAGTCTAGAGAAAGGAAGTTAGTTCATACTTCATTTATTATTGATATAAAACTTACGAGATTTTCACACTTTATTACTACAAAATGGGAGTCAATTACATACTTATAATTACTACGTATACACATACCTATACATATAAATTAATTTTATTATCTTGCACCAGTAAACTTACCTATGTAGGTACTATGTTTTGTATGTATAAAATATGTATAAAACCAAACTAGCTCACGCATCTAAAGGAGGTATTGGTTTTTATACTTGCTATACGCTTACCTGCTTACACATATATATTTTATTATTATTTAGCCTACACGAGTGTCTTACTGCTGGGCAAAGCCCCTCCCCCTGTAACACACACAACATAAACTAATCTCTCTGAAAACGTAATAATATTAGGTCTCTGTGACTGTAGTTTGTTTTTCTTTTTGCGCAATTGAACATGCGTACTCTAGATGTATTTATTACCCAAATAACAGAAAGAATAATTTTTACTTCGAAGTACGCGAATTTCTTCAATAAAATCAAGGAAGAACGATGACGCCGCTCTTCCGCCGACCTCCAAACGCCGGTGGGGCGATCATGCACATCCTGCAATTTGTTGTTAATTGTAATCGCATTGTTATCAGTGATACAGGATTATCAGTGTTGCGTGGCGCGGCGGCCTTCGGCTTATCAGACGGAAGCTGGAGAACAAGAGTTAACATCGTGAGAAGTTCCGTAGCTTTTAAGACAATAATTGCGAAGATATGCGCGTACCCGGCGCGGACGAGATATGACAAAAAAAATGCAATACGAATCAGTGTAGTTCTTGTAGATCGACCTGAAGAGTGGAATCTATTTCTAAAATACACAAAACTAAATATTTATTGAAGATTGAAAACAAAAATTAAAGAACAAAGTGAAGGTATTTATTTACACCACGACGAAAAAAAGATAATAAAAAGCAGTAAATCAGTGTAGTTCTTGTAGATCGACCTGAAGAATGGAATCTATTTCTAAAATACACAAAACTAATTATTTATTGAAGATTAAAAACAAAAATTAAAGAACAAAGTGAAGGTATTTATTTACACCACGACGAAAAAAAGATAATAAAAGGTAGTAAAAAATACAAACTTAAACTAAATGCTAAACAGCTGCATAGAAACTAAAAAATAAATAAGACCAAAGCAAAAAAAAAACGTGACACTTGACATGTACGAAAAATTTACGAAGACAAATTTGATTTTAATTCACCAAAATGATGAATTGATGATTTTGATTAATTAATTCAACTGTGCAACATAATGTTCTGGAAAATTAGAAATTAGGCTAATACTTTCCCAACTCGAATTGTCAAGTGCAACTTGAAACCACGATAAATATATTCTATTAAGTTCAAATCGTACGAAAAAATTCTCATGTCTTGCCGATTAAAAATTGTACATAACATCATTTGAAACGTATTTTTCTCATTTTCCTAGTATTGCTGAACTCTGAAGATTCTATGTCAGGGGTAACACTAGGCGTGGCTAGTTCACAATGGGTGTGCGCGGTCTTTGTTCCACTAACCGCTTCATTGTTCCACTGAATCAAACCTATTGCGCGATCTTGGAACTATTGAGCTGATCTTGTTTTTATTCCGATTTGCTCCAAAGAACAGAATGCGAGTTGGAATTCCGTTCGGATATGGTCTTTATGTTTTTTTTTTATCCACCTACTGTATCGGGGTTTGGGATTCAAGATATTTTTTCATAATAAATGATTGATAGCTTCATCATCAAAACTTAGTTCATAAGATACCTAGTCCATACCAATACCTAGAATGTTGATCAAGAACGGAGCCGTGTGCCAAAGGTTCGTGTTAACCCGTAAACAAAAATGACACAAATCTATGTGTAAAGAGCAATAGCTCACAACCTGCTGATTCGCAATTCAAGCTTCACCGACGTCAATTAGCAAGAAGACCCGACTCAGTGTCTTCAAACGTCTAGCTTTAGTATAATTATCGGAACTAAACGACGCAATCTAGACAGTTCTTTACTCTTCAATCGAAAACGGATTAAGTGTCGTTTAGTAATTTCTAGTTTAGACTTTATATTCACTTCCTTTTAGTCGAAATTGTAACAGAGTTTATAGGTAACACTGGTAGGTAAATTAGATTTATTTTGTGGCAGTTACAGTCCCTTTACTAATAGATGACACTGTACAATATCAAAGTACATGCAAGGACTGCCTTTAGTAGGTAAGCAAATATATAATGTTAGCAGTTAAAAATAGATGAACGATTGGTTTATGATGGAATAGCTTTGAACCAGAACTTTTGGTGAATCAATAAGCCGTTTTCTCAATGTATTAGTATCCAACTCTAACTTACGCTTGCATAAATAACCTTACTTGTTGCTACATAAAGTTTCATTTAAAAATTGTTGATACATAAGAGTTACGAGGTTTAAATAGGAAGAAGTCTAAATGCCAGTTGGGATTTCTCAGATCCGGCTGATAAGTTGGTCCCACGGCTGTTCGCGTATTGAAAAATGTCATTCGTCAACGGTTTAAACCCACGGTGGCATGCCTGTCGGCCATCAGAGTGGTTGGGAAAATTAAAAGGTTTAACATGCCATCTATTCTATGCGTGGAGACACGTGGGGAGACATTTTGCACGATACCGTCTGGAAAACATTATTTCGACTTATTCCCACCTATTTATTATTAACAATTGGGCCTTTTGTGTGCCGCATCGACCATAATTGATCTATTGTGGCAGTATTCCCACCTATAATAATATGCCTAATATACCCAAAGAGTGGAAAATTAAATGTAAAATATTTTAAATGTAATGTAATGTATTTTTAGTGTAATAATCTAATCTAATTTTATTAACATCCTAATATGTTTTTATGTGTTTTCCAAATGGGAGTAAATGCTAAAATTGTGTAAGATTGTGCGGTGTCACAGGACAGGACAGGTCCCGCCTAGTGTGAGCCACTAAAACTGAATATGTAATAATACATTTTATTGTGTGCATGAAACAAAATTGAATTGATAAATTGAATAGATTGATTTATAATATATTTAAATGTAAATCGTTTAGTTTTCAGTAGGTATTCAAGTACATGAGTAAATACTCTTAAATAAAAAAATATAATAATTGTAAACACATAAGTTTAGGTTCGCAGCCATTATTATAAATTTTACTGCAGTTTTTTTGTAATAGATCGTATCTTTGCAATGTAGGAAACAGTTTTATTTGGCCACTGGGTGAGACGATTAGATTACGAGTAAATATAAAGCTATATACGCGTCACGTAGAAGGATATATGTACCGGTAAAAACAATGCTATTTAAGGCAGTATTTGACAGGTACAGGTAATTTGAACGATTTATTTATTAGCCAATGGGCATATCACGTCTTCTCGGCTATAAATAAGGTTCTCAGAGGTATTTGACATTTAGTCTATTATCGCCAATTCAATTTTTATGTGCATACGTGACGGGTTAAATATCATTTAAGTTTATGAATGACTTGTTAAAATTACTCTTTTGCAACAAAGAATAAGTTCTAATTTAGAAAGAACTGTAATCCAATGACCTAATTCAATGCTTCGCCACATCTATTGACGTATGTGCCATTTTGTATTTGTGGTTATGCAAATTGTCTCATATTAGACGCACAATTACTATGTTGCCATCGAGTTAGCGGATTATGGTAACAGCCGTGAAACTGCCAACGGGTCCGAAATTCAATTAAAAAAATATCACGATACGCATTGGTATATTGCGGGTTCCGTGTGCATGACAAACCGATATTAAGTAAAAGGTTTTAAGACCGTCTTATATCGTTTTGCGCTTACCCTACTTTTAATAGTGATGTAATTGCAGAATGTGCTACACTACTTTTTTACAGTTAGCAGACTGAAGTCACGCAAAGACGATGTTGTCATTCATTTTTGAGGTTTATTTTTGTCGTTGATATGCCACTGACTCGCACAAGGCGCTCAGCCATCTCTAATTAAAGGTATGTGCTAAAACAACTATCTGCTGTCTCAGTATTCTTCGCACGGGCACTAACTAAATAATCAAACTAATCACGTCCCATCGACGTAACCAAAAATGCTTGTTGACAGAGAGAGAAAATTCTGCGTTGATGTAGTGCCAATCACAAATATTAGTTCAATAGCAAATTTGCAGTAATGGATAATTATTTATTGTGTTGTGATTACTCGCACTTCTAAGTCAGTACTTACGAGTGCGAATAAAATCCATTGACGTTAGGAAACCCACCCCACTAGGTGGGTTCAACGTCAATGGATTTTATACTTAGTTATTGGTTTATTTTGCTGAGTGACGCGAGTGTGTAGGTGAAGTCACCGCCCACTTAGTGCATTAGGCGTATTAGAACTGTTAAGTTTATAGGTTGGGGGTGTTTTGTTCATATGTCCAATAAACTTTACTAATAAGACGGGACTGAAGTGTTATTAATTACACAAGGCCCAAGCCTCGGCAAATGCGGAGGGTGGGCTAAGGTGCACATGAAGTTATTTACTGTTCATATTTTAGGGCCTAATCACACTTGCGATTTGCGAGCGATCTGTATAAAGGCAATCGCGCAGCGAGTTCACCGTGACGCTTATTTATTGTATAGACAGCTCGCTCGCAAATCGCAAGTGTGATAAAGCCCTTAGACTCGTAATTTGCAAAAGAAAATGATGCTGACCGTACGTAGGAAATGATACTCCTCTTTGTTTCGTGTGTTGCGATTGTGTTCATACAATCTAAAGTGGTACCTAAATTCAACTGAACACTCACTTTAGAATACAAAAAACCAGTCAAGTGATCGGTGATCACACAATAACTCAATTGTAGCGCGCA
Source organism: Apotomis capreana (assembly GCA_947623375.1). Taxonomy (NCBI): domain Eukaryota; kingdom Metazoa; phylum Arthropoda; class Insecta; order Lepidoptera; family Tortricidae; genus Apotomis; species Apotomis capreana. The sequence continues at coordinate 31,607,875 of OX392499.1, read as the reverse complement.
CGAAGACGGGCCAACAACTTTACGGTTACGTCTCACTTGAATCTTAAATTATTTAATTACACAATTTGTTCCAAACCTCGTGCCAGATGTGTGAAAATGGAACGCGGCTTAACGAATGAAATTCATTTAAAAATAATTCGGACAGTGCTTTTAAATACATTATTCATGTCAAGATTTTTTTTAGTTGGCGAGTAAGGAATTTTTACGTCCCACTCGGTGCAAAAATATAACTTTGATGACTAAATGTGTATTCCAGTACACGTTATAAACGACACTTTTATAATACATACGGCAATATTTCTTACCACCAACACGTGGATGAATTATGGGTACGGCAAATAATAGATTCTTTATTATATCGGTAACTTTAGGTACTTGTAGGTTATAAATAGAATATCGTTAAATGATAGTAATGGAGGTATGAAATTGATGTCTTTTATTCCTCAAGTACTCTACTTGTTAATTGGTATACGAGGAAAGTAACCCAAGTTTATAGTAATATGTATGTACTTATATTAAAACAAAACTTTTTCCCAATACATATGTCGGCAGCCGATCGTAAAATCCGGAAGATCACGAAATTCCTAGGCATATTGTGAAACGCCGCCATTTCATGATTTGGCTAAATGACAGGTCGCCATATCGTTCAAGACATAACGTTTAACGATTTGCCCAATGACGTTTAGGCAGATCATGAAATTCCTAGGCATATCATGAAAGGCCGCCATTTCATGATCTGCCTAAGTAACACCCACCAGTGACGTTTAGGCAGATCGTGAAATTCCTAGGCATACTCTGTGGTATTCTCGGCATGGGAGCAGTTTCAGTACTCTGGGAGCAGTTTTGTTTTACGGGTTACAAAAAAAAAACCCTAACCTACCTATCTCTGGGAGCAGTTTCGTTTTTAGGCTCTTAAAAAAAATAACTATGTAGGTTAGGGTTATTTTTTTTATGACCCAAAAAACGAAACTGCTCCCAGATATATGTAGGTTAGGGTTTTTTTTGTGCGCCAACTACATTTTACCCGGCGGCGGCGCGCCGGCTCATATTGACTCGGCGGCGGCGTGAAAAAATCTGTATATCTTAGTGAATATAATTTTTGTTTTATTCCGTTCGACGTCCAGGGTTTCCAGTCTTGTGTCTTGCTTGATCTTTAATAAGATGTACAACAGGATCCCAAGCTGGTGGTAATGAAAAACCGTCTTCTCTATTGAAATTAGGATATTTTTACGATATGCCTAGGAATTTCGTGATCTGCCGGATTTTCACGATGTGCCCGGAATAGAGCTAGGAATGTCGACGAATGCGTTGCTCTATTTTTTCGATCTGCCGTATTTTTTATCAGGCATATCATGATATGCCTGGTCAACTTTTAGCCAAATCATGAAATGGCGGCGTTTCATGATATGCCTAGGAATTTCGTGATCTGGTGGATTTCACGATCGGCCGCCGACACATACACGTTCAGGAAAACTGCGGTAGCTGTACAAATACTTTTTGTGACATGTGGCGCTTCCACATTAAAAAATTATAAACGTTTCATAAATTTAATAATTACATAAGTATTCTTGCAGAATATAAAAAACTAAAACCAACAAAACTTTGACTCATTGATAATGTAAACTTAAAAGAATTGTCATAAATCATAACAATAGAGTTAAAGTTGAGACAACTGTTTCCTATAAGTGGTAATTACAACGAAAGTAATGCTTTAAAGCGTCTCCAATCTCTATTTACATACCTAGATACTATCAATCAATGAATCGACAGATTTACATTTCATTAGCAAACAGCTACAAACCATTGAACATCGTTGCAGACAGCGGAGTGCTGAAGATAAGAACTGACACGAACAATTTCTTTGACAATTCATTACCATCGGTGAACTATTGAATGGGATGAATTAATGTTGCGAAAAATCGTCATGCTAATCACTTCATCGAAATTAAAACTTTAATGTTACGGTACAAGATGTTGCTTCAAATACAAAATCAACTAAGATACGAACTCCTAGAAGTTATCTATTGTATTGAAATTTAAATACATACAAACAATAGAGCATTAGCCTTTATAGAACGGAGTTAAAGTTCAGATTAGATTGCAATTGCCAAATGATTTACGCATCGATTATTTAGAGGAATGTGTGAGGATTTAGGTGTGTAATGCGATTTCGAAATGTAAGTGAATACGTAATCAGAATTTTGCGATTGTTGTAAGTCGCCTTGGATCTCTTTAGGTAATATGGGACACCTGAAGGAAAGCCACACTTACAACATATTTGTGCCATATTGAGTTAGTCCTAGTATTACATACTCACAATCATAATTGATGCCCCCTCCACTGTGTGTACGGTCAAGAGTAGCCTGACAATTTTACTACGGGTGTATGTCTAATTGCATACTGAAATTGTCAGCTATTTTTGATGACGACTGTGCCTCACATATACCTACATAGTACTTGCCTGTAGTTCATTAGGTACGTACTTCTAAGTAGTTCTAGATTGCATGAGTGTAGTATGCGACCCTTTACGATAAAAGCTGTTTCGCGGGACAACCGAAGTTGAGGCTCATTCCAAATGTTCCACAAGAGATAAAATATTCCACTGAGTATAAATTGACGTATCAATGAAGATGTGAGGAAGATTAAGTGGCCTTCCTTTGGCTGATTGTGAATGGGCAGAAATCAATCTTATATTGTATTTTGGAGGAAAATATATATATTTGTACTTGCCTCAAGTTCCAGGTTGTTCTTACGTTGGTTTTCTGGTTTGAGAATTTACTATTGCTGAGCAATTAAGGTAATTACATAAGTGAACACTTTACGAAAAAAATAGGTTCAATTTAATTGTCCACATTAACCTTATTATCTGTCGACTTAACAAGGAATTTTCAAAAAACGGTAGAGAACTCGGGAGCTAATCGGATAATGATTGTTTGATTCGATCGTTTACTTATTCTATGTATAGGTACACGTATAGTTTCGCAGGGCTTTAGATTATATGTAATCTCTGTTGTAAAATTAATAAAGAAATAAATAATAATAATAATGTTGAACATCTTAACGTACAGATAACTAGAACAACAACACCGCTAGGTCTTAGAAGATACTACCTTCAGAAGATACCCACAAATTAGTTTGTAAATAAGCTTTCTTGCTTTACTTCGGTCGCGTAAAGGCTAATAGCCATCCTTGCTGACATTATTCGTATCTATTCAGCTGTTTTCACGTGATATGGCTGCCAACACATACTTACACACAGTCATACAAATGCCTAGTCAATAAAAAATACAGCTCAGGAAGCTCGAAATAGTTCAGATAAGTAGTAAAGTAACATATTTTCCAAAATAATAAAGAACTTTTAATTGACCGCATCATAATTCTTCCGTTTATATGTCATTTTATTACACATTACCCAATATTTTAAGGTATATATTGTTAAATACAATAACGTAAAATATTATGCACGTAAGAAGACTAACATGAAGGTCGTATTGAAAACAAAAGTAAACAATCCTACACTAAGAATCGTAGTACGACGATAACTCATTCACTCAATCGGCCGCCTTTGTCCTCTCATACACATCATGCTAATGTTCTCCGGTATCGATCCATCATCATCTAACCTAACAATCGTTATTAAAACAGTTAATTAAGTCCAAATAGAGCGATATAACTAATTACTGGCAGACGACCAACCTTGCGTTGCAATATTAATCGTTCCGCAACGGCAGGTTTAAATATCGACTCTGGTTCCTATTGACGTAATCGTAAGTGATGCGACATCATAATTCCAAAACGCCTTAAGTTTCAAGTGTTTTTGTTAGCGTGGTCGTCTTTACGATATTACAGCGAGATGGCACTTACGACAATGAAATTCCTTATTGATATCCTTTTAAAATCATCAATTTGAACCATATTACAACGATAGAAGGATTACAGAAGATTGGTTCTAGCCAGAGCAGTTTTCATCACCAAACGATTGAGAACTATATAGCAAAGGAATAAAGTTGTTATAAACAGGTGTGTAGACGTAGTAAGTGAACGTCTTGTGTAATCGCATTCTTGAGTCCGGCCAATACGCGTAAGCGATACTGAAACTTCGAAATCTCCAGGTTTCAACAGAGTTACTGCATTGTACGCAGCCCTAACATTTTTGACTAATTAAACAGTAATAAAACTACAGAGTATAATAAGATTATCACATCATTGTTTTATTTTGGATTGACAATCGTGTATCAGATTTGGTAGGTAATTTATGCGCTAAAACCCTGAGTCAAATAAATTATAGATAAATAAATATTAAGGGTCAATCTTATACAAATCGACTTAACTCGAAATATACTTGTACTATGGGTACTAGACGACGGTAGGCATAATATATAATTTATATCCATAGGTCTATAATATCCATGACCCAGGAACATATATATATATTCGAGTTCATCAAACAAATATTTGTCCTTGCTGGGATTCGAACCCAGGACCTTCGTCGGCTCAGTAGGCAGGTGTACTATATATACCTACAAACTACGCGTCGTCATCAGAATGGTCTCTGCGACTGTACTAAAAACATGTCAGGTCCGGACAAACTTACGAAATAAAACGGAAAGATTACAATTTGTACGGGGGATATATTTATCCAATCTTGGTAAAGAGATGGAGTACGTCTCTCTCATGTTTTATTATATAAATACCATACCTTACAGTTAACAATCTAGAGGTACTATTAAACTTATAAGTTATATGGTGTAAAAAATTGTTATGCTTGACTACCTTTTATATGCCAAAAGTCAACACCACTAAACAAGTAGGTAACAACTAGAATTTATTTAAAATCAAATCAAATCAAAAATCAAAATATATTTATTTTGCTTAAAATGTGGTGTACAAAGATCGCATTACATTAGGTATTTTAAGTTTCACACACTTTACCAGCATCTGGCATACAAAATATCAAGTACTTAGTAACTATGAATCTACACAATTGTCAAACTAATCATATCTACAAATTGATAATAATTTCTACAAATAATAAATAAATGAATGTGCAAGGTACAAATGGATATCTTATAATTGTGTTCGAATTAAGAGTAATAATTTAATTAGTAGTAATAATTTAATGATATAACAATTTTAATGAATGACATATAAGATTCATATTGATATACGTTGCCTTAATGCGCTGTTGAACTGAAATAAAAATAAAAATGTATAAAGCACCTAAACAACTCTTGGTTCTAAACAAGCTCTATAAATTATTATTTGGAGTCGAAGCCCTATTTTAATATGGTAATAGGTATTACTTAATAACCTCAAAGCTTGATCAGTTGATCACGGACTTGTATTATTAAAGCTGCTATATTGAATATCCCCTGTCTTGGTTTGGATAGGTTGTGTTACAATGAGTATTCTATTTAGTTGGATTGCGTTGTTAATTTACTTTATGGGCCTGAGCAAATCTTGAAGGAAGAGCTCTGACTCATTGTTCAACTGCATTTAGAATTTTGTGTTATTATTTGATGCTTACGTACAATAAAAGCTGTTGAGTTTTTTTGGATTATTTCATATAGGTGTAATTTGTCGCGCGTGTTTTCTTATTGCGTACAACAGGTTCTTAATTTTATGCCAATAAGTTGGTTGGGTTCCAGAAAAACTGCTATAGGTACCTAGGTTTGACCCCTGTTATTTTTATTGTTTATTTATTTAAACTTTATTGCACAAAACAAGAGGTCAGGGCAAAAGGCGGACTTAATGCCAAAAGATATCCCTACCCATAGAGCTAAACGGAGATATTAGAATTGGTACAGAACAGAAAATTAATGTAATTTTAAATTAAATTAAATTAAATTTGTCTGTTAGTATGATGCGGTGTTTTCCTTGCTGATATTGTAAAAGCAATATGTACCTACTGCGTTGTATACGTAACACGCAAGCATACATAAATGTTTCGCTTTTTAGAAATTAATTTGCGAACGTGACGTGAAAAGTTTCATAGCAGCCAGATACGTTTGCTAAACGAGCAAACCAGCAAACAAATTCTATAGACAGTCAATTAAAGTTTAAGACGTTGATAAAGGGACTCCATTTAACAAATTTCTATACTTAAATGGTCATCCTCAATGATCGAAATTCAGGTTCCGTAAGCTTTCCTGGGCTGCAGACGTTAATTAGGGGTCCGCAGACGGATCCTAGAAAGCTTGACCCCGACCCAGGCTTATGCAGATAAGTGTCTGTGATAAAATTTACTATTAGTACTTTATTTCTCGTAAAATATTTTATGCCTATGAGTATAAACCGGGACGGTTAGTCAACATTAATGACTTTTCGCAGAATAGCAAAACTCCGTTTCTAAAAAAAAAAACGCGTCTCGTACTATAATAAAACATAACGTTGCAAATACCTATCGGGTGTTTTGTTATTGCGTTCTTAATTTTGGAAATGCTAGCTTTAAATACTTCATAAATGAGGATGGTTGTGGCAGGCAGTACACCCCGATATTTAAGGTCAGTTTATAATTGCACAACGATTTCATATCGCTCTGTAATAAAAATTGTCTCTTAAAAGTGGTATACATACACTTCATGAACTTTATTTTCATATTAATGTCAAGTCATTTAATATCTGACGACTAACCTGCATTTAAACTAGAAAGCACCCCTAATTAGTGTAAACTTCAGTGATCTAAGATCTAAACGTTCCTAATTCTACCTCGAACTCGTATCATATCGTGATATCGATTGAAGCGCCGATGTGTTTAGTAACATCACTAACAACTTGCATCAATGCACCGACGTGATGCAAATGGAAATCGACTTTCAGTGAGCACGACAGCGCTTATTTTCTAATTTCAGTAGTTAATGTTGTGCTTATTATATAAACAGCGATTTGTTAATTTATTATTTAGACGTTGTTATTACAGATTTTTCATCGATAAACGTTTTGGAATCCAATTTGTTGTGATGTCAGATTTTTAGATAATTTAAAAAGGTAACGTGACCCCGTCGGCATACGCGGTAGTATCTTTTTAATTAATGGTAATAATATATTTACAAAATAGCTGCGCTGTTGCAACATTCGGGATTGTAGCGTGAACATTATGGGCTATTGACATTACGCGATTTAGTGCTGGTATCGGCAGGTTAACTTGGTGATATGTTTATTGTATTTAATTTGTGATCTCGGTCTCTGCCTCTCTGGTATGGATTGTTTATGAACTAGCTGTAATTTACTGATGCTACCAAAATTTCATCAGCTATGGAGATGGATGTTGTTAAATGACTAGCTGCTTATGTTTATTGCACAATAAAAAATAGTTTTTTTTTTTATATTATGATTATTCAGTATTATCATAGTATATTGCTCTATTATTAAGGAATATTTTATATTATTAGAGCATGGTCAAATATCATATAGGTAGCCAAAGTCTAGCGATATCCTCTCTTTTCTTAATTTAATTTGGTACACCTTTAAATACAAAAATCCAAGCGTCTAAATACATTTTCATAGTATGATAAATGATAATATAATATAACCTTACGTCTGTTTATATTGAGGCAGCATGGTACGATATTTCATGACCATAAAGTAAATTGGTAGGAATAGTTAGTTAATGAAACTAAATGGATTTTGGTCCTAGTTTAATGTAACTTCTAGTTTTGGAACTTTGAATCTAACTAAAATATATGGCTAATGCGCGCATAATTAGTTATTCGCTGCGAGAGTTTCGTGGAGAATCAAATTACATACTTTACTTTGTTTTTCCATAACTTACGAAAACTGAATCTATAATCTGTCGTGTGAGTGTCCAGAACAATTACTATTTAATGATAATAATAAAATATTATCTTTGAACAGTATAATTAAGTTCTTTTTTCTTCCTTAAATTTTTGTTCCTCTTATACCAGGTTACACTTTAAGGCCGGAAGAAAATGGATCATCCTTGGCGCATCAGGCCACTGGGTCGCACGTACCCGAGACCATGTTCCTGTAACCCTTGTTTTTGTTTCTCACTAGGTCTCTGGCCCGGTTCTAGGAACGACGGACGATTATTAAATTAACTTTTGTCGGCAATAACTCAATAAAAATAGCATTAATAGATACATTCCTCAGTAAATGAAGTGTGAAAACAACAGTGTTGTAACGCGGCGCGGAAAGGCCGGTATGTTATAATGGCAGGATTACGGGACGGATTGGAATAGTTTTTATAGTTCGTGTCGAATCGCGTCGTTAGCGATCAACACGGTTCAATGCAGCGTTTAGATGTGGAGTGAACACACTAGGGAGTTTTTCTACGGTTTTGAAAGAAGGAATGAGGAAACGAGGGAAAACTTGATCATTGCAAGCTTCGCATGTGATAGACTAGAGAGAGAGCTGTATTGAGGCAACGCGTCGCATAGAGTTGAGATAATTTTTCATATAGAATATTTTAATACTTATTTTGATTTTAAAAAGACATCTTGCATAATTTATGAGAATATTACGTGAGGAAATTTTATAAGAGCAATCGCGTTTATCAATAAAGCTAGAATTAAAAGCCCAATTTTACTAGGTTTGGTTAGCTAACATTGACCAACGGTTAATATTGATATGCTTGATCAACCTCTATTGATTATCAAAGGTAACTGAGTCTAAGTTTTAGACGAAGGACAGCTGTTGACAAAATTTGGTAATTCCTAAATGAAGTAATATCGCAAAACACCTAATGTGCCTTCTGACCCCTTCACGCGTGTCTGCTCGCGTGCCAGACAGACAGACATAAGCGCACGCATGGTGATTAATATAAACGATAATTGGACCGATCAGTGTGACTGACCAGTTTATTGGGCAGGCGCGACGACCGTTGTCTTACTGATTTTAGACCAAAGCTATAGTTTTCCTGTTAACGATGGCTTGAAACGCGTTGTCGGCGCCAACCAATATTATAGGCAATAATACCGCGCCATTTAAGTGTTCAACTTAGAAATTAGCGTCAATAATATCCTCCCTCTGATGTGTGATAATTATCTCTCGTTGATAATATCAAACACAGAACATATGTCGTATTTGTAAAGATATCATACCTAAGTTACGGTTCCCGGGGCAACGAAATGCCGCTCTACTTTTGATTTAAAAAAATCTTATGCCCTGAAAATACCTGTCTTGAAGGCTTTTACTTATAATGCTCCTTGTGATAAACCAGGCTTGCCCCCAATAAGTTGATTGGGTTAATTTGATATTTTAGTAACACATATTGTCGTCTCAACTCGTTGAAGTCTTATATGTAAATATAAGCTCTGTATGGAGAAGGAAACAACGTAATGTCTTCTCTTCTAGCTCAAGTTAGAATGAGGTAATTCCACAAGATGAAGTAATTCTCTTTTGACAGATAGTAAGTGAATGAATAAGTAGAGATGAGGTTAAAGCGTAATCAGTAGCCATCACAACCGATTATTAGTGATTTTATCGATTACCAAAATCAATAAAGTACTTTCAAATAGGCTTACGTTCATAAGTCACTTCCGTAATACGGAATTCCGTATTGCCGTTGTATATTAAAATTATTATTTTATTAAATAACGTCGTATTATTTCATATTCCAGTAAGATATTATTTATATTCGAGTAAAATGTCGTTTTATTGAATTTAAAACGTCTGACATTGAAACTGGTTGCCATATTCGTTTGAAAATAAAAAGACATTGGAGAAATAATACATTTTTAGAGGCAGTCTTGAAGTAAGTAATTATAAAAACAACTTAATCAGAAAACATATTGTATTTAAGTATGTATTGTATTTATCTATATAAGTATGTTTATCGTCGTCTAGTTTCCATAACACAAGCCTGCTAGAGCTTACTGTGGGACTAGATTGATTTGTGTGGGGTTGTCCGATATTGATTTATTTATTTTATATCAAATTATAATAAGCTCAAAAAGTACAGAATTTTTGTTTGAGTATAATCTTGTAAATTGTAGTTAAATGTAGATCATTGTACTTAAATAAAAAAAAAATGTTAAGTTTTGTCGTTGGTGACCGTCTGCTTTCAATGATCGTTATAAAGAGTAAGTAGCCGACTCTATTTATTGACAGCAATAAATATCAACGTACGACCACATTTCTAGCTCTATGACATAAGTTATTAATTACTTTATAGTTTTCATATAAATCCATATTAATGATCCAATTTGTGAACTTACTTATGCGTAATAATTGCGTAACTGTCTTTTGATACGAGTACCTATTTCACCAAATCCCAAAAAAAATCAATCGAAATATTCATCAAATACATTGTCGTAGATTTGTTGTGTCAATCGTACTTAAACATAAATAATATTTGTAGCTGTCTAATTAAGCTTTTCTCTAGAAATAAATAGCTTTATGTATTTTTAAGGACTGGGAAACAATAAATATCTTCTGTTACATGCGAAAGAGTTTAAAACATAATTACACCTCCCGAAGGAAATAAATTACCGCGCAAGTATTTGATAATATTAGCATATAACTCTTGTTTTTAGAATGCTTACATATTTACGATTGGCGTAAATGGGGGCTAATTTTCTCATGCTGTGTGCTAAAAACAATTTTATTTGTCAGATATGGTATTTGCAATTAGTGCTCGCAAGATTACTGGATACCTTTAAATCTAGAAAAAAGGAGTAATTCTTGTTCGCCGCAGTTTCTTTCTGTGGCAAATTTAGCGATCTATCGGGATGGTTTATGCGTGTCTTGTCCGTTCGTGAGTGATTAACGTCCACAGTCCTAATTAGTGCTTTGTTCGAGCCGACGGATGCTGCGTACAGTCAGGTGCTATATACGAGTAAGTCTATATTACACAATATAGGTCCACGTTTTCGCAGCTATGTTATAAGAGCGATGTCCTTGGACAATGGACATCACATCAAAACGGGACTAATCGTGTATGAGTTTTATATGAGTTCCTTCAACCATCACCATCTACGTAACGACGCGTCTGGAACGTTAAGGTACACGCACCTAATCCTGTTTTGTTGTGTTGTCGTAATTATTCTATCTGTGTAAAGTCGTTTTAATTATTCTGGAAAAAATGCGACATACTTACATACGTAAAAAAAGGTGACGCAAAATGCTCCCTAAATTATATAACTTTATTTGTTACAAAAATCGAATTACTGTAGGTGCCTGCATTGACATGAATTATATTATTGTTAGAAATACCTGCATAATATAATTGTACGATAAGTAAAAAAATACATTTTGCATTTCCAGCAACATTTTAAAACCCTGTTTAATAATGAGGACTATTACACCAAATCCATCTCCATTTTAGAATAATAAAGTAATCACGATTGATCATTAGTATAATTACAAATAGATATTTAAAATAAATGATTACATGTTTAATAATCTGACTATAGTTTGTGGCGCTACCAAAGACAATATTTTTCTATATTGTGACATATCGGACTGGTGCAGCGAAATCGTGGTCGGATGTGGGTGTCATAGAAACCCGAGAAATTAATGATGATTACTTCTTAATGCCTAAGAAATTAATTGCTTTACCAACATTGTATTACCGTCGATCGAGCCGCCAAAGGCAGCGGTTATCTTTTTAATTCATATGTATAAATTTCGGTGCAAAACTTGGCTGACGGAATTCCTAAGTTTGTCGCGGTGTTATGATACATTTAAGATAACTTTACAAATGTACTATCTAACGTTATTATCGGATAAGAAATATAACTCTGTTGCATTGAAATGAAGTTTAAAATTATAGATATCGCGGTATCGTATCATGATGTGTCTTAGGTTTATCGAGTTTGGATCATAGCTCACTATTACATAACGAAATGAACTATTTTCATATATCTCTTCCGATGAGGCAATATTGTCGATGCGAATTTCGAAGCTCATTTACTTTGTGATTTATTTGGTGAAGACGTTTATGTTTTTTTTTGTCTATTTCGCAAGTTGCGTAGCTTAATCAGCTGATAAGTTTTGACAGTTTGCTAATGGATTACAAGTTATGAAATAAGCTTTTAAACTTTTACTACCTTGCCTAACTTAATTAGGTAACGACTGAGTTGAAAAATCGATCGCAGTTGTAAAGGGACCGCTTCACCAAACTTGTATTTGAAGAAGGCATTATGACCTTTAATACGACATTGGTTTAATGGTATACTTGAAGGTATTCAAGTTGATGTGATTACATTTCTCGTTATGTGTATAGTTTATTTTATTTATAATCAGGGAACAATCACACCCGACAGATTCAAATGTCGTTACATTATATGAATGTCAAATGTTTAATGTGATACGATTACGTGTTTGAACTTAAATTGGAACCTCAACCATTCTGTGATTGTAAGGTGATACGGCTCAGGTAAACACTAGATTTATGTATAATATTCGTTTTTATGTTTTTAATATGCAAAGAAAAATCTTGAATAGTCGCGCGAGAGCGTATTACCACAGAATAGATAATAGTACAAGTATTATCAATTACCTACTTTATAACACTTATACAAGACTTATACATACAATATGGATTTGTTTAAATGCCTGAGCAGTTTTATTTCAGCGTCACACATCTGAACTATTAAATACAGTGCGTGAGATGTCATAATAATCCAATCCGCGTTTATACCTGTCTTGCTCGCTCTTATGCGATCTAGATAAGAACCTCTCAGTTTTCACCAAAACCCGAATCGCAATCCGAGAGCTCACGAACTGTAATGTGTTGTCACACCTAAGGAAATCAGATGAATATTAGAATTTAGTGCAGGTATAATATACAGACGGTTTCGTTGGAAGATTGTATTCAATCTTCAAATATGTGCCAAACTATATTGATTGATTAAAATAAAACACCAGCTAAAGCTTAAAGATAATGTTAATGTTTATATATATTTAAACGTGATGATTTCGAATGTGGAGATTAGAGATGTGAGTGAAAGCGGCTAAAGGTAAGGATGCGCAACCGGCTGGAGGAAGAAAGCGGGCCTTATACGGGCAGGGATAGCTAGGTTTTGTCATAATGTCTACACACGCGGTCAACATACGAGTACTACTTGCATCCGCCAATCCATCTACCAATCTGACCCTGATACAAGAAATGACTTTGAAGAGAGCTTGTAAAGGAAAAAAAAAGATAAAAAACAGTTTTTTTCTTTTTAGAAGTACGGATAATATGTTTTTTTGCTCAGAATCAAAAATACCTGGTCAAATATATTTTAGGTATTTAATTACCTATACAAAAATGCATCATTAGGTAAAAAAGAATTCTTACCTTTGTGCTTTTGTGACCTTGCTTTATGCATAATTAATTCCCTATGCATAGAATTGTTGTCGACATCGTGTAAACAGTGTTCTTAATTTTGAGAAACAGATACTTTTAAATAATATTTCTACGGTTCCCCTCCGTTAGCCCGAAAAACTTTCATCCTAATTTCATTGGCCCTAATTTTGGTAACCCTAAAATCACTAACCCGAATTTTCATTCATCCTAATTAATGAATAGACCTAATTTCAGGATTCCGAATTTTCATAATACCTAATTATTTCATACCGAATTCTCACTAGCCCTAATTTGCACTTAGCCGATTTTTTTAGACTACTAATATTATAATACCTAATAATGCTAAAACCTAAATTTTATTAAACCTATTTATCTATAAACCTAAGGCGAGGGCTGCTCTACCTCCACCTCCACGCCTCCGGTTTTGGAATAACACTAGGGTAGAAGAAGGACAGGCAAGACTACGTGGAGTCAGAATTGCCATAGACTCAGGGGGTTACTAATGTGTTGCACAAAATTTATTGGCATATTTTCGTTTCGCATAGCAACCATTGGCACAATCATCATTTCGCACAATTGCTTTTTGCCTAAATTTCTTGGCATACCTACTATCATTACGCACACGTTTCTTTGGCAGAATAGTACATTGGCATAATGTTGATTAGAACAATACCCTTTCCTATGGTCGAATAATTGTGTCGCCGAAATTTATATGGCATAATATTCCGTTCGCATGATTATTTGAATACACCGAAAAATGAAAAGTCTGACTCAATATTAATACGAAACAACAAAATACCTACCTAATCTAAGCAAAGTCGGACCTGCGCAGCTCGCTCGCTTCGCTCGCTCGTTAGGGTCGTAGTTCAACCTAACACTCCTCCTCGCTTCGCTCGTCGTCGTACCTAACCTAAGCCAAGTTGGATCTGCCTTAAAGTGAACTTGGTAATGTTAGGAATCGTAAGCCAAGTCGGACCTGCGCGGCTCGCTCGCTTCGCTCGCTCGTTAGGGTCGCAGTTCAACCTAACACTCCTCCTCGCTTCGCTCGTCGTCGTACCTAACCTAAGCCAAGTCGGATCTGCCTTAAGGTGAAATTGGTAATGTTAGGAATCGTAAGCCAAGTCGGACCTGCGTGGCTCGCTCGCTTCGCTCGCTCGTTAGGGTCGCAGTTCAACCTAACACTCCTCCTCGCTTCGCTCGTCGTCGTACCTAACCTAAGCCAAGTCGGATCTGCCTTAAGGTGAAATTGGTAATGTTAGGAATCGTAAGCCAAGTCGGACCTGCGTGGCTCGCTCGCTTCGCTCGCTCGTTAGGGTCGCAGTTCAACCTAACACTCCTCCTCGCTTCGCTCGTCGTCGTACCTAACCTAAGCCAAGTCGGATCTGCCTTAAGGTGAAATTGGTAATGTTAGGAATCGTAAGCCAAGTCGGACCTGCGCGGCTCGCTCGCTTCGCTCGCTCGTTAGGGTCACAGTTCAACCTAACACTCGTCCTCGCTTCGCTCGTCGTCGTACCTAACCTAAGCCAAGTCAGACCTGCCTTACTTACCTGCCTTGCCTTCGTTTCTGTGAGGGACACAGTTTCAACCTAACCTAACTTTGTTTTCTGGCAGCGATTCAGTTCTGTGGGTATGCTATGGTACAATTATGCCGCAATAAATTCGGCGGGACTTATATTGTGCTACATAAAATTCTGCGAAATAAAAGTTGGCGATATTAGTATTCTGCTATACAAATTTGTGCCAAATGAATATTATGCGACATAACAATTGTGGTGAGTATATAATTATGCGATAGTATCATTCGGCTAAAAATGATTGTGCGAAAACGATTATGCGAAGTGTATTTCGGACAATAGAGATTGTGCAAGATAAGGGGTACCCAGACTCAGGATGTACATGGGAATCTTTTGACGCTCCGCTCGCTTCGCTCGCTCCGCTATACATTGTCACAATAGAAACCTAACCTAACCTACAGTTTTCGGGGTTCAGCCAATTCGATATTTGTCCAAATCCGTATCTTCTGTTTTAACGTAAAAATAGGTTTAATAATCTTTAGTACTCTTGACATTTAGTGTCAGTAATGATTAGGTCTAATAATCATTAGGTGTGGTAATTATTAGATTATTTCATATTAGTATTGTTGACAATTAGTACAAATCATTATTAGAGCATTGGATTATTAGGTCTAACAACTAATTAGGGTATAAAAATTAGGTGAAATGACATTAGGGCTAATGAAAATTAGAGCTAACGTTGATAGGTGTAATAATATTAGCACTTGCGATATTAGGTCAAGTAGGGGAGTACCTATTTCTACTATAAGAACATATTTTTTTTGTAATTTATTAATGACAAAAATAATATCATGTACTCATTCAGGGGCCCTATGATGGATGCGTTCATCACTTGATAAATAAGTGATAAGGAATCGGAATCTGTTACTGAAACTCGCATTTTGTCAAAACGTGATGGACGCTTTGTCACTTATTGATCGCGTGATAAAAGCAACCATCATAGCGCAGGTCTACGATTTTTATCAACAACTGCTGAATTTCAACTTCGTCAATAAATTGTCCAACATTTTTTTGAGGAAAGAGTCTTTTGGTCAGCTAGAGACCCAGCGGCGGCGTTTTCAGAAAAAATACAACACTTCTTACTGGACTTCCTGTTGTACAACGAATATCTTAAGGTTCACTTTTATTTGTCCGACACGGTCAGATGTGATTGTAGCGAACAGGTGGCGATACTGACAACAGGTGATTTTTAGGGGATAACTTTCGCGAGCTCTTAACATGTTCCTGTAAACGCTTCAAAATCAAACCTTAACTTGTTGCTGCTGAGGTTATTTGTAAAACGAATTATCTAAGTGAGAAACTCGTGGAGGATAAAGAGTGATCGTTTTGTATCCAGTAACATATTAGTGTGGCCAAATCGACTGAACACCGGACATAATATATGTAATCTGTATTATGTTCAATGCAATATGGCGATTGGAACGGCTGGGTTTTCGATAGGCTCGCATTCTTAGCTGAATTTATGCGCTAGCTAATGCCCGGGAAAACGTGAAGTACTACTAACAGAATAGAAGCAATCATGAAATATAGCGGTAAGTAAATATTGAGTATGTTGAGATTTTGCGTTGTATACTTTCGGAATCGTATAATTTGAATGCGTTGATGGATGATTAGCTTGAGGTTTCGCTTCCATAGGAATAAGAAAATTATCAAGCTTAATAGGTCTTCATGAAAGGATTTTATACAAAATAAATAAATATTGAACAACCTCACAGAAACCGACCAAGTACCAAAGCTTGTGTTACGGGTACTAGACGGGGCGATACATAATTATAAACAGTAGATAAATAAAAACATATTAAGAACATTCATAACAAATATTTAGGTACAAATATTTGCCCTAGCGATTGAAACGGGATTCAAACCCAGGTTTGTGGGTTCAGTAGGCAGCTGCACTACTACTGCGTCAACCGCGTCGTTTAAAAATTTTAGCCTCCTAGGGCCAAAGGCTTGACTTTTATATCAGTCAAGACTTTTATATCATCATCATATAAGCCGTTTCATCTGCAGGACAAATGTCTTCCCAAGATTTTCCACGACGCAGTCGTTCCATACATTATTACAAATATCATTAGTAATGTTCAATTTATTCCGCAGTCCTGAATTACAACATAACTTCATTTCCCGGCAACGCGTAGAACACAACGCGTACAATATATACTAGTTGTAATATAAAAGAAGCTATTCCATTTAAAATTTAAAATGTTTTATTTTAAAACTAACGACTAGTCAATGTAGTTTACAAGCCTACATATTTCTATTCCTGCTATCATCTGCTCATATGCATACAGAATATGCATACCTATGTACACCGCGAACACTCGTTAATAACATTTAATTGAAAATCACCTTTTTAGTAGTTCTGTAACGATAACGGTTGACATTTAGTTCGCTAAATGCAAAGCAAATACAGTCGCGCTTGCCGTGTTAACTGCCTAGTTCGTGTGTGGCCACAGGCAGGCACGCATAATTATCTATCCATCGATATATCTAGTGCTAAATATAACTAAATTAAAAATGTAGAATATTCGCATACCTACTTACGCCAATCCAGATATTCAGAAGCATAACATCTGCGGCTATATATTCTTCTTCAAATGAATTACGTACCCTTCATATTAGTTAGTAGGTAGGTCTAGATGTATAGAACTACTAATAAAAATGAAATTTCTGTATACATTAAATACCTATTAAAATAAATACTCTGTAAACCTTTTTCTCTATGATGAAACATGATTCTTAAAGTATATATACCGATTAATCGCGGGTTATTGCGATTTATTGGTATATTTGAAACCTGCAAATTTAATTATTCATTGATAATTTTTATTTAGAAAACTACTCAAAATTGACAAAATTTACGCAGAAAACAGTTTATATTTTCGAGTCCACGCAATGAAAGCATGAATTGGCTATGTCACTATCTAGAACTCAGGGAAAAGTATCATTCACTTAAAAAAATTGGAGATTATCAACATATATTTTTCATAATAAATTGTCAAAATATATAATGTATAAGGCCTTTTAAGTTCTAGTTCTAAAATAAGGTATTATAAGGTTGTCAGTAGAGCTGACTTGTTTCTTAGTCACTTAACATGAATTTTCCTAACACTTATCACATATATGTTAGTTTGAATAGACTTATACGTGTATATATTCATAGTTTGTTAGTATATGTAGTATAACAGGTGCATTTAATTAATCGAAATCTGTCCCAGCAGTTATTAATGCACATTAAACGCAGTGTCGTAAGTACTGTAAAACAGGTGAACTATTAATTGCGTCTAAGTAAAGGAGCTCTTTATATAATTGTGCATTTCTGTAAGATTAGCGATTAACCGATTAGTCGGTTCCTTTCATTAATAGAAGATTTACTACGTTAGTCGTAAAGGATGCATGTTATTTGTCGTACGTCTAAGTCGCATTAAGTTGCTTTTCAGAATCTTTGTCAGGGATGGTTCAGAAGGAAAGGGTCGTTTCATCCCTTTCAAGATTTGATGTACATTCAAAACTGGCTTTTCTAATGAATAAATTAGAGTAATTCAGGCTGGTGACACTCTTTTACAAATAAACAATTGAAGGGAGTGTATGTGTTGTGACTTTTATCATATAAAAATACTAAGTATATACGTTCAATCTGTGTGGCCAGTCAAAATTTCTCCTTGGTTTGTCTCTATCGAATCGATCGTTCATAAAGTCCAATTAATAGCATTATTCGCGCATGCGTGCTAGCGATGGCTCGTGCGCAGCATCTTCGCCACGCCAGTGTAAAGACGTATGTATGTTACAATACAAGTACACGTAAAGCCATTTTAACTTGACTCAATCACAGCAAAGGAACCGGGGAATGTTCGATTTTTAAAGTGGAATCGTTTTAAAACAAGAGAATGTGTACCGTTTGTTGGTATTCAGTTATTCAAATTCAAATATTTTATTTCAGATAAAATCCATATTTTATCTGAAATAAAATATTATACATACATATATGTTATACATACATATATATTATACAAATATTATCGTTATCAAAGATATTCGTTCGCTATAAAATTTGTGCTTCATGCTGAAAGTTACGGTCTTCTCCTTTATCTATCTACTTATGCTGCATGATCGATCACTCGAAATTGTAAATTTTTACAGTAGAAATGTAACATGTTTTTATGACGTACGGACAGACTGCTATTCTAATAAAATAAATTTAAACAATAGTTATCGTTTATAATGTGACTTGTTATATACTTATGCATTTAAAAGTATACCTAACCGTCGATGCCTTGAAACATAGGCATTTAGAAATACTAATTTACATCCTGTACTATAAGTATATCACAATATTGGGGTCATCCTTTACCATTTGCTCGGCGCAAGCGCTCCAGATCCTATACCAAACAAGGCATTACATTAGCATGCAATTACTTCATTATAATATACTGGACTTTAATATTAATTCCGTGGGTCAAAATTTAAATATATTCACGAGACAAGCCTTGAGGTTGACAAATAAATTTAATTAATGGCTGATCTGTGTTTTAGGTTTTTGATAATTGGCTACACGTTCGCATTTTCTCTGTTCAGATGTAAATAAGTATTTCTAGTTGCCTATATATGTTTCAAGGCATCGACGGTTAGGTATACTTTTAAATGCTATTTGAGCTGCATTAAGTGATATTGATAACTTTGTAATTTAATGTAAATCGAACATATCGTTGTGATATTTCGGAAAGAGTCATTGAGGACCTCGACTTCAAATAGGTACTCATAATATTGAACACTGCAAGTCTATCGTATCAATTAATCAGGTAAAAATACAGACCTAGTTAAAATTAACATATGTATTTACTATCTATAACCACATGCAAACCTACAACTTTTCCTTCAAACAGACCTAACTCGTAAAGCAAGCCTCAATAGTTATTAAACACCTCGATACCAATACATGCAGCGTAAACAGCGCACATCCTGTCTCAATGTTAAGATCACCACGGCCTGTGTGTGCTCGTGTCGGTACTGTGTTGTGTGTGTTGTCGAGAATGTGTGTGCGACCTTTGAGGCCTGCGCTTGCGACCCAGTGCTCGCGGGTGGGACGAATCATTATAGCTATTCACTTACAGACGTGAAGTTAGAATTGATGGAGAAGACAAACTTATGCCCTGAAGAACCAGGTATACATTTTATCCTGAATATCATATCGTGCCGCGACTGTCCTGGTCGCGCGACTCAGCATCACCTGTCTTGCTCGCTCGGTATGAGGGATCACACGATGAAATGAGGGGTGATAGGGAAGGCTACAAAAAAATATGCCGCACTGACCCTAAATTAAGTAATGAGATAAGGACAAGGACTCATTAGAGTTAAGTTTGTTTTATAAAAGTTGTGACAAGTTCTGTGGTTGCAGAAACCAACTTAGGTCGAGATATTGAAGCATTTTGTAAAATAAACACTAAGTACGTTAAACATAATTTACCCATTGATTAGACATCCGTACATAAGTGCGACATACTTAACATCACTATTGCCTTCTTCCTTAAGTTAGCCGGGTTCCTAGCTCGGGGGCTAGTCCGTGCCGAATGGCACCGCGTTGGAATGCCACACTAACTAGTGAGCCTGAGTAGCCATCTTCTTTGGAAAGCGGCCGCCAACGGGTCGGGGGTCGCACGGGCTCTTAGGGACAAGTGACACGCGCTCAATTTCTCTATTAACTGCAGATTTACCTTATTAACTGAGGATACAAGCTGACCGTTTGTGGTCTCACTTTAGGCTGGTGCTACACTGCGCTGGATTAGCCAAATACGTGTTGTGTCTTTGTGTTTGACATAATATTTGGCAAATATTGTTCAGCGTGTTATCGCCACTATTAGTAATAACTGTAATAAGTAAAGTAATTCCTTAAAGCTTGTAAGAAAATTAAAATGGAAAATATGTTGCTCTTGTGCACAACAGCTGAATACCTACTGCAAATTAATTTGTTCATAATCAAACATAGGTAATTATGATCGAATTGATTTGCAATATTGATGCAATAACAGTGCAATAATGATTTTTCTACCATAAGCAGCGGATCCAGGGTGTTGAGAAAAAGAGCCTCAAACCCAAGCTCAGAAACATGTGGGTCCTCCTGTCAACAGTCTTGATAAACCCTATCCTGAGCAGGAGCCCTTTAACTTAATGGTCTTAGACGAAAGACTTTGTTTTAAATACACATTATTAAAGGCGACGGATCAATACTGTTTCTGTACGACATTTGACATACCTGAATTACGATACATAAGTCTAAGAAGTGTAAGCGTCCAATATAAAATCTCCATTGATATACCTACGAATTCAACATTAATACTTCTTCACGGACAGTACGTTGTGATACGTAAATCGTGATACGGCACCACGGCTATAACTCCGTCTTCAGCCGAACATTTAGTTTTTACCCAAAGGGTAAAAACGGGACCCTATTACTGAGACTTCGCTGTCCGTCCGTCCGTCCGTCCGTCCGTCCGTCCGTCCGTCCGTCCGTCCGTCCGTCCGTCTGTCACCAGGCTGTATCTCAAGAACAGTGATAGCTAGACAGTTGAAATTTTCACAGATGATGTATTTCTATTGCCGCTATAACAACAAATACTAAAAATAAAATAAATATTTAAGGGGGGCTCCCATACAGCAAACGGGATTGGTTGCGTTAACTTTGCACCTCATTTGTATCGAGCGCTATACATACCAGGTGCAAACTTAACTTAACCACTTAAGGATGGAATGTGTTTGTACGGAACCCTCGGTGCGCAAGTCCGACTAGCACTTGACCGGTTTTTTTGTATAAAAGCGATTGCCTTATTCTGTTTTTGGGTAGAACTTTTTTGTATGAGTCTGTGGCAGAACAATTAATATGCAATTTTAAAAATGTTCTTAATTCTAGATTTGCTAGTGTCAACGGTGCGCGGTGGAGTATTAAGCATAAAAATTGCACGCTTTTGACATATAATCAATGAGCGCTTAGACATGTAGTTTATCAAGAATCATATTTTACACTTATTTTGGCATACGGCTATTAGATATGTAGGTAATAACAGCGCAGCAATTGTGCGCGGTTGCTGACGTCATTTGCTTTAATCCTATGTGGTTATAATCGTGTTGGCTATTAGGACAGACCGTGATCCAGTAAACTATTGGTCCAACTGATGACGAAATGAAGTTATTTGTGTCATCGTTCAAGTAGAAACATGTTCCGGGATGATTCACGGTTTCCCAGGCTCCGTGAGAGATGGGTGACTCAGCAGATCGAGTCGTGATGCCTGCATGTGTTCCGTTCGACCCCCGGTAAATGCGATCTTTAGTCAAAACAGATCGTATTTTTAAAAATCATGAAATACAATGTACTAACCAAATAGATAGGTACTGCAAGGGGCTATTCATTAATTGCGTAAGTACAATTTTGTCCATTTGACAGCCCTACCCCATTCTTTTCCCCATGTAAGAGAATCCTTATACTGTCTGAAATCATTAGATAGGACATTTTTTACCCTTCTGTTAAACAACATTTTGTTATTGTATTCAATCTTATTATGACGACGCGTTTGGCTCGGTTTGTAGACACCTGCCTACTGAGCCGGCGGTCCCGGGTTCGAATCCCGGCCAGGGCTAATATTTGTGTGATGAACTCGAATATTTGTGCTTGGGTCATGGTTGTTCTATGTATTTAAGTATATATTTATCTATATAAGTACGTATATCGTCGTCTAGTACCCATAACACAAGCCTTCTTGAGCTTAATTTGGGACTGGATCGATTTGTGTGAGGTTGTCCGATATTTATATATATTTATATGCCATATTCTATGCATCTTCTATGAAATTAAAGAAAACGCTTTAAAGTTACAATAAAATTAGGTACGTACCTTAATTGGACCCTCTGTTTAATATACTTAGATAGAGAAACGTATAGTCTACACGTACAACACATTTTACTTTACGATATGAATAACTAAATATTGAATCTTTTAAAATATCATAAAGTTGACACACTATAAAACACAGATGGGTCATCATCAAATGGGATTAAGACGAAGGGCTGTTCAACTTGTCGAAGCTTGTTTAGACATTGTTTCTCTCATTACAAATGTAACAGATGTTACAAACTTACTTGCCGTGTCCAGATGTGCGAGATGCGCCGATTGTTTTCTTTTAAAAGCTTTAAAAAGGTAAGACACTGAAACGAATTGTAATGAGATCATGTATTAAGGAAACCTGCAGATGTTTGGCTTTTGCTAATAAAGTGAGTGCCTACCTGAGATCTTTCTGTTGGTACCGTATTGATTTGAATTTAGTCCCGAATGATATCTACATAAAAAAATATCTACAATGGTGTTTACAACGCGTTCAAAATTACTAATACTTAGTTACTGTTTGTTTATTTTACTTTTTTTTAACGAAAAAAGTATATGTGCGACTACGTAGGTAGCTAAGGTTTTTGGTGACATAAGTTCTCAATAAATAAGGCAAACAGGTTCAGCTGAAACGCGCTAATTTACTGGAAATAGGTACTGTGAACTGCTCAATTGCATGGCCCATTTATGTATGAATTCATTCATAAATGGACTGTGCAACTCTGCAGCTCATTGTACATGCGCAAAGGTATGGTATGATATGGGTAGAACAGTTACTCCTAAAATTCTATTAATCATATATTAAATACTTACGCATCTCAGATGCACTCAGTACAATTAAAATTTCTGCCTTGCACCAATTCTAGTATCTCTGTTTAGTGCTATGGCATGGCTGACTGGTAAAGAATGCCGTATGTTCACCATGTGTACCGACATTTGTTTTATGCAATACGTTTTAAATGAATAAAATGCACTCAAAAACCTAAATTTTGCACACACTAAACTTTGTTTCATGTGATTTAAGATCGGAACTATGGTAAAAAATATCGTCATATCAATAAAGACAAATACCGTCGCCGTACCTATAGTCTAGGCTTTGCCTCGGTCGTGCTTGCCGGAGCTCATGCAGGAAAGCCCTGTAAGCGTTACGAAAAGTAAAGGCATTCCGTTGGCGACCTTTAAGGCCGATCGAGCAATCACGCCACTCCTGCGCCGCGACTCCCGACCTGCGCCTCTATTCTGAACTACAGAATAACATGGATCGAAATCATTATAGAGCTGTACTCCACTAATTTAGTCGTCTAATTTATCTACTAATTCATCCAGATTTGGTAGGTGTACGGCTTTATACCACACTCTCTCTCTCTTGGTTGCTTCTACAATAGTAAGACTAGACGTGTACGGCCCTAATTCTACATACTCTCTCTTCTATCTCGGAGTCCCGTTAACTTTGCACCTCATTTTTATGCGACACCATAGATATCAGATATCAGTCGCAAACTTTAATTGATAGGGTAGTAATTTAATTGGGGGGGACGTTAAATGTCACTTTATGCAGCTTAATTGCAAACATCGCGTTTTGTCAGTTAAGGCGATGTACCTGGGATATATCTGAGACATCGCTTATTTGGCGATTTCTGGTCTGTAAGACAATAATATCGTTATTTTTGTAACAAATAACGACTGGTTGAAGTCTTCCTTCTCATACCTCACTGAAGAATTTAGCATGAAGGTATTTTGCTTGTTCATATGACGCATTACGATGTTTCCTTGGATATACCTATATCATATGCATAGAGAACCTTTAAACAGGTTTGGTGAAGCTTTCCTGCAGTTTCGCATACATATTATTTAATAGAATCAGCAGGTCGTTCGCCGCGTGCGCTTGCGCCGATGTCACTACCGGTTAAATAAGCACGCCAATATTTAACAACATTGTCCCTGCTTACAACGGTATTTACTCTCTCGACTGCACAATTTATGGTGATGGTATTTTGATGCATCTTGCACTATAATTATATGCACTAGCACAAAGCGTGCTGAGTCTATATATATCGTGTATATCCTGAATAAAACAAACGTTTGGGTACAATATAATTGAATGGAATGTGATGAGCTTTGAGGTCCCAATAGACTAAGGCGATACATATGTCTGACATCAATGCTGCTAGATTGTTTTATTTTGATAGTGGTAGTTACACGAAGAAACTCGATTGTCTTATTATTAGAAATTTCGTAATTTGTGGAATCATTTCACTATTCATAACACAACCACAATACATATAGAGGGGTTAAGATCAGGCATTGATAAGTCACTCATTGATCGGACATTGGGGGCCTATGATGGTTGCGTTTAGCACGTGATAAATAAGTGATCTAAAGCATCCGTCACGTATTGATGACATGCGAGTGTGAGTGACAGAAGCTTTGTCACTATTTATCACGTGATAAACGCAACCATCATAGGCCCCCAGATTCTGTTTTGTATTTTTTCTTCGTTATCAATTCATAGTTTTTAATTATTGTACGAGTATCTTATTTACTAATTTCGTCGCGTAAAAATGAAATGAAGAATATATAATGTGTGGAGAATAGAATATGTGGTGTCCCATCCCCCCAGCTACCAGTCTAAATGTAATAAATTGTATGTATGTTCTATCAGATGATGATGCAAAGGTCAGGCTCGGGAGCGCACCCGTTGCTATCGCGTACTAACGGCTGCAGCGTCACGATGGTGTCAACGCGGAAGCGCTTTCTGGGTAAAAGGGACACATTTCCATACACCTGTATGAATTTTAGATACAACTGTTTATTGCTCTTCGTTGAAAGCACCAGTGTATTGAGAGTGCTCAATTGTGTCGGTATTTGGAAATATTTGGTTGCTCCTGGGTGCTTATGTTTATTCAGAATGCTCGATCTAATACTTTTTGCAGGAATACCGCAGATTCTCGAGGGTTGTGTTATGAAGGAGTTGCATGTTATTGAGAATCCATGGCCGAAGCTCCGAACTCCTGAAGTCTAGATCTTAGTAATACTCGGATCAATACAACAGAACTGCTCCAATAACCGATTGCGCGTGCTAAAAATGCGCATAGTATTGTACGCACAGATCGTATCAACGCACGCGCAGGGGAAGGGACAGAATTCCGCAAGGACTACCTTCACCTGACCTAGCCGCCGGTATTCTTTAGGACTGAGTAGAGTTAGAAGCGATATGGCCTAAATAGCTAGTTTCATTAATGTATAAATAAAACAACCAATCAATCACTTAGGTATACATTCAATCGCTACACTAATAACTTAGCATGTATTTTCTATTTATAAGTTAAGGATCTTTATGAAAAAATCTGATATGAATGATCTTTATGCTTGACTGGTAGAGCATGCCATTTGGCATTAAGTCCGCCATTTGTACTGACTTGTTTTGTGCAATAAAGTTTAAATAAATAAATAAATAAAAAAATCAGCTATGTTTAAATATGTAGGCCCGCATAATCAATTGATCGTAAGGATGTTTTCGTTACCATTCTTATTGAGATTATTGAGTGATATATTTAATACTTAGGTACACTTTATTTAGAATGACAACAATCAATTATTTTAATCCATTCTAAGATCGTGTTGAGTAACAAAAACGACTATCATCTTCTCTTAGCAACTGATCGATACTTCTCTAGAATATGCAGTTGTTGATTATGTAGGCCTCCGGTTGTATTGAATTCGACGGACTTGTTTTACTTGTTTCTAGTTTCAATTAACTTAAAGATTTAATTAATTGGAAGCAATCGCGTGTTTCATAAGTTATAGCTACTTTAGTATTAACGTACGTGAAATACATTGTACGAACGTAACAGCATCCCAGCAAAAAGCACGATAAAATTACTTCAATTTGCCGTAGGTACAAACGAAAGATGCTTTGTTACCCATTTGCGCACTTTCCAAAATGGGCTTTCAGTATCTGCAACAAAATAACAACTGTTTTCACTTAAACCAAAGTATTAATAAGCAAATATTTGCAAGCTATAATAATTACTGATAATGCCATACTAAAATGTTTATGGGAAGCGTGCAAATGTTGCGAAATAATTAAATTCTGAGTCATCCATTGAGAGGAGTCAACAAACGTATGATCACCAGTTGCACGGTAAAATTAGTGCCAAATTGCGGATTATCAGTGAATATTTAGTTGCCGAAACATTAATCTTGTGTTAAAATATGTCAAGCATTTAAACTGTTAAGTAAAATTATATTTTAGCTGAATTAATAGCTACCTTTGAAAAGGGTTAGATGGAGACAGCTACATACTTCATCAGCTAGACTGATAAGAGTTCGACTCAGATGAAATATCATTGCTAAATTTTTCATGAAAACCGAAGTTTTGGTTAGCCAATCTTTACGAAATTGCAGGAACTGAATGAGAAGAGAACTTCTGTGTCGGACCGTTTTGATTGTTGTGTACTAAGTATATAGGCGTCCGTTTGCGGCGGAATTTTGCCCAAAGAAATTCGAAACAATACGACACAGAACAATTTCTTCCCACTCAGTTCCTTTAATTTTGTAAAGATTTGTTAACTTCTGGAGGAGGAAACAGACGAGAAGGAAACCTCGATTTGTATAACCTGGTTACGTTAAGTTTGGACCTCATTTGTATCCAACGCCATAGTCACCAGATGCAAACCTGACGTAAATTGAAAGCATGGGAAAAGGAAATATCACTGCATATGTCATTTTAAAGGTTTCTATGCGGTAATGCAAATAACCTATTCTTTAAGGTAATTTTGCTCGTAATAAATTTAATTGGCTTCTGGATAAATCAATAGGTACGAAAGTGCTATATACATGTGACGAATACATTCCCTAATCAATACATTATTAAATTGACCACCTGGGAAGAACATAAGATTTAGAGTGTGTATATTTGGACAGGTTGAGAACCGATCACACTTCTTTATTCAAATCATTTGTCTTAAAATCCTTGTTATAAATCATTCTTTACTTTAGTAAAGAAAAGTGTACCAAACGAAACCTCATCACTGATGACTTTCGTGCGTAACTCGTTCGAGGCACGGCTCCTTTAATATCGCCGTAATGTAACCAACACCACGCTATACTCTTATAACCGCTTGTGTATTACAGTTAATCATCGAAACATTTACGACCAGCTAAGATAGAGTAAATCTAAGATACGTGCGTTCCCACTGATTATCTAAAGAGCTTTTATATTTTGTAAATGATCTCCATGGAATGTGGGCGTAAGGCGCGGTTAATTAGATTTTATTTCTAATCGGTAATGCAACTGATGTCAATGATTTTGTTTTCGATTCAGATCCTCACGACCATTCAAGATAAAACAAATGTGCAAAATTCTTCGATATTGTACGTATATCCTAAAATTCGTACCTACTAATAAGCAGAAATGTATTTTCTTAAATTATTTATTGAGCCCCACAGTACACAGCTGCGCTACGCGAAAGCTAATAGGCTAACGTCAAATTCCATAGTGATGTGTGTGTGAGTGTGACCGAAAATTTGTGACGTTCCTAATCGGTAAATTCCCGTTTAACACTTCATCCAATCAGAATTATCCTTAACGTTCTCATTTTTTTATTTGTTAAAAACATAGCGTTGGCGAGTGCTCTCCCAATATTCTCATTATGTGCGCCTCCTTCTACCTCAGGGTTTCAAGTTCAAGTCCCTTAAGTTTAAGTGCGAGGCGAGGGTGAGTTGCATCGACTACATTTAACGGACCCGTTAACGTTAAAATTGGCGTTGACAGCTGTCACCTCTTACAGAAACGACGAGTTCCCATATATTTAATATAACTACTATCACCATGCCCACTATTCCCATATAACTAAGATATTATACTTAGATAGTTTGACCCAGTCTTAAAATATGTGTCACTGAATCAACACGAAGTGTCAAAAAAATCCGTTAGTATTTATTTCATATTTTTTTCTTCTAACAAACTCCAACCAAACCAAGACTCTTAAGATATATACCTCTTAAAAATTTAAGAAATGACTTTCAATATTAAACGTTTTTGCCGCCTTATATATTCCAACACCATCTGTCCGAAACCCTTGCCGCCATGTGTCCAGTGATTGTTAAAAAAGATGCCCATAGACAATAGAGAGAGATTTATAACTTTTTAAACATCTGGTTCGTACCTGGGCCCGGGGCAAGGACGGCTGACGGGATGGCATAATTACTGGCGTAATTCAATTATTGTAAGCCGTTAGACATCTGTAGATATCTATACTATGAATTTAGTTTTATGATGAACACTGAATAATGAATTTACTAAAGCAAATTTCCTTTCATACATACGTCGACGACGATTAGATAAATTGCAGTTACAATTTTTTCTGCCGCTAAAAAAACCAAGTGCATGTCTATGCGATAGTGCAATAGGGTAAAATTAGAATCTAGTTTATACTACATGTTTTTGTAATACCTACAGAGGGATAAATCAAAATAAAGTTTCGCGCTTATCCATACTGACACATTTGGAATAATCGCCCCGTATAGCCCTTATGTTATGAAGTTTACATATCAAGCAACATTTCAATCAAAGATGATTACATGATACTATAGACATATTTAAGTTAATATTTTGTGAAACCGATTGTTGTGTACCAAAGTAATAGTAAATAATCGCTAAACATACGTTAATTACGTTTGGTAATTAATACAGTATCCATAATTTGCTTACTTCATGAATCTTAAAATAATCTCCGCTTTGTCACATTTTATCTCAATTAAAAAACTCCTTAGCCGCATCCCCCGCGGTTCAACCATTACTCGCACACGCAAATTTATCGTCAAAGTAAAGTTTCTGATAAAGAATGCATTACATTCTCTATACCGATTGCAGCCAAATTCTCTCATACACGCACACACAAAAGACAATTGCGTGCCATTTCCGATAAGATCTAAAATCAAATGACAAAAACTTTCAACCAGGGGCGAACTGAGCTGAAGTCTGTATACCTAATTTAAATCAGCGAATAACTAAAATAACTTTAAAACTTCAGATGCCTCGAAATTCCCTTAAGTAATTAACTTGATTAATTTCCAGATACGTAAAAATGTTTTAACGCATGACACGTGCCATTTGCATACGCCGGTCACGGGATTAACGTGCTTGTTGCGATGTGTTTACGGGCTATGATTGCTTGGAAGTGTCGGCATTTTTATGTCATCGAACAGCGGTGATCATGCTGCGTATGATTTCGATAATGCTCGCGCGCCTGACAACAGTGCGTGCTTTTCGGGCGACAATATTTACTCTTTAACTATGTGAACCTCGTATGTAAGGTTAAGAGAACTAAATGACAATATACATTAGTGACAGAAAAAAGGATTTTTCAAATCATATATATATAGCTAATAGAAATATTCCTTTTTTACTTTTGAGCGAGTGTAATAACAGATGTAAGTAATGAATAAAAAATGACCAATCCGAAAGCAGCAGTAAGGGACTCCTCAATGCACATAAAAATTGTATCGACGAGTAAAGGATACAGAAAATTGTATCATTCATTTAAGCCAGATTAACGTAGAATTGAAATGATTTCATTTACCTTCAACTAGAATATCAGGAATATCATGATTGAGTCAGATAAACATAGCGTTGTCGAAGCCTTTTTTATTCCTACAGATATTTAAAGATAGGGTTTTTAAAATTACGGCTACCAAAACTAAAACGATGCACTCTAATTCGTGGGCCGAGCGACACTGTCAGCCGATTGCATCGCGACACATGACGCCTTGATGTTTTTACTCTTTTAATTAAAAAAGGAAAAGATAAACGCCCAGATATCACCTGCCGATGCCAAGGTGTAGATTTACCAACCCTAAATACTGAACCTTTCTTTAATTACCGCCTTACTTAGGATCTGTCGTCGGATTTCGATAGGCAATTTAGATATGAAAGGTTTGTAATGTTTTTAATGAGTTATGCAGTTAATGTAATTATACACGCAGACGTTAAATCTACCATTGACAATATACATGTAATATGCACTTACAGTCTGCATTACGCGTTGTTATTAGACTGTTACTGTGTTTAATAGCTGTATTTAAATATTTACACTTTGAACAGAAATATTCACACAGTAATAAAAACACGATGAATATCACCACCGCACATAAGTAACTGATGTAATATGATATAGATGAGAACAACACTGTTATAATGAAATAAGTTTTGTAATAACTAGTAAAAGTATTCTATTTACAATTTATTACCCATAATGACAACCTTTGTAAGTTGGAATCATATTCAAGTGCAAAGTTACTCGATAGTGTTTGATAATTTGTAGGAGCATACGAAGAAAACTCGCTTTTTTATTCAATATTTTAACGGCTACTATTATTCGTCCATAGTACGGCAATTCCATAGCAACTATTAACTTTTAACTATGGTCTGATGGGAAAAGCTCCGATGCGTATATTCATTTATAAAAAGATACATACTGAACCAATGTTAACTATTACATTAAGTACCGACATTTTTTTGTCAATGATGATACCCTAAAAAGCATATTATGTGTAAAAGCATGTTATTGAAATAAGCTAGATAATTTTATTAATGGATACCCGAATGCGTAATGTCAATGTTTGCTTAATAGTCACCACGATACAGGCTTAGCCTAGTGTGGGGCCATTGCTTAATTGTACAATTTATATCTCTATCCTTTTAAAAAACTGTTTTTTTTTTTATATTTTTTATTTTATGTCTTAGTTCTCATCATCAGTAATGTTCAGGTTCACCTTGTCAGCAAAAGATCGCAATTTCTCAATCATGTATTGGAGCCAAATAAAACTGATTGTTAGTTCGTGCCTTTGTCTAATCTGTCTGAAATTTGACTAAGAAAGCGCTTGCGCAGCCAGCTGGTCCAGATCGATTCGTAAAAAGATAAAAGTTTATGTCGATACACATGGCGTTGGCGTTAAATGCGTGTGCAGAGTCACAGTGGCAATGGTGTGGATAAGCTTACGAATCTTAAAATATGAACACCTTCATTATATCATCAGTTCACATTGTGTTTTTTTTATGTCATAGGAGGCAAACGATCAAACTAATCGTCTGATGGAAAGCGATTACCGTCGCTACAACCCGTCGCAACACCAGAGGAGACACAAGTGCGTTGCCGGCCTTTCAGGTAGAAGTACTACGCTCTTTTCTTGATTGTTTGAATTTGAAGCTCGCATTTGTCCGCAAATACCATAAGCGATTACGAAATTCATTCCAAAACGCAGTCGTGTGAGGCAGGAATTTTCTAGAAAAACGCACAGTTGTGGACTGCCAACTATCTAAGTAGTGAGGATGAAAGAATTGTCACGTAGAACGATGACGGAAAGATGCGGCAGGTATCAATCCGAACAATTCCTCGGAGCAGTCCCCTTTATATAAGCGATAAAAGATGCAGAGAAGCTACATCCCTACGCAGCGTTAAGCCGATCTGAAATTCACTGGCAGTTGCCGATACGAGTCGCTCTCCGTCGTGTCATGGTGCGCCTGCACCATGACACGACGGAGAGCGAGGAGATCCGTAGAAAAAACTGTCTTGTATTTAACTGGTACCGTATATACCAGTAGATGCAAGAAAAGATGCGGATAATGAGCTAAGGGTCGAACAGTTGGAGTTTCGTGTGAACTTCGCTTCATTTGTGGTGAGGGTGCATACTATCAAGCTTCCACCTTCCTGCAGGAGGATTTCCGACCGCTGGTGTTGTGTTTATGTTATGCCATAGATTTATTTTATATGTAGGTATGTTAGTTTCAAGGGGTATCTATAGGCCTCAGTTGCTTAATTTAAGTTGAAATAATAACTGTGTTTATACATAATGTATCAGTTGTAGAATTAAAATATGTAACTTAAGTATAAAAACACAGGTATATCCACAATTGTCTGGTCAAACAGCATCTCAGAACAGCCGCGTCAGACAGTGTGCAATCACAACATAGTAAAACAATACTGTTGCTCCAGTACTCGCGTAATTAGCTCGTCTGGCCGTCATTATCACATTTATAGCGATTTTATGAGGAACGGTTGAGGTTTGCGGTTCTTATTTCACAATTTTTTTAAAGGTTTTTATTTAACTTGCAATGTATGTATGTTTGTTCGGGTGGAATCTTGCTACTTAATTTTGAAGCAGATATCTTCAACCTATTGAGCTGAAATTTTGTAGACACGTTTAGTTTGAATGACAATACACGATAGGCTGTCGCTAGCGGGGACTGTCACTATGAACTCATGGTAATGGTACTGATTACGCCGATCTTCGGCTAATGTAATATTAATAAAAAAATATATCAATAATACTTCCTTTTGGGCTTCCGCGGTTGGGTAAAAATTTAATTAGTAAATATATTTACAAATCAATAGAGGTTCCTTGTCATTTGAATAAATACTTTATCAGAGTCCGATAAGGACTAAGTCATTTGAGCAGCTGGTATGATTAATAAGCCGGCTTGTAATTTTTACTTGCAAGGGATACCTGTCTTACCTGGTTTAGCCGTGAGCATATGTGATGGATAAACGATCTGAAGACGCCAACAGATGCGCGCGCATGGCGCACACGGTATCTGTGCGGAGAGGATCTTTATCACAAAGCACCTAACGGGCAGACATCTGCCGGCAGACTCCCACGCCCCGCCGAGTCATGGGCGCGAGCGGGTAACGCTCCTTAAAATGGTATGATGGCTACAAGATTACAAATTTCAATAATTACAATATGATTTTGAATAAAACGCTCTCTCGGCCACGTGACACGGATGGGGAATGATCGAAGTCTTAACAGAGCATATCTGGGTCGACGACCCGGCCAATTTAAGATATTGCTGGGGATATGCAGTGGAGGTGGAGAACTCCGCGCCGAAAACTGGCTGGATCAGCGCTGGATCGTCAGAACTGACGTAATCTCTTATCAAAGGCCAATAAGGCTCACTTTGGATCATTGAGTCACTGAGCCATCAGAGTAAAGTAAAGACAGTGCGTGAGCTGTCAGAATGTTATTCGTGTTTTATTGGTAGATACCTGTGTCGCTCGCTCTTACGCGATCCAGATAAACACCTCTCAATTTTCACCCAAACCCAAATCGTAATCTGAAAGCTCACGGACTGCACAATATAAGTTTTTAAACTCATAAATAAATTGTATTGCATGTGCATTCATGCAAACGCTCCGCTATATACGCCAAGATGTGTACCTGTGATATGAGGCTATAAACAAAAGCAACTAAAAATATATTCGGGTCACTGTTGGGCTGGTTGTTCACTTTTCAATAATTGTAACAAATAATACTTCTACTTAAATAAAAAAAAATCGTCCTAGCTATTATTTCAATTCAATGGTCGGACCTAGAGATTATAGAGTAAATTTTATGTTCAAAAAAACCTTTTACGACAATTTTTGGAAGTACTAGTGGCATGTCTTCATAGCATTTTATCATCTCGCTACATCTCAACCCTTGATCCCACAGCCGAAGTACTCTCCGAAAGGGTTGGTACAAGGTGCGCGTACGCTCGCGGTTTTTTGGAGACAAGTTGAAGAAAGGTGCGTATTGTACTCGTATGTGAGAACGGCGAGCAAATGTCACCTGTGCTGTTTGTACCGTAATTATTGACATTATCGATTCTAAAGTTCACTTCCGGGTGTGTGTAAAAATATTCGTGGGATATTTGGTGAATAGAGTGCCAATAACGGAATAAGGTAAAGTATGGAATTAAATATAGAATACTGTACTTAATTCTAAAGGGTATGACTTCAGTCCTTTTTTCTGTGGGTATTTTACTGAGTATCTTGTTCGTTCTTAATTAATTATACCCATTTAGAACTAAAATACTTAAATATGATGAAATGCTCGTGTGATTGCGTCGACTGATGTCTGCTGAAATTTATTTACCAAACTATACAAATATTATGATACACTGGAGTGTCACAGTGATTTAACAGTATTAATGAATGAGATTAATGACCGAGACAAAGGTTAAAGAGTAAAAACTACGAAGAAACTGAACAACTATTGCAATGATCACTATACTTAGCTACTTGTACATACCTAACTACCAAATAAATATATTATTTACATATTTACATGCGCATTTCATACACCTACTCACGCACACATACCTTCACTCATAACACACAAAGATAGATGCAGTTTTAAGTAAACATTGCAACCACTATGAATGGTTAACATTAGCATGCATTTGTAACTATTACCCACAATTTCTAATTTTTATTCATACACAATCAGCACTTGAAATGTACAATAATTATATCCTTTGTTCACCAATTTCTTTAGGTTAAGTTACTACTATATAACAGCAAAAAATACTTAAGTACATTTTGTTGTTAACTTTGTTATCACTAAGAATGAAAGAGCGAATACCTCCTACCACAAGTGCAAAACTTAAAAGGAGGATTCGACAAGCTGATGTAAACAAATAGTTAATAATAAATAAATGATTTTTGATTTTTAAATGATTTTTGAAAAAATTTTTTGAGACAACAAATCGCGTAGCTGTGCAGCAGTGCAGAGTTAAGTCATCATCATCATGTTCATGCGTCATTGTGTTGTTCAAAGCGAGACTAGTCTTTGCTTATGAGACTTGGCATATTTTCGATTAGTTAGCATTATTAGATTTAACATATAGGTAGGCTAAACCATGGATACAAAGATCAAAAGAAACATTGAAATGAGATACCTGGTGGAAGAGACTGGGAATCGAACCCGGTACCTCTGGATTGCCGGTCCACCCTTCGCCACCCTAACTCCCAAGCAACCTATCGAATTTTTACTTATGTTTTTTTGTGTCGATCTGTGCATTGTTTATTTGAAAGCGCCTTTCACCTTAGCGATCTTTGTATCAATGGTTTAATATAAAAATGGTGTGTTTTGTGACATTACATGTTTCGTGAATTTATATAGGTAGGTGTCATGTAATTATTTTGCATTCTAAGGTGAGAATCAAAAGTAGCTGACAATTTTACCAACGATGTATCTACTAACTTATATTAAATAGCAGACTAAAATTTCACCACTATAAACCTTTTAGAAAACAACCAAAAGTCGTTAAACACTGGTACAGGGTTTTGTAAAAAATGTTTACATAATATTGTCGACATTCAAATTAAAATGAATGTTTTCACAAATATTTAAATATAACGTGGGTGAAAAACACAACCTAAAAAAGGTTAGCATTGGATAAGATTCCTCAGAGTTTACAATCTGCAAACAATATTCGACATATTGTTTTAATACCAGCTGCTTGTCAAACTTTGATAAATAGGCCACAAAAATAGTAAAAAATGCGAAAAAACAATAAATGTGGGACACTAATCACTCGCTGCCGATTTTTAAACGGATGCAAGAACTGAACGGAAATTGGCACCTTTTTATGTTTACCAACATAACAACATACTTACGTGCGTATCCCTACAGACTTTAAGCCCACCGAATAGGAATCATTCTCAAATATTTTAAAATTTGAAGAAACGAGCATAGATTGTCACGACATAGTAAATTTTTTAAACACAAAAAGTAAGGTGATTTCCTAAGTTTTGTAGGTCACTTTTTTGTTATCAATATATGCAGATGTGTTGTTAAAAATATGCCTCGGCAGATGCACCAAAAAGGACCTTGAAGATGTTTGCCGAAAAAACCGTACCACCTTTGCTTTTTTACTTAAGATATGGTGATAAAAATTGTGCGTAGTAGCCGTTTTTTTATCGGCAGATGTGATTTCAGTTAATTAAATATTTTAATGATCCCGCTGTCATTTTAGAGACAAAAGTTTTGTTCCAATATTGAGTTTGATAGTTTTGATTCATTCGTATTCGCGACGTTTTTTGGTAGTATGTATGTATTTAAAATTCACGAATTAATCTCACAGTTTCAATGAAAT
Source organism: Apotomis capreana (assembly GCA_947623375.1). Classification (NCBI taxonomy): domain Eukaryota; kingdom Metazoa; phylum Arthropoda; class Insecta; order Lepidoptera; family Tortricidae; genus Apotomis; species Apotomis capreana. The sequence continues at coordinate 31,571,258 of OX392499.1, read as the reverse complement.
TAACTGGAATAGTTAAGATAACTTTAAATTGGTATTGATGTAATTCTCATAAATCTGGTATAGTCGTGGGTTTATCAATGACGACGCGGTTGGCGTAGTTTGTAGTGCAACATCCTTTTGAAAATATAATAAAGAAATAGTTCCTGCAAATAATAACGTACATGCAATAATTGCTGCGCTTTATAACCACCATAAAACAACGCGACATTGTCAATTTACGCCCGTAACTTTTTATGAGAATAATTAAAAACTAAAATATTCTACTAAATTCCTTTGTATTTTAAGTACCTCTATATTCTAGACAGGATTAGACAGAAGAAAAAAGGTTCTTTATATTGCAATCTTTAGGATGTCATTCAATAACTTATTGTATTTCAATATCAGCAAATAAAATATCGATGATGAGAATACTTTAACCGTTTATCCATTTATCCACCAATTTGTTCTACTACTTTTGTATCATAATGAAATTACCTACAAGTTTCACTACTAATGTATTTGACAGCAATAGCAATTCAGTTCATGCACATGCACAATGAAAATGGCACCAAGACAATGTAAAAAAAAAAACAAATATACTTCAACTCATGCGCACTCAAAATTACTGTAATAATGAACCTAACCACAGTTTTAAATAAAAACCATAAATAAAGGTCCGAATTAAATTGAATGAGAGTGGACATCTTTACCCTGGGGCCAAATTACATTTCGGACACGCGCCCGAAGATTCACGAGGCTAACCGAAAATTTACGAAGATCATCGCCAAAACATCCACAGACAACCCGACAAGACAGTCGACGCTTTAATTCTGTCGCATCTGGGTTGAATTTCGAGCGTAGATGTGTCGTTTTGTTAAAGCAGATGTGCTTCACACAGTTTTTCGAGAAACTTTTGTAACATTATTAAGATTTTTTTCTCAAGAAAGGCATATGCAGTTGTAAGAGGCCTGCCAGGTAAGGCAGATGCTTTCTAGGCTCGGTCACTTTGTGTCTTCCGGTTGGGAATTAGACGGACTCAAGTGGCCGCGTTTAAAATTGGACTACAACTTCCGCAGTGAAGAGTTGGTATGGACTACGGAGATAAAAGTTTTCTTTCGAAGAAGCAATAAAATTAACGTAACGTTCGTTATTCATACGGTTAACATCAAAAGGTTCTGCATTGGTATTGATACATACATAACATACCCATACCCACAAACTATCAGTGTTATTTTTGTAAGTGTATGTTTTAAGTTCAATGACTAAATATTTTTTGTTACAAGTACCTTTAATGGAAGAAAAATTAAATCGATAGGTACTTGATGATTTTACCATAACCTATATAACGTCTTCGTGACAAACCGGGATTGAGCCTTACTTAGTGCAGATCGTTTGAATTGTTTTATTTATTTATTACCACTTCCACTCTTAAAAGCTCGTATTTATTTCTTAATTTATGGCATTATTGTATTTCAATTAAGGGATTACTACCGGTCTAGCAGATCTGACCACTGTATCTGTCGCACTGAAGTGGATGCTCTGTAGACTGTAGGTGCTATACACATAAAATGTCTCCTCTGAGAGTCATTATTTGTAAATTAAAGCTTCCATAGTTTTTGCCATGAAGATAATTTTAAAAGTCACTTAAGACTATACTCTAAATAAAATCCTTTATTCTACCACAATTTACATTAAAATCTATCTTTAGTTTAGTATGCAAAATTGAGAATTTTGCACTTAATGACTAAGTTACATTAATAATATTTCATTGCATTGCAATTATAAATAATTATATTATGTTATTTGAATATTATTTCATCTTTTTTTTAATTAAGCCAAGATTAGAAATATATATTTCCATATACATTTACATACAGATTTTGCATTAATAAAATTACATCGGGATCTGGAAAGATAAGTCTGCCACTCGATCAAGCATGTCTCTTACCTTACAACATCAATCCAAAGTCTGCCGCCATCTTACACCCGAGCCCATAGACAACGTGTCAAGATTTTTTCCTCCGGCACGTACCAAATGTTGTACCGGCAGCTGCGTCTGAGCTCGCGAATTTTCGCCTCACTTCGCACATATGCCACTCAGCGCTTCGCGGCGACAAAGTTGCAACTCCATGTTTTGAGCACAAAGTTAAAACCTTGTCGTATTAAAGTACTGTTTAAAAATATACATTTTGAGTAAATTGTACGGAATGTCTTGGCTTAATTAGACGCAAGTGCGCACGCGGTTTTTTACCGTTACTTAGCAAGCCCCCCCCCCTAGCCTTTGTCCCATTTTTTGAGAATGAATTCTCAATTGAGGTCGGCTACCTAAATCCCAAGATGTGGCGTAGGCACTAGTTTTTACGCAAGCGACTGCCATCTGACCTTCCAACCCAGAGGGGAAACTAGGCCTTATTTGGGCTTAGGTGGTTTCCTCACGATGTTTTCCTTCACCGAAAAGCGAGTGGTAAATATCAAATGACATTCCGTACATAAGTTCCGAAAAACTCATTGGTACGGGTCGGGTTCGAACCCGCGACCTCCGGATTGAAAGTCGCATGCCCTAACCACTAGGCTACCACCGCTCTCCGTTACTTAGCAAGCATGAAAGGTAAATAAACAATGAGATACTGTTGTTGAAACATATGTCACTGAGTCAAAAAATTCACTGTAGTTGTGATGTCGGTAACATTGAACATAGGCTTCAATTTAATACCCTTTTATTTCGCTTACTTCATTGGGGTTTCATGAACTCTGCAGTACGTAATAATATAAAATTGTGTAAAAGTAAGAAGCGCGTTCGTCTCTGTTTCAGCTTGGCTCAAAGTTCAGTTCAGATGTCCATGCAGTTTGTATACTCGGATTTCTAATTCAAGACCAAAAAAACTACGACAGATACGTCACTGTCAAAATTGTTAAAGTCACTTATGTCACTGTCAAGTTCATTTTTCAGGTTTCGCCAACCTTTTAATAATATGTTGCCTTTATAAATATAAGCAAACATATTAAAAATAGGCCAACATCATTGATACATTAGGTTTTAGTCAAAAGAAAATGTTTGTCGTTACAAACATTACAAGTTCCGTATCGCACGACAAGGTTTTGGCGGATGGGGGCTAGGCGAATAAAAGTGTAAGATCGAAATAAACAAACGTTGCTACGAGACCATGTCATCTCATATGTCAATAAACCTTCGTTCCCACCGAGTGTTCCACAACACTCATGTTTTTTTTATAATACGGAATACGGATGCGTTATTTTGGCACGTAATAGTAGCTAAAAATAGTAATATTGCTTTGCTGATCCGCGATATAATAACGTGCCAGTTAATTTGTGCTTACCCGTTATACTTATTTGCGTATTTTTTCAAAGTAAATAAAATAAGTATAACGGGTTAGCACAAATTAACTGGCACGTTATTATATCGCGGATCAGCAAAGCAATATTACTATTTTTAGTTAATATGTATATCCCCAAAGTAACGCCTTATTCATTTAATTACGTAATAGTAGGTAGTAGGTACTATTATCTGCATATATTGCACTATTTTCTGCATTTTTTTCGATGAGCTACATGTTAAATATTTAGAATTAAATTGCAGCTGAGTTTATTACTTAGCTTGTAAATTATTGCACCAAATGTTTTGAATACCTGAAGTGTTACAAGTACAATACCAGACTTAGTACCAAAAATCTCTGATTTTAAAATTTTAATTTTCTCCTCTCGTATTTATGTAATAATTAGTATATCTAATTATTTTGTTAAAACATAGAGTTAAAGTTACCATAAATAAATTATTTTAGTATGTTTAAAAAAGAAAAAGCATTTTACTATTGTAAAAATATTTTATTGTACTGGCAACCTTGTGGTAGTTTTTTTGGTCTTGAATTAGAAATTGTAGTTTAGACTTAGGTTTCCGTACCCAAAGGGTAAAAACGGGACCCTATTACTGAGACTTCGCTGTCCGTCCGTCCGTCCATTTGTCACCAGGCTATATCTCAACAACGGTGATAGCTATGCAGTTGAAATTTTCACAGATGATGTATTTCTATTGCCGCTATAACAACAAATACTAAAAATAAAATAAAATAAATATTTAAGGGGGCTCCCATACAACAAACTTGTTATAGATTATATATATGTATAGGTACGGAACCCTACATGCGCGAGTCGGGCTCGCACTTGCCCATTTTTTTAATTATAGTGGCTTTAGAACAGATATAACTTTATTTCAGCCATTTCGAAACAGACTCCTTTGGTCTAGAGCTCATGGAACAATTAGTGTATTGACCTGCCAAATTATACTGTATTTATCAATTTCAGTTGATAACCATTGTTAATGGATAGAATGTGCTATTTTAGGTATTTCTGTAATGATAACTATGTTTAATTGTATCTGCTGCTGTGCTGTTGAATCTGACTCTCACCTCGAAGTTAAATCGTCATTTGCTAAAAACCCACGGGATATCTAACTGAATTTGACGAGCAACATTTATTTGCCTTCCACATAACACGAGTAATCTTCCTATTTGGTATTACATACGCATGTTTAAACCCATTAACTGTGAAAGAAATGTAAATTAAACAGTATAAATAATTGTAAATACCGGTCGAATTGTCCTTAATAATTAAACCCACTCACCTCCTCATCGTCAGTCGCGAGGATGCGTAAATCATTGATAATGTGCAGTCCTGACATTTCCCACCGCGCTTTCCTGCGCGGAATACTAAATGCTCTAGGATATCGGGCCATTCCTGTTATATCTGCGAAGTTATAACCTTATTCACGAGCACCACGGTTGTGTTTGTAACAAACTAAAACGAGACCCTATTGTGCGAAAGTTATCTTTCAGTAGGTATACGTAACGGGTAGCTAGAATTATATCAACGTCGCGCGTCGTTCTTTTGTTGGTTTGAAACACCGCTTTAAGCGAAGCAGCTTAAGGTATATATCAAACTGTAATGTGGAGTGGGATGGTAAATTGTTGAAGTTATCCTGGGGTGTAATGTAACGGCGGGTGAGAATGCCCATAGAGATCCACGTGAGTGGCAGTGACGAGTTCGCATGTTGTCGGGATTCCAACTATGTTGCAAAATGCGGCTTTGAAATGGAGCCTGTGCGATTTTCCTGGTTCTGCGATATGATAGTTACCTCACCGTTTACCGCTTGTTTGTTTGCTCTTTTTCTTACAAGTATTTATTTAACTTTACTTTCATAACCTCCTGCCTGCATATGTAATGTACTTAAATATTTAAAATCTTTTAGCATCCGCTTCGAATCATACGAGTAGCATTGACTCGATTAGTATGTACAATGTACATCTCAATAATACTCGACTCTAATAATTAACGAATGCCAAATTTATTTTAAAATAAATATCATATTGAAGCGATTGATGATGAAACCACATACAATAAGTTTCAGTTGATATATAATGTTGCTAATAAGAAAGTCCTAAAACTACTAAAAAGCCAGCTACGTCTGCAGTTTCCCACCGTTTTCGCCGACTAATATAATGTCATCTCGGTTGGTGGTCTTAAAATCTAGAACACAAACACTTAAGAAAACAAGTCAACTCAAGCTAAACTAATTAAAAACTTTGTCAAGTGATATCCATCGTTTGGACGACTAATTGACCCGCTCTAAACAAACAAGACGCGTTATGTACACATATTGAGTGCCAATATTAATATTTGCCGAGAGTGAGGCAAAGTTTGACAAATAGACGAGTTAGCCGACGCGGATGAACTGAATTGACAATTGAGAGACACTCTTTGTTATGGTATGTTTTAAGTATAATTAAAAATGTAACTGATTAAAAATATATAAGAAGTATTAATAAAAAAATACACAGAGCCCTCAAATTAATGTTTTTGTAAACAATGTTAAGTCACAGAATGCAATGTTTTTAGGGTACCGTTTCGGGTCTGTCAGCCTGTCCGTCTGCTGGTTGGTTCAGAGACACTAATGTGTTATTTAGCATGGGTTTGGCTATATATTATTAAATTATTAAGCACGCCAAAAAATGTGTACATCTTATAAAAGCATAGGGTACCAGTACCAACTTTACTCGTAAAATGGTGGATATTTTTAATTTTATTCCAAAGTGCCGGTTGATTACATCTGTTGTTATACTTGCCATGTATGTAAGTATAATTTTAGGTCCATCAGTGACCTTTAGAATCCCGTTTCTATCATCGTTTCTAACAAATATTAGTACAAGCTTCTGGTGTAGATTACACGGCATGATTATTTACTGATCATCGCATATCAAACGGGTGTAAAACAATACCTCGGTTTGTCAGTAATTCTATATTTGTAGTCAACGAGATGATTGATTCACATCACGATTCAATCCGAATGATAATTTGTAATGAGCTTGACAAATTATAGATTGTTGCGTCATCATACTTGAGGCTTTGTTTGACGTCAACTTTTTTCCCACAGTCGTAGATTTTTGAATGAAAATTGGGTAATTTATCAAAATCGAGGTATCCTTGAAGATTGCACAATTCAAAGCGTTTAGCTGTCGTCGATCTCTTCCAAGGTAATGCTAGCTATTATTTGCCTATTCGTATACCTACATATTTTTACATGTTGCAGGTTTGAGTATGATTTATAAAATTACACATTATGAATTGATTATGTTACTAATGAGTGCAGTTTTTTTTAGAATAGGTATAGTTTTAGGTTTATTTGACCATTTAGTATTAAGTAACTACATTATTGAAAAGTTCGGGTTACTGAATTGTATAAAAACATCGTAATAAATAACATAGCGCGGCGTAGGATAAACTAGAAAATTAAGCGTGAGGAAGGCGCGTTTGGGGTGCGGCTGGAGAGTTATTGGACGACTGGACGTACCGGACTTAAAGTGCCGGATTAGCGAGTACATATTTAAGTGCAGGTGATTGTATCACTGGCTATTGTCAATGTAAATATTTCCAAAATAAAATGACAAAGGCTTTAGGTATAGCTAGTTTATTTAACACCTCCCCAAAAATAGGCTACAAGTATCATGTCCATAAAAAGAGCATTTGGTCATTTCGGGCCCATTGGCTATTTTTAATGAAAATATTTCCAAATTAAAATGACAAAGGCTGTAAGTATAACTAGTTTATTTAACACCTCCCTAAAAATAGCCTACAAGTATCATGTTTATAAAAAGAGCTACCTTTATTCAAATGGACAAAGGCTCTAAAAGTAATTTAATTTGTGGCAGAACTGGTTGTGTGCAAAAAAATGCCTAAAGTTCAAAGAGCTATGTGTTTGTTTTTTATTTAATCCTCGAGGTCGGCGCAGGGTTTTGCCTCTTAGCTTGACACTGCTTGGCTAAGGTTGTTGATGTAGTAGGTTTTGGAATTATTTGAGTCATCATTTGTTTAATAGCTAACAGGCTAGGCTAGGTTTACTTACATGCTCGAGCGCAGTACGAAAGTAGGAAGAAGTAGTATCATCCCGTTAACGCGCCTATCAACGCTGATTTACGTGAATCTAATCTAAAATGTGTTGTCAATCCTAAGGACCAGTAAGCAATGCCTTTAAATTTCAAATCAGTTCATCGGGTAAGATGGAAACTACAGAGCTCTGAGTTTTCCGCACATGGGGTAGAGCATGTTTATTAGATTTTACTGGAGGAGCGTAAGGAGCACATTCTGTAGTGGTCACATCATTTGGTTGACCTCTGAACGCTATTACTACAGTTTGAGTTTGAACAAACCAAATGTATAGATGCAACGATAAGGTTCCAGAGTTGAAGGGTTTACATTGTGGATAATGAGACAGCCTATATGAATGGGGTAAGGGGTTTATGAATGAACTCCATCAAATCACCATGACTGCGTCTACAAGACAACCTTGAGCTCAGTGTCCCTCAGGGCTTTGAAGCTTCGGTGACTCAGCCCGTCTCGTCTCGTGCGCTTGCGCAACACGCACACAAACGAACAGCGCGTCTATTACACAGACAACCAAACAACCAACACGACCCAGTCTACTTGGACGTTACAGCGTGACACTTTTGTTTTACGGCATACATTTCTTAACCATCTTGAAGCAGAAATGGATGTGTTATAGTAACTGTTATGAATGTACTTAATATTTGAATGTTAGTAAACTTAGTCAAACACCTGTTTACATACAAACGTGTGTTTGTACGTGGATTTGATTGAGCCGTCTCGACGTATTTTTTCGTTGTAACAACTCACACGTCCAATGTCGTAAGTGTTTAGTTTTTGAAGTTTGTTTTATTTTATTCGAGTGCATCAAGTACCTATTGAGAGTTTCGTGCTTATAGTCGTGGACTTTTTCTTATAAACATTGCAATCATTTCTTCGTCATCTGTTCATGTTTGTGTTATCTCTATCAATTTATTAGCTTATAATTTACTCACCGTTAAAGGTATTGTTTTATTTTGATACTTAAATACTCGTAATAATCAAACCGTCTTAAGCTAATTTCTTAACACATATTTCAAATCGATTTGAAATTACCTGCAAAATAAAATTCTCACTCTTTGTTTGCCTTTAAGGCGGCTCGTCCGAAAGTTAATTGAATGAAAGACAGCGGTTCTGAGCCAAACAACAGGTTTATAAAAATAACCTGCGATACCCGTAGGCTGCGCACTGGCCCATTGATCCTTACACTCTGGCCTTCTTCAAGGCCTCTAATAACTTCCGTATTCGTACTTTATCTTGTATAATCGATGTTCTATTGTTTAATTTGCCACAAAAACCATTGTACCTACCTACAAACCAATTGAAATTTATTCCTTGTTTATCTAAAGAGTCATTAATCATGTGTGTTTCTTCTCGATTTGCGAAGAATACGGCTCTTATAAAACAACTTCCCTTTGGGATTTAAGTAAATACGATGTTTTTTTTAATTAATGTGTTATTTGACTTTATGGTATGGATATTAAGTAAAATTAATGTTAAAAACATAATGTTATTCAAAAATAATTGCGTAAAATAATTGACCAACTTTCGGTGGCATACAATATTTAAATATATCGTTCCAAATTAATGCCATGATTATCCAGTTCTTGTTTAAGCAACATGCAAGAATATATAGCTAACGTGAAGATGGCGGACAGTATCAGCGATGCGCCGAAAACAGAACGAGTTTCGTTTCTCAAACATAATCTAAGTAAAAGGCTGCAAAATTGGACTATTGCAGTCTGGGTTCCGACAGGCGATTATACGCGCGTATCAGAGTCGGTTCCCACGACGCCGCCAAACGGGTTATTATTAAAACCTACTGCAATATACAGACAAATGTATGCTCTATTAAACCAAAGAAGCGTCGAATATTCAATAACAGATGCACCAGCTACATCCTCTTGAGCCTGGATCAAAACAAACTCAACGATGTTGCTTTACGATTGCATTTACTTTGACTGTTTAAAAGAAGAAGCTGGCCAGAGAACACAATTTGAAATTTGTATTCGGATTCGTCTGTGAAGGATTTTAAGTCCTCTCTCCGTTGTTTAAGAGCGGTTTAGGTAAAGTAGCGGTAAATTTTTGTTTTATAGACGCGATATAAGTAACATATTAATTGCACTGGTAACTGTGCAAGCGTGTATCGTGAACTTACCTGACTATTGCTGTTTTACAGATTTTAAAACGTCTTTCTTAATATTTCGTTTCAACTATCTATCGTTATGTGCTCAGAGGACACGACTTCCGTTTGGCATTTACTTATAGGTACTTAATCCAAAGGCACCTACTCACAAAGTTGATTATTGATATTAAACGAGTGTTTTGAAGTTACTTAAGTCAAATACAAATATATACATATAGTTATGTTTCTTACGATTTGTAGATCTATTTATATAAGCTTAATTTTAATCTTTATATAAGCTTAATCACACTAACATTATAAATGCGAAAGTTAATGAGTGTGTTTGTATGTTTGTTACTTCTTCACGCTGACGGCCTACAATATAATAATAGTCAAAATTGCATTTTTGATTTTTCGTATTCCGAAACGAAAGTTTAAGGGCGAGTATTTATATTCATTGCAAATAACACTGCATAATAATGAAATGCGAGGTTGTCCTATATTTATATATACACGCTTCATAGTGTCCCTGAGAAGTCGCCCGGGTTATAATTACATTATTTTACTACCGATCATTTGGCTTTCTTAATAGTCAATTGTACAAATCAAGCGACTGCGCAGTATACAATACATAGCATTTAAATTTTATTGCCTTCGTCGGTAGTTTTTAATTTGTGACGATATTTTGTTTCCCACAGAATGAAATTAGTTGTCACCAGAACCAGGCCACTAGGAATGAAACAGGATTAACAAAAACATGAGTTTGTTTACGAGTACATACTTGGACAATGCTTAGCCCAATTCGCTACTATGATATGGGACATATATTTCTAATGACATGTCATTACAAACATTTTAGCCCATAGTCAGGAATTCAGCTATGCAGATACATATATACCTGTCTAGCTGCCCGCACACAGCAGCGGTACCTTTACCATGAGTTTACAGTGATAGTACTCGCTGGCTACTGCGTAAAGGATTTGTATGGAGAATTGTAGTTCTACAAAGCACCCGCAAGGGACTCTCTGTACTATTCTCCATACAAATCATTTACGCTATCGCTAGCAAGTACGGTCACGTTAACTCATGGTAAGGGCACAGCAGACGACGTATCACAGCGACACGTCGTGGCGTCATGTCGACATGTGATGATTGCGAACCCGACTTCCGACGGCACGGCAGCTCCGTATCCAGTTGGTTCCGAGTGCACTACTGACCTGCGGTCGGGCGACTGTGTCGTTTGCCGCTCGCCGACACGTCATTAGCTTTGTGTCACCAACTATGAATGGTATTTCATAGAAATACATAGAAACAAGTTAGTGTCGCAGCGACACGTCGTCTGCTCCTGCAACTACGCACCGGTACCTTAAGAAAGATCTAGCTAATTTATACCTATAAGTACATATTTATTTACTGTAACGATGTGCTCCATTCGAAGTAACCATTATGACATTTTCTTTTAGATAGGCAGTATAAATGCCACGTATAAAAAAATGTGGATGTACGTTTTAGTTAATTTTGTTCTTATTTTTTACATGATATAATTTGCTCAGTATTTGTGATGCAATAAATTTTTCCAATGTTATAATTATTTTTAAACGACACATAAAGGGACGAGCCCAGTAATGTCGATAGTATAAGCCAGAATGGCCGATTTATTTTGCTATAAAAAATAATTCACATGTTTATTTATAATGGCTATGTTTCATTTATTTTAAAAATTAAATTGCTTGCTATATTATTGCGTGTGCCTGAAGCATACTAGTAGGTTTAGGTATCTGAGTGCGTTTTCGCAGAATAGGTACAAAATATTGTTTAGTGACCAAGAAAATATCATTAGGTTTTTCCAGCAGCGTTTCGGTTACTTTTTTCGGGATACAGAGTCCATGCTACTCTCTAGTTATTTACCTACTACTTACATCGATGAAAAAAAAAACATTTGTTGCCGCATTGAAGCTGACAAAACAAACCATACAAACTAAAAACACTTGTATTAAGAAAACTCCCGTCAGTCTCAGATATATTAAAATACATACGAAACTGGTTTACTCTAGTCGTAATAGAAGTCGAATATCGCTCGACATGTTTAGCATCGATACGCGATACATCATCAAGAGCTACGATCAGACCCGGCAGCGGCCACTCGAAAACCCGCCGCAAGTCATATCATTAAAGTATAGTAGCGAGCAGCAGCGAGCAAAACGTCTAATTTTACTACATCTTTCAATTATGTCCACTTGTGAATTTCAACCAGTACAGCAGGAACAGCAAAAGCGTGGTGGCAAAGCCGAGATGTTGCTAAATTAATGATATTGTAAAGCACCGTCAAATTAGCGAGCTGAAATTGTTTTCCATACGCACAATCACTGCGCGCAATCACTACATAATTACGAAGTGATAAAGGTTTTGTACGCAGTCGAAATGGAAAAGGGAACGACAATTCTATATTTATGAAGGAAACCGAAATGGGAGTAGCAAATCGTTAAGTAAATAACCGCCATCATGTAATTAACTCGTTCGCTTTATAATGCACAATCCATTATTAAATAACTCCACAATACTGTGATTTCGAATGGGCAGTTTTTTCCATGAGATCTGAATTATTCCGTTCTTAGAACATACCTACGCAATTCCGCGTTCCTCGACCTAAGTCAGTACGTGACTGGACACGACAAAAGCGATGTTTAGCCTAAAAACACTTCTGAGGAATCGGTGAAATATGGTAATTGCTGTGGGACATGTGCCTCGAGATAATGCCGTGGATCTGATTTACGCTAGGATTTGTATAGTAAGTATGATATTTGTATCTGTGAATAATACAATATATATCTATTTTTTTGTGTTTTTTACTGTCACAGTGGTACAGTCTGCTGCAAAAAAATACATCGAAATTTTGCCACCGATCCAACTTATCTCCTACTCTTATGCTAGGGCGATGCGAGAAATTGGTATTAAATCTGCTATTTGTAGTTATTCTTGTTTTGTGCTATTGTGCATATTATACTTGGCTTTCTTTAGTAACCTTCATTTTACAACCCTTCGGCACACATGCATACATGGTAGGTAAATAATATCCATCCTCCACTCTCACATGGGTGTTTACAATATTTATTTATTTGACACCCCAACAAAGTACAAGGCTTTACATTGAATTTAAATTAATAACTAAGAGCACTTCTAACCTGCACCTCAAAGCAAACATGCAATAGTATTTACAAATATTGGACAGTCGGTAGGCTTTATTTAAGTACCAGTCTCGCGGTAAAAACATGCAAATGAAATAGTCATCCGTGAAAATACTAATTTCGAGTAGTTTTTAACATATCAATAAATAATTAGTTAAATTATTTTCATATGAAAGTAAATTTTATTCAGTACAATTATGTGTACCTTTAAAATAAATAGATACTTACATGTACAAATAAGCAGTTAGACGACACTGTTTTCCTCAACACAGTTACAAGCGTCGCACCGTGCGACGATTGACAGCGCCCGCGCAGCTCCCTTAATCGCAGGAAGCGTATTTTTATAATTACCGCCTGTCTCGCCGCTTATCTGCGAGAATGGGAACTCTTCGTTTGCATAAATACTAGTTTTTTTAGGTATCAGGAAATATGAAGTGCTTTAAGCGTGTGTCGGACGGTCGATCTCATGAATGGAAAGCGAAGGTACGTCACCATGCGTTCATTGACATGTATATTGACTTTGTACTTAGCTTATTGGTATCTCAAAAGCAAGATTATGTACACTGTCATTGCCTTAATTCGACGTTTACCTACCACTGACATCTATCCGAAAACTCACCATTTTATGTCAGTTTTTACTTTATTGTGCGATATGCGCTTTTTAATCGAGATGGATATGAGTTTTCAACCGAAATTCGAGAGTTAGGTTCTCAAATCAATTTTTTTTTGTGTTTATTACCTCAGAACCCCATCTTTTATTTTATGAACTGATTTTGAAAATAAATATGTATAGGCATTTTGGTGAAGATTTGATGCGAGATCCATGAAGAATCGCGGGAACTCCTCACATCTATGACGATTATGTTTTTTTTTGTAGTAACTCGTTGTTGTTCTCGGATATTGTTTATTTTATATTATTGATTATTTTATATTATTGTGTTATTTGATATGTATGTTATAGTTATAAGGTATTAATCTATGGGGCACAGTTGCCTGAAAATAAATGATATTGATTGATTGATTGATTACAAGTTAGTCTTGTGGAAGTTGTTTATTTTTTGTGAAAAAGTGATCATAAGCACGTAACTTTTGAAATGGCTAAATTACACAAAACAGAACGGCTAATAGCTAATTTATTCAGAAGAGGGAGCATTATGACTATTTTTAACATAATTATCTTTTTTAAGATGTCAACTTGCCATAGGCCCTCAACGCAGCTCAATTAAAAAAAAATGATATATTTTCGATGGAATGCCGTAATGTAACTAAACTGAAGACCAAGCTCGATTGAGTTAGCGTCCTGATTTATTACAGTTGTGGCACCATTCTATGATAACGTGAAGAAGTTTTATATTATTGTACCTATTTAATATTTTAAATAACTCCCAACTACTTAGCAATCGTAAGCGGATGCAATTATTTAATAAATTACAACCTGTGTTCAGGTTCTAGATTTCCGTTAGGATAATTGATCTAATTAATTATTAGTTTCATCCGTTTTTTGGGGTCACTAGTCACTAACCTCCAAATATCGTACATAACCATACATAACTGTCTCATTATCAGCTGTTGCGGTGAACGGAGTGAAAAGGTTTTTGATACTGAAGGTTTGTCATGCTCGTGCGATGTGTCAATGCTCATAATGTCATCCCAATATTGAGAGAATGGGCTTCAACCATTACAATTTTAAGCTCATTTTGTTTAATCATACGAAACCCATTCATAACTGTAGGTGATGTAATTGAAGCTTTTAATTAGAATATTTCTACCACACATTTTTTAGGGGACTTGTTCTACTGTTGTAGTAACATACATTATAAGTTTTTGTTGTTAATAACATCTATATGTACCGGCTACTGAACTGTAATATTTCTGACAACTATTTACTCAACTCAAATAAATTTCAAAAAGAGAACATCAGCATATTTGATAAAAAACACGCTACTATTCCCTGATTGGTTGAAATTAGTTGTCGAAAACTTCACTACAATCACGAGGCACCAGCCATGACCATCGCGATATTTTTTTTTAATACATAGGTCAGTTTGAGTTGATCAAAAAGGAAAAATTCACTGTGGGGAATAAGTACCTATTAAAATAAAATAAAAAGTATTTTTCTGCGCTTTGCTCTTATGAAAAGTATTGCATGCAATTAGGTCTTAATATGTCGTACGTACCTTACTTAGGTTAGGCCACCCGGCAAGCCTCGTGTCCTAAACGCGGTACTCGACTTTAAGAACCTTCATTGTGCAACGATTGCATATAATACTATTAGATAGTTTGCTCCTCCTCCTGTTGGGGTGCTAGGTATTTACCATGTCACTATGTATTTACCTACTTGCGGGCACGTGGAGTGGCCTTGTCATCATAATGTATAAAGAGACAAATGTTAAAAATAGATGGCATTGCAGATTGCATCTAAACTTGAATGCGAACTGGCTGACAGGCTTTGTTCATTCATTTTGTTTGTTTTAATAAATAATGCGCAATTGATAAGTGCGTCATATTTTGAGTAAGTACTTACCTTTAATTATGGGTGTGTGCGTGTCTGTTGGTATAAAAACTAGGAACCATGTCTTTACTTTATCAATACTTATCCGATGTATTAAAAAAAGTTTGAAGTTTTTTCACATAAGAAAACGTTAAAGAGGCTACCGACCCGTAAGTACCTACTCGTAAAGTTATGCGTAGATTTTGAGATAATTTTGTCTATTCGATGAGTACCTACATAAAAAGCCGTTCAAGTGCGAGTTGGACTCGCGCACTGAGACTCCTCACAAATAAACTATGAATGCACCGAATATTAAGATAAACTGGATTGAGGGACAAACTAATAAACTTTGCCGTGTGTAAACTATTGCACCCATGACATCGACATAGGGTGGGGTTAGCAACTGTAAATAAGATATTATCAGTTATCTAAATTATTTTTTTAAATTTACGGTTTTCAGATTTTTTCTTTTACCTACTTATTTATAGTACATGATGTTGCTTCTAGTCTAGTTTCCTCTTTCTAGGTCAACGGGATGTACTCACACTATAAGTTTTGATCACCTTGTGAGCGTCAATACATACAGCATAAAATTACGTTGACTTAGAGTTTGATTTTTTTCACTGCAGCGAGGGATTGCAGTTTTAAGTATTTCATATTCATTTCAGGGTGGTACCTCCACGCGTTTTTGTGAAATAGAGTCTTGACAAATGGACAACAGAGTGATCCTATAAGAGTTCCATTTGTCACCGCGTGAAATACGGAGCCCTAAAAATGTATACTCAAAGTATTTTTTATATTAAATCACCGGTGATATTACTAATGACGAATTTTATTGATCAAATTAACTATAATACTTACACCATCACACAGTAATCACATTAAACGGCTCCCCGCAATCTTTACAAGATTATTGGTTCACTTTGTAGGGGGGTCTTCCCTGCTGCGGCTCTGGTTGGTGGTCGTCACTTGAGAACCATTTTTCCCATCGGTCGTCGGTACATATGGAGTAAGCTCATATTTGGATGTTATCAATTCTACTCTTGTTTCTAATTCAACTTTAATTAACTCAACTGTGACTTTGTCTGTGCTAATGGCCTGAGATTTAACATAGATTAGATATAAAATCCCACATAATGGTCAATTAAACAAATCCACAGTGTAATTGTTATCCTTCTATTTATGTAAAACATGTCGCGTTATCAATGCTACTGTAAGGGACCGCGCACACCTATTTAGCTGTTCAAAATTTGTCAAAGCCATAGTGTATATATCGACGGCAAAAAGCGGAAACGCTGAAAACGCCAAGAAATTCATTGGCGTTTACAGCGTATCCGCTTTTTGCCGTCGATATATATACCATATACAGGCAGATTTACAGCATAAGATTGTGTTGAGAGTTACATAGTGTTCGCAGATGTCCCTTAATTTTGGGGGACATTGTCTTAAAAGTGGTCGAGTAAAGTGTGCAGGGTACTTAAGTCGGCACCGGCGCAAGCGACGTCTTCATTGTGCACAGTATCATTTGCATAGCTAATCTACCGTGAGACAGAGGACTTTTGTTTCCATATCTTGATACGACCCCACAGTGTATCGCATCTACACAGTAATTCTGTATCTAAATCAATAATATCTGCACCGACTAAGGTATATATGAAGAGGCGATTGGCGCAGTTTCTAGTGCACCTGCCTACTGAGCAGGCGGTCCTGGGTTCGAATTGCGGCCGGGGCAAATATTTATGTGATGAACTCGAATATTTTTTCTTGGGTCATGGATATGGGTGCGTAACGATGGCTATAACAATTTTTGATATAATTTCAGTCGCTATCGCAACAACACTTAATATATCAACATTTGATATAATTATTGTTTCATATACTGATCATTTTATCGAATAACATTTAATATAACATTCTTTAAGTATAATGCATATTTCTTCTAATGAATTTATGGTAAGTATAACGTTTATTTTATCTAACGTTCAAATGGCATAACGTATAGGGTATAGAGAAATAGGGAGGCGGGGGGGCGCTTGGGCCATTAAAAAAAAACTTAAACCAAAAGTTCAATTAAAAACGTAGGTTAGGTTAGGTTAGAAAAAAAAAGAGAAAAAAACTTTGGGTTAGGTAAATAAAACGCAATTCACACACAAAAATTCATACATTTTTCATTAAGCATAAGTTGTTATATCAAATGTATTTTATACTAATTGAAACTATACCATATGAAATTATACCAAATGTTGTTATACCAAATGAACACTATACGATATAATGGTTATAGGAAATAAGTTCTACCAAATGATAAATATACGAAATAAAAATAGATATTTTAAAATTATACCAAACGTTTATTATATCAAATGAGTGATTATACCCTTTGAAATTATATCAAATGTTGTTATATCCAACATACTTATACCATTTATTTTTATATCGATCATTACACACCCCATGGATATATATCATAGTGAAAGCTTTGCTTAGTTTGGGACTAGGTCGATTTATATAAGATTGACCCTTAATATTTATTTATAATAATATAACACGGATCTTGCCCTCCTTACGGCAACTCTTGTGTCATCGAGTTTGGTCCGTGGCTCTTGTTCTAAGGTCCATCCACCCATCCAAGCAGACAGTACACAATCCCTTCTACTCAGCCATAGGCCTCTCCTATATTACACCATTCTCCATGACCCTATGCTAATCGCATGCTTCGCAGCCCACCGAAAGTCGTTAGCCCTTCTCATAGATGGCCCGCATAGCGCGATCCGCGAGGGTGGATCTGGTCTTCGAGTCAGGGGGTCACACATCAGACCTTTGTCCCAGGGGAAGTGTTACTTAGCAGAAAAAATCTGTAGTCAACCGAGGCACAGCCCAGAACTCATAATCCTCTTGAAATTGGATTCGACCTTGCCATATCGTTGGTAAACTGTGCACTGTGCGCTGTCCGTAAAGAACTCATGCATGGTGCGCGGCGCGTCGTCCATCCAGCTCGGTTTTCTGCCATTAATAACGATGACCCCCTTTTCGATCCTTGGCCTCATGGGTATTTCGTTTTCGACAAATCATTTTTGCAATTAGATGCAGTTGAAATTTTTGTAGCATGTGCAGTCGGTCGAAGCTATGAAGCCATAATTTTCGCACATCTCAGTCATAAAATGTTTCATTAAAGAGAATTAAGCAATTCTTGTTTGTTAGATGTAAAAATAACGAATGAATAAGCTGTACGACCATTTTGCTACCGTTAAGAATGTTGATATGGGTCATCATGTATTTAATTTATACTCATGCTTATTCATTTTTTATCGTTGAATTGCTCTGTTTATGTCATTTAACGTTCGCCGTTGCCATGTTATATATACGTTGAATGTGCAAATGAATTACAACATGTAGTTGAAATAATTATTGTAATTAATATTCTATAACTAGGATGTGCGGCGCCGTGCGCATGCGCGGTATGGCAGGAATCGGCGCTCGGTAGTCGCCTGCGCCGCTCCCACGGCCGTCGACTGAATCACGCGCATCTACATCGATGCGAAGCTAGACTTTTGATTTTGGTTGTTTAAGTACACACTTTTTTTATATAAACTGAAGCCAGGTTTTTGTAAACTTAGGTGTCGGTGCCGAAATGTGAATCAATCATATATTTTGAAAACATTGAATAATAGAGTTTTATATTTATGAATATAATCACGTCAACTATTCTACGTCACGTCAGTCATCGTTCTCAAGTATTGATAATGGCAAAATGATTATTCACTGAATCTGTAGGTAGTGTACCTTCTGAAATCGTTTAAATCTAAAAAAGTACAAATAGTTTATAAACTAGTATCTACATAGATCGTCATCGTTTGGTATACGTTTCATACCTGCTAAGATGAATTTAGTGCATACGCGGTATATGTGACGTTAGTCCCATAACATCATGTAAGCCATTGTTCAAGAAACTGAACCTCTTAACTGTACCATGTCTGTATATCTTTGAAATCAGCGTGTTTGTGAAAACTCATGCACATTACTTTAAAACAAAAGACCAAGTATGTAACTTCAACACGAGATATCCGAATAGGTTACAGTATCCAAAAACAAAAACAGCCTTATATCGCAAAAATTGTTTTCCAATGGCTATCCGTATATTTAATAAGTTACCAGATGATTTCAAGGAGCTACAATTGCAGACATTTAACACTAAATTATACAATTGGTTAAAAGAAAAGACATTTTATTCGGTTAAGGATTATTTAAATAATTAATTGAGGATTTTCGTTTTTATTATGTGTTTAAGTTAATTTGTATGTGTATGTGTTTAATCAGAGTACATTTTCTATTATATTTCATTTGACATGTCATGTATTTTGGTAACTTTTATAGCTATAGACTCTATTGTATGTTTTTTGCATGCCAGCATTGCTGGTTAGATATGTCATTTGTGCTTATATGTTTTTCATCCATCTATCTGTACCATATCTAAAGCAAATAAATAATTTCATTTCATTTCATTTCATATCATTACATAGTTGCAGTTTGTATTAGAATGTCTGTAGTATTCACAAGTAAATTCGTATTTTTATGACGGTAATCAATTGAAAATGTCGTGTTCACGTTTTAGATGATAAGTCATCTTTTGCCTTGATTATAGGTAAGTACTTAGTAAGTCCTTCATTTTGATCGCATAGGCGTGCCTTACGCATAAAGTTGCCGCTTTGCTTGTAACTTGTAAATTTCATTGAAGTTATGATTGACTAATACTTAATTTGGTGGTGCCAGTACGTGCATCCATGTGACTAACACTACGTTAAGTCTTAGATGTAATATTAGTACAACACCAGTTTAATCACATTCACGATTAATTTAATTTGTCATTCTAATATTCAGGGTATTTACACATAAAAACTATATCCTTATCGAACCTGTTGGGAACAACAATAATATTAATAATTTTCATAAGTTCGTACTAGGTACTTACTTATTTTACAAGCTACGGTTCACTAGATGTTATCTACATTTTTACATAATCTTGCTTGTCTATGAATAACTGACTCTAATATTTGTGCTTAACGTTAATGGTCGCAATATAAGTACGTTTCCCAAATAAAAAGTAATTTTACTGCTGCCGTCCCTCTTACTACTCATCAGACGAACTAGTGCAAATCCTAACACCTACGCAACAGAACCTACTCCCAAAATTTCATGAGAATCGGTAAGAATATAAAAACACTTTTTTACACTACTAAAATAATATACATTTGTACCTAAAATAAGAAACATACGTATTTACCTAAAATAGAGATTCCCTAATGAGATCCCACAGTCAAACCAGCCACTTTTTTGTGGGGCATTGTTTTAGACGTAAGAAAATTTTAAAAGTTCCTAATAAATAAATAATAAATAAATCCCTCTCCATCCCTCTCTTTTATAACGGCAATATGTTCACATCATGACAATCAAAGGAAATAACTTAAGTATGATCACTTTAATTAAACTACTATCTAGATAGGATCCAGGCCTTTAGTTTTGACCCCAAACGCCTTAAACGTGTAGCCGTCCGGGGTCCGGCATGCGGAAACAGACAAACAGACGCTGTAATTATAATTTGTCAGCTTCATTGGCATGTTTAAAAGATAGATATAAATTAATTATAGCTAGTACTTATAAATATACATGGTATCAAATTAGCCAAAATACAGGATGAGCGATACGGTTAAAACAATAACCGGACAAGTGCGAGTCGGACTCGCCTACCAAGGGTTCCGTACTATACCGTTGCTTAACCTCGACGATTACGACGATTGATTACGTACATTTAATACATATTATTATTATCCCACTGCTGGTCAAAGTCCACTTAAGGCTATTTGTGATTAGCCACAATAATTTCCTTAAGTCAAGCCTTAGCCTATCCTTCAAGAAGATATCCAAGTCGTCCCGCTACCGCCGGTGAGGTTTATAACGTTTCCGATTCGAGTAAAAAATTGTTTACTAATGTTTCGCAGAAAAGTGTTTTACCGAACGTTATGTCTCGCATAATGCTCATTTCGCATACTTGTTATTCTACTGATGCCATTAACTTTTTTATGAGAAGTTATAAAATAAACCTAACCTAACTTATCCTCATCTACCAGGATACACAAAAGCATTTAAAAATATACCTACCGGTTCAGCCGAAGAAAATTTCGGCGAAATAAGCATTAATGCGAAACACTACGTTCGGCAAAACAATTTTTTGCCCTATGAGGGTAAAGAGCAGTATAACAGTAGTCAATGTCGAAATTAATAAATAACAGAGCATAATTGAAAGCCCAGTTCTTACAAAAAGTAACGATAAATTAAAACCTGCATCTCTATTTGACCCTTTATTGATACACACGGACCCGGGACATCAATCTAGTGGGTACTCGAGCTCTCGGCTACTCTCACCATTCAATAGTCCAGTCTTGCGCCTACGCACGCAAACAGTCAACAATGCACAAACACCGAGTGTTATTGTTCCGTCACAATGAAGTTTGTTTATATTGACGCACTGACGTCATTAAATTTGAATGTCTTCATCACTTAGGTAGACAGATGATTTATTGGGCTTGGTAGCAAAATGTTTGACGTACAGTATAATGTATCTAAATGTTTGGTATTCTATAGTCAATCAATCAATCAATATCATTTATTTTCAGGCAACTGTGGCCCATAGATCCTTAAAACTACTACCTTAAAACTAACATACTTATAAAATAACAAAATAATATAAAATAATCATAAACACGTTAGTTTGGCGACGTGCGACGTAACTTCTGGGTGTCGGGCAACCGTCCGCGGAATCGCCGGAACACGACACCTTTCGGCCAGAATTCCTCCTGCAGGAAGGTCGACAGCTTGATAGTAGGCACCCTCACCACAAATGAAGCGAAGTTCACATTGTGACGAGACTCTAACTGTTCGACCCTCAGGGTGAAGTTGGTCTTTACTCGCAAATACTCGACGATGCTATCTGCTTTCGTAGTGCAGTCTGGACACATACAACAGTGTCGTCGGGGCCGCAGGCTGGAGTAGATGTAACGTCGCTGCACTATTGGTTCGATGGTTGAATTAACTGAATAGGAGATAACCGAGACGAGGCTTTGCATCCTACAGCATCTTCGAAACGTAGCATACATGTCGTTCCACAGACAATTTAATTGTGGGACTCCAGAAATTGGCTTTTTTCTCACATATCTACAATCGGACTTCTAGATAAACCGGTCGTTATCCAGATATACATCTTTATCAATTTATGTTGCAACCAGGACTGTCAATACCATCCCATTTCTTAGGGAGGATTTAGTTCTCGTCATTTTACTATTTATTTATTTAGGCTTGCATGATATCAACACCTTGGCAAAGGTATATAGGTGTCTTTATTTACGAATAAGACATAGTGGATTTCAGTAGTGATAAGCATTGACATTCTCTCGACTGAATTATTTAACACATAAAATGATCAAAAATTATGAAATAGAATTTTGTCTACAAATATCTTTTTGCTCTTTTCAATCAAAAAACAAAGATTGTCCAGGATTGCGTGTGTATTCAAAAGGCGGGACGGTACCGTGTCATTATGGAACGGGTTATGTTCTGTTTGGAGGACTGCAATAATCGGACGCAGTTAGCCGCACTAATAGAAGACGAGCGATTAAATACATCGCTTTATTTATAGCGCTAAATGCTCTCACAGCCTGCAAACAACGGACTATTAACAAACCGGGTTCATAGAGGACTTGGTTTGGAATCGATCACACATCGGGAGAAGGCTTACTCGTACAGGACTTGCTCACTTAAATCAGTAAACTTGTGTAACACTTCAAAATCTTTCTTTTCTGAATAGCAGTTTGTAATTTTTCTTAATCTTTAGTTAATGGACTTAACATTCGATTGTCTTATGGGCACTAGACGACGACATACATTGCTATATAGATAAACGCATACTTAAATACATAGAAACATCCATGACCCAGGCACAATCATTCGATTCAATCATCTGTTTGTGATTGGACGAATCCTGTGTTGTGGATGCTGTGGTACGTATTTTACTAACATTTGTCTTTTAATAAGTAAATTTAGTAAAGAATTTTTATTATTCGAGTTCACACAAATATTCGAATCCAGGACCGTCGGCGCAGTAGCCAACCGTGTCATCAAAAAGTCTTACATCTACACCGACCGTTCATAATACTTGTGCCTGAACTAGGAAAATACTATATTTCAGGCTGTGAGACATTTTTTTTTCTTTATTGAAAGAGCTTTGTCACTCAGGTGATGGTGTCGCTCAGTAAGTTTTTCATGAGTCGTAGACCAATAACGTCTATTTCTACTTACTCTTACAAGTTTATAAACTACTTAGTTTTGCTGTGTGTGACACAGGGTGAGCTAGTAAAAGCTTGCACCCATCAGTTTCAAAAAAGGTCTCATCGGTGATCTTTCTTCACACCGATTCGTTGCAGACACATTCCATCAAAATGATCACACAGCTTCTTCAACATCACACTCACCCCATTCGCATAAAGTATGCACACTTATTTGATGGGATGTGTCTGCATCGTAATCTCATAGCAAGTTCTAAGTAATTCCGTTCGATTTAGTTCATTTAATATAACTTGGTGATCCTGAACTCAAATGCACTGATCCTTCTGGGTTGGCACGGCGCTGATCATGCATTATTAAAATATGATGTAATAATGGACATGTCCGTGTGCTCATGCGCATCAAGGCTGAGTAACTTTATGGTATCCTTTACGCTATATCATTATGGCATCATAAGGAAAACCGTGTGTGACTGATTTTATTATGATTTAATTGATCATTGCCTATAAGAGTATATTTTTTTAATCGCAATGTTTAATTAATTCGTATTAATTTATTTCTTTTTATTGACAACAAAAAGTTATTACCTATAGAATAGAATAATTTTAGCGCATACTTAGGCAAGAAAGAAATGCGAACATATACGAGTATAACACATACAATTATAATAGAAGTAGATAACAGACCGCCCTATAAAGTGATCTCTTCCTGGCAACCTTAACCAGACACAGCATAACGGACAAGCAAACTTCGCCACGTGGAAGTAGTGTAGTGCCATAAAACATTTCCTCGCTGGTTATCCCAAAAATGCACTTTTGCGAAATATCCACTCCAGTTGTGCTTCCACAAATCCTCTCCTAACAGGTGCCTCAACAAGTGCAAATCGTGTGCAAGAGTGCATATCTTTTAACAGCAACAATAGATCGCGCGTGCCACGGAGTTCCAACCGAAGTGGCGCGAAGTGCCAAAAAGTTAGTTCCGTTGTCGAATGTTGAGAGCTAAACGAGCACTCGAGGCTTATCAGCTCTTCATCACGTTTGAGTAAGGGTGCTGGAGTCAGGTACGCTTTGAGACTAGATTTTTAAGCGGAGGGTGGGTCGTTTGTCTGTTGCGAGTTATGAAAAGTAATAACAATAACACAAATTAATCTGTAAATAGAATCGCTTCTTTGCATTTTTATATTTAGTTTCCTTCATTTTTAAATGGTAAAGATCCGAGACCACTCAATTGATATACGATCATAGATATTTTTTTAAACGCTAAAATTAAATTTGAAGCTCTAAAGAGATAGGGCTTTTTAATAACTAGTCTTCAGATAACTTCAGGAAACTATTTTTATGCGGGCTAAATTTGATGAAAAAAGATTGGCGTATTCTCACTTCAGTGCCTAATATGGTCGTGCCACATAAGAAAAGCAGGAGATCGCTAGCGCTCTTTTTATGTGGTGCGTCCTTTAATAAGGCTCATTTTTTACTGTCCCAAATCTGAATTAAATTAAATTTTCTAGATACTTATATGTAAATGCACAACATGAACATATCTGAGTCGTGTGAAAGTCATCCTTCAAAAATACATTTTGCAATTAACGATCAAAGAATAGACAAACATTTAATGCTTCATCAAATACCGCTAAAAATCAAAAACAATGTAGACCACTTAAAGATAGCGATCTCGATAAACAACCGTTTCAACTACCAACATTGAAACTTAAATCCACCTCGCTCTTTCCTTACCATTACCTATAGATAGCTTTGTAAGGAAAGAGATGCGGGATCAGTGTTGGATCAAATATTGGCGGGTTGGGGCATTGTTTTACAATTGGCGATTTCCTCAGTTTACGGAGTGCGATGGCAGATAAAGTTGGTACAAAACATTTTGACGGTTCGCGATGATATCGCGGTAGAGTGGGAAGTGTTTTATTATTATAATGAGAGTAGGTATATAATTATTTTCATGATATTTGTAAAAATTATTGGCATTTTGATGAAGCTATTGAAAAATTGACCTTAATTCTTCAAGCTTTTAATTTATGAATGGCCTACGTTTCTTATCATTAAATGAGCGTCTTCTGAAGTTCTGATGAAGTGTCAAAACGCTGTGCCAATTGCTAATAAAGAAAAAAGTTTAATGACGTCACAAAACTTTATGCTCAATTGGCGTCCTCATTTTAAAGTTTAGTTCGGACATCTCTTCATTAATTTGATTCCTCGAAGTTTACTTTAACCAATATTAATCGAAATATTCAGTGATTAAAAATAAAAAGCAAAGTATACGCAGGTCCCATTGACATGTGTTGTTCTACCCTCGGCGCGCTTGTAGCAGATTTGTATGAAAGGGTGAGTGCGGGCAGAAAGGGTAAGTGCGCACGTGTCCGTCCCCACTCTCCCCTTCCGACTGCACTTCCTATCCGGTGCCGGGGTTTTGTATTATTTTTAATAAGTCATTACGTTGAAACAATATAAAATGTAAATAGTATGTGTAGTGGATTACTTATTGTATTGTGCTAGGTTTTACCTCTTCGTTGAATATAAAATAGAGAAATAAATTCTTGTAAGTCTCACTTGAGCTTGACCCGCTTCTGATCTGTTCATGGGCTTGTATTTGCCTACATAACATACACACAACGGGTTGTGTAAAAAAGAAAATAATTTTACTTCACTTGCTTAAAAAGAACGTAATTTTTTTCAGTTTGAACTGAGAGAAATAAATGTTATGTCACTAACACCATGCACAAAAGCTTATTGGAGATTTGTGGTTTTGGCTGCTCTAATTTTTTTTAACTATGTCTGACAATTGTAAGATCAGAAAAGCGTTAAGGAACCGTAACTTCCAAGCTAAAATCCGACTGTTTTGTTATAACTGCATGATATGAATGGATATTATTATATTTCCTTTATAACTGCAGTGTATAAATGGATGATTCCTTTTATAATTTATTTTATCTTTATCATAAAATATTAAATTTTTAGTCAAGATAAAATATTTTAGATTTTTTCAATTTTCTTTTCATTTATTATTTAAAATGTATATACAGCGTTTCATTACATTTAAATTTCGCCAAACTGCATAACAGTTTGTTGGCGAATATATACACTCTACTTTGTTTTTCTGTTACACTGCGTAACTCACTAACCACTAATTAAACTATCTAAACTTAAATATACTACTAACAGCTGAGCAGCACAATTTAACTGTACACCATGAACTTCTAACACGTTGAAATTGGGTTTATATTTGTTTACAAATGCATACACACACTGATACTATTAAATTTCACTGATACTATTAATTTTTAGCTCCAGTGTCCCACTATTCCAAGATGGGACCGTCAGTCTAGCCGCTTTGCGGAGCTAAAACAACCCAATTTATGAGCAAGAGAAGTGAAAAATAATATACTTATAATATGCACGTAAAACAAAACACCAACATTGCTACCCTTTTATTTACATATCGCCGTTGGTATTGAGGTATAGTTTTATTATTCATCTTATTTTATATCTCTAATTAAATAAGTAAAAAATAAAACGTTTTAATAATTTCATAAATATATCTTCTAATTTTAATACATTTTATTATTACACTTTTGTGATATTTAAGTTGTTAATGTAAGCCTTTCGTTCTCCCCGGGGTTTCCCCTCTACGTTAATCCGTCACAAATGCACGCGCTGCTTTAATTGGAACTAAATTAATGCTCTGTTCGGAACTATCCCTTTCAACTCTTTTTTAGGGTTCCTTTTGTCTCGTATAAAACGGAACTTATAGTTTCCAATATTATTAGGAAACTGTTTTTTGCAACTATCGAGTAAAAACTTTACCGCTATGCATATTATGTGAAGATGCTTGTCTAGTCTAATTGACTGCCCAGCCCCAGAATTATAAACGACTAAACAAGAATTTGATAAACAACTAGTCTAAATTTTTAAGTAATTTACCACGATGTTGACGACATGTTAGTCACACGCAGAATACAGAAAACTTTTTAATGTAGATCAGACGAATATTTGGCCGTCATAATATAAGCGACACACAAGCGGGTTGCCTAATAGTAGCTATATGGACATATGTACTTACTATATACATTTTAAGTATGTTTTTCTTCGGAAGGGTATAGAATCATTCAGCAACACATCTAATAAAATATTCGACAAAAAATATGAACGGAACCCCTTCTAGCCCTTCGGATCTCAACCTCGCGTACCTAAGCGTTATTTTTTATCGAAAGGGTTAAAGAACCAGATGCATGATTTTCGTCGATCTCTTCGTAATTGCTTCAGTTTTAAGCAGTAATTGGTTTTATTTATTTTTTCACTCGAAGCAGCTGTTAAACTGTCTAATTGGTCAAAGACGGCATGGTTGCTAATAACATAAAGTTAATAAGGTGTACCTACACTTAAGCTTAGTGAAACGACCGAGAACCGCGATCATTCCAATTTCCATTACATTTGCAATAACGTTACATTGTATGTAATCGTTTAAGATACTGTTTAATCCGTTTGATACCTATAATGATCGTAAAAACGGAATATTATATTTTATAGTATTTTGGGTCACATTTATATGACACGTTATGATTATACGGCTATTTTATAAGTTGTGTCTCCTAAAAGTGGTTTCATTCACGTTTTTTATTTAATATTCGGGAGTCATTTATAATGTCGAATGAGGCAGTTTGCGGGTGCTTAATTTTGAATTGGTCCTCATAAAATAGTAAGATGTGCATTAATTAGACCGGTCAGTTGGTTTTGGTTCTTCGCCCTGCACGTGGTCAGGTCAGGAGTCACGATGTCGTTAAAGATGGCTGTTATAGTTGAAACATATTTTGGTTTACATTTTCTTCAGAATTGATCTAACCTCACTGCTACCTCGACCTTTTGCAGCGTTTTTCTAAGATATATTAGAACATTATATTAAATGGTTTATGTTTTAGCGGGTAAGTATAGAAATAGACGTAAAGTGTGTTTGATAAGTCAGCGGGGAGAAATCATCGCTTCCTGGCCAAGGTAAGTCGTAAACTTTAGTCAAACCACGGGCGGTAATTCGTAAAACCCCAGATCGCATATTTATCTGCGATCTGGGACATCCACACGTATTCACCGCCCAAGGTATATAATGTATTATACATTTTCTTAGTTTTATCATTATTAAGATGTGGATGATAAATATCTATGTGCTCTGGTTAACAAAATGTAAAGGAGATCAAAAAATGTAAGCAGTATTTTTACTGTTTCATTTACTTAAAAATAATGGTGATGGAAAGTACGGTGATATTAATTAATTTTTGTTTATTCTAATTCACTTAAACTTTCACGCAATAATTAACAAAAATGCGTTTCGGTGGTAATTATTCTTAATTTTACTACTCGTAAATATAAAGTCTGCATTTATAATTATGACTCTATTATCGGCTTTTTCCGTTAACCATTTCCCGGTATCAGTTATGGCTTTGCTTTGTGAAAAGTAATATTTGGCCTGAGCGCGTACCTATTTAAATTTAAATGGAAATACTTTTCAGTCTTGGCCTAAATTAATTGGCTTAAAATACTTGCAAAGGTTAAAAAATAAGGAATGTCCTTCGTGTAGGTAGTGTCCATATTAGAGAAATTACGTAAGTTTTCTATCATAACGGGGTAATTGGTTAACTATATAGCAATAGCTTAAAAGCTTAGAATTTTATTCATTGTCATGGCATGTCTAACATAAGTCTAATTTTCGTATAACAAATCTAG
Organism: Apotomis capreana; assembly: GCA_947623375.1. Lineage (NCBI taxonomy): Eukaryota > Metazoa > Arthropoda > Insecta > Lepidoptera > Tortricidae > Apotomis > Apotomis capreana. The sequence goes on along the minus strand of OX392499.1, from coordinate 31,541,987 downwards.
TACTGGTTCTGTTTATGCGCGAAGATGACCAGTTCCCAGATGATGATCAGATGGCTCATCTGCTTGTTTACCATCCAATTCAAAAAAGTGGTAGACGGTAATTAAAAGCGTACCCTGAAGAAAGTGGGAAATTTTGCCAATGGTACCTAGTAATGAACTCAAAAAATTGCTTAAAACTATTTAAATTACGAACACTTTTCTATTGTATGTATTCCACAACATTTTCCTATGTTATAAAACGTTAGCACAACGCTATCACACGAATATGAAAGGGCGTAAGTGTGTCTCATTCAAGGTGTCTTTCAGTCGTTCTAAGCGCAGCGCCGGCGCAGAGCGATGAGCGCTATCAGCAGGATCGGCTTACGAAAGCGCGCGCAACCAGACCGAGACACCCGTTACCCCCACGACCGTTTGGGGTATGGTGAAAGTGTAAAATTCTGATTTCATTATATTACTTAAGACTTCAACTAATATACTACTGTCCAAGGGCGGATGATTTGTAAACTTCAGATTTCACTCGTTTTCGGCCAAAAGCGATGCGCGTAGCATAACTTCTTAATTCTAAAATCATTTAGCAACCCCCATAGTCTGATATTGTTATCCACTGTAGTTTTGACGGCTATGGCCTATGGTAGTGTTTTCAGATCATTTGAATGCAGACTTTGTTTTCAGGGGGGGTATTCGACCAATTTTAGAGATATAATGGAGAGATCTCCTTTTCATCGCCATCCGTCACTTTTGACGTGTGCCTACTTGACAAGTGGCGATATCCCTAGAACATCGTAACTTCGTCTATTCGGACGCGCAAAGTTTTCGTTTCCTTTGTATGTGACGGCATAAATAACAGGAGCATACTTTAAATTGACCGCGTAGTACGTGAAATTAGTCCGGTACGTTTCGTTCAAAACAGAAATTTATATACATCAATAACATTTTTGACAATCATTATCGCCTTCGTATTTCCAAAATGGAGATGAGATATGTCACTTTTAAGCTCATCGCATTTAAATGACAGTTCAATGGCGATATAACTGTTATCTAATGGAGATTTGACGTTTGGCGATATCTCCAACGGCATTCTCGAATTGGGCCCCAGGTTCCTTTTATCCCGTTAAAAAGTATGATTTTCGATGGTAATCTTCAGATAACTATCCGAAAACTTGGTTTATAAAGCTGGCGAGACAGCTAATAAGAGCTGGTATTTAATTATTTACTTCGAAAAGTTCAATGGCTATAATCGAAAACAATCGAAACTGCAAATGTCAAAACCTGGCCGTAGGTACAAGTAGTTGATAAAGTCTTTATTCAACTCAAAATATGTCAAGCACATTCATAGTTGTCCTGGTAACGTATTAAGTAATCCAAGTTCATATTGTCCCGTAAAGGTCTTTAACATTCCCTAAGGATTTACACCCCGCGACCACGATAATAGTAACGTGCGGTGGTACAGTTACAAAGGAAAGTACCAATCGTACATATGTGAGTCGGAAAGCAGCTCAAATTGACTAGAAAATTGTAACGTTTGTACATCAATCTAGTGGAGTAGGTACCTACTTAGGTACAATCGCGCCCACAACTTTTTATAATATCTAAAAAAAAATATTATTTAATTTTGATCGACTGATCGGAAAATGGGCGCTTTTAATTTAAATCGTTTCTTGAATAGTTTTATGTAGGTTAGTTTTTAAATAGATTTAAGTTTCAGTTTATGTCTTATATGCATTATAAGAAACGTTTTTATGGCAGTTGGCAGCAATTGCTACCATTTGCTGCTGTCTGATTAAATACCTATACTACTATAAAATTCTAAAATTATACATATCGAAAATCTATTTTTTTGGAGAGGTGTTATGCCGAAATGGCTTGACCGATTTTAACCATGGTACAGGGATAGCTGGACATCCAACGATGGTTATAGTCATAGTCATAGTATTTATTCATTAACAATACATGATTCTGTTTGAAATACATTTGTTTTGGATATGATAATAATGTTAACAATTAATATTTTGTTGATGTCAACGAAATACATTACAATATTTTTCATTATAGGACACTTTTTACTCGACGATATAGTAAAGAAAATGTTTTATACGGCCACCTTTTAGTAAATAAAATAATATCGATAATTCAATCTGTGTTCGACTGTACTCTCGCGCTCGAGCGGGTGAAACAGTGTCTTGGCGGCATTAGTGCTCGCTGAACTATGCCGTATCGGAAAACGACTGGTGAACAGTTAGAGCACCTGCTCTACTGATTCCTTGTTGCAAACCTTTAGAGAGCATTGGGTACCAGTGACGTGGCGTCAAAGAAATACATGGGCGAGCTGGAGTAGAATTGGCTTACGCTTTCTCTATGTGCAATAGAGTAACTGCTCCAACAGTCTAAAATTGGTAAGTAGGTGGAAATCGAGTCACACTAGGTACCCATACCATACCTAAAAATATTGGACTTGTAGTCCGTTTAGCGTTTTTTTTATGTTGCTTTAGCAGTGTCCTTAAATAAAAGCCTTTCTTCTCTATGCCTACTTAACATTATGCAATTGATAAAAAGCATATAGAGAAAAGTCAACTGAAAGACGACGATAAAGGATTTCGATCTGTTTCTGGCTGAAAGTTTTAGTGCCTCGCGCACGACAGACGAATTCTAGATTCGGAAATAGAAATAAATACCTTAATCTTTTTGCGGTTAACACGCTAATTAGTTTGTAAGACAGCCCAAAAGAAACTTAACCAGTCGGCTATTAGATAAGTTGGGTCGCCGTCGCCGGTCACGGCGTGGATAGCTATATTAGATAAGTAAACATTACAGTCAAACATTTATAATTCCTATAGACTTTCAATGGCATATTCGCGGAACTCTCGAGCAAATATAAGTTCTCTTCAACTTGCACAATCCATGAATCACGGAACGGCGGATGTTAGGCAATGCCAATAAATATTAAGCATCGACTCGATCTCAAGAGACTAGGATCGATCGGGAATTTGGCCTTATCAATCAGTAGTTTATATGCCCACGTTAATTGTTTCAATAGATTGTTCAAGATTTCATTGATATTGGAAACTATATAGGTAAAACTATTTTAAATTAGACAAAACTAAAGTAAGTCACATGACATTTCTGAAAAATGTAACAGATTAGGTACGGTTTCAATGTATTGTGCCCTCTAGAAACACCCAGAATCGAAAAAGGGTAACGCATACCAACAAAATTTCGCATAGCGAACTTTAGACAAACTCCTCTAAAGTGGTTGTTATTAGTTTGACTTTTCTTCCATGTACAATAATATTCTTATTTTCATTATTTGGTAGTTTTACGTAGTGTAGTAACTAACGTTAGGCGACGTCGTAGTCGTGCACGTAGCTAACACCAAGATTCGTAGTACGACACTCTCACCCATTTCCTTAAAGATTGTTTATATCAGTTGAAATTTGGAGTCAAATCAATGCCTAATAAAAAAAAATGGTAGGTATTAAAAACACCGAATGATGATGATGCCCTATTACTTATTCATGTATCCGTTTGTCCTTATCTATGCAGAATCTACAACTTATGAAATGACTAACATTGACCCAGCAACGCATACGGGTCATGTAAATGACTCAACAATGACTTGAAGGTGAAGATGTATGGGAACTTGGAAACGCTATGAATCACTATACCTGTACCTCTATCACAAATCACAACCTGCACAACTGTGACTTGACTTGCGACTGTTTGTCGAGACAATACCTGTCTCTTTATTTGGACAATTTTTTATTTTGTTGTCGTATTTGTTTTTTTCTCAGATCTCAATAAAATTTGGTGAGTTGGTAAAGTTGCTTATTCTGAACAAGGTAAGCCCAATTTCACGATATGTCCAACAAAATTCTCCATGGAGTTACAAAAATTTTATGGATTTTTTTTAACAAAATTTCGTATTTTGTACTAAAATTTAGTACAATATGAGTAGCTCGAAATGAAAAATAAATGATTTGACAACAAAATAAAAATAGGCCCATGGGCCTAGGCTCTTGGGAATTTCTGTAATACATTTTGTGTAACTCAATGGAAAGAAATTTGTAGGACATATCGTGAAATTGGGCTTACCATGTTCAAAAGAAGCAACTTTACCAACGCACCAAATTTTATTTAAATCTGAGAAAAAAAAGAAATCAACAACAAAATAAAAAATTACGAAATTTTCTACGACTTCGTTCAAGTATTACTCATAAATTGTCATTGCCATTAAATTATTAACGAGGTTGTAAGCTCACAGATACAGATTAGTAGAGTAACAAGGAATTTAAGAAAAAATTGGCTTAAAATAAAAATAAAAGTTTATTTTCATGTAATTACGACTTCAACGTGACCGCCATCAAATTAATGAGTTAGAATAATTGGTACCTGATCACCGATTAAAAATCATTGTGTATAGTGGCGAGATCTCCACCACATGTCATTGCAAACGTCGAATTCAGCCCCCGTAGGTGTAGCCCCGCCCATAATACCGTTTCAGTTAACTTGATGCCGCACGCCCTCACTAGATCTGCCAAACGATAAATTTAATAGTTCTCTTATGCACTTATAAAATCATTAATTTTATTTTATGATCAATTCTATTACAAAAGACACGTAAAATTAAAATAATATATAATATCACGAAGCAAAAAAATTGTTAACTGCAGTTTTCCTTTTTTTATAAAAAAATGTGTCCCTTACTTATGTAAAATTTGAACAATTTAAGGCAGTTTCCCTCCAGGACCTATAATCTTTTTCCGCACCGTATAATACTCGTACCTATTGCTTATAATTTTCATGTCCCTCTCCCTATAAAGAGAAAAAACTGCATATTTTGAGCTCGTATACATACATGGGCTTGCCATGCTTCTTATTAAAATAGAAGAATAAAAAACAAGTTACGCATCGACAGTTACTACTCCGATATAAGATAGTAAACTGTAGTACACCGACAATATATGTACAACAGTGTTCCATTACAAAAAGTTCTATTGATCGACGATCGACCATAACTTCCTTTACTATTCCTTACATGTGCCCGATCTAGAGAGAGCTCTGAGACTATAGTCTTCTTCACTTATATTCCAAAATTTTAGAGTTTTCATTATTACAATTTTATAAGATATAGATAATTTTATACATAATGTAAACGGTCTAATTTCGACGTTTCTAATGACATTTGCGCTTAATGTCCCCACTTAATATAGGTACTTTGTCCTGTTGTTGTTGTTATTTGTCTTGTTGTCTGATGTTGTGATTGTTGTGATATGTCATTGTCAAGTTAATGGAATTAATCGCTCAGTTACAACTGGTGACCGCAGGTAGGATTTACAGCCAACTTTTCTGCGAAGTCTAACAGTTATTTGATGGGTCAAAATTCTCAGTTTTATTTCTTACCACAGACATAACAATCGGGAGTCCAAGAGTCGCTGGTCGGTCGGGTAACGTTAGACAAGGCGCGGACCGCGGTCTGCCCGTTCCGGTAGGGCACCGCCACCGCCGCACCGTCGACACCCGACCCGCTTTGTGGCCCTACAGTCCATACGGGACGCCATTGTTTTTCGACCAGGTGTTTTCGACTATTTAAGTTACATGGGGTTATTTAATTTCATTTGTTATTTTTGTTTCGTGAAAATATTTTTCATGGAAATCTGGCGTCAAGATCAGTTTTAATCACTGTGATTTTCTATGAAGAACTGTGAAATGTTGATTTCTAATCGGACTATTACATATTACAACGTCGATATGTTTTAAATTTTTCTATTCGAGCTACATTGAAGTGACACTGATAAGGTGCCATTTAAAGGTAAAAAAGGGGTGCGTCCCATATAACTACTATACTATATCTATGGTCCCATATTATATACAAACTTTTGGTATAATTTCAATTTATAAACATACAAAAGATATAATGCACGATATATATAATAAGAAATACCATATTTTCATGAAATATAAGGTTTGATTGGTATAACATTCAATTCATATAATATCATATGTTATAATGGTTATTTTGTCTAATAATTTTAGATATAATATTTATTTTGTATAACAATTATGACATATAATATAATATCATTTGAAATATCTATCATATAAAATAATATTATATGACATACCTAGTACCATTTTATACGCATTTTATAAAAAAAAATCGCAGTAGTTACCTATATCTGTAAGAGCGAAACGAGCGCAGGCAAGGCAGGTAAAGCAGGTCTGACTTGGCTTAAGTTAGGTACGACGACGAGCGAAGCGAGGAGGAGTGTTAGGTTGAACTGCGACCCTAACGAGCGAGCGAAGCGAGCGAGCCGCCCCAGGTCTGACTTGGCTTACGATTCCTAACATTACCCTTATCACCTTAAGGCAGATCCGACTTGGCTTAGGTTAGGTACGACGACGAGCGAAGCGAGGAGGAGTGTTAGGTTGAACTATGACCCTAACGAGCGAGCGAAGCGAGCGAGCCGCGCAGGTCCGACTTGGCTTATGATTCCTAACGTTACTTATTTTACCTTAGGCAGATCTGACTTTGTTTAGGTTAGGTACGACGACGAGCGAAGCGAGGAGGAGTGTTAGGTTGAACTATCTATGACCCTAACGAGCGAGCGAAGCGAGCGAGCCGCGCAGGTCCGATTTGGCTTAGGATTCCTAACATTACTTATTTTACCTTAAGGCAGATCCGACTTTGTTTAGGTTAGGTACGACGACGAGCGAAGCGAGGAGGAGTGTTAGGTTGAACTATAACCCTAACGAGCGAGCGAAGCGAGCGAGCCGCGCAGGTCCAACCTGGCTTACGATTTCTAACATTACTTCAATGCTTCGATTGCTTCGATGTTTCGAGTAAATGTATTATTATATGTAATAATAATTAAGTGTTTTAAATGTAATACCACTAAATGATTATACACAATGTCATTATACCTACAGTTCATTATATACTATGAAAATATGCATTTTATTGTTATATGACGTTCAGTATACAAATTGAATATTATACCAATTAAATTTATTCCAATTGAGCCTATGTCTAATGAGTGTTATATCTATTGTTTATATATGTTCTATTACTTACCCGTAAAAAAGCGCATCGCTAAAGTGCCAGACAGTCATGTCAAACTCAAAGTCATTGGTGGGCTAAATTGACAAAGACCAAACAACGGAGCAAGGAAGCAGTTTCAGAACATACAGTAGATCTTTAGACCAAGAAGGTCTTTAGAAGTTATAATTTAGGTACTCCTTTTAAGCAGGTACCATTATTATTTTTAGCGAAAATGATATATAGATTTCATAAATAGTACTGCCAACAAGAAAAATAATAAAATATTTAGCCGATAGAAATAACATTTCATGGAATTTATAATGAAATAATTACAGTTGCAATGTCGTCCGTTGAAAGTCCATCCGTTTAAACCCAAAAGTTTAGTCAGTTATTCAAAGCAAACGGAGCAATAATAAAACTCTTCGAGTAATTGGTGCATTGTACGAAGGGTATTTAAGTATTAATCCTGGCTTTTAACCGCAATGTACAAATCAGATTATCAAAAAAAAACGCCGTAATTTTTAAACCAATAACGATTACGCCAAATTTTATGTAAACACTTATTTTATAATTTCTAAAATGATTGTAACATTTCTTGCTTTCAGGTCCACGATACGATTAGTCGCGCGATTGCAAAATATATTCTTTCGATGTGAACGCTGTCGCCTTCTTCTCCGAAAATATAAAAGATATGCCATTAATTTCTTGTGCATTAAACTCAAATATACAACTGCCATTTTGATTAAACATTATTATTTATTAAGCACGGTTGAGCGTTCGACGCCTTATCGTTGCGATCTTGATCACAACTTGGGGTCCTCCCGACCACCCAACGTTGTCAATCAAGATTTAAAGGGATGGTTTTTATGATTTATAATTACGGAATATTCGCAATCAGCTGAACGATATTAACCCTCAAGTTATAGGCCTTAATAGTAGTTATTCTTTAAAGTAACTTTATTAAAATAAACGGACGTGTAAAGTATAAATTCTGCAAGGTGAAACGACTGTATTGTACTATTTTTAGTTTTAGTTTTACTGCAACCGACGTGTCCGAATAATAATATACCTATTTTAAATAATAATAATAATGCAACTTTTCGAGTGGGACTTTCGTATCTATTAAGCTATTTAAATAACAAGTAGTTAAATTATTTTACAACTGCATAATATATGACAACAACTGTAATAAATAAACTATAAAAATAGGATATTCCTAGCAGGAGTATAATACAGGTCTTGCGCGATCAACTCGATGCGTTCAGATCAGAGTAGTGTGTTACCGCAATGTTCTTCCAAAAAATGTCGTAAGTGCACATAAATTGAAGGCTATTTATAGTCTTTTGGAGAAAGAAGTGTGTGACACCCCCCATAATGACACGGCCGGCGGTCGCGCACGCGCGCGCGGTCGGCGTGTGCGCCGTTCCGGAGCCGCGCTTGCGTGGTTCAGCGCTCGGGCTCTTTAGGGGATATGTGGAATGAGATGTTATGCAAGATGTGTTATATACCGGGAAACGTGGCCGAGTGTACTAAATAGATCTAATATTTTATCGAGCGAGATTGACTTTGGTTCCTAGTTCTTATATAGTTTGTAGTTTGCTATGCTTACTCTACCAATTTAATAAGCTGATACCATAAACCATAAGATAGACCTCACAGTATACGGATTTTACAAGACTGCTAGAAATTTGCTGCTACATAAATATGCAAATTTCGCGTCCATTCTAAGGATCTCTTGGGATTGTGTTACTGACCCGTCGAATTCGGATTTGATCCCATAACAAGAAGACCTAACTTTTGATTAAGTATTATTGCCACGATAAACGGATATCGCCATTCGTGCATTGAAATACCTACATATGTACTTAATCAGCAAAAAGAAAATTAAAATAATTAATATTTATAAAGCAAATAAGTAGATGAATTCTTGTAATAATACTTCATAAACATTTTAAACATAGTCACAATTTTCTGTCCCTAATAAAATAATAAACGGTTGGTTCAAAACGTTACAGAGTTGCCTATCAGATAGATAGGCAATGGTAATGAGTTTTATGAAATAATGAGCTCGAATCCAAGGGAATGACTGAGCGAATGAGTGAACGAATGAGTGAATGGTTATGAATATTCATGTAGCCATTAATTTCAGTTCGCTGGGTCGACTCGATGGCTTGGAATGGACAGAGTGACGGGAATGATTAGTTTGCTATGTAATGGGATGACATATTGCAATTGGTCTATTTATTTTCGTCTGAAAACGTTTATGAAGTAAATAGTACGTCAATCAATACTTATAACATATAGGTGCATATATAGTCATTTAGCGGTGGATGATTCGGCTTTCAATGGTAAAAGTGAAGTGAATACTTATTACGTCATCATATTTGAATATAAGGACACCATTAATTCAATAAAAATTAACATAACGCCACTTAAGTCAATTGCAATAAATAGGTACGTTCTATTTTTATTTTTATTTACAAAACTTTTCCCAATATTAAAGATAATACGCTCATTTCATTAAAGAAACAACATCGATAACTGCGGATCCGCGAAACCGGTTAAATAGGAAGTGGGCAGTTACAGACCAAGATAATGAAAGGATTCATGTCACAAACAAACAAAGATCATATAACACATTAAGTATATTAACCTCAATATGACACTAAATATTTTATATTCACTTCCTGCTTTCCATCCGTTATTTGAGCAACAAAATAACGACTGAACCTTCTGGACAATGAAATCTCTCATTTAACATTAAACCTGTGGTCATCTAGCCCTTACTTGTGATCTGCGAAGCATAACCTGGATAAGAGCTTACTATATACAGTAATGATCGAAAATCAACCTTATAGTTGAAGAAAGAGAAAACAAAATGACGTATCTGTTAAATAAGTAGCATCAGACTTAGAGACAGTGGTTACAGAAATAGAACAGTGTAATTACAATTTTGATACAAACGATTATAAGCCTGAGTTTAGTTAGTATAAAGTCGTTTGTTGGTTTAAGTTGTGAGATCAGTAGAGATGTACTAAAGACAAGGGCTCTCAACCCTCCGGTCACGCTGGGCGCGCACTGGTAATGGGCAGGCAAACAGTGAGTTTTTACCTCGCTTTAGCTTCGAAACAAATTGTTAGGTAATTCAATTTGTTAGGTGAGAATGAGATGAAAAACAAGATTTGGAACATCTGGTTGATGGAATGTTGGAAATGTTGACGTCGAGGAGCTTCCAGTAAATACATTTATTAAAATCTGTGGTACTGCGCGATTTGGACTCGCAATCAACCAGCTTTTTTCTCAATAAGATGTATACGTTTACTTTTAGGTAGGTATACTTTATTTTGGTATATTATATATGCATAGATTAGAGATTAACGCAATCACCTTAGCAAAGTTAAGGATTAAAACTTAAAATTTACTTTTAAATTTTTACGAAAGCAGTTCTCCCTTGTTAAGCCCGGATTGCAGTAAGTACTTACAAAAAAATAATAACATCATCATAACATAGTACTGAGCTTAATTTTTCAAAATGCCCGATTTTAAAATATGATTATCTTCTAGATCGTTTATCATCCAATTTACATACAATATTGTATCGTTTTACCCGCTTACAAAACAGAATACAACTTTATAATAAGCATTATAAGCAATCAACATGCTTTGTTGCTTAATTTTTATTATTATCGTTGTCCAATTAAAAGTCAAAATCATGCGCGTGACCGCAATACGTCGATCAACCCTCTTACCCCACTTCAACTCTTCCACCCTATTCCACCCGTAAACTAATGGACATATAAATTTCAACCAACACCTGCTACCGAAACACAATAATTAGCTGGGGTTCTTTCTTCGTTGCGGGGAAAGACGCAGGCATACACACGGGATTCATACCATTTCATCACTGAAATTAAAGATCTGATACTAACTGATGATGAAATTATGGTTAGTTTTGATGTCCAGTCCCTCTTTACATGCCTACCAGTACAGGATTGCATCAATATTGTGAGGAGGAGGCTATGTGAACAGAATATGGCAATGGAATATGCTGAATTATTAGAACACTGCCTTACATCTGGCTATATGCTATGGAACGGTGAATTCTACGTGCAAGTGGATGGTGTGGCTATGGGGTCTCCAGTATCTCCTGTTGTCGCCGATATCTTCATGGAGGACTTCGAGGAGAAAGCACTCTCATCGTCACCTGTCAAGCCGAGGATCTTTAAAAGATACGTAGATGATACCTTTACTATTTTACCTAAATCTAGTGTTTCAGTTTTCCTAGACCATTTAAACTCCATTCATGAGAAAATAAAGTTTACAATGGAGTTAGAAAATGACAATTCACTAGCCTTCTTAGATGTCAGTGTGTTGACAAGGTCTGATAATACAATAGGTCATACTGTTTATAGGAAGCCTACTCACACTGATAGGTATTTAAATGGCAAATCACATCACCATCCTAGTCAACTTGCTACAGTGGGTAAATCTTTGTTTCAGAGAGCCAAGGGAATCTGTGACGACCAACATTTGACTGATGAACTACAGCATGTCAAGCGTGCGCTTTGGGCCAATGGGCTCAAGATACCACGCCTCAACCAGAAACCCCGTGTGAAGACTCCTACAGTCGAGCGTAAACCTGCGGTCCTGCCATATGTGAAAGGGGTCACGGATAGGATTGGAAACATCTTGAAACGGGCTTCCATTAAAACATATTTCAAGCCGATGAAGAAGATGTCTCAATACCTGAGGCCCGTGAAGTGTAGCATCCCTCTGCAGAGTGCTGGTGTTTACAAGCTGGACTGCGAGTGTGGTCTGTCATACATTGGCCAAACGAAACGTAGTATAGCTACACGGGTTAAGGAGCATGTAGCCGATGTCAAGCACCGTCGTTGCAACAGGTCTGCAGTCTGCGAGCATGTCATGGACAAACCAAACCATTCAATTAAGTTTGATAACACTTCAATCCTTGCCAGAGAGAAACGATATTTTCCCAGAATGTTGCGCGAGGCTATTGAAATCAAAAAATATCCCAATTTCAATAGAGAAGATGGTTTGTCATTACCACCGGCTTGGGATCCTGTTGTACATCTTATCAAGGATCAAGCAAGACACAAGACTGGTAACCTGGTAACCTTGGGCCTCGAACGGTGTAAAACAAATTAGTGTTAAAAGTAGTATATGTAGAGTTTTTGTTTAAAAGTATTTTATAGTAATAAATAAGGCAATCTGGGAGTTTTCTTTGGCGGTTCTTTCTCCTCAGTAAGCCTTTAGTGAACCGCTGGTAGATACTTACTTTAAATAAATAATAAATGCCCTTCTGGCACATGTGTAACTGTCTTTACACATTAGGCCCATCTGGCATGTATGAACACCTTTATTTTAAATTAATATTTACAAAATGGGTAGTTTGCACAAATGTAACTTTGACAGAGAAAAATTGTGTTTTTCTCAGTCAACCTTTGACAACGGTATCTGTAAAGGTATTGAAACGTCAGGGAGGCTCAAATAATTAATATACGCGATAGTTATAATCCGTTTAAATTGTTTTATTTAAACAATAATTAGAAATAACTGTATCATTCCAATATTTCCTGCAGTGTGAGTCATAAATTTATTTTTTTAGAGTAATTTTAGTTTTCCGAAGCGTGTCGTTTGCCGTCTTGTTTCCTGCTGGTTATCGGTTTTTTTCGTCAGTCATTAAACCTGCTGCTAGATCCACTAAACTGTTGATTTATTTTTTGCTTTCGTTAATAATATAAGCAGACTTTGGAAGACAAATAAGACGAATGTCCAAAATACACTGATGCAGGTCCTCCTAATTAATCATTTTAGAAATTAGTAATTTTAGGAAAATAAACTATACGCTGTAGACGTAACTATATAATGCCGGACTGCCGGACATGTTCGTATTTTGGTGTCTGTATCCCCATTGGGTTAATTTTCTATGTATAATGCACAGTTCAATAGGAAATAAGGACTCTGAACACATCTATTTGTCTGTAAAATCATTTTGTATAGGTACAATTACATTTATTTAAGTGAATCCAAATTATCTAAAATTATAGACCTTGACCGACATATTCCTCATTACTCGTATAATTTACATGTATTTAAATAAAGGATTGTCCGCCCTTGCCACGCGCCAGCAACTAGACGAGTCAAATATTTAACGTCACTCTTGCCCCCCTTTGTTTCTCTTGTTTGGGCCAAGTCATGAGATCTAATCTAGAGTATTGTACATCAAGGAAGTTCGTCAAGCAAGGCTAGGTTTTTCGGACTTATTCCGATATATTATTACTCCAGGTTTGTTAAACGCAGTTACATCAAAATATAAGAATACTCCCTTAATTCGTTTTAAATCTGTATGATTAGATGCTTGTAAGGTAGTAGCTACTTACTGTTGAGATTTACTGATGTACAAGCATATAACCGGGAAAGGATCATATTGGACATACAGTCAATAGGTATATCAAAGGAGAACTTTGTTATCACCACTAAAATCCCCAGTTAAATAAGTACTAAGCTACTCTCGCTATATTTTATGCCTTGCTCCACATACCTCACGGCCCATTAGCTGCACTCCACGACTAGCCAATGCTCCGTAAATAATGCGATCATTCTCAAACCAATATATTATACCAAGACTTCTACTTTCAATAGAATAACGTCTCAACATACTTTGCAGGCCAAAGGCACATACTACGTATGTATTCCAAGTAAATCTGTTAATTAGAATAAAAAACTCCATTTCCGGTAAAAACCGTTACTCTGCTATGTCAGAAGATAATCTCCGATTAATAAAATGGTCATTGATGGAATTTGTACCAGTATAAAATAGTAAAGTTGCACCAATTAATTTTATTTATAACAGTTACTGAGGCTACTGGTTTTGTGTGCTCTTGATAAGAAATCTCGATTATTGCAAACCAAAGATTTATGAAAGAAGGTAGCGAGTGACTACACTAATTCCATACAATATCAATAGCGAAGGACATTAAATAGGCGGTTAAACTGTAAGATATCATCATTCATCAGCCCGTATCCACTGCTGGATTAGGGCCTCCTCGTGCATTTTCCATTCGCTGCGACTCCGGGCCACGTGCATGTCGTGCATCCCTTCCTTCACTTCCTTCCTGCGGCCTTAACTATGATGTCTCTTCATCTAGCGGGCATTCCAAACACAGAGATCATACGGAGAACCCAAGGAGCCGACATCGCTAGGAAAGCCGCTATCTACTCTAAAATGGAGATGGGCGGGGCATGTATGTAGGTGAGAAGATCGACGCTGGTCTCCAAAGCTACTGGAGTGGCAACCACGAATGGGAAAAAGAAGCGTGGGCAGACGCCCCCGCTAGAAGATATAATAATATGTTGAATTATTCTTTCCATAATGTATGTTTTCTCCCTGCCTACGTAACGTATTTGGTTTGCCAACTTAGTTTATTTTTGCGAAAAGAAAAGATTTCTATGACATAATTCGTATAATTACTAGAAAGAAGTATAAAATCTATTGTCATTTCCGATTCTCGTATTCAACTGACACTGACAAAAGAGGATATGATCTAGACTAGAAAACTCGCCTCTTCCGGCCTTCTGTGTGGCAAAGTAAGTTGGATGTTTAAAATACATCAAAAATGCAACCATGATTAGAGATCATGAGAGAAAAGTAATAGAGCTAGAGATATTGATGAAAAATATTACATTTAGAACATTTATCACCTATCGAGAAGCTTTGTGCCTGTGGCTGAATAGTAGTTCTTTATAAGTTAGCAAACTTAAATTATCTGTTTCATTCTTGTAGAAAAAAATAAAGAAATTACAATTTTTATTTCCATACCATAAAAAAAAGCTTCACCTTTATATCTGCCATAATTATAATGTAGATATGCAACATTTAAAAAAATGCATGACATCACACATTAATACATGCCTTCTCCACGCTCCAGCCGGGGCACCAGAAAAAGCTAGAATTAAAGATGTCTCAGAGCAATAGATACAGCAAACACGTTATGGTGTTGTGGCTAGGTGCTGATAGGTCACACTCATGTTAATTCTAAAGGACGTAAGTGCAGAAAGAACTAGCTATTAGGTCTTTTCCAACCAAGCTGGAAGAGTTGCATAAAGCCTCGAGCCATGGAATAGTAAAAATAGATGATTGATAACGCGGCAGAGCCGCGCGAGGACGGCCACGAGAGCAAAGAGTGGATACGCACCAAAATACGCACATTACTTAATGTCTTAATATAATGCTTAGTATAACTGTAAGGGGAAACAACGCAATTGTAAGTTTAAGAGAGATAATTAAACATATAATAATAATAAATATTAAGGGACAAGGGATATATGACGCCCCGTAAGCGTTCTTCTTATTTAGGTATACTTTTTGTACAAAATCCATACAGAATCCTTGTACGGAACTTTTACCCCTGTTTTATATCAAACCCTAGCATCTTTCTTGTTATTGTGTAATGCAGCTTATTTGAACAGTTGTGCCTGTATCTATTTACTAGAAGTCGGCATGTGTTAATTTAATATACAAATAGCTCTGCCCTTGCAAACTTCCATTCTGATACTACTAGACAAAATATAGACAAGATCATCTAGAATGGCGTTAAATTAGGGATTAGGGGGTACAAGCGCAAAAAATACGAACACACACATGATGTACCTAAATAATTAGTACATATGTATATCGAACAATACCGAATTTTCCTAACAATTTAGACCGTCAGTACGTAGTTCTAGTGCACGCTGTAATCGTGAACGGCGCTTAGTCAATGTCCATAGGTAGATAATTACAGTAGATTCCCCTAGAATAGACATCCTAGAATAAACGTCTACATAGGCGTGAGAACACATTATTTCCCTATATTTATACCCGAGGTCTTCTTCATTGCTACTTATGCAAAATGCTATTCAACGAAATTGTTAAAGCAATAGCCATGTCCATATTAGTGATAGTACCGGGCCAGTCGCGCATCGGTGGGGCCAATTATCATATCCACTTTCTCCGTTATGCAGGCGGGAGACACCTGACTCGATAGACATTATGTCTATTGTATATAAGAGGACGAATAGGATACGTATTTGAATAATTAGTATGTCTACTTGTGTGACCGGGTTTACAAACTGGAATTCTAGAAGCCTTCTGTTAAGTATATTTCACGAATTAATAACTAAATATATGTATGTTATATGAGAGGGAGGTCCTGAAGCTCTGACTAAATCATCTATTCTCAACCAGGCCTATTAGCCTAGAGCGTAGGATTTTTGTAAAGGGATTTTTCTTTGTGAGGGGTAACCGACAATTAGATTTTATTTATAATCAATTATTTATGTTGCATTAGGTTAACATTGACAAGACGTTTAATATATATAAGGTTAATAGATGCATATTAATACAGTAGACATAGAACATTTCTCGGAAGTGTGTTATGGAAAATGGCCCAGGCATAGAAACTTTATTGAGGACAAAAATAACATTCATGTTCATAAGATTTTGTACTATCGTAGGTAGAATAACAAATTACGGTACTGATTACAGTTAAGACACACTTGTAATATGCACCGAGAAAACTATTTAAGAACCATTTGTGAAGTTGCCATATATTAGCGGCAAGCTGTAAAATCTTACGAAGCCAATGTTGTCACATACAAAACTTAACCTTAAACAGTCATAATAAGATAGCCTTTGGAATAGTAAAATTATGGATCCGATGTCTCCTTACACAAAATTTTTACGTCATGTAATATTTTAGTACTGGTTGCGTAAAGGTGTCACCTCTGCTTCTTCTCGAGTGGCTGTTGCACTACCTATATTTATCTTGTAGTTAGTTATAACAGCTTGTTATTACCAACATAAAGTCTGAAATCGCTTTACACATACTTGGATAATCGAAATATATATATGTGAGCTCTGAGACTGCGATTCGGGTTTGTGCGAAAACTGAGAGGTTCTTATCTGGATCGCGTAATAGCACAGTTTCTTAATTTTTTTAAGAACGAAACATTGATAACTGTAAATCATAGTAATTTTAAGAACAATATACTATGAATGTATTGAATGTTTAATTAGGTACTCAAGCTTAATATTAGAATCTTTACTTTACTTTGTATGTAATATGCTATACGCTTAAAGGTATTTGAGTAATTTAAAGACATAAATACTACATTATGTCACCTAGTTTTCAATGTTGGCTGTTTCAACTATGGCGTATGTCCTTTTATGCCTTCATTTTCCCTGAATGTTATGATACAGTATTCAGTTTTGTTATGGAGTAAATTACCTTTCATTGATTGAAACTAGTACTAAAGATTACATAAGTTAGTACATACGAGTATACGTGTAGATATACGTATCACTACAATTTTAGTGCTACGTATCTTAAGAACAACCTACTTTTATACAAGTAGGTACTCATAATCACCCGAGCTGGCTGAGGAGCAAATGATATAGTATGAGTATGAGGCCATATATTGACAATGTTATCATTGCTCATTTATTCGATTATAATTCTCAAATTAATATTGACTTAAGATTTCACTTACAGCCCAATTTTGAAAACGAGCCCAAATATTATTGCGCTGCAGGGCCATTAATCTCCTTAACACATCTTCAGAAGATCAAACTGGTCTCTTTCCGAGCGGCATTTGTCACGACAAATGAAGAGGTCTCGAGCAGGTTTCCACCAAAAAATCACGTTATTGATAGCTTGTGCCAACATTATTAATGTCATTGCCGCTGTACTAAATAAACCAACTTTTTATTACCTACGGTTTTCGGAATTTAAGTAAAATTTCATAACGAACTTGCTTGCCAGTGGCGAACTCGCTAAAAGTAAATATAAGTTGGTATATCATTTGGCAATTAAAATGGCCCATTAAGGATGGCGATACAATTTTGATAACGATTCTACATCATTTGAAGGAAAACATGGTTGTTTGTGTTGACATTTGTGTCTATATAGGTAGACTGCATATCTATTACATTTTAAGAAACCTGAATAAAATTAACGGGAATGACATAAAACCTGTGTATACCCAAACACATAAATTTATAGTTCGGAGTGTGTTAGTGTTGTGTTGTAACGGTTGAATCTTAAAAACTAGGCATTGAGGATGTACTCGTATTTGTTACCTCCGTTGATTTAGTTATGTTAGATAGACTACTTAGTATATATTACTATAAAGTATTAATCGAGGGAGCGAAGCGAATGAGGCGTCTCTGTTTCAACCTGGTCCAAGATTCTTAATAACTTAATTCGTATTTCCGGATGTTTGGATGTCCAGATGATTTCCGGTTTTCTCGCCTAAAGGTCGCATTTTACAACCGATTCACACGAAATCTTGCGAGTAAGAGTTTCACTGGCGATTCAGATCTTCTTTTTTTTTCACATGGCGGTGATTGAGGGGGTGAAAACGTAAAAATAAAAACAAATTGCAGAAATTTTGAAGAAACTCGCGAGGTTTGTACAGAGTCACTATTACCTAGTTTGTATGTGATTTGTGATTTGATCTGATTTGTTATAAAATTGTAAGCTACCAAATGAAGGTACTTGCAAGTAAAGCACGTTAACGCCATATTTCCGGTTTACAATTATGTATTTATAAACCGAAAAACGGCGCCAACGATCTCTAATGAACAAAATTACACATACATTAAGACTCATATTACCTATAGGTATTATTTTATTTCGCCATCACTTATAATATAAGGGTTTTAAAACAACACGATTTTCAATCAAATAACTACTATTGAGTAGTACCTATTGAGGTATGGCTTTTTCGGATGTCGTAATAACGACCACCGTACTAGATTACAAATAAAAGCTCAGTAAAACTTAATACAATTATCGCGGAAACTTCCGTTTAATTCAGGAATGTGGACCCTCATCAGTAAGCTCTGCCTCTTAGCGCTGCGCTGCAGTGGCAAAGACTAAACAATAGTTGAGGTACGTGATTTTCTCTCTCAGGTGGCTGAAAAATGTCCTTCCAAAATAATTGTAGCATACTGACAACTGTACTTTGATAATTCGGGTTGAGACTGTTCATTAGCATTATTAAGGATGTATCTCCTAAAAATGAAGGCTAAAATATCAACAACTAGTAATGACAATACGATGTAAAAGTAATAATAACTTCAACATTGTACAAGAGTATTTTTAGAAGACCCTGTACTGTAATAAAGTTGCTCTACGTTAATGTTGTAATGCGAAGGCATTTTTATGCTCGAGATAGACCTGTTTTAATGAATAGTACATTCATATAAAACAAATTCGGGCAATAACCTTAATTGGCTAATAAAAGTAGATCCGTTTACTTTGTCTACTAATTAGTAACTCCGTATAGAGAATTTGATCTGTTTGTGGAATACCGACTTCAATATTTTGCCCTACTGACTTCGTATTGGGTACTAAAAGATTTTATGGTTCATAATTTTATCATAATTAATTGATTATTAATAAATTGATAGCTAGATTATCTTAGTGAGTTTAATATTTTGATCGCGGGTTAGATTTAGTTTTATGTGTGATCGTGTTTAGATTCTTGAGTCCTTTTCTTATTTTGATTTATTTCCTTTGTAATTTTAGCCTATGATGATTTACACAATAAGAAAAATTGTAGATGCAGTTCAAAAGTGGAATGACGTACCACCTCGTTGGTATGTCCATAGATACTGCCATGTGTGTCACTACCTTCTCCCCTAAGCTTCCTGAACTACTACTTGTTCTGTGACTTGCTTCTCCGAGACAAATCACCACATCAAAAGGTCAATAAGAGGCCAATCAACTGACCAGGCTGACGAATGCTAAGAAAAAGCCTCTGTGTAGGCAATTTGTTCGTGACTTTACTCCCGCCCCGTCTGCGTCTTCCGCTGTTGCTCTTTGCCTGCTACGCCCAATAATGAATGCGAACGAACGACTGTTTGCTATGGTGATTGTAGCGATCCGTTACGGTTTCGACACGTGATCTAATTACAATTACCTGAGCATTGACCTTAGAACAGGAAACTGACCACAGTAGTAAAGCACACATACGTTTTTATGATATCCAAAGTATAAGGAACCAAATGTAAAAGTCAGCAGCAAAATAGGGCTACCTCCGAAACATCTTTGTACCGGTTAGTACTCGTAGAGCAATTAAGAGATACAATGACTGCCCAAACTCGCAGTAAATGAAGGAATACGGTTCGTGCAAAGTGAGAAGAGCCCCAAGATAACAGAATAGGTGAAAATATATTATAACTAACAAACTGTACTCGTATATTTGGGCCTTTTGCTTTAAATTATCCAATTTATAACAGAGGGTGAGGAATAATGCGTGTAGATGTTCGTCCGACGTTCTGGTCAGGATCGCAGGGATCCGTACGAGCCGAGCAGCACACCATCGGTCGTTGTGGGAATCGTTAGGAGAGGCCTTCGTCCAGCAGTGGTGGACGCCTTTTAGCTGATATGATAACTAACCCGATCAAAATTTTATATGCCATAGATAACTAGAGTGTCATCCGCGACCATCCTACGTAGGTTCATGGTTAAATAAAATCTGCCGAAACATTGCAAACACTGCAAACATTGTTAACGTACCCATTTTTAACCTTTTAGGATAACCGTAAAACATTCCGTTGGAGTCTTGCAGGTGATTTGTGTGTGTAATTTTTAATAACATTGAAACTAGGATCATTATTCATTGCCTAACTTAGTACTTATAACTTAAATATTTGATGGTTACTGTCTTAAAAGCTTTGGGGCATAGACTTTTTGCAGAACATGTGCATGTTATCTACATGCAACAAACCCTTTACGAGATGACTTAAGCAGATACAAAGGCGAACTGTATCTCTTAAAAGGATCTCGCCTAGTTAACCTTTAATTATAAAACCGTTACCAAAGAAAGTCACTGGGTCTGTTTATTCAAGATATTATAGGATATGAATACCATCGTTAAATTATTCTAATCGTAATACGTACGAACTCAAAAATCTGTGTATTTTTCGGAACTGTATCTAAATCAGTAAAGTTAGGTAGCCATGAGGGAGCTGGAGGTAACGCACACAACAATATGCATCTCCGGTCACTGACAATATATCATGTAATAACAGCGAAATATTGATTTGATTGTTTAGAAAAAAATACTTTTCTCCAACTTGCTTGGAAATATTCCCATTAATGTAGTAAAACTGGACCGCGAAATCGTTCGTTATTTTAAGAAGGCGTTAATACAAATTAAAAAAAAAATATATTATTGGCCTTAGCCGGGAAATCAATATTATTTAAATAAGACGATTAAGTAAAAAATACACCTTCCGTTTATGACGTCTCATACAAATGAGGGTACTCTTAATTTGGCCGGTTACTACATTTTTACTTTTAATTTTTTCAAAGACTAATAATTCACCATACAGCCAATTGTCCACTAAATTTAAAAAATAAAAACTACCATAAACTTTTTAATTGTTCTCTGCGTTTAGTTCTTGCACTGAACATTTTTCTGCTCTGCTACTGTCAATGTATTTTAAATGTCGACAAATTTCGAATAACGGACAAACAATTTAAATAATAATCTTATATGCCGTTAATTTATTTTCACGAGTCTTAGTTATTTATTGGAGATTTCGCACGAAAGTTTTAATTTGAATAATAT
This sequence comes from Apotomis capreana, assembly GCA_947623375.1. Lineage (NCBI taxonomy): Eukaryota > Metazoa > Arthropoda > Insecta > Lepidoptera > Tortricidae > Apotomis > Apotomis capreana. The sequence goes on along the minus strand of OX392499.1, from coordinate 31,520,308 downwards.
GATGGTATTTAATGAGTGAGTTGAAAATTAATAAGTGTACCAAACGTAAACAAATAAAAAATAAAACAGAAATGATTGTGTCCAAATCAATATAAAAGTTATTTTGAACTTATGATCTTCTCCGAATGATAAATATGGTATGGTTTCTAAAATAAACAGTGTGTTTAGAAGTTGTTAATTTAACTTAAATTAATAATTACCTATGTGCATATTTTTTGTTATTGTGTTTTCATATATATTTAATTCTTATTAACATATTTTGTTTTAAATCAAACATATGATTCGGACCCGAATTTTTATTCCTGTTCCTAAAAAAAATAAGTACCAAATGAACTTCATGGTAGGGGGAGTAGGGGTACATTGATACGCGGGGCACATAGATACGGTAGTCATAAAACCTAAACGAATGGTTGTGTACATTTCATTCACGCACACATAGACGTCACTTACAAGGCGAATGAGGCGCCGGAGTTTCACCGCGGCTCAGTCGCTCAAACGCATTTGACAAGTACGGACACGTTTTTTAAGACCGCGAGTAAAAAATCGATCATTTTAGGAAGTGACTTATTAGGCAGTATTATAACGTTATCGGAGAGGAATCTACGACATGCAGTAATTAAATACGTTGAATTATTCTATACAATAGCCATTTTATCCTAGATACTTCTAGATTTTTTTCTATCTTAATTTGTATTTGTATAGAATCTTTTTTTATCGATTCTGTATTTTTTATGTGGTAATACCACATTTTTTAATTTTGTAAATAATGACACAAAGGTAAATTAAGAAAGAAAAATTGAATGCGATCTACTACAATCGAAGCGGGGTTTGAACCCGCGACCTCTGCGTTACCGGCGCATTGCTCTCCCAACTGAGCTATTCGACCGCTACGTCAGTCGCACCAAATCTTTCATCCCTTAATCCTTTACGCTACTGGAGCGCCCTCTGCGTCATATATGTTTTTTGAAATGCTTATTGCGCATTAGCCATACCCTAGGATGTGCGTTTTACACGCATGATTCCCAATCCCCATTGCTTTACAGCAAGTGTGAAGACTGCGAGAGAGATGGCGCTGTTCTAAATATTTGTATAGAATCTTTTTTTTATCGATTCTGTATTTTTTATGTGGTAATACCACATTTTTTAATTTTGTAAATAATGACACAAAGGTAAATTAAGAAAGAAAAATTGAATGCGATCTACTACAATCGAAGCGGGGTTTGATTTGATTCTATACAAATATTTAGAACAGCGCCATCTCTCTCGCAGTCTTCACACTTGCTGTAAAGCAATGGGGATTGGGAATCGTGCGTGTAAAACGCACATCCTAGGGTATGGCTAATGCGCAATAAGCATTTCAAAAAACATATATGACGCAGAGGGCGCTCCAGTAGCGTAAAGGATTAAGGGATGAAAGATTTGGTGCGACTGACGTAGCGGTCGAATAGCTCAGTTGGGAGAGCAATGCGCCGGTAACGCAGAGGTCGCGGGTTCAAACCCCGCTTCGATTGTAGTAGATCGCATTCAATTTTTCTTTCTTAATTTACCTTTGTGTCATTATTTACAAAATTAAAAAATGTGGTATTACCACATAAAAAATACAGAATCGATAAAAAAAAGATTCTATACAAATATTTAGAACAGCGCCATCTCTCTCGCAGTCTTCACACTTGCTGTAAAGCAATGGGGATTGGGAATCGTGCGTGTAAAACGCACATCCTAGGGTATGGCTAATGCGCAATAAGCATTTCAAAAAACATATATGACGCAGAGGGCGCTCCAGTAGCGTAAAGGATTAAGGGATGAAAGATTTGGTGCGACTGACGTAGCGGTCGAATAGCTCAGTTGGGAGAGCAATGCGCCGGTAACGCAGAGGTCGCGGGTTCAAACCCCGCTTCGATTGTAGTAGATCGCATTCAATTTTTCTTTCTTAATTTACCTTTGTGTCATTATTTACATATCTTAATTTGTATTTAAAGAACTACCTCGAGGCACATAGATACACACGTCTGTGGGGTAGATTGATACTGTATCAATGTATGTCAATACATAAATAATGTTTATATGTTACTGTTAGTGTTTCAAAACAACTGATTGTTAGCATGTGATCTTAAGTTTATAAGGAAAATAGGTGTAGGATATATATATTGACTATTTACCTATATATATCAAAGATAAATATAAGTACAAATTAAAGTTACTGATAAAACCTAGTTGATTTGCCATAAACATTCATGAGACTGATTATGCCATAAATAAATGATAATATAAATCAATATAATGCATTTTCTTTCATTTTTAAATAAGATTATATATATTACATAGGAATATATGTGGGAGTATCAAAGTACCCCAGGTGTGTATCAAACCGCCCCGTATACGGGGTAGTTTGATACAAATCCCATTTTTCAGAAAAAAATACATAAAAAAATCAATATGTTGTTTTGCGGATAAATGTACACTTACGTTTAAACTTAGTTAAACACTCGAGCTATCAAAATATTGTTTGTTGAAATTACTCTTTCCCTGCCGTTTTTATCGTCTATGCAAAAAAATCGTATCAAGGTACCCCTACTCCCCCTACTGATATATTAAATTAAAATGTAGATTGGTGATTATTTCCAAGCATATTTGGAGAAAAGCACTATACAAGCCTCGGCGGGAATGTCAGTTCGCAGAGTCGTATTATTGAAGGACTCGGCTACGCCTCGTCCTTCAAAATCATACTCATCCACGAACTGACTTTTCCCGGCCTCGGCAGTAATGTACTATAACAATACATCTGATTAAAACAATTATTATTTTGTATTTGTACGTGATAATATTAATGTGTAATATCTAATTTTTTGTAATATCTTGTAATAAATCTTAATAAATCAGATGAAGATAAATCGAAAGACTTTAGTTAATTCAACTGTATTTTTATTTTTATCCTGATTTACCTTCTTTTAGAAAATATTTCGTGCTTTTAATTAGGTACTTTTACATTCACTTAATTAATCCATTATTTTTTTTGCAATCAGTACTTACAAAATAAACATCTAAGTGACGATAGAAAACTATCGTGAGTCTCAGCCATATTAAAAGGGTACTATTTAAACAGGCTTCTTTTTAATAGCATTATTCGCCTCAGAAAATATAAGTTACCTTCTAAATTACTAAGTCAGCCACAACCAACGCGCGTCTGAATAATAATATCTCAGCCACTAGTTATCTTCTTTGTAAGCCACTGTAATTGTAACTTAGCATGGTGATTATTTTTTAGCATCTACATTTGAGGCATGCATTCAAATAGCAAACTTCTAAAATATTATTATATGACACCAAAATAGTAACTCTATTAGCTTCTAATTTTATAACTTAGTATGTTTAAAATGTAAGTCATCCTACATTAATCGATCGTAAAATTTACCTAAAAATGTCATCAATTAAAGCCACTAGGTATTATTACATATGAACTATTGAGGAGAGAACAAAACAAAATACTTAAATCTCATTTTAGGTTAGGGTCGCAGTTAAACCTAACACTCCTCCTCGCTTCGCTCGTCGTCGTACCTAACCTGAGCCAAGTCGGACCTGCCTTAGAACTAGATTAATGGGTTACGAACCGTTATGAGATATGTAATGTTATTTTTTTTTTTGTAGGGTCGCAGTTGAACCTAACACTCCTCCTCGCTTCGCTCGTCGTCGTACCTAACCTAAGCCAAGTCTGCCTTAGAACTAGATTAGAGAGAACGCAGATGAACCTATTGCAATATGAACGAACGAATGTCAATAAACAAACACGGGCGGGTCGGTCGGTATAAGAATCGAATGGCGCTCTCTGATTGGTGCAAATGGCCGGTGGCTGTCATGTCGCGCACTCGCGCCAAATCGTTCCTACAGTGGCTATTTTCACGATAAAAGAATATGAAGTATTATTTTACATGTTAAGTTATAATATATGATGTTGTCTATGGAAGCTCGAATATATAATTTTTGAGGAGCTTGTATTGAAGCTGTAAAATGAAAAATGATGATGAGTTGATGCAAATTCCGTGGCCGAGTTAGTAAATTAGTTGGCAATGTATAAATCAGAAGGACAAGTAATAATACTTGTTGCTTGTGACTTGATGCTTTCTTTAACATTTTTAGTTGGCGTTGTGAAGAAGATGAATTAGTTTATTAGAGGCTATCTCATATTCCCGATGCTTAGTTATTACATGAGAAGTTCGACCATGTGGCCAAATAATAAATCTGTGGCTGGATTTATTAAAAGAAAATGTCGCAAGTCCCGTCCGTGACACTCGTAAATTTATCTACAAAGGCCCTGAGCCTTCGCTCCTAGAGTATGTAGACCGGAATTATCCTGAGGGACGTGAAGTTGGAATCTCACCACTAAGTGAATTTCATTCTTGTTCCGACTGACTAACTTAAATTTTCAACCTTCGCAAACGAATAATTTTGCCCGGAAGGTGGCATGTTCCGGCGCTTCCGCGGTCGGCTACCCGACTCACAGGAATTGCGAAACGCAGACAAAACAGTGACATAGTTGTTTAGCTATTTTTTGTATTACTTGTAGGTATGTAAGTATGTAAGGTATTTGTATATGGCCAATTTAGCCTAAAATGTAGTTTTTAAATTTTAATAAATGTACATTATTTTTAATCTTAATCAGCAGACATGCTTATAATTTTGTAAAAAGATGTATTTACAATTCTAATACTGCAAACACCAATTACTATACCTGCCTGGATGAAGTTCCAAAGTTAGGTAAATATTATCCGCCCACGTCAGACGTCAGACCCGTCAGCCTCAGCGTAACAAGACAAGGTTCGGCGCAAACAATTTCACCGCCATTGACAGGTTGACATTAATGATGCTGCATTTTATTTTGCACGTTTTTTGCTGCATATTATATGCACCATGCCAGCATATACAGTCATATACGTCGAAACGTGTCGTGTAAAGTCTAAATCCGTTCAGTATAAATTTGGTACTAGAAACTTCAAGCCCGTAGTTTGTAGCCCATTTAAGGTTAAATGTTTATGTTATGTTCTTTATGTTTGCTTCTTGATTTTGGGTAAAATCATTACAATCTTCTTTCGACTTCCAGCTCTAGGTTTATTGAATCCCGTTTTACTCTTTCTGATGTGGTGTGCTTATAAATTACTTGACGTACATCGAGTTGTTGTCGTTGTCCCAAAGACACCCCGGAGGAGCAAAGGGTCTTCATAATCTCGCTCCATGCTTTCATATCCTCAGCTACTTCTTTGGTCTCGCTCAGGTCCACTCTGACGATATGCAGCTCGTTCTCGTACCCACAAACATGCAAAAAAAATGAATTGAGGTCCCACAGCTACGACGGCTGTGATCTTATCACAATGACCGTACAAAATCTAAACGAGAACGTGATTTTTTTTTTAAATTTTGGTACTTACCTCTAGAGGGATAGGCCGTTAGCTCGGGGGCCCAATTCGAGAATGCCGTTGGAGATATCGCCAAACGTCAAATCTCCATTAGATAACAGTTATATCGCCATTGAACTGTCATTTAAATGCGATGAGCTTAAAAGTGACATATCTCATCTCCATTTTGGAAATACGAAGGCGATAATGATTGTCAAAAATGTTATTGATGTATATAAATTTCTGTTTTGAACGAAACGTAACGGACTAATTTCACGTACTACGCGGTCAATTTAAAGTATGCGCCTGTTATTTATGCCGTCACATACAAAGGAAACGAAAATTTTGCGCGTCCGAATTGACGAAGTTGCGATGTTCTAGGGATATCGCCACTTGTCAAGTAGGCACACGTCAAAAGTGACGGATGGCGATGAAAAGGAGATCTCTCCATTATATCTCTAAAATTGGTCGAATACCCCCCCCAGGACGGACATGAATAAGGCTTTAAGTACTTAATTACTGTGAAGTCTAAGATCACGTTATTCATTCACACGAATAAAATATAGACTGTTCTTGAACATAACATTCTTTCTTACATTCCTATAATTACAAGCAGCTTGCTGCGGAATTTAACCGTCAAATGTAGGTAGTTTTATGTTCCTCTGAGATTCGTTAATTCAATTTCCTTCTTGATACAATATTATTAAATTTCGTGAGATTCAGTCGCCATATCGCCAAATACAACATCCAAACAAATCCACCGTCCACATAACCTGCGCTGAGGCACCATATGATCGTCAGTTGTTAACAAACTTTTTACTCAAGCAGGTGGCCGACGCCGGCGCAATCTGTGCACGAAAAACCTGCGAATATAATACTGTGTTAAACAGAGACAGAACAACTAAACAAAGAAGACTAGAGCGAGACAAAACCTTGTCTTTCCGTTTCCGTTTAGTATAAAAACACGAACATCTGGATAGATTTGGCCTGAGAAAAATTGATAGACTTAAATCTAGACGGTACACAAACGTTTTTGCAAATTAAGTTATTTTTATGGCTTATTCGTTATTGGTTTGATGAGTTTGTTGCGTCATGTATCTTCAGATATACTATATGCAAATTTTGTTGGTCTATGCAATTTAATTAATTGCTCGATTATTAGGTTTACTGCTCAGTTTAACAAGGTACTTTGATAAACTTTTTATATTTAATTTGGTTTCTTGCAATAAACATATAGTCGGGCCAAAGTTTACAACAGTTAAACTCATTTTTATCATCATTTTTTACGAACTAAACAAATATCAATTTGAAATACCAACAAAGTGTTTATCTAACACAAATAAGACCGGAAGTTAATAAAAGTTTGATTTTCTTAAGATCTCTTGACGACTTACAGTCGATCATATATATTATTAATAACCATTAACGCTCAAATTTATTGACCATAACGACATATTTTGAAAGTCTAGTTACACTTGGTATTGAATACCTCTGTCTAAAATAGACTCGGGCATGTTGAATCTATAAATCATCTCTACATACCACGGTACAACTTAAGACGCACTAAAAAATCCGACCGCTTATTCCGATCAATGAATCTTGAAAAAATAACAGACTTTCTATTTACATATTTAGAGAGATATTTATTTGTACAGTATAACCATGCAAACAATATTCGTTACTACATACGTCTCGTATATACGAGTCTAGTGTATTCAAAATCAATACAGATAAGTCAATAACTTCAGCAGACTTCGTCTCCCTCATTATGCTTTTTGTACATTCATTTGAAAAATTTAGGTATTTGTACAAAAGCGGACTTTTCGCATTAAAGACTCTCTTCCAGGTAAACTTTTTAAGTTAATACATATAAATCAATTAAATAATAAAATGAAATACCAATATATTATATATTTTTTAAATTTAATGTATGAAATATATTTGTAGTGTAGCCTATGTTCGGATTCGAATGAGGATGCACGATTACACCTGATCAATGATCCAAGTCATCGGATTGTTTACAGCCGTCGCGTTTGAATAGAATCATAATTATACGAATATGTGTATGTAATCACTCATTACGTACCTACATACAATACCTACTATTCTATAGCATAGTAGGGATGGTCCCTCTTTGTAGAAATATAACCAGATTAAATAAAGCATACGAATCACTAAGAAAATACAATCGCACGTCTACCTTAGTTAAGCTGCACAGAAACGACATCGGCTTTTATCTCAGAATACGGCCGCTGTTTATTTTTAAGCAACCCTTTTATACGGGAATTACGTTCATTAAGGGTTTTTATACTTTTCTATTTCGATAGTCCGCGGCAGATGGCGCTTCCCTTATTGTTCAGATTAACCCTTCGTGGAGACAAAAAATACTAAGCTCCTTAAGTAACGCCGAAGCACACTTAGAAAACAATTAAAATAAATTGTAAACAATATTTGTTCGTATATAAGTAGTAGATATTCGTATATCTTCATCTCGTTAAGATATAGTGTCTATGTCTCTATATAGTGTCTATGTTATCTTACTATATCGTATTTATGTTTTTTTTTCTATAAATTTATATTTATTGATTGTAGCTATCAATTTAGCAATAATCGTCACTAATATATTCGCTCAAAAAATTAAGAATAGTTTAGATTTATTGGTAAATTGTTTCTTCTACAGAAAGTTATGGTGATGATCGAAGCATTTCTAGATTTCCGTTGACTTCGACATACTGCTTGACTGTCTATGGTTAATAACTTTACTTCGCTTGAAGAATATATCCTTCACTCTAACGTGAATTAAAAATAGTGTATTTTTTTGGTATATTGAACGAGATTGATAATGATTATCGTCAAGCGCAATGGTTCTGAAAGACTTAGATACGATCTATCCATTAGGATAGATGACAGAATATTATAAATTATTCTGCTAACAATATTAGCAGATTACGCAAGGGCGTTGCTATTCCATATGATCCTTGGACTAGAGAAGGTTTAGTAACCAAACGCAAAAGCAAACCTTCAGAGTGGACCTGAACAAGACCAAGAGAGTGGCTGAGTTCGGGAAAGCATAGACCCATATTATGAAGATCCTTTGCTCCTCCGGGGTGTATTTAGGACAACAACAACAACTTATACGAGGTACGTCATGTATTTAACGGATGCTCAAAAAATATGATACTTGCTGTTAAAGGAAATCAGGCTTACAGGCCACTCCACTTTCATACCTATTGGTAACCCAATTCCTCGGCGACGCGTCAAAAGTAAACGAGCCTTCCTACCGGCTCGCATCCGTCTGCAGGTATTCGCTGCAATTGTACAAATATTCGCCGGATATCCTCCCGGGCTCGAGTTGCATCGGATGTCATCTTGCCGGTTTGTACCCAAAGGTTAGTCCCATAAAAAAGAGGCAGATACGTCACTAGTGCACACGAAAAGCTTTTGTTGCAGCGACATGATCACCGGTATTGTGTAGGAACATAAAAATCGATTTATTTCTGATTCACTTATCATATTTCTACTAATATCGTTTCAGCAAATATGACTCAAAATTGGAAAAGTGTTTAACTTGCAAATCTCATATCTTTCCGGCTTTTATCGTTTGTCTGATTAACCGCCAATATGTCTGAGAGAGGTAAAAGTGGTTATTGTGAGAACGAGATACGCTTACGCGTGGATTATGTCTCATATGGGAAATATTGCTCACAAGTGGGGCCGGTAAGGGTCGGATATTGGATTTCCGCAAGGAAGTATCCTTTTCGGACCAACTTTCTTCACGTGGGAATATAATTGAAACACATTTTGTGCATAATTTATTGTGAGACAGAACGCTGCAGATTTGCGTGATTGGAAACGACGTCGTTCGAGATTATGCGAAGTTCAGTGTTGTTTGAATCTTAAATATGTCTGTCCTTCTTGTCCAATCTAGAGATAAGTAGTTGAAAGTAAGTGTTAAACTTTATAGATTGTTGTAAAAGTATCGTAAGTGTAAAAATAAGTAATACAAATTCAGAGACCAGGCGCCAAGAAGCTAGCAATAGGTTAAGATTCCCATCTATATCTAACCAACGGGCCTTAAGTGACGTAATCACCGTGCAATATTCATTGAAACCCACGATTACCATTAAAATCTGATGAGTAATCCCTCACGGCAGCTGCTTAGTTCTATTAATAAGCGATATGCAGCCTTTATCCGATTAGTCCCGAGCGTAAATCATCTCTGGTTAGCGCTCACCCCTTTTTGTTGCTCTCCTTGATTTACATCTACGGGGTAGCCTCGTCACGTTATTTAGAAGCTTTTTAACACTCTCGTTTGCTTTTGATCTCGTGTAAGTTGAGTCATTCTTTATGCCATTTATATGTAAAGTAGAGTAGAAGTGTTCGTTTTGATTGTTTTATTGCTACTTCTTCTTCTTTCTTCTTTGGCGGTACACTCTTGCCAGAGTGGTCGTGGCCGTCACGTCGTTGATTTTGTGGCCTGCTTTACAATGCGACGCCATTCTTCTCGTACTGCAGCCCTCCTGGTACATTCGTGTAGAGGACCGTTGACGGCGGTTTTTACTTGATCCGTCCACCTCATCGGTGATCTTCCGCGTGGTCTGGTTCCCTCGACTTTGCCTTGTACCACCAGGCGCTCGATAGATTCGCATCCACCCCGCGATACGTGTCCAAAGAAAGTGAGGATTCGAGCCTGTACTATGCTTGATAGCCTCTGTCTGACGTCTAGCTCTCGAAGAATGGACTCATTGGTTCGGAATTCCGTCCATGATATACCGAGCATTCTCCTCCAGCACCACATCTCTAGAGTATCGATACGCTTCTTCTCACTTTCTCGTAGGGTCCATGTTTCAGCAGCATAAAGAAATATGGGGAATATGAGAGCCTTGACAAGTTTTGTTTTGGTGACCTTAGTAATGTTTCGGTCCTTCCATATTTTCTTCAGCTTATCCATAGCAGATCTGGAGATGGCCATGCGCCTCTTGATTTCGTCTATGCAGCCGCCGTTATTTGTTATAAGTGCTCCGAGGTAGATATATGATTGTACTACCTCACAATTCGCTATTCGTGTAACCTCTGGCGAGTTGCTGTTCGCACGATCGACTATCATCATCTTAGTCTTGCTGCGATTTATCTTGAGACCGAAATCAAGACTAATACGTTCCATTCTATGTAGGAGCTCTCCCATACGCTCAACACTACTTGCAAAGAGCGTGGTATCGTCTGCGTATCGTAGGTTCGAAATCGTCCTGCCTCCGATGGTGACACCGTCTTCCCAGCCTTCGAGAGCAATCCTCATTATTAGCTCTGTGTAGGTATTAAATAGCAATGGAGAAATTATACATCCCTGTCGAACTCCCGCACTGGGGTGGAATTTGCTAGATAGGACCTCGTCCGCTCTTACTGAGGCTGTTCCGTTTTCATATAGGTTTCGAAGTAGTGTCACCAGGTGTTTTGGGGTACCCATATCCAAGAGCGTGCTCCAGAGTTTCGGCCATTTCACTGAATCGAATGCCTTCGAGACATCAACAACACTTGCTACTATCAGTACCTATATAACTTGGGCATTAGTTACATAGAGCTTTGCGGTATCTTAAATTTGGCAATATCTTGTCTTTATCACGGTATTATTATCTTTGAACTATATCCGTTCTTAAGCAGACATTTTAAATGGCAAACTTAGAAAAAAAATGCTTGCTCCTGTTGCTTGGACTTTAGCAATGTGACTTGTTATTTTGAACGTGTCAATTTGTTTTGGTATATTCAATATAATTGGATTTAATAAATTTTAAGGTTCAGTGAATTTTTATTAGATATTTTTAGTTTGCTCAATAAGACAAAACATTACTGGCATCGTGTTTGTGCGTCCGTGTGTCTCCGTTTAGGCAGGACAGATTTTCATTGTGCCCTAACTTAACTTAAAGTCTTACTTTTTATACCAAAAAAAACATGGCTCCCGTATGCTTGTGTCATAACACGAGCAAGGCCGCGGGCAAAAGCTAGTGCAAGATAAATATTTAACTTACCCGTAGCCAATTTTTTTTTTCAAATAGCAAAAATTCAATTATATCCTTATGGATCAGATTTAGAATCCACCGACAAATTTCATTCCGAGTTAACCTGTCTCTTAAAGCTAACGTGTCTCCCAAATTTCTCAATGGCACCATCCCGTGGGAGAGTAAAGAGCAAACAATCCGTGTTGTCGCAGCATATCTCCGAGATGGATCACCGCGGGTCAATGCCCTTTTGACAGATAGATCACTCAGCTGACATTCGGGCATCTCCGGTCAAAGCGGCTTGATTGATTGACGAGGTAAATGATATAGTAATGATCTTGTCTGGCAAATATACGAAGTCAGGTCACTTTGATTAGTAACGCGAGTTCCCTTGAATTGAATGTGATTGAGTTTTCGCACCTCTCTACGATTAAATTGTTCTTCAAATATGGCTTACGTTATAGTTCTCTACTTAAATTTTTAAGGTATGCAACTGCATTCGTCGAGAGTTTCTTGAGATTCGCCATTGTCCCGCTAAATTTGGTGATTGTGCATTCAAAGATAATGTGGTGTACTGTCTGATCTGGGCAACCACACTGGCATTCCGCTGATTCACTGAAAAAAATTGCATGTAGAAGCTGCAAGGTGGCTCTTCTAGGGCTGCCTGTTCACAGAAGCATAAGCAGAGTGGAGCGTAGATAAAATTGACCAATCACATTCCTCAGATTTAAATGCAGTTCTTTTGTGCTTTACAAAGACGCAACTTGATTGGTTCATTTTCTCCGCTCCGCTTCTCTGGACAGGGAGCCTAAGTCAAATGAGCTGTGACTGTGATATAAAGCCAAATTGTGTATTTTGCATATTTTGCTTTGTTTCTTGGTTGGTCTATCCTGTTTGATTAAAAATGTCTATAATTTTTTTTCCGATTTTTTTCCTATAAAGACGGTATTACTTACCAAATTTCACAGTTCTAGGTCAATGGAAAATACCCTAAGTTTTGATTCCCTTGAGAGTGTCGAAATATATATGTTTCTGCGGTATAAGCGGGCATATGTTTTTTTTTACTGTAACTTAGAAGTTTGATTTTTTTCAAATTTTCATAGCTTTAAGGGGCTGTAAATCTGAGTATGGTTTGGTTGGGTCTTAACGGACAGACGGACGGGTAACAAAGTGATCTTATAAGGGTTCCGTTTTTTCTTGTTGAGGTACTTAACCCTTAAAAGAAACCCTCACAGTTTCGTCATGTTCGTTTGTCCGTATGTGACCGGTATTTTTTATCTATGTATACTTAGTACTACCACAGTACTACGCCATATAAATGTTCGATGAAATAAACAAATGACGGTGCCGTATATTTTACTATGGTTGTGCTTTAAAAACATATCTGTAGAAAATACTAAAAGGCATGTTTATAGGAACATATGTGCACTAAATTTCAACAGCTACATTTTGCGAGAATCTGAAATAAATGTGTCGCGTTATTGCCAACTAAAAAACGAAGGTGATAAACACTACCCCGTACCTGTATAGAAGTGTATAGTCGGGTATTGAATCTGCACCCTCCTGCAAGCAGGCCACCTGTTGCCGATCTGATTTGAAGGGCTTGTGTTTGTAATAATATGGACTACAGAAAGCCTTGGAGTTAGGTTAGTTTATTGTTGCAATTTTTTTAATTTTAAATACATCACAGCTAAAAAAGTTAGTTTTAAGCGAAAGCTTGTTCCTACATGAAACTTAATTACTTATTCTAAATTGTTTTTAATATAACAGAATAGGTATACTACTACTATAATGAGAGTAATAATTGAATAAAGGAACAATTAAGTACGGAAACCAGCAATTATTTTATTCTATCATTATACTTTAGATAAAATATGTTTTTTCAGATTATGTTGGTATCCAATGTACATTAATGATTTTAACAAACGATCTGGACACAAACGTCGCCGCCATAAATGCCATAATGAAGCAGCATGACAGTAAGGACCGACTTCATCAAGCCCAAATTAAAATAAAACGATACCTTCTCAAGGGATGTTCTTTAATAAGACCGGAGGGAAGGTGAGGGATGCACTGTTTCCGCCGAACGGGTTGCCAGACACATGCGCCACAGATTTCCGGTAAGACGTTCCAAATCCGAAAACACCTGGCCGAAAACAATCAAAAAGACTCCACTTTTTACAACAACCCTTCCAAATTAAAATTTCAGTTCCCCCTTTCTTTTTTATTTCTTGTCTATGCTTCAGTGCGTTCCGTTTCTCGCAGAAGGTTTTAATAACTTCTGACCCCATTTCTTCTCTATATTTGAAGGTCTTCGTTGTTTTTTACGTGTTTGTAAGATGGTTATCGAGTTAGTGTTTCGCAGTTGCACGTGCGTTTTTTGGTGTGCATATGGCAGATTATTTTAGTTATTTTCGGTTTAGCATGTGCGCACGCCATTCGCAACAGACGGTGATGTCACTCCCTTATTTTTGATTATTAGTCGGAAAGGGGTAATGTTTTTGTCTAACGGTTAAGGAATTTACGTTTCGTTCCAATTATAGACCGTGACTGTTTGTTTTTATCTGGAAAAAAGAGTCTGCTGTCATCATAATGACTCGCAGTCAACAACATAATTTTAAGTGTAGTCGAGTATATGAATGGTTTAAATTTATCACCATTAGTAGATAGGCTACGAATTTGGACTAAACATCAACAATTTGAAATAATAGACTTAATATAAAAATCAATATCATAAAGTAGTATACATTTTATAAGAAACTAGTTGAGTAATAGTTGAGTAACTAAACATAAATAGTACATTACATCAGAGGCCGGGAAAATGAGGATTTCCGGCCAAGTAGGTATATAGTGATACGAGGCCGGGAATCCGTTTTCACGACGAGGCATGTATAGTGCTTTTCTCAAACATACAATGAAATAAAAAAATATACTTCAAAGAACAACATTTTATTAATTGACAAATAGGACATTTTAGTCTAACAACCAACCTTTAAAAACGAAACCTGCTTTTTGTCAAACCAGCCAGCTTTGTGAATGACCTTGTTGTTGAAATCAAAAAAAAGTTACTTTGCAGGCCTAGGCCTGAAAAGCAGTATGAAATCCCTTTACAGTCCTCTCGAGTTGTTGCGCCCAAAAAGCGATACTTCCGAGCCTATTATAAGGAACGTAAAGACAATATTTCATTGCATGTTTGAGAAATAGTACATTACTGCAGACGCCGGGAAATAGGGGCTTGCCAGCTGAGTAGGTATAGACGGCCGACCGCCCTTTTCACGGCTAAGGCATGTAGGTATAGTGCTTTTCTCAAACATATGCAATGAAATAAAAAATACACCACTCAAAAAAACATAACTGAGCGGTTTAACCAGCCATGAACACAGACGCCATGTTTAAAAAAAAATACTTCCCGGCCTAGGCCTTCAATTGTATATGAAATTCCTTTACAGTTAGAATTGTTCCGCCCGAAAGGTGACACTTCGAAGCTAAATCTAAATGCTCCATAGAGATAGAAGTAAAAAATAACGTTTATGGTTAATCTGACTAAGACAGATAGCTAATGGAGAGGTGAAAGTGATCGGGCACTTTGACCCGATCTTCTGCAAACAGGTATACAGACTAATACTCTGTACTTCCTGACGCATCTTCGAGCTATGAGGAAGTTGTACAGTTAATTAGATGGTATCTTAGGTAAGGTATGCTTGAATATTAAATATGCCTACGATAACATGTCATCCTTTAATTCGTCTGCATTCAAATTCTACGTTATTACGGCCGGCCGAAGTGCAGCACACACTTTATATAGAAATCACTGGTAAAACTGAATCGTTATATTTTTATTTACACCATTAACATTCCATATTTTTGCATCGATCATTTGTTTAGTGTACCTATCAATCACGATCACGATACACATACCATCACTCACGGGTAATTTTTGAGTGCTATCCGAAAGGGCGTAAGCACGTAAGGTTTTCTGTCAAACATGTGCTGTTTTTGATTGCATATTAACGTTACTGTTACGCGACCTGCGACCGGCGCGGGCGCAGGCAGTGCTTGCGCTTTGATACACCGGTGGTAATTGATCAGACTCCGTTTAATGGCCTTTCTGAACCCCAAGTGTAAGTTAAGTGTAAGTTTTAAAGGCAACTTGAGAAAATATCTCTGAAATTCAAGAAATATATAGGAATGTATTTTCTATAGTGGTAATCCTAGAAGACCCGCCAATCCAGCAAATATAACTATGTTGATTCACTAGATTATCTTGGGTTTAATTCTTCATCATTTAAATGCAAACAACCGGAACAAGGATCAGTGTCGGGGATAATTCGATATTTTTTTGTAAAAAAATGTTGCCATTTTTACCATAACTTGACAGGTTCATAAGTTCAGAACTTGATGGGCTGTAATTAATTTTGTACTTATATGCGCTAATAGTCGTCTGATTAAACGCTACTTAGTATTCATTTTTAATTAACTTAATTTCGTAATCAAAGTCATTAAAATTACGAAAGTAAGCGAATCGTGTTAAAGATGAGCAGAATTAATTATATCAATCTGTTGGAATGATTCCGCCATTTTGCAGTCTAGAAATTTTATATCCTTCGACATGTAATTAAAAACCTTTCATTTATATGGTACGCTAATTAATATTAAATAATACATTGCTGCCATAAACAACATTCGAAATTTCAAAACGCATTAATTTTGCGCTGATTTTGAGGTTAAACTTATTAGTACAGATTTTACAAGTCACTGTTTCAGTTTTTATATTACGAGTAACGTAGTTTTAAATACGTATGACCGTAAAAGCTGCGTATACTGTACCTACCTAATACGAATAAATAATAATGAATGCAATATCAATAAGAAACGCTGCAGAGTAGATATGGTGACATACAAAACATACCTACCTACCTACCAGATATTTACAATAAATTTTATCATCAAAATATCAAAAAACATACAAACTTTTTGTGTGGTCCCGTATAGCACGTGGTAAGAGCAGCTGTATTAAAAGGAAGTGCAGCCATTGCCGGTTTTTTTTTCTAAACCAAGTGCACAGTCACAAGTATTCATTCAGCCGGTGATTAGAACAAGTTGGATTCGAATTACGTAATGTAGTGTGGATTTAATGCAGCTGCCAAGCAGATTGTCTATGGTTTTTGGTTTATAATTTAATTTATAACAGGTTTCTTGTATTTCACGAAAGGTTGTTTAATATAATTTTTCGATGTAAAACGCGGCTATATATTGCAATAGATAAAGGTGACATGAACTTGTGAACACAAAAAGTGTTTTTGCAGTGCCAGAGTGTCATTTTTGCATATGCAATTATGCAATGTACCGATATAATATGAGCCCAACGAAAGGATACAATATTATGACTAATCGTAAAATTTGTAAAAGAAAATATATAAAAATTGGGCAAGCGCGAGTCCGACTCGCGCATGAAGGGTTCCGTACCTATACAGATATATAATCTATAACAAGTTTGTTGTATGGGAGCCCCCCTTAAATATTTATTTTATTTTGTGTTTAGTATTTGTTGTTATAGCGGCACTAGAAATACATCATCTGTGAAAATTTCAACTGTCTAGCTATCATCGTTCTTGAGATACAGCCTGGTGACAGACGGACGGACAGCGAAGTCTCAGTAATAGGGTCCCGTTTTTACCCTTTGGGTACGGAACCCTAAAAAATTAAGTGCTAATAAACACCATGTCTACATCTACATTGACATCAACTGCCGTAAAAACTCGGAATTAGAAAAAAAGCATGCAAATATAGTGTTCCGTCTACCGTCACATGTGCATTATAAAGAACCTCGGATTGTAAAGGAAGAATCGGAAGTACCGTATCTGAATGAGCTCCATATTCGCTCCCCTGGAACTAAACAACATTCAGTTCGAAATGAATCCACTTAAATTTCACCCTTGATACAAATGCATGACGTTTTAAAATAATAATTTATTCTGAGTAATGGTTCTGTTTTGATTTCGAATGATATTTGAATTTTCAACACATGCTCCGCCTCCACACAAGTTCATATCCGACCTTTTTAAGTTGAACTATTTGCCTGTAAACTCCTTTTATATTTCGAATCGGGAATTATATCTACCAAGCATTAATAGAGATCAAGAATATTTCTGTGAAGTTAATAAAATGTATGAATGAAATAGCCGGTTATAAAGGAATTTAAAATATTAATGGCTTTTATAATCGCATTTTAAGTAGCGAATAATTTTGTATTAAAAGATATACTATATTTTTCATCCTGTTATTTCGTTGGGAATTTTTGGAGAAAATATGCGGACAAATGAAACTCCGAATTCTACTTACACAAACTGATATCCAGCATCTACTACTCATTTCAATTAAAAGTCGAGCCTGAGTTTTATAACGCCTGTGTTCAAGTAGAAGCATCACTTTTTAATTTATCAACCCTTAAGGGTTTATGTACAGGCACTAATAAATAAGTGTGTCATTAATTTTTATATTTGAAAGAAGTGCCACATTCGCCATTCGACGTGTTCGTTTGTGTTATTACCTAATTATATTTAATGAGTAGTTAGTGTAATTATATGGTCATGTGCCATAATGCTTAGTATAGTCACCATCGTATATCAAGCCTGTAAAGTGGTGGAAATTATATCATGATGAAGCAAAATGGTCATTTGAGTTTACGAGTTCGCTATATTTTTAGCACTTGTTTGTTCAGGGTGATAATAATGCTTGTATAACCAGTATATTATAAGATCTTAAAATATATAAATACTTATTTAGGATATATATTACATTACTACTGCGCCCTGCGGTGTTACCCGCGGTTTATCAGATAAAATAAAAAAAGTAGCCTATGTGTTAATCCAAGGTGTCAGCTACCTCCATTTTAATGTCCATAGCGAATTTTATCAATATTGGTCCAGCCGTTTGAGCGTGAACAAGTAACAAACATACAAACGCGCACGTGGGTGCCCGTGTTGGCCCGAAGAGCCGTCGGAAACGCGGGGTCGCGTCCTGCCTGAAGCATTAAATTTTTAAATTATTCCCTTCATTGTAAACATTTCGCGTTTTGAATGAAATATGTATATGTATGTGATATTATGGAAAAGAAGAAATATATCATGCCCTATCACAAATGTAAATAAATGTCTGCGTAATTATTCTTGTAATGCATTTCATTTGGCCCCGAAGAACCTACCCTATGGAGGATTTGACCAGTTGAACTACATGTATTATGTATACGTAGAATATCTATTTATTTATTATACAGTTTTTGCAGTCAAGCTGAAATGTAATGTATTATGTAATGTAGTGTTATTTTGGAAATTGGATATTTCCAATGCACTTTTGCTTTGGTTGTTTCAGGTAAGCCAAGCGCGCGGCATGCGGGCGGTCGGTTTCGCGAGCTGTTGTTTTGTCGCGCCCGGAAAACTGAAACATATCAGAACGCTAAAAAACCGAGCATATGCCAGGACAAGATACGTGTAGCGCGCCCATGTTGCCTTGGTACTTTACATTGAGAGTGGGCAGGGACATAAAGTGGGTAAATTTGGACATTGATGGATTTGAGATGTGGTAGTCATGAGTAGTTGAGGGTGTAGTGTGGTATGTAGAAAATACCATGGACGGCCCATCGCACTAATGCCTCCATCCTTCAGAATTTGGGTATTGCCATGAAACTCTCCAGCATCGGCAAATGTGAGAGACCGTAGAATCCTTAAATTTTTCGGTCATATAGCCAAGAAGAAGAACGATGGTTAACAAGTGCTAAGTGTAAGTGATAAATCACATGAAAAAATACGATAAAAGTTAGGTTTTAATAAGGCAACTAGGTACTTGGCCTGGGGCATAAACAGCTTAAAAGGCATCTATGGAAGCGAGCTTTAAAAACAGAACTGAAAAGCTCATCTCTTTTTACGTGCGTCAAAAATATATGAAGGCAATATTATTGAGAGTATCAAAACCGTTACAAACCAGATAGTGAAACGACAGACCCACATGTTTTGATTTTTTTATTGAAAAAATTTGGGAAATACTTCGGAAATCCATTAAAAAGTTGACAATAAATCATCTCGCATCTGCCGGTAAAATCCGCTTTTGTGCTAGAAAACCGATTACAAAACAAAATCGCTTTTTACGGTTCGATATGATTGATTCGCTGCTCGCGTGCAGTTTGGGAATGCATTGACATTGTTTTGCAATCGAAACATGTACGTTTTTAATTGGCGTTCCGTTTTTAAACCGTTTAGTTAAACGCTTGTTGTTGTAATCAGCATTTTTATTGCACTAAATGCTAGCCCATGATTTTCCAGCGCAGATTTTTGTCTGGATAAAAGAA
Organism: Apotomis capreana; assembly: GCA_947623375.1. Lineage (NCBI taxonomy): Eukaryota > Metazoa > Arthropoda > Insecta > Lepidoptera > Tortricidae > Apotomis > Apotomis capreana. The sequence goes on along the minus strand of OX392499.1, from coordinate 31,500,584 downwards.
AAATCACAACTTTGTCTTTGCATTTATTTTATAGGTTGACCACCCTGTACAGAGCTGCAGAATTGGCTGCATAAATGCATGGCCCATTTATGAATGAATTCATTCATAAATGGGCTGTGATCTGTTATCTGCAACTATTACGGGTTACAGTCGTGTACAATCACCATCAAAAATGGTTGACAATTTTACTACTAGCAGATGTCAAATTGCATACTAAAATTATCAACTATACTTTTGATGCTGACTGTACCTCCAGAACCAGATCAATGTAAATATAATGTAGGCAAAAATTGTAAATATACTTTAAACCACAAGATCCACCCATACTAATATTATAAATGCGAAAGTGTGTCTGTCTGTCTGTTACCTCTTCACGCTTAAACCGCTGAATCGATTTTGATGAAATTTGGCATGGAGATTGTTTAAGATCCGAGGAAGGACATAGGATACTTTTCATCCTGGAAATGATCCCTAAAAAGATTGAAAAGTGAGTAAGTAATTCATGATGACATTGATGACCATGTAGGAAATGTAATTATTAGACCAAAAGCACAATTGCTCTTACATTTGCTTAGGCGCTTTTAATACAAGCCTTCTTGAGCTTAATTTGGGACTAGATCGATTTGTGTGAGGTTGTCCGATATTTATTTATTTATTTTATTTAATAATCCCTTTTATTAATTAAGGTGATTAGGTGTATATGGATATCTATCGTGTTGTACGAGGGTGGTCCCATACTTCCAAGTTCCACGCGGACGTAGTCGCGGGCAAAAGCTAGTAGTATACAAAGGGGAAAGACGTATTTTTCTCATGGTTAGTTTTTATTGATTAGCTTCAACCAGCGAACGAATAAAACATAGAAGCCTAACTAGCGTCGGAAAATGGCCCCACGGATTTTGTGTCAGTTAAGGCGGGGCGTAAATTTTGTGTCAAACGGCTGTCTAGTTTGCAAATGGCGACGCAGCCGAGCAGTTGCATTACGTGACATATATGAAGTCTCAAAGTAACAAAATATGCCATAATGTTCAGTGAAATGGTGTATTAATCACTCAGGAAAACACAAAAAAAAGATGGTATCAGTTTTCATACGTAAATAAAGCCGTACACATATTAATTTAATTTATTTTACGGAACAGATTTTGTATAGGGATGGTGTTATGCCATTTGACTAATTTATATACGATGTTTGAAAAAAGTAATGCAATCAGTGGCGTGCCTAGGCTTATGGGTAAATCTATTTTATTGCCGCATTACTGTTCAAAGTACAATTTCAATAATACACAGGTTGTTTTGGGGAAAATATGAGCTGTTTTTTCTGAGCGAAAGTTAGTGCCTACCTTTCCTTCGCCTATTAAAAGACCACTTTAACTCATCACAATCGCACGGAACAACTCCTTCCATTGTTTAAAGCCACAGTAATCACAACACCAATCAAAATCAAAACACGATCACTATCTATAATATTACCTACTTCTACTTATTACTACGCTCAAACAAACACTACACTAACTAAATATTTCTAAACAACGTGAAGTTAAATCACTCCTGTTTACGCGAAATTTGCAAGTGACCGATACGTATCTAACTTCACTTCACTTGAAGCAACGTATAGTTGATACATAGGTTACTTCCATGTGTTAGAGTAGGTGGTATGAAGCCCGATTGCAAGCCAACGCGTGCGAGGGAGATGACTAGCGGTGTCATAGAACGGCGACGAGCCATAGCGCGGCGCGGTCGGTGCGCGTACAAATTTTGAACCACGCGGCGTCGACAAAATTTTGAAATTATGAAACACGTCACGGCGCGAAATTTTATATTGTTCAAGTAAATCATTTTTTATTGTTTGTTAATATTACTAGGGCAAGCCGGGCTTTTGTGCTTGTATAAGACCGTCCCTAAAAGGCTATGCGTTTTCCGCCAGTCCGCTAGGAAAACGTATAAGTTCCTAATTATGTTTGATATTTTTTCACTACAAAGATTGTATCGACTTTACATGTAAAATATTAGTTATTACAAAGAAGGAGAAATAATAATATATACAGCAGTTACAGCACGCATTAATAATAATCATTCAAAGTATTAGTAACAACAAGGAACAAACAAGGATTCCTTAAAAGATGTAATTTTTTTTTTAAATTCGTATGTAAGCAATAACCTTAAAATTTAAGATTTATAATGAAGGAAACAAGAATGGCTCTTTATTGCATTAACGATTCACCAATTATGAGTTTTCACTGTCACCGCCATATTACCATAGACAAATGTCATACGTTTTGTCGAATCACAGCTGGCCATTCGGACTTCCGGTTCGTGTCTTAAGATGGCCGCATGCGTTCAAGTTTTGCTGTTCATTATTTATTCATTTTTGTTGTTCAATGTGTAGTATTGATAGCGTATTGTGCAGTGAACTAACGTATGAGTGAATGGTTAATGAAGAATTCAACTTGAAGCGTACATAGCCCTTCTTGGGTCAAGGCCCGGTAGACCGCGTGGTTTTTTGTAAATCGCTATCAATTTACAAAAAGCAAAACCTCACCGAACAACGGCATGCTCTACGAGCAAACTTGAAATTGGCGAAATCATCATTAACCTGATGGAAGCCATATTTTAAAATTAGAATTAGAATTAGCTGGCCATTCGGAAATTGACGAATCACATTTATTTGTTATGCGTAATTGAAAACATTTGAGTGGCTGTGATGAGCATGCGCATTTCGCCTGTTGGGCCGGTTTTTGATTGTAATTTTGTATGAAGCTCGTGTTCTATGTTTTATTCGTTCGCTGCTTCAACGCCTTTCAAATTGACTGTGATCCTCCTGACATACTTAAACTCTTGTAGAAATCGATAACACCGCTACGGCCATAAACGCAAAAAAATCTGAAAACTTGTTTTTCAGAAATTCTAAATGAATACTAAGACTAATTATTCATAACGGAACAAATAAACCTGGACAATCTGAGACGCCTGCGAAAAAATTCTTCAAAATGTAGTCGCCTTAACTATTTAAAATTACACGGTTGGCTTGTTCAGTGCACGAAATTGGGCAATTTTCGCACTAAATTGACCAATTATTGTAAAGGACAAATTATGCAATAAATCAAGAGTTTAATATGGGTAAGCGACAGAGGACAGGAAATCGATATCGTTCGATAGGCAATACTTGTGAAATGGGTACCTAATTATCGGATTCGGATTAAATTTGGAATTCGCTGATTGTGGGGCGGCATCAATTGTTTCGCGGAGTGTTGTTTCGTTTTTGTTTCTTTTTTTGCAATAAAATGTCGTTAGGTCTTTCTAAAGCGGGGGCTAAATTCAATGTTATATCTAATGATAATATGACCGATACATAATTTAAATTAAAATAAAACAATAACAGGCAAGATATTTTGTCGCGCTACAAAGAGTCGCGTGTTTCGGTTGAACTAAGATGGTAACATTGCCATAGACAAGGATGAAGAAAGTCGAGGTAAAATGTTATTGAGGTGGTCTATTTTTATACATATGTATTTACATCAGTATTTTATTTTGACATAAAATAAGCTATTTTAAAACAAGTTAAATAACTATAAAATAAATATAATAACATATTTTTTCCACGAGCAACGTTATTGATGGTGGCAAAAACTTCAATGACATCGTCCTTTTTTCTCATTATAAGTGAATTATTCTACATTTTGCGCACATTTTTCACAGTAGGTGTTCTAAGGAATGCGTTGTCAGGCAAATTAGTGCGTGTCTCATCTGTAATGACGGAGCGCATTAAATCGCGGGGCGAGGGCTTGTCTCAGTTTGCCACATTTATATTACGCTAAAAACAATGTGTATACTTAAAGTAAATTTATTTCACACTAATTTTATCACGCGCTACGGGCTTGGTAAACTGAGATTTCTTATTCTGCAAGAACCATCACTAACGTAGACAAAGAACATGGAGATCATGGACACATTACACGTCAGAAACGACGAATTATGCTCCTGTTTCTTCAACTAATCAATGCTTATCTTTCATATGAATCTTGCGGCCAACTCGTTTAACATGAATTCTTAACTACGGAAAATGTATAGATTTAATTAACATTTATCTCTCATATTTCTTTAACAATTACATTGTATGACTTATATAATCATCTAATTATATTAACATGTATTTGTGTTCTCGGCTCTGTACATAACTTCGAATAAGGAATATTGTGGTCGTTACAATTAGAGAAACGCCCAGGATTAAGGAGTCAATAAATACCTAACTTTTTCCTGCTATCACTAAAAGCATTGTATTCTCGCGTCATTTATCTCTTATAGCATTTTTACCGAGAATGCGACTATGCGTAGATACATATACGAAATAACTATGACAATAAAAAAAGAATTACCAAACATTAAACAAAATAGATACCTATTACTATGATACTGAATTGCACAATCACATAGCGAGAGTATCTCATCTCTCCTCCAGACATCAGTCAGTCTAAAATGGTTCTTATTTTGATGATTATTAAAGACAGATTAATATTGAACGAAGTGGGTTCCTCAAACGCTTAACGGATCGCTGTGACATTTTTATTACGGAGAATTGTTTCTCACGTTGGTTTGACGTGGGCATGCGTTTTTCTAAAATTGTTCATGTGTCTATCACCAGTCCTAATACGAACACACTAGAGTTCCATTTTCAATGCCAGTCATAGCACATCTACTACCATAAAGCATGAAATCGACACTCAAATCTATTCCAAGTCAAATCTTACCTCACCTTAATAGAGTTTGAAATTGTAGTAGCTACCTTGATGCTATCTAGTTTTAACGTAGCAACGTATTATATTTGTTAGATAAAAGACATCTATGATTCTATTGCACTGTAAAACATTCTTATTGTCAAGCAGGAGAGTTGAAAATTAAGTAATAAGTACTTTTATTGGGTGGTAGTTCGTGAATACGGTGAAGTTATGATATAAAGCTATGGGAATTTTTTGATATTAATGAGTTGTACATTCAATTAAACGACCTAGATCCAGGATGTGTGGAGATTCTGATAGCTGCGCTCTGGGATGGCTCATAAAATACCTCATTAGGACTGAGATATTTTATTGACGACTCGACGATATCGATTAAAAGCTTACTCGTATCATTCATTTTATTTCGTACTTTATCGATTATAAAATAAATCGATCTTTCGTTCACAATATTTATGTAGCAAAAAGGTATTTTACTGTGTGTAAAACTGATGACAATATTGGCGAACCTGAAGTTTAAGTCAAAATCTCAAAGACGATATTTATATTGGTAGGTGGAATTAATAAGCAATATATCTTAAATATTTTACAGAATTAATCATTCTTATTCTTAATTATATATTCGTAAAATGTATGTGAACAATTTCAAAGATCATCCAAAAAATTAATAATCATCTCTTTCAATCACATAAATAGAAGTAAAGCCAGCCGAGACACGTAAAGACCTACAATTTGGACGCAACGTCAGATTCGATACAATAACAATAAATTCCTTTCCAATAAAACACAAAGACTCCCCCGGTGACCTGATGAACTCTTAATATTGATATTTGGCCGCTTATTCAGAGATAATCATAAGAACGAACTTTAATTATAGCTATCTATATATGACGAAAATAAAACCCTCTTATTATATAAATATCTAAACATTTTTAATATTGCCATAAATTATTATGTAATTGGGTATATTGGGTACACAATAATTTACTTGTTATAATTTCATATTTTTCAGTAACTTCTTCTTGTAACTGTGCTGTATCTGTGTTACCTAGTTTAAAATAATCCCTTATATCAGTAGGTATAGACTAAATACTGTTCACGGTTTGTAGGGTGCAAAACAACATTTAAAAAAAACCGGCCAAGAGCATGTCGGGCCACGCTCAGTGTAGGGTTCCGTAATTGCTCATCCTTCGCAATAAATTGCTGTTTTAATCCCAAGGTTTAAGTTAAGAAAGATTTTAAGCTCTATAAAAAGGTCGTAAACGCCCTAGAAACTGTAATCACTTATTACCTTCTGGAAGTCAATTTACATCCTTCTAAAGAAAAAATATGAAATTTGGCGATTACTCAAAAACGGCTAGACCGATTTTGTTCAATATAGTTTTCATTGAAAGTACTGATAAGGTTTCATTTACATGAATTTTTCCGATTTTTTTTGACCCGTGGTTGAAAAGTTAGAGGGGGGGGGACACTATTTTTTTTGTTTTCGGAGCGAATATTTACAAAACTGCTGACTTTATCAAAAAATAATGTTAGAAGACCCCTATTATTTTTACAAGACCTATTCAACGACACCCCACACACCAGTGTCGAAAAGAAAAAAAAAATTCACCCCCACTTTAGGTGTTCGAGAGGTACCCGAAAAAAATAAAATTTTTGAATTTTTATTTTACCGTTCTGTCGGCGTTATACATACACATACTTATACCTAATTTCAGCTTTCTAGTACTAATGATCACGGAGCTAAGCCGCGGACGGACGGACGGACGGACGGACAGACGGACAGACGGACATGGCGAAACTATAAGGGTTCCTAGTTGACTACGGAACCCTAAAAATGGATATTATGATCGCTTCTTAAAGTCAACTATATACCAACTTAATAAAACATATCAATGAATGGTCTCTGCTGGCTTTAAATTAGTACATAAAATTAACTGCAGACTAAAGTAGACCCCCAGTTTTTTATAGGAGCATGTTTTTAATCTTTAGTTTACCCATGTCTGTCTATGTACCTTTACTAATGTGACTACAAAAGTTATGTGATCACTGTCCATTATTTTCAAAGTAAAGTCACTTACACCATAAGGTACATGCAACCACATTTTAAGTAAGTCGACACAACTTAAAACACGCTCAAGTCAGCATCTCAGAATAACACGTCCTCGTACTGGACGGGCATCGCTTTTGAATTAGCCACGGATTAGCTTGACAATTAAACATTTAACTTCGGGCTTTCACCGTCAGTTCGATTACTCTATCATGAGTAATCGTCGTTTCGTTAAATTATTGTTCTCGTTGAGGTATGGTTAACGATTTGTGTGTCGGTGTTACCTATTGTGTTGGCCTGTTCAGTGAGCATTTTATGATATGATTATGGCAAAAAGTTACCGTTTACATCTTTCATGGCTGACTTGACACTTTTTAATAACAAATAGATTCATATTTTGTACATTTGTTGAGTAATTGACTTACTAAAACCACAAGTCTCAATTACTGTTGATTCTGAATTAGATTTATAGATTTATTAGTTATCGACACTTGATATCTTGTTTAGTCGTCGTTTAAGAAAAACAAGGATATTTAAGTAGTCTTTAATACGACTATGCTATATAATTACTCTTCCAATTATACTATCAATAAAACTTCATTACTACAATCAGAACCATTCAAGTTGCAAGGCAGATGCTACTGAGACATAAAACTATAAAAACCTATCCGAACTATCCAATAAAATACGTTAATCTTGTTCTGATCTGACGTATTTCTTCTAATTTTATAGGAGTCCGTATAGATAACAACATAGACTTGTTGTTTGTGCAATATAATTCAATTCTAATCTGTAACGGAACGAAATCTGTAAAATATGATTTTTGCCATAAATAGTTTAACTACTTATACCGTCGGCAACAATTGGTATCGGATTAAATGGGCAAAGCCGTTTAAACACCGTTACAGGGGTGACTATAACAAGCACAAGCAAGGATGACTTATACCTGTTTCCGCCATATATTTTATTATTCGCGTGGTTTGTCGAAGTTATTGGTTACCCTGTTGACCAACTGAGTCTTTTGCCCTAGGAATCTCGGAGTAGGTATAACTTACTACATTACCCTTTCAGTCTCTTGATGAAGCTCATAGTGAGCATCTGAGCGACCATATCTCAGCACCGTACGTGATCACACACTTGTTGCAGGATGGCTAAGGCCCTTGACATAGCTTCTTCAGTTGCTAGACATGAGCAGAAATTGCACCCATTGCATCCCCAATCCCTTATCCCTGCTTGATTTTATAATATAACTATTCAAGCTATTCTCAAAATAAGTTTTATTTATTTTGCGTCTGTTATAATATCCAGAACTTATCCGCCCTCATATTTCTTCCACTGAGTTTACAGTACTTTTTCAATTATCAATCAAAAGATTTTAAAGTCATTGTGCAACGAGTACCATAGTTGAATGTTATTTATGGTCATTTAAGATAGGTTTAACAATAGCATTCAGGACGAGGGGGATCTATTGATTGACGCATTGACAGTGATTATGTTGTTGTATTTTTTCCACTATTGACATAGTTTTAAACTTAAAAGCTCAACGTATGTTTTTACGACGAATTAAGTAAACCAGAGAATCCTTCTTCCAGTGAACACAATGATATAACGAGTGTTTTCAGGCTCCTACATTCTTGTCAAAAAAGTAGAAATAATAGAATTAATGCAAGCCTAAACAAGAAAGAAATAATATTGTTGTAATATTGTTTATTTCTACGAATTCAACATACGTATCTTACGAGTATATCTAATTAAAATACAACAACGTAGTATAAAACCCGTTGAAATTCTTCAAACCTATATTTCATGAAAAGCCCTTGGTAGGCAGGCCCTGTTTTGGTTGGTTCTCACTTCTCACCTGTTTAATAAATAATAGTCAAAGTGATAAAATATCTAAAAATATCCGTTAAATACGCTGTATACGCGCACGCAGTGTAATAACTAACTTATTCGACCTCCTATCTGCTACAGCTTGACAGCTAGACATTTAGTGCTTGTAGTTATGTTGTAAATATCCTAACAATGGCGAACAGGATAAAATCAAAAGCCAACAGGTGGCGATTGGCGAGGGTAGCAAATGCGTCGGCGCACGCTCGTTTACTGCGTCGTAATCGTAAACCTGGGTCCGGGGAATACGGACTAACTAGGTAGAGACTCATACATTGTAACTGGCGGTTCCTCTTATGAGCAGAACACGCAGACATTTCTTCCCACGTTTGTAGCATAAAATCCTGACCAGATAGCGTGGCCTGACCTTCATCGAATGAAGTATCACGTCACGCGGCGCTATACTTATTTTCAATTGTCACAACAGTCAGATGAATTTCGCAGTATAAAGTTCTCTAGCTTCCTTGCAATGAGCTTCCAGGCCATCAGACTTTTTTTTAAACGCTGAAAATCAAATGAATACCTACAACGCATGCGCATGGTATACTTACAACCCGACATCGACGCCGACGCGACGCCAAAGTTTAGTTCAAAAGAGGATCCCAAATAGGGATGTTTCCTGACAGTTCAAACCGTTGTTTCCTCGTATTCGGTTTTGGCTAAGTTTAAAATATGATTATTCCGTATATTTTTGAACATTGGATATATTTGAAGGTAGATATCGATCATTTATTTTGAAATCAAGAAACTCTTTCACTAAATATCTATGTAGGTAATTGAATCAGAATGTCTAATTATCATAAATAATCTCTAGTGGTGTTAATGTAACTTAGTCGTACAGTACAACTAGCAGTTACGCAAAAAAGAAGTAACAGTTTTACAATTATGTAATTAGTAAAAACTTCGAGTTGTTAAAATGATGCTACATTTCAGGCTGCCTATGTAACCATACGCCCAATGTCCATCTGGTGCGTGAACCGCAGAACATCAGATCAATGCACATCTCTATAATAAATAACAATAACAGATCCTTCAGGCGACCTACACTGAGAGAAAAATTGGCCGACAAAGCACAATAAATGCTTTGTCATTTTTTTTGTTGTCAAAAGAGCAATAAGCTTTGTCGCGAAATCAAAACGAGCTTATTGCCATCGACAACTTTTTTATTGCCAACCGTAAATCAACAGTTTATTGTATCGGCAACAACATTTACATTGCTACCAGAACAACCTATGTTACCTTTGCCATGGCATTCATGTAATATTGCTAATTTATCAAGGTTAGACTTAGCTTCTACAACAAAGCATCTGTATTTTGTCGTAGCGACCAAACCACTTTGCTATTTTATCAAATTACGTGGTTTGTTACTGCAACAAAGCGTTTCTGTTTGTTCCAGTTACAAAATAACTTTGCAATGTTATCAAAGTTTTACCTTGTTGCTGGAGCAAAGGTTTTATCCTTTGCTGCAGGTACAACGTGCTTTGCTAACTTATTAAAGTTAGATTTAGCTTTTATAACAAAGCAGTTATATTTTGTTGTTCTAACAACATCACTTTGCTCATTTTTAAACTAAAACGATTTGTTACTGCAACAAAGCGTTTTTGTTTGTTCCAGTTACAATATAACTTTGCAATGTTATCAAAGTTTAACCATTGTTGCTGGAGCAAAGCTGTTATCCTTTGTTGCAGGTACAACGTGCTTTGCTAACTTATTAAAGTTAGATTTAGCTTTTATAACAAAGCAGTTATATTTTGTTGTTCTAACAACATCACTTTGCTCATTTTTAAACTAAAACGATTTGTTACTGCAACAAAGCGTTTTTGTTTGTTCCAGTTACAATATAACTTTGCAATGTTATCAAAGTTTAACCATTGTTGCTGGAGCAAAGCTTTTATCCTTTGTTGCAGGTACAACGTGCTTTGCTAACTTATTAAAGTTAGATTTAGCTTTTTTAACAAAGCAGTTATATTTTGTTGTTCTAACAACATCACTTTGCTCATTTTTAAACTAAATTTGTTCCAGTTACAATATCACTTTGCTATCTTATCAAAGCTTTATCTTGTTGTTGGAGCAAAGATTTTATCCTTTGTTGCAGGTACAACGTGCCTTGCTAACTTAATAAAGTTAGATTTAGCTTTTATAACAAAGGAGTTTTCTTTTGTTATTCTTACAACATCACTTTGCTCATTTTAAAACTAAAACGATTTGTTGCTGCCACATAATGATTTTGTTTGTCAAAAACAATATCACTTTGTAGTTTTTATAACAAAGCAGTATAACTTATTGAAGTTAGACTTTGTTGCTGAGAACGATACTAAGGTAGGTACACTCGACGTCAAATCAATTGGATCTTTTTAACAAGTTATAAGCTGACGACAAATTTAAGCACTGTTACATTATTTCCCGCCCCGATATCTATATTCATTTAGTTGAACCATTTCAATGAACCAGACCGTCACGCCAAAATCTGGGAAGCGCTAGAAGCTCAAGGCATCGAATACACAAGTACTTCCGCATAATTAAAAATATATACAAGAACATGCAAGCAAAAATAAAAACCGAAAGACTAGGCGAACTGTTCCCTATAAAAAGAGGAGTCCGTCAGGGAGATCCATTATCACCCAAACTTTTTTCAGCAGTACTGGAAGACATATTTAGGCATCTTGAGTGGACCACATATGGACTAAATCTTAACGGAATCAAACTTAACCATCTAAGATTTGCAGATGATCTGATTCTGATCGCAGAAGACCCAAAAAGCCTACAAAATATGCTTGAACAGCTTGTGAAAGAAAGCAGTAGAGTTGGGCTTTCAATGAACATTTCAAAGACCAAAGTAATGACAAATCTCGAAAAAACCCCTATTGAAGTCAATGGTGCCATAATAGAATATGTTGATGAATACATATACCTGGGCCAAATAATCTCGCCAAAAGACCTTACATCAAAAGAAGTAAATAATCGAGTTCAATTAGCATGGAAAAGATATTGGTCCCTCAAAGAAATTGTGAAAAACCCGCAAGTACCACTAAAATCTAAGAAAAAGATATTTGACTCGTGTATCTTACCCGTAGTGACATATGGATGTCAAACATGGAGCTTGACGAAACAAAATATGCGCAAACTTGAAACCTGTCAATACAACATGGAGCGAAGCATGCTCAATGTCAGACTAAAAGACAAAATAAAGCTAAAAACACTACGGAATCAAACTAAACTCACAGATGTAACATACTACACAAGAAAACTAAAATGGAGGTGGGCAGGCCATATGATGAGAAGCAACAAAGGAAAATGGGCTAAGGATGTAACAGAATGGTGTCCGCGACAAAACAAGAGAAGGAAAGGGAGACAGCGGCTTAGATGGGAAGATGAGATTCTTAAATTTGCCGGAGTCACTTGGAGGAGGACGGCCCAGAATCGGAAAATGTGGCAAGCGCTTGGGGAGGCCTTTGCGGAAACGCAAGACAATCAAAGTGTTAGTTAATAAGAATAATAATAATTAATAACACCGAATAGATTTTCGGTCTGTGTTTGCTGTAATAGGTATGTATTTTACTGTGATATATATTGGGACAGCTCGGGTTCAGATCAAATACTCTCTTTAGGCTCCTTGTTTTATTCGTTTTGCATTTTCAATTCCGCTTCACACAATATACATCTATCTAGTTTATAGCTAATGCCAGCATTATAAGCTAAAACACAAAACTCTTTAAATTATCACAGCGTCGTCTATTTATAGTTTGTCAAAGGACTGTCTCATTTCAAACATAGACAGAGAGCATTCGACCATCTCAAGGGAATCACAATTTACAGGGTATTTTCCGTTGACCTAGAACTATGAAATTTTGCAAACAGTAATACTGTCTTTTACTACAAGTATTGGGTAAAATCTGAAAAATATACATTTGTGATTAATTAATCATAAAAATATAGTCCTTTTCGAAAATCATTTTTGGAGAACTCGGTTGTGTTAACTTTGCACCTCATGCAAACTTAACCCGGCCAGTTAAGATGGGATAAATTTTTGTACGGAACCCTCGGTGTGCGAGTCAGACTCGCACTTCACCGCTTTTTTATGTTAATTTTAAATTATGGATTGACAAGAAAAATATTATTGTCTGTAAAGTCTGTTTACGGACGATAATTTTACGTGATAACGTACCTAATGATATGCGAAAAAAGTTTGCATATCAACATTTTTAAAAGAAAAACAACCTGGCAATTTAGTGTATTGACATAATAGTCCCTAATAAAAATGACATTAAAAGTCTAGGATCCAGTAACCAATGGATTACATTCGCGTAGGTATACCCGTTTCATCATGCTGAACAACTTACTACAGGTTTGAGTGCAATTCATGTTTATTATTATTTGGGCATCTGAGTCAAAAAAGAGATGACAGGTCACGTGGTTAGCGTAACAGACCGTCAGACATTTTTTCGTGCGCGCAGCTGGTAATCGATTCGATTTATAAGACGTTATCACGTAAAAAAGTGAGAAATAATAATTGGTTGAATAGCGCCAAAATCAAAACAAAATAGTTGGTGGATTGACGCCGAAGAAAGAAAGATACCGAAATATATATTTTTGCGGTCATAAAACTTGTTGCTGACTGATTTGTCAATAGGTATTATACAATAACTGTTTTTTTTTAATGCATGTGCGATATTTTACGCGAGTGTACAAGGTTTAAGTCGTCACAAATTTAATTTGTCAATTCGACAACCTACCGAAACTAACTTTGCAAAAATGGCAACACGCGGGCACGGGAGGGGTACGGGGTAAGGGGTGTGTATGTTGTCGTTTCGTTTCGTTTATTTTGTCTTCAAATGCGAATGTCCACAGCATTGAATGGTCGCGCGCTTATTAGTTCCTACTATTCTAGTGCTTTTATTGTGCAATATGGACATAATTCAGTTCCTTGAGAGTGCCGGTCTGCGACATTTAGCGCAGCGTATGTCGGGTAAGTGTTTATTTATTCTTATGAATGTTCTAAATATTAAAGTGAGTTTTTATGTTTATTTGTTAACTTTTTTCTTCACGCCTTAACTTTTCAACAAACATTTTCGTTCCTCTGCTAAAACACACTGCGTTGATCGGATCTTGGGCGTGATGGAGTGATGTTTTATGTAAGTCTGTATACACGGCCACGGCCACAAATCAAGATATAACTGGCAGCGGCAGAGGTGCGACACAAATGTGAAAACACGAGGCGTGTTAAAATGAAACTTGTGTAAGTAGCCGTGTGTCCGTGTGTAGACATGACGGCCGGCGATTCATAGCACATTACATTAGCTACTTCTATGAGCACGACTACAGTGCTATTGTTTTGTACAAAAAGATGTGGATCTGAACTTGGAGTATATAATACCAAGACTTCAAGGTGATGGGTTCCAAACACATTGCGTTGCACTTTTGAGCATAATTTGTCGATCCAACAAAACTTTTGTCATATCGACAAAGGTATCTATTTAGGTACTTACTAACTAAACGGTGTTTCTGTAGCAATTTATGAACATTGTCATATCGACAAAGGTTATTAACTTGGTGTTGAATGTTGTTTCTGTAGCAGTGTACAGGTACCAGCACGTTAAGTTATCCATAATGACTCCGGTCCTAATTCTTTATTTCGACACGTTCCAGGAACACCCTACGGGTTGAGAACTTTTAAGACCGTGGAGCCTAGTGAGAGGCTGGTCTTACTCCCCTGGCCTTGGAGTGGCCCAAGAAAGATTCGCGCTGTCGCGCACTGAGAACCCTGCCCTTGGACCTTGGAGGACATCTGCACTACTGGCCACACCTACCGCCACTACCACGCCGCGCACTACCGAGGGACGTCGGGTATCAGAAGGACGACCAGCTCTCTAGTAGAAAGACCCAAATCAAGGCATCGGACCCTTACTTGTCTTAATCTAATTACTTAAATAGTTAACTTAAAATTAGACCTAGTAATACTCTAAATAAAATTAAACTTACAACTAAATCATTCTATAAACTTAACTAAATTCTTAAAGCTACAAACCAGTAATAGAATTATTTTAAATAATAGAATTTGCGAAATTTAAACATAAGAATTATTTTAAAATCCAGAAAAATATTAAAATTTAAAAGTTTAGAACTACCTATATTAGAACGACATTCCCTTAAACGGTAGAATCACCTAAAAATAGAAGCCTTAACTTTTATTATTATTGAAATTAGTTTACCGGATGTGTTAATAAATATTTTATAAGATTCTTGATTAATTTTTATTTTATGTCCTTTTAATATACCCAGATAATAGGTAGGATATATAAAGGTGACACAGTCTGACAACATAAATCTTGTCGATTTGGCTGCAATACTGCGTCACTGTAGCAATACGTTGTGTGATATGTATATATTTTGGTCAGTCTGACAACATAAATCTTGTCGATTTGGCTGCAAAACTGTGTCACTGTAGCAATACGTTGTGTGATATGTATATATTTTTGTCAGTCTGACAACATAAATCTTGTCGATTTGGCTGCAAAACTGTGTCACTGTAGCAATAAGTTGTGAGACACACATATATTATTGCCACTCTGTAAACATTGTCAATTTTACAGCAGATTTATGAGACTGTAGCAATATATCGTGCTACAGTCACAGATCTGCTGTAAAATTGACAACATGTTTGTTACAGTGGCAACAATATATGTGTGTGTGTGTCTCACAACGTATTGCTACAGTGACACAGTTCCGCTGCCAAATAGGCAACATTTATGTTGTCAGAGTGACAACAATATATACGTGTCACACAACATATTGCTATAGTGACACAGTTCCGCTGCCAAATAGGCAACATTTATGTTGTCAGAGTGACAACAATATATACATGTCACACAACATATTGCTATAGTGACACAGTTCCGTTGCCAAATAGGCAACATTAATGTTGTCAGAGTGACAACAATATATACGTGTCACACAACATATTGCTATAGTGACACAGTTCCGTTGCCAAATAGGCAACATTAATGTTGTCAGAGTGACAACAATATATACGTGTCACACAACATATTGCTATAGTGACACAGTTCCGTTGCCAAATAGGCAACATTTATGTTGTCAGAGTGACAACAGTATATACGTGTCACACAACATATTGCTATAGTGACACAGTTCCGTTGCCAAATAGGCAACATTAATGTTGTCAGAGTGACAACAATATATACGTGTCACACAACATATTGCTATAGTGACACAGTTCCGTTGCCAAATAGGCAACATTTATGTTGTCAGAGTGACAACAATATATACGTGTCACACAACATATTGCTATAGTGACACAGTTCCGTTGCCAAATAGGCAACATTAATGTTGTCAGAGTGACAACAATATATACGTGTCACACAATATATTGCTATAGTGACACAGTTCCGTTGCCAAATAGGCAACATTAATGTTGTCAGAGTGACAACAATATGTACGTGTCACACAACATATTGCTATAGTGACACAGTTCCGCTCCCAAATAGACAACATTTACGTTGTCAGACTGACAAAATAAACATTGAGTGTTGTGGTTACATTGCTACAGTGACAAAGCTCTACTGTCAAATTCACAAAGTTTTTGTTGTCACACTGACAACAATACTTTACAAAACTTGTTTTGACTATATGACAACGTTGTACACATTGCTACAGTGACACAGCTCTGCTATTAAATAGACAATGTTTTATGTTGTCAGAGTGACAACAATATTTTACAAAATTTGATTTGACTTTATGACAACGTTGTATACATTGTTAATAGAAGTTGTGTTTTCAACAATTGTAAAAGTTGTTGCAGAATGTTGTTATATCAACAATAAACTGGTGACAATAATAACGTTTACTCTATAGCAACGTAACTATGTGGGTTGTGTGCCGTTAAAGTTTTATTGTTAGATCGACAGTATTTTTCTCTCAGTGTACATATGCCTTTGTCTGCCATGCGGTCTATACCGCGTTTATCATAACATGACCAATCTCTCGAATATATCCTTTAGTGAATTGACTTAAAGTCCGGCCATATTGTTTTACAGAGTATAGTCTAGACGCGCAACGTATAATTAGAGTCTGCAGTGACAGATGGCAAAAACTAGAATTTAATGTTCTGATCTAATCGCTGGATGTTGTGCACGACTAAATTAGACTGTTTTAGGTTATTCATAAAATGTTACGACACTTACCTTAGTATTATATATGGAACGGAACACTAAACATAGGCATACTAGAAAAAACTTTGAAATTTTAAGAAGAATATCACTAAAACTCCAAACAACATTCCCACGAACAACATATTTGTATTCTTGTCACCCTAGGCCGTAAGTGGGATTTACTGCCCGCTCCACTACGCTGGGAGAAAAACTCACTTCGTGGCCAAGGCAAGACGTACGACTTTAGACAAGTCACGGGCGCGGGCGGTAATTAGTAAAGCTCCAGATCGCATATTTATCCTATCCAAAAACACCTCCGATCTAGGACATTCACTAATTCTCCACCCTAGGTATGCATGTAAGGTGCTTTGGGGTATATTCGACATATTTTTAGGCGAGTGTAGAGTATGTTAGGGTTTGGGCTCATAAGTAAGAACCTAAGAAGTATGCCTTCCAAATAATGAGATCTTTACTAAATTGGATATATTCATCAACGCTTTGTGAAAATAGCGTTGTAATATGTTGCTTGAATTTGGAATTAAATGTAAATAAAAAAATAAAATATTTTGAATACCATTTTTTAAGGAGTGGGTAATTTCGAAAGCAAGTTGGGCAATTTCGAAGGTTTGTAGAAATGGTTTTTTTGCAATATGAGTTTAAGAATCATATTTCTTTTTAGTTCTAATTTACCCCCTCAAAAAATCCCGCTGATTCACAGTAAAGAACTTTTTTTTTGTTTAAATCACAAATTATTTCCTAATTTCTCCCGCGCTGTGATCAGTCATCGTCATCATGGTTTTTTATAAAATAATGTTTCTTTTATATGTTTAATAATCTAGAAATTTGCATTTAGAGAATTCCATAACTCATTTATGAAGCAAATATTAGTCTAACTCTGATAATGGACTGGAAAACCTAGTTTGGGGTTATTTCGAAAGTACATTTTTTCGAATTTCACCCGTGGGATAAATTCGATTACTTTTTTAAACAACAGATAGACCGTTATGCTGTACTCATTATTACGACAAAAATGACAATGTTACGTAAAAACAAAGGAACAATGATTTAACTTAGCAGGTTCCCGAGTTATGTGGTATGGGATAATTTCAAAAGTCCTCATAAGGCACTAAATCGCACTATTTTTATTTAATCGACCGCAACACACGTGCGCTTACTACTAGCGACACGAAGTGAACTGAAGCGGGGGAGCAGATAAACATAGCGTCTTGACAGGCGTTGCAAGCGTAGTAATTGTTCCCAGTTTAGTAGATATGTGTGATTTTCGACTTATCCCCATTTTCGACTTTACCCCAAAGCACTTAATTTATAACAAGTCCCTAGCCCATTTTTGAATTATTCAAAATGAGTCAAATAAAAGAAATTAAATAAATTATGAAATTTTTTTCTAACTTTACAGAACGAAAGAATGCGTGTCTCCCTGTTTTTGCTTTTATTTTCCTGGTAAGTTCAATATGACGAATTGCGCATCGGGAATTCCAGGATGGTAAAGATAAGTTCCAGTTTGCAACAACACGTGTTACAACAACGGCTACGTAGAAAACAGTTTACGCTTGAATGTATTATTTTTGTCCTTTGTTTTGTTATACTTATACAATACAAAGAATATGCCAAAACATATTCTTGTATCAATAGTGAGTGGCATAGGTCAAAAAATCAAAATCCGTAAAAACAAAATACACGTACAGTATTACTCAGCCGTGTGCACAACTTGAGGAAAAGGATTAAAACAATGTCATTATTTAGAGATGTAACGCCCCGCCCCTTTATTAATGTTATGACAATTTATAATTACATATTGGACGTAAAGATTCGCAAGATTCAAAGGAATTTTCTTGAATGGCATGATATTCGTCGCAAATACCTAAGACAAGGTTTAACTGTCTAATTATATTTATTGCCAGAAGTTCTTGTTATTGATCTAAATACATTGTCACTGTATAATTTTTAATACCTGCTTAAATGTATACTAGGTCGATGCAGAGTCAGCCACCGGCTAAGCTTGCACCATAGATTGGAGCGGAGTTGTGCGATCTTCGATTTGTATAACGCAGTAACTACAAAATAAACTACAACAGAAAGTTGAAAGAAATAATAATTTATTTAGAAAAGTTTATGGAAAATATTAACATAGAAATGAATTTTTGATGATGATTTAAATTGACTGGCGTTCAGATAGCTCTACCAAACGATTCAGCTCTGTGCGCTTTTCAGCCAATTTCTTCTTTTCGTTGATTTTTTTGATTCGTGCGAAAGGAAATCCAGGCTCGAAGAATAAACCATTGATGTTTCGGACTCTGGAAAGCGCAACATAAGACATGCCTAATGCAAATTCAGTGTCTCCAATGTTTACAACTGCTTGATCTAGAGTTAAGCCTTGAGAACGATGAATGCTTATTGCATATGCAAGCTGTATGGGAAATTGCTTCCTTGAGAACGTTGTTGAGCCTTTCCTGAATGAAACTGTCACTGGTGGTATTGGCAATATGTTGCAGTTCTGGAGTTGCGGACCTGAATATGATGCAAATTCCACCATAATGCAAATTGGAAAATCGTCACTGAAACGGTTGTCTTCGCGGTGATTGTACACAATGTCTACAACTTTACCAATTGCTTAACTTAATTCTCTTTTCGTCAGTGTGTAGTCTAGTGGTCTAGGTATGTTAATTCATGAGGAAAATAAGAATCAGTCAAATACATACGTAAATATTCGCTTTCGGAATAGTCAAAACTTTCATGTTACACTAATTGTCACCTTTGATATTGAAGCTTGTCTATGAAAAAGTTGCGCGCGCTTTTCACTTTCAAAGTCCATTCGAGTCGATCCATGGGAGCTTTTTGTTTTTTTATCATAACTTTTTAATTAAGAACAATTTCAAAATGTTCTCTTCGTCACGACCTAGCGAAATTTAATTTGTGCATTTTAAAACAAAAAAATCTAAAATCGGTTGAGAACTCGCTGAGATCTGCTCATTGTTACAAAGTCCATTCGAGTCGATCCATGGGAGCTTTTTATTTTTTTATCATAACTTTTTAATTAAGAACAATTTAAAAAAAATCTCTTCGTCATGACCTAGCGAAATTTTATTTGTGCATTTTAAAACAAAAATTTCCAAAATCGGTTGAGAACTCGCTGAGATCTGCGCATTGTTACAAAGTCCATTCGAGTCGATCCATGGGAGCTTTTTGTTTTTTTATCATAACTTTTTAATTAAGAACAATTTCAAAATTTTCTCTTTGTCACGACCAAGCGAAATTTTTTTTGTGCATTTTAAAACAAAAATTTCCAAAATCGGTTGAGAACTCGCTGAGATCTGCGCATTGTTACAAAGTCCATTCGAGTCGATCCATGGGAGCTTCGCTCCAATAAAGATTTAATTCAGTCATCATCTCACCAAATCACAGACTAACCAGCAAACGAAAACACACATGAACAGCGATCCTAAACGTAAATCCTTCAGCAGCGCACGCGCCGTTCATTTGTCCGAACGCGATGACGTCACGCGTAACGTCATCGCCGCCATGTTTATAAACAGCTGAAACAATTGACGGTAGACAAACGGCGGGAGAATGTGGTGACGTACATTTTATTGCTCTATGCCTGGCGGAATTTGTTCCTATTAATTTACGTACTCGGTTCCGCGTTGCATCGGGATAAGTATTGAGCACGGTAACTTTACCAACTACGAGTATGCGCAGAACTAGACATCTTATGACCAGACAAAGTAAATGATCGGTAGCCAAAATGGTGGGTCATACTCGTAAATATATAGGTACACATAAACGTCACCTAAGTTAATCCGAAGTAAAAACCTTTACTCGCTTAAAAGTCTGTTTTTATCTATATAGAAAGATACATATATTAATACATGGGCTTGACATACGGATACTATTAACAGTATTTATACAAAATTTGAGCATCTTATGATGCGATCACAAAGTGATCAGACGTCATTGTTTATACAAAATTTAGGGTTTTATTTTCATATAAGTATATACCGACCGTACGTATATAAATACATATATTATACCTAATGATACCGATGCAGATTCCAATTACAAGTAATAAACCAGTATTGTAAATCAAGCTGCACACATGTTCGAGCAATCTTATCTTTATCAATGTAATATAAACACAAACATCAATACGAGCATCTGCCCGTCAAAACAGCTTTGTTCCCAATAAAGGTGTTTACACACAAAAGTGCGTCCACAATGCTAGACTGACACTATCTAATTGTTCCATCTTTTTATCCGTTTTGTGCGCGAGGTCGATCTGGCGGCGACTGTTGTGCAGAAAAGTGTTTACTAGAATATGAATCTGCCACAATATGAACATTATCTCTACTCATATAATACGAACGCTTCAATCTGAAAAACAAGTGGGAAATGCCAGTTTCTGTTTAGCTCTAGGATTGACTGCTAGAAAATGCTTTATGTCCGGCATATGTATTGTGCAATGAAGTTGAAATAATTAAATAAATGTAAGGCAAAAGCATCCATAGGTCCTGGGACTGAACTCTTGAAGATAAACAGCTCTGAGGCGTTTCAGTCGCCGTTTCCGTTTGTTATGAAATGTTTAGAGACACATGATACTTAGGTACTCTCCGTTTGAAGTCCATTATACGTGAGAGTAACATTAGTGATTAAGGAGTTGAGCTCATATTGGCCATTAAAAAGTTTCTTCCAGACCATGGGTTTATGGTATAGTATAGTATGGTGTCGAAATGTGCGTTGAAAATATAAACTAAACATATCTATCGACTGTTTTCAAAATCGACTTCAATTCAATCAATACACGTTTTATTTGAAAAAAATACTAAAATCAATAATTAACTTCTGCCCTCACCAGTACGTCATGACATTATAATTCGGTTCACACCGGGCGCTGATTTGGACGTCAATGGTTGCCAATCACTCCATCTGTAATCGCTTGCATTCTATAATTACTAGGTTAACCGATGCCTTATTTTATAATGGGCCTGTTCAATTAGCTTTGAGCTCACGATATGCGCACTAGTTGAAATTTGGGCAAAGCATGCTATTATTTCCGCATAGTTACGTGATAGAGTTATCCTTTACTCATATTTAAAAATGTATTACTCGCGGTGTGTAGTGTAACTTAAAATTATCCTACGTAAATTTAATTAATTTGAAATAATAACCTGCCGGATTGGGTTGGCGCAACTTACCATGTCTTCCAATCGTCGCGCAAATCAGCGTGGCCCGTGTTGCGTTGCGGCAACTAGCGCGCATGGTACCGAAAAGAAAGAGGCCGACAATATTTGCCGCGCGAAAAAGACTCGTTCTTAGTTAATCGGACTGTCGGAACAGTCTATAATTTCAACAACATGAGATTCTAATAAAAATTCAAACTGGTCAATTACAAATATTTCCCAGAACAAATGCCAGTATTTCGCAAAGGCAGGAACTCATTTTCAATAACAAAAGCAACGCGACAGTTCTCGTATCCGCTCCTCACTGAACGGAGAGGTATGCGAAATATTTCTACTGATTATCCATTGTTTCTCCGTCATAATGTCTACGAGCCGAATAACGGTGGCCATCATATTCATAGCTTCTGAAGCTAAGTTCGAAGGTTTTGATGACATATGTCTGAGATCTCACCTCTTTATGTCTACTTTAAAGACAGTAAGTAACCTTTCTATCATTTTCTTTGTCCTTGAAATTAATTATCATCATAAATTTAAACGGCAAACTCTTGTCGGTGTACTTGGTGAGCTCTGTAGATCCTATCCATAGTCACTTGCGATATCTCGCTTAAATAGATGTCAGTGTCAATCGTTGAATTTAGACCCATATCATTGAATAAGTAGAGATACTACTAAGTAAATTGATAATATCGCTCTACCTTGTCGAATTAGATCCACATTATGTTTATGAACTTTCAGTGACGTTCCTTTAGATTATGAGCAGGGTAGACTATTTATTTTGACAGCGTGTAAAAATAATTTGCATAAATTAAATACAAAGCGAAAATAAGAAAGAATCGTGTAACAGCAACGTTTCTTTCTTATTTTCACAGTACAGTAGGTATGTCGATGGGAGATCGTTCTTATATAATAAAAAACGCCTTACATAAATGGATAACTATTTAAATAAAACGTCATGCTAATTTTTGTTAAAAATTAAATAAAGAACAGGTTTAGAGTTGCAATGCTTTTGAGCTTTTATTCTGAAGTAAGGTGTTGTCATACTATAAAAATAATGAAAATGCAATTTCTGGGTATTTGTAGTTATTGAATGATTTGCTCATAATATTCGAATAATAGTACAGAATATATTATAGTAAAATGAGCAATTTTACGTTACTCTTTATATTAATTCAATTTTTTTTATTTTAATTATTTCAATTATTAATTATTTTAATTCCAGTTCCGTTCATCGTTTAGTAATTTCACAGAGTTCAGTAACAAAACAAGTTGCACTCATTAATTAACTGTGGAACTATTTCAGTTAATTAACACACCGGCCTCGAGCTGAATGAAACCCTAGTAATGATTGATTGATTAATTATTTATTTGTTTAACGTAAATAGTTAAACTCGGATTTCTAATTCAAGACCAAAAAAACTACGACAGATACGTCACTGTCAAAATTGACAACATTTAAATGACATCTGAGTTTGTTTCTTGGCTTGCACCAAATGCACAATGTTACAAGTACAATACCAGATTTTGTACCATAAATCTCCGATATTTAAGTTTTTATTATCTCCTCTCGTAATTATGTAATAATAAATATTTCTAGTTAGTTTGTTGAAACATAGAGTTAAAATTACCAATAAATATATAACCTTAGCGTGTTTAAAAAAGAAAAAGGAATTTACTATTGTAAAAATATTTTATTGTAGTGGCAACCTTGTGGTAGTTTTTTTGGTCTTGAATTAGAAATCCGAGTATAATTAAATGTGCGCGCTGCTGGCAACATTGTATTATGCAATGAGCAAATGAATTATCGCCGTCAGCTTGCGTCTTTAAGTATAATGTTTAAACAGTTACAGGATACAGCTTCCATAAACACTCCTATGCGACTGTAAGTTTGACACAGTAGCGAATATTCTAGTCGTATAAGTGACACAAAAATTGTATAAGGCAGTGGTCCAGCGAAGGTTAAATGCAACTGACATACAACTGTGATTACGCGACTCTGTCGTGCGACATTTGCTTATCTACTAGTATCTAGTTCGGCTTAAAGATATTTGGGTAGTTCTACAAAGTAAGGAATTTTCGACAGCTCAGCTAAAATATCATGAAAAAATGGTTAAAACCTAGTTTATTTACATAACATACTGTTTACCATACCTATATCTACCTGGTCTCTAAAAATAATTTAGATGACATAATATTTTCTTAAGAAAAAAAATATTCAAAGCGTCAAATTTTCAGGATCCTGGTGTGTCCCACGAGCAAAATCGAATCTAATGTGCAATATAATTTATTTTCTACTACATTGAGACCATAAGTTAAACCAATATAAATGACTTCCTATTATTATTGTTACCTAGGTGACATATTACTACTTTATTGTAGCAAAAACATTATAAAAACTTTGTCCAGAATTTGTCCCAACAGTTTCATATCAGGATCCTGTCCAATGTAAAATAAGCGAATATTCAATATTCCATTAGCCGCGCGACCTTGAGGTTTAGCTAAATTCGTTGCTGCTACGAAAGAGACAAAGAATACCACCTATCGCTTTGCACCCAGTGTGTTGCTTAGTCTGCCCGACACATTTGATGGAGGAAGTTGCGTGGTAATCAGTCGAGTTCACAGGATCCTGGTAAGATATTTAATTACGAAATTTATATGGTAATATGGTAATTGTAGCATTTAGATTTATAAATTGCTTACACGAAGGCTTGATGCTGCTTAATTTTGGTTGAATGTTATAAATAGACGATATTTTTAAATATTATTCTACAATTCTCAGGAACCTGGTCTCAGGATCCTGTCAAATAAATAGGCATGATACTGAGAAAAATGCAGGATCCTGAGTGTTTATATTGAAATATTATTTTTGTGCTAGATAATTTGTTACTTTTTCTGCTATATACTATGAAGTCAAAATAATAAAGCGTTTAACTAGTTCTAATAATCAATTTATCTATAACTTATAAGTATTATCACTGAACTAAGCAGAGCAATTCGTATAATCGTTTCAAAACATCAGAAAAAAAGATAAATACAACGTAAACGCACATTTAAAACCTGTGCCTATGTCTATTTACATTATATAAAAAAAATTCTTAATTAAGTATTTGCCTGACCTCGAATTCTAAACCAAATTATTTAATCGCGTAAGTACTGTTGTAAATATGAGGTTTACAGTAACATGTCGGTTGCAGATTATAATGTGATAAATAAGAATAGACATTTCCATAAATACTTTTATCCTATAGCGTAACTTTTAATACTGAAAACTAAAGTTGGACAAATACTTACGGACGGTAACATAGGCATAAAACTGTAATATTTTAAAGTATGGGTTCATTGATTTTCATTATTTGAAAGATCATTAGATTGTTTGTTTTTTGGAGATAAAATGGCGAAACCAAAGAAAAACAGACTAGAGAAGAAATACTAAAAAATGCTCAAAAATTATTTAACGATTAGTGTTCGAATTAGAAAATAAATGCCTAGGAAAAGCAAATTAATAAGACTGCTAAATGTTTTTGGTTTCCGTCATAATTTTGTTTATGATGTGTCGTTCATAATTAAATTATTAACAATAATTTTGTTACTTTGTTATTATTATTAGATTTTAATTATTTTTTATTAGAGCAGTAACCTCTGCTAACGTAAACCAAATGTTTACAATGAAGCGAAAAATTGAAAAATTTAATGGTTCGGACAGGATTCGAACCTGCGTTTCCAACGGCTTTCCGGGTCAACACGGGCGTCCTACCAACTGGACCACGAACCAGATGTCAGAGATTTTATTACATAATGTTTGTTAAAATTATTACTTAATTAAAGCTCTAATATTGTAGATTTAATGATAAAAGTTCCTGTTCAAGACTGGTTTAGATAGATAATTAGTATACGTCAAGAATAGACCTAATTTTCACGATAGTTCAAGATATTTGTACTATTACAAACTAATGGTTAGAAGCATAATTTTTATTTGTGAATTTATTATTCAATAGACGTTGATTTTTATTGATATTTGCTTAAATCTTCAGTTTCCTGGTTACAATCTCAGTTTCCTGCTGCTTGATTTCTTAAAATTGCCATAAATCTAATATTTTTGAATATTTTGACCGTTCCACCTAATATAGGCTAAAAGACGGTGTAATCTTTATGATAAACTATATTTTGTAACCATAATGAAAAAAAAACGTCGGGCCGGAATCACACTCATTTTCGTCCTTAGTTTGTAGAACAACCCATTTACAACAAAAAAACTAGTTAATTTTAAATACACGCGATCACATATGAGCAAAACACTGTTAGGTTTAGTTTTATTGTATTTTAATCTACCTATGTACCTATACATCTCATTTTGTATGAAATTCCTTTACAGTTCTCTCAAGTTGTTCCGAGCCTGTTATAACGCACGTTATGACGACATGTCATTGCATGTTTGAGAAAATGTATTTTGGCGTAGAATAAAACATTGTAAGTTCATGTATTTAACATAACATTTACAGTATTTTGCTTCTGAGGTACAGGAGGACCTACAGTACCTATTATGCTTCTCAGGTACGGATGTAATATTTGACATAACACGCTTTCTGAAAGTATTGCAGTCTCTATCCTAACCTAACTTATCTGATAATTTACAAGTTGATAGATTTGAAAGAAAATAAATCAAAGGAAAAAAACGTGTTATATACCAAAACATTACATTAGGACAAAAACGTTATATCAAACGTCGAGCACCTTTAAAATACAAATATTCATAAAGGACGGCTGCAGCACGTTTCGAAGTGATGATGGTATCTTCATCGTGGGGATCCAGATCATTCTTCCTATTTCAGTTGGAGACCTTCCCGTTGGTACATTCTTAGTTAAGAGCAACGTCAACACCTACTAGCAGGCTAACTACAACTACAGGTCAACTAAATCAATGATGTAAAGTCCATTTTCAGCAAGCCTATCTCAGTTCATACGAATTAAATAAATATTATATACCTTAAAATACCTGAACCAATCAGAGCTTCACCTACTTACAGAACGCATTTTCATCAGCAAACTTAAAACTTTTTGTATTAAAAAGGCGCCAAGGAGTACTCTGTCAAGGAGTTCCTTGATGAGTGAGTGTGTCGAGATCCCCGTTTTCAGTGTACATATATTATGTGATTGACATGTTAATTTTAATTTGATAACTGCTGCATTGGTCTCATTGTGTACAATTGTTAATCTATTTTATTTTCTTTCGACACTCTAGTATTATTACTGTAAAATAAGTTATTATTCAATAAATATCTTATCTATCTATCTTATCTATCTATCTATCATTATTATTTTTTAAGACTGAAAATTTAATAAATAATTGACTTACAATTGGGGTGTACCGTTTTTTTCAAAACCGTTATTTCGATTATGACTGACGAGCTGGGTTCTTTCTGAACCATTTCTAGTTATTGAAAAAAAATACAAAAATTTCTTAAAAAAGATACTACCCAATTTTTCACTTGACCTTCAGTAACCGGGGTTTTACTACGTCACCGTAGTTTGGAAAGGTACAGGTGGTGTTATCTGTGGCTACCCCAATACTCGGTCCAAATTATACTAACGGTTCATTATAATTATTATCTTACTGCTATTATACTGCCCTTTCCTTCAATAATTATGATAATTCTTTAATATTATAATGTTGAAGTTGTGAATCAAACATTCAAGAATATTTTAAATACTTGATTGCGCTGGCAATTGAAACTAAATTGAACACAAATTTCACAGATTTTATGTTTGGACCGGTAAATATTTCGTCTGACAGTAACAATGACAACTATTTATTTACATTTTCAATATTTACATCGGGATTTTCTAGAAATGGTATTGAACATATACAAGGACTTCCGGTTCGTGTCTTAAGATGGCCGCATGCGTTCAAGTTTTGCTGTTCATTATTTATTCATTTTTGTTGTTCAAAGTGTAGTATTGATAGCGTATTGTGCAGTGAACTAACGTATGAGTGAATGGTTAATGAAGAATTCAACTTGAAGCGTACATAGCCCTTCTTGGGTCAAGGCCCGGTAGACCGCGTGGTTTTTTGTAAATCGCTATCAATTTACAAAAAGCAAAACCTCACCGAACAACGGCATGCTCTACGAGCAAACTTGAAATTGGCGAAATCATCATTAACCTGATGGAAGCCATATTTTAAAATTAGAATTAGAACATATACAAGCACGGTTTATTATTCTTTATAAGTAAAGTGAATCAGATTATTTATTAAAAACTGACATTTGCAAAAACCAGGAGCTGCCATTCCAGGATTAATATATATGTATATATATTTACATCGTCTCTTACGTTCAACAAGAAAAAGAGTTTTATTAAACACTTACGAGACGACGAGTGGAAATAAAAATAATATCGGTTATAAAAAAATAGGATGCAGACTAATATCTCGAGAAATAGTTCAAGCGATTTTACCTATATTTTTTATATTTCTTGTCAATTAACTGCGATTAACAAAGACTGCGTGAATGCACCAAACCGAGCTTTGAAGGAGAAATGCATCGGTGGTTATTAAAAATGCTGATTTAATAAGAAGGTAATCATCTCAAAACATTTGAGGTTTGTTTTATATTTGTATTTAAAAGTTAGGCACTTACGTGTGTTTTACTTTTAGGCGTATGACCAAAACCAAAACTTTGATGGTATGTTGGATCCCAAGAAAATCTTAAACGTGCCCTTCGACACCTTCGATACTTTCAGAGACATGAATCTCGATCAGATCCACTACAAGTACACTACAAGAATATTTTCATTGATTCAACAGTCAACACCCACCCAAAAGGGCAACCGCAACTCTCACCACCTTGCAGACAGTTTAAAGCCAGCATGAACATAAAAGAGGACAGGAATGTTCGATCGAGGATTTTTTTCTTTTAAAATGTCACAAAGATTATTTACTTTCAATAAAAAAACTGTTATAATAACATGAGTTTAATTTTTTCAGCTACATTATACATTCATTAAAGTTACGACACAGCATATACATCATCCAAAAACTTTACTTCATATATAGGAATGAAATAGAACTATGATGTAATTCACACTTAGTAGTTTGTACATTTTTGACAATTTAATCTTCCGGATCCATTTACTAGCAAGTTTTCTATCTTTAATGTTGTTAGACGTGATGAGATTTTCCTAGGAATCTTGACAGAAATATTTTCGTCCTTAAACATAATTCTGCGGTCGGAGTATAGCAAAAGGGGCCCTATTTTAGGACTTAGAAAATTTTTGAATTGTTTTTTTTTTGCTGTTTTTGGGCTTAAATTAGATTGAATCTTGTAGATTACGCTAAAAAAAACATATTTTGTTCTTTAAACTTTTTCACTCAGAGTAATATTTACCGAGATAAAGGGGTTAAAAAAAAAACTTTAAATTTTTCGAATTTTCAGGCTTAAATTAGATTTTAAGGTCGTTCGAATATGTATTTGCAAAACTGTTTTACGGGATATAAAAAAAAAAAACTAACCTAACCTAACCCGGCCGAGTCGGATCTTAGTGTGCAGTGCGAGGATAATTAGTGTGCAAGTCAGTATTTGGCAAGGCCCATTTTCAGCAAGCAGTTTTACCTTAAAACCTCAATATCTCGGTAATTATTAAGTTTAGAGAAAAGTTGCCCATACAAAACATGCTTATTTTAGCGTCATCTATACGATAGCATCATAAAAAATAAGTGTTATAATGACATACCATACCACAATCAAAAATTTTCAGTCCCGCGCCCCTTTGAACCCCAATATTTCGGTAAATATCGATCTGAGAGAAAAAGTTTAAAGAATAAAATATGCTTATTTTAGCGTAATATACAAGATTCAATCTAATTTAAGCCCAAACAAACAAAAAAAAATTTTTGGTCGTAAATTTTCTAAGTCCTAAAAATAGGGCCCCTTTTGCTATACCCCAACCTAATTCTGCATAGTGAATCCTTTGACTGTTTTAAAGTATTAACAATAATCTGCTCCATGAAGCTTGCTGGGATGTTGAATTTTTAGGTTTTAGGACTGTTATTTCCATTTTATCTAGTATCACACAAATACTTTTATCGTATTCCAAGTCAAATATTTGTTAGTACGGTCAAAGCATAGCCATGGAGACTAGCCTGGCGTGAAAAAATAGTCCAAAATTAAGACAGAGCTATCGAAAAGCAGCACATATAACTTGTAGTAAAGTAATGAAAACAAACTGGAAAACAATTACATTTTTTTTGGTTATTTACAAACTGTCACCTGACAGTTCTTTGACAAGATATTGAATATATTTTTTTTGGGAATTTCATGGCCAGTTTCACAACTTCAGAAATGCGTAGGTTTACCAGTGAAATTGTAAAAAATACAAATAAGAGTACGCTGAATAGCGTTTTTAGGGTTCCGTAGCCAAATGGCAAAAAACGGAACCCTTATAGATTCGTCATGTCTGTCTGTCTGTCTGTCCGTCCGTATGTCACAGCCATTTTTTTCCGAAACTATGAGAGCTATACTGTTGAAACTTGGTAGGTAGATGTATTCTGTGAACCGC
Organism: Apotomis capreana; assembly: GCA_947623375.1. Taxonomy (NCBI): domain Eukaryota; kingdom Metazoa; phylum Arthropoda; class Insecta; order Lepidoptera; family Tortricidae; genus Apotomis; species Apotomis capreana. Next base: position 31,470,010 of record OX392499.1, on the reverse strand, counting down.
ATTAAGATTTTGATGCAAAAATAAAATAATAATAATAAATATTGGGGGCTCCCCATACTTAGAACTGAAACACAAATTTTTTTTTTTCATCAAACACATACGTGTGGGGTGTCTATGGATAGGTCTTCAAAAATGATATCGAGGTTTCTAAAATATATTTTTTCTAAACCGAATAGTTTGCGTGACAGACGCTTCCAAAGTGGAAAAAAGTTGGTCCCCCCCCTCTAACTTCTAAAATAAGAAAATTAAAAATCTAAAAAAAACATATGATGTACATTACTATAAAAACTACCAACGAAAATTGTTTTGAATGAGATCTAGTAAGTAGTTTTTTTTTAATACCTATTAATACCTAACTTTGCACCTAATTTATATGGGGCGCTATACATACCAGGTTCAAACTTAACTTAACCACTTAGGGATGGAAAGTGTTTGTACGGAACCCTCGGTGCGCGAGTCCGACTCGCACTTGGCCGGTTTTTTTACTATCCTCAAACACAGGGGGGAATCATGACGTCATCTTGTGAGCTTCTTAAAATAATTAATAAAAAAATAACTACTTATTCTAATGAAGAGTTAATGAAATTGGTATTGTAAAATGGCCTATTTCATCGAATAAAAATATAAAAAGGGGGGTAATTTTTTTTGGGATACCCCAATTGTCAATACAATGTAAGTTTATTACTAATAAATTATTCTATTTTATTCTTCAAAGGACTCCCAGGCGTTACCTACGAAAACGCAATATGTGATGCAAGGAGGGCAGTAGTAATGTCTGCTTCCTTGTGTTCTGGTGGGGGGTGGGGACGTTCCCATAAGGCACGTCGTTAACGGGGGCATCCGCCAGAACGACTAGTAGGAAGTCGGCGCTTAGCCGTGGCCGCTGACAAACGAGTAGGGTGGACATTACAGCTTAATATGTATATCCATTGACAATGGTAATCGGTTACTACTTATTAGGCGACCGGTTACGGGTGAATTTCAGGGCGTTTTAACCGCGCGGTTCTAGTTTTATTAGTGTCACATGCTTTTTACCAAAACGAAAGAGCAAGTCGCAATAACTGTGGTGAAACTGGGATCTGACTCGGGAGTCCTTTTCAGATTCATACAAATTCAACTTTAACAGTCATCTATTTTGTCAATATTTGCCGTGACACTAATGAAAAAAAAACCGCCGTAGAAACGCTTGAAATTCACCCACTAGAGTTTACTGTGGAACTAGCTCGATATTTGTTTATTTATTCATTGCATATCTCTAAAGTACAGGAGCAATATTTCTAAATTAGACAATATCTCTTTTAAACAATTAAAATATCAACTAAAAAACAAAAAACAACTTGCCCATGTAACTAGAATATTTTGTGATTACAGTCCTAAGCATCTACGTGTCGTAATCGAGTTGTTAACAGATTGATCTAAATCATGGGTGTTAATTGGCTACGATTTATAACTGACTTCAAAAAAAGGAATATGTGCTGCTAGTGGTGCAGTTCCACTGTATGTTTTTACAACTAAATTGGAGGCAATAAATGAAACATTTACTTTCAATATAAATATAACAGTGCTCGGGGTTAACAATAAAAGATATTGTAAAATCATAGCAACCTGACCCTATATCTATATATATAAAAGAAGAAGTCCTTAATGACTCATCAACGCACAGCCAAAACTACTAATGTAAGAGAGTTTATTTTTGTACAGTAGGTTACTTTTATAACGTGGGCTAGAGATAAGAAGCGATTTTGAAAAATTCAATCCCTAAGGGTGTTAAAAAGGGGTGCAAAGTTTGTATGGGATACAAGTTTTTTTTTAAGCTAGGAACTTGAAACTTTGTTAGAAGATATTAAAATAAAATAAAATAAAACTAATTTCAGCGGTTTTGAAAATTCATCCCCTAAGGTGGTAAAAAAGGGGTTGAAAGTTTGTATGGAGATCAAGTATTTTTTTGAGCGCGGGACTTGAATCTTTGTATAAAAGCATACTATTAGAATACAAGAAAAGTTATTTCAGCGTTTTCAAAAATTCGACCCCTAAAAGGGTAAAAAAGGGGTTTAAAGTTTGTATGGAGATCAAGTATTTTTTTTGAGCGCGGAACTTGAATCTTTGTGTAAAGGCATACTTTTAGAATACAAGAAAAGTTATTTTAGCGTTTTCAAAAATTCGTCCGCTAAAAGGGTTAAAAAGGGGTTGAAAGTGTGAATCCATTACAAATTCCTTGAAACTTCTTATTAAGGAATATACAATAATAACAAAATAACATTAATTTAACGTCATCAAAGATTCAACCTTTAAGGGGGTTAAAAGGGGGATGAAAGTTCGTCTTGGGGTTCAAATTTAATTTTAAGCTAGGAACTTTAAACTTCGTAAAAAGTTATGCAAATAAAATGGAAAAAAGTGATTTCAGCTTTTTTGAAAATTCATCCTCTCAGGTGGTAAAAAGGGGGTTGAAAGTTTGTATGGAGATCAAACCTTTTCTTGAGCGTGGGTTGAAAGTTTGATTCCATTACAAATTCTTTGACTAAGGCATATATAATAATAACAAAATAACATTAATTTAACGTCATTATAAATTCAACCTCTTAGAGGGTTAAAGGGGGGATGAAAGTTTGTCTCGGGGTTCAATTTCAATTTTAAGCTAGGAACTTGAAACTTTGTAAATAGGTATTAAAATAATAAAAGAAAACTGATTAAAGTGTTTTTGAAAATTCATCCCCGAAACTGGTAAATAAGGGTTTGAAACTTTGAATGGAGATCAAACCTTTTTCTGAGCGCGGGACTTTAAACTTTGTATTAGTGCATATAATTAGAATGCAAGAAAAGAAATTTCAGCGTTTTTGAAAATTCAGCCCTGAAGGTGGTGAAAAGGGGTTGAAAGTTTGTATGAAGATTAAAAAATTTTTTGAGTGTGGGACTTGAAACTTTAAATAGAGGCGTATTATTAGAATACAAAAAAAAGTGATTCAGCGTTTTTGAAAATATATGTAGCCCTGAAGATGGTGAAAAATTGGGCAAATGCGAGTCCGACTCGCGCATGAAGGGTTCCGTACCTATATAAATATCTATAACAAGTTTGTTGTATGGGAGCCCCCCTTAAATATTTATTTTATTTTATTTTTAGTATTTTTTGTTATAGCGGCAATAGAAATACATCATCTGTGAAAATTTCAACTGTCTAGCTATCACCGTTCTTGAAATACAGCCTGGTGACAGACGGACGGACGGACACCGAAGTCTCAGTAATAGGGTCCCGTTTTTACCCTTTTGGTACGGAACCCTAAAAAGGGGTTGCATGTTTGGAATGGAATGGAGATCAAACCTTTTTTTGAGCGCCGGACTTGAAACTTTGTATAAAGGGCATATAATTAGAAATCAAAAAAAATAATTTCAGCGTTTTTGAAAATTCAACCCCTGAGGCGGTAAAAAGAAGGTTTTTTTTTTTTATTTTTTTTTTTTTATTTAAACAACATACAGCTATCTTTACAGGTCTTAACCTAATACGATAGTGTGGAAATTTAAAACTAGATGATATATTTAGGCACTTACGATTACACATATATACATATACATTTTTATTACAATTCCCATTATATTAAAAACACGACTAAAATAACATTAAAATTATCCTACTAAGTATAGCATAAAACATAAAGGGTTGCTTTTGTGAATTCGCTCAGAGCACAGTGAAATAAATCGATTACCATTGCTACCCGGTTAAGCGTACGAAGTGCCCTGACAAAGGGTGCTCGGCTCAACAACTGTGTCCTGGCGCGGGGCTCCGCGAACAGGCTTGGCCGCAGCCGGCGCCACACGTACCGATTTGGGACTCTGAAGCCCACCTGCGCCAGAACTTCAGAATTGAATAGTTTACCTCGCAACAATTTAAAAATGTACAAGGCTAATCCCAATTCCCTTCTGACTTCTAGTTCATTGTATCCTACCATCCCCAACACAAACAATGTAGGATACATTAAAGGGTAAAAAGGGTATACACCATATAGTTTAAGGTATAAGAATCTTACAAATTTATTTTGTATTCGCTCCAGCATAAGCCTATATTTAGCCTCATGTGGGGTCCAGATGGCTGCATTACTCTCCAGGTGACTTCGGACTATCGCCTCGTACAAAACGCGTATTGCATGACTGTTCCTGAATGTTCGCGACTGCCTCATTATAAATCCTAAATTCCGGAAGGCTTTTTTACAGACTTGGATAACATGGTCGCGAAACGTCAAGTCAGCCTTCAAAAGCATTCCCAAGTCTTTCACTTTGTCGACACGCTGCATCGGAGTTCCTTCTAGCGTGTATACATAGTGCTGTGGATTTCGAGCTCTACTAAAAGTGATAACGGAACATTTTGATGCATTAAACGCTAGTTTGTTCGTTTGACTCCAGGACACTACTCTGTTGATATCCTCCTGCAACTTTAAACAATCTGAACCGTCGTTAATTCTCCGGACGAGTTTCACATCATCAGCAAAGAGTAGGCAGATAGAGTCCGTAATGACCAGGGGAAGGTCATTTATCATCAAAATAAACTCCAAAGGTCCCAAATTGCTGCCTTGACTGACCCCAGATCTCGTGAAATATTGCTCCGATAGGTGACCGGCGCAATTCACATACTGGCACCTGTCTCGCATATGGCTCGCAAAGAAAGCTAAAGTATGTGGACTGAATCCCGCGTCCGCCAATTTGACCAATAGGACGTCATTATCGACAGTATCAAACGCCTTACGAAAGTCGAAATACGCGACGTCAACTTGGTCTCCAGCATCTACTGCAGGAATAACATTCATCATTAGATGTAGTAAGTTACCAGTGGTACTGCGTGCGCTTCGGAACCCGTGTTGTGCATCAGACAGGCAGCTACTCACCAGTGGCTCTACCGATTTGTATATTGCGGACTCGAAAACCTTCGCAGGAGTACACAATACTGCCACCGGCCGGTAGTCGCTGACTTGTGGTCCCCCCTTTCCTTTTGGCACTGGAACCACTCGTGTTAATTTCCAAATTTCAGGAAAGACTGCTGACTTTAGACACACATTGAATACGTGACGCAATGGCTCTGCTAAAACATTGTGACAGTCTTTAAATATATAAGGTGGTATCCCGTCCGGGCCGGAAGACCCGCTAGTGTCTCGCTCGTGCATTCTGTACCTCCGCTAGTTCCAGGCTTGCAACGTGTACCCTGGGGCTACCTGTCCTCGAAGAAGCGTCTGCCACTTTTACGTCTAATCGAGCTGGTACTGGATTATAAACCGAATGAAAGAATGTAGCAAACTCTTTCGCACATTCCGAATCTGAAAGGACCCGACCCTCACTTACCAATTTTCGTTTATCTCCGTTAGCTCTCTTACTTCTAATAAAGTTCCAGAAAGCTTTAGGCTCCCTTGATAGATGTGCTTGAACGCGATCCATGTAAGTATCGTGTGCTTTCGCTATTGATTTCTTTACCGCCGCTCTACACTCCGAAAACATCGCGTAGTCGCTGTCAGTTTTACTTAACTTATATTGTTTATGTAACTTATGTTTGATAGTTTGTATTGAGATCAAACATTTTTTTGAGCGCAGGACTTGAAACTTTGTATAAGGGCATATTATCAGAATACAAGAAAAGAAAATTCAGCCCAGAAGGTGTTGAAAAAGGGGTTGAAAATTTGTTTGAAGATCAAATATTTATTTTGAGTGCGGGACTTGAAACCTGAGTTCATAATGATTCCGCGTAATTAGAGCAATTTAGCCGAAAAAAAAACTAAAAAGAGGCCAAGAGCGAGTCGAACTCGCGTACGAAGTTCGGTACCATTACGTATAAAATGGCAAAAAAAAAACACGTTTATTGTATGGGAGCAGCACTTCAATATTTATTATTATTTATTTTTTGTTGAATTACAGTAACCAACATCAAAATCATCAACTTGCAAAAAAAGAAAAATAATTTCAACATTGTTTAGATCTGAAAATAATATAATAAAGATGTAAACTGTTCAAGATAAGATTCCACGCGGACGAAGTCGCGGGCAACAGCTAGTATAACATAAAATGTCTACAGATGCCAATTGTAAGATAGAAAACGTAACATTAACATTAGAACGATAAAATCGAACTCTAGTGATTAAACTCTGGTTTCTAAGTACATCTCATGCTGTAGGCTCTCATCGACCAACCCCAGCCGATATGTCCGTTCAGCTCCTAAGTCGACACGGTCACGCGACGCGCGCTTCATGCCGCTCGGAAACCCCAAGACACCATGCCTCGAGTAGCACCATGACTCGAATCTCACCTCTACTCTTTAGCGTCTACGTCCACTTTGTGAATGAATACTACCTATATAGGTATAATTATTTAACTAGTAATATTCTTCATTTTTGGTACCTACAGACCTACGTTTTTTATCGAATGTAGGTAGTGCGTTTACATATCCTCAGAATTCTTTTCCCATTTATGTATATTATTTAGTAGGTGTCAGTGGCGAGGTGTCTATTATCCCGGGAATCGAGCTATTCCCGCCGATTCGCCTTGTTTTAAAGAATGTGTACCTACATCCTATCGTATTCTACTAAAGAAAAAATAAGCAGATTCCACTCCGGCTTCACATCTGCAGCTATGCCACTGGTAGTTATGAAATACTGCGACCATTGTGAATTGAAGTCTGTCATGGCTTCGAGATGCTGCGATCTTCTTAGACATTTACCCACAAGGCGTTTCTGAAGATATACTCTAATATAAGTAATAGGTAAGTAAAGATATTAACATGGATCTTAATGTGTAGTGTAACGACGCAGTCGCAGTTCTAGATGGTTCATATCGCGGCCACCTTTACCTTGCCTCGTGATCGTGACCTCGGGAGGGTGCTGGGTTATCAGCGTGCGCGCGCGCCGACCACGTGGCGCGTAGGCAAGGGAGATGATGGAAACGGACTGGGACATTGTAATTACTGTTATAGCTGGTCAGTATATTTAAAATATTTCACCATTAGAATACAGCCTAATTCGGTTGACATCGACAATACATTTCATATCGCCGTGAGGTATCTTTTTGCTATAGAGTATATTAGGAAAGAAAATACAGCACGGAAGAAAATAATAATTACAAGTAGGCAGCATCTGAAAATTTGGAACTCATGTTCCTTAGGGTGCAAAAGCGCAATAAATGATTTTCTAAAAATCAACCTCAAAAATTCAAGGAGGATGAAAGCTTGTATGAAAAACTAAAGAATCCAGGCTAGGCGGACGTAACGTGGTCTACGAGTACGAGTAGTACCTTTGAAATAATGAAATTTAACATTATTTTCATTTAAATATTATTGTTTCATTAATCATAATGAAAGCAAATTGTCTTATTTAAAAAATATTTATATTAAGTATATCTGCAAATTGATAGTTTTCAGTCGCTTGTTTTGAAACTATTGTAGGTACCTATATATAAACAATCAACTGTCCGAAATGTCATTATAAAATCATTGGGTCGTTGTTGTTTATTTGAAATTAAAATAGCCATATTTTTTGTGTAAAACATTGTTTAAAAAAAACTTATATAAAAATACCAATAGGTACTGCCAACAAAAAAAGAAAATTTATTGCTGGGATTGAATTGTTAAATAAACAGTTATAGATAAATAAAACCATCTTATTACACGCTAGCTTGTCCTTATAAAAAGTACCCCCATACTAACATCACTAACACTTATCAAGGGGGTAAGTAAACAGGCGGGGGAGGGGGAGAGGGGCAACCTTGATGCGCGCACGCAGCTGCCCGCTGGTCACCTGCTCGCGGCCATATTGCAACGCGAACTATTTTTATTAACGATTTCGGCGTCAAAAATGTTGTTGGCATTTCTGTGGGATGTAAATTTCGTCCTCTACTTTCATCTACACTGTATATGTTTCAAGGTCGCATAGTAAAGGGACTGCGTAACCATACGAATCACCTGAACGCCGTTGTACATATGTATTGACACAATTAAATTCGTCTATTTTGCACTTACAAGAATGTTTACCGATTTCGTGTGTAATTACGGTGTTCCGAGAGTATAAAATTTATAGAAATATTACAACAGAATGACACTAATATACGCGTTCGCAGCAATAATAACTAATCCTTTCATTGATTTAATAAATACCACTAAATAAAGGATACAAGCCGTCCACCTGCCAACATGGATTCTACTAGCACGACAAAACGATGGAATGTTCATTGGATTAAAAGTTGCTGTTTTGTTGTCATGCTATCGCTATTACAGGTTGAATTCAACGTGGTATTTGTATTTTTATACAGATATCTAAAGTAGGCCCGAAAATGTAGTAGGTATGTCAGACTGGCACAAGTGGAAACCAATTTGACTTTATAAACATTTTTTTGTCACTTGTCCTCGTTTTAAATATATTGGTCTTCAGAAACTATGTAATTATTAAAGTAACATAACATTTAATACTAACATAGTGACATAAAGACTTAGATGCATTCCTAAGCAACTGGTCGGGTCACTCCTAGTATTAGGCTCCTATTCAAGTGATTACATTCAAACATGATCATATCATAAGTCGGTGTTTAAATTCGCAAGTCAATTTCTTTGACGCAAAGCACTTTAGATTTAGCACTTGCTAAAGCCTTGCTTAGTTAAAATTAAATTTAAAAATATGTTCCTAAAGTTCAGTTTGTTCAGTTAAGAACCAAGCATTAAAGATAGGTAGTAGAGGAAGAAACCACGTGGTGATGGCGTGGTGCGAAAATGATCTCAATCAATAACCAACTATAGACAAAACATCTTCTCGGATGCATTAATAAACTTATTACTGGCCATTAACAAATCAATGGAAGTTCACTGCACTCACAAAAGGCGGGAAAGTTTTTAAATTGATCGTTCCATTTAAATCTTGACAGCGTTCGTATTTTGAAATTCAATCGGGCAATTACACTTTCGATTTTGGCGGGGAATAAAGCGGATGTTTATTTTCTTTTTAAATTTTAACTTAAAGGTCAGATCGGATATACTTTAGGAGCTCGTGTGACACTTTCACGCGTGTTGGATTTTAAACTCTAACTTATCAAAAGTATAAAGTTGAATCAATTAGATTATTATTATTGAATGATACTTATTATTATTGCAGCTAACTTTCCTAAGTGATCCATTGGAGTGTTTTTAAAGTACCTATGTAGGCGTGTTTAGCAGTCAGTAAGCATTTGCGCCGCATTAATATGGATGCATACATACCGTAAATTTCTGTGCAGTTGCAACTATGTATTTACTATCTATTACTAATAAACTATTGCAAAAGGTATCGGCGGTAGTAAAAAGTGCGCTAACTGCTTATTATGTTCTATTATTAGAATATGGATAAGAGGCCTGTTGAGGGGCTAAGAAGAATTTAATTATTTTAACTTAAGGTCGTTCATGGCCACCGTCTTATTTTTAGGGATATTTCAGGACCTTTTATTTCTACAAAGATATGCACAATAAAGTACCTACGTATGATGATTAAAAAAATCGTTTTCATTGGTACCGATTGCAGTAAATTTTTTTCGTGGTGAGCATTTTTTACGCCTGTCATAAACAAAATATTTAAGGTGTTTCAATTTAAAACCGGGAGCAAGTCAAAATCCAAACGTAAAGAAACACCTTGCCGGCAAAAAAGAGGCTAACGCAGAAGGCAGGTGGAGCGCCACATTAAGGGATCTTTGGACTTCCTTATCTTAAAGTGGAGGAAATTAGTTTGTACCTACAGAAATAGTTTGGAGTTGCGGTTTTTGAATTACCTTAAATACGTAAGATTTTTTGCTGAAGTGCTTCTCGTACCTAATCGATGAAAACTAAAATTAGTAGGTACTTAAATATAAACGTTAAAAAATACTTCAGTTAAAATTCTGGCTAAAACTGGTAAATATTCCACGTAATTAGGTACACCTACGTATACATAATTATGACACCGACTTTCTCCTGATATAGGAAATCACAATTTATAATCACGACATACTTGATCCGTTTCTTGACAATGTGCCAAAACATTCAGTTTTTTCGGAAATTCGGAAATAACCGCCGACTAGTTTGTATTAGATAGAAACGTCTATTTCAGGTCGGCATTTCCGTTATATCCGGCCAATTCTAAAATTACAAACAGGAAAATGTATTAATACCTGACTCATGGTGGAATTAGACCACAACACGCACTCTTAATTCGGCCCGGTAACCTTGCCCAAATATGTGACGCAATCGACACTGAAATTGTCGTGGAATTTAGTACAACTTACACTGACAGAGCAGACACAAATTAGGTATTCACCTTATACAACCTTATATAACTTTAGGAATACGCTCAATTTTTTTTAAATTATAACTTCTTCCATTAATATTTAATGCCACTCAAATTACAACAATCGATATTCACCTACATTGATCATATCACGGCGACATGTCCGGATTATCGCGGGAATACTCTCAAACGGTTATACGGCAATATTAATGGAAAATTAGCTTGTAATTTTATCGTAACTAGGTCGATGCAGAGTCAGCCACCGGCTAAGCTTGCACCATAGATTGGAGCGGAGTTGTGCGATCTTCGATTTGTATAACGCAGTAACTACAAAATAAACTACAACAGAAAGTTGAAAGAAATAATAATTTATTTAGAAAAGTTTATGGAAAATATTAATATAGAAATGAATTTTTGATGATGATTTAAATTGACTGGCGTTCAGATAGCTCTACCAAACGATTCAGCTCTGTGCGCTTTTCAGCCAATTTTCTCTCTTCATCTTTTCGTTGATTTTTTTGATTCGTGCGAAAGGAAATCCAGGCTCGAAGAATAAACCATTGATGTTTCGGACTCTGGAAAGCGCAACATAAGACATGCCTAATGCAAATTCAGTGTCTCCAATGTTTACAACTGCTTGATCTAGAGTTAAGCCTTGAGAACGATGAATGCTTATTGCATATGCAAGCTGTATGGGAAATTGCTTCCTTGAGAACGTTGTTGAGCCTTTCCTGAATGAAACTGTCACTGGTGGTATTGGCAATATGTTGCAGTTCTGGAGTTGCGGACCTGAATATGATGCAAATTCCACCATAATGCAAATTGGAAAATCGTCACTGAAACGGTTGTCTTCGCGGTGATTGTACACAATGTCTACAACTTTACCAATTGCTTAACTTAATTCTCTTTTCGTCAGTGTGTAGTCTAGTGGTCTAGGTATGTTAATTCATGAGGAAAATAAGAATCAGTCAAATACATACGTAAATATTCGCTTTCGGAATAGTCAAAACTTTCATGTTACACTAATTGTCACCTTTGATATTGAAGCTTGTCTATGAAAAAGTTGCGCGCGCTTTTCACTTTCAAAGTCCATTCGAGTCGATCCATGGGAGCTTTTTGTTTTTTTATCATAACTTTTTAATTAAGAACAATTTCAAAATGTTCTCTTCGTCACGACCTAGCGAAATTTAATTTGTGCATTTTAAAACAAAAAAATCTAAAATCGGTTGAGAACTCGCTGAGATCTGCTCATTGTTACAAAGTCCATTCGAGTCGATCCATGGGAGCTTTTTATTTTTTTATCATAACTTTTTAATTAAGAACAATTTAAAAAAATTCTCTTCGTCACGACCTAGCGAAATTTTATTTGTGCATTTTAAAACAAAAATTTCCAAAATCGGTTGAGAACTCGCTGAGATCTGCGCATTGTTACAAAGTCCATTCGAGTCGATCCATGGGAGCTTTTTGTTTTTTTATCATAACTTTTTAATTAAGAACAATTTCAAAATTTTCTCTTCGTCACGACCAAGCGAAATTTTTTTTGTGCATTTTAAAACTAAAATTTCCAAAATCGGTTGAGAACTCGCTGAGATCTGCGCATTGTTACAAAGTCCATTCGAGTCGATCCATGGGAGCTTCGCTCGCTTCGCTCGCTCCGCTCCAACTAGGTCGATGCAGAGTCAGCCACCGGCTAAACTTGCACCATAGAGTGGAGCGGAGTTTTTTTTTTATTTTTCGAAATTTTCTCTTCGTCACGACCTAGCGAAATTTAATTTGTGCATTTTAAAACAAAAATTTCTAAAATCGGTTGAGAACTCGCTGAGATCTGCGCATTGTTACAAAGTCCATTCGAGTCGATCCATGGGAGCTTCGCTCGCTTCGCTCGCTCCGCTCCAATAATATATCCTTATGTATGTCATAATTATTAACTCAATCGAAGCGACTAAATATGTCATTTACTTACTCAAAAAATTCTACTAGATATAACAGTTTTATGGCCACGTGAAATTTTTACTCCTCCGGTGATTTGAAATACTTAGATTTTTTCCTTATACCATTTATATTAAGGTACCATGTATATATTCATATTAAGGTAGGTACCTTTCGGATAATTTTAAACGTAGACGATGATGCACCTGTCCATGTCAACAAAACTGGAAACGTGACAAAAACGAATATTTAGTAGTTCACGGCAATGATAGTCGATAAAATATTATATTTTATTAGCTTGTAGCCATCAAAAGGAACAATTTTTCAACCGTCTTACCTGATGAGAAAACTACCCTCACCGTTTTTTGCCCTTAAAGGGTTGGTTAAAAAGGCAGATGTCAAGACGTTGCAGATGGCTGGATTAATGATCTGATTTACCCTTCTTGTTCTGCTAGGTATATCTTTGTAGTTTTTAATACAGTAGTCCAATGTGCAAAGCACGTTCAGTCGTAAGTTTATTATTACAATTACTTACCAGCGGTTACATTTTGTAACAAAAATAAAGACGCTGTTTGTTGTATTGACAATAGAAGAGCAGATAAAAATAAATACTTGTACTATTTTGAAAACAAGTTGCGTTCTCTAAAAATAACATTGCGGCACTCTTATTTGGTTATATAGCATTACAACTACAAACTAAATAAAGTACGAATAGCTACCGCTTTACATCAACATATTTACAAATACCCGTTTTGTAAATAGGTAAAGAGCGCGCGATTTCAGGATAGAGGCTTAATTCGATGTGCGCGATATACAGCAGTGATAACGATGATATACATATGTATATCGATTGTCGTACGAGCTGTATTTAGCGACACTTACAAGTTGCATCACTTACGTAGACATATTTCGAATATAAGTCAATTGAAACTTAGAATTATCCCAGGATTTAGTCTATAACTTGTACATTAAAATATAATACCACAAAAAAATATAACTCGAGCTTATTCATTCAACATTACAATTTGTGGTCACAGAAGCTTATTCAACAAGCCTATAAATAAGTGCAATACGCGTTGCCGAATATCAATTAATGGTGGTAAAGTCGTAGCGTGGTGTTGGTGGTATCGCGCGTGCGCATGCGCGAGCGCGCTGGAGGGCGTGCGCTGCACCTGTCCGTAACGGGACCCACTCGTAATTAACCGACTTGATATGAGGACGGAATTGTTGGCTTTTGGCGTGAATAATTTGAGCTTGGAGCGAGTCCCTTTAATGGTTTTTAGAACGATTAGTAAAGTGATCAATTAATTTGAGGCATATGAATTTAATCTAATGGCTATAATGGCATCGTACTATAATGGGTCCGCACTATATAAGCATGCTAAAATAACATAGCTAAAACATCATACTATGTTGTGAAAAAACATTTCTAGCAAAATAATATGTAGACAAATCATTACGGGCAATTCTTGTAAGATTAATCTACATAAAAATATGCGCAAAATATTTGTAAAGTTGCATATATATTACTCGAAACAGTTTCTCAATTTAATAAGTGTAATAAAGCGGCACAGCAGTACTAAAACACTTTAAACACACGTTCATTCGTGTGCATTTACAGTTTCTGAAAACTAAAAATATTCACCGCAAGCGTAGACACGAGCCAATGTCGTTTACTTATCAATAAATTGGCTGTATACTTACGGACAGCCTCTCGCGCACCTTGTCACCGCGGGACTTTCAGATGCAGCCAAATTACTGCTCAGCTGGCTGGTAAATTACGTGCACTTGCACTAAAATATATACCGCAACTTGCACTTAAGGAGATCCACTGCCTGACTATTACCAGAATAATATATTTTTATTTTTATGTTATAGCTTATGATAAAAGTTTACTTATGTCCTGCTTTAGTCCAATACCAGTATCCGATATTATCTCTTCTGGCAGAGGCAATACTACTGCTTATTTGTTCATACAAATCGAGGTTTCGTTCTCGTCTCTTTCCTCTTCCAAAATGTTACCAATCTTTACGATTTTTTAGGAAGTGAATGGGAAGGAAAAGTTCTGTGTCGAACCGTTTAGATTTTCGCGCAAACTATTATTTCATTTGTGTACTAGCCGTCCCTGGGAGGGGCCAGGAAAAGTGCATAGATCATTCGGAAAAGTAACTGGACCGTAGTCATGACAATGTTAGGCCAAAAGTTTTTTTATACCACTGTGGTGGCAAACAAGCGTCCGGCCCGCCTGATGGTAAGCGGTTACCACATCCTATGGACGTTTGCAACTCTACAGGATTTGAAATTTCGTATGCGTGTTGCCGACCCTTTTTTTAAATGGCCACAGAAGGGTTACAGATCTTTATCTGTTAGTGTTCCCGTTTTTGAAGAACTCCACTGATTGTAGTCTCCCGAGAAAACTCCGGCAGCAATAGTATCAAGCAAGGACTAAGCGCCATACGAATTGTATGGGAGGGAGACCTTTGTATGATTGTGCTAACAGGTTGCTGGAACACGACTTAACTATGTTTTGTACTATGTACTATTTTTACGTAATATTCGTATAGCTACGTGTCTGTTATTCAAATCAAAGATTGCGTCCGAAAAACGTCTATAAACCCCTATGAATCAAAATGACCGGGATGAATAAAAAAGATTGAAAAATTATATAATTCAACTAATGACAAAATATAATATCTGTACCTATTTAAAACATATTATTCTTATTTTTATTTCAGAGCCTAGAATCGCCGAAGCTCTAGGCTGATTCTGTATTTTTAGTCTTTCTTTGTTTCTGAAAAAGGTTCAAATTGATGACTACTTATAATATGTAGGTTAACATACACTTTTGAATGCATGCATGTACGTATACTATACCTACATAATTTGGCATTAAAACACTAATATGATCGTATTATGAAATTCGCCTGCAGCTTGTTTCGTAAACCGATCATTATGTAGCAGTTGCAAAAAATACCTATATGAATACTGTTTCGCTATGCTTGAGTAGGTATAGAAAGTATTATATCTCCTTAAAAAAAAAAAATAAGTAGTTTCACCATTATCAAGCAAGCTCCAAGTCAACTCCTTTTATAGTGCTGTTCTTCCAACTGGTATATTCAATTATGTTATAAAGTCGCTACATAGGGCCTTAAATAAACCGCTTCATTTTATTCGTTAGTATTGTCACTTGCTTTTATAGACTATAAATACAACGAGATAAAAAAGATGTCGTACTTCGAAAAAATACTGCACTTAATGTGAATTAATAATGAGAAATATGAAAATATTTTTTATAGTTACCTACTAAGCCCGTCTTTATATTGTTAGTAGGCAATAGTCAAGGCTATATCATAGAAAGCTTACATCTAAATAAAAAAGTACACTGTAGTTCGCTCGTTCTTGTGTATTTTTAAAATATATGCCCGATTTATAGTAAATGTCGTACGTATAGCATGTGTCGGTCCGGCCCAGGGATAGAGGCGCTATAAACATCTTTCATATGGCAATAATGTGCATACGTCATACTTACATTTGCATTATTGAACGTCAATAACGATTTTTGGCATTAACCAAATTCAAAACATTGGTTACGAGAATGCTGCTCAATTCTTCGTTCTTCTTGCAAAATAAATACTGAATCCTATTGAAAAAAAAACTGGATAGTTTTGGCTTTATTATGCAAAAATCACCTGAAATATCACTTTCGACGTCAGTTACCAAAAATCTGTTGATGCCAGTTATATAAATTAGTACTTACCACTTAAAATCCGCAATAGGGCTTGGGTTGTAAAACCCCCTACTATATGATTACACCAATTTATTTTTTACATTATATTAATCCAAGTCGTTTCGCCCCTCTTATAGACTTTATTTATTTATTTTTATTATAATGACTTATTTCATGTCATTCGTACTTCAGACTTATTAGCAGTGTCTCGAAAGAAGTGTGCAATAAATATAGGCGTAGCGCAGCTTTTAATTTAATTTTTATTGTGCTTATTTATTTTTCTCTAGCCCTTTTTTACGATGCTATAAATTTATAGATACTACGGCAAAATTGTACTTAGTTTATGATTATGATGATTGACACTTGTTTTATTAATTCACTAGCTTTTTTCAGCGGCTTCGCTTGTGCAGAAGCATGAAGAATGTAAATGTCGTTTTTCGCCCCGCTAATTGAAAATTGCATTGCGAGTATCGATTTTCGCTCTTCGTCGAAACTAATATTGTTTAAACTCGTGGGTAAAATTAAAATTTAAAACACAAAGCAGTGCTTAAGAAGCAGTGCAAAGAGGCCTTATTCCTTTTTATTGTTTTTTTTTCATATCATATCATCTTGATAATTTCCACCAACTTTTTAAAGTGAATAATACTTTGCCCTCAATTATAGGTAGTACCATAACTATTTCATGCTTTCATTGTGTGCAGTCGAAAATAAGTTGAAAAAACTAATTTTCCGCGTTTTCTCAATTTCGAGTAGTTTTTGAAAGAAAAATTATCAATGAAAAATTCAAACTGTAGGTTTTAAATATATAAGTACCAATAAATCCAAATAGCCCTGTTCTAGGTAGTAACATCAATAATATGTTAAGAAACATGTTTGATCATAGATAAAAATGCCTAAATAATCAGCATTTTTAAAGGTATAAGGCCTCTTAAAAATATTTTAAAGCAGATATACCTACCGCTACTACATTGTTATATGTTTTTAACACCTTAATAGTTATTAAGTTCTGTCCATTTTCGAATTGCCACTTTTAATTATATTGTTTTAAAAATCTATGAAATATAATAAAGCACAAAGCAGATATACTGCTACTACATAAATTGCTGTCATTAATATTGTTTCATACGAGTGCGAAACATGTCGGGCCGTTCTTGACAATTTCACATGGATGTAAACCGCTTAATACAATAATTAATATTATAATATTAACTGTGTAAACCGGTTACTACAATAATTAATATTATAATATTAATTATTGTATCAAGCGGTTTACACTCATGTGAAATTGCCAGGAACGGCCCGACATGTTCCGAACTCGGGAACACCCAAATATTCCGAAATATTTTATTCCGAAATTATTAATTCCAATTTTTAAAACTTTGAATTTATAATTCGACGGAAATAAAATTCCGATTACTAAAAAACACGAAATTTATTTAACCGGATTTCAGAATTCCGATTGTACTTATATTATTCCGCTTTTTATAACTCCGAATAATGAAAAGCCCGAAGTGTCATTGGCCTGAAAATCAAAATTTCAATATTAATGACAGCAATGTAGTAGCAGTAGGTATATCTGCTTTGTGCTTTATTATATTTCATAGATTTTTAAAACATTATTAATTGAAAGTGGCAATTCGAAAATGGACAGGTAGCGAACATAATTCACATCAAGTGTAATAAAAATTGGGCTCATACAAACGTTCAACCCCAATTTAGCTCTTTGTGAATGAATATCTTTATAAATTTTAGCCTATGTCCCATCCATGATATTCTAAGCTATATTACTAAAAAGTTTTAAGGAAATCTGTTGCACAATTTATGCATTTACTAGCGACCCGCCCCGGCTTCGCACGGGTGCCATGCTGGTAAATTATGCATGTATTATACACATAAACCTTCCTCTTGAATCACTATATCTATTAAAAACAAACCGTATCAAAATCCGTTGCGTAGGTGTAAAGATCTAAAGGATACGAGTACATAGGGACAGACAGACAGACTGCAGGAAGCGACTCTGTTTTATACTATGTAGTGAAGTGAAAGGCAACACACGTAACACACACTTGCAAACATACACATATATTATAGGAATATAAGATTTTAATCGCTTTAAATTACTATTCTCCGATGAATCAATTAGGAAACGTTTCTGCGACGAGTTTGTTTAAAGTAATATACTTAAATGCTTAATTTCATTTGCATTTTTATTGTGCAGTAAACTCTATCTTATGTGTAGCTATGTCCGACTTCACCTGTTGTTATTGCGGCTTTGGACATTCCTCTGATCTCATAAATTAATAATTAATATCGCTAGGACAATAAATACAATACTTAATAAAAACAGGTACTAGTTCAATAACAATTTTAATTCATCATTACAACAATAGCATAGTTTGAATAGCGTATAAACGACGGGTTAAATTCCAACGAATTGCTGAAACGAACAAATTTTTCATTAAGTTACGTACCAAAAAGTTTCCATCAAAAATGTCATTTTTGTAACAAGCTTTTATAGCCGACTGTACTTTTTTTGAACATCCATCAATTGCTCACTGAGATAATTCTAAAGACTCCAAATTCGGTAGGATAGCTTTATCTATTACAGAGTTTCTAGGGCAACTTTCCGGCTCCATCATCAGACCAGCCCCTAGGTAGGTACCATATTATTGCGATTAAAATTATTATGTAGGTAGGTATGCAACATAATTCAGCTCAATGAGCACTGTACCGAAGATATCCCGGACGGTAGCCTGGTGACGATGGAATGACTTCAGAGCTTCTAAAAGTGGGTGGAACAACAGTACTTAAGTTCCTTCAAAATCTGTTCAATTCCATAGCGCATAGGGCATCACGCCAGAAGCATGCAACGTAAGTTTGGTGGTGCTGTTCTTCAAGAAAGGTGATGAAATACTGCCCATCTGGGTTACAAGCTGTTTTCCAGGGTCATCACAAATCGTCTCTCATACAGGTTCAATGAATTACTGCAACCTGCCGTAGCTCGAAAAACCGATGACCAGCTAAACGGGTCTCGACTGGAGACCACGTATTGGCAAGCGCAGCGTAGGGTGGCTACTCGCAAGGGTCCGTCGCGATCTGGTTACGGTTGCCATGCGATACGGCCTATGTAGTCTAAATATTTTGATGAGGATTCCTGTGTCCAGCAGTGGCCGTCCTATGGCTTATGATATCAGCCTAAATACCTCTGCTGCTGGACAAATGCTAGAAATCAACTATTCCTCTACAACCAGTCGTGCGCTGCCCTCATTTTCAAGATGTAGCAACTAAATGAAACCTTATTTTTTGTAGCCTTATGCAGATTCCTGCGGAATGCGTCCCAGATCGCACCACTACTCCTTTTGGCCACACCTGGTCCGGTATTCAACTACCGTTAATCAAAGTTTATTCTTTAGTTATAATGTTGTGATTAGATGTGTCAGATGACGCCCGTATGACATGTTTACCTCCGACGTCGGGGGTGGTCCTCGATCCTCACGTGCTCGTATAGAGGCTCCTTGTAGCGCTTCCGGGACAATATTTGTAATCGCTTACGTTGATCGAAGGGTAGATATTGCCCAGTACTGCAAGTGTATAAACTTTGTACAATATGGACATACAAGTACCTAGGATTAAACAATAGTGAAGGTTTTTTAGTTTTTTAAAAGCCATCTGAGAATCTTACTTAACTATGTATCTGTTTTTGTAAACTTTTGCAATGCAATTAACCGACGCGTACGAATGCACGCCGTTTTATCTGAACAAAAGCTGAAGAGAGAGAGAGCTGACCATCTTGGTGCGTGCTAGCGCGTCAAGTTATTAGCGCGACGATCAGGGCGCAGTGCGCCCGTCTTGGTCTAAGTAAGGTATACACTTGATAATTCACAATATTTTATACATTTGACTAAACCTAGTGTTCTTATAAAAATACTTATAGGTATGTAAAGGTTTAAAAAAAAAACAATTACTACGTATGTAGGTCGTATAATTTTCAATAGGGATTTTATCAAGATGCACAAAACCACAGTAACATGGCACGTACCAACAACACACAGCGAGCAACACACAATTCGAACAATGTTAACTTTATTTATGCACTTCTAATCATGAAAAATCACAAACACGGAAGGCGAACTCCATCCAGCTGCCAAACGCCAAAAATATTCCGAAAATCACGCGCGACTAATTCCATTTTTTCTAAAAGGTGCAATATGGCGGCCAACTTGTGCCCGCATGCGATTTTTTTCAAACCAGCACGTGCTTCTTTTTGTACGGCTTCCTTACGCCGGTGTAATACATCTGTCGTTGCAAGCTGTGGTTTTCGGCACAATCCGGCCAACTTAAATACCGCCTTTCTCTTGCACCGGACTTGCCAACCTGGCAGCTCTTAAATTCGGTTGGCTTATATAATTTGCAACATGATGCTGGCTGTTTTGGTACCTGCCGCGTGCATCTGGTGCTTTCCTTGTGTTTCGAACATGTAAAAATAGAACGCCAGTGCTCCAAGATGACTGCTTGCATATGTCTTCGAGGAATTCTTGTAATTCTGGCCACTATGCTAAGCGAATGTGGTGGTTATGGTGTATTTAATCAAAGATGCTTTATTAGTAGTTTATGTGACTGGTTCATAATGAGAGGCATTAATACACGAGTGTTGTTTTATGAAACGAGCCAAAGGCGAGTTTCATAATAGTATAACACGAGTGTTTTAATGCCTAATTATGTACAGTCGCATACATAACTTTATCTACATGCATATAATAAGTTTTCTACAATATGTAGAGATAATTATGGCATAAATTATCAGGTTAGTGGTACTATAATAGTACCACTATTCATAGTCTTAATAAACTATTTAGTAGTTTAAATCAAACACAAATAATAAGAATAAAAAACTTTATTTATAATAATAATTATTAATTACACTTTGTATAGTGCAATGTGAAAACTGCATTTTTTCTGCAGTAGCAGAATTTTCGTTTACATTTACATTGGCACAGCTGTCAGGCACTGTTATATTAATTACTTCTTTTTTTTTAATGGAGTTAATAATTTTATTTGAAATTTCCACTTTACTTTGAATTGAGTTGTCGATATAGCCTTCAGCTACAGATGTGGATTTCCACCCTCCGTGGCGTTTCAGAGTTGTAATATCCGCTCCTGCATCAATTACCAATGTTGCGGATGTCCTCCTAAAGCAGTGCCCCGTGTACAGTTCAGGATCGGGAAGATGTAAATATGTAGCTATAATTTTGCCGAGTGATCCAAACTTGTTAATACCAACTTTTTGGGAAATACATTTACCTCCAATGTAATGCAAAAAAAAAATTAGGCACTTTACATGAATTTGGGCGTAGTTCTATGTATTTCTTACATAGTTCTAAGTAACTTCCTGTTATAGTGAAGGTGCGGTCAGTTTTGTTTTTAGTGTTACGAACGGTCACTAATATAGTGGAATCAAATAATTTCACATCATCATACTGCAAATTGTAAAATTCTTGTCTGCGGCACGCACCCATTATTCCAAATATCAAGGCTACCTGCAACAATAACACAAGTAGTACCATTAGAAGGAGTAAGTCCAAACAGACACATATATATATTAAATATGAAGAAAAACAGTGAACAACACTTTTTTTTTTCAAAGCAACTCACCTTTTGCATAAGATATAATTGGTCTGGTGCTTCATTAAGAAATTTTTCTATTTCTTCTGGTAAAAATGTCTTTGATTTTTTTCCCGTATATCCTTCACTTTTGCGTTTTAAAAACGCTATCAGTTTGTAGTATTTGGATATATCCACTTCATGTCTTATATTTAGTGTGCTTTTCAGCATGGAATAGTATGTCCACAAGGACACGGGCTTAAATTTGGTAGATAAGTGTTCGAAGTATACTAATAACACGTTTTCCGATACTGATGTTGTGTTTTTCGTTGCTATCCAAGCCATGAAATCCTTGTACGCTTTTTCATATTGTTTTCGTGACTTTTCTGGTAGCAAATTATTGGTAACGGTCGTTGCGGCGTCCCGGATTTCTGGCGGTGTTTCACACATTTCAATATCACTATCGTCGCCGTCATTACTCATTTTTTTATCATATATTTCACGACAAACTATATATTTAACTTTATTTCTCTTAGTTTCAAAAAGTTCAATGCACAGGTTCGATGTTTGAAACGAAACAAACATGAAACAAGTGACTGACGTTCGTTTTTCTTTTAATTCATAGACAATATACAGTCTTGAGTCGATATCGATTCTAAAATCGATTTTTAATATTCGAGATTTAAAAGAATGTATGGAATATGAATTTTACTGTGAATGAAATTACAAATCGATGAATTCGATAATTGCCACTAAAGTACGATTTTTACTTTTTAACAGAATGTTCCAAATTTAAATGTAATTATACTATCGCTTGCCGATATCGTAAAGTAAAAATTATGATGCACCCACAGATACAGATTTCCTAATATAGTCTATTTGCTTATCGCTGCCAAACATATTGTAGAGAACTTATAATATGGATGTAGATAAAGATTTTTATTTTATTATTTAATGGCACATTTTTGTATCGCAATTACCTAAGTACTAGAAAACTGCGAGGTAAGTGTTTTATGTGGTCTTCACAATCACGCATAAATGGGCTCGCTATTTAAATATTGTACCAATATGGAATAGAAGGACTTTCAGATGCGTTGTTATAGAAATAGCTTCCAGGCAGAATCATCGCGTAAGCGCAAGCACTAGCGTCGAATTTACACCAACTTCACATAAAATTATATATTATGTACGTTACCAAGAATTCTAAATCATTTCCATTATACAAAACCAACACAACGATTAAATACCAAAGGGAATCACCCTTGCGCATTCCCCCATTATTTTTTAAGACGCATCCTGCAATTCAATAGATCACAAGAAATCGATATGATCTTGGGTCAACAATCGATTGTTGTGGTTTCGGACCCCTGGTTTTGTGTCGATCGATCGACCGATTCAATAAAGCACATAATGAGATGTATTGAAAAGCGATAAGATTCATCAGTCTTAAGATCATTTACCACAATTTTGGTGTAAAGGTACAATGAATTACGAACTGACGCTAAGATTGTAATGTTTTTAATGTACAATACCCACTATTATAATATAATTATGTACCTGGTGTGTTCAGTTCAATTCGATTTCTGGAGCCTGGTTCTGATTTTCGTTCAGTTCCTTGTCCACTACCTATAGATGTCCAAGTCTAGTTGTCTGGTCGAGTATTTTTTCCGCTAAAGGCGTTCGCTACCTTTCTTGTTGTCACTAAATACACGAATGCACGAGGAAGGCCATCACAGAAGAATGGCGACGTGTTGTGAAGCTTGCCACCAACATCTGAATGATGACCACGACCACTCCGACAAGAGTGAAACCGATTCTTTCTCAGGTCAGATAAGCTAATACGTATAAAAAACAAAGCAATACAAATTAAATCAGAAAGACTAAAATCAGAATATGACCTATGCATTGCATACATACATTTATGAATATCTAATAAATAAAGCCGCCATGAACATTAACATTTAAATTTTATCATAAAGCAGTAGGTATACCTATGACATGAACAGGACACCCGTTTAATATATAGTACTAGAGACCCGTTGCGGCGTCGAACCGCCGCTAGAATATGGAAATCCGGTAGTGTTACAGAAAATAACTACTTTATCGATAAGAAGTTTTTGGGGAATGAAGAATAAATTAATACTGTAAAAAAACACATTAAAATTATGTTTTAAAAACGTTAAAACATGCCAGGCTAGAGGCAGGCCTGATAGCCAACTGCCAGCTTCATCGTGACAATTTATTCAACTCTTTTGTAAAAATAACTTGTGCATGACATGTGATCTGCTGATCTGTTTCACAAATAAAATGCATATTATTCGATTTATGGAAAAATATATTCATGACAATAGTCCCATATCTTAAAAATATAATTGACATATTTTCATAGGGCCGAACATAAGATTGGTAGAATTTTAATTTGTTGTTCTTTCTTCAGGACATAAATTTATCGATTTGATCGATTTCTATCAAATTCCAGAAATAGCACATGAATCGAAACGACAGATTTGAGGAAACAGGAAATCATGGAGTGCGTAACTGTTTATGTATTCATTTATAATCGTAAATATTTCACAATATTAATAATAAAAAATGTTACAAAAACTCAATTGTATGAAATAGAGAGTAAAAAACGTTTATAGATACACGAAAAACCACTATTATCAATGCTTGTTTTTTTTTATGAAATTCATTAGATCGTGCAAGTTTTCTTAATATGGGTGCTGCCATGTCATCATCATCAATCATTTATTCAATAACAATTACACATTGTGTTTGAAATTCTTACGCTAGTTATACTTAATCAAACCCTACTTACTAATCTAAATAAATTACTGACCAACAATACTCCACCATAAAAAAAAGAATGTGTCAAATATGTGTAATAAGAAAAAACAATATATTATAAAACAGCTAAACATGTTTGAAAAAAGAATAATTCAAACTTTCGTGTCTTTCCTCTCATTGAAATTGTGTCTGACAGAAGAGTGAGGGAGATGCTAAAGACTCTCAAGCCTATAATATAAACCTAATTTTAGGGTTCCTTACCATATTCGGTAAAAACGGAAACCTTATAAAATCAATTTGTTTTGTTGACCGCAGAATTTGTCAATTTTTATTTTGAATGAGAATAAGAATGATCAGCCAGACGTCATTAATTCAAATATGATTTATTCTTGAGCGCGTCGATTTTTTGAAATTTGCATCATATGTAGGTTATTTCTCCATCAAGTTTCGCATGTTAGCGTAACATGTTAATTATTCCACATTGCCAACTCGTCCACAATGTCAGCTCGTCTATATTCCCATCTGGGTCACAATGCCAACTTGTCCATACACCCAACACGTCTACATTGCCAACTCGTTCATACACCCAACTCATCTGCATTGCAAACTCGTCTATATTACCAATTCGTCTCCATTGGCAACTCGTCCATATTCCCAATTCGTCCATAATGCCACCTCGTCCATATTACCAACTCGTCCACAATTCCAACGCGTCCATATTGCTTACTCGTCCACAATGCCAACTCGTCCACAAATACAACTCGTCCACATTCTCAACTCGTACACAATGCCAAATCGTTCATATTGCCCACTCGCCCATACACCCAACTCATCTACATTGCCAACTCGTTCATATTACCAACTCGTCTTTATTGCCAACTCATCTATATTCCCAACTCGTCCACAATGCCAACTCATCCATATTGCTAACTCGTCCACATTTCCAACTCGTCCATACACCCAACTCGTCTACAATACCAACTCGTCCTTATTATTAACTCATCTTTATTGCCAATCTCGTCCATATTATTAACTCGTCCGTATTAGCAACTCGTCTTCATTGCCAACTCGTTTATATTCCCAACTCATCCACAATGCCAACGCGTCCATATTACTTGCTCGTCCACAATGCCAACTCGTCCACAAATACAACTCGTCCACATTTCCAACTCGTCCATATTCCCACCTCGTCCACAATTCCAAGTCGTCCACATTGCCAACTCATCCACATTTCTAACTCGTCCATATTCCCAACTCGATGATACACCCAACTCGTCTACAATACAAACTCGTCCTTATTATCAGCTCGTCTTTATTGCCAACTCGTCCATATTCCCAACTTGTTCATTTTGCCAACTCATCCACATTTCCAACTCGTCCATATTCTTAACTTGTCCACGTTGACAACTCGTCCGTATTACCAAGTCGTCTTCATTGCCCACTCGTCCGTGTTCCCAACTTGTTCATGCCAACTCATCCACATTCCCAACTCGTCCATATTCACAACTCGTCCATAATACCAACTTGTCCGTATTACCAACTCGTCTTCATTGCCAACTCGTCCATAATACGAACTCGTCCACATTGCCCCCTTGTCCATGTTCTCAACTTGTCAATTTTACCAACTCATTCATATTGCCAACTCATCCACATTTCCAACTCGTCCATATTCCCAACTCGACGATACACCCAACTTGTCTACAATACCAACTTGTCCTTATTATCAGCTCGTCTTTATTGCCAAATCTTCCATATCACCAACTCGTCCGTATTACCAAGTCGTCTTCATTGCCAACTTATCCGTATTACCAACTCGTCTTCACTGCCAACTCGTCCATAATGCGAACTCGTCCATAGTGCCCACTTGTCCATTTTCCCAACTTGTCAATTTTACCAACTCATCCACATTGCCAATTCATCCCCATTTCCAACTCGTCCATATTCCCAACTCGACGATACACCCAACTCGTCTACAATACCAACTTGTCCTTTTTATCAGCTCGTCTTTATTGCGAAATCTTCCATATCTACAACTCGTCCGTATTACCAAGTCGTCTTCATTGCCAACTCGTCCATATTCTCAACTCGTCCACATTGCCCACTCGTCCGTGTTCCCAACTTGTTTATTTTGCCAACTCATCCACATTTCCAACTCGTCCACATTGCCCACTCGTCCGTATTCCCAACTTGTTTACTTTGCCCACTCATCCACATTCCCAACTCGTCCATATTCCCAACTCGTCCATATTCCCAACTCGTCCACATTTCCAACTCGTCCATTTTACCAACTCATCCATATTACCAATGAAGATACATTCCCAACTTATCTACATTGTCAAGTCGTCCATATTCTCAACTCGGCCACATTTCCCATCCCGTCGACATGCAAGCGGAAGGACTAAGTTTCTTCTTGTAAAATACCATTTAATTTACCATAACTCATGCCATTTTCCTTGGAATTATTTTTTTGATGGACTTATATATTCATATTTATAATAATCTACCATAAATTTACATATTTGAATGACGTTTAAATTAGTTTTACTATTTTTTTTCTGCTTTGATTTAGATTTAGTAAAACTCGCCTATAGAAATAATCTATTCTTGAATGACGGTCAGTTTTTCTAGTCTTTCGAGCACCAGTCCAACTCACACTTGACCGGCTTTTTTCTCCACATTTTTAACAGGTATGCGAAATAAGTTTCCATATCAACATTTAAAAAAAAAAAACAACCTGGCAATTTAGAGCATTGACATAATAGCCCCCAATAAAAAAGACATTAAAAGTTGTCAGAATATGGCTACTGTCATTCATTGTCAACAAACTGTAAAATTATTTTTGCATATTTGTACATGTTTTAAGTGTTGCGGATATTATGTTGCCGACTCAAAAATAATATTTCATCATGCTGAACAACTTACTACAGGTTTGTGAGCAAATCATGCTTATTATTATTTGGTCATCTTATGTCAAAATAGGGATCACAGGTCACGTGGTCAAAGTCACGTGGTTAGCGCACAGTAGTTTTTTCAAATCCATTTTTCAGTACCTTTTCAGGAAAAAATTAAAATTCCAAGAGTTTTATGCACCTCTCCAGCATGAGACGAATCTAATGACATATCATTTATCAAAATCGGACCATAACTGTAGATCTGATGGGATGTACAAAAATCGGCCTCGCGTAATATATATATAGATAAGCTTATATTATGTAGGTACACTTACTACCCTATAAACAATACATTGGATAGGAACGCCAGAGGTTATTTTTTTATATTAGTAAATAGTCAATACTGCCGCTATTTTAATGCAAATCAATTATAATACAAATACAGCCGTTACTCATTATACATACATATCCATTTCAAATCTCCCACAAAACGCAGAGCCAAAATAAATTTGCTCTCCAAAATAACGTCAGCTATAGAACTATCACAGTTAGATGTTCAAACATAAGGGTTCCAGTTCACATGGAATGTAGATTTTACCGGCTCGTATATTTGTAATAGCATTTTAATAGAGTGAACGAAATTCGTCCTTGCATTGTCCCATTGTGTAGTGATCTATTCTGTATGGTTTTGCTAGTTGAAATACCGTTTGGGTCTTATTCTTGGTTGTAATGCGTTTCTTATAGATTCCGCGTCACCTGGAGTTATTGTCGTTTATAGTAAAAAAGAATGAAAAATAATATTAAAGCTGCCTATGGAACAAGCCAAACACAAGGTACATAGGTCGAAGACGCGTCGCAGATAGTTCATTAACTTTCATACAAAATGTGTCACGATTCTAAACAATGATACGAGACGAGGACATCCCCATGTATGAAAATTCGTAGAAGGGGCGCTGATCCTATTTTCTTGATACTACTCATTGAGCTGAATAGGTAAGTTTACAAGAGT
The DNA here is from genome assembly GCA_947623375.1 of Apotomis capreana. Lineage (NCBI taxonomy): Eukaryota > Metazoa > Arthropoda > Insecta > Lepidoptera > Tortricidae > Apotomis > Apotomis capreana. Next base: position 31,441,822 of record OX392499.1, on the reverse strand, counting down.
AAACGAATTGGTGATACGTTTTACATTCGTATTAATGTGTCCTTATTATATGTATATTTATGCACAACGTTAATTATTGGGGCTCAGAAGATAGAAATAAGTAAGTATTACGATAACACTTGAACAATTCAATTAATAATTACTATTGGTTAACTGAATTCAGAGTAGCTACTTTATTTCTCAATTTCCACGCCATAATTAGTACGTACCAACCATTTCGCGATATTGGACACTTCTCATACCAATCGTCCATATAACGCAACTGCAATGTAATGTTAACGCTTAAGGGAAAGTTAATTCTGCTAAAATATTATAAATATACGAAAATTTCATAAAGACGCTATCTGTCATGCGTCTTTATACCCAATGCGTAAACTGCTCATTTAGATGAACAGTTACATACATTGATTCTTGGATTAGAATATTGGATACTTTTCGAGGTAACGCAGTCACAGTCTTAGCTGCAGGCAAGTACTTTAATCAGGTACATCTTTATGCATTTCTAATCAAAAGACATCTTAAAATAGCATTTATAATTAAAATTTAATCTGTCAGTGACTTCTGTAGGTATCTACACTGTAAAGTGTTTTTTTTGCTAATACAAATAGGCTAGGTACAATTAAATTATCTTATAAAATGTTCAGAAATTAATTGCAATCTGTGTAGCCATTTTGACTTGATAGGGTTACAAATACCTAGGTAAAATCAATCATCAATAGGTTATACACTAGTAATTTTCCTGAAAAAAATAAGACTGTATAAACATATTTTTTTATTTCAATACTAGGTATTATCGTGATTAGTACTTACCAGAATTGTTGATAAGTATGTAGTTTTTTGTTCTTTACTTAATTTGCACGTATTCTCGCAACTGAATTGAAACAATAGCACTGCCCCTTAACCGCACCATCTGAGCAAGTGGAGGCACGCGACAATACAGATTACTTGACGACTTTGCATTAATAAACTGTTAATATAGAGTTAATCTCTCTGTTAATTAAGCCCACTTAAATATTTCGTGTTAATTAAAAACAAGGAGGTATTGTGAATCTGCAATCGCTATCAGAATCTGCAATAACTGATGAAAATAAAAAGATGCCGACTTAACTTATTTAAAAAAGAGCACTAAAACCCGACTGAGGAGGAAGAAATAGGTACAGATCAGGTAAACACTTTAAAAAAGTCCTTTTTTCTAGTAGGTAGTACATACAGTGTACAGAATTTATATGAAACTTATTATCAGTTCTTATTCTAATTTGGAATTCATTCGTCAAATTGACTATCTATACCTATGCATATTCAAACACGTTACTAATATGTGTAAAAAGTTTCTTCATTAAAGTTTTTGTCGATATATCTACATAGGCAGTCAGAGGCTAACGTTTTATTTATGTAAGATTTATTGTTACCTACGTCTTATTTTTTTTCATGTATGATACCTATTTTATATTTCCACAATGTATTTGTGATTCAACGTCCATGTGACCACTTTAAGTAAATATCGATAGCGATATAAGCTTCGTTAACCGACCCATCTGCGGCATCTTTTAAAGAATTCCATTATAAGCGTTTTATTAATTTTTTATAGTTAGCAAAATACATTTTTAAAAGGTTTTCATTAACAGATTTCGGCATATGTGTAATGGGTTAAATATAGGTAAATTAATATGATCGCCATGATATGATAATATTGAATGGTATTTCTATTACATTTATTATGACTAAGTATAATATGATACAATATGGAAAATATACAAATTATTGGAGATTTTATACTAAAGTACACCCATGTCAAAACCAATGAAATTTCCCAAATGTAAAAAAAAATCTAAGAATTCTAAAAGCGGTGCATATTGTGTTATTATTATTAAATACAAACATAATTTAATTATTTCTTAAATAATTGAGATAACCCCTCTTAATATAGTTGGGTATTAATAAAACCATATATTTTATTGTCATGATACAATATAGAAAATCCACGGATGCCAATCATACTTTGTGACACTGTCAACATCTTTAAATTGCGCTATTTCTTGTAGTCTAAATACAAAGTTATCTATGGCAGTGCTCGAAATTGGAACTAAAAATGCTACACATCCACTTCATATCTTATACTCGTTTGTAGCGACAAATCTCATGTGTAAAAGTAAGTTTGTCGTTTTTATCCTATTCATCTATTATGTGCCATAGACATCACAAGACATTTCGTTTTTTTTTTAAGTCAGGTAAAGCACGTGGGCTGAAGAACTCGTTCCCACGACTCTTGCGCAAATAAAGGAAAAAAGTTCCTTTTAAGTCATATTTATGAAAAAACTTGCAAATTTGACCCGAACACGTGCGATGTGCCATGGGAATCAGCTGATCGATGTTGTGGTTTGCGATATAGAAATGTATTGTATGTATTCAAGGTTTATTTTGCTTTGTAGATTTTCATTTTGAAAGTTTAAGAGATTAAGTAAATTCGGAGATTTACACGTGCAGTAGGTATAAGAAAGGTCGATTCAAGGGTATGTTACATTTTATGCATTCTTTAATTCACCTATTATGAATCTGTAATTGTGCATTGAAATTTGACAGATTCGTAAGATATACCTACTATTGATGAAATAGTCATGAATAAGGTAGGTTCCTTCAAAATAAATTATTGATCCAATGTCTTCATTCATGTAGTGATAAAAAATTTCTTCACCTCGTATTCCAAAATGGGAATTGTTTTGGAATTGAATGAGAAATGAAATTCTCCCAGTTTACGGTAGTAACTTCTTGGTTTGTTTTTTTTTGTCAATTCCTTGCATCTAATAAGTAGCTGGGCGCAAACAAGTTTTCTTTTTCATTTTCATAGAAATTATTACCTATACTATATTATGGTTTCCATTTAAACCCTAGGGGCTAAAACGGCCACTAAGCATAAATAATACATTGACGTTTAGAATCACTTTACACCTCCAGGATGACTGTGGAGACCTCTTACATATCCAAAATAATATTCTCTATGTATATCTCCATTAAACTTAATAATAAGCATATTTTTTTTACTTTAATATTGACGCCTCGAGATCCTTCACATCTCTGAAAGTATAGGTTAAGTTTATTTTAATTTAATAGACCTGGAGACAATATACATCTCCCGGTAAAATGTGCATCGTGATTACTATGATGGTAAATTCTAAATGCTTTTTTATGTCACTTAGAATTTGACATAATTATAAAAAAGCTCTTGTACCCTACTGGCAGAATAAACTTTCGAATTTTGAATGAACTAAATCACAACTTTAAACATCAAAGCCGTGAGCGGACTTATAGTCCAGAAAAAATAGTGTTTTAACCTTTGATCATTTCAAAGTGTTGGATTTTTGTTCGAGTGCATTATTAATGTTAAGTTAGAGTAAAATTTTGAAATTTAGAAGACCTACATGCCTTTATTTTTATATTAAAGCGAAAAATTAAGAAATTGTATACTTTGTATGTTTACCCTAAAGCATATATATAAGAAATTCAGCAGCTGGTTGAAATTATCGAAGCTAGTGCCTTTGTTAAAATTGGCGTGAGTTCAAATCCCGCTCAAGCATACAATTTTTTAATTTTTCACTTTACAAATATCATACTTTATCTTCTCAACAAAATTTCTAATTCTATATCAGTATAATTTTACAGGAATGGCACAACAGCGGACAGCGGATGCAGTACGCGGTACGTGTGTCTCGCTCACCCGTATGACCGCCGCGCTCGGATCTCTCCCTGTATCGGACATATTGATATGACAGACAGCCCGTAAAGTAAGATTGGAAAGTTATTGTTTTAAAGACACATCGCTAAAAAACACATATATTAGTGGTATCTTAGAATACTGCAAGTTTAGAACGTCAATGCTCTTAATATTGTTGTGCTTAAAGTTGTTACTTACGATGATACCTACTCCTTTTTTTAAATCCTCATATCTATTCTAATGTCAAAGTTGGGTTTGGATTAAAGAAAAACATAGTTTAGCCATGTCTAAGTTATTACAATGGGTCTTCTGAGCGAGTTTTTTCCCCTCTGGTTTTGATCTTGATACAACACAAGGTTTTTGAAAGATGCACTAATTCATAATTATTAATATTTAATTACCGAGTCTGTGTTATAGCGAATACTATATTTATCTTCTACTTGCTTTTATACCCTTTTATATAAGCACACATATACACACCATACTTCTGTATTATGTATACTGTCTTATTTCATAGAAACCCGGCACAGATGAATAATATGTACTACTAAAACCCGGTAGCAAATCGACTTCAGCAATTTACAAAGACCCAGTAGGTACACCGTACAAAGCTGTATTTAGATAAGTGCGCAAACGCTGCAAACAATCCCAGACAATGCTCCATACAACCTTATCACGATAGAGACGCACATATATTTATGCGTAAATTAGAAAGGGATAAAAAACATATCGATTTAAACCAGCTGCCGTTCAGGTAGCAAGGCTGTCTTAAGATTTCGGATGAGCCTATTCTGACTTAATCGTTTTTTTAAGGTAAAAAAAGATTAATAGTAGTGAAGTGTATAAACGGCTGTCTTGGGAAAAAAAGGTTTTTTGTTATGTACTTATCATGTTTTTTATGATGAGATGATCGAAAGATTGGAGTGTATTGTTTATTATATACCTACTAGTTAGACATTCCCATACATAAAACACCTTTGACTTACACGAATAAAATCTAGCATAAATTAAGCCTACCGGCCTATACGGCACGTCATGTACCAAATACGTACGTACTTAAAATAAATTGAGCTTAATTTGGGACTAGATCGATTTGTGTGAGGTTGTCCGATATTTATTTATTTACTAGCTGTGTCCCGCGGTGTTATCCGCTCAACCCACGGGAACACTACATTTATTCGGGATGAAAAGTATCCTATGTCCTTCCCCGGGACTGAAACTATGTATATACCAAATTTCATCTAAATCGGTTCAGCGGTTTTAGCGTGAAGAGCTAACAGACAGACAGACAGACAGACAGACAGACAGACAGACACACTTTCGCATTTATAATATTATAGTAATAGTAATAGTAATAGTAATAGTAATAGTAATAGTAATAGTAATAGTAATAGTAATAGTAATAGTAATAGTAATAGTAATAGTAATAGTAATAGTAATAGTAATAGTAATAGTAATAGTAATAGTAATAGTAATAGTAATAGTAATAGTAATAGTAATAGTAATAGTAATAGTAATAGTAATAGTAATAGTATTAGTAATAGTAATAGTAATAGTAATAGTAATAGTAATAGTAATAGTAATAGTAATAGTAATAGTAATAGTAATAGTAATAGTAATAGTAATAGTAATAGTAATAGTAATAGTAATAGTAATAGTAATAGTAATAGTAATAGTAATAGTAATAGTAATAGTAATAGTAATAGTAATAGTAATAGTAATAGTAATAGTAATAGTAATAGTAATAGTAATAGTAATAGTAATAGTAATAGTAATAGTAATAGTAATAGTAATAGTAATAGTAATAGTAATAGTAATAGTAATAGTAATAGTAATAGTAATAGTAATAGTAATAGTAATAGTAATAGTAATAGTAATAGTAATAGTAATAGTAATAGTAATAGTAATAGTAATAGTAATAGTAATAGTAATAGTAATAGTAATAGTAATAGTAATAGTAATAGTAATAGTAATAGTAATAGTAATAGTAATAGTAATAGTAATAGTAATAGTAATAGTAATAGTAATAGTAATAGTAATAGTAATAGTAATAGTAATAGTAATAGTAATAGTAATAGTAATAGTAATAGTAATAGTAATAGTAATAGTAATAGTAATAGTAATAGTAATAGTAATAGTAATAGTAATAGTAATAGTAATAGTAATAGTAATATAGTAATAGTAATAAGTAATAGTAATAGTAATATAGTAATAGTAATATAGTATGGATTTAAGTAACGCACTTAACGTTTCGGTGTGTAACTTTGAGCTCGTGTGTGTAATTTAAATAAACAACAACACAATTTGCTTTTCCCTGGAATTAAATTCAGGACCGCTACATGGATCAAATAAAAAGATTTACTTACTTTTTTATCTATTAATTGTACCTTGCAATACTGTTAAGTTTAATACTCTGTGGATTGCCCCATGGGGCCCTTTCCTGACATTTCAGATTGAAAGCACCGACTCGTGCAATAAAAGTGTTAACGTTTTAACCTCCATCAACATAATGCTCATTACTTCCTTTAAGTTCTCTGAGACCAATTACTTTATAATTCTGCCATGAAACTAACCTAGCTATCTCATTTCACTGAAATGAAAACGGCTAATACGCAGCATCATAATTACAAAACGGTTAACAGAATCAATTTATACAAGTAATATTCACACTCTTGGAAATACGATTTACAGAACTAGAATTACCTACTCTAGGATTACTATTAATTGAATTAATGGAATATTCTAGTAGATATATACATATCCGTGACTTCCTGCGATTTTTCGGTTTTTATATTTTTTTGGGACACGTAATCTTGTTATGCCTTACTGCAAAATAACGTAACCTCAAAAGACCTATTTGGAGAAAAATCGGGTTTTGTTGTTGCTGTCTCTTGTATTACCACTAAATATACCGAAATATTTAAAGGTTATGTTATTTCTAACATCGTAAATAAAATCGAAAAAGTTATTTTCGATGGTCCATACGTTAGATGCCATTATTAGTATAGTTACGACAGAATAACGTAACTCGGATTACGTGGTATTACTATGAGAGGGAAGAATCGCCCTACAAGTACAGATATGCAGTTCTAATAAGTATTTATTTGTATCATTAAAATACATATGAAATGAGTTTACTCACGTCGTTGAAGTCGAATATCGCTCGACATCTTTCGAATCGGTTCGCGATTCATCATCAGGAGATATATCGCGACGGGGCCGGCGGCCTATCGAAGACTTCGGGCAATCGCCCTGTCCGCGCCACTGCTGCTGCGCGCGTGCTATATGTGTTTCGTATGTATTTTAATATGTCTGAGACTCCTCGTTATTTGTATATTTAAATCACCAAATAATCAATCAGTCTAGTTTCTATCACACATTTAAAATGCGTAATAATTGCGTAACAATTTATATACTCGTAAGTAATATATTGATGTTACCTCCGCAATTAGGTCAGTCTGTGGGGAACTGTAAAAGCCTTTGCTCTACAAAAGGTGGCGTAGAAAATGTTTTGACACAATATTGTTTAGGTATGGCAGGTTAATAGAAATCCAAGTTCTCGACCTTGAAGGACCCAGGCGTTAGCCGCCATCTTGAATTAAAGGTGCCAAAATTAGGTATATTATAACTTCTCAATTGTTTACTAAATCACAAAAGTGTCTATGAAGGGTTCAAAGAAGACAAAATTGCCTACATTTTTTGCATACATGATTATTCTGTAAGTCTTATAGGTAAAAAGTTACAAGCGTCGGAAATAATAATATTTACAAAAATCATTAATATCAATTATTTCGTCGTCATCACAGTCTTCCTTATCTATCTGAATCTCTACTGCATTTTCACACAGCTGACCACTACAGAATCCACAAACAATAGAGCATTTTAATCCAGCTTTTCTGCAACGACATGTTTTGCTGCATCCTTTTTTACAGTGGCAAGAAATGACACTTAAAAGCGTCTGGGGTGCTGCTTTCTCTGTCGTTGTTATTAGAGTGAGCCTATTGGTGTCATATCTCCAGCCCCAGTCTTCTGTTTTTTTTTTATTCCGTACCATTTTTGGACTTGGTGGTATATCCTAAACGCATGATACCGTGCAGCGTCCTTTGTCGGCGGCAAAGAAGCAAAATTGAATTTACTTTTTATTGATGACTTTACGAATCGTTTATATCGGATATCTTCTAAGGATTCCTTATCCATGTCCCCTCCGTACAAAGTTACTAGAAAGCGTGCTCCAGCGTCTTCGATTTCTTCTGGTCTTGCTTCTTTATCTTTGTAGACGCCAATGATGGCATCCAGTTGCGCGTTTTTTTCAACAAGGGAACAAAGTTTCATTTTCCCTTGATTGAAGAGAGACGATGTGGTATACGCTTTTAAGTGTAATTTCTTGCCACTGTAAAAAAGGATGCAGCAAAACATGTAGTTGCAGAAAAGCTGGATTAAAATGCTCTATTGTTTGTGAATTCTGTAGTGGTCAGCTGTGTGAAAATGCAGTAGAGATTCAGATAGATAAGGAAGACTGTTTAAAAAATGATAGCTATACAATTTTTAAACAAAATTAAAATGATATTAATGATTTTTGTAAATATTATTATTTCCGTCGCTTGTAACTTTTTACCATAAGACTTACAGAATAATCATGTATGCAAAAAATGTAGGCAATTTTGTTTTCTTTGAACCCTTCATAGACACTTTTGTGATTTAGTAAACAATTGAGAAGTTATTTAAAATATACCTAATTTTGGCACCTTTAATTCAAGATGGCGGCTAACGCCTGGGTCCTTCAAGGTCGAGAACTTGGATTTTTATTAACCTGTCATACCTAAACAATATTGTTTCAAAACATTTTCTACGCCACCTTTTGTAGAGCATAAATACCTACTGACTGGACTAAATAGGTACAAAATCGTGCTCTAATCACACGTATTTTAAGTAAGTAACTATTTTTAAACATCAACTTAAAACACGAAAATCGCATCAAGCAATGATTTTGTATACGAAAACCAAAGCACAATTCTGATGATTAATAATGAGAAAGTAGAAATCATTCTAGGTTTACACCTGGTGCTTTCTAGATGCACACTTAATGCTCCCATGACGTCTCTCGATCGAACAAATGGCTACCGAAGAATAAATCATTTGTATCAAGGTACAGCCAGTAACTCAAATTCCTTATAGATTGTACAATCGGCATCTTACATTGCTCGTGTCAAAAATGTACATTACAATATAGTCCAAGACATAAAGAACGTTTTTGCCCAACAAAAATCTTCTGGAAAATGTTAGTGTTGAGTGTACGGAAGCCTCAAAGGCAAATAGCAGAACCAATCAATGATGACAACATCTGCCGCATCGCGCGTGCTTGGTACCTGCGTGTGTGTGCGTTTCCTTGATTTTTTTCTATGCGCCATCAGTGTGTGTGTTAAGATTTGGCAGATGGCACGTGCTATGTTTCTTTTCGTACATCTGTCGCTCCTTGAACCTTTTTTTCCTGATTTTTTTCTAAAATCTCAAGTTTTTGTGATTTCCAGACATATGTCACTAGGATGCAAATATGACGCTTAGAAGGTAGATTTAATTTCTGAATCGCAGTGCATATGGTGTTAGAAAAAATATATCGTTCGGCACAGTCAAGTGCTATGTAGTCATTTGCCATCTGCCGACACCTTATTGTTGACGTGCGATAAACACTCACTGCCTTGATGAGGCTGGAAGACGATTTTTGGACGATGATCGGGTAAAAATAACGCAAATTAAGTGATGCTTTAAGATAATATTGAAACTGGTTTACCCTTGTTTTATAGATTTATAGACAAACGTTTCATCGAATTTTCATTTCATAGAAATTTCCTTTCATCGAAAGCAATGTTTCATGAAACCATAAAATATTTTGGAATGTTATAACATAAACCTAATCTAACCTTACCCAACCTATAGGTTTAACATTTTCAAGGTTTCTGGAAATGTGTGACTTCCGAGGAAAAATGTAGGTATCCATGAAATGAACTTGTATAAAAATTTATCCATCAGTGAACTGTTTTTATAATGAAAATTATATGTTGCCTAACCTGTATAAAAGTAAGTATAAGTTGTTTAAACCATTAATACGAAGATCAAAGCTTAAAGAAAATTTGAAAAAGGTGCTACCAGGTGGAAGGGACCGGGAACCGAACCCGGTACCTCTGGATTACCGGTCCAGCGCGTTAACCACTTCGCTACCCTAACTCCATCTTCATATAAATAAAATTAAAAAAAATAAATAAAAAATTTAGGTTTAACGGCCTTATCACACTTGCGATTTGCGAGCGACTTTTGTATGAAGGCGATCACGCAGCGAGCTCGCCGCGTCGCTTATTTGTATAGAAAACTCGCTCGCAAATCGCAAGTGTGATAAGGCTCTAAATAAAAATTGTGGTGTACCCACGTTAAAAAAAATGAGACTAATGTTTCATAAATTTATATAAGTTGTTTGTTATATTCTGAGTAATATCAGGACCGATGCATAAATCAACATAACATAAAAGTTTATTTATCATAGTCAGCAGAAAAAATCAGTCAAAAGAAAAATCATAGCGGATTTTTGTTTATGCTGCATGATAGAAAATATAAATATTATGTAAAGCCTGACCAGAAATATATGAGGATGCGCCATATTGCGGAATTTCACTGGAACTAATTTCTTACACTGGCAATGATTTTATGATGATTTGTCAACAATGTCAATATCATTCGTGGTGCTTTCTTTAAAAGACATATATTTAAAATTATGCAAAGAAAATGCCGAAAACCATTCCCAGTCGTGAACGTAAGATTATAAATAAAGTATAAGTACACGTATTTACTACACGATAAACAGTCTGAAAAAGAGTGAATTCCATTAAATGATATTACGTTACGAGGTTAACATAGTGGAACTGATAGGTATTTAAACTAATGTAATTAAAATAGTGCGTTGTGATTGGTTGCAAAATTGTTGCCATATAAATGTTATAAATAGCGCCCTCTTGACAATCCTCATATATTTCTGGTCCGGCTTTAACGTTCGTATACTAATTTTTGAGGTATAAAATTAAGTAAAAGCGGGTGAAAAATTAATAGGTGAGGTGGGGTGCACACCAATTTTAGATAAACGTGTTTGTTGTTTAATTGACTAAAGTACATACTTGATGATTTCAGCTAAAAGACCGCGTGTTGTTAACCTGTATTGTATTGAATTGTACGTGTAATCTATGTTAAGGTGTGCAATAAAGATTATACTATTCTATGATTATATACATACTTCATTGGTGTTTTCTCATGCTTTAAAAAGAAGGAAATAAAGTTAGCAATCTAGTATTAGTTTATTGACACACTAGAAGGGTAATCTCCACGTTCGTAGAGAAGAAAAAATACAACCTTCTTTGCTTTAGCGTAGTCGGGTAAAGATTTTCCTATAACCATCTTGGAAATCAGTACCCTGTCAACAATATCTTTTCATAATACACGATAATAATAAGCCATCATCATGCTCTCAATCCCCACGGATCCAGCGCAACCTGTGCGTTTTTGCGCGTCCCGTCAGGCGCAGGCGGTTCCGCATCCGCCGGAAGCTGCGCCCGCGCATTGTGCCGCTTCCGGTGAGCTCTGACCTTGGGAATTTCAATTGAGAACATGGTTGTGAGATTTGAAATCGAGGAAATTGTAAAAGGGTGATCAGATATGGATAAGGTGCTAGAAGGTTCCAAGGCTCACTGTAAAGTACGTTTACAGATACGCAAAGTTACGGAAAGTTTCCAAGAAGTTGAGAAAGTTTTTGGAACTTTCTATAAAATTTCACGAAGTTATTAATAAATATAAATTAATTAATTAATTACTAACTTAACGTTTTGCAAGCTTACTGTACCTACGTTTAACGCTTCAGAGTATTTGCATATTTATAAAGTAGTACATATATATATGTATATATATTTTTTTGTCTTGAGCACTCGTATTCATACATATTTGTGAAAAGTATCTATAAATCATAAGCTACGTGTGTGTGTGTGTGTGTGTGTGTGTGTGTGTGTGCATATTCAAGCCACCTGCAAGCGTTTTCTTGCCACTTTTATCAATTTGCCCTAATGTCGGATGTAAATTTTATATTTTATATGTTTATATAACACTAAATATAGTGTAATTTTAATCTTTAAATTGTTATATCCATATTAGGTATTTATAAAACACTACAACTGCTTACGAGTATAATGAAACACTAATTAACTAATTTATAAGTGAATTTAGTTAAGTAATTCGACTATTACGTATAGCAAACAAAAAAAAATACTGCATTTAAGCCCACATAAACGACAACAAAGTACTAACATAATAACCGCAAAATAACTCTTAAAAAAACAGATGACGTATTGATAAAGAATATGACTGCGCCGACGCAGGAGTCGTTTACATTAAATTCCAATTTTAAAAATGGAATGTTATCGTCTTCGTAATGGCGGCCGGTGTGCACGCGTCCATCGCCGCCGTATATGGAGATACGAACTGTCGTAAATATTCGACACCTAATTCATATTGGCAACCCACTTCATCGATATCCATAAAATACTAACAGCTTGCCGTAAAATTAATTGAAAATTAAGCTATTTTGATATTTTTTATATTTATAATTTTTCCAGGGCCGTAATTAATCTAGTCTAGTTTTAAATACCCAATTCGTTCGTGATTGGGACTATAGGCAATACCTATACGATTACACTGGACTTACAGACGTAAAGATGAGCCATCAAAGCTTTTCATATTAAACACCAGAGATTTTTTTTACTTTAGGATTGCCTAAAAGATAAACTATTAAGTATGCGATCTGTCTACAAATGTTGATCTAGGCCTTTTCGTCGCTAAAACAACAAATGATATCGGCAAATGTTTTCTACGGCTTTGCTATTTCATCTTTTTTGGGAAACTTAGTTGTATATGTTAGTGTATACAGCTATTAATAGTAGGTAATTGTTCAATAAAGTAGAACTGTGCAAAGCATTGTCGTAAACTACTACAACTTAATAAGCGTTTTCATAATTATGAATAATGAATAGCATAGAGACTATTCCGACCTATAAAAATAAGCGCTATTGAAACTGAACGCTTATACGTGATTTTTCAAAAGTATTATTTTAAAATGGAACGTGACTTTCATTCTTTTTGCTCCACCGAAACGATATCTCATCGGTGGTCAAACCATTGCAACTCGACAAAAATGAGTGTTCCACATTACCATAAACGCTGTGTAAGTAACAGGTTGTTCCAATATCACCTGGCTAACAGGCCCTCCTCGTAACTCGGACGTGACACCGCTACGGTTCATTTCACTGAATTACGTGCTGTGATTCTGCCTTCAGCAGAAGGGGAATCAAGTTTTTGCTCTTTAATACGGATAATCTAATCATTTATGCTTGCGGTAGATCGTTACACCACTTTTAACATATTAATCTCTTTTTTACACTCTTATGCAGCTTCATTAGGCATAATTTTACCAAATTAAAGAACCAATTTGGTCAGGTCCAAAGTAATTGCGTTACGGTCATTCGTAAAAAAACGACCCGTGTTATGATTTGTATAATGATCAATAACCCTTCGTTCGTGATGCCGAAAAAATAATGCCTCGTCGTGATTTTACCACTTAATAATCATAGTAAACCTACTCGGTATCTCACGACTACTTTAAAAATAAAATACCCACATCGAAGCGAACGATAGGCTCATTCAAAAAGGAACGCACTGATTTTTTATCGAAAGCTGCGAACGGCCAGCAGGTGTAATCTACAATGAGGCTTTGAAAAAAGAAGTCTAACAGGAGGCCTTTTTCCCACGCCCCTGTCGATGGTTTTTGAGTTTCGAATACGATATTCAAATTTCACATGGTTAAGATGTTTTCAAGTTTCATAGTCAATCAATTTTATAATCAAAGTGACATAAAATCATAACGATCGCGTTTGATAATTATTAACTGAAATGTCTCGAAAACTATTTTGTTTTTATGCGTTGCAATAATCACTTATTTCTATTTTAGGGGTTTTTTATGTTTTGATCATAGCGCACATCGTCAAATTATTTTTTTACGTTCTGTTTTATTTCAAAATAGAGACATAAAACTGTCTTCCGACGCCATTAGAATACACGATAATATTACGTTACCTTCAAATGTCACACAAAGTTACATATACCTTTGCGAAATTGTAATAAATATTATGACATGTCTAGCTGTATCCAACACACAAGCGAACGTTTTAAATAAAATAAAAATTGAACTAATTACAAATACTTATCTTACAAATATCTAGTTCTGCACGAGTATCTGATTTCTTTGTACTAAAAGCCGCATTTACTGTGGTCTTTATGGTATACATTTGATAGTTATAAAAGTAATGAAGTGTGGCGAACGCCCATCAAGGTTGCTTAGTAACGACTTGATTACAATGCTTACACATAGCCATAATCGTAAAGTTTTTATATTTTATTGTCTTAATTGAGTGATCTAGGAAACGCTAATCAGTGTCTCGAAATTATTAATATCTTAAGAATTTTGAATTTTTCAATAGAACAATTTAATCCAAAGAAGAATGTATATATATTTTTACTGCTATTATAGTTATTAGGTATACTAAACTTAGTACAGTACGGGTAGTTATTACTAATATTATTTTGAAATACTGACGATGAAATGTACAAAATGAATTATCGAACATATTTTAATAGAACGACGTCTATTAGAAAAATAATTGACCTGAGTGGTTGTGCGACTATCTTTAAAAACTTTGTTTCGAAAAAGTAGAAAAGGTATATATTTTATGTAATCCTGTCGATTAACAAAGTGTACGTTGTTCTTATTAACACTCTGGGTTACCAAATGTTTAGTGTACTTTGCTTCGGTGTAACGGGCGGCCATCAGAATACTTAAACCCTATAACCTGTCAAACCGCGGCGAAAGGAGAGGAAAGAAGCCTCGGCCCTGACATTTGACAGGCTGTAAAAAGGCGGGATAACAAGGTGCTCTATCGCATCGCAGCATACAGTTATGTTATTGTTTAAGTCAACTACTAAGTGGAAGGACGGCGACCGACAATTCAGCACCACAGAACCGAAAAGTCAGATGTATCAGTTGAACATATTTGACTTTGGCCCACTTGCCTCTGCAGAGCAGACATAAGAACACTGCAGATGCTGGTCGCGAGTTTAAAAGTCGCATAGGTACTCACTAGTTTTTTTGTATTCATAAAATGGCTGTAAAACTTTGTCATGAGACCGTTATTTGCCTTAAAGTTTGTATTGAGGTACTTATTTGTTTGTTTATTTTTAAAGTATTATCTCCCAATTCCGTGAATAATACGTGATAATAATAATACGTGGTATTATTATACCTACTCATATATATATATATATCTTGCTGCGCCGCGCAATGTTACTCGCTCAACCCACGGGAACATTGATTTTTTTTCGGATAAAAAGTAGCCTATGTATTAATCCAGGGTATCAGCTACCTTCATACCAAAATGTATCAAAATTGGTCCAAACATTTGAGCGTGAAGAACTAACAAAATATACACATAAACACACTCACAAACTTTCGCCTTTATAGGTAATATTAGTGCATAAGCTATGTGTTATCCCGAAACATGGAACGTTCTCGTGAGATGAGTGAGTAGCACCGCGGGGCGCATCTAGTAAGTATTTAATAATTTCGAAAGACCGGCCTAAAAGTCAACCTGAAAATTATAAAAAATTCCAATCGCTCTGCGTCCATTGGCCGGTCAATTCGCGACACTGTTGCATCTGCCCCGTCCCGTTACGCGGGCCGCCCTTTCCGACGCTTTGGACAACCCTGGCCCTGGACCTGGACCCGTGCGTGCGGAAATTCAATTAAACAACAGTATTTTGTCTCGTATTTGTCTTGTATGTAGTCTCTTTATTTTTGCTAGGATAATGTATACGTGTAACAATGAAGATTTTAGCGTGTTTATGTGCCACATAGTATGTTTTAATCTATGATCTGCCAAGGTACATCTGAATCCGTTCCTAACGTCAAATTGTCTTGTAACTTATGCTTTTATAATATAGAATATTGATCTTTAGAGGATATCAATAGAGCTTTAAAAGAACGTTAAAAGCCGTCATCACCAAGAAATCATAAATAGGGTAGGTAGGTACCTACCAAAATTGCTCTCACAGACGAAAAGTGAGATATGTTTCTTGTTTAAAATAATATGTATTAGGAAAAATACTTATTAGCGTCAACTAATTAACAATGGTTTTCGTTAGAGCAAAATGAGATACCTACCATTCTTTTTTTTTTCAAAGTGTTGCCGGTTTCCCGGTCGTACAAAAGGACAAAAAAGAGTATAGATTTCATTTCAGCTTATATCCGGAGACATCGCAACTGCAGTTAGATTGGAATTTCGTCCGGAAATTGAAGTTCCCGAATGAACTTTGATAAAGTACCGAGTAAAATACGTGTTCATTGAATAGGATCTTTATCTAAAGCGGACACATATATAGCATTCAGGGGCATCTATTCAGGATGGAAAATCTATCATATTTTTAACCTATTAGAGTTATTTCTAGACTGATTACATCGTTTTACTTCTTATACTGTATACTTTTTAAATCATTAAGTAACTTCAAAAATTTACATATTAAGATCTAGCTTACTCCACTCCCAGTGTTGCTGAATAGTTTAAATGATAGTGTCTATGTTACCAAAATAGGGAATAGATGAAAATATCAGAATTGCTTGAAATTTTTACTGGTGGTAGGAATGAAATGAAATGAAATGAAATGAAATGAAATAATTTATTCAGTAAGTAGGCCACAAGGGCACTTTTACAAGTCAGATTGTGAGTCTACCGGCATTTCGCAAGAGGAGACCGCTGTTGAGAAGAAAGCCGAAAGAAACTCAACAGTAAGTCATTTTTTCGTGAATTATACTTAAAAACTAATACAATTATATTATAGCTAGGTAATTGATACATATATGTTAGAGGAGATGTACAAGTCTCCAAATCAATGTTTACACTAAAAATTATATAAAATAAAGTGATTTTTTCAGAGATGTAGAAGGTCTCTAGGCGTCACGACACGCAATATAGATCGGTATAATTAATTAATGAAATAATTCAATTCCGTTGAGATGTATAAGGTCTCAAGGAGTCAAAATCAATAACTAATGCAACAAAATAATTAAGTACTTAATTTAGATTTCTTAGAGATAAACAATGGAATAATCTTAAGAAAGCTTAAGAAGCACCAGAAAATTGTTTCAGATTTTTTGGCTGCACCGAAAAAATGCGATTATATTCAACTAGCTGTGCTGCGCTGCGCCCGCTTATCCCACGGGAACACTACATTTTTCGGGATAGAGAGTAGCCTATGTGTTAATCCAGGGTGTCAGCTACCTTTGTACAAAGATTTATCAAAATTGGTCCAGCAGTTTGAGCGTGTAGAAGTAACAAAAATACCCATAAACACACTCACAAACTTTCGCCTTTATAATATTAGTGTCATTAAACTTAGTAAGTATGTATATACTTGTACATACACTCTCACGACCCTCAGCATTGAGGAGTACATAATTGATATCCCATCCAATACTTAACTTCTTGTTTAACTTAAGATCTATGTAACTGCTGTTACTATCAATAGGAAATACTTATTGAATGTATGGCAATACCTACGTGATTCTAATAAGAAGCTGAATATTCTGATAAGAAGATTACGAATTATTTCTCAGTGAGAAGACTTATTAGACTTAGGTTTGATTTGACTAACATGGATTAAGTTATACCTATCCTAAAAATACTGTCATGTTTCTGTATAATTTTGTCAGTTAATAACCGTGTAAGTTCTATACTAGTTTGGATAAATCCAGGCTCCAGCTTAGCACTAGCAAGCTATGGGCTCCAGCATAACTTTCACTTTAACTTTTCAGGACTATAACGGCGTATACGAGTCTTACATTAAATTATTAAACTTTTCCTGACCCACCAAAATCTAAATTCTGTTTAAAATTGTTATTATGAGGTAGACTCCAAGCGCCATCTAGCGTCGATTTGAAGACTTAATCCAGGCCTTCAGATATAATTGAACGCTTTAATAATTCTCACATAAATACCATGCTGTTCGTGTCCGTCTAGCCAATATTCTAGTACCTAATATATAGATAGCAAAAACATTATTACGTATGGAACCTGCATCCAGACCCCATAAAGCTTCTAAACTCGTTCTTACATCAAAGGAAGGCCCCACCTGGCGATAATGTGGCCTCTCGTGAGTCCTGGATGACCTTGTTTAGTGCTTTTGGCGTGGCTTAAGCGATTAACACTGATGCTTAAAGTGTTTGGAGCAATTAAATTGTTTGTAAAGTTTTGTTCTGAGTGGCGATCATTCAGTCAAGCTGCTGCTGTTTCCATTATAGCGAAATTTTAATTCCTTTTCTTCTACTCAAATAAGTTGAAGTATGCTGTTCAATGAATTCAATTGAAACAGTTTTAAAGCATATAATCTCTAATAAAAAAAATATTTCATACAGTTTAATATTGATTGGTTTCAGGTTAGATCTCCGATAGCTACTTAATAATTTCTGTATATTAATGACCAGAATTTTCGCTATAAACGTTTAGGAAGTAATTTTCTATATTGGTATCTGCAAGTGTAACACTGATCTTGATTTTCATTATTTATTTAGTTCACTGCAGGGTTATTCCTTACTTGTATATCTATTTATATTATAGGGGACGTATAATATAAATAGATCCCCGGTTACCTCCCACAAAATATTTTGACCTTTATTAGACAGCATGGTCGCTGGATAAAAAGTGACATTGTTATCACAGTAATAGATGATGTCGCCTCAATAGATTCCTCAGGCTTCCTAATGGAGGTTTTGTTGACACAATAGAAGCTTGAGAGGGACAAAACAGGATCCTGTAACGTAGATCTTTTTGTATGACAATTAAGAAGCTTACCACACAATCCTATGAAATCATAACGTTAACGATACAGATTTTGAGCGACACACTCATACTCGTATAAATAATAAGCGTATATATTAAATGAATTTTGTAGGTAACTAGAATAACATAATATTTTTTTTCTTTGTCCATCATGTCCATTTCGGTTATAAAGTATCCTAGAACCATTTTTGGATGTCCAGCTATACCTATACCAACATTTACTAAAATCTGTCCAGCCGCCTTGGCGCTATGAGAGGACAAAGAAAATTTCACTAACAGATGGCGCTCTACGGCTGGCGCCACTCTGCTGCATCGAACTGTATTTTTTTTTCTTAAATAATGTACTTCCTAAACCGCCTCGATCAGTCCTGTCCAGTGTCCTGCAGGACTCCTGCGTAATGATTTCCAACTTTCCAGTTTGATATCCTAGTAAACCAAATTAATTCTCGAAGGTTCTGTGAGTGTCCTTAGTGTAGCGAGTAGAAACAATGCGCGCAGAAGATTTGGGCAGCCTGCGCGCGCGCCTAGTATGGCGTTCACATGCGCACGCGGCACCTGCCGCGCATCTGACACAGATGTGGACTAGTGCTGCTACCGACGAAAAATTATCGATACAAAAGTATTAAATCCTTTATTTACTGGAAAATTTTGGTAGTTTCTTTGAAGCCAGAGTGAGCAGTCGTTAATGAAATGACTGTCGGTATAAAAGCCAGGGAATATTTTTTTGGGTGGTTTTACTACATTATGATTCTCTCTTGGTTTTATTAGTAGCTACACTGTAGGTATTTCCACTTGTTTACGACTGCAGCTGCTACAGTCGTTACTAAGTGGAATCACCATCAGCCACTGTGTCATCATCGTCTTAACTCTAGGGTGCTCTGATAAAATGTATGCTAATGTTAGTAATAAAACATAAAACTACTGTACTTGGTTAGAATTAGAATCGTAAATATCTATTTAATGTATGCACAGAGCATGATTGTTCCATGCATTTCTTCATTGAACAGATTCAAAACTGTTCAAGATGTGACTAAAAAGCTTACTTTTACAACTGAATGTTTTTCGGTTAAGAGCAGTCAAGGAGTGTGAATGTACTGTACCTGTCACTGTGACCTGTCAGCATACTTGCTATATTGGAACAGATATATTTAATTATGTCGACGGTGGAAAAAAGTATGATGTTTATCCAGAGAACTACTACAAACTTACAAAAAAAGCATCCGCGTGCAGTAATAAAACATGAAATCGATAAATAATAATCGATTCATCGATAGCCATACAACCGACAGCATCCCACCACTACTAAAGCGTTTCACACATCTCGACGCGAATGATGAATGCGCTTTACGGACCGCAAAGTGCTCTAATTAATTCAACAGTACAATAAAACCATACAACTAGCTCCTCCATGAAAGCCTTACGTTTCTTATAAGAAGGTCTAATTATGCTCGCTAGCTGGTAGCTCTTATATGGTGTTTTAGCACAACGTAAGTGATGGAAGCGCTGACCTGCGTTGACGCATTACTTTTATCTGCTAGTTTAATGCAACAATGCTTAAAGGCAACGTTAATGAAACTAAAAGATATGCACTACGACGCCGCTGGAAGTATTTTCTTGGTATCTTTAATATCTATGAATTTACTGGGTTAACAAGATCTACATCTAGCTAATCAATGGTTGTCTGAGTTTCTATAAATTCATTAGTAGATGCTTAACTTGAAGAAAAAGCTTTTTCTAATACTTAACAACCAACAAAAAGAGAAATCCATATTTGAATAATGCTCAAGAATTTAAGTATTTTTTGCAAATTCGACCATGTTGCGCAAACCCTAAAATAATGTTAAATTAAGCTGAATTTGGCTCAGTGGCATTTTGGGTAAGTGCGATCAAGGATTTGAGCGAAATCACATAACAATCATGGTTTTAGAAATACTTATGAAATACCCATTCTATAGTTACTATGAACATTGTCGGCTACGAACGGTAGTACGCATTGAATGCGTGTTGGTTCACTCGTAGTCGATAACATTTTCTTTTTTCATAAAGGATGCTATAAATTTGTCTCCCCCTGGCTTTACAAATACACACAGGGTCTCCAATGGACTATTTTGCTAGCATCGGTAGTGGTTTATTTTATTCTGGCGTCTATCAAAAATGTATCAGCCGTTTGGACAGTAAAGAATATAAATGCAAACATCCAAAAAAAAGACATCCATTTTGTATTCAAACAAATTTTATTAAAAATGCATGTAATGCACAAATTCACATTAGTGTAGAGAGCGTTGCCAGATGGTTACATTTGTTACATTTTTCGTAACTTTTGACCCTCTCTCGTAACATGTAAGTAACTTTTGATTTCTGGGGAATTTTCGTAACTTTTCAAAAGGTTTGGTAAAAATACTAAAGTGGGAACATTAATTTAGATTCTGAATCCAAATAACATGTACTATCGGGCAAAAATATAACATGCGTACCACTGAAAAAAAACTTAATGAAAATTTCGATAATGTGTTTCAATTTTTTCTCAAATAAGTACCATTAATGTAATAATCCAGTATATATTCGGAATCAGCTTACGAAGCCCTTTCATTAGATACGCCATAATGTCAATTTGTAAATCCGTAAATTTGTATTTATATAGCAAAAAGAAGCAAACCAATTTTTGTAGAGGTTGGAAAGTAAACAACGGATGGATGAGTAAGTTCGAGGGCAAAGATGAGGCCCTAGGTAATACTAGTCCAACTATTGCACTTTCGGCCAAGACACTAATATTTAATAGTATGTATATGATCCTTTTAACAACTAATAAAATAAATACTTACATCACAAGATTAACATTATGTTCCTCCCGTCAGTTTTAATTTTTTAAATATTTTTTTTAAATCATCACCAAGTTTTTCTAACGAGTCGTGTCCCTTGAAAGACGCGATCTCAAAAAACCTATCAAATATCAATATCAACAGTCAACACAAATATAATACAATAGGCTAGTTGACTCATGTCAAATTGTAATAAACTAATGTTTATTCCGTATAGTATTTAGCAAAGGAAACATATAGTAGATTGTTAACCAAGGGTAGAAAGTTACCCATTGCACCCGAGATATTTCTGGCGCTCGAACGAAGTGAGAGCGCCAATAGTTCGAGGGTGAAATGGGTAATTTCACCCGTGTTAAACACTCTACTTTTCATTTCGACTGCGAGGCAAATAAAATACTATACGCACATGTCATGAGTGAGTTTTTATGTCCATGTCATTTTTAACCAATTGTCAATAAAAGACATGGTATTTATATTTAATCTCGTGTTCCCGCTTTTTTTATGGCAAACTTTCATTATAATTATTTTTAATAGAAAAAAAAAAGTTATAATATAAGTACCGCCAACACAAAAAAAATAAAAAAATACAAATCCAATGGTTTCAATTTTGTTTTTATATAAATGTACGATTCTATCAATAAAATGAGGGACAGAATTATATGTATGCATTATAAATATAATTAATACATACATATTTATATTTAATCATTCGATATAAATAAATTAAGCTTGCCTATATCTAATCTTTGGAGTTTTTTTTTAATGGCTACTTACCACGGCCGACTAGATTGTACCTAATTGAGTTGGTCACGACGTGCATCTAGATGGCAATTGTCTTTGACTTCGAGGCAATTAAAAAAAAATTACTTTCCACCCTAGGGATGGAAATGCTATTTTCCACCCGGCTATCTACTCATGAAAATGACACTTTCCGAACAGGAGAGATGAAAAATATATATCTTTCAATTCATAAAAGTGAAAGATGGCTGAAAAAATTGAATTTGAAAATATGGTTTTTAATCTGTATTTTGAAACGCTTAAAACGCTGTCCGCCATTTTCGCTTATGATAGTGACGTCATCGGTCATGTAAACAAAACTGAAAGCCTACTTTGACGACTTCGAATAGTGTCGTCCCTCTCGATCTCCTGTCAAAGTATATTGGAGTGAGCGGAATGGCACTATGCGACGGTAGATTTTCGAATATTTACAGGTAATTCTACGTCACGCCACAGATTAGCAAAAGGGAAAAATGGCGAATGGCGTTTTTGACTGTTCATGAAATTTCAAGTTTTCAATTGATAAAATTTAGCTTTCTAGCTTTCACAAAAATACAAGACATTTTTTCAGAGCTAGTAAGATCGTTATTAACCATTTTAAATATATTTCAAAACGGGGTCTACTAGCCTATTCCTTCATTAAGTTTTTAAAATAAAATTTGTAATTTATCTAACGCATATATTCAGTGCACTATCAGTGCAGATACCAGTAAGAATTTTGAATTGGCTGCTTTTAAGCCTTTAATACAAAGATCAAAGCTTAAAGAAAAATTGAAAAAGGAGCTACCTGGCTGCTTTTATCAAGCTACACGAGTCGCTTAACAGACTGTATTAGCGAGTACCTAAACATATTAAAACTGAGGCGTTTTCCTTGATTTTTTTTAGTCTGATTTTTAATTAGCCAAAATAAACTGACGCATTTATTTACGAGCGCAATTTAATTTAGTTTAATTTGGTTTCAACATATCACTTTTTATCCATAAAAGTCAATCTAATATCAGCAATTACGTGTTTTCTCATTCATTGTTTTAAATTATAATTTCTGAATAACGAAAACATAAATTACGACATCAGTCGAATCACTTAGGCTAATTAAAAATTCAGAAACTGGATGAGGGCGGTGTAAGATCGATCGTTCTGGAGAACTTTGGGGAGGCCTTTGTCCAGCAGTGGACGTCTATCGGCTGATATGATGATGATGAATTAAAAATTCAACTTTAGATATAAAACTGTTGGCGGATATTATGCTTTTTATAAAAAAATACACCTAAAATTATGCATTCTCATTGGTCAATTTACTTTGACATTTGTTGGTCAATTTACTTTGACATTTGTTGGTCCAATTGTCGTTTATAACTCGTCAACAAGTTTATTGTATATATGGACAGTTTCAACACTATACACAGTTTCACGTCACACCGCGTACCGGAACACGTAGCATGGAAAGCATTGGATGAGGGCGGCGCACGACCGATCGTTTTGGAGAAATTTGGGGATGCTTTTGTCCAGCATTGGACGTATATTGACATTGATGACACATTTTTGGGTAGTGACGATTATATTTTTTGATATTACAAACTATAAGGCGGGACCCACTAACGCACCGTACGGGACCCTAACGCTCGCAATCGTCGTAGTGCGCGCAGCCATTTTGCGTTGCCATAGCAACGCCGCTCCCTCCCCGCGCGGTTCCACCGGTAGACACCGGCCGCGCCGCTCGCCAGACGGCACGAACAACTCGCGCGCAATCATTGCACCTCTAGCCTTTTATAAATGTTACGTTGTGTTTAGTACATAAACCTATGTTTCTCCAAGTATTCCTTATGTACGTTAATTGTGTGTGTGTAAAAGGATTAAATGACTTTCGAGTTCAAACAATCTTTTTATAATGGCGCCCAACGTGGGGCAGAACTCATAAATAGTGAAAACCGAGTCTGTGACGTGTTTACCGCGTAAACAGTGTTTGTGACAATGCCGCCGAAGAGACGAGAAGCTGCTGGCCGTTCACAAGGCGCGCCGGACACGAACTCTACGGACGAGGAGTCTGCCGGCGAGGCTGATAATGCCGCCGGCCATGCGAGGCAGGCGCCGCACGCTACGGTAGTGCCGCAACCGCCACCCCAGCAATCACTCTTCGACGCGCAGCAGTTTGTCGCTTCGTTCATGCAGTCCTTCGCGCAGTCGCAAGCCGAAATTAATAGAAATCTCATCGAGACCCTACGATCCACAGCCGTCACGCCGTCATCGAGCGCGAGTGAGCCCGTCGCGGCCGCCGCGCCCGCCGCCGCCGGGAACTTCAGTAACTGCACCGCGCGCTTCAGTGGAGTGACGCGAGACCCGGAAGTACTGGAAGCTTTTCTGGACGCCGCTGAAACGTACCGAGAGTGTACTGCCGTGAGCGACGAGCATGCCGTACGAGGCCTGTCTATGCTGTTGGAAGGGGACGCCGCCGTGTGGTGGCGAGGAGTGAAGTCGTCGGTGACTACGTGGCGCGACGCGACGGCCCGCCTGCGCGCTGTCTACGGGACCCCGCGCCCCGGCTACAAACTCCTACGCGAAATCTTCGCCGCGGAACAACAAAACGAACGTGCGGAAATATTTGCGTGTCGTTTACGTGCTATGATCATAAGATTACCGTATGTTGTCCCAGAAGAAATGCAAGTCGATATGATTTATTGTTTGTTAGATAGGCGAATCCGTAAACGTTTACCTCGCGATACTATCGACACCGTCGACTGTTTATTATATAAGGCAAGAGGTACAGAGGATGCTATATCAGAGGTTAGTAAAATCACTCACTTGTCTCAAACTAATTCGCCAACCGTTACGACTATTGCGAGCGTTAGTGATTCCGCGAAATTCGGAGGCGCGGGCGCTCAAAGCGTTACCGACTCTAGGGGGGTTATTCCGATCGCGTCCGACGGCAAATCGAAACGCCATCGAGTACGGTGTTCTTATTGCAAAATATACGGCCATACAGTGGACGAGTGCCGCAATGTACGGCAGAGGCATTTACCTTCATTAGGCACTAACGAGATCAGGGTAAATGCACCCGCGCCCGGTAAAATAAATGCCCCGAATACTGAAACAAACGAACTTCGATGTTACGGGTGCGGGAAACGAGGAGTAATAAGGTCTAGATGCGACACGTGCAATCCTCCCAAGCGCGCGGATTTCAATAATTATAGTGACGACAGTTGTAGTTCGCTTCAGAACTCATCACATCCGATGATCATGGTGAGATGTTTCGGCCTTGAAGGAGTGGCGATCGTCGACACTGGCGCCACCCATTGTATTGCGAGTCCGAAACTGTATGAAATTTTTGTGTCTAATGATGTCAAGTTCCAGGAAACGCAGCGAACGATACGCCTAGCCGACGGGTCTCAGCAGCTAAGAAAAGTACTTACCGCTGAAGTACCTATCTCTGTTGGCGGCCGCGACTTTGTTGCTGACTTCATGGTACTGCCCGGAGGTGAAACCAAAACCCTGCTTGGTTTTGAATTTATAACCAAAGCTGGGATAGTGCTCGATGGTTCCCGGGATACCTGGAATTTTGCGGACGACCCCGATAATCAATTCTGTCTTGTACGTAAGTACCACTTGACCAGTCCTGACGACGCGGAGCTCATGCGAGCCGAGTCCTCTGACCTCTCACTACGCAGTGACGAGTGTGCTAGGCTTTCTCCGGACGAGCAGCATGCGCTCAACGCTTTCATCGTCAGACGGGCTGCCCAATTTGCGCCCAACGGTCCTGCTACAGAATTCGCCACTCACAGGATTAAGGTAAGCGAGACCCAAGAGCCGATAGCTTCACCGCCGCATCGCATATCGCAGAGCCGCAAAGAGGCCTTGAAGGTAGAGCTGAACAAACTGCTGCTGGATGACGTTATCGAGGAGTGCGAGTCTCCTTGGGCATCCAACGTAGTCCTAGTCTCCAAGAAGGATGGAGGCCTTAGACTATGCATTGACTACCGTAAGCTGAACGCAGTTACAGAACCTGATAGGTATTCGTTGCCCAGGATCGAAGATATCCTACACGCCGCTAAAACTAGCAAGTTTATGACTACCTTGGACTTAAGGTCTGGCTATTTCCAGGTAAGCGTGCATCCCGACGACCGAGATAAAACCGCCTTTATCACGCCGATGGGTACATATAGGTTCAAACGTATGCCGATGGGCCTGCGTAATTCAGGTGCCACTTTTCAACGACTGATCGATAGGTTTCAATCTAACCTCAAGGATGTATCCATCCTTGCCTATCTGGACGACCTGATCATCTTGTCGCCAGGTCCATTCGAACGTCACTTGGCAGACCTGGAAACTGTCTTCGACCGTTTGGCCATGTTCGGACTAAGGGTAAACCGGGCAAAAAGTAACTTCGCCCGTGACTCTGTCAAGTTCCTTGGTCACGTGATAGTCCCGGGAGGCATCCACGTTGACCCGGATAAGACCGCCGCTATAGTAGGTATGAACACGCCGCAGAACATCAAACACCTCAAGTGTTTCTTGCAGACGTCCAGCTGGTTTCGCCGTTTCATACCTAGTTATGCTGAGGTAGCAAGGCCGCTTACCAACCTCCTCAAAAAGGCAAGTACCTGGCATTGGGGCCCCGAGCAACAGGGAGCTTTTGATCATATCAAGAGTCTTCTGGTATCCGCTCCGATCCTGCGTCAAGCTGATGAGACGAAGCCGTTCGTCCTCAGAACTGACAGCAGCGGTTACTGTCTCGGTGCTGTTCTCATGCAGGGGGAGGGGTCGGACGAACGGCCCATAGAGTACGCGAGCCGGCTCCTGAACACCGCCGAGAAAAACTACTCGACGACGGAGCGGGAGGCGTTGGCCGTGGTGTGGGCGGTAAGTAAATTCCGTGGATATATCGAAGGAGCCCAAGTCACGGTGAAGTCTGATCACCAACCCTTACGCTGGTTGATGAGCATGCGCTCTCCCAGCGGCAGACTGGCGAGATGGGCGTTGACTTTGCAGGAATTTAACCTCTGCGTAGAATACACTCCAGGCCGCGCGAATGTCATTGCCGACACGCTCTCCCGCCCAGTTTGCTCCGAAGATACCAGCTGCGACCTGTGCCTCGCTGTCGTCGACATGCCTTCGAGAAACAAAGGTGACGTCCGCGAGAACCAGCTCAAGGACCCCGAGATACGCAAGATTATGGATGACATGGAATCCGATGATCCGTTTAGGGGGAGGCCTTGGTCTGATCGCGGTTACGTAATGTCCGACGGAGTACTGTACAGGTACGATCTCGAAGGTGACGACAACGACGATGCTCTCCTGGTAGTACCGGACCACGAGCGCGCCACCGTGCTAGCCGACTTTCACGATGCGCCCACAGCAGGCCATTTTGGTGTCGAGCGCACGCTGAGCCGCATTAGGTCACGTTTCTACTGGCCAGGTATGAGAACTTACGTGACTAATCATATCAAAGAGTGCTTAGCATGCCAGCGATATAAAGCAAACAACAGGAAACCCGCAGGCCTCCTCCAAACTCCTGCGATGTCACGTAGGTTTGAGGTAGTATCCGTAGATCTATTTGGACCGCTCGTCGAGACGCCGCGACGCAATAAGTGGATCCTTATAGTAGAAGACGTATGTACGCGCTGGGTCGAACTTTTTCCACTAGAGACTGCAACTAGCGTCGAATGTGCGAAAACACTTATCGATGAAGTGTTCTTAAGGTATGGTTTTCCACGTCGTCTCATTAGCGATAATGGTGTGCAGTTCGTTAGTGAAGTCATGCAGCAAGCGTGTTTCGTCCTAGGTATAGACCAAAGTCTTACACCGTATTACCACCCAGAGGCTAATCCGATAGAACGGAAGAATAGGGACCTCAAACCCCAATTAGCTATCTGTGTCGGGCAGGATCACTCTACGTGGGACCTTCATCTCGCTGCGATCAGGTATGCGATGAACTCTGCAGTAACAGCTAGCACCGGTTTTTCTCCGGCATACCTTACCTTCGCCAGAGAGATACGCGCTCCTGCCGACGCCACCACCGACCTACGAGCGATCGTGGATAACGATAACTTCGTCCCGATCATAACACCTTACCTGAAGAAGATGACTGCTACCTTAGCCGAAGCGAGAGACATCCACGAAAAGGCGCAGGCGCTTCAGAAGAAATACGCTGACGAAGGTCGTCGTCAGCCACCTGATTATAAGGTAGGCGATCTAGTCCTTCTCAAAACGCAAGGACTCAACGATACGAGTGTCGGCCAATCGTCCAAATTTATTCCGCGTCGTGATGGGCCGTATCGGATTAAGGATGTGTTGAGTAGCACAACGTATAGTCTGGATAACATTCAAGACGAGACAAGCTTGGGAAAATATCATGTGTCGCATCTCACTCCTTTCATAGGTCAGGTCGAACCCCCAGTGCGACCTAAACGACGCCGTGGTAGGCCGCGTAGGTTAATAGAGTCCTAGCCCGAACGTGAGGGCACTAGTTCGAACTAGAGGGGGAGTCTATAAGGCGGGACCCACTAACGCACCGTACGGGACCCTAACGCTCGCAATCGTCGTAGTGCGCGCAGCCATTTTGCGTTGCCATAGCAACGCCGCTCCCTCCCCGCGCGGTTCCACCGGTAGACACCGGCCGCGCCGCTCGCCAGACGGCACGAACAACTCGCGCGCAATCATTGCACCTCTAGCCTTTTATAAATGTTACGTTGTGTTTAGTACATAAACCTATGTTTCTCCAAGTATTCCTTATGTACGTTAATTGTGTGTGTGTAAAAGGATTAAATGACTTTCGAGTTCTTTTTATAAAACTTATTTACAGTAAATATTATATACTTTCATATTTTGTACCTTTGGAACCCTCGGTACGCAAATCCGACTCGCGCTTGACCGTTTTTTTTATTAATATTAAAATGTAACTTTCGCAGCAAAAATGTAACTTTTTGAGGAATGAAACGTAACTTATGCCACAATGGCTCTGGCAACACTGGTGTAGACTAGTTTTTACCAGCAAAAAAATAAATGGCAAGTACTTAAAAATGCGGAACCCACAACCAATTAATAAAGTTGTTTTCGAGTTTTTTCTAGTCTAAGTTATTAATATCTATTATTAAGCAGCGTGACTGTGTGTCGTTTTTGCCGCAATAAAAATGGCACATTAACAGTCGACACGCATCCCTATGATAACATGCACATGCGAATGCGATCACAATTAAAATAACTCCATCTCTTAGAATTGGAGGGACACTGGGCCCTAATTCCATAAATATGTCCCTGATACCCAGGTGAGATCTCCGAAATGGCGATATACCTAGGTATATCGATATCGCCACTTCACTAACCCGGTCGCGTTATGTTTGCGCCTCATTTATATGCGACGCCATGTATATCAGGCGCAAACTTGACCGGGTAGTAACGTAAAATGTCACTTTATGCGGCTCTCGTTTTAATGTCAGTTAAAGGCGATATACCTAGGATACCCTGAGATATTGCTTGTTTGGCGACATCTCATAGTACACTTAAATGACACCATATGGCTAAAATTGACGTTTCTAATGACATAATTATGTGAGAAACATCATCACTGTGAAGTTCTTTAGTTCAAATGAAATTATCTATCCTTACCTTTCAATGACATGTTGTCAATTTCGCTCAATACAATACAACTCAGTCAGTAGGTAGGTAGTAAAAATCTGTTTGGGCCTATTATCACATCACCCAAACGCACAAAAACTGCACATATTAATAAATCCGCAGGAATTTGAATCCTCAGCCTGCCTCACTAAAAACTTCACTAATGCGTTCGCTGCTTAGCTTACAAAACCTAATTTTATTAAAGGCCATCATTTAGTTCATGACATGTCTCTGATCTTATCAATGCAATGCAACTTGCCACCTCAGATACTTAGTCCAGAACTGGTTTATACAACCCCATGCAAAAATAATTAGCCCTCGGCCTACTGAAATACATCATAACCCTACAAAAACTTAATTCACTCCTAAAGAAGTTATTAATCATCGCAAATCGATTGGTTCCATAGAAAATAGCGCCCTGAGCGAGTTTTAATCCACTCCATATTTTAAAACTTATTACTAGGTTATTCTATAAATGGGACAAAAAGCAAATTTCTGAATCAATCCATCATGAATAAATGCTGTGACCTTTTCGAGAAAACTGCAGTTAAATAGTAAATTTCTTGATTATGGGAAGGACCCGTGATTGAGCTTTTTGTCGGGAATAATTTAAGCAATATGTTATACTTTGTCTATATTATAAGTTTTAACCAGTTATCTTTTTACGGCTTTTTTGATGAATCTTCCCGACGTATGCATTAGACATAGTAGCATAAATCTCTTTGCATGTTTTAAACTAATACAATATCATCGTTTAGTTCTCATGTAATATCTATAATTATTTAATTTTATTTGGAGAAGAAATACAACAGAACAAAATAACTTATCACAATAACAACAATAACCAATTAAAATAAATCTATCTAAATCTAGAACTAAATCTAAACTAAGTCTAAAAATGCCCCCCGTGGCATTGTACCAAAGACGCTTATCATTTAGTTCTCATGTCTTTTATGTGACCCTCTCCTGCAGAGATATCAGTATCGTAGAGGGTCAACTTTTTAAGCAGCTAACTGCAGTACCTACTTGCATCCATGTCAAAGGTCAGAGGAAAAAAAACAATTGATTGAGTAGTAATCAATCAAATAGATAAACAAAGAAAAAGTATAATCTTCAGTTTATAAAAGTTAAAATGAATTGAAATTAATAAAACATTTCAATCTCGCCCTAACAAAATGACAAAGTGAACAGCTTAACATGTCTCGCAATTTTCTTTAATAGTAAGCCATTCCCAGCCTGCATTAACCATATTAACTTAATACAGCCGTAATGGCTTACGACAATGCAAGGAAAAAGAAAGAGAAAAATGGCGCCGTGATGAATTCGAATTTTAAAATAATGATAACACGCCTACAGCGATTTGTGTTTGGTGGTCCAGCTGACGGTGTTGACCAACGGTTTTTTAATGATTAATTTTGTTATTTATTTGAATTGGATTATACATGAGTTGGGAGTTGATGAGATCAATACTGGTCTATAAATTTATGTTTGAAACTGAAATAATACACGATGACGAATGTTTTTACTGTAATGAATCCTTTTCCATGTTTGTCTGTTGGTCTGTCCGTTAGTTCCTAGTAAAAACAAAAAAAGTCAATTATTAAAAATATAAGTCAATTATTAATAGCAGTGTTTTACCAAACAATAAAACACTTATTAAGCGAAATACCTTATTCGAAGCCTAAATTAATATTTGAGAGTGGCAACACTCGTTTGCTGTGACGTGACGGTTGCTGATTGGTTATTACACCCACTCCTTTCACCCCTCCACTGGTTTAACATTCCTGCCACCAGGTGGCGCCGCTACGGCGGGAGCCCGTGCGCGCCCTATCCTCATTGGATCTCAAATGGATACCTCTAAAAATTAATCAATATACACCAAAAAATGCAATGTAACCACGACATTGTTTATAAAAAAATAATTAAAGTGAAACTTATGTGAATGAATAAATGGTATACATTAATTTAAAAACCAAAAAACACCTTTGAAATAATGCAAAGAGTGTGTAGATGGTACATTGCATTTGATTTTAAATCTACCCACCTGGCAGACTTAAAAGTATAGGCTTCGAATAAGGTATTTCGCTTAATAAGTGTTTTATTGTTTGGTAAAACACTGCTATTAAGCTTCAGTACCGTTATTCGAAGCCTAAATTAATATTTGAGATCTGTCTGTTATCGCCTGGTGGCCAGACGCCAATGTGATTGTGTTTGCAATGATAATTAGTTATCATTTTAATGAAAGGAAATAGAGAGAAATAGGTAGTGAACGTAAACAAAAGGGAGATCAAATCAAAATAAAATGAACACCATTACAACCATTTATTTATTGTTTGAAAACCAGGTATGGTGGTAATGTATTTATGCTAAGGTATTTCTAATACCTACGCTTTAACAATAATTCTC
Organism: Apotomis capreana; assembly: GCA_947623375.1. NCBI lineage: Eukaryota > Metazoa > Arthropoda > Insecta > Lepidoptera > Tortricidae > Apotomis > Apotomis capreana. Next base: position 31,409,534 of record OX392499.1, on the reverse strand, counting down.
CCGATTAATAAAGAAACACACCGACGTTTTATTGTTATCTAACATGATAAATCAAGGTTTTATAGATGACTACATACAATCTGGTAAGTAATAACATTAGATCAGTTAGTGCCTTATCATTTAAGTTGTAATGACATAATAATAAACTTTCTACGAATACAAAATTGTGTTTTAATAACCTTTCTTCTTAATAACCGGGCATATCTGATTACTATATTATACATAGTGTAAGAATCAATAAAAAATAAACAAATAAATGTGCATTTATATGCCTTATTAGGCATCTATTGGAGTTATAGCTTTTAGATGACATTTGAAGGGGGTGCTAATTGTTTAATTTCTCTACAATAATAATAATTAGCAAACGCATTTTGTGAGCGCCAGTTGCTGCGAGCTAGAATTTCGTCCAAGGGGAAGTCTTGCACCCAATTTTTTGAAGCTACTGCCGGGCACACGCTGTACGGGCTTGCCCGGTTCCCTGCCTCCAGCAGCACCTTTTTAACCCAGTTCGCGACAACTGTTCGTGATGCGGCCTATGGGGGCCCGCATGCAGTTACAAATAAGTTATTACATTTACATATGCTACGTCTCTCTGACGATAGGGATATAACTTTATTTATCCAAAATACAGGATCTAAATTCTTACAATCTTTATTTTGGAATAGACGCCATCCCGACTGTCTAATTGTAGCAGAATCTGTCTTATATCCAAAGATCGGCCAAAGTGTGATGGAATTTTCAGAGATGATACATTCGTTGTGATCAATAGAAAGCAAAGTAAGGTCGTGGACCCTACGGCCCGAACATAGTAGAAGCAAAATAGAGGCTCGTTTTGAACAATCATAAAGACTATTTTCATTAACAGCGTTGGTTCGTAACCAACCTATTAAAATATCGGTGTCCCATATGGGAACTTTGTTTACTTTAGGGGTTTTATTGACAATAGGCTTTAATGCATTCTTAACCAGAGTGTGAGAACTTAAGACTAGTTTGCCTGTCGGGGTCTGTTAGGGGGACAATCGCAGACTTATACACCAATATGGTGGAATATGAAAGACCTGACTTCTGATGCAAATCTATTAGGAACTTTTCTAACTCAGCAGGAGAAGGTTTAAAGGGATCGACTCTGTTGTCACGCGTCCAGGACCACCATCTATTCCAGGCTGGTTTATAAGTTTTGAGCGAGGATTCACGCCAACTGGAGCGTAATAAACTTTTTTGTTCCTGAGACCAATTATTTACGCTCTCCGTCCACCCCCACAAATCCATACTTCCAAAGTCATGTCTTGAATTTGGGGAGGTGATTGACCCGTAACTGTGTATATCAGGACTTGGTCCAGGGCAAGTATCGTGAACGGGGGGGGCTGTTTTTGAGGTCGGGCCTCCAAAACACCTTCGGCCACCTTGGGGCTACATTCATATATACGTCCCTATTGCTGTACCTATTCATGTGAGATAGAAATCCAGGCACAAGAAATGGGGGCGGGAATTAGTGGATAGCGCCATGTCCGGCTGAAAGCGCCGTGATATTGAACCTGGCGATCTGTCACTTTTAGGGACACGTAATTCTGAACCACATGCGCGGTCGCCGATGCAAACAGGTCCACTATTGGGATGCCCCATTTCGAGAATATTTTCTGTGTTATTGTGGGCAGGAGATGCCATTCCGGGTTGGCAGATAGACGAGAGAGTCGATCTGCTTCGCAATTGAACTTTCTGGGGATATAAAGAATTTGGAAATGTATGTTGTGAAGGTCCACGAGCTGAAAAATCTTGTAGCATAGATTCATTAAGGCGGGGGACCGAGTCCCTCCCTTGTTCCTCAAAAATGAAACAACAGTTTTGTTGTCGCTTTGTATCATTTTGTAATGACAGAGACACTTTAATGCGTACAGGACTGCTAGCATTTCTCTCTGATTCGAGTGGCAGTTTCCCTCGCCACGTGACCATTTCCCCAATAATTTGGTATTGTCTATTTGGGCGCCCCAAGCTAACATTGAGGCTTCGTTTACGAGATAATGATGGATCATTGAGTCACTCTCGACATTGTTTAGCCACCAAGTCAATTCGTGCAGAGCATTCTGCGGAAAAGGAAATCGGCAAATAATTGGCTGATTTAACAGGCTGTTGCAAAACATTAACAGGGCTCTGTGATGTAAGCGTCCCCGCAAAACTGGAAAACTGGCAAAGTTTATTGAGCCCACTATGCTTTGAATTTCCTTTATGTTTGCTGAGCCGCGCTTTAACAAAACCCTTATTTTTTGTTTGAGCGCCAAGCATTTCTTTGTCGGTAGAAACTTTCTGTTGGTGTGCGGGTCCCAACCTATCCCTAAGTTTTCTATGACTCTTTGAGGGGTCAGAACGGACTTGACAGCATGATTGATCTGCCAGCCCAACCTTTATAGAATCTGTACGGTCTCGTGGGCTTGTATTATTAGGGTCTGAGGGTTTTGGTTGGCTAATAAGTAGAAAGTCGTCCAAGAGTATACTATAATCCTGACTCTTTCTCTTAGAATCTGGGCAACCCAGTTTGTCAGAGATGCAAACATCTTTGGGGCACAGGCCGGGGGGCCAGGGTCATTTGTAGCAGACGGCCGTTGAACATCAGTCTGAGAAACAGTTTGTGGTTTGCTGCGACTGGTAGATGGAAATACGCACCCGATAAATCTATTTTTACTAACCAATCTAACGGTTGTAGAAAGGTTGAAATTCGATGCATGTTTATGCATATTTCAGGACCAGTAGGTACATGTTTACGTTTAGTCTTTTCAGGTTGAAAATTTACCTGGACGAGCCGTCGCTTTTCGGGGTCAGAAATATGGGGGATACAAAACTGGGACCTCTGTCCGCAGGCTCCAATACTCCCTTTTGTTAATAACTGTTGAATGGCCTCCTCCATTTCGTTTGAATATGGAGTTTGGAAAAGCAGGTTGGGAAAGCATAGCGAGAGCTTTGAGTAAAATGGAATTCGAAATTCTTGAATCAGCTTTATTAGGGTTGGAGGGGCGTTTAAAGATTTCCATTAGTTTACAAAATACTTTAACTGACCAGCTATAAACCTTTTAGAGTCACAACTTTCTCTTTTGACTAAAGCCCCTGCGCGGGACGTTCTGTCCTGCTGATCGAACTTGGTTTCGCCCATTAGCTTGGATGTAGCTATAGGGGCTCTGTAGCCTTGACCCCGCGATTTGTTGGCGAACAGTTTTCCCTTGGAAAGTTGAAATTGGGTTGTTTGGGCGAAACGTGTCGCGCCAACCCATGGTAAAGTTATGATTGCCTTGCGCAGGCAAGGGTAAGAAAGGTCTGGGCATATTCATCCAGCCAGCATAGATGTTAGACGGGTCGTAATCGTAAGTGCCCTGCGCGGGTACTTTTTGAGCATAATTTGCCGCTTGGTTTGAGCCTGCTTGCGCAGCAGGTTTGTTTTGTGTTGCCGGTCGAATCGGCCAAAAGGATTTTGACACTCCCCCGTGTTTTTCAATAGCCGAAGCAAATGGATATTTTTAAAACAGAAATTGGGAGCTAGAAAAAATTGTCTTTTACTGAACTACTATCGCGTCGTTGCTGAATTAGGTCCGCATGGTGACCGCATGCTAAATATAACGCGTCATTGGAAATTTTACGAAATTGCCTTCTATAAAAAGCTCTTTGATTTTATCTTGTAATGACTGTGGGGTCAATTCTGTAGTGGTTCGAGACCACGTCAAAAGAGGTTTCAGCGGCCTCGCCCTGTTTTATCAACGCTAGCGTTATGGCCGCAAAACCACGCTCAATAACCATTGAGTTATTATAGCTCAATGTCAAAAACGCTTAAGTTCGAAAACTTATCATAGGGTTTCAATTCGTCATTTGTTTCGAGATCAGTAAAGGCCGGTTGGGAACAGTAAAGCTTCTGTACCTCTGAATATTTAACATTTGACCTGAACCAAAGTGCTGAACAGAAGTTACGAGGTTAACGTGAGCCGGCGAAGATTTCTGGGATTGAGGGTTCTTTAAGAACGGTATTCAAAGAGAACTTTATTGGCAAGGTGTCATTAGCGGGCGAGATTTCATTTTCGTCGGCCTCATACAACTCGCCGCTCACGCTACCCTCTATTTCATCATCAAAATTCACAGAAGGTGCTACGGGGGCCATAGATTGTAAGAAATTGCTTATGCAATTTTGAATTTCGCTAACCTGCCGAGTCAATTGCGCTATGTCATCGCATCGTCGTTGCCACTTCCGTTTGGGCTCAGAATTCGAGTTTTTTGCTTTTCTTTTTGGTGGCGGCTGTACAAGCGGCGGCGGTGGCTGCGATGACGGCCCCGGAGTGGGTATAAACTCCTCTTCCGAAACAGATAACGAACTAGAGCTAGATGAACTTGAGTCCGTCATATTCTTATCTTACAAGAATCTGTAAAATAAACTTAAATCTTAACACAAGAACGGTAACACCGTTATATATTTCAAAATTAAATTAAATCAGCATAACTTACAAATTCCAAGAATTTGTCAACCGTACGTCTCGACAAACAAGACGCCAATGAGGAGGATAGGGCGCGCACGGGCTCCCGCCGTAGCGGCGCCACCTGGTGGCAGGAATGTTAAACCAGTGGAGGGGTGAAAGGAGTGGGTGTAATAACCAATCAGCAACCGTCACGTCACAGCAAACGAGTGTTGCCACTCTCAAATATTAATTTAGGCTTCGAATAACGGTATTGAAGCTTAATATATATATTTGATGGTACGGAACCCTTCGTGCGCGAGTCCGACTCGCACGTGGCCAGTTTTTTTAGATTAGATAAGTAAATAAGTAATTCACTTAAAACTGTTTGACATCATAAAATCATCATCATACTCGTTTATGTGACAACAAAAAGGCCATCCGTTAGGATTTTCATAACGTAACTTTCATTTTAGGGAGACAGATAGACTCAATATACCCAGTATCTTACCATGAGTTTTCTTAGTCATTAGTCATTAATATAACCAGTATCCTTACCATGAGTTTTCTTAGACATTAGTCATTAATATAACCAGGGGGGCAATTCCACCAACTAAGGAGATATAATGGAGATCTCTCCGTGAGAACGCCATCCGTCACTTTTGACGTCTCCCAACTTGACAAGTGGCGATATCTCCAGAACATCGCGACCTCGCCAATCCGGTCGAATTAAATTTGGGTCTCCTTTGTATGTGACGGCGTAGATAACAGGCGCATACTTAACTTGTCCGGGTAGTACGTGAAATTAGACAGTTACGTTTCGTTCTAAGCAGAAATTCATATGCATATAAAGTATTTATTAAGCTAGATGCCAAGTACCCCCGTGTACAATGACCCTGTTTGATCTTATGTCCCTACGAGGTCCCTACCTTAACTGGTAACATTATGCCGAGATATCAAACGTCATTCATATTGAATGTTTGACTAATGTCTCGTCTGATTGTTGATTATTGTCAAAATGAATAATATTATAAAATATAATGAAAAATAAGTTAAATACATGAAAATATAAGTTAATGAATTACTGCAAAATAGGTAAATAAATATTAAGAGGAAATCTTACATAAATGGACCTAGTCCAAAACTAAGCAATGCTTAGGGTACTCCTAGACGACGACATACATAATATATGAAAATATATAATAGGTATATAACGTCCATGACCCAGGAACAAATATTACAGTTAATCACACAAATATGTGCCCTTGCTGGGATTCGAACCCAGGACCACCGGCTCACTATGCAACTGCACTACAAACTGAGCCAACCACATCGTCTATAAACAACAAACAAGATGTGTTTTATTTAGAAGGAATATATCAAAAAGAACGGGTAAGTTTTCGAGATTCGGACAAAATATTCTGTTTAAATTATTCTTCCTGTTTCATTTTTGCATTCTATTTTGTAACAATGACACGTTTAAGCTGACAATTATACCTAATTGCAGCATTGTATAGCCTGTATTCTTAGTCTGGAGTCTTAGTATTTTAATAAATTGGTTAATTGCATTGGAAGGGTGGTAACAAACATTGTCGGTGTGTCAAAAAGCACCCCCTTTTTTTGTCATTATCGGACTGAAAGTATCCTATAACTATCTGAAAAAGCTCAGCCACCTGTGTAGGTACCAAAATTTATTGAAATCAGTCCCGCCGTTAAGGCGTGATAAACGCACAAACACACTGTACAGAACGGCCCGACATATGTCGAAGTTTCGAACTCATATGGAGCTTTTATTCAGGGACAGCTTGGTGGTGAGGAGAGCGGAAACCAGTGTTGTGGGCCGCGAGTCACGTAGGAGCACAAATAGCTGACCCCGATGAAGAGCTCCATATGAGTTCGAAACATGTCGGACCGTTCCTGGCAAACCGTTTTTATAATTATTAAAGATCCCTCACTATTAGTTTTAATAATATTACTCTCTACAGACATATTAAAATAGAATTGACTCAGTGACCGCCAAATTCCTATTTCACGTATTTAAAAAAATACTTATCTTCAATGTAAGTTGATAATTGTTTGAACCGCACTGACGTTGTAATTATCGTCGTCAATGCGACACAGTTCTATTCTATAGTGGCCTAGGAATCAAATTGTTTGACTGTACAGACATTATTTTTACAATTATGTAATAGTATAGATAGATGACCAACAATTATTATTAGTCTGTTTTGTTAAATCAGAATTAATACGTATACCTACGCAGTGAAATACAATACTTATTAAATTTTAAGTGTTTTAATCTGAGTAAAAAAACACCATAATATTAAAAAAAATACATTGTTTTCCAGGTCAGCGCAGTGCAGCATGAAAGAGACGACATAGGTATTAAACGTCCTATGTTTATAGATCCATCGTCCATAAAATCCAAGTAATTACATTATTACAGTAATAATGAGTAAGTGAAAACTGAACAACACTCTGAAGAACATGGTGTGTTTGATCCTCATACTCATAATAAAGTACTTTTCGTTCGGGTTGTGAAGTGAATCCTATTACACGATTTGATTGTTGTTAGTTTTGTTAAATTTTCTGTATCAAAAACTGTATCAACTAGCATTTATATTAATTCCTTTTAAATTTTGTTTTTATGAAATCTATATTGTGATATTTGTTTATTTCTTGGTGACATTCATTAAGATAATGTATATTTAAATAAGGTTGTATGTAATGAATTATTTTAAGTCAGCCTATTCGGGTGCTTCTCAATGCGAATGTTCGTCTGTAAACAGCTTTGAGTAATTAAAACTAAAGGACTCGCCTATCGCTGTATCGTTCCAAACAAAAAAGTCTGCCAAAACTTGATGGGGACGAGATAACACACATATAAAAAAATCTGCACACAAATGTAAAACTCTCATTACTACGCACTCTAAAACACCAATAGGCTAGTTGACTCATTCCAAATTTCATCAAACTAATGTTTAATTCATATAGTATATAGTATTTAGCATACATGGACGTAGGTACTTCATCTAAGTTAGCATAGGAAACATAAATATATATTTTTCAGTAGGTACATAAAAGTAGAAGGTGGCTGAAAAATAATAATTTGAATGCATGGATTTTATTCTGTATTGAATATATGAAAGGCTTAAAACGCCGTCCGCCATTATCGCTCATGATGTTGACACACAGTGACGTAACCGGTCCCGTAAATAAAACTGAAGGGCTATTACGACGACTCTGAATAGTACCGTCCCTTTCGGTCTCCCGTGAAAGTAGATTTGAGTGAGCGGGATGGCACTATACGACGGTCTAATTTGGAACATCGGAGTATATTATACTCAGTATTCAACTCCACAGATAGCTAAAGGCAAAAATAGCCAACGGCGTTTTTGTGTGTTGATGACATTTCAATATTCAATTAATAATATTTAGCTTTCTGGGTCTCACAAAAATAGATTTTTTTTAGCTATTTACCATTATTGACCATTTCATGGACAATGGGCAAATTGGACCAAGAACCAACAGAGATGAGAGTTAAATCATTAGATAGATATTTGAATATACTTCATTTTTTATTATGGGCACCAAGCTGGATTCCATTGCAGAGCTGAGATATTCCAATTTGAAATAGGGACATGTGGCGGAAATTGGTACTAACTAACTCATACGGACAGTGACCAGTGTGTAGATAGTGGCGCCAGAATTATATTACAAAGCTAAATGGTCTTAAAGTAGACGCAAATCAGTTAGTTAATACATGAATTATGCCATCGAAATGAAAGTTTTAATCCCATTAAAAGCTGATTTTTGATTAGTACTTATGCCCTCTAGTATAAAATAGCAAAACTCGTTTTTGTCATTTTTCTTGACAGTCTTTTCTTGAAATGGTGAGTAGCGGAACTAATTACATGTCAATAATGCTGTGTCCATACCGTCGCTGGTACACGCTTGGAAATACCAAAAAAAAGTAAATATAGGTAGTAGTGTCAAAGCAAAAGGAAAGTTGACGACAAGTGTGTACTCGTTTATTATTTTATCTCTTCCTTATATTATATGGGTAAGAGCGGAAGGTGAACCTAGTGTTAATCTACTTTTGGTGCGACGTGTATTAATTACCATTGTACCAAATATAATAAATGCATTTTTATTATTTCTCACGTGTATTTAAATCAATTGTTCAGCGAAGAAAAAGTTTGCTTCTTAAAATACAATGCTCGTATCTTCATGATAATTGTCAGGAGTTCATTTGGTGATAATTTTCATGCAAAATAAGCAAGCATTTTATCTAGAATTCACCTGATGAATAGTTAATATCAAGTCAAAGAAAGAGCATGTTTCCTAAGAATATGCATATTGTATCTCTGGAAGATCCAAGTTATGATTTTCGGGGAAGAGGTTCAGCGCAAGATGAATCCATTATTTTGGGAAAACTTAACTTACCACGCGCCTCACACGCTAAAGGCTCGTTGGACAACATGCCGTCACCGCATTTTTTTTCCTAAACTTATTTCCTACACGTACACATGTTATATACTTCGCTATTAATAGGTAAGTTTAGTATGGGTCTAAGGAACAAATACTGCTGCACATTTAGACCAAGCGGGATTTTAAACAGAATACCAGGCAGACCAGATCGCAATTTGTTTTTCGACCACTTGTTTCTACCTGCTTTTTGGACCAACTGCTTTTAAGACGAAATTATACTAACCCCTTTTAATTCATTACACCGAGTAGCTTTTGAAATTCTAAACTCAAACATATATCTGACTCTTTCGTAGAGTATAGTTAGAAATTCTCATGTTGCAGCCACTGCACCAGATGACCTACTTCTTACTGATGGAAATAAAAGGAAACGAGCTGGTTCCGAGATAATGGTATATTTACATATGCGTAAAATATAAGTAAAAAATGTATAAATAAATACACAAAAAGTATAAACTGGTACAAATACTACTTCCTAGACCGAACACTTCCCAAGACTACCACTTCCTATACTGACCTATTCCCAGGAAGCGGCTTCCCGGAGTGACTACTTCTCATATATTGACATTAAAGACAAGTTCCCGGAACGACTACTTTACCTACGAAAGAACGGATAGAAGGGGTTATAAAAAAATAGTTTCTATGGAATATTTAAACTAGTTTATTGCTAGCTATTTGTGTCGTATACCCACTCCTATATCATCATCATAATCATCAGCCTGTTTCAGTCCACTGCTGGACATAGGCCTCTCCCATGGCACGCTACTGGGCTCGATTTTCAGCTCTAGTCCTCCAGTTACTACCCGCTGTCCTACGAATGTCGTCGCTCCACCTTGTTACAGGGCGCCCTACACTACACTTCTATATATAGATCTTATATTTTCTAATACTAAACAGATAAGTCAATATGGTGTTATCTGAATTAAAAAGTTTACATGAATGCATGTATTTATTACCAAAGTAAAAACAAAAAAAAAGTTTCTTGTACACAAAAAATAACACGAATGCTTACTTGAAAACTTAATATGTACTTTCGTACGAGTACATGTGCAATTGTGCATAACGGTGTACTGCCCTGCTCACTGTCTTGGTGCCTACTAAATTCGGCAGCACAATTTGACACGTAATTTTTAGCTGTTCTTCCGAGAAGTGGTCAGTGGGCAATGATAATGGTCGTTTTATCAAGTGGTCTTGGGAATTGGTCTTCATGGGAGTGGATACTCCGTGAAATTTTTATTTCAAGTAACTTTGACTCATTTTGTTAGTAGTACAATTTTGTCTTATTCTAAGTGTTAGTTTTTACATGAAGCATGCAACAGTGATTTATATAGGGAGAGTCGAGTCTGTCCACTATCATTTTAAGGATGGTGTTGGGGCTGGCCCTCACGCGAGCCACGGCGGCAGCCGCACGCTTGCGCATCGTGGCGCGGAAACAATCTACTCGCGCCTCGGCAAACATGCCGGGCGCGCTGCTATGGCGGGGCAGCCCCATCAGCACCCGGAACGCGTCGTTGTATTGCACTCTGAGAGCCCCATATACCTTCTGCGTGTACCGTTCCCACAGACTCAGGTATAAAATGTTGTGCAATATGCCCTGAAAAGCGTTATCTTAGCCTGTGGGGAGCAACGTGCGAATCGTCGTGCTATCATGTTAGCTCGGATAGATAGGGCTCTCCGTTCTCTTTCTATATCAAGGTTGTCCTTGAGATCAGACGTTATTAGATGACCTAGATATTTAAACTGATTCACCCTCACTAGTTCTTCTCCATTCAGCTTTATAGGAGGTACGTTGCCGGGATCCTTTGACCTGACCTCAAATACCATAAACTGGCTTTTCTTGGCATTGTACACCAGCCCGTGACTAGCCGCATACGCCTCACACGTACTGAGCAGTTTTCGAAGTCCACAGACCGAGGCGCTGAGCAGCACCATGTCATCTGCGTAGCTTAGATTATTTACGCACACTCCATCAACATGGCAACCAACGCGCTGACTACTCAGCGCCTCGATCAGTGCATTTGTGTAAATATTGAAAAGTGTAGGAGACGTCAACCCACCCTGTCTTACTCCACATTCCAATTTATAAGGCTCCGACTGTTGTCCTGCCCACCTAACACTGTTGACCTGGCCTCCATACCAATACTTAAATATGTTTATTAAAGCTGTGGGTAATTTTAGTTTTGTAAGCTTATCCCATAGTACATCGTAGGAGACCAGGTCAAAAGCCCTAGATAAATCTAAAAAGCACACATAAATAGGCGTGTTTCGTTCTGTATAGTATCTAACAGTGTGCTTGAGACCCAGAATTGCGCTTTCAGTCGATACCCCCGATCGAAAACCAAATTGGTTATCGTGCAATTTGAGTTGACTTTTTAGCTGTGTATCAAGCACCCTGTCAAAAACTTTCGCCACAATGGTCGCTAAAGATATCGGCCGATAGTCTTCCCGTTTTATTCTTAATTATTGGGACCACTATAGTTATCATTAAATCCTTGGGGAGATAGGAATGACTAAGGCATACATTGAATAGTAAAGCTAGAACTCTCGCTATATGAGGTCCAGCATACTGAATATGTTCTATGCTTAACCCGTCATGGCCTGGTGATTTGCCCCTTGATATAGAAAGAATCGCCTTCTGAACTTCTTTGGCAGAAAAACATAAACACACTCTGTCCCGTAATACATCCACACAAGGCATATCTCGCTGTGAAGGTCCCACCTGTGATTTTACTTAGAATAGTTCTCTAGACATATCCGCAATACATTTTGGATCATGGTGACCTTCAACATTCACCGGCAGGCCAGTTCGATCATTAAGTTTATTTGTGCTTTTCCAAAAGCCGCGGAAGTCGTTATTAGCATGTTTTGAAGCAATCAAATCCATTTTAATTTTCCATTCTTTAGGAACGGGAACTAGCCATTACGGTCATGCATAATTATCCAAGATGACTACGTCGTGAATGGTAGTGCTAGTAGGTGATGAGGAAGGTGACGCTGAGCAACTTTTACTATGGAGACAACCACGAAATCTCAAAAAAAAAGCTATCGCTTAACTTACTGAACTATCAATTAAGTATCAATTAACTCTTAAATAAGTTTATTTTTTACCGGATTTCGTGGTTGTCCCCTTAGTGCAAGTTGCTCAGCGTCACCGTTCTCATCACCCCCTGGCACTACCATTTACGACTAAAGAGTCATCCTGTATAGGTAATACGTGTTGTAACTATACATCATAATGAAGAATAAGCAAAAAAAAAAGATCTCTTAATTTATTTTATTGCTTTTTTAGTGATTCAAATATAATCAGAATCACTTTAAAACAAAAAAAAAATGTTAACAAAAAAAGAACCGACTTCAGTGAAACTAAAAAGCCAAAAATAACCCGTTCTGGTACAGATTACATTTGACTCACCCTTTGAAATCGATCCCAAACCACTCAGATATTATATTGTTACGAGCGTGGGGTTCGTATATGATAGAAAAGCACAAATTAATCCACAAATGAAAACGCACACTTTATTACGAAAATTACGCACTTACAATTCACACGAACTGTACTTAAAATCGACTAATGAAAACACACACACTATTTCACAAATTATGCACTCACTATTCACACGAACTGTACTTAAACGCATCCTTGTACTAGCAGCACTATCGATCGCAGTTAAAATGTAACTAACTCGCGCCGGCCGTCGGCGCCTTATATATCCCGCGGAACCGCTCTAGACGCATTGTCCACACATATCGCGAATATTCTAGTAAGGTCCAGCGTAAGGGCCGAGAACATTCGAGGCCATATATGTCTCTCTCTAATGGTGCACTCTCTGTCACTCCCTTCTCGAATGTTCCGAGTATAGCTATCTCTTCCTAGTAGTCCCATCCTTGTTACACACTTCTCGAATGTTCTGAGCATAGCTGTCTCTTTCTACTAGTGCTATCTCTGTCACTCCTACTGGATATTTCGCCATATAACGATTTGTGCTTCAGAGGCCCATAAGGGGTCCCGAAAACGCCTGAAAACGGGTTTTCAGGTTATGGCGTCATCTGATAGAGGGTGCCCTGAAACGGACTGAAAACATGTTTCAGGCGCCTGAAAACGACGGCAACTTGGGTGAAATTTCGATCTTTAGATATATGATAGAGCAACTTCTGAAACGGCCTGAAATGACTTTTCAGCCTGCTGAAAACGCCTCTAAAGCACTGAAATTGACGTTCAAAGTTTTTGACCTAACCTACCGGCGTAACAATATTTATATTATAGTTTACGTGAGGTTTGGCACCGACTTTAAAGGGTGAGACAAATGTAATCTGTACTAGCACGGGTTATTTTTGGCTTTTAAGTTTTACTGAAGTCGGTTCTTATTTTTTTTTTTTTTTTTTTTAGTGATTCATATAAAATACTTATGGCGGGGTGATCAGGGAGGTCTTGAAGGCATGCATCTCCTTTGAATTATCTCCTAACTCCTAACCGTTAAGGAGTTGTACCTTCCATCATCAGCTCAGCATTGGAAGATGATGACTACCATATGCAAGTACTTAAATAGTTTAAAAAATATGAAAAATATTATGAATGCCTATAAAATTTCAGGAATCCTTCGATTCCTCATAGATTACGTCATCCGATCTTCACCAAAATTTTGTGGGACCAACCTTGAGATGTCTATTCATGAACCTAAAACGAATTTTCCAAATCGACTCATAAATGACGGAGTTCTGAGGGAACACACATAAAAAAAAAACATACAACTGAACTGAGAACCCCCTCCTTTTTTTGAAGTCGGTTAATAAACCGACTTCAATGAGCGAAATGGAACCGTGAAATACGCCAACTTCGCCTCCACAGGGACTTTGGCCAAAACGGTACTTAAAAAAAGAAACGTTACTGTAGACAATTTCAAGATGATTATAGCAGTACTATTTTAAGTGGAAAATGTGGTATCACTGGGAATCACATTTGCGCGCAACTTCATTCCGTAACGTGTTGGAAATAGTCGAATAAGGTGCGTGATTTGGCGGGCCAATTCTAGGTGAAGTTCTGATGTATTTTTTACAATGGGGAAGCCTCAGGTGAATGTAACTTATTACTTGGTATAAAATAAGAACTGTAGATCATTTTTACTGTAGTTTGTACTAAAAATACTTATTAAAACCAGAGTTATGATGGTGGGCAATGTTATCCAGTAACTTGCTAATCTATGAATGCTAACATTGCCCAGCCTATTCTAACGTGGAGTAAAAAAAACCGGCCAAGTGCGAGTCGGACTCGCGCACCGAGGGTTCCGTACAAACACTTTCCATCCCTAAGTGGTTAAGTTAAGTTTGCACCTGGTATGTATAGCGCCCCATATAAATTAGGTGCAAAGTTAGGTATTAAATTATAAAAAAAAAACTACTAACTAGATCTCGTTCAAAACAATTTTCGTTGGTAGTTTTTATAGTACTGTACATCATATGTTTTTTTTAGATTTTTCATTTTCTTATTTTAGAAGTTAGAGGGGGGGGGACCAACTTTTTTCCACTTTGGAAGCGTCTGTCACGCAAACTATTCGGTTTAGAAAAAAAATATTTTAGAAACCTCGATATCATTTTTGAAGACCTATCCATAGATACCCCACACGTATGTGTTTGATGAAAAAAAAAATTTTGAGTTTCAGTTCTAAGTATGGGGAGCCCCCAATATTTATTATTATTTTTTTATTTTTGCATCAAAATCTTATTGCGGTTCACAGAATACATCTACCTACCAAGTTTCAACAGTATAGCTCTTATAGTTTCGGAATAAAATGGCTGTGACATACGGACGGACAGACGGACAGACGGACAGACAGACAGACATGACGAATCTATAAGGGTTCCGTTTTTTGCCATTTGGCTACGGAACCCTAAAAATAACCGCCTAACTATTAGTACCCAATATTAAGCATACATTTTTCATTTTGATAATGGTCTTGGTAAAGATGGTTTACTCAACCAAAAGTGTCAACCCTGACAATTTCAAACTGCTTGATTCGGCTTGTATGGAGTAAAACAAAATACCTATGTAACATTGCCCACCCATATTGTACACGTGTTTGTACAGTTAAGATCAAGATATTTACGTGGAACGCCATTCCTCCAACCTTATCTTAACGTTGTAGGAGCTATAGTTACGAAAATAATCGATTTGGGCAATGTTGGCAAAAGTTTAGATAACTTTACCCGAGGTGAAAATTGATAAAAAGACTTGGTTAAATGTAGATTTAAAAATTGTTTCTCGTAATAAACGCATGCATTTGAATACGATGGATGCGTTAGATAGAAAAAAGCTTTATTAAATGTAGATTTAAAAATTGTTTCTCGTAATAAACGCATGCATATGAATACGATGGATGCGTTAGATAGAAAAAAGCTTTATCCCGTCATAGAAAAAAAGAGAGAAATTCGGGTTTTTACGAAAAAAGCGGACAAAGTTGGCATGTTTCACGGAACATAAAATAAAACTTATGATGATTTTCTCATAGATGCTTTTATCAGAACTGGACTAAATGGGACTCATGGGTAGCACCGCTTTCAAATAAAAAAAGAATTATCAAAATCGGTTTACCCCTTCGAAAGTTCTGAGGTAACAAACATAAAAAAACATAGTCGAATTTAGAACCTCCTCCTTTTTGTAGTCGGCTAAAATGTACATATACCTCAAATTATTTTAATAAATTCGTATCACAAAAAATCCGCTGTGGTCATGCTGTAAAAGTATATCTCATTTATATTTGTAGGTGTAGACAAACTCAATCTATGCTAACCTACTTTAAGCCAGCGATGACAGACTTTTTCTGGTTATTAATTTCTATCTGTCATCGATCGAGTAACAAGAAATTGTCACAATGAATTTAGCTATACGATTGCAAACCCACAATGCATGAAACAATTTTTGGTGCAGTCGTCAATGATGTTTTTTATTATGCGGCGCTGAATTAGAACTCGCAGGTTTACTTTCAGCGAGAACGTCCACAAAATCCTGACCGAGCCCGTCTAGTCCCTGCAACGTGCGACGTAGAAGCCGGCTCAGAAATTATCCCGAAACGAGCCTAGAGCCTATATTTCATGAGCTACGAGATCGGCTAGAATTTCTAGCTTAGATATTGACCTCTAGCCTCGTATCGGGCGGCATAGTCTAGCCATCCCTCTGTATCCATCTCGATAGTGGTAAAATAATAATGAATTGGTAACGTTGATATGTAAGGTGTAATTATAACTGTTTGCGTTCTACCCGCCCATCCAGTAATAAACGAGTCGTCAAGGTATACGGTTGTTTCAATTGTCATCGTTCCCGATCACCGATATAACAAACGTATTATCACCTGGTGATCTGAGGCATTCCGTACGATTTAACAACGAACGCATGCGAACGCGACTGGCAAATACAGTAAGATTTCTATCTTCACCGCTGATAAGCAGCAGCACAGGCAGGCACCGCGGCCACCTCGCGCGTCGAGACCAGATCGGGACGACCGAAACGCATCCGCCGCGCCCCCGCGGGATCCCCACGAGCTCCTACTCACCACCAGATTCCACAGCGGTGACTTCAGGGTCGATGGAGTGCATTTAAATTCTAAAGGCTTAAGACACCACATTAGCGCCGCTTCGCGTACCTAAAATAACCTTATTTTCAAGCAGGGATAGGGTAACGTTATTAATTGTGAGGTTATAGCCTTTATTTAACATTATCAATCAACGCTTGAAGATAATCAAAAAGTTGCGAAACCTTCCCTTCTTCTGTGGCCAACTGCGGGCGCGTCACCGCGTTCTTGGGGCGTTGGCCGCCGACGGCCCAAGAGACGTGCACTTCAGGGTCTGGGATTGTACTTCTGAAAGCAATCTCACAAATTAACCCTTAAATGCATGGTGTAAGATGCAGCTTACATAAACAAAAATGAATTACTGGTTGTAAACTAGAAACATTTATTTGAAATAACATAATATTTTATAATGTTGTTTTTTTAATTCATGCATTTAAGGGTTAATGTGTCAGGATTGCGGTCTGCTTCCTATTCAATCACTATGTCCTGCTTTTATCGTAATTATATTCATATTTCTAGTAGGTAATACAGTTCTGCAATGAACTTCTTCCTTCCAAATGATCTTCTTCTCATATTATTATCTTTATCTGTAGTTGGGTAGAATATGTCCATTAACCATCCGGGATTATCTACCTGTCCAACTATTTTTTTTAATTGATTCATTTTGTTAGGCGTGATTAATGGACAATGACACAAATATACAAACATTAAAAAAACCTTTTCGGATTGTTGACCTCCAAATGGCCTTACCTATAGCAATAAACTAATGCACGATTCACATTGACCGGGCCGGGCCGGGTTGGCTGCCGCCGCGTCGCAACGGGTGCTCTGGCAACCGGCAACGGCCGACCGCGTCCACGGACCATGTCGAGCGGGTTCGGCTGCCGCCACGTTCCAGCGGACGCTGGAGCGCCCGGCAGCAGCCGACTGCGTCCGTCCGAGCGATTAAATTCTAGGGCGACGGACGAGCGAACGGACCCGATGGCGCGCGGCGGTAACCGAACGGAGCCGCTTACGCGCGACGACAGCCGAGCACCTCCGTCCGCGTCTGCGCCTGATCGGCCGGCAGCGGCGCCAATAACATTCAAATATGGGATCTGACTGTTGTACAGAAGCTCTACATTCCTTTGGCAACTATTTAGATGCGCTTGAGCGCGCGCCGACTCCGCCCGGTCAGTGGGAATCGTACATCAGATGAAAAACCGGCCAAGTGCGAGTCGGAATTGCACACCGAGGGTTCCGTGCAAACACTTCCCATCTTAACTAGCCGGGTTAAGTTAAGTTTGCATGGTATGTATGGCGCCGCATACAAGTGAGGTGTAAAGTCAACCCAACTGTTCACGTTTTTTGTATTGGAGCTCCACTTTAATATTTATTAATACTGTTTTTAGTATTTGTTGTTATAGCTTATAGACAGACAGGCATACAGACAGACAGACAGACAGACAGACAGACAGACAGACAGACAGACAGACAGACAGACAGACAGGCATACAGACAGACAGACAGACAGACAGACAGACAGACAGACAGACAGACAGACAGACAGACGGACGGACGGACGGACGGACGGACGGACGGACGGACGGACGGACGGACGGACGGACGGACGGACGGACGGACGGACGGACGGACGGACGGACGGACGGACGGACGGACGGACGGACGGACGGACGGACGGACAGACAGACAGACAGACAGACAGACAGACAGACAGACAGACAGACAGACAGACAGACAGACAGACAGACAGACAGACAGACAGACAGACAGACAGACAGACAGACAGACAGACAGACAGACAGACAGACAGACAGACAGACAGACAGACAGACAGACAGACAGACAGACAGACAGACAGACAGACAGACAGACAGACAGACAGACAGACAGACAGACAGACAGACAGACAGACAGACAGACAGACAGACAGACAGACAGACAGACAGACAGACAGACAGACAGACAGACAGACAGACAGACAGACAGACAGACAGACAGACAGACAGACAGACAGACAGACAGACAGACACAGACAGACAGACAGACAGACAGACAGACAGACAGACAGACACAGACAGACAGACAGACAGACGGACGGACGGACGGACGGACGGACATACGGACCAGACAGACGGACAGACGGACAGACGGACATACGGACAGACGGACAGATGGACAGACGGACAGACGGACAGACGGACAGACGGACAGACGGACAGACAAACATACATAGTAAGTAATAATTCTTAGTAATAGGGTCCCGTTTTTTACCCTTTGGGTACGGGACCCTAAAATATTGAGAAGTGTGCATAAATTCGATTACTATATCAATACTGAAAATTATAGGTACCTATTATCACTATAAAAAATTACCGGCTTAAACCAAGCCAGAGCCCAGCACAACACACCCGAAACTACTTATACAGATTACGAATTCGTTATCGTACAGTACACGTTAAATAGGTCTACACTTTTTTAAACAACTGAAGTCGGTGAAGCGGTGGCAGCTTGGCTGAGAAGGGTCCCGAAGAATTATGAAAAGTCCCTCCTGGCACCTATCATTAGATCATGAGTTAGTCATAAATAAAATAGTAACATTAGGGTTAGGGTAAGCATTTAGTCTTGAAAACGTAGTGTTAATTTTAATTTAATATTTTTATTTAGACAAGTTATATAATATGGAACTAGAACTCAAACCTGAGCTAACTGGTTTCACAGGCAAAATTTTGTCCGAGTACTACATCACCAGGAATCGAACCTGGCCTCAATATCTTCACAGAGAGAGCATTATTCGAGTATTATTGCACCAGGAATCGAACCTGGTCTCAATATCTTCACAGAGAGAGCATTGTTCGAGTATTATTTCACCAGGAATCGAACCAGGCCTCAATATCTTCACAGAGAGAGCATTATTCGAGTATTATTTCACCAGGAATCGAACATGGCCTCAATGTTCACAGACAGAGCATTATTCGAGTATTATTTCACCAGGAATCGAACATGGCCTCAATGTTCACAGCAGAGCATTATTCGAGTATTATTTCACCAGGAATCGAACCTGGCCTCAATGTCTTCACAGACAGAGCTTTATTCGAGTATTATTGCACGAGGAATCGAACCTGGCCTCAATGTCTTCACAGTCAGAGCTTTATTCGAGTATTATTCCATCAGGAATCGAACCTGAGCTCACTGGCTTCACAGCCGAAGGTTCATCCGAGTACCATATAACTAGGAACACAACACAGTTCACAAGTAAGCTTCATTCAAGGGCAGAACTTCATCAAAATATCGTACCACAGAAATCGAATCCGAGAACAGTGTTGCTCCGTAGACTTATTTCCATGAATTTACAGTGTTTTAACGTAAAACATTGGCTCCGTCATTTAGAATAGAAGAATTCAATATTTTTTACTTTCAAGGAATTAAATGACAGTGGATTTTTCAGCGGTGTCAAAATGTCAATGACGTGTGTTTTTTAAATATATTTCACAGACTATGGTTTCCGATGTTATTTTTTTAATGCTATGACTAGACTGACGTGTAAAAACCACATTTTGAAAGAAGGTAGCGTGTTCTACTCTGCACCAGATGTCACTACTCCAGCGATTGCAGTCTCTTAAAACTATTAAATAACTGCAGAATATTCTGCGCATCATTTTATTAAGTACCTTGTATTCCTGCAAACAAGTAACTACCTAGATTTACGCCCGTATTCCATTCCTTAAGATAATGATTTTTTTATATGTATACATATTATATGTAGATATAAATATATGTTCAGTCCTTTTTGTAGGAAAACAAGTGGCTTCGCTAATGGCTCTATACCTACCCGACCAATTAGGCCTAGTAATAGCCGAAGGTAGTTCAGCTGTAGAAACTTGTATAACGTCTATCAAATATAATATTCTATCATTGTTGTTTTTTACTAAATAGGTTGTCTGGAAGAGATCACTCAGCGATAAGACGATGTCTGCCGTTTTTAATTTAAGGTTGAAGTTAATTGAAGGCAGAAAGACTGGTGTTTTTGTGTTAATCAACACTAAAATAAACACAAATGTTGAAAACGAAATGGATTAACTATGTAACAAGCGGATTACCACAGTTGAGTCATTTCTAATCACGTAAACAAAGAGTGCAAATATGAGTGACGGTGCCACTGTTTAGTGTTTATTGTGTAAACACGAGTTGTAATTCAAACATAAATATATAACGCGGCAAAGAGTTTTCTTGTAAAAGTGTTAAATCAAAGACTTTCTGGATTTGATATAAATTTATCATGTGGGTAAATTCCAGTACCAATACAACACGCATAAATACCCATCCAGCTGGTGCGAAACAGATACACGTCATGCACGGGTTGTAATAGCACTGGTACAGTGTTTTCGGCGAGTTCACCGGAGTGTTTATGGCCGAGCGGTAACGAACATCAATCACTTATTGTCAACCACGGTCCTGGGATCAAATCCTGAATAGACATTTTTGTTTTTTTTTTTTTTTTTGTTTGTTTTTGTTTGTTATTGTTTCTTTTTTGATGCGTTATAATTGATAAGTTTGTATATAGGTTTTAGTTAACATTTTATTCTTTCTTAAAAAAAAAAATATTGTTTCGGAAATTTTTTATATTTATTTGACGCAATTTTTATTTAATGAATTGACATTGTTAATTTTATCGTGTTTTAATTTATAATTTGTGAGTCATTAGTCATTAGTATAGTATGACATATGAATTTATGTATATTGCTTGTTTTTTTTTTTTCTTTTATTGAAATTTTAATTTAATTTTCATTGATTTTATTGTAATGCCATGACTTGTCTTTGTATTCTTTGTTTTTGACTTTTTTGACTTGATACGTATTTTTTTATGGTTGTCAACGGTTTTATTTAGATTTAATGGTTCCTTTTTTGGCTATTAATGTATTTTTCTTTTAATTCACTGATATCGTAATTTATTTTGTTGCCACACCACATCGTTTTGTCACCAAAATGTTGCATGCATAAACTTGCTTTCCATATTGTTGTTGATTATTTTCACAAAAATGAGTAGCCCTTCTACTAAAGGCCCCTGCCCTTATTGTCCCGGGTCACCGAAACTGTATGTCTTACCCAGAGGGCTTAGCGTGCACATTTCTCGTGCTCATAAAGATGTTGGTACGCAGAGCCAAAACACTCTGGCGGTTCCGGGCCCAAGCGCCACTAGATTGAACCCCGCAAGCCTCCGCGATTCATCTCAGCCATCGGCCCACAATAATTGTTGTTTGGATAAATTATCGGAACTTAAAGTCAAAGTCAATGTACTGAAACATATACCAAAAGGTGCAAGGAGCCTGGCAGCGGAAAAATTGTGCACAATTATAGATAACTGCGTGCGATCCAACAGTGTCGAAGATTGGTTTTCGTTGTTGTCGTTTTCTTTTTCTGCCCTTAGAGTCCCAGAAAGCAGTGCTAAGAAGTCTTTGACATCAAAGGTAAAGGAAAATATAGATAGCACTACATTATATTTTCCGGAAAGCATTGCACGTAAGTCAAGGTCTTTCTATAAAACTATAGAAAACAAGGTACACGACGGAGATCTAAGGGGTGCAGTCCGGCTACTTTTATCAAACTCATCGTTAGCCCCTCCGAGCGATGAGACTGTAAGTTCATTGCGAGAGAAGCATCCATCCCCGTCTAGACCACTTCTATTTCCTCCAGAGCCTGATGGATCGAGTCCTCCTATATCGGTAACTCCTGTTGAAGTGAGAGCCGCAATTGGTTCGTTTTATAATGGATCTGCATCTGGTCTCGATGGCTTGCGACCTCAGCATCTTAAAGAATTAACATCTTCTTCAGCTGGTAGTAGTGGTGTTCGATTAGTAGACTGTCTTACGAATCTTTGCAATTTTTTGTTAAGTGGATCACTGAATCCTGCCGTATGTCCTTATTTGTATGGAGCTTCTCTATGTGCCCTATCTAAAAAAGATGGAGGTATACGACCTATTGCCATAGGTAGCACAATTAGACGTCTAACGGCCAAATTGTGTTGTAGCATGGTCAGAGAGACTATGGCCAGTTATCTTCAGCCGGTTCAAGTAGGTTTCGGGACTATCCAGGGTTGCGAGGCAGCTATACATGCCACTAGAACATTTGCACTTGGAAATGAGGATACATCGACCATTATTTTGAAAATAGATATTAAAAATGCTTTTAATAGTCTTGAGAGGGACGCTATTCTCGGGGAAGTTTTAGAGCAGGTGCCGTCGCTCTACCCATTTCTTCACCAATGTTACTCTACAGCCAGCAATTTATTTTATAACGATCAACCTATAAGTTCACAGGTTGGGGCACAGCAAGGCGATCCTTTGGGGCCTTTAATATTTTGTTTAGCCATGCAGAAAGTTATTTTGTCGCTGGACTCACCGTTAAATGTGTGGTATTTAGATGATGGAACGATTGGAGGGAATCCACAGGTGGTATTACAGGATTTAACAAGGCTAGTTCCAGCTTTGAACGAGATTGGCTTAGAAATAAACCCCAGCAAATGTGAGCTTTTTTGCTGCAATAATAGTGATGCTAGTGTGTTGTCCGATGTTGAGTTGGTATTACCAGGTGTTCGCCGTCTTGATAAGACAACCTTCAGTTTATTAGGCGCACCTGTTTTTCCGGATGGTGCAAGCTCGGCTCTCGAGGAGAAGAGGTTGGCTTTAGTACGGGCTCAAGAACATTTATCAAATTTATCATCGCACGTCGCACTTGTTTTATTGCGTAACTGTTTTGCGATGCCACGCATGATTTACATTTTAAGAACCTCCCCAACTTGGTTATTTGAGGATGATGTAGAGAGGCTGGATAACGCAATCAAAATGTCACTTGAGTCCATACTGAATATCCATCTCAACGAGTCACAGTGGTGTCAGGCTTCTTTGCCAGTCCGCCATGGTGGTCTAGGTATACGCCGATGTCGTGAAGTCGGTTTGGTAGCATTCTTAGCTTCAGCTCATGGGACTCTGGCTCTTGTCACTCGCATATTGCATTTGAATGGTGACAATATCCAGGTACCATTTGTCGCTGAGGCACTCACCAAATGGTCCACTGTGTGTCAAGGTAACGAACGGCCTGATAATGTCGTCAGCCAAAGGGGTTGGGATGACATTTTATGTAGGGAAGTCTACGGTGGATTACTTGCCGACGCAACAGGCTTTAATTTGGCGCGTTTGAAGGCTGTTGCTAAGCCTGAATCAGGAGCGTGGCTACATGCTTTGCCTTCTCCTCAGTTGGGTACATTGCTGGACAACGACTCATTAAGAATCGCGGTTGCTCTGCGGGTTGGTTGTAAAGTATGCGAGCCACATCGTTGCATCTGCGGGGTAACAGTTGAGGAGAATGGCCACCATGGCCTCAGCTGTCAGAGATGCGCGGGGCGATTTGCAAGGCATCATGCGATCAATGATTTGGTTCGTCGGGCTTTAGTGTCTGCCAATATACCTTGTACCTTGGAGCCTCCTGGGTTGAGTCGAACTGATGGCAAGAGGCCTGATGGTCTCACGTTGGTTCCTTGGCAGAAAGGTCGGTGCCTCTTGTGGGACGCAACTTGTGTGAGTACGTTTGCTCCGTCCCACTTGACTCACACCATTAGAACTGCTGGGGCGGCCGCGGAGTGTGCGGCAAGAGTGAAGCACACTAAATACAGTGCCTTGGAGCCAGCGTACGATTTTGTACCTATTGCAGTGGAGACTGGTGGACCTTGGGGCTCGGAGGCCAAGGATTTTATTAAGGAATTGGGCCGCCGGCTTAGGGATAGGGGCTGTGACCCGCGCTCTGGATCGTACCTGGTGCAACAAATTTCGTTGGCCATTCAGCGTGGTAACGCCGCCAGTGTGATGGGTATGTTTGGGTCAGGTACGATTCGGGGCGTGCCTCATTAACGAAATTGACGAAGCCTGTTGTGGATCATATCATTGGTTTGTATTTGACGAAGCCTGTTGCTGATTTGTTGTTGTATCTCACCTGACGAAGCCTGCGATGCGGATCAGAACTTATTGTAATTTTTCCTTTCGTGTGTCTTTTAATAAATAAATATAGTTATTTAAGGTTTATTTTGTATTATTGTTCTTGTTGGTGTGCAATAAAGATATGTTGTATTGTATTGTAGGTACACATAGTAATACTAATGACATCTAGTGGGCAATAGAAGCATTGTAATTTGAGTGAACTTGAAAAATAACTATAATTACACTCCTACACGCATAATTATGAGGATTATTCCTTGTAATAAAAGGTATTCTTTATTACTACAAGCTTAAAATACGATATCGTCAATTTAAAATATTTTTAGCGTTGAATTACTACACTGTCGCTACTATCTATGTGGAACTGATTATTATGTATGCATTTTTTAGTTCCAATTTTTGCCACATCTTAACTACAAACACGAATATCTCAGATCTGCAATGGAATCCAGCTTGGTGTCCATAGTAAAAAATTAAGCTGATGTTAATACCTATCTAATAACCTAACTCTCATCTCTGTTGGTTCTTGGTCCAGCCTCCATACAAATTTGCCCATGGTCCTTTATTTCATATATATGTCTAAACTAGCCTATTTAAATCGTCACAATAATAACTCACGCACACTTCAAAATAACACATATGACTAATAGGTAGTCGACTTTATAAGTGTTTACATAAAATTTATTATAGGATGAAGCTTTTAGAAATGTCGAAACAACTCCTTAAGTAGGTATAATATTTAAAAAGTTATAAAAAATAAATGATTTATATGATTTATTTTGATTTTTTGAGACGATGACTATTTAAGATAATTTTGGGGCGCAACCCCGTGCATTGGAACCACTTATCCCGTTTTCAGTTTCTCTGTATGTCTGTTTGCAATCAAATCTTGCAAACTTAATTTGATTATAATTGAGTTGAAAGCTTTACCTACTTCACTTCGATTATCAATGCCATAATATGGCACCATGGAGCTGATCTGATGATAAGCCGAAAGATGGCCATAGGAATTCAGCAATAAACATACTGTCTCGGTGAGTAGTTGGCGGCCTTTTAAAACACACTTTTGGATATATGAACAATGCGCTCCTCCCTTATACCCTTCATAGTAAAATGGTTTATTCAGACGAATAATATTTGAGGTCATAAGTACATAAGTGAATTTGGCGCTTAAATGATTGAGGAATGTGTACATATGTATAAAATAATTATGTTATCGTAAATAATTATGAATAAGCTATGGAGTGTAAAAGGATGGAGTGGAATCTCTCATAGGAAAAAAAATGAAAAAGTGCCCAGCGGTAGCAGTAAATAACAGTTCCAATGCCGGCCAATAGCGCTAGAGCCAGCATGAAAATATTGTAAGTTTTAGACAGAGTGAGAGAGTCTCGAATTGATAATTTGAATATTTTAGATGACCAGAGTCATTCCTACTTAGCTTCTTTAAGTATATTATACAGAAAAAAACATAACAAAATTATATAAAAAAATTATAAACGAACGAACGTTGCTAACTAACGAAACGACTTTACGCCACAGTAACGCCACACAGTCTTTAAAAACCCTCGTTTTTGCCTCACGCCGCTTTTTGTTTTCAAAAATACGATACATATTACCATTACGAATATCAGATTAAAACTCCCACATCGATTGGTCCTGTAGTTTTATTTTTTAATTCATCTAAGTTTGCTCATATCCGGGTCATGTACATTTCATTTTATTGCTTAAGAACACAGGCGTACTTATATACATTTTGATTAAACTACGTGAACCTGCGATTGATATGAATCCCTACCGTTAGAATTTTTTTCGTACATTTACCGTGAATACTTTCGGGGATATTATTGTTGTTAGACATTTCTGTTTTAATTTTTTAATCCATATATTTATCCCGTATTAGGCGGAGATATTTTAGTACCTACACGATAGCTCAAATGTACCTATATCAACAGTATTAAAATCGCAGATCTTTTTGTGCGGAAGATGGAATCATAAGCAAGTTCATGAGGTTTAATCAAAATTTCTGTAAGTAGACCTTCTCTTGAGCAATAAAAAAATATAAATTACCATGACCCAGATATGAACAACTTTGATGATTTTTAGAAATAAAACTACAGGATCTATCGATGCGAGAGTTTTAGTTTGATATGCGTAATGGTAATACGTATCGTATTTTTGAAAAGAGCGTGAGTCAAAAACGGAATCTTTAAAAAACTGTGCGCTTCAATTTATCACCTTTCAGCGGGATTTTTTGGATATATGAAGATGCTGCTCCTCCCTTTTACACTCCATAGTTATTGGTGCTCTAGGATAATTTAATCGTCAAACACGCGTCTAACATTATTGACATATATAAATTCATATTTTATAACAAAAACGCAGTTGAAACACATTTTAATGATGTTTAATTATCATGAGTGAAATAAATCTGAAAGAGCACGATAAATCCGTCGTTCTAACGTTAAGCCCGATTCAAGGTTTGATAAGTGAGAATTGCCAAAAAACTCATTAGTATAGTATCAAGATTAAGCTTAGGCAACTATTTACAACAAATCATCGTCAATTCAAGAGGCTGGTTAAGGGGAGACCTGGTAGCACCCACAAAATGCGATGGTGGATTGATTCACAAATGAAGTGAACGCAATGGAACATAATAAAGGAAACTTCTATTGTAAAGACGACGACACCATTTCAATCCAACACACAATTTTCATATTGATGTTGCCTTTTTAATCTGAAAAATAATAAAATAGCAGTGTGCAATATTGTATTATGTGTTTCTTAATAAAACTTGTGTCATACAAATAGCTTACTTTTACTTTTCCCTTCTCAAAAGCGCACAAGGGTGGGAGTGGGACACAGGGCGTCTTTGTTTTGGACAATGCATTAGTAACGATTTGGTTATATTTAAATTTTGGCTTTAAAGCTTAAAAGCATAATCCTATTATAATGTCCCCAGGAATAACACCTGTTTTTCCTATCATGTTCATGTGTAACCCGGAGCTCAGTGATTGATAATTTCAGCTCTTTGATAGTTATACTTTAAACTGCAAACTGTATCTAGATACCAAGTTGCAGTCCAAACAGATTATTATAATTGATATGAATTGAGAATAATACTTTGTAAGTTCCGGTTAGGTACATACATCGAATATCCTTAAAAATATGATAATATGGTGAGATGGTTTAAAATGTGCAATTATGTTAAAGAGAGATATGATGAATATGTGTAACTAATACAATAAATATTAAACGGGTATTATATGACTAAATAGAACATTCAATTTGGTAGTGGGACTTGTCGCTATTAGGGTAACGCCAAGTGGTTTGAAATATGAATATGTATAGGTACTGTGAATAATTTACACTTTTCAGTATAGCATTTTTCTATTGGTAGGTACTGGAAATTTACCCATTTAGCTATTTCTGATATAGATGAAATGCCTATCAACAATAGGTAGCTTCTACGGTGAGCAAGGCGCCATTTCATTTAAATACCTTACTAAATGCTATCGTTTTTGGCTGTGTGCGTAAGATGTTTCGCAAAACTTTACTTATAGCCAGGCCAATGTGAACAAATAGACAAGTCGAGAATTTAGATGGTTTATTTTTCTTAATACTTTACATCGGAATACCTTGTTATGATATTTGAGCTTGGCAGCAAATTCTCCCACGTACATTTTTGGTTCAAATATTGGATTCAGCAGCAGTTATTCTTCAATTATAAATAGATTATTTCTGCTTCCAAAATCGCAAACAGTGACAACCGCTGTTCGCTGGTATATAGTACGCAATATATACTACTTCGCACCACTCACTGAAACTTTTCTTGTATTTTTTCACTACACCCCAAGCACTTTACTGACTTTTTTCCCAACAATTATAAATTAAGCAAAATATCTCAACAATTTCCATAGCAGTGACACATCAAACTGACTGTCATAACATAAAATTAAATGTCAATCACGATCAGTAGTAGGAATAGCATTTTTGACAATCATTATCGCCTTCATATTTCCAAAATTGAGATGAGATATGTCACTTGAAGCTCATCGCCTTCTCATCACATTTTAATGACAGTTCAACGGCGATATAACTGTTATCTCCCCTGGGGCCCAATTCGAGAATGCCGTTGGAGATATCGCCAAACGTCAAATCTCCATTAGATAACAGTTATATCGCCATAGAACTGTCATTTAAATGCGATGAGCTTAAAAGTGACATATCTCATCTCCATTTTGGAAATACGAAGGCGATAATGATTGTCAAAAATGTTATTGATGTATATAAATTTCTGTTTTGAACGAAACGTACCGGACTAATTTCACGTACTACGCGGTCAATTTAAAGTATGCTCCTGTTATTTATGCCGTCACATACAAAGGAAACGAAAATTTTGCGCGTCCGAATTGACGAAGTTACGATGTTCTAGGGATATCGCCACTTGTCAAGTAGGCACACGTCAAAAGTGACGGATGGCGATGAAAAGGAGATCTCTCCATTATATCTCTAAAATTGGTCGAATACCCCCCCCTGTATCCTTACCATGAGTTTACAGTGACCGTAATCGCTAGTGATTTGTATCCTGGATAATTTTAGGTCTACAAAATAATCGCTAGGGGCACTCCATAAAGTCGCTAGCGAGTAATCTGTTAATTTCTATGGTCAACACTTACCCACACGCTTACTGGCATTAATTATAAGTTGATTTTGTTAATATACCTAAGTTTTGTGGGGATTTTTACAGGTTAATATAACGCATAAAGACGAGGATAGTGAATCCTGTCCTGTTCCCCCGTGATACAATTTTTAAACTAGTACGGGGAGCAAAAAAACTCTTACTTTAGCTTGTTGCCAACGCCAAAATACTATACTCAATAAGTGACTACCGATACAAACATGTAAGTAGTTGTAACCTGTACATTCCTCAATGAAGTTTTTTTTAAGGTATTGTACACTACTCGTAACCGTGTGTAGGGATACAGAAGAAGAGGAAGACCAAAGAAAAAAATAGATGGATTGTGTTTAAGATGATATGAATAAGAAAGAAATAGGTAATCGACGCCATAATAAATAGAATAATAATTAATTCAATTATTGTCTTTTTTTAATAACCTAGATCTATATTTTTTTATATTTTTATATTTACACTTAGCAATAAAAGTTAATATCAAAACATGACATTCTTGTACATAACATTGGCATAATTAAGTTCTGATTAATTTAAATAATTTAATTATAAGACATTAAAATTAAAACTTTATATTTAAATAAAAAAAAAAACATTAATACACACTACAAATTATTAGTGGCGATGAGAACCCCTCTATAGGGTGAATGCCTCCTCCAGGCTCCTGCAATGACATGTTAATTGTATTTGCAAGCGATTGAGAAATTAAAAGGCATTTCTTTCTTTTGTTAATGAGGTAAACGACGAGATGATGAGTAATAGCGAAGAATGGTGATGTAGGTAACTGTATTGTGTACTGGCAACTAAACATTGCCGAGAAGTTGACATTTCAGTCGACTGTAGGAAGTGTTCCCGAAGAATAAAACGAACATTCGCAAGTTATACACAAAAATATTGTTATAGTTAAGAAATCTACAGGGAATATAATGAATATTGTTTTGTGGTGAGAAGAAAGTAATCGTCTCATAGAATGATTTTATTTTCTTTTGTTTCTTTTATGCATCAGATGTATGGCCTTCATTCGGTTAATATGTAACTAACTCCTAATTACGCACAGTATCATATCATATTTTGTAGGTGCCAAACGTCGTGTTTGTGAGCCATGAGAGGACCCTTGGACCTAATTCGAGAATGCCGTTTGAGTGATCGCCAAACGTCAAATCTCTATTAGATAACAGTGATATCGCATTAATACTGTGTTTAAAATGCGATGAGCTTCAAGTGACATATCTCATCTCAATTTTAGAAATACGAAGGCGATAATGATTTCAAAAATGCTATTCATGCATATGAATTTCTGTTTTGAACGAAACGTAACTGACTAATTTCACGCACTACACGGTCAAGTTAAAGTATGCGCCTGTTATTTATACCGTCACATACAAAGGAAACGCAAATTAAGCGCGACCGGATTGACGAAGTTCCGATTTTCTAGGGATATGGCACCTTGTCAATTAGGGACACGTCAAAAGTGACGGATGGCAATGAAATGGAGAGATCTCCATCATCTCTCTAAAGTTGGTCGAATTACCTCCCTGATCATCTGTCACCGAGGCGTTATCGGACTATTGCGGTAATTTAATATGTTTACCAGGCCAAGGCGGAAAGTGTTCATTAAATACAGTCAATACAGAATACTTAACAAGTTTAACTGCAAGCAAGCGCGCAGGAGGATAAAGGGGCAACTATGTTGCAAAACATTAATAGTTTATTGTTGATCTACAGGTTTTAATCGGTCTCGTCCCTTTCAACTTAAGACCTTATTTTAATTTCTTGTTAAGATGTGAAATAAAGTAGTTGTAGGTTATTTTTTCTTAGTGTATTTGAGATCATGAGGCGTTTTTCAGCTATAATTTGCGGCAGGTGAATTGTTCGTATGCGAATGGACATAATATGCTTTCCATTAGATACAGTGATAGCTTTCCATTCCTGCTCTTTAGAAATTAATCTCTATAAATGTTTATGTTATTACTACTAAAACTTTTAACCTTACTACTAAAACGTTTGTGATTTTGTAGGTATGTCTAGGTCTTGTCTTTACTATAAAGTTAACATGCGAACAATTCGCGCGTTGGTCGTCACTTTTCTCCGCTAATGATAACTTGCACATTGTCGCGGGAAGTTCCCAAGAGATGGCGCGATACCGGCGCATGCTCTGATCTAGGTATACCGAGTTCAAAGTACCTATTACTTTGACAACCTTTCAAATATAGCTTTTACCGTGTTAAATTAGAGTTACGTTCATTTTATACAGTAGAAGCTAAAGATTTGAAGCGAAAATGTAAAACATACTTTGTCTTATCCATAAACACATAATACAAATGTAAATCAATATGAAGTTAGTAATATACATAAGTAAAATCATTTTCTGACATTATTTTAGCTTGCTTGTCATCATAAAACAATCAACTATTACCTAAGGAATAGTGGCGAATGCGCCATCATTCCATAACATTTTCTTTCTATAGTCAGTTTTCTGTAGGGAGGGTGAATTTCAGGGCGTTTTAACCGCGCGGTTCTAGTTTCATTAGTGTCACATGCTTTTTACCAAAACGAAAGAGCAAGTCGCAATAACTGTGGTGAAACTGGGATCTGACTCGGGAGTCCTTTTCAGATTCATACAAATTCAACTTTAACCATCATCTGTTTTGTCAATATTTGCTGTGACACTAATGAAAAAAAAAACCCGCCGTTAAAACGCTTGAAATTCACCCGGGAATGCTTGTATACAATTTTGAGTACAGCAATGCAATTGGGTACAGGCTTTATACACGTCCTCTTGAGCTCAAAACGCTTGGTAGCCAGTATGAACTCTGGGACAGGTTGGAGGAAGGGGAGGTCAAAGTACCTACAGAGCTACCGGCGCTCAGAATCAAGATCGTTTTGGGCTCAGATGGACGGGTATAAAACCCGTACCAAATGGTATTGCTGTACTCCAAAATGTCATACTGTTTCCCAATAGAAAACGGACTATTCCCCATTTTGATCATGATCCCAGATTTGTCAGGCCAGGTTATTAAAATATCACAATAAGCTCAAAACCGCTACGTTCACGTTTTCAAATTAATTTAAAAAGTTAACCAAACAAGAAACAATAAAGCCGTTAATGAATGCCGGTGTGCATAATAACTGTTGACACACACCAACACGATTCTGCCGGAACTGGCACTGGCAAATATCCCTAATAAGTAACCAAAAGAGCCTAACTGCTTAGACGAGCATGGGGACCTTTAGGCACAACACAAAAAAAGTCATTTCTAACGCATTTGTTTCTTGATACATTTTGTGTCCAATTTTTTTACATACAGTCAGCTGCTCAAATAAAATGACGTCTCTATTCGGCTACACTAGCTTTACTTTTAAGTTTTGAAAATGGAACGCTTAATTAAAATGTTTGGGCATGACTGTTTTATTTGTGTTCCAATTTCGAATATCTTTTTTCTTTTTTTCTCAAGTTGAAGAAGGTAATTACTAATTATATTTGAGACTTTTTTGGCAAACCCAATATGAAACATATCTGAAAGTTTTAATAGAATTAATCACCGACTAGTTCGCAGGCAGCTTGCAGACACCGGAAAATTAACTGTAAAGTATCGGTACATTACATTTAATTTACTTACTTCAATCGTATGGCTTAAATGTCGCATACAATTGAATTGAAATATACTTATAACATAAAAGAATCAAATGAAAATAAATAAAGTATAGTATTTGTGGAGATTTACAGAAAGTTTCAATTCTATACGAACATCTTAAATACTAAAACATGTACTGTATCGGCTTATGATCACAATATAGTGTGATGAGGATTAGGTAAGTTTGTTTGCAATAAGTAGGTACGTGATTCAATGAAATGCGCCATTTTTATCTTTACTGACATCACTTCATATCAGGACCAAGATATTTAGGTTTTCACGAAATTTCTTATATCGTATGCCAAAGGACTGTTATTGTTTGGATAACCCGTCTAATAAACATGGTTTCTCTATTAAAATTTCGGTGGTAAAGTGCTTTCAGTACGAGTAAATAGAGATTAAGTAGACAGTGGTATCAGTCGCGAAACCGTCGTCGGGAACAGGTAGGGACCGATAAGCAATGTTTGTTTACAAAGCGGTATAAAAAGTTTAGGACTACCGGTTGATATGGCATCGCGGATATTTATTTGTTTGCGGAGGAACCGTTTAGCAATGGCTATGCGTGAGCGTGACGTTTCATGAAGTTGAAGTCGTACGATTCTTAAGGGTTTTCTCTTGTTTTTAACCGACTTCAAAAAAAGGGGGGGGTTCTCAGTTCGGTTGTATGTTTTTTTTTTTTTTAATGATTGTTACCTCATAACTCCGTCATTTATGAGTCGATTTGGAAAATTCTTTTTAGGTTCATGAATAGACATCTCAAGGTTGGTTCTATAAAATTTTGGCGAAGATCGGATGACGAAATCCATGAGGAATCAAAGGAATTCCTGAAATTTTATAGGAACTCATAATATTTTTCATATATTTTCTAAAACTATTTAAGTATTTGCATATGGTAGTCATCATCTTCCAATGCTGAACTGATGATGGAAGGTACAACTCCTTAACGGTTAGGAGTTAGAAGATAATTCGAACGAGATGCATGCCTTCAAGACCTCCCTGATCACCGCCACCCGCCATAAGTATTTTATATGAATCACTAAAAAGCGAAAAAAAACATTTTTAACAAAAAAGGGTGAGTCAAATGTAATCTGTACTTGAACGGGTTATTTTTGGCTTTTTAGTTTTACTGAAGTGCCGTGTGGATGCTGGTTTTGAGAATAGCCCACTCCACCTCTACCCGTGGATGTCGTAAAAGGCGACTAAGGGTCTTATGTGACAACCATCTTAGTCAACTAGGAATTCCCAAGGAGGGTTGACGTCAGGCAGGCGGCCGGCCGTAAAACACAGCCAAATCACTTTTAGCAGCATGAATTTAAGTCTAAAAGAGATGAGCGACAGGGCTAGGGCGTACCCCACAGGCGACGCGCAAGTGCAGCACCCGGCTCTTGTGGGAAATGGACAAGGGTTGTCGCACCAGCCCGGGCGGGGGCGACGTAAGAAGCGAGCCCGGGACGCGAAGGATGTGAAGCATGTGAGAATGAGGTATGCGAGCTGGAATGTAGGAACGATGACTGGGAAGGCAAGAGAGTTGGCAGAGGTAATGAAAAGAAGACGTATAAATGTAATGTTCTTGCAAGAGACAAAGTGGAAAGGTGCAAAGGCTAGAGAAATTGGGGAAGGATATAAGTTCTATTACTGTGGAAGCGATGGCAAACGAAATGGTGTCGGCCTAGTGCTAGACAGTAATTTGAAAGAGTGTGTGATGAATGTTAACAGAAAGAGTGATAGAGTAATGGCCGTAAAAGTGATGTATGAGAGTAAAGTACTAAATTTTATTAGTGTGTACGCTCCCCAAAGTGCATGTGGTGATGAAGAGTAAGATAAATTTTGGGAGGACTTTGACACAATCCTGATGGGCATTCCAGAAAACGAAGGGATATATATAGGCGGAGATTTTAACGGACACGTAGGAAGAGTTAATACAGGTTATAAAAGAATACATGGTGGTTTCGGCTTTGGAAATCGAAATAAAGAGGGAGAGACCTTGCTACAAGCTGCTTCAGCTTTTGATTTAGGCATCACCAACACCTGGTTTGAGAAGAAAGAAGAACACCTGATAACCTATAAGAGCGGCCAGCACGCGACGCAGATTGATTACTTCCTTGTGAGAAGGAACAAGATCAACTGCGTCAAGGATTGCAAAATTATACCCGGTGAAAACCTAGTTTCACAGCGTAGGCTGCTTCTTATAGAAATTAGCGTAAAATCTCAGTCAAAGAAGCATACAGAACGTCTCCCTCCCAAAATAAAATGGCATATGTTAGAGAAGAGTGATAGTGCAACTAAATTCAAAGAAAAAGTGGTAGATAAAATGGTTCAAATGAATGATTTGGATGAAATGTCTGTGAATGAATGTTGGATACAGATGGCAGACTGTATACGAAAAACGGCGAAGGATGTTCTAGGAGAAACGAAAGGGAAGGGCATGATAAAGAAGGAAACGTGGTGGTGGAATGACGATGTACAGTTAAGTTTGAAAGACAAGAAAAACGCTTTTAAAGAATGGCAAAAGGTTAAAGATGGACAAGATACGGAAAAAGAAGCGAAGAGGGCTCTTTACAACGAAAGGAAGAAAATTGCAAAGCGAGCAGTTGCTATTGCTAGGGCAGCAGCACAGGACAAGCTTTATAATACTCTCGATACTTCCAAAGGTGAGAAACAGCTGTATCGCTTAGCAAAGGCCAGGGAGAAGAGCTCTAGAGACATATCGCACGTAATATGTATTAAAAGTGATGAAGGCAGAGTCTTGTCAGAGGATAAAGCTATACAACATCGGTGGAAGGTGTATTTTGAAAAATTAATGAATGAAGAGAATGTATGGAATTGTGTATTACAAAATAGGGCAGTAAATATGGGTGTGGTAGGTGAAATATGTATGGACGAGGTAAGAAGGGCTGTAAGAAATATGAAGAATGGAAAAGCTGTAGGGCCAGATAATATCCCAGTGGAAGTTTGGAAGGTCTTGAGTGAGGATGGATGTAAGTGGCTGGCTTTATTCTTCAATAAGTTGTTGCGTGAAGAATCCGTCCCTGACGAATGGTGCAACAGTCTACTGGTGCCCATTTTTAAAAATAAAGGCGACGTACAAGACTGCAATAATTATAGAGGAATAAAGCTCATGTCACATAGTATGAAAGTGTGGGAGAAAGTGATAGAAAGACGAATACGCGATGAGACTAATATAACCCAAAACCAGTTTGGTTTTATGCCCGGTAGAGGTACAAGAGATGCCATTTTTGCCCTTCGTCAACTCTGTGAAAAATACAGAAGTGCACAAAAAAATCTGCACATGGTATTTGTTGACCTCGAAAAGGCTTACGACCGAATCCCGCGAGAGGTTTTGTGGTGGGCTCTGAAAGAAAGACATGTGCCTGGGAAGTATGTAGAGCTAATTCGGGCTATGTACAATCAATGTGGCACATATGTTCGGTCAGCAGCTGGAATCACCGACAGGTTCAGTGTCACGGTTGGCTTGCACCAGGGATCAGCTCTAAGCCCTTACCTCTTCCTGCTTATTATGGATGCTTTGTCATCGGATATTCAGGAGGAGGCGCCCTGGTGTATGCTATTCGCCGATGATATCGTCCTTGTCGGTGAAAACGAACTCGAGGTCCAGAGTAGACTGGAGAAATGGCGGCAAAAACTGGAAAATGTTGGGCTGAGAATCAGCAGATCCAAAACGGAACATATGTTTTGCGATTTCGGCGGTCTTTCCAGTTTTGCGGCCATAAAACTGGATCAAGTAGCGCTGCCAGTCTGCTCCGATTTCAGATACCTCGGTTCAATTATACAGAGTGACGGCGGCATTGAACGGGATGTCAAAAACCGAATTAGCTCAGGATGGATGAAATGGCGGCAGGTCTCTGGCACGATATGCGACCCCCGGATGCCGCTTCGGCTTAAGGGCAAAATATACAAAAGCATTGTAAGACCTGTCGTCATGTATGGATCAGAGTGTTGGGCAGTAAAAGGGACGGATGAAATGAGATTACATGTGGCAGAGATGAGAATGTTACGATGGATGTGTGGGGTGACAAGAATGGACAGAATAAGAAATGAATATGTAAGAGGAAGTCTGAAAGTAGCACCAATTAGGGAGAAACTGCAAGCTAACCGACTATCATGGTATGGGCACGTGATGCGAAGAGAGGAAAGCCACGTAACCAGAAAAGCGTTAAGCATGAGCGTGGACGGATATAGAAGAAGAGGAAGGCCAAAGAAAAGATGGATGGATTGTGTGAAAGATGATATGAATAAGAAGGAAGTAAACGACGAGATGACGAGTAATAGGGAAGAATGGAGGAAGAAAACATGCTGCGCCGACCCCAAATAAATGGGATAAGGGCAAGCGAATGATGAGTTTTACTGAAGTCGGTTCCTTTTTTTGTTAATTTTTTTTTTATAGATAAATGTTTCATTGAATTTTCATTTCAA
The DNA here is from genome assembly GCA_947623375.1 of Apotomis capreana. NCBI lineage: Eukaryota > Metazoa > Arthropoda > Insecta > Lepidoptera > Tortricidae > Apotomis > Apotomis capreana. Next base: position 31,372,313 of record OX392499.1, on the reverse strand, counting down.
AGATTTTTTGTTCTGCGATTTTAATTTTTTTTAGAACGTTATAACACAAACCTAACCTAATCTATAGGTTAACATTTTCAAGATACCTATCTGAAAGAATTATGACTTCCGAGGATCTTAAGAGACAGGAATAAAATAGATTTCAACTTTACTTTACTGTAATTTACAAGATTATTATTAAAGAGTTTTTGAAGTTTTATAAGAAAGAGACAGATATATTACCTATACATATATACCACATTTTAGTTTTTGGCGCAGAATATCATTTTATACAGTATTATTACGATAGAGGCTATCATAAAATAATTTGAAAATAATGAGTACAAATCGACTATTGGGCCACGTTCCGTGCTATTCTTTGCGTGGCATACATATGTATATGTACCTACTTACATACATTACATTCCAAGTAATACGTAGGCTACATATATTGATAATTTTGGAAGCACAGTTTAATTTTGTTTGGAGCGAATAAGCATAACATTGAAGGCTGTGTCTGAATGGGGCAATGCCAACTTTGTCAGGTGTAACGCTTCCAAAATGCAGTGCGTTTTTATATTCACTACTAAGTTCATTCAAAATGTATCCGTACCAACTGCTGATCACCCAGTGCAAAGACTTCTATGTAGCTCAGGTTTCATGGTCAGGAAACCAATACGATCAGTCCCATCGGTTTCCTTGCCATGCTAGAGTATTAAAGCAGCATATTGAAGAACAATATAAAATATAAATATGTAATTTCCGGCTTACTCTCGGGTAAGTTTGATGACAAGCCTTTAACTCCTTCAATATTAAGTTAGTTGCACCGCCCACAATTTATCTGCTTTGCCCGAAGGTTGACTGGTAGAGAATGCCTCATGGCATTAAGTCCGCCTTTTGTATGATAAGTTTTCTTTTGTGCAATAAAGATTAAATAAATAAATAAATAATAAATATTTATAATTTGCAAACTTTGCAAAAAGTTCATAATCATACAAAAAGAGTCTAGACATTATTTATTAATTGAAAGAGGGTATTCACGACGAAGTGCATGTGAAATGACGGACTTGATAAAAATATTTCAACAGAAATTAGCGTCAGCAGACCGTAACAGAACATTAGGTGTCCAAAGAGTTAACGATGCAAGACCCATAAAATCTGTTAGCTTTACCGAGTCTGACTCTAGACACGGAACCTGCTAGATTTTACCCGTGGCATTGCTCGCTCGTAGTTTGATATGCCGCATGATAAGTAGCAATCCTTACTTTTTCCGCTGACTCTTTCTTAGGCGATCGAGATAAAGAAGTTGTCAGTTTCCATCCAATCCCGAAAATCCCAATCTACGAGTAAGAGCCCACGGACTGTAGGACCATTATACGTTTGAATTTATTAGACTATTATAAGAATAACATAAAAACAGAAAAAACTAGAGATGCAAGATCTTAGCAGTCTTCTGAGCCTCAATTATTCTTATTTGTAAATCCGTTAACATTCGAGATGACAAAGATACGTATTAAGTATGTATTGAGAAGTCATCATCTTAAGATTTCAAAGACTTGTATGTCTATCCAAAATAATCTTTAGAATTAAACCGGTGGAGCTGAAATTTTGCTGTATGTGTAAATTGGCTGATGTTTAATGCAATATTATAATAGCATCATGCTGATCTGATGGTTGAGTCAGAAGCAGAAGGTGGTCATAAAACGACGCAACCTTAGCAAGTTTGAGCAAACAAGTACAACCGGGAACCGGGAATAATAGCTTACATAGGTAACTAGTTAAGTATATTTTTTATAATAACTTTTGTACAACCACACATTCCTTTCAGTTTTACACTAGTACGAGTATAATAACGGCAAAGGGCATGAAACGGCTCGATGTCAGTGATAATTATTTCGCATGATAAAATCAAACAAACATAAAAAGTAATTGCTCCAGATAATGACGAAATTTCAGAGATTACCTTCAAGTTCTTAATTAACTGCCATAAAGGCTTAAAGCGAAGTAAATTAAAACTAACAAGCAATTTTAAAGATGTGCAGAAAAAGTTGACTGGTTAACACATGCATTCAACAGTAATGTTTCTCTGCAAGGATCTACTAGGCTATCGTAGATATTGGGAAATTATTATAATATTATTGTTAATACTAAATCCGGAAAACGTTAAAGTGTGGTCAATATATTTCTATAGTTCTGAAAACATGATGCTAACTGAAATCATTTATTTAATTTCAAGCATATATCACTTCAATTAGCGATTAGATTTTGGCAAATTATTTGACTTGAGACAGTATGATGAAATGATGTAATATAATATTTATAAAACAATGTTCTTAAACCAATAATAAGTCACATAGACTACCACTTTAAACTTTAATAATTAATGTGTATCAGAAAGCTAAGGCATGCTATAATATTTTTAACGAGCAAGAAACAGCAATCAAATTCATGTATGCAACAAAATCATGCAGATATTTTAATAACATTGGGATAATAAGATTGATGCTAAACTGAGATATTCTCAAATTAAACTCGCCCTAACTTTAATTCGACACGCAAGGGGGCGTGGCCAGCACATCCGGTGAGCTATCAGTTCCGGTTGATACCGCCACTGTTTAATGAACATCTTTGCTGATAAGACAGATTCTTTATTTGACGACTTACTGAATGATGATAGATTTTTATGTTGAAAAGAAGGATCTTGTTGTAGATGATTCTGATATTTTAGGGCAATACATATATGTACCTGCGAAGAATTAATAATAGCAAGGTAGTTACATGGGTAGCCAATCACTTGCTAAACAACGTTTCATAAATATTCATTTTACAAACAACGTTAGAAAAATGAACGATTCACAAATTAGACGCTGTTTACAAATAGATCATAATACAAATTATTTATTAGACAAAACATCATATCACAAAACATTATTTCGCAAATTATTCATTTATTATTCTAGTCAAATAACAAAATAACGAATGATAAAACAACGTTAATAAAATGCATTGTTTGGTAAACATTTCGTTTAATAAATCATCATGGTGTGAACGCCATTCATATATGTATGTAGTTTTCTGCGAGTACAAATATTAACATACTTAATTTTTAACAAAGTATAATTGTTCTGATGAGCATACAGACGTCTTAGTGTTCAGGTTATTGAGGTTTTTTAGGCAACATGGCTCGAAAACCGAAAACTGTAGGTTAGGTTAAGTTTGTTTCATGACCATGTATAGCGGAGCGTCAAAATGCTTGCTTAAAAAATGGAACATCACTCAATCTAATTTAGCCTACAAATGGCAAATATTAAAAAAAATATTTATTGAACCCCAATATCTCGGTAAATATCGCTCTGAGAGAAAATTTAAAAAAACAAAGCATGCTTATTTTAGTGTAATCTACAAGATTCAATCTTATTTAAGCCCAAAAACAACAAAACAAATAAAGTGTAAAAAAAATAATTAAGTCCCAGCAACGGTACAAGCTCTTTGGTACAATCTGACCGAAATAAGTATTTGCCTGTTTAATATTTGGCCCAAGTGTTTCGAGTATTCATACCGTCCTGCGTTTCGTTACATAGAGAGTTATTGTTAATATTTTTATGAAACAATAGTTTATCAAATAATGTTTTGCAAAATAACTGATTTGTAAAACGATTTACCGTGAAGTGAACATTTTTTTAAATGAAACTTTGTCATTCAATATTTTTATAAAGCATCTAAGTTATGAAATGTATATTTGTCGAGTAATTATTTGTAAAATGAGCATTTAAGGAATGATAGGTTTGTGAAACGAATAGTTTGTAAATCGTTGTTTGTAAAGTGATTATTTGTAAAAAGTTGTTTAGCAAATGATGATAAACCAGTTACATGATATATCCAGTTAAACAGTTTCAATTAAAAATATATTATATTAACTCACCTACTTTGATAGCATGCAATGTTCATTTTTTTTTCATGTTAATTGTTAATACGGTCACTATTACTTGTGACTCTCGTGTCATTAATTAATTCATCGGTAAAGTTGACTATCAGCCTACACAAGCCTAGAACTTAACGATCGCTCAAAACAAACTTGAAATTATAAAAAGTCTTTGCTTTAAAGCGTTTTCCTCAAATCTAACCACAAACGGCAGTTTTGCTCACGCGTGTTAAATCCCTAATTTACCTTCTGCGTAGCTGGAAGTCTCCATATTCCTAAGTTTATTATACAAACAATATTTGCGTCCGTACAATTCTTTATTTCTTCATAAAGTAAAACTAACATGACAAGCAACATCAAATATCATCAAAGACAAAGTAGTCGACAGCATAAAACCTCATCATCCCCCCGCAATTCTAATTCACCCCGGAATAAGAATTGTCGCAATCATAAAGTTAGAAACAAACTAATAACTATATCTATAACTAAAGTTAAACATTGAAAAACAAATAAATAATAAAACAAACAAGACAAAATACTAACCGCTCAGTATAAGAAGGATAGTGGTCTTCACTCTAACTCCTTCCCCCCTCAATGTTAAACTTTTGTTTTAGATGACAATAAAACGTAGATGAACATTAAACCTCATAATAATTATGATAACACTTTTGGCATACAAATAAACTATTCAATTAAACCTAGTTTCTCTACAAAATAATTATGTTTCTGTTTTCCTAAAGCTTTTGTTAAAATGTCTGCAACATTTTCTTTCGTGTTCACATACTTTACAATTACTAATCGTTTGCTAATCAAATCTTTAATAAAATGATATTTAATATCAATATGCTTTGACCTCTTACTGTTTTCATTTGACTCCATCAGTTTGATAGCGCTCTGATTATCTACAAGTAACGTTGAGTTTGAAAGACAGTTAAAATCTTGTAACAACCCCTTTAAACTAACTAACTCTGCACACGCTAGAGCCGCAGCTATATATTCAGCTTCGGCTGTTGATAAGGCGACAACGTTTTGTTTCTTACAGAACCAGGCTAACAAATTATTGCCATAGAAGACTACAGAACCACTCATACTTTTTCTGTCTGTTTTGTCGCCTGCCCAGTCAGCATCGGTATAGGCAATCAAGGGACAACTGCTATCCTGTTTGTATACCAAACATTTTGATTTGGTGTGTTTTAGATATCGCAAAACACGTTTCGCTGCTTGCCACAGTGACATAGTTGGCTTATCCAAAAATCTACTCAAAAAGGATACTGCGAAGCAAATATCTGGCCTACTTGAAGTAGCTAAGTATAAAAGGCAACCTATGAGCTCACGATATGGTATATCCAAGGTGATACATTCATTGACATCAGTAGTGAAATTTACCTCCATTGGTGTCTCCGCCCCTTTACAATCTGCCATGTTAAATTTATCAAGCAATCTATTTATTGCTGATTCTTGAGAAATAGAGATTGATTCTGAGGTTCTCACAATATCCAACCCTAAGTACGCACTCACCTCTCCAAGGTCCTTCACATTAAATTCCAATTTTAAATATTCATGTGCTTTATATAGGTTTGTTGCACTTTTAGACATTAAAATGATATCATCAACATACACTAATAAAAATACATCTTCCAAAATATATAAACAAAAATCATGTTTTGATTGTAAAAATCCTTTATCAACTAAAAAGCCATGAAGTCTTTCGTTCCAGCATTTAGGTGCTTGTTTTAACCCATACAGAGATCTTTTTAGTTTTAAATATATGCCTTTTCCAACTTTAACTCCTAACGGTGGTTTTATATAAACGTCTTCCTTTAAGAACCCGTTTAAAAAGGCCGTTGGAACGTCTAATTGTTTCATGTACATGTCATTTTGTATAGCTTGACTAAGCATCATACGAATTGTAGGCATACGAGCTACTGGTGAATACACATTAAATAATGTTTCTTCTTGAAACCCTTTCGCCACTAATCGGGCCTTTTTTGTACCATCCTTTTTAGTAGTGAATACCCATTTGGTATCTATAGCCTTTTTATCTTTCGGCAATTCTGATTCTTCCCATGTTTCCAATGATTTCAGCGAATTTAATTCTTTATCTATTGCGTCTTGCCACTCTTGACCTCTTTCAACAGCTTCTTTGTAAGAACCTGGATCACCCGTACACAAACAGTAGGCGACATGTGTTTCATAATCTTCCAATCTTTTTGGAGGTTTAATAATTCTGCCACTTCTTGTTCTTGTCACATGCTCATTTCTAACATCTTGTCCCTCATTTATGTTCTCTTCAGCACAATCTTCAAACATTTCTTCTGGTTCTATAATTTCCTCATCAACATTCTTATTGATGACCTCTTCTCTATTTCCATTATCTTGTTCAGGCTCAGTAATCCCATCAGTATTTATGGGATTTGTTTCTGAAATACTTACTCTTAACCACTCTCGTTCGTTATCAGTCTGCTCACTTTCTTTGTAAACAATATCATTTTCATCGAATCTCACATCTCGTGACACAATTATTTTGTTATTTCTAGGATCCCATAAACTATATCCTGTTCTGCTGTATCCTACCATCCTACACTCACGTGCTCTCTCCGAAAGTTTATCATGTTTAGGTAAGATATATGCCCACGCCTTTGCACCAAATGCACGAAGTTTGTTTAAGTCTCTTGTCCCATACATAATTTCACAAGGAGTTTTGAAATTAATAGCCACAGACGAACAACGGTTCAACTGATAAGCTGCACATTTTACTGCTTCACCCCACAAAGTCTTTGGCAGCATAGTTTCAATAAGCATAGTCCTTGCTTTGTTATACAAACTTCGATTCATTCTCTCTGCAACGCCATTACTAGCTGGTGAATATGGTAAACTATATTCCAAAACTATTCCTTTCTGATCACAAAATTGACGGAGTTTATTGCAAGTGTATTCACCTCCATTATCACACCTGATCCTCTTAACATTTTTCTCAAATTCGTTTTCGTATCGATGGATATAGGTAATAATATTTTGAGCTGCCTCTGATTTCCTTTTTAGCAAGAAAACTACACAAAAGTGTGAAAAATCATCTATTATGGTTTGAAAATAGACTTCACCCTCAATTGTTGGAATGTTGGATGGGCCCGCTATATCACTGTGTAACAGTTCTAAGACTTGACGTGACCTTGGTTGCTCTAACCTTTTGAATGGTAATCGTGTTGCCTTACCTTTCATACACGCGTTACATACGTTGTTGTTTAGTGGTAGCTGTAGCCTTTGTAAGGTTTTAGAGCTGGTGTGTCCTAAACGTCTGTGCCACAACATGCCATCTGCTGAATGTATAGCCGCGACTACTTCCTCCGTTATAATTTTACCCTGCAAAATATAAAGTTTGCCATTATTATATGCCCATATAATGGACCCATTAAAAAATAAAATTTTTGCGTATTCATTCCTAAAAATGATTTCATTTGGTTTTTCTAGCAGTTTCCGTACAGATAGAAGATTATATGCTAACTTTGCTACAATAAGTCCTTCGACAGCAAACTTAACATTACCGCATTTAATCGGTAAACTGCCACTTTGATATGCAATCAATTTTTCACCATTAGCTGTGTTAATTTGTACAGGATGTGCTAAGGTTTTTACATTTGTCATAAATGGTGTATAAATATCAGATATAAAATTTTGTGATGCACCAGAATCGACTACAAAAGAAATTGATTGATTAAATGATGCCTTACAAGTCAAGTTGAATTCTTCATCAATCATACAGCCCACTTCCTCTATAGTCTCTTCATGAGCTATAATTGCATCGTCCCTTGATGTGTGTGCTCTATTCACACCTCGAGCGCGTCCATGCATTCTGCCACGACCCCTTCTATATAATTCACCACCTCGGACAGGAGCACCACGTTGGAAAGTGTAATACTGCCTATTATGAATACTTTTGTGGCAAAATATTGCTTTGTGCCCCTTTTCATTACAATTCCAGCATTCTATGTTAAATGCGTTGTCTTGAGTCTTACTTACATCATCCAGTCGGATTTCCGCGTCAAGTAAAGCCCTTTTTGTCTTTTCTAAAGTTAAATTTTCGTTCATCGTTTCTAAAGCTGTTGTCACATTGTTATATTTTCCCGGTAATGCGAGTAGTAAATGTACCACTTTATCTGACTCGTCCATTTTAGACATGACATCGATATCGCTTATTAGCTTATCAAATTTCAGAAAGAAATCTTGCAATTTCTCACTATCCTCGCATCTCAATTCGATTAATTTCTTTTTTAAATTGTATTTATTCATAATACTTCTTCGATTGAAAATATTTTCTAAAGCGTTCATCATTTGTTTGGCACTTTTGCATCCTTTCACAATTTCTAGAAAATTATCGCCTATGCACTGCACAATTAGTGATCTCGCTTCTGCATCCTTCTTCTTTTCATCCGCCTTAACATCCTCACAGGCCAATATATCGCTAAGGCCTTTCTCCTCCAACAACAACTCTAAACGAAATTTCCAATTGTGAAAATTATTTCCATCTTCTAGACGATATATCACGTTCTGTATTTTTGCTTGTGCCATATTTTGGTTTTGGAAGCTTTCTGCTTCAACAATAAACTGTTGTTTTAATAAATTTTTACATTAAATATGAAGTTGTCAAAAAATATATTTTCGAAAATTTTCTAAATTTTTTATTCAAACCGCTAAAAAATTAGGAATATGGGGGAACCCATAACCTGTTAAATCCCTAATTTACCTTCTGCGTAGCTGGAAGTCTCCATATTCCTAAGTTTATTATACAAACAATATTTGCGTCCGTACAATTCTTTATTTCTTCATAAAGTAAAACTAACATGACAAGCAACATCAAATATCATCAAAGACAAAGTAGTCGACAGCATAAAACCTCATCAACGCGCACCTAAACTCATATGAATTGGATAATTGTCACACAATCCTTACTACTACCAAATATTAACCATACACCAAACTACACAAAGTCGGATTTGAAAAAACTGCACCAGATTCAAGTATTATCAAGGATGGCGACGAAAGTCATGCTTTACCTCAATGTTATTGAGGTTGATATTCAGATGAACATTTGTCCAGCAGATGAGGTTAGGGTCGTTAAACATTGGTAAATTAAGCGACCTTATATTTCACCTGCTGCCTTTTTATACGAATTGCTTCATTTCAGAGTTCACGCATGAGGAATTATACCTAACCCAGTGTTTTTCGAATATTTACTACTTACTACCGTACTGCATAACAATAATTCCTCACTTCTCCCACAAACAACAAACAGATTTACTTATTTGAATAAACCCGCAAACGAGAATACCATCCGCGGTAACGTAGAAAATATTTTTCTAAACCTTTAAGAGACTTTCACACGGTCTTGGTATAAGAGTATATCGGCAAGTCACTCAGGCTAGAGATATCTAGCACAAAAACTGTACCTAAAGATGCCGTTGTTGTGTTAAAGAAAACTATTTCACAAAAAATTACATTATCCTGCAATGAGCACAAATTTGACGAGACTCTACAATATCCCCAATTTGAGAATATCTCAACTATACAACACATATTTTAATATATATTGATTTTTGTTAAACTGCTGACATGTTATATTATTAATTATTATATTCGGTATTAGTCTATTGACTTTAGCGATATGACTGAATTTCTGAATTTTATTGGCGTTATTCGGTGAATCAACTTTTTTTACTTAAATTTTCAGATCGTAATTTGTCACCACAAATGATTTACTTATAACGCGAAAGAATGTGATTGATTAGAGTCGAGTCTTATGGATCCGCGAATATTAAGACCGATACATGAGAAAATATGATTACCCAGTGGTCAAGCTCTTAATATATTTATACAAAACGACGTCCACTGGGTATCCGATCACAGAATGGTTTTAAAAAAGTTGAGTTATTTTGTATTTTGTGACAGAAAAAAGTTAATGCACCCCTTTACTTTTTCTTCGGATAGAGCACATTCCTGTATTTTGCCCTGCGTAATTTCATGTCATGAGTCAGTCAGCGGTTGAATGAATCGTAAAACTTAGAGTAAGTTAGCTACGGTACTTATATTTAGTTATGTAACTCACAGAATGTGGGTTATTCTGAAAATATTTCATGCCATCCTAATCAGTAGCAACGCCCTACCGTAGGTAATAAGCCACCTTATTTGAATTTCCGCTTATGTTAGATTTGGACAACTTATGTGCACAATGACGACGCGTCTGGCGCAGTATGTTGTGACGGCCTACTGAGCCGACGGTCCTTGGTTCGAATCTCGGCGAGGGCAAGCATTTGTGTGATGAACTCGAACATTTGTTCCTGGGTCATGAATGTTATCTACATATGTATACTGTCAGTACAAGCATTGCTTAGTTTGGGACTAGGTAGATTTGTACACAATCTGTCCTAATTCTAAACGGGCCGGTTTTTTTAAATTTATTGATTTATACTTACACAATTAAAGTTAACTCGATGATTTCGATGGTCGGGTTGCGGCGTATCTACACATAAGTTACTTACTGATTGCTTTGTTGGAGTTATATGTATATTTCTTGTATTCGACCTATTATTATATTTTAAAGGTACATTACATACATATCTTTCTTAGCTAGCCCAGAATACCCCTCTTCGGTAAGACACTTAACGCAAGAGTCGTAAAAGTAAGTTGCGCACAGTTCGTATCTTTGATAATGTAGACTTACTGCTCCGGGTATTTTTTATATACCTACCAAAAAATGACTAACAAACATGCAGCCAACATTTTAGAAAATATCAATAATACATGAAACTTTTAATTCACATGGTCCCAACTCCCAGATTCCTTGTTTACCCAAAGCAAAATATTTAGATACATTTAATACGTGCCCAAAATACTATATCAAATATTCCGGAATATTAAAAATGAGGAATGTGAAGAAAATTTGACAAGATATTTCAATTTTTAACATATGATAACACCCAACTCAAGTACATACTTTGAACTCTCATGTCGTCGCAGGAATGACTACTGTCGCCATCTCTCGGCGGATAGTCGAACTAAATAAAATAGCATTTATGTTATACGTGTAAATTAGAATAAATTGCTATTACTAATGGATAATTTTCGACATACCGAAATGAAAATAAAATAAATAATGTACCTACTAAGAATGAATTATAACAATGGCTTATTCTGCTGACATATCAAATCAGCAACATTATTGATTCTCAAAGCTTTGACGGTATCTCTCTCTCTATTTTTTGATAGAATAAATGACGTCACTGTTTGACACGGCCTAATTATTCTATTTGGTTATTGCAATTTTTTAATAAGGAAACAATGACGACGCGTTTGGCTCGGTTGGTAGACACCTGCCTACTGAGTCGGCGGTCCTGGGTTCGAATCCCGGCCGGGGCAAATGATTGTGCAAAATATTTGTTCTTGGGTCATGGATGTTATCTATATATGTATTTAATTTATATAATATGTATATCGTCGTCTAGTACCCATAGTACAAGCTTTGCTTAGTTTGGGACTAGGTCGATTTGTGTAAGATTGTCCCTTAATATAAAAAAAATAAAAATAATAAAAAATAACGGTAATAAATTAATAATTTTTGTATTACAATTGTCAATTTATATTGTCGATGAAAAACACACACAAAAAGACACTACCTACTCAATACTACTCATATAATAATAATGAAAAGCCAAAAGTTACTAGAATCGAAATAGAGGGAAGCTTAAATTTACATCGTACAGACAGGTAAAAATTGAGTAGGTACAGATTTGCGTTCTGCACGATGCTGAGTATATGTATATGGTTGCTTTATGTTTTGGATTCAACTATTATTAAAACACCAACAAAAAATAAATTTGAGGAACGGTTTACAATTGGCGGACTTATCGGTGAACATACATAAAATAAAAGTGAAACATAGAACCTTCTCCTTTTTTGGAACTCGGTAAGAATTAAACCTTTAATTTTCACTACGGACGGTCTTAAAATAAACTTCATGACTACTAAATTAGTAGGTATATTTATAGAGCGGGCCTCATAAAATTCTCTTGGCCATTTAACGGTCATTTTTTTCACTCATCATGGCAGGTATCAGAAGGGTTGGTCGGACAACGGTAGCTCAAATTATATCTACCCCTATACTTAAGGGGTTGTAACGGAAGGCTTTACGATCCTCATTGTTATTTGATGACCCTAAAGTCGAACAACCCAACTTCATGGTTGCCGAGCACGACCAAGATTGAAATTAAGGAAATAAGCACTAAAACTTTGAGTTAGTGAGGTATATTCGATAGGCTCATTAACTTTCTTAAAATTTCCGTTTTTAGTACGATTAGTTATAAAAATAAATATGTTCAGAAATATGTATGATTAGCATATGAGTAGTAGGGATTCGCCGATACTACGATACGGGGCGGACGGGCCTGATGGGCGGCATCCAGGGCGGATTTGGCGGACCACCAAACCTAAAAAAAAAAAAAAAAAAAAAAAAAAACAAACAGCCCCCTACTTAGAGCGTTTGGAATAGGTCCCAGGACGCTCAGACAGCTCTGTCAAGACTTACAGAACGCCCTACGCTAACAATGCAACACCTTCCCCGACCCATCGACCCTTTTCTATTGTCTATCCGAGCTCGGGTTTTATTGCCCTCTCGGACGCCGAGCTCACTTTTATTACGGTCTACTATTGTTTCCCTCTTTTATATTTCTCTTTGGCTACAACTGTCTACAACTTCCTTTGCAAACGGTATACATCTTTTAAGAACATTCTTTAGGTAAAGCTGGACAAATACCTAAACATCTCATACCTAAACTATCAGACTAGGTCCGTCACCTTGGTTCTTATTGGAATCGCTGTTTCAACGCAGCCTGTCTCACATCGTGTCTTTACTCCAGGTTTCTTACTACGTGATATGTGCTACGGTGTACGTATCACTAATCTAAGCTAACCTATGCTAGATCACAATTCTAACCTAACCTAACCTAAGCTACAGGACTACGCCCAGCTAACGCAGGATACGTTACTTGACTACTTAACTTCAGGTAGCCTTACTTCAAAGTATGTCTCTTGTTACTCACTACATATGCTGCATTTGGAACGTTGTTCTATTTATATATTTTATCTTGTTCAACTTAACATTACTTCTAACTTAACTATCACTTAACTTCAAAAACTAATTTTGAAGAACTGCTTTATATACTTACCTACTTAAAACCAGCTACGAGCACAGCACAGTTGTTTTGGTCTTAAGAACGCTGTTCTAACCTAACCTAACCTTGCATAAATTTGACTACGTACTCAATGTTACTTTCATTTCTTTTTTGTAATAACCGACTTCAAAAAGGAGAAAGTTCTATGTAAAAATATTGCATGTAGCATAAGGATAATACGAATCTAATCTTACAATAGTAATGCGGTATTTTATACAGTAATAACTGCTTCAAAACTATACTAACTTATTTAAGCTGTAAGTTAAAAATACGAGTTCTATTTTTGCATATTTATTTATTTCGCCAAATATTATGTTCTTGAATAGATGCTTAAGAAAATACCTGAATAAACTTTGTAACTTGTACTAACGTGTATTTGTAGTGGGCTGAACTAAACTCGTTGATTTTTTAATTTGTTTGTTGGGTCCATATTGTTTGTAAAGATTTATGACAGGTTTCTTCTCCGAATCATCAAAAGATTCGAAAGTCTATTATAAATTTTATTACTGTTTGTTGGTGGCTGTTGGGCGCGGTACAAACTAGTCGAAACGTGATTTTAACGGTAATCTATTGTCACATCCTTATAAAAGCCGATGGACAGTGACGATCTATAAGTATTCAGAACCGAGTCGTGCTTGTTACCAGAGCTCTCTCAGTGTACAGTGACATAGTGTTGAATCGTGCTACAGTGCTTATAAAAAATGGCAAATGTAAGTATGTACTATTTTTTATAAAATATGTATGTAGTATTTTTATGTACTATTTGTTTAACAGTGTTTTTTTTTCTGTAACTTGTGTTCATCGTGTTACTTGTTAAGTGTGTTAATCGGATGTATAACTTATTGTTGAATATTGTTACAGTTCACGGAAAACACTTTCAAGAATTTTTATTACCCTGAACCTGAACATGATGATTCAGGGAGTGATGAAGAAGGCACACTCGGTTTTAAAGTGAAACAAGCCATAGCGAAGAAACGTCCTGCAAATAGTATCGAGAGTTTCTTTGAAAAACCGCAGAAAAAAATGAAACCAGTGAAGAGATCTTCCAGTGTGTCGCAAAGTTCCCATACCGGTGTTGCTTACCTATCTTCGGGTAAAGACGATGCTGCGTATGCATCACACCTTATTAAAATAGAAATATACGATCTTGAAAAAGTTAGGAACATCGCACCAGAAGAGCACTGGAAGCACGCCGATGTGAGATTAAAATCTTACATCTCAACTGAGCAAGATCCACAGCTTGAGACTGTCCGTGATGTTATATACAACATGACGAAAGACATAGCTTCGAAGGACACGTGCGTGAAATATTTTATAAACAATACGAAAAAGTAAACTAAGTGTTTGTGTAGTTTTAATACTAGGTTAAAACTGTATTTATTATATAAGACATTAGATAATATTTTATAACATACCCTTGTGTACTACTAGTATTATATATTTCTTACTGCTTAAACAACAACTTTTTGTTATTCAAAATTGTTAACTCGTTTTATAACCACATGTTGTAATTTGTTTTGTAGCCTAATCATATTGATCTATTTCCCTTTGCAAATGTATAAAACTCTCCACCCTTTAATATAAAATCACTAAGCTACGTTTGTTATTTTAAGGAAAAAATTTGTTGTAATGTAATCACTATTTTTAGGTAAATAAGGTATAATTAAGGTATTATTTATAAATAAAAAAAATCAGTTTAGTATATATATATTGTTTTATTTCACAAAAATTGACTTAAACATATTTCTTAAAATTAAATCGTTACAAAGAGAATTCTCAGAAAACAAACTCAATAAATCGCTCATAGTTTTTCCTTGATACTTAAAATATAAATAAACTAAACAATATTCGCCACAAACTGAAGTAAAATGATTTTGAAGTGGTCTTTGGTTATAAAACCACCGTTTTGCATTTCTATTCAAAAATAACTTATGATAACCAGTAGGTTTCCGACCAAATGAGTCAAAGTATTCCCCTACACCTTTAGCATCAATATGCATTGCAACCCAATGGGAACCTGGTTTCGAATCAGGGTCCAAATTGCTTACAATAAAAACTGGACGAGCAACCCAAATAGGGATTCGGTTAGCAGCAAAAACATTTGATTTAAATCTAGGGTTAATTTTTTTCATACAATATTGAATTTCATTAGTATCCATAATAAATAAAATATGTATACATTCATCGATGATGTTACAAACACAGATTAAGAAGAAATGAGATTAATTGTTAATTTCACTGTATTTATATTTATTTTAACTGTTGTAATCTACAGATACATCACTATTTTTGTTTATTTCAATAACATTATCAAATTCAGCGTACACAATACAGTTAATAGTAGTGCTCAAGGCATTATCAAAACGAACTTCTATCCGAACACTTCCGTGTCTTACAAGGTTCCAGTGTGAGGTAGAACTGGCTGACAGGTCAGGCGTCAAATCGAAACATAACAAACAGTAACCTTCCCCGTAATCGGTTCTGCTTATTGCATTACCTTCATTGTGGAAGTGAATACCAGTCCCAGAAAATAGAGTATGATATGTTGATGCTATTAAACCAGAACTAAATGATGGTTGTAATGTTCTAGAAGGAATTTCATGACCATCTACAAATAAACTAAAAGAGTTCATATTATAATTTTGAAAATTGAAAGGGTTCAATGCAAAATTACCATTAAACGATGAATTTGATACAAAACCAATTATACATCTTTTAGGTACTTGTCCAAGAAATATGTTATCTAAAGTTTTACCCTGTATTCCTGACGGTATTGTAAGTACCTTTACTTCTGCTCTTGTGATAGGGTATTTTGCCAGTGTTGATGCTAGCACTTTCTGATGAGCTAACAAAACACTTGGACTGATTCTAGCTCTTCTTATTATGAGACTAGCGTCCATTATTTGTACCTTAAATTTCTTATCTTGGTGACAAATAAGATTAAACGATTCTTTTGATCGCACTAACTTAACACGCATTTCTACACCATTCACTAGAAACTTCTCTTGGTTAAACATATCACCATGTAAATGTCCAATCATTTCAACTTGTTTACTATCTGTAACAAATTCCATCCTTTTGTGAAATCCTTTGTTATTTGCGTCAACGGTGTCCATATAATGTGCTGTATCTTCATACCATAACCCACAAGTAAGGTGAGTTTTTTTAGCGGCTGGTCCATAGTTAAGTAGATTTTCCATGTAAGCACGGTAAGCATATGTGTTGTTTGGTGGCGAGATTAGTTTTTGATTTAAATATACGTCAAGTTGATTAAAAAGGGAGTGCAACCAATTATTAACGGGGGCAACTTGAGTATCAGGCTTTAACTTTGTACCATCCTGGTTTAATATTTTGGCGTTTATATGTAATAATGTATGTGATAAGTCAATGTAGTCATCACCTGAACCGGGGACTTGAAACTCAATAGGACCATCATCACTTAAAGATGAGATTGGTTTATAATGAACCCACTGTCCACTCTCAATACTTGTCTGTGTCGAAGGCAGGGCAAATATATCTAACTCAGATTTTGCACATTCACACGAATGATTGTGTAGGAATGACATGATTTACTTTGAAAATATATCGTCACTATATTTATTTCTCTTAGCTCCTCTTCGGCGCGATGCTTTCAAGGTAATGAGAGGTTCCCGTCTCTTAGTTGACATTTTATACCCAGATCCCGACATCAGAGAATCGATCTTTTCATCAGCTTTTCTTTTTAAGTTAGCACTAGCTTCTTTAAATCGAGACCTAACTGAACTATCTAAAGGGCGTGAATTTACCATATCAGATAACAAACCAACCCCCGCATCTAACGCTTCTTTTCCAACAGTTTTAAAACCACTAGACAACAAAGGAATTACTGACCTAAACAGTCCCCCCAAAAAACTTCCAATCCCATGCCCTCGCTGAAACGGAACACCTTTATAGACAATTCCTATACCAGAACCAGCTTGATGGGTATAATAATGATCGTAGGGACAAGAGTGAGATGATCTTTTATAATTCATCTTAGCCGTTGAAAGTGTAGTTTCACGCAGGAAATTCCGAATTGAAATGGCACTCTTGCACCGGTAGTTGTTCTTATATCTATTTCCATAGTATCAAATTCTCTACGTAAAACAGGTACATAATGAGCGGGTGAGAAAATGTGTGTTTTATATGCTCCATAATGGAATTCTGTTGGATCTAATGGTATTATTCTAAGCAACGTAGTTATAACATCACCAACTACCTGTGGTTGTATGATGTCTGTATAAACAAATAATTGTGATGGTAAGCCCAAATACAAATTAACAGGATTTTTACCAAATGAAACTTGCCGTAAATTTGTTTTCGGTTTAAAACCTAACTGTAGACTTAGTATTGGGGTTGTTATAAGAGAAGTTATATCGTTATTAATTGTTGCTACCCCAACCATTTTGGTTAGATTATCATATCTAAACTTTACATTATTTTTCAGTTGTGGGTTGTCATTAAAAGCTTGAATAAAATGGTCAACGTTGTCATATGTAGTTGCTGGTATATGAGTTTTTATATCTACAATTTTGGCTATCTTGTCAGTGGGTGACACTACTTTCTTTTTTAAATAAATCATATTTTCATGATCTTGAACATTGTACATTGAACAAGGGTATTGAAATTCTACTAAGCCAACTACCCATTCTCCTTCCAACTTTATACTCCTGGGTAATTTGGTTAAGAAGTGTGCAGTCGTATTATCGGTATAGTAGTCCGAGGAACTGTTACTTAACAATGTAATATAAAAGCTGTTTTCACTCATATTTTTTTTAAGCTTGAAGCGAGTATCCAAGAATTAAATTTGTTAGGATAACCTCGCCACTTCACTAGTACTTCTTTTCTGGCACCAACCCCACGTGAGCGTATTATTTTATCAATTTTATAATCAATGGAGGGGAGATAAGTCACTTTTTGTAATTCCTTAGAATAAAATGTACCAACGATAGGCTCACCTTCTAAATCTCTTAACGTATACACAACTCGTGGAAAGCGGTTTATTATTGAATCAATTCTAAATATTTCGTCACTCCAATTAGTTTCGTAACCCTTTTGAAATATATGTTTATATTTAGTAATTCTAACATGATCACCAACATTTAGTTTTGTGATTTCCAAAGTAAGTTGTCTATCCTTTTTTCTGTTATACAAATTACACCAAACAGTCATGATATTATCAAAATTTACATCGATAGGGCGCATTTTAATACTAGAATGATAACTGTGATTATAAGAATAAAGAAGTTCTTGCAAAATATCTATATATTTGTATGTATTCTTATGAGTAAAGTAACGCCACATTTTCATTTTAAGAGTTCTTTGAAACCTTTCTACTATACTTGCTTTAATGTCAGGATTGTTAGTAGTATAGTAGTTAATGTTTTTGCTCCTAAAGTAATCCCTTGCTGCCTTTGAAACAAATTCGGTGCCTTTATCAGATTGGATGTGACGAGGAGTAGAATTGGCTTCAGTAAATATGCTTTCAAAACAATTTATAACGGTTGTGGCTTCTTTCTTTTTCATAGCTCTCGCAAAAGCATATTTACTGAACACATCAATAACACACAGAATATATTTGTATCCATCATTATATTGACTGTAAGTACCCATATCACTCAGATCAGCTTGCCAGAGTTCATTAAAGTTAGATAAGACGTATCTATTTCTTGTGAATCGCCTTTGAACCGGTTTATGCAGTGTGTACGTTTCTTGAGATTGTAACCAGTTCTTTACTTCGTCTTTGTTCATTCGTCCTTTCATTTGTTTACTTAATTTATTTAAACTACTGTAGCCTGCTGGATTAGATACATCGTAGTATATTGCATGAATGTCTAATAAGGGCTCCATCTTTCCCAATCTAGTTTCTTTTTGTTTGCCTTGAGCAGTACACTTGAAAGAGGTGTACTGGCGCTTGTGTCTTTAAATGACGATGACGATCGAGCACTTGATGGAGCAGATGATGCGTGAGGTTCACTCGATTGAGGTTTATTTATAAATTCTAGATTAGTAGGATTACCTATACAAGACGTAGGAACTTTTATATCTCTTAAAAATAAAGCAAACTCTTCCCATCCTGTTGGCTTAGGGCGTTTAAGAGATCTAACCGTATCGCTTACCAGATCGAGAATATTGCTGTTTGGAATAGTTCGATTGTTTATTACAACTTCACCATTTGTTTTCCACCATATTTTTGGTCTGCTTGACACAATACAAGTCAATAATGTTCTGGTTTTTTTCTCATATGATTTTGGTAAATTATCTATAATACGAGATGGACTGAATAGTACAGTTTCTGGATTTTTTGTACCAGACGGTGTAGCTGCAGTAACTGCAGAAACATCACCATCTGGTAGTGTTTTATTTGCAACTGATTCATAATTTTCATCCTCCTCCTTTTTGTTTACTTTTAAGTTTAAATCCTTACTTTCATCGTTGAGTTGATCAAACCCCTCCATCACTATTGGTATTTTAAATGGTTTTCGATCTGATTCAATAAAGTGCAAAAATCGTTGTAGTGCTTGAGAATATAATGCCCACTTTTCACGATCATTAATTTTACTCTTCAGGATTTTTTGCATCTCTCCGTCTAGGCGAGATGATACATTTTCGGGTTGGCTATCATTTCGTTTGAGTCTTTCAATAAAGTCTGGTTCAACTAACAACATTTTTTTTGTGTTTTCCATTTTATTTTATGTTACGGAGCTTACTAAGGCACTTAAAACTGCACCTAATATAATAGGTAGAAATGCACCTCCTTTTTGAATAATAACAGTTTTCCTCAATTTGTGTTTCCCTTTCGAAACTAGTTTTCGTAATGTGTCTTTATATTTGTTTAGTTTTGATTTATCTTTTGATTCCAGTGGTATTTTCCCTTTTAAAACGTTATAAATACACTCACAAATAATATTAATTTCTTCATCTTCACAAGATTTTAGCAACGCTGTGCGATACTTTGGTTTAAGTAACTGCAGTGCTTCAAGTAAATGTTTATATGTGTGTACTCTTGGATGCATTATTTGGAACTGATTAAAACGTGTTGATTCTTGTCGTATTTAAACCCTTTCTTGGGAACATATACGGTACAATGCCCATCAAAAGGAAATATTTTAGTTTTAAAACGACATATGTCATCGGTATTTTGCTTCAGATCAATCATAAGGTAACCATGAGCATCTTTAGTGGCATCTTTGTAGGCTTCATCTACAAATTTTGGGTTCTCCGGATAAACTTGTCGTGACAAGTAGCGAATTTGTGTTTTATCCCTCGGGTTTTTGAAGTATACAATATAGCTGGTATTCAATGAAATATCACGTTGTCCTTTGCCTTGATGAAATATGTTTTGAGTAATATAAAAAACACTTAAGTTTCTATGGTGACTTCCTTTTGTAAAAATATCAACGATTCGTCCATCCGATTCTCTCATCAAGTCATCAATTATGAGAAGCTTGGGTTTTTTTTCCATCAAATAAAGAAAAATCTGGTATTCCTTGGCTATAATTTACATTTTCCAGATTGTACAAAGGTTGCATTTCATCATAACACCAAATAATTTCATCAAATTCAACATTACATACTTCTTTTGCATTGTTTAAAAAATTGGTAACAAACTGAGTTTTACCACACCCACTTGGACCCGCTACTATTGTAGTGAAAGGGTGGTTAAAATGAATCATTATAAATTTTTAAATATGTGTGTTCATATGTTAACGGATTGACTTCAAATGAGAAAATTTCTAGACCATAGCTTTTTAAATAAATTTGGTAAAAAAAAAATGGGGTAACAAATAAAAAAAAAAAAAAAATTTTGCTAATTATTTTTTAATATTTATATTATTCTAGATAAATCACATAAAAATTTACAAAAACATATTTTTTGCCAATCATTTTATTGCCAAAACTTAAAAAATAAAAAAAAAAAACATCCTAAAATACAATATTATGTACAAAAAATAAATATGAAAATTGAATGTTCCGTGTATTTTTTTTTTTTTTTTAAGAATTATGAGGTATTTTATAATGACCCCACGCAAGAGTATCCGAAGTGTTTTTCAATAAATATCGTTTTGTGTCGTTGTAAGATAATGATATTTTATTGACATTTTGCGTAAATAAAACATGCTTTATTGATCGGAATCGTAACATTTGAGCATGTTGTATATTTCTATCAAATAAACAACTTTTATAGTCGTTAAGGGTTAATTTTTTGGTAACACACTTGTTTATTCCTTTAGCTTTGGATATAATACCACTATTTTGAACATCTAAGGCATACATTTTTGATCTAAGACCAACAAACTCTTTCAAAATTTTGCCATTATTTTCGTCTTTAAAAAAACCTAACCTCTTTTTATTTAGTAATGGTAAACCATATGCATTGTTGGGTGGGTAATCAGATGTATCATAATACAAGTTCAGGTCAGATTTAATGTCCTCATAAAAGTTAGCAGTGTTTATTTCATATATTAAGCTATCAGTATCCGTGTAAAGGAGCTTGAGATTTTCCGTATATTTGTATTTCATATAATTGTAGTGGAATTCGTACATTAAAGTTTTCGATAGATCTAAAATGCAGAATCCAAGGTAAATTGGTTTGTTATAAAAGATTTTTGTTTTTTTCAATTGCACAGCAGCTAAATTCTCAGAAAATATTGATAAACTATGAAATTCAGGTTTAGATATTAAGGACTGTACCCCTTGGGATTTTCCGCGATTTTCCCAGTGACTTAATAATTTAACATTCACACGTTTCGTGACATTTTCCATTGTTTTACCAAAAACAGAATTATTCATAAGTTTAAAGAAATCTTTTTCAAAATCAGATGTCGCCAGCGAACGCATTCGGGTATTCAAATCTATGTAACTTTTTAACCAAGTAGATTGTTTGAACTTCAACACACGATGGATTTTCACTAAACGCAACCCATTTTTTAAACATTGTTTAAGATTTCTGTAATGTAATACATAATTATATTTATTGTTTAAATTGGGAATCAATTTTTTTTCTTTAGAATCACCTAGACATACATTTTCTGGACAGAACGGCAAATCTGAATGAGAGTCATGTAATTCCTTGGGGTACTCTAGATCAACTTCTAATATAAACCCATATTCAGCATCGTCTGAAACATTGAAATCGGTATCTTTATTTACCCATTCAAATTTGCCAGACGGAAGACATTGTGACATAGCCCACCCATAGAGATTATTTGCGTCTAAGTACATGAGAAAAGATGAAGGAATATTTGGATCATAGTCTTCCATAAATGTATTATTTGCTTTTGCATGTCTGTTGCTACATTGGTAAATCCCTCCTCGAATGTTTTTCGCTATAAAAGCTATTTTGTCGACATCTGTTAAAAGTTCTAAACTTATTTTGGTAGTCCTCAACATCGAATCAAAGGAAATTCCAGGCGCGGTATAATAATGGGCGGGATCTAAACCATATGTCTTAAGACACACATTTCTAAAATTTTCAAATATGTCAGTTAGTAATAAAACATCTGTTTTCAGATAAAGATTGGAATAATCCCCCATATTTTTGCATTGGAAATGAGACCAAATATCTTGAGCATGTAGGAAATCGTTTTCGGAAATGTGACTGTCAGTAAGAGAACTATAGAATTGATCCTGTGTAGGAAGCGAAGTTAATTTCAGTGAATCATACGAAGTCATGTACTCATATGGATAGACACCCTTCCGTATTAGACGTTTAAAGTCTTCTTCACGAGGAAAGTTCAATTTCAATTCGTAAAATTGGTCAGTAGTCAAGTTTTTAGCTAATTTATCCAAGCTACTCGACATAAATTTAAGAGAATCGACAAATCTCAATTTTACAACACGATTATTCACTTGTAAAGACTTAGAAAACGAAATATACTTTTCTTTATTTTGTGGGATTAGTTCTATGTCACCATCTTCAAGACCAAGTCCATGTACAATAAAATGACTATCGTAATTGCTCAAATTATGGAAAAATACAGGTACAAAATTGGGTGGTTTGTATTTTTCAGAACAAAATTTATGTGCAACGCCTTCGTAAAGTCCAGTATGATAATTATAAGAAACGGTTGAGTCATCATTCAAATTTCTATCACAAATATAACAAGCATGGCTTTGCATAATGTCTACCTTATTAGCATCTGTTAGAGGGAAAGAAGTTTTAGCAAACGCATTACTTTTACAAATAGTTTCTAAATCTTCTTTTATGACTCATAAATGTTTTTGCACAGTCTTCACCTGTATATGTTCTGTACACAGATAACTTGTCATTATAAGAACACTTAATATAGTAACCGAAGCTATAAACTTCATGTTTTTGAATATTGGTAGTAGAAGATGTACTGGGGTTGTTAGAACAGGATTGAATTGGATTTAAAAATGCCTCAAAATCAGCGTATACAACAAAAGGTACTCTTAATTGTCGTTCATAATTATTAAAAGTAACTTGATTCGATGGAACATATTCGTTAAACCAATTTCTTGTGTCTTCTTTTTCGGATGGTAAGTTTGTGCATACGTGGAAGCAGTCGTTTTTTTGATGTTGGTTTAGTCTCTCGTGTGATGTAAATTTAATTAAGCAACCATCGCAAATATGAACAGCATGTTGTGCATTTGACAATTGCTTAGACACTAACCTCGATAAATTTTTGATAAAACAATAATGTCCTTGGTTATCTTTAGTTATGTACAACAAGTTTAAGTGATTAGACTTTTTTAATTTAGTTAAATGTAGTGGGCCTATAACATCGTGTTTCTTGTTTTGAGAGTTGTACTCGAGACCAAATACATTAATGCTAATATCATTATTTTTTTCAAATTTATGGATATCTCCCAATTTAAATGGAAAAGTTAAATTTTCAAAGTTCAATTTATTCTTATGTAATATGTATGAACTGACCATATTTGAATGACTTTTGGGTTCGTATAAACCAGACAATACAGCCCATCGAAAACACTCATGGTCATTGTTTTTTACATTAATAACCGCTTTTTTATTCTTTATATCACGAGGTAATTCGATAAAAGAAGAGCCGCGTAATGGATTATATTTGTTAATATTGAGATCGATATGATTAAATGTTACTAAACTCCACCCACTATCTTTTCTTTCAAAGTTTGACAACCTTATCACAATTTCATTTACTAGGGACGTAAAAACAGCAGCTTTATCAGTGCTGATATCAACAATACTATTACTTAATTGGAAATCAAATGTATTATTTAATTGTTTGGTATCTTGTGTAAAATTTGCATTAAGAATAAAATTTACTTTTAAAGCGTGATGTTTGTTAAGTGAACGATCTAATAATGTAAAGATCTTATCCTTGTGTTTTTGTAAAATAGTTTCGGGATCAAGAGGTTGGTGATCCATTTCATTAAATAATATTCTGTAAGTAGCGACTCTGTTTTTGAATGCATTTTCAATTAATTGGACATTAACATATTCACTATCGGATCTCAACACATTATTTTTGTGAATATTACTATTTAAATGGTTACCAAAATATCTTTTTGACACGAACTTTTTACACACCGAACATTCAATTTCAGAATTATTTTTTGTACTTACATTGACATCGGATAATGGTTCTTCGCTTGAGGATGTAGACATATCACGACTGTTGGAAGGGTAGTTTCTCTTCACTGGTACTTCTGCACCCGTACTTGTAGCTGTCCTTTTTCTCCCCCGTCCTACTTGGTTAGATCTGTAATAGAAAAAGTGAAACGTTAGTATTTAATACAAGATTTAAAACTTCAAAACAATGATTAAATTATTATCATTATACTAACTTAAGTTTTTTCGACATTGCTGGCAATATGCCTGCATTGTTAAAACCCCATCAATGACATCTGATGACAAGTTATGCATCGACTTATTGATATGCCCATCACATGGTGTGTAATAGGGTATAATATCTTCATCTTCCAAAAGCGCCTGAGGTAATTGATTGTCAATATACCACAATCTTATGTTTCTATGAAATACTTTTAAAATGAATCCTTTGCTTAAAACTGCAATTTTGTCGTGGGTTAAACTAGTTCCCATATGAAAGTATCCAAGCACCATTTTTAAAACAGTATTTTGTACAATACACAGACACAGTACTAGCACAAACACAGTAACTGGAATAATGAATGATTTCTACACCAGAGACGTCGCTTATAAAGAACCTTCCAGGATCCCCACCCAACAGAGAACAATGAAACTGAGCCATAAAAAGGCAACAACTCAATGACACTGGTCAATGGTTTTGTACAAGTTTGAACAAGAATAAACTGTTTAAATTGCATGTCTAAATATACAAGTACAATATCAATAAACAATATAACAGGTTGGAACAAGAGTACTCACCCTTGACTATGCAGCTGGCTTAGTAATTCCCCGATCTCATACATTTCTTGATCACTTTCAATTTCTTCGCATAGCCTGACGAGCTCGGAATCGTAAACATCACAGCTTAAACAGTCCATCGTGATATGTGTCTAAGAAAATAGTGATTACATTACAACAAATTTTTTCCTTAAAATAACAAACGTAGCTTAGTGATTTTATATTAAAGGGTGGAGAGTTTTATACATTTGCAAAGGGAAATAGATCAATATGATTAGGCTACAAAACAAATTACAACATGTGGTTATAAAACGAGTTAACAATTTTGAATAACAAAAAGTTGTTGTTTAAGCAGTAAGAAATATATAATACTAGTAGTACACAAGGGTATGTTATAAAATATTATCTAATGTCTTATATAATAAATACAGTTTTAACCTAGTATTAAAACTACACAAACACTTAGTTTACTTTTTCGTATTGTTTATAAAATATTTCACGCACGTGTCCTTCGAAGCTATGTCTTTCGTCATGTTGTATATAACATCACGGACAGTCTCAAGCTGTGGATCTTGCTCAGTTGAGATGTAAGATTTTAATCTCACATCGGCGTGCTTCCAGCGCTCTTCTGGTGCGATGTTCCTAACTTTTTCAAGATCGTATATTTCTATTTTAATAAGGTGTGATGCATACGCAGCATCGTCTTTACCCGAAGATAGGTAAGCAACACCGGTATGGGAACTTTGCGACACACTGGAAGATCTCTTCACTGGTTTCACTTTTTTCTGCGGTTTTTCAAAGAAACTCTCGATACTATTTGCAGGACGTTTCTTCGCTATGGCTTGTTTCACTTTAAAACCGAGTGTGCCTTCTTCATCACTCCCTGAATCATCATGTTCAGGTTCAGGGTAATAAAAATTCTTGAAAGTGTTTTCCGTGAACTGTAACAATATTCAACAATAAGTTATACATCCGATTAACACACTTAAAAAGTAACAAGATGAACACAAGTTACAGAAAAAAAAACACTGTTAAACAAATAGTACATAAAAATACTACATACATATTTTATAAAAAATAGTACATACTTACATTTGCCATTTTTTATAAGCACTGTAGCACGATTCAACACTATGTCACTGTACACTGAGAGAGCTCTGGTAACAAGCACGACTCGGTTCTGAATACTTATAGATCGTCACTGTCCATCGGCTTTTATAAGGATGTGACAATAGATTACCGTTAAAATCACGTTTCGACTAGTTTGTACCGCGCCCAACAGCCACCAACAAACAGTAATAAAATTTATAATAGACTTTCGAATCTTTTGATGATTCGGAGAAGAAACCTGTCATAAATCTTTACAAACAATATGGACCCAACAAACAAATTAAAAAATCAACGAGTTTAGTTCAGCCCACTACAAATACACGTTAGTACAAGTTACAAAGTTTATTCAGGTATTTTCTTAAGCATCTATTCAAGAACATAATATTTGGCGAAATAAATAAATATGCAAAAATAGAACTCGTATTTTTAACTTACAGCTTAAATAAGTTAGTATAGTTTTGAAGCAGTTATTACTGTATAAAATACCGCATTACTATTGTAAGATTAGATTCGTATTATCCTTATGCTACATGCAATATTTTTACATAGAACTTTCTCCTTTTTGAAGTCGGTTATTACAAAAAAGAAATGAAAGTAACATTGAGTACGTAGTCAAATTTATGCAAGGTTAGGTTAGGTTAGAACAGCGTTCTTAAGACCAAAACAACTGTGCTGTGCTCGTAGCTGGTTTTAAGTAGGTAAGTATATAAAGCAGTTCTTCAAAATTAGTTTTTGAAGTTAAGTGATAGTTAAGTTAGAAGTAATGTTAAGTTGAACAAGATAAAATATATAAATAGAACAACGTTCCAAATGCAGCATATGTAGTGAGTAACAAGAGACATACTTTGAAGTAAGGCTACCTGAAGTTAAGTAGTCAAGTAACGTATCCTGCGTTAGCTGGGCGTAGTCCTGTAGCTTAGGTTAGGTTAGGTTAGAATTGTGATCTAGCATAGGTTAGCTTAGATTAGTGATACGTACACCGTAGCACATATCACGTAGTAAGAAACCTGGAGTAAAGACACGATGTGAGACAGGCTGCGTTGAAACAGCGATTCCAATAAGAACCAAGGTGACGGACCTAGTCTGATAGTTTAGGTATGAGATGTTTAGGTATTTGTCCAGCTTTACCTAAAGAATGTTCTTAAAAGATGTATACCGTTTGCAAAGGAAGTTGTAGACAGTTGTAGCCAAAGAGAAATATAAAAGAGGGAAACAATAGTAGACCGTAATAAAAGTGAGCTCGGCGTCCGAGAGGGCAATAAAAGCCGAGCTCGGATAGACAATAGAAAAGGGTCGATGGGTCGGGGAAGGTGTTGCATTGTTAGCGTAGGGCGTTCTGTAAGTCTTGACAGAGCTGTCTGAGCGTCCTGGGACCTATTCCAAACGCTCTAAGTAGGGGGCTATTTGTTTTTTTTTTTTTTTTTTTTTTTTTTTTTTTTTTTTTTTTTTTTTTAGGTTTGGTGGTCCGCCAAATCCGCCCTGGATGCCGCCCATCAGGCCCGTCCGCCCCGTATCGTAGTATCGGCGAATCCCTACTACTCATATGACTTAACTTTATATGTTGCCATTATTATTATTTGACATAAAACGTATTTTTTCCTGAAATATTAAACCGTTAGCTATTACTTAGTTAATATTAGTTGCTTAATACCAATATTGAAACAATAACGTATTTATTTTCAGAATCATACTTTTGCGCTATACCTACACCTAATGACTCCATATCGAATTATGCATCTTCAAGTCTAGTAACCTAGATCGGGGTTGAAGACAGTTCCCTCTGGCAGCTTCTGTTTTTTATATGTCTTCTGTAAGTATAACTTACGATCAGTAAAGCCCGTAGTATAGAATAGCTTACGTTTCTTCTGTGCAATTTCTTCAGGGCGATCACACTTTAATACTCAAAGAAATGCAGATTATCAAATTGCAAAATACTCAGTGTTCCAACGGCAGCCCATCGATTTAGGTAGAACCTCCAGTGTATGATTTACATTAATAGGACTAAGTATAAGATCTTTGCTTTGTGATCGTAGAGAGCTCTTGTTCCTCGGCCAACGCCTATTGGCATTGCCATACAGCAAGTAGCGCGGCCAGCCATACGGGCATCCTGCCCAATGGCAGCGATTTAGGGGATATATACATGGAGTAAGTCTAATCAGCTCATAAGTTTGTTAAGATTTACATATATTCTGTTTAGTTTGTTTTCTCTTTAATAAATATACGTGTATATCTCTTGGTCTTCAGATTGGTATCGTCGTGGTGAGCAGATCACGGCGCTTCCTCGTACTATGGCAGGTGGCGGCTAGATCAATTTAGCATACACATACACAACACAATGCAATCGTGAGCAACCGGCGCGCGGCGTGGCACGTGTGCGTGACGGAGAATCATATAATATCGTAACGATGCGCCCGCGCTGCCCATGCCAGGGCCGGATTTGAAAATAGATATGGACGTTTGTGGGCAAATATCCAATATTCCTGGTATTTACGTATGAGTGCTCATCTCTATTTGGAAATGGTATTTTACAATAGTAAAAAAATATGTATTTATTAGATGAAATATAAAACTAAAGAAATACTATTACCAATATTTTCTTCTTAATACCAAGTTGACACTCATTGGTACTAAAACGGAAACACGGGAGTATTAATAATGTTTACATATGTAAATATTAGTTACATTTTACACGCGAAGGATTTCGTAAGGCTGAAGTTAGCATTCTTGAAATATAAAGTAATAAATAAGCTTGTAGAGACATATAGGCAGTATATTTAAGTTTACGTTCTAAAAGAGACCTACACTGTAAAATTAATTATCCTAATATTTTAATAAATGGTTGACTGCTGCGTTTGTTCTCAACTGTGATCTCCTGTTAGAAATTGGTGATTACTTCCTGTCTACTTCTTGAAATTTTAGCTTGGGTCTCTTCAAGGCAAGTGGGAATACGCTGTTGCTGAACCAGCGGGCTATATTTTCGACCCCATACAACCTTACCATCAGGTGTTACTGAGGTCAATAGTTTAGTTAGTTTACGAGTAAAAAAAACGTATAGAATACAATACAATGTAATCATGCATGCTGAAGTTTCTCAAATTCTACGCTTAATACGCCCCTGCTGTAGTCTAACGCAAGGCGCAGCGGGCGCTAGACCCGCGACAAAAGAAGGTGTCAAACTCAACCCTTTACTCGCCGACAGCCGGCATATGCCGTCCTATTTCCGATTGCGACCCAACGCCACGAACGTGTTATTCGTGAATCGGACTAAGAGACGGTGATACGGGACACCTATTTTTGAACTTTGCAATATCAGGTAGTAAAGTTTTTTAATTAGATTTGTTGTCCGAGTTTATTGAGCTAATACACCTACATAGTGCAATCTCATTTCATCTAAATTTTATTCATATACCCCGAATACATTTTCAAGAAAAAAAGCTATCTTGTCGGCATTACTCGTATATATACCTCCGTGTAACATACAGTCAAATATCGTAACCATAAAAAAAATCATCAACATTTACTAATTGAAATTTAGTTTATCTGTTTATTTTGATGTCGGTGAAGTTAGAAGATCCAGACCAGCAGGTCACAGACATATTGGAATACTACTATTCGCTTGCAACATAGTTTACAAATATACCACATATAGTTCCCGATAGTACTAGATAAATAGTTTCGATGAAATACGAAAATAAGGCCCAAAGATCGTGGATGTATATTAGCCAACAACACATACTTAGCACATACTCTATTTTGAACGCTCAACCCGTCTAACAAAAAGCTCACAAACTGTCCCTTTGTGCAACGGTGCATGTCATTGATAAACCAAAAGCAAAGGTGGTATTTCCGTACTTCAAACACATTGCCCTAAATATGCAATCTGTGGTTGCACATTTCATTGCAATTGTATTGTTGGCTACAAATCTATTTATGCAGATAGCGGGTGTGCTCTCAAAACACACGTACCTACGGGACTTATTGGTATAGTTTGGACACGCACCGGTTTTTAAATGTTGGTTGCGAGAGTTGCGACATTTGGACGGTACAGCTTTTAGTTATTGAATGCAGTTTCTGCGGGGAATTAAGGTGATTTTACTTGGAAATTTGCGAGTGATTGATGGTTTTATGAGTTGCATATTGTTTCCAGGCGTTAGTGGTATCTTAGTTAATTAATAATAATTTCACAGGGTAGCTTGCTTTTGGAATTAGAGCTGCCGCCATGGATTCCTCTTTTTTAGTTGAGTTTAGTTATACATTTAAAATCCTATATAATAAACCTATCCATATTACAACGGCGAAAATTTGTTTATTGATTTATTCGCTTCTTTTTATGTCTGAAAACGGAGGAACTTAGTATATTTAGAAGGTTGGTTTTACGTAGAAATAATATATCTGTCATATTCTAATGCTCTCCGTGGAATGATGACCATATGGAGTCATTAGTGAGTCCTTCACCTATAATTCATCCTAACGAGGACATTAGCCAGTGTGCGACCGCCCTAACACAACTGACGCACAACGACTATTATGACGCGGTGCAGCGATATCATATTGTTAGCCTTTTTTAAATAAACTGCAAACTTCTTTATAAACGAGAGCGCAAATTTGTGCCAAACTTTGTTTACCTACTTATATAAATAAATAAATATCGGACAACCTCACACAAATCGATCTAGTCCCAAATTAAGCTCAAGAAGGCTTGTGTTATGGGTACTAGTCGACGATATACATACTTATATAGATAAATATATACTTAAATACATAGAACAACCATGACCCAAGCACAAATATTCGAGTTCATCACACAAATATTTGCCCTGGCCGGGATTCGAACCCGGGGCCGCCGGCTCTGTAGGCAGGTGTCTACAAACCGAACCAAACGCGTCGTCAATATATAGCACATATAAATTTCATCAATATACTCTTCTTCTTTTATAAGCACAATGATGCTTTATGATTATGTACAGAGGCAGGGTTACGACTTTTCTTTACAACAATTACCACTAAGTATTTACTTTAACGAAATGTCATTAAAATGGTAAATAGAACGCTATTTACCATTTTAATGACAATGTTACCTACTCAAAGCAGTTTGATAAGCAAAGATCGATATTATACTATAGACAATAGACATACGTCATGGGGTAGTATGGCCATAGCTCCAATTGCTATAATTATGCCAATGCGAATAGAATCAGACCCCTCAACTGGTAGTGTGATCTGCGAAAGAAATCCTAGAAGCAGATTTTCCTTTACAATAAATTTGTCAATATCATGACGTTATGTCAAACTCGATTCTCGCATGCGACAGAAAACTTGCGTCACTGTTTAGCGATAGATAAATTTCACTTTCGTATGAGCTTCTCACGCGCCCACGCCCCGTTTATCATCGGAGACATGCTCGGGGGACCCGGGCTCCACTAAACGGCGCCTATATAGGAGCGCCCGCGGCTAAGGCAAGGCGAGAAGCGATTCATTCATTCGAGCATTTATCTTTTTCTCCTTTGGGTCAGTATTTCGACGTGACCGGCTTATGTGTGGCTTTGATGAAGATGTGGAAGCCAGCCCTGGAAAAACTCAGGATCCTCGAAATATTTCTACGGAAAGAAACGGGAAAATGATTCAGCGGACGGAAGCTGGAAAATTACTTTAAACTGCAGATACAATTGCTGATCAATAACTCCCTCAGGCAGATTATCAATAATAGGAGGTATTACTATTCCTAATCTCTTTTCTGTGAAATTCTCTTTACAATGTGTTTTTGTCAAAGATTCGCAAATATACTGAATACAATTGCAATCTATGCACGAATTATAAGCCATTTGACAATATTTTTACCATCACATAAGCATTATGGGTTAAGTTAGCCATTAAAATAGAATAGATAGTTCATCAAATATATAGTAAAACAGCAACCTTAGGAGCATGGCCAATCATTACTATAATAGTAAGTATAATTAGCTTTTGTAGCCTATTACAACTATTTACACGTCGCGTGATGCGTGAAGAGCCAGTTCGTTTCAAATTGAACTAAATGGAAAACGGTGAACACGTGTGTGACCTAACGAAAAATTTCCTCAACTCGCTACCTCTCCGCCTATCACTGTTCTTACACCCCACAAGGAAATTGCACACAAGAATTTACTGCCCTTTTCGCCACAGAACACTGCATTTAGTGTGAAATACTACTAATGGCCGTATACATCGTAAAACAACTAATTTGTGGTCAAACTCGAGTCATAATGCTGCGTGTGGTCAAGTGTGGTGTGAGATTTATTGATGCTATGATCGGATTGACTGACTGATTGATTTGGCTATTTGACAACAAATCTTAGAATTCCTAGTGTAGGAATATGTTTATTTAGACAAATCGGTGTAAGCATGTCGTAATATATTCATTTATAACTATTGTAAATTAATGTTTTCTATCGTTTCAGCGGGGCCTTCTTAGAGAGTCGTGCTCTGAGAGTGTTTAATTGCTGTCAACAAAAAAATATTGAAGACAGGAACATGCAAACAATAACAAGGTTAAAAAACTACAAGATATTTTTTTAATCTTTTAATTTTAAATAAACTTGTATTGCTCAACATTACTGAGCAGGTAAGACACCTTACTTTACAAAAAACTCCTACAGGCGTATTTGAAAGAATAAAAATTCGTGAGGTTTAAATGTATAGGAGGATGTATTTCATTATACAAGGCACGTGACAATACCAATATTTAAAAAAAAACAGTTTATGTTAGTCCCATCATTAAATTAGTACCTACCGTCAAAGAGTCGGCCCGTCTATTAATTAATAAGTAGCCCCGAATATCACGACGTTCAGAGCACGCGTCGGGTCGCGTGCGCACGACACGCGTGCGTCGTCGTCGTGACGCACTCTCCTGCTTATTAATACACAATAGTTAATGTTAATGGTACGTTAATAATGCGTTGTTAGTGTGACAAGTTCATATTCGTGGCGCTTGTTGGTTACTAATTGATTCATTTGTTTTTGTTGTCTGTCATAATTAGGGCTCTCGGTCGTGTCCGGGTTTCGTGTACCCGTTTCCGTGTACCCGTTTCTCTGTTACACGGAAACGGGTTTCTGGCCCGTTTGGAACGTGTAATAAAGACCCGTGTAATTAAGACCCGTGTACCCGTGTACCCGTGTACCCGTGTACACGGATCTCAATCACACGCGGGTCCGACCCGCCGTCGACGTGTTGTGGCCATCTTACGGTTATTCTTTTAAAAGCTATGGAGTGAGAAATGGAGTATAATAATCAGGGATCGTACTTTTTCTAGCATTTTTGGTGCAATAACGTCAAATGACACGACAGCGACTATAGTTTGTCGACGTGTATAATAGAATTGACGTTTAAATTTATGTAATATGACGTTATCGTTAAAAATAAAACGATATTTTTTACTTTATCAGTTATTAAAATTGTGTAAATTCCTCAAATTTTTCGGAGGGTATAAATATGAACTATAATCTGATATAAGGATTTATTGCAACTGTGTTAGATATTTCCTCATATGTATAATAAATTAATCCTTCATTGCATTATGCATATTGGGTTGGGCTTAACATGTTCTGAGAATATTTTCTGTATTTGCGATTTGTTTAATACGCTAATTTATTTATTTTTTGTTGCTTAATTTTATTAAATGAAAGCGGCCTCTCTTTCAACTTTAACGAATAAAAGGTCTTCCAGGCCTAATGTCCAAACAACTTGTAAGTATTATCAGTAAAATTGTCGCGGTTAATTTATGACGATAAACAATGGGTATTGTCGTTATCTGCAAGTGCAGCTGCAGTGCAACCCTAATCCTATTCATATCTAATCTTAAAAAAGTCGCCATAGCAGGTAACGTAAGAAGGTAGGTAGGTATGACAGCTTTTTGCACCTAACACCATAATGTTACATCCATTATGCAAGGTGTTAGGTATTAATCAGTACCAGAGATGGGCAAAATGTAATCGACTAACAACTAACGATTAAAATTAACAGAGTTAATTGTGATTGACGATTGAAAACGACGACTGATCAATCTTAGTTGTATAGAGTGCAACTAATTTAGTTGCCGATTGATTTCGGACAACTAAACTTTGTGATCGACTAATTAGTTAGACTATTTTTACACGACTAATGTTAGAAGCAAATTGAACGAAAAACTTGGTATGTCTATGTTAATGTAATGTAATGTAGGTATGTCTATGTAAGCTATAAAATGGATTAGTAAAGTAGGTATATTTTTTTCCTCCTTCATAGGTACATCGTTCTCTTTCTTATTTTTACCTAGGGTCCGTGCCCTTAAAGCTTTACCTATATTGGCTGTAATAATCGTAAGAGCATCGTAATAAGTAATAATCACCTAGAATCTATAATTACAGAACCTAGAATCTAGAATATAATATAATATGACCTAGATACCTCAAAACATCTATGAGTATGAATTTATGAAGCATGAGCCTTACATGGAATAGCCTGATCGATCAATTCGCTGCCGCTCCAATATATATATTGGCAATAGCGCTAATAAATAAAATGTGTCATGTTGATATATTTAAATGTAGAATGACGCAAGGAAAATGTACAATAGTTAATGCTGAGATTTCTTTACAAAGAGGTTTAAATATTGTAAATGACCACACGGTGACTCATAATGTGACAGACAGTTGTATTGCAAAATTAGCACCTGACACCTGACGTTACAATGTACGTAGTACTTACTCATAAACTTTACATTAACTAAG
Source organism: Apotomis capreana (assembly GCA_947623375.1). NCBI lineage: Eukaryota > Metazoa > Arthropoda > Insecta > Lepidoptera > Tortricidae > Apotomis > Apotomis capreana. Next base: position 31,336,984 of record OX392499.1, on the reverse strand, counting down.
TACCAAGTACTAGTTATAGCAAATTAACAAGTCATGCCACGTCAAAAGTGTTTGCCTATTTTGATTTAGGTGCTTTCCTGAAATCGGTCCTTGTTCGTGAAGCTTAAAGTTCGAAATTGGACTCTTGAATGAAATTATAAACAGTTTCGAGAATACAGAAATATTCAAATACTAATTAAATGCGCATTCTAACTCGTAGTTAGATCAATTAACTTATTTTCTGTTGCTCGTTGTCGTTGTCAATCAATACGACATCCTCTGGGTCACTCTTTAAACATACGTTTTTCTGGGGTTATAATAACCAAAAAAGCATTGTGTAATTGGTACAGTCATAAACCTATTCTCATGTAGGCTATAATATCCTGACTAGTGTGGTAAGAACTTTTCTAAGAAATTTTGTCCTCTGAATTCCGGGACAGAATATGTTGAAGAGAAAAGTTGAGAAGATTCAACATATTGCCTATACATATTGAAACGGAACTTCAATGCCAAATATAGCAATATTTTTTTAGGAACCATCTGCAGTGATTTTCCAGTTCTTAATCAAGAAAATATTTCTCATTAATTTTTGGAAAACATACGTGCATATACAAACAATGCAGCACGCTCTCTAATATAAAAACAACACACTATCATATCCGAAAGCAAATCCTACAACAATCGAATATAACGCTAAACCTCTTGTGTTACGGACTACAACTTATTTATAGGAGTAAAAATTAAGGTTCTCCAAATTTCAGAGATAATTAAGTTTAGCATTTATCACGGCACCCACGTGTAGACAGGCGTTTAGTTATGGGCTTATGGGGCGGAATCGCGGCATGTTCCAGAGGGTGTACTAATAAAGTGATATTAGCAGATTTGGGGAAGCAGTCATCCATCATAGTATTTTGGAATTCGTTTTAAATATACAAAGTAGGCACCTACGTATTAATTTATGCATGGATACAATTGTTGCCAACCTAATGCAATAATACCTAATTGACAGAAAAATACCATGTTTGTCGCCATGTTTTAACCACTAAACTTAGGTACACTTTTTCATAAGATGTTTCAGGTTCGCGTTATTGTTGTGAATTCAACTTTATGTACAAATGAATATACATCGTAAAATTCTTACATACCTACTTGCCCAACTGGCCGCGGGTTACGATAAGGGTTTATAGCGATTTTGATTAAGTTACACTTTGTTTTTACATATGACGGCAGCTGACCATAAATATGGGTTGGACAAGGGCGCCATCTTGCCCTAGCGGAACGTCTAACTGACAGCGCGCGAAGCAGTTTAAAAGACGCTAAGTTTACTGGCTTGTTTCTGTTGAGAATGCTCGCGTACGGTGTCTTTGACGAATCGCTAGTTCAATACCATACTGTTTTCCCTATCTTGTGCTTTGTAGTGACTATTATACCTAGATAATGTTTCTAATATGGTGATTTGTGGATTTGGTTACTAAACGTAAAGTGGAAGTGTTTTGATGTTAATAATCGCAAGTTAGTTTTCATTCCCGCGCCCGCGACATTCCAGTTTAACATGAATGATCATAATAAAGGCCCTCAATTGCTTATATCAGAAGTGGGATCGATTAAAATAAAATGCAATCGAATGGCGAACAAGGTTTACATGAAGCTAGTAATATTACCTGCAATTTAATCCAGATGAAGCAGATGCCGATATAGAGAGTTGGTGCAGTGACCGAGATTATTCTAAACAGTAAACGAATAGTTTTGGTTTATTGTTAACACTTAATAACGCGTAAAGTGCTTTAAAGTGGGCGAACTGCGGCTTGTTTGACAAAATGTGACTTTGAGATTTAACCTGGCTTGCAATTTTCAAGATCTTAATAAGTTGTCCAGGATTATTTTGATGATATTATGTTATGAGGTCCCATTTAGGTGCCTAAGAAACAGCAACAGAAGTAGTAAGTAGATTATGGAACATGTTTGAGCAATTACCAAAAACGAAACGATCGATTAAATAAAAAATGAAACAATATCATCAAGACAAAGACAAATAACTAATTTACCGGTGGATATCATTAATGCCGAGAAGTTAGGCACTAGTGAATATACTGAGTGTTTGAAGCAGCGTGAAGACTGGCGTCTAAGCTGAAGGAATACACACCTTCACCTAACGTGATAAAAAACAATAGGAACCTCTACCTGTGTGCGTGCGTGTATGTGTGTGTATGTGTTTGTGTATTTGTTTTGAGTGCGGTAAACTTGAACTTAAGTGGCAAATGGACAGGGCACGTCGCTCGTAGAACCGACGGCCGCTGGGGCCATCGAGTTCTTGGGTGGCGACCACGCACCGGACGATGCAGCCCCCACAAGGTGGACTGATGACCTGGCGAAGGACGCAGGAGTCCGCTGGATGAAGGCGGCGCAGGACCGGTCATGGTGGCGTTCTCTGGGGGAGGCCTATGTTCAGCAGTGGACGTCTTTTGGCTGATGATGGTGATGATGATGAAACTTGAACATCGTCTAACAAGAAGAGCGGTATCGACGCAAGTATCAAAGACGTCAATTCTTGCAGGCATCGAGCGTCGCGAGGTCTGATGGCGTTGTCGGGTGAGACTGTATCTTTCTTATTTGAAAGCGGATCATCTTGCGTGCTACTTAGACACAGCACTTAAAACAATTTTCCGGTGTGTTTTTGGGTCTACCTTCTTATTTTAGGAAGTTAATCTGTAGATTCAGTGGCGGCTTTAGCCGTCGTCAACCCGGGCGGCCGCGGCCACCCGTGGCGCTTACTCGTCTAAGGTTCATCTTTAATCGGATCTGGGGTGCCTAGGGTGCTGCATAGCGATTGTCTAACCCGGGCCTAACCTATATGGATAGGGCTGGCTGCGCCAGGATTTACTCATGTTGTTGGCCTGACCTTTGTACCTGCTTAGTAAATTTAAGGGTCAAATTAAATAGTGCGATAAGTTTAAGAATATCCGGTGGACGATAAACACGATAAAAGCACCAACGAGCCAGTACTTACCATTTTGGACCCGTGTTATAGGTAGAGCTACACATGGACACTAGCTCTCTTGGTTTTAGAATACCTTCTCATACAATAGAAGGTCAAGTGCTGACTAAAGTTGAGTTGCGATACTACCCTCATGAGCTCGAGGCTATGTTAATTATGCAGACTGTAGAACATCGTCAACCGCAAGTACTAACTGATCTGTGTAAATGACCCCGACCTCCCGGTCAGTCTTAGATCTAAGAAACTCTTTTTGTGACTTAATTGCTGGTATTACCATAGAATAGATAATAGTTGGTATTACTATAACTGGTTCATTAATCCCAAGCAGCGTCCGTCAACCTGCCCTCGTCCCTAGTTCGCTCCCTCCGCCATCTTTCTGTTGACATAGTAACGTCATTTACGTAGATGCAAGAAGCGCTGGCATTTACATCCACGTTCGCGATAGTTCGCGACACCATGGATGCACGGAACACGGAAATTTAAGTTGTATGGGAGAATACAATCAAGGTGCTTATTTGTCGAGCAAAAGTGTGCCAATGAAATCTCGGATAGGTACTGTAAAAAAAAAAAAACATTTTTTTACAGAAAAAATAATAATAACGGATTACCTAGATACCTCTTGATGCCAGTTTAATTTGTCCCTCGATATCTAATATGGTTTACGGGGAAACTTACTGTTTTATAAAATAATTGTAATCTTGGAACATAACGTCTTCCATTGATTTGGCTAGTGCTGTGCACTAAAACGTGTCATAGCTGATCAGAGCAGTAACTTAAAATACTATTGTGCATGAAATAATCCTGGCAAAATGAATTAGGTCACATTGAACTAGCACCTAGACTTAACTCTACTGTATCAAATCTCACGAAATACTGAGATCATGATGGGTATTAAGGCCCAGTATTTAAGGATTGTTTAGTCACACCCTAATTCGTTAGATGATGAACCGAGATTGGACTCCACCACTGTTTTGATAGTTCCTTAATCAGGGAGGACGCGTGACAAACAAACAAAATACCTCTTTACCCCCAAGCTTAGGTTCGTTCGTTCGTGCATGAAGTACTACATTGGGTGAGATGGCCCTGACAAATATCAGCTAGCTGCCTTGGATTCAGTAAAACGCGATCTCTAAGAGTCATAATCATAATTGATAATGCTTTGCCAGCTGTGGGTGACTTCCAGAGCCTCGAATATCGCCGCAAAGTTACCAGCTTGTCAGTTTTCTATCGTATACATGTTGGAGAGTGTGCACACGATTCAATCCCGCCGTAGCCGTTTCACCATCGGAACTCCAGGACAGGAGAGCGGAGCGCTTAATCCTAGTCTTGTAAGAATACGTTTAGCGTCATCATTTTAATGCGAACCGCTAACGACTCGCTCCCATCATGTGTAAGTATTTTCTGGAAATTGTAATTTGGGTCTCTTCAAGGTAGAGGTGAGTGGGCTGTTGCTGAGCCAGCGAGCGGGGTCTTCGACTCCGTAGCCACTGTCGGGTTCTGCTGAGGTCAATCGCCGGTAAGTTTTTATAAAACAAAAAAAAAAAGTTTATAGTAGCGATTGAGCTGTAGTAAAACCATTTCGAGAAGGTTGTCTGTATTACTTAAAATTAGCAAACAATTTGATCTCAAACCAAACTTGACAGTTTTATTTTTAAGTCAATTCATTATCACCGCTGTATTGGAAATTGAAAAACGACATTACGAGTTAAAAGCTATTACGGGTACTAATTGGTTTCATAAATAAGTACGCACAAATTTGCGTTCAGAACCATCAAACCGTGATGCTAATAATTAATCATTTATTAAACAACGAGGACGCCTTCTCCCGCAAGAAAATGTTGCCTACCTATTTCTGTTCAGTGCTGTCACAGAGTGACTGGCGACGATGTGCCGCGTGACTAGTTGTATTAGAAGGGCAGGCACCGCCAAATCGAGTTCAGATAAAGAAACATTTAGTATCTATTCAGAAATTACTTTTGGGGACAATATACATAGTGGAATTGAAATTTCTGTGTTCCTTGTTATTGTATTTGATAGAGATTGAGTATTAGAGTGTAGTTAGTGACGTCCGGTCTAGGTCATACTCATATGGCTAGTCGAAGGGACGCACTGTTTAATAGGAATAGTGACGTCCGGTCCAGGTCGTGTGGCTGGTCGAAGGGACGCACTGGTTGATAGGAATAGTGACGTCCGGTCCAGGTCGTGCGGCTGGTCGAAGGGACGCACTGGTTGATAAGATCAGTGACGTCCGGTCCATGTCATGTGGCTGGTCGAAGGGACGCACTAGTTGATAAGACCATTGCCGTCCGGTCCATGTCATGTGGCTGGTCGAAGGGCGCTCTGTTTGATATGAACATTGACGTCCGGTCCACGTCATGTGGCTGGTCGAAGGGACGCTCTGGTCGCTTATTGATAATGTTGGATGATAGATGTTTGATAGCTGGTCGTAGGGGCAGTGCTAATTTCGCCATGTCCTCGTGGCTGGTTGAAAGGACGTACATGCCCGGTCCATGCTCATATTGTATGATAAGAAGTATGTGAGGGGCTCTAGTATTCTTAGGCATAGTGTCAGGTTGGACGAGCGCAATTACGATGACGACGAGACGAAATAATAAAGTTTTCTGTTCGCCCGAGGACGGTCGACTGTCAGTCTGGCCGTGACGGCGGCTGACCATAAATATGGGTTGGACAAGGGCGCCATCTTGCCCTAGCGGAACGTCTAACTGACAGCGCGCGAAGCAGTTTAAAAGACGCTAAGTTTACTGGCTTGTTTCTGTTGAGAATGCTCGCGTACGGTGTCTTTGACGAATCGCTAGTTCAATACCATACTGTTTTCCCTATCTTGTGCTTTGTAGTGACTATTATACCTAGATAATGTTTCTAATATGGTGATTTGTGGATTTGGTTACTAAACGTAAAGTGGAAGTGTTTTGATGTTAATAATCGCAAGTTAGTTTTCATTCCCGCGCCCGCGACATTCCAGTTTAACATGAATGATCATAATAAAGGCCCTCAATTGCTTATACATATATATTTTTTTCAGCCTATATGATACAAACCTTAATTGTACTACTAAAGGTGTTTCTCACGAGGGTTTTGGGAATCTGATTCCAAATACGATGTTCTGCGAAGTTTAACCAAAGACCAAAGGCAGAGTGGTGTACTTTTATAATAGTTTACATTTGGAGGGAAGCATGTCACTTAATCCTCTACTAAACTATTTTTAGTGTAACCCAATTACTAAGAAGCAAACATTGTGACCCGCTCATTACCTGGCAGTTTACGGCCGATGCCAATTTATGGCCTATAACTGTGCACACCCCGTATTTATTGCGGCCGGAACACAGGCTGCGCGTTATCACTTACATGTTGGCTAGGCGCCCAGTATTGGGCTGGGGCAGGAGAATGGTGGTCATATTAACTTTAATACGCTAAAATGGAAGTATTAAAACTGAAACCTATGGATTATTTCGCTACTAAAATCCTGCGAGAGCATCCCTGACACTCGCGCAATATTAGTATTAATATGCACAAATATTATATCAATAAGTCAACAATGTCAACATGAATATTCACGAATATAGACGCCGATAAGTAAATCTCTCTCGCCGTGTATAAAGTGAAGATACTCAAGTAATTTGCATGGTGACTTGTGTGGGTAGATATTTTCGCACTTTGTAGTATTTACAGCGAAAGTTATAAAATTATGGTGACATTACAGCTTTACACGTTCTATAGAAAGTAATTCGCATCAGCATTAGTTCGTGCAGCTCTCCGTGGCGCCACCTTTTGTCAAACCGGAAGATAAGCGCCGTATCTCGAGTAGCATCATGCCGAGATGGGACCTTTTCGTGACATAACACATTACTTGAATGTCTTACTCATTAAATATAAATGTATTTTATTCTTTCTATTTCTATGAATGGTTGAAGTTAGAAGTTGAACAGTTGTTACGTATATTTCAACTTTCCTAGAAATTCAATGCCAAATTCTCAAGGAATGTAAGTTGGATGCCGATCGTTAAAACGCTTGTAAATAAAATAATAAATCGGTTCGCCAGTAATGTTATAGCAGACGATAGAAGGCATTTCACGCTAATTGGTGAGATGGTGTTATACTGACTGATAAAACATAATTATTAACGTTAAACTTAAGGAAACCCAAGATACTCCGCATAGTTCTCTAAGAGATATGAGAAATCTCTAAGAGAATAGTTCTCCGCTTTAATATTGAAAACTCTTTTCATATTTTATACCTACCTCCGAGAAATTTACAATAACAAATCGGTTCGTATCGTTGGCTCTAAGACTTCAGTGAAAATGCATGCACTGGACATAAAACCATCACAAGGACTCCGTATGCCCCGTTAACAGGTCCCTTTAATTCAGTAACGCTGCTGTACAGCCAATCCCGTTTATGGCTCATAACTGTTCGCACCAATATTTATTGGTATCGTACGAGTAACATGGCACATGCTCTGAGTTATCACTTCCACCGATCCCGTGTCTCGCTGTGAAAATAGGGCAGATAAAAGTTGGCTAATATTTCGTTTTTAGGGTTCCGTACCCAAAGGGTAAAAACGGGACCCTATTACTGAGACTTTGCTGTCCGTCCGTCCGTCCGTCCATCCGTCCGTCCGTCCGTCCGTCCGTCTGTCACCAGGCTGTATCTCAAGAACGGTGATAGCTAGACAGTTGAAATTTTCACAGATGATGTATTTCTATTGCCGCTATAACAACAAATACTAAAAATAAAATAAAATAAATATTTAAGGGGGGCTCCCATACAACAAACTTGTTATAGATTATGTATATATATATATATAGGTACGGAACCCTTCATGCGCGAGTCGGACTCGCACTTGCCCATTTTTTTATTAAATTTATGAAACATGCAATGTCTCATTACTTTTAATATGGGTACATCCCACATTTTTTTATATAAAACCATTGATACAAAGATCAAATCACAAAGATGATGCGTAACCGGGTTCGATTCCCGGTCTCAACCGCCAGGTTATGCATTTAGCTTTTTCTTTGTGCTTTGATCTTTGTATCAATAGTTTATAATATATCGTTTTTCTTAATTTATGGGTATGTGATGTAGTTTCTAATCTCTTTTTAGAGGTCAACCTAGTGGAAAGGTTTCTGAAAAGCTAGTGGAAAGGTTTCTGAAGGAACAGAATTAATGTTTACTTGTAATGTTACTCGTGGGTACCAAGAGGCCGTTTGAGACAGTAGAAGGTTTAGAAGAAATCGCACAAAATAGACTACACACCAGCATGCACATGATTATCAAGAACAACGGCACAATTTGAACTGTGAAGTTTTTCGACTATAAACCTTAAATTGTTGAAAAATAGTTTTTAATTGAATAACGGCACATTTCGGATTGTGCCGTTGTTCTTGATAAGCAAATGTGATCGGATTTACCGCCTTCGTTCGAAAGAAATCGGTGCGCGTTTGATCAGTCGTATAGTGATGCACGCATGTCGATTGGCCGTATCAACAAGCCCCACGCCTAATTGCGTCGTATTTTACAGGAACAACCAATAAAATACATTTCTCAGGGAGTTTTTATCGCGAAAATCAAACATTCTCTACTCATTTATTCCGTTTTCATACTTATTTCCGTATTTGACAACCGCTGGGAATTGGTTCTAAAGGGTTTTATACTCTATAGTGATTGTTTCTTTTTTTTTCAAGATCGTTGTCCAAAAATACGAAGAAAGCACTTGATGTTACCTTTTTGTCCAATCCAAATATGTGTCTAATTTTCTATTGGAGTTATAGTTATATTATATGCCTACATTGACATGTTACTAAAACTTCATATTATTTAGTTCAATAGAAATATCATTTGAGTCAGTTCTGGAACCGTTCCGTTTACAACCTAAGTTTACGAGCTAGGAGTGTTCACTCCCGGCATTTATGACGCATGACTCTGCCAGGTAAAACTTTCACGCTTCGCTATTGGCCCGGAAAGTTTCAGATTTACGATATGGATGGACGAAGTCCTTACTTGATGGAAGGCTCGCCAAAATGAAGCAAGTGTTTTGCAATATTTAATCAAAGTTTATTTAGCAACTGAAAGCGTAACTGAAATTTAATGTAACTTAAAAGGCTCGGGATATCGGAACGTTGGCTATAGTGTATGAAATAAATAAGTATAGTGTAGCTTCGCATGACAAAATTAAAATATTGAAAATTAATATTGAAATTAGTAAGATTTTATGTGATGGTAAATACAATTGAATTATACGTACGATAGTAGTAGAAATAAATAAACACTACGCTCTGTTTTATTATAACATAAAATGCATTGATTGAAATCATTGAATTAAGTATTCTGTTGTTCTCCGTGTCACCGAGTAAATCAAACCAAATCGTATTCGAGGCACGCCCAGAAATAATGTCCCCGTGTTTTTCTCACAACTCTACGACACGCAATTTGTCTATGAACTTTTAAAACATGCTCAACGTTACGAAACTAAATAAAATCACGTGTGGCCGCAGCTGTGGCCGAAAAGAATTAGTCAGACTTAATGTCAGCATTCGTATTACTTAAACTTACCGCAAACCGTCGAAAAACGCAATTTTTCACACTCCAAAAACAAATATTTAGAGCATAGACAATTTGCCTTTTTTCCCCAACTTTTTTATTTGTAAGCGCGGCGTTACAACTCTTAATTCATATTAGCGTTCTATTTTTGAATTCGAAAATGAAATGTTTTTAAAAGAAGAGGGAAAGGTGACAGTTTACGCAGGAGTTCTTTGATATTCGAACGCGTTTCGAAAATGCTAATTGGTGTCAGTTACTATCGTATTTCAACAATTTTGTCATTGTATACCTACTCTTATTTTTTGTTCTTCCGTATTAAGGGCAAATTTATAAAAACTGTGAATTAAATTTATATACTCAGTTAGTAAGATGTGTTGTTAACTTGAAACCGATTGTGCCTGTTATAGTAAGTATAATAGAGTTAGATTTCATGTTGAAGATCCGCTTATCACATAACATTACTGAACGGTACCATGAGGATGACCTGACAAACAAACCACGCTATAAACTGTAGTGGAAATAAATTAAAACGATCTATTATATGCATCTATCTTCGGTATTATGCTGATTTTCCGCTGGGGAGCCGAAAAGCGTGACTGTTGGCCTGAGAGAGGTGAAACACAGTGGACTGAAACTACCAGTAAGTGAGTAAACTAACGTGTATCTACGAAGACTTATTGCAAATTCCTAACAAGTTTTAGACCCACTTTTTGAGAAGAGCTTCAAGGGTAAGCTTCCAACTCAACGAAACTTCGTTGTTCCTTTTGCGTTTTAATCAAACTTGCACTAGAGCCCATGGAAATTACAAGCTGTATAATATATGCACTTGAAATATTCGTTAAGAATTAGGATTTATGAAGCTACGGAAGGTATATTCCGTGAACAATTCAACACTTGCTATATAGAAAATCGTCGATAAGAGGAGATACACATTTGTAGACGCCTAGTTACATATTATTGCTTGACTGTAAGCTAAATCATTTGTATGGTTTAGTAGCAGCAAATGTCATCAGACCAACTTTCCTACTTGGGGAACAGTCCTCGATATCGCACATAACTAATCCTGAAATTCCAAAGTAAAGGCAGCTCATCCGTTTTCTCAATTTATTTCACATTCGCTGTGTGCCACATCGGATCTCGTATTATCAAGAAGTAGCAGTAGAAGTACCTATATTAGTAACCGGGAGTACCTTAAACCTTAGAAATGATTACAGGGCTGTTGGTGCTGCTTCGTTGTTTAGTATATTTCATTTAACATTGTATTCCTGGCTCCGGCTGTCTAGCTATCTCGAAGACATTAGGGGAAATGCTTAATGAAATGGGGATGACCGTATTGACATACTGTATGAAAGCGGCGACTGCGTGCAGGGACTATTGTGGCCCTGAATAATGTTAAGTGCCTCGCTATACTGTGCCCGCGCAACTCCCTATAAACAATTTCGCGAAATAAATCCTAGAGCCGCGTGAGATTTGCAGTCGGGTTGGAGGGCATTGGCCACCGATCATTTATTTTATATTTTCGCACTCGATGAAGCTTTAATTATTTCACTGTTGATTCAGAGTCTTTTTTCTTTCCTTCTATCAGGTTTATTCGTCTTTTTTCCGTAGTCGACCTTGAATAAATTTGCTCTGTCTATATGCCCACAAATTAGGTATGTCATACAGATATACTTACCACATATTTACTACTGTCTACTGTACTTTTACTGTAAATTGTAACATGTAATAATACGGGATTATAAACTATGGTAGTAGTTTTTAAATTTTTTTTTTTGTTGAAATACACACATACCTAATCATTAATCAATCTCTACCTCTGTGATGTCATGGTGGGCGAATAAAAAGAGCATATCGGGAACAAAGTATGTAATGTAAGAACCAATGTTTGATGACCCTACTACAGTGGAATCCGCGGGTACCGATAGCATCGACGGGACACGAGCCGTTGCCAACCGTACCGTCTAGTAATTGCTATACCTACTTATGCCTTTAAAGGGCTTTGTGGAGCATGTGCATGTCTGAGAAAAGTTCCTAATTTTGTAGACGTCACGACATTTTTGTCCTTATATGGTGTAACTGAGTGACTTTCACTTTATCATTATTAAGTAATATGAAAGTGAATTAGTTTTAGGTTCCGTAGTTCAGTAAGTGACAGGACACAGGAGGTTTAAACAGTTAATAATAGTAATTCTAAATACAAAGCAACCAACCGCTAAGAATATTTAGGATATAATAAAATTGAAATCAAATAACCACATTCAAGCAGTATCCACCGACTGCCTTGGTCAAAGATAATTTATGCCTTGCCTTGCACTAAAAGTCTAGTCATACTACTAAAACATCTTACTTAATTAGTAATTTTTACAATATAGACTAGCGTTGTTTAGGTAAACAGGGTATATTTTATCTCTTTCTGTGCAGTACTGTTAGAGAGTGACAGGTGACGCTATGCCGCGCGACAAGAGTCGCGAAGCATAGTTGTGCTAGACGGGCTGATTGATAAAAATGACGAATTTTAAGCGACATCTAGTGGTAAGTAGGAAAACTAGCGTTGTAGCTGTTACTAGCTCTCCTACTTGCTGGGACGAAAAATACTAGGAATTGTTTCAATTTACGTGTAACTATTACGTTATCTTCGGTTTCCGTGATTGTCTTACATAGGTATGCACTAAGTTAAACGAAGGAGGCTGTAAAACTAACGAAACGGCGGAAACTCAAATGAAATGACCACACGATTCTATTTATTTACATCAATAAAATTTGTGTCCAGTTGGAATCAAATACTGTGACAATACTTGCGTAACACTTCACAGAAAAAAAAGGGACCTAGTTGTTTTTGAAGTATAAATTGGGCCATAATTGCTTGAGAATAAATGATTTCAATTTAATTCAATATTTAAGATCTAATTAGGTTCTTAGTTAAACACTAGCACAACCATTTAAGGCGACATCATGATTTATTCATAATCATGCACCGCGACAACGCGCACAAATCATAGAAATGAAAATAATCAGCGTGTAAAAGCACATTAAAACCACATTTACATACTAACAAACCAATTAATTAAATCATATGACTAATTAAGTGTAAATCTATTAACTTTGGTATGGTGTAATGCCAACATTTACATTACCAATGTTACATGAAGCATAAACTAAATAACTCTCGCGCGTAATATTTGAATGAGGTCCATTTATTTTGTCTATGGTTGTGTAATAGTGATCATCGTAAGGTATGTTGTCCACGGCATTCTTATGCCGTGGACAACAATATGAGATTAGGAAATATATATATTTAAACCCATAAATTATTCGGACACTCGATGGCTACGAGTATTCGGATCGATTTATGAAAATATTTAAGCTTGTGGGCTCTGGACGCCTCCAATGCGCATATGTAGGTAGTTAGTTTAAAAAACAACACAATATTAATTATTTATTTATAATCGTAATTATTTATTATGTTGATAATACCTATGTATTATCACATTATGTATTATCACACAGTATATACACTGACATCTGAAATGAAAAGTTAGCACTAAATTGTCTTAAGTAAAATAGTCATTAATGAACTGTGTCTTTGAAAAATACAAGGACAGAATGCACGTAAACATTTTTATTTTTTAACGATATCGATAATCCTGAAGATATTCTATGTGGACAACCAGCTTAAAGTTGTTAAAATAAAGATGGCTGCGAGCAATGTTATCGAGAACGGCTTCGTGATGACAAATGAATTAATAAACCGGAGGTTGGGTCGTGCTTCCTAAGGCTCGCATCACGGCGGTGGCGAACATGTAGGCAAGTACAAAGTATATAAATGTACTAGTTGGTCTGTGGGATGTCACATTACGAAAATCTAGTGAAATGGGTGTAATATTTATTTTTTTAAGTTTTCATCACTCATATTGTTATTTCTCGATCATTTAAAATATACCGAAAAAATAGATAGACCAACATCTATATATGTAATTATAATAATATAAAACATGAAAATCGCTAAGGAAATGCGATATAAGCGTAAAAAGCCGGACATCCGAACATCCGGAATTTGGAATTCGGACATACGATAGAATTTTTGGCCGTTAGTAGCTCTTATGTTAGCAGCTCTATATAATTTATATACAAAAATTTCTTCTGTTAAAAAAACGGACGAAATATGTATGTGCTTACAATAGTTAAGTACCAAATATGTTACAACCAATCATTCAGTTCACTTATTCTCCTTAATAAAAAAAAATACCAAAAAAAGTAGACTCCAAATGAAAAGATCAAGGAGTACCTCTAAAGCTATTCAAAATGCAGGCTGGGATCGGCATACTTTAAATTTGAGTGTATTTACTAATTCCTATTCAAACTGTGAACGGACCTTTAACGGACTCGTCTCCACAATTCTCCACCAAATGCATATTAAGCATCTTAATTTGTATTCCATTAACCAAAACTCTACTCAGACTTCTTGTTAGGAAGCAATTACTCGTACATAACACACTGTTTTATTTTAACTGTGGGTTTAAAAGATTGTTTACACGTGCGACAGTTATTACAAGTTAATTAAACTTTAATATGTTGTTGCGCAATATTTGGTTTTGTATGTAATTAAGTTTATAATTAGTTTTTAAGGTTCTATTTTGGTATTAGCTTGTACGTTTAGTTGAATATATCAGTATGAAGAAGATATCAGCTATTGCAATATTAACTTAAAATATCCGAACGTACACAACGTACCCTGTATGATTTTATTATTTATTAATTTGACAAGAAACATTACAAAGGATTAAAAACCCCGCGGAGCTGTTATAAGCTTGTCTGTAGAAAGACTTTTCAATTGTAGATTTTTTTACTGAAAAGTGGTATAGATGATGTCGCCCGATTCTTATCATTCTCAAAATGGTGATATTCCTAGAATATCCGTATTACTGGCATGTCGTTTGCAATTTTGAGAGCTCGGGTCGCGGGGCTTCTATTTCCGCTCTTCACGGTAACTGATAAACCTAAACGGGCCTTAGTCAAATGAGTTACAGCTTTTCATTTCTCATAAAATCGCTAGCTGTTTTTCAGTATTTTACGATCGGTTGATGACATAAACAATTAAAACGTGTTCATTAATACTATATTACAAAACCAAGTCCTGTACGTATTATTTATGAGAATTTTAACATAAACTTAGACAGTTTAAATGTGCTTAATGTTTCTAAATTTGCAAGTTTCTCAAAATCAATAATGTCCTCATTTAGCAACCTACCCTAATTTGACATCTGATGTTGTGATAGCTACAACGAAAATTGAACCAAACATGAGTAGTTGCGGTTTCAGAGAAATAATAATTGTGACAAATCGCTACATCAATCGCACACAGCTTGAACAAAAATTTTTTGACAATGTAAATTACTCGGGAGGGGCTACTCGAAAAACCATCACATGCATTTAATTTGTTTGATTAGCCATGAATAACAAACGACACGACGCGCCGACGTGCCGCGCACTACGCCGGGCGGATTACCGCGCATGTTCCTGCGTCTACTCAACTCTGTGACGCAACTATCTATCCCGCACTGAAACGACGTAACTTATAAACATCCCTTACGAATACCCCTATTTCATCACGATTGCAAGGATTCGTAGTGGCATCCCGTTTCTTCTCTAAGTTGAAAAAAGTGACGGCTGCATAATTATCCGCGTGTCGCGATGAAGTGTCCAGTCAACAAAGATACGCCCTTTTTAAAACAGGATAGAAGTGTTGACAGCCGGAATTTAGATGTTAACGACATTCGACGTAGTAAAGCGGTAGAATGGCTTGACTATTTTTGGATTTTGTAAGATTTAATAGTTTCTTTTCGATGCAAGTTAAGACCAATAATTTTGGTTTATTTTACATATATGACAGGCAAAGACACAATGAAGGAAAGATATTATAGAAAATATATACTTGAAGTAATAATTGAAAATGTCTTCACTTCTATATGGAACTTATTAAAATTGCGAGCATCAATTGCGAAAAATCGTTAATCGATTAGCCGAAGCAGTATAGCTTTTAATTTGGCCATTAATGGACGGTTTTCGAATGATATCCGTCCGTGCATGGTAATGATGATGATCATTATCATTCACGTGGCAGTCCGTGCATGATAATGATGATGATAAATTTTAATTTGTCAAATGTAGCAAATTGTACAATCTACATATCTACACGCTCATAGCTCTACACTAATCACTTGAAAAATAAACATGCTATTTCGCTAAATCGCTAATAGAGCACAGCGCACGTGACAAACAAAGACCTGAGGCGCCTTAACTTGCACAATGCTATGATGCGATATATAATAAATACCCTCCACTTCACATTTAGGTTGTTATGTGAATAGTTCGAGATTTCACAGATTACGGCTTAGCGGCAGATGTGCCCATTTCATTTATTACTATAACTCCGACTACACTACTCGCGAAGTTAATCGAGGCACGGGCACGGCGAATATGATAGTGTGGAGAGGCACTTATCTGGAGAAAGCCATACTTCGGCCAAATTTGCCTCGGTCAACTTCACGATAGTGTAGAGCCAGGGTTACAAATTATGTTTGATTTCCAATTTCGAAGAGGCATTGTGATAGGTACAATTTAGCAATATCTCTACTTTTATGCCATTTAACGGACAAAATATTATATCGATAAGAATAGCAATTCTAAATGTATGAAGTATATAGCTCAATTTAATAAAGTTAGACATATCGCTTGAGCCTGTATTGTTTCTCACCATGTTCAATTTTTACAATTATCAAAATGGAGTATAGGTAGGTACCTACGAAAAGAAAACTTTAAAATGTTAAATAGGTTACACTTATTTAAAATGGAGCACATCGTTAAAGTGAACATACAGCGAGATCACGTACAGATTTCATTAGAAACCCCGAATTTAGACCTAGGTAGAGTCGCGTGACAAGACGTTGTATTTTGCAAGCATGCGCTGACAACCTTAAGTATACATTTACCCTTTAGGTAAATTATTAGCCATTTAAATTATACTGGTTACGTCTATTTTACCGATGCATTTTGCGTTTTACGTTCACGAGGGCGAAAATATTAACCTTCCTTTCAACTTTCTGAATCGCCGATAATCAATAAAACGCCTTAAAAATTTAAAAAGCTCTATTGACGACGATTTACGCTGCACAAAACGTTTTAGAATGGGTGACATACTGCTTATTGATATTTGTTCTTAGGCGTCCATACAAATCTGCCCATACACCTTTATTTTTATTTCTAGAATGTTTCAAAATCATGCAAGATTTTATTTAAAAACAAGTCTGTAAACAGATTTATAAATAGAGTTTCTGAATAAATTTATGTAAAAAATGTTAGCGCACATGGTGTGATCGCGTGTCACGCCCTCGTGCTCGCAAGCGTTGACCCGCCGGGAACCTTGACCGGTACCCCTGGAACTCATAACCACTAGTTCAAGTATTCCAACGACAAATTAAAATACGTACGAATAAGGTCGATTGGCCACCGCCGCAACTGATCGGCACCCCTGATGATGATTCGCGAACTCGCTGGAAACGTGTCGAGAGATATCCGACTTCTACGAAATAAGAGTAAAATTAAAATAGATAATAGTACAAGTAATATACCCGTTTCGTATGTATTTTAATGTGCCTGAGACTCACGGGAGGTTTCTGTGTAAACTTGACAAATTATTAGAGGCAGTAAATGATGTCCAACACTGCCAACACATAATTAATGGAAAAAGTATCCGAAATTACGCCTCTCGAAGTCTCAACATTTTGACTTTAGGTTAGATGTCGGCAAATGTGACAGCATTTTAAGTTCTTTTAAGTCTAGTAAAGTAAAATTATTGTATGTAACATACTTATTATGATTGTTTGTTGTGAGTGATGTATTGTTGTAAAAAGTGTATTGTGTCAGTACAGTGACAGTGTAAATAAAGTATCCATTTCTAATGTAAGTATAACTGAAGCGAAAAAAATTAAATAAGGTAGCAAGCTAAGGTTTACTTGCAGTATTTTTACTTATCGTTTCAGCGACTGTCACACATTTAAATAAAACAATTTAAACGGATTATATCGAGTACCTGGCACATATCCTGGCATACAGTATCTGGCACATGTGTATCTCTTTACACGTTAGGGCCATCTTTACTTTTTTTTTTTTTTATCATATTTATATAATGGGTAGTTCCTTCAAATTTACTTTGACTGAGAAAAATTGTGTAACTGGAAACTGGAAAGTGACCCAAACGTCAGGGAGGCTCAAATAATTAGACGCAATATAATCCGCTTATAATATTGTTTTATTTAAACGATATTTTATTCGGGATAATAAGTACCTACCTAGTATATAATGTAAATTCTGTATTCTCTTTCTACCCAAACGACCATATCGGTCGTGTGTTTTGTACTGGCTTCAAATAGCGCTAACAGACAAACACCCTTCGCATTAGTAATACATAAGATATAGAAGTGATTTTACGAATCAAACTATTACAACCAAAAGGAGATCTCTATCTTTATTTAAATTAAAGGTTCTCCAGATACTCTCTTAGATATCCGCTCATCAACACAGATTAGCTTCCTACTTTAGGCTAGAAACAAGGTCCGCTAAGACAAATGTGCTCTAGTTACGGTATCGAATTAAAGTTCAACCACATTGCAATCAAAACAACAACATGTTGTGCGACGCCGCGCGTCCGCGGAGGTCGCACGTGCGACGATTCCCACGCTTCGGCCGCGGGAGGCACCGAGGCACAATTATAATTAGTATTTTAACTTCATATTATCATGAGACAAAGTTGACGTTTGCGGACAGCTATTCTGTTGCCATAAAATTCTCATGCAAATTCGCTTGTCGCGCTATAAGACGTCTCTTCCTTCTCGCACCATATTGAATGGGCAGGCATAGACAATATTTGGCGCATGACGAAGACTCGGTGTGCTAAAACGTAACATCCAAATTATTTTTAGTAATTTGATAATTTTATTTAAATATTATGGCTGTTTGATAACTAAGGTTCTGTTATGCTTATACTTTTTTAATTATATATAAGCTGAAATCAATGTATTGGAAATCACAAATAAAATTGGTAACAAAAAAGGAAAAATATATTGAACTTTAATTGCCGTCTTAATTTTGTACAAACTTTTTGAGAAATGCTATTATAAATCCCGACCTGATCGATCTGTGTGCCAATTTAAATATCCAAAAAAGAAACACAAAACTTCACATTTTACAAATACTTTCTTGCGGCTTCGCTTGCTTTACTAAAACGTTTCACATACTATCTAAGTAAATTTCAACTATTTAAGTCCGCATATTCGTAAACACCAAAGAAGAGTGAAAATCAATATACTGTTATGACTTATGATTTTTAGAAAAATATTTATTTGTTTACTTATTAACGACTTAAAATAATAAAAAAATGATGCCACATAGTATAATATTGATTACAACGAGCTTTTATCTAATGCAAAGGTGAGGCGCGAGGCGTAGAGAAATAATGAAAATTCTTTAAATAACTACCTATTAGACCCGATGGGTTAAACTTACATATGACATTGAGCATATATACTACTTATATATACTGGTGATCTAGTTCCAATACTGGTTATTCTTATACTGTGGCAGATGCCCACCGCTGTCCTCGAATTACTTTTGTTTTGAACCTAGCTGAAATTGGAGTACCTCCGCTGTGGTACTGTTGTTGTTAAATGGCTGATCCATTTGCTAATTAACCTATTTTTTATACCAAATTAACTGCCACTTCGCACTCTGATATAATTATTAAAATTCCCAAATCAAAATAAGTGGCAATCGTTTAGTTATTCCTTATATTGTCGGTACCCAAGAGGCCTTATTCCTTTTAAAATGCTGATTGTTTAGTTTAGATCTATGATCAAACATGTTTCTTAACATATTATTGATGTTACTATCTAGAACAGGGCTATTGGGATGTATTGGTATATATTTGAAACCTACAGTTTGAATTTTTCATTGATAATTTTTGTTTAAAAAACTACTTGAAATTGTTAATTTTCACGTGGAAAATTAGTTTTTACAACTTATTTTCGACTGCACGCAACGAAAGTATGAAATAGCTCTGTTACTACCTAGAACTCGGAGAAAAGTATTATTCACTTCAAAAAGTTGGTTGAAATCATCAATATATGTGTCATAAATTATAATATGAAAAAAATAAATTTTAAAAGGAATAAGGCCTTTTAACCAGGTACCGGAAAACCCCTCTTTAAAGTTAAGCCTAATATAAGGTAACCCTAACAATTTGGTAACCATAACATAAGGTAACCATTTCATTTGGTAACCCTATGTTAAGGTTCCCCTATCATAACAGTTAACTACAACCTCAACACAGTTACACAGTTACGGTTAAAACCCTAACGCGTAAGGGTTATTTATAGCAGTTAACTCTAAACCCTATCGCGTTAGGGTTTGGAACTGAACGTTGAAGGATCGTTATAGATGAGCGGAGTTGGCAGAATGTTTACGTATTGCCGTGTTTTTTTTAGACTAGTTTTGTTTTGACTTTTTGTTTTTTGTTGTTGTTATTAGATAATAAGTACTTTATCTTTGCTTTTTATATGTTTCTCCTACACTGATGTTGTTAATTAGTTGATAATTTGATGTGATTGTTCTGCTAATAAAAAAGTAATAATATCTAATATAATAATAATAATAAGAATTAAAATAAATTAAGGACATAATAATAATAAATAACTTTAATTTTCATACTGTTTTTAGGGTTCCGTAGTCAACTAGGAACCCTTATAGTTTCGCCATGTCCGTCTGTCCGTCCGTCCGCGGCTTAGCTCCGTGATCATTAGTACTAGAAAGCTGAAATTTGGTATGAGTATGTGTATGTATAACGCCGACAGAACGGTAAAATAAAAATTAAAAAAAAAATTTTTCGGGTACCTCTCGAACTGACACCTAAAGTGGGGGTGATTTTTTTTTCTTTTCAACACTAGTGTGTGGGGTGTCGTTTAATAGGTCTTGTAAAAATAATTGGGGTCTCCTAACATTATTTTTGATAAAGTCAGCAGTTTTGTAAATATTCGCTCCGAAAACAAAAAAATAGTGTCCCCCCCTCTAACTTTTCAACCACGGGTCAAAAAAAATCGGAAAAATTCTTGTAAATGAGGCCTTATAATTACTTTCAATGCAAACTATATTGAACAAAATCGGTCGAGCTGTTTTTGAGTTATCGCCAAATTTTATATTTTTTCTTTTAAAGGACGTAAGTTGACTTTCAGAAGGTAATAAGTGATTACAGTTTCTAGGGCGTTTACGACCTTTTTATAGAGCTTGAAATCTTTCTTACCTTAAAACTCGGGCTTAAAACAGCAGTTTATTGTGAAGGATGAGCAACTACGGAACCCTACACTGAGCGTGGCCCGACATGCTCTTGGCCGGTTTTTTTTTCTTATCGAGGAACGATCGGCAGCTTTGCTGGTAACGTTATACCTAATAACAATAAAAACCATCGTTTAAGAACAAAAGAGAGTTCGACTTGCAGCATGGTATTTTTAAGTGTGCAACGTGCTGTTTTAAAATGACAGATTAGATTAGATAAAAAATGTAAGAAAGAGATGGGATTAGTATTGTTTTGAAGCATCATGGATGCTAAGCGTTAGTTACTCAGTATCCTCCAAATCGTCCAACTGGTCAGTTACAAACGGGTGCCATAAAATAACAAATATTAAAAAAAAACTTTAAAAGGTACTACAAAAAGCGCTTGCTGCCACTGCCATGCAATTTTCCCGAGGAATATAGTGACTTTGTAAATAAACTTGAAAGACAGAAGAAACTGGTAAGTTATGCATTCTTATAAATGATTATATTTCAATTTTGTTTAGCATTAAATCGTTGTAAATACTATCGACCTTAAAGGTACTCGAACTGATTATTTTTCCTTAATAGTATCTGCAATATGTTTGTTTTTTTTTTTCAACCATATTCTAATTATATATATATATATATATATACCTATACGTACCTATATTTATTTATTTATTTCAACTTGATTGCACATTGCATTCCACAAAAACGTAGATAATAATGGCGGCTTTTTGCCATGAAATGAGGCGTTCTCTGCCAGACAACTTGTTTAAATGAATGTATATGTAAATATATAATATTTAATTACCATACAAATTCGGAATACCTACTACAATGACATTTCGTAAATGTGTGTTTGTGCATTTTCATTTATTATACTTATATCTTGCATTATTCCAATTTACTTATAAAGTTCGGGTATCCTTAGAGCTGCCAGTTTAGCATTCCTAACAAAAAATAGGCCATGCATGAACGTTGTACTTTATTGGACGACGCTTACATTTCTAATATTAGTGACGTATTTCTTACTAAACTTAAAATGAAACACCAAATTAAGTATATATATTTTTTATTTCAGACTCAAAGTGAAATCAAGAGAGGAAGGAAGGTTATGAAAAACGTAAAGAAATTTTGGCTGAATTCAAGGAATTGTTGGGCACGTGTAAAATTTATGACAGAATTGTATCATACGGCTGTTCTAAAATTACGTAAATAATAAGTAATCCATAATTTAGTATTTTATTTGATATGGTCTAATTTTAAACTGATTTGATTTTTTAATTGCTGTGATTTATGTCATTGTTTTTTTTATTATGGTGTTTTTAATGTACCTATAGGTGTTATGCATGTTAAACTGTGATGATGATATTTTTATGGTTTTAGTTAGTATAATTAAACTTACTATTTTTGTTATCTGATTAAAAAATGTATATCCTAGTAAATTATTTACACACCTAAAATGTATTTTTATTTTATGAACATAGCATGATTATAATATGGTAAATACTTTTAAAGGTATCATTATAGAAATCGCGTTGATGCTGGCAAGACGCTATTAGCTCAGATTAGGATAAACACAAAAATTGAATTCTTATTTTATTAATTAAAGAAAAAAAGACAAAATAATTATTATACTAATACATTTCAAATAACGTTCAATTATAATGTTACTTGGATTAATTTTATTGTACAGTCGGTTAGATTTTGTTACCTAAGTAGGTATTGTGATGAGTATTTTTTTAAACAAGCAACGCATTTCCGTATCAGCTTGTCCTAAAATGCTTTCATATGTCCAGATCTTCGGATTTCCGGCTGTTGTCGAATAGAGGTCCGATTTATATGAATTGTTGATTCAGTTATTCGTAATTTTTCAATATGGCGAAGATATGGGGTTTGCTAATGTAAAAAATAACAAATAACAACCATTTTGAAGTAAAGTCGCGAGGTTTACCGCTTACATAGCCACTTGTTTAGTTGTTTTAATGAATTGGTAATATGGAGACTAATGTCGTATGGTGTAGTCAGGAGTTGGATAGTGGAATTCCTTAACGGTTGCTTGTATACTTTTCGAGTGTAGGGTCTGATGGTTTGTTTTTAAGTGTACCTACAATTGAAACTGCAATATCTCGTGTCACATCACAACTTCATTATAACTGTCTACTGAAAAAACAGATTTACCTCGTACATACATTATAAGTACCGACAAGATACTAGTAAGAGTATTAACAGTAGGCAACTGAATTTTAGATCTTTTTTTACTATTCCTAACAACGTATGCTATCCCTTTAATATCAGCGGAAAGCGAAAGAGATAGTAAGTTATGGCAGGTAACAAAGAACCTTTGTTACTTAATTCAAATTCAAATTTAAAATATATTAAATAAACCGATGGTCCATGATACTAGGTTAGTCAACTTATCAAATATGGTTTCATACCTAAACTAATTAACATAACAATTAACTAATTTAATTGATTATTAATTTAAATTGTTTTATTTTTTCTTCCAAATGGATGAAAATTGTTTTTTTTTTTTAGTTTTCAAACCTCGTACCTCTGCCATTTCAAAAGTTTCAAATAATTTTATCGACACAAATATTTCATATAATTAATTAATCTAGACTTCATAAATCGGTTGAGAAATGTGACCCCTAAGCGAGACCAGCCGGAAATCCGGACAAAATGACATCTGTCTGTGTGTAAATAATTTTCTTTTTATAGTAAAAAAATAATAATTATAGAATACATAATATAACAAAGTTTACTTTGTTTCAAATAACATTTTAATTAATTACTTAAAACATTTTTTTAAATGTTGTTATAATTATTACGTTTTTAACTATTAATAAAAAAAAGCATCATGATTTAATCAAGACACAGAGTACAAGAAATATTCTTGTTCAAATCAATTTGAATAATAAGAATATCCACAGAACCATCATTTATATTGCTAATCTTTACAATTTAAGGGTGTAATTTTATTAAAATAATTTGAAGTTCGTTATTGACGCATACATCAACCTAAATAAATATATACTTAGATGAAAAGGGATGAGTGAAATGCTAAGGATTATTTTTATTTTATTGTTATCGGAGTAATGGCATTTACTGCACACTAAGACGCAAACCGTAATGAGACGCGGTATTTATTATTGTTTTAAGAATAATCAAAATGCAGTTGTGCCTTAACTGAATGCCGCATTAATTGTTATATTTTTTTATCGAAACAATACTTATCTGTATTACGGGGAATGAAGGAAATGATAGTTAATTGTGTTTGGGATAAACCAATATGTGATATCAATGGTGACGGCAAAAATAAATGAATGACTTTTATTTTTTCCGTCTTAGAGTTATTTGTCAAGCCCCAAGGCCCAAAGGCAAAGATGAAATATGAAAAAAAAAAAAAACAACACACTGTTTTCGCCGCTCGAGTTAAGCAACGCTACCATGGTAACATAAGAAGTTTCTACACCAAAGACTTAAAGTTGAATATTGACTGATTTGACGCTTTATAGCATATTGTTACAAACCTCGCAAGCCAAACATGTTTATGACTTGCAAGAGATAAGAAATTTACTGAGTTACTGTTATTCAAAAACTGACCTAATAAGACATAATTTAGGATCATATTCGTTCGAACTCGTTCAAAAACCCTTACGTTAAGGTTATTAAGTTAGGGTTAGTAGTTATTATAACTGCTATTCAAAAACTGAACTAATAACACATTACTTAAGGATCACATTCGTTTGAACTCGGTTCAATACCCTAAAGACTCTGTTAGTGGGACGGGGTAGGTTAGTTAAGGTAGTTATTAACCGCGTTAACTGCAACAAAACAGTAACCGTATCATTGAAACAACCACATCATAGGGTTAACAATATGTAAGGGTTTTTAAAAACAACTTCTAAAATAACCTCATCAAAAATCCTTGTTAAGGTAACCGGTTCCGGTCCCTGCTTTTAACTCGTATATTCTCAAAATTTATAATTTTCTTAATTAGTACAAAATTCCATATTTTTAGACCCTCTGGGCCTAAGTTCATCATTCCTGATGATATCCATCCGAGATCGCGCAAATATTATTTCTACTTTAGCGATATGTTCTATTTGAATTTACGGTTTTGACACAGTCTTTCTCATTAAGATGGTTGTTGCTGTAGAAGCGCGAATGTGCGATTTTCGGAATGTGTTTTACAGTCACGACATCATTGAATGAGAATAATATATCATTTAGACTAACGGAATACGTAACTTATTTTCTAGAATCTCTATTGACGATATTTGAATTTTTTATTTATACAATGAATGCCATTAAGTGCCCTTTTTTCACGCACGCTTTTAAAATCTGGCAAAACTTGTTGTTTCTTACATGATAATATCCCGCACAGAATGTAAATGTAACACGTATTTTTATACTTTTAAAACCACCATAGTATATTTTAGAACCTCTGCTCTCTTGAAACAAATCTTAATTATGTTTTGTAATACTAAACGGACTGAAGAAAACTATTAGCTACATTCAAAACGATTATCAGTAAAGTATTTATACAACAAACTGGGGGGGTATTCGACCAATTTTAGAGATATAATGGAGATCTCTCCTTTTCATCGCCATCCGTCACTTTTGACGTGTGCCTACTTGACAAGTGGCGATATCCCCAGAACATCGCAACTTCGTCAATTCGGACGCGCAAAATTTTCGTTTCCTTTGTATGTGACGGCATAAATAACAGGCGCATACTCTAAATTGACCGCGTAGTAAGCGAAATTAGTCCGTTACGTTTCGTTCAAAACAGAAATTTATATACATGAATAACATTTTTGACAATCATTATCGCCTTCGTATTTCCAAAATTGAGATGAGATATGTCACTTTTAAGCTCATCGCATTTAAATGACAGTTCAATGGCGATATAACTGTTATCTAATGGAGATTTGACGTTTGGCGACATCTCAAACGGCATTCTCGAATTGGGCCCCTGTTTCAATCTTATTTGGCAATATCTCAAAGTACCTACACTCGAATTACTGCACAGTATTATTGCTTACATCACAAGTATCGAATCCAGTGAATACTCAGTTGCATGTGTCTTAGATCTGGGATTAATCACTCATCTCAGATTGACCTGAAATTCAGACTCAGACCAGTGTTAGTACATCTTCAAAGAAGCGCAATTGCGGGCTTTACGATGTCTACGCGTGCCAAATCTTTATTTGATCCGTATTAATTGCCATTCTGAAACTAATTTCCGATTTTTACAATTGATCCCTAAATCTACGAGTAAATCTGTTATAATGGCCTGACAAGGAAAATATTTACAGTTACGTAGGTACATTAGTTATTATACACTTTGGCTATGTGCAGCGCGGAATAGCCTTCGTGATTAGAGGCGGATTGTCAAATAATGTACTTAACCCTTTACCGCATATAGAAAAAAAAATGTTGTTTGAATTTGAACCTTGACCTGTGCCAATAAGGTCCAAGTTCATATCTGCCATATATGGCTTCGTATGCGGTAAAGGTGTAATTGCGTAGAATGCCAACGAATTTAGACGATAACTACCAGTTCTCATTCATTTTAAATTATCTATTTTTTTAAGACAGCGTGCACCGCAATCATTTATGTAACCGCCATCCCAATATGTATATTTCGGATATAGCCAAAAATAGGTAGCATAGAAGATGAAAGAGTGCATAAGAATAATTCTAACAACTTTAAAATATTGTCACATCATTTACAAATGTATAGTACATATACCGATATTTTTACACAGCAAGTATAAATCTTTACTTGAAAATAACATAAGTGTGTATTGCAACTACGTATCAAGTGCACCAGTACCAGTTAGCTTAAACGAACTATTTAAGCAAAAATTCGTTTTTTATACTCATAAAAACTCCCGATTGTGTACCGTTTTTGTGGTAATGGCATCAATCAGTAGCTGTATCGACTACATTACAATGTCCTGATGAGTGCGCTTAAGTACAAAAATAGCGCGGGATCAAAATAGCTCTCCACTGATGTATCTGTACTCCAGGGGAGAGCTTGCGTTGCATCCCTACTTGAAACTTTAGCTACTTTTTGTTAATCTTATTAATATTTTTACTTCTCCACAGTTTTTGCAATTATCACTCATTTGCGTAATAGTAAATTACATAATAGATATGCGGTGAATTCGTGAATGCGATCTGGGACTTTACGGATTACCGCCCGTGGTTTGTCAAAAGTTTTAAGTCATGGCCAGGAAGTGAGATTTTCTCCCGACAGCGTAGCGGGCTAGCGGGCACAAAATCCCACTTACGGCCCAGGGTAACATAAATTAAATTATCTGAACACTATTGCTTGAGGAAAGTAATAATCAATAGCAAATTCTACACAAAGCTATTGAAATAAAAAAAGTCGGCAAATATCAAGATTGTGACCTCTACTTTTATGGTTTGGGACACTGTAGGATCAAGGAATAAGGAAGTAACAGGGATGTGGATCTATGATTATACTTCGTCGACAAAATTACTATGTTTTTCCAACCCCTAAGGTATATGAGTGCGAAATGAAGGAGTCCCCTCAATATAAACGGTATGAGACATTATGATGATTGTAAAACCTACAAGGTGGAACAACAATCTTGTCTGGATCGTGGTAGTTTGCAGAATGCGAATAGAGCCAGACCACTAACGTATATAGACTTCATTTTCGTAATTCCGTTGACATGATGATGAAGTTAGACTACATAAAAGAGGGTGCAGTGTAAGCCGACTGTAATGGCCGTCTCTTCATGTACAAGTTTAAATTCCGCGCCGTACTCTTTGTTTGGCGCCACACAGATGTGCTCCCATTTAATTTTATAAAATCAAGTTATTATCGCTTTTTACGGGTTGGCAACCCTGCTGCGCTAATGAAGGGGGTTTGATATTACCTGTCACTATATACATGAACCGTACAGAGAAAAAATATGTAGCTAGACAATGTTTTAAAAGATATGTATGTCAAAATGTTGAGCTCGCGACACCGTCCGCGAACCAATATTTAAACTCATAATCTCGGTTAAAAGAATACATATTTTTTCCTTCTACCGTTCATTTGATCTATTCATATCGAACATCAACACGAGTTATATGCGAACTTAAAAACCGAAACTGCCTATGCCTAATTATTGATTTTGCTTATTGAACCAGTATTTTAACCTCCCCTTTAAATTACTGTAAATCACAACGAAATGAGAATAATTAATTTTTGCGGCTACTATACTATAAAATAAAAACCGACTGCCGTCTGTTTTTTTCGCACGAAAGTATAATAAGCGCCTAATTCTAATCCTAATTATGTGGTTCAGGTTATTGATAATATAATATATTATTATTTTACGATAGGTAATGGGTGCGTTAGTTGCAATAACAAAACATAATTTACAAAGTTGTGTTTTCAAAATCTAGCTAAATGTATAAATAACATAAATTTTAAAGTTTCTCAATTGGCATTGCTAATCTGAGTTCCAACAAAGTTTCCCAAACAATACATCTTGATATTTCCCAACAGACGCGAGGTGAATACAAACAACTTTACCCACTTTCCCGTGTCATACAAAATTACTTCATACATGATAGTATAATACAGCGTGATATATATGACATCCGTTAAAACTATCAAGTCATGCAAAATTATACGAAAAAGTTAAGATAAGTTAGATATTGAATTGAATCCTGGGTTCCGCTTACCATGTATTTACGAAGACGCTATGAATATAATAAAAAGCTTGTAAAAGAATACTCATTATGATAGTCTTTACTAAAGATAATAAGTATTCGACATTTCTTGACCGAGCGACCGAAAATTCTGACTCTGTTTTTCAGCCATGTCAAAATTTCTTACGTTTGTCCGGATGTTTGAATGTTCAGTTGTTCGGATGTCCGGATTTTCGGCTGTTCTTACCTACAGGTCACATTTCTATACCGAATCTCATGAAAATTTGTGAGTAGGTTTGATAAATATAAAGCCAATCTACTTTAATACGCATATTTTCAAATTACTTTCTGCCGGTGAGTTATACATTAGGTACTATAACACTTCTCAGACTTTGTCTTACTTAGTATCTTTATGCGAATATTATTCAAAGTACATATATACATTACATACCTACCTAGGACGATAAATTCGTGAATGTCCAAGTACTTATGGCGAGAAAGGCTTGGCTCACTTTTTCTTAAGTAACGATAGTCGTAATAATACTTGGTAAAGTAAAGCGCAGATTGACCACGGTATGCCTTAAAAAATGGGAGTATTTTACGCGCGTCAGGTCTTGGCTCTGAAAAATCGGACGGATATACCTGAATTTTGCTATCTGCGCTGTGCTTGAGTTGTTAATATTCAGCTAAATTTAGGCCAAAGTTAATCTAAGCTATGTCTATTTTTAACAATAAAGGCACTAGATATTGGATTACAATATATTTTAGTATTAAAGTATATTATACAATCGATCGTAATTTTGATCCGTGACGCTATGCTACGCTATCTGCGGGCATGGGCAGGGCAGCCATTGACAATCCACCGTGTTGCCAACATACGCCTCAAGTATAAGGCGCGATCAAAAAGTCGGCTAACACTAGTTGAAAAGGTTCACTTGCCGTCGGATCTCTAAACATAGCTCATTGTTGACTCACGTAAGAATGCCGCGGCATTTCGCAACGGCATTGTGCTCTCGTCGTTGCGATCATTTTTATAATATACGTGCATTTATGACCCAACTGAGGATAGAGGCGGATTGGTTTCCATAGCACTAGCGAATCGATCTATGTATGGGAGCAACAATACAATAACACAATTTCTACAAAACAGAATAGAGCATGGTTCAGAATAGATATATCTAGAAACTTTATCTTGGTTAGATTTTTCCAGGTCGACGTTCCCATTTTTATGGCAAACCTACGCTACGGTGATACCGTCTAAAACTAAAACATATCGGTGGAACACGACTTTGGCTGTTCCCTTGAGTTATTGGTACTAACTCTGTACTCGTACAGATGGGAAATCAACCTGCAATGGTAATAAGGAGATTTAATAAATTGGCTTTATGAACTTAAGGACTTTTTATGTTAAAACTCTTGTAACATTTATATACACACGAGTATGTACATTGTGCTTAAATTACGACGGAACATCTAATACTATGATTTTTTCAGCTAATATATTCATCTTCTCCTCGTGCCATATCTTAACGGATGTCCCGATCGTTATTCGAAAGTCTTCTCTATTTTTTACCACTTTGCTGAGTGTGGTGACGTCTTTAATCCCGGTCTCTAAATTATATTATCACACCAAATCGTTCTAGGTTTTCCTCTATCTCTTTTTTCCTTCAATATTTCTCTCTATTACTTTGTGGCATATTTTGCGTTTCTGTAAATATGTCCAAAGACCGTTTTGCTAATGACATAGACAACAAAAAGTATATTTTTCTAAATAATAGCATACTAAAAGTATTTATTTATTTATTTGTTCCATAAATTAACACATTACCGTCAAGCTATACGTGTTAACAGGAGAGTAAGTATACATAATAGTATGTTGTTTTTATGCTGGGTTTTAGTTTTGTGCTCTATTCGGGTGTTCCAGATCCGCGCGATCGGAGTGCAATCCCCAGTCGTATGTGAATGGAGCTGCGCTGTCCGCATTAGTATGCTGCGCTACCAGCACCAGCGCACGACTCTGATTTACTGTTAGCGCATCTGCCGGGAACCCGCGACTGGCGTTAGCTCCGTCCACACGAGTTCCCATCACCAAGACCTTGCTGCAGGAAGAAATAGCAGACGAATGGCAATAATAGGACTATCAGAAAGCCAAATATGTACTTAAGGTTAAAGACTGCTTGGTCCTATTACCATAACCCTTCAGCTGTGTGACGATCATTGGGCATTTTACTAACCATGCGTGAGATTAAAAAAGGGAACACCCCAAAATGCCGAAGTTGAATTTGTCCGATATCATCATTAGGTAGGTATATCAACTTTTATAATCCCACATACTTACCAAAAAACTTTCAGCTGCTAATAGTTACTGGTCCAGTAGGCTGATTTTACTGACGGCACAAGTTGTTTTATAGTATTGATATACCCTTAAACAACAGCTATCTATTAAATTTTTGAACTACAGTACAGGGTACATAATCATTCGTAAGCTAATTTAAAATTAAACTCATACCTAGTATGTTTAGAATACTTAAATGAAACTTTAATCCACATCTTTTTTGTCTTCCCATGAAACTATTTTGGCAAGAAACAGTGAGTTACTGCATGATACCATAGTATTAGTCATCCAAAACATCACCTCAAGAGTACTATACAATACATACAAATAAAAAATAATAATGAAAAGATGTTGTATCGCATTGAATGCCTAAATTAATGAAAGGATTGAAAGTGTGGATCTTCGAACCATATACCTAACCGTAGAGATCACGAGTAACTCAGGAGCGGAACAAGTGGGCGGGTCACGTCAGGAAGGTAATCGGCCGTGAAATCACTTTTTCACGAGCCTCGTGTGTAACACTAATAGGTATTGTTATCTGACAGTATCCAATAAGTTTCCAGGCGGGCAAACATTGGAAAATGTGTAAAAAGAAAAAATAACCTCCTTTCTCTTTCCTTAGGTATACAGACCTGGAGGTCTGACACAAAATATGTACGTTAAATAGTTCTAGGTAAGCCCAGCCCAGAGTCGTCAAATACACAATGTCTTTTTTATTTTTGCTTTGGTGATAATGCACATTTGTGATAATTGACGGTACGCGAGGGCGTGACAAAAAAAATACGGCCATGATCTACGATAATGCACATTTACCTGAGGAAGGGCTATCTATTTACTCTATGTGTATAATGTATCTAGGTACTCTATGCGCATAAGCAGAAACTGCAGAAATATATTATAACACTTGTATAACATTACACGAGTGTTATATTACTGCAGTTTCTGCTTTCAGATTCTCAGTAACTAATAATTCAAGAAGACTGCCTGCCTAATCTGCCTATGCCTATTGCCTATCCAATATCCATATACAAAATCGCGTTCACGTCTCTTTGAGCGTCCCGAGCTAATATACTAGCGCCATCTAGAGGAAGTTTCCAAATACATCAACAGATGGCGTTAGGTGTGTGTTAAACGCGAAGTGATCATCGGGAAATATAAGGGACAGAGAGTAGAGAGAGACCTCGCAATGGTGGCACCATCTATAACAAGCCGGTGGAACGTGATTCTGTCGTAGTATTCTTAAATTATTGGTCTTATATTAATTTCGTTTGTTACTATGAAACAAATGCACACAAAGTAGTAGGTATAAGGTATGGAAAGAAATCAGGGCCAATCAGCATGGCAGGTGATTCATCGTGTGAACCGCGCTATTCCCACTGACGAATGACTCAATCGGTCACTTGGCACTCATTATCGTGACACGCTCAATTTCACGCGCCATTGTTGGTGATCACCAAATACCGATCGGCCGTTTGGCAATTGGTTTTTGTTAAATTTAATGAGCTCGAGACCGTCCAATATTGAGTTGCTTCCACATATGTATTAAATGTTGCAATTGACCGCCTTTGTTTAAATTTGTTAGTCCTAAGTACCTGGTCCCAACATCCTCCCACAACTTTTTTGAAATGGTCTATCCCATCAGAAATATAAAGGAGATTCTTTCCACCTCTAATCCGGCAGAGATTAATGGTCAATTTTCCTTCGGCCAGGGTCAATGCCTAGCCCGAACCTGCCTGAAACAGTGGATTTGAGAACGATTAAATGCTATACATTAATATTTATAATACATTGTCACTTTGTTAGAGATATTGTGATCCATGAAACAGACCAGCATCATGGCACTAAAACAAAACCCAATGAGAGTCTTGTTTCTACACTGTTTCATTTAAAAAAAGATATGGGTCTAGAATTCAAAGAGATGTCACAAAAAGTTAGAAATATTAAATCAAAAGTTTTCGGCTTCAGTGCCTAATTATGTAGCTTGCTAACTATTGTATCACCAGCTATTTCCCAATTTAATACAGCAAAAAATCCATACCTACTAAATAGCTAAGCCTCATTCCTCTCATTAGGCAACTACTTCATCTATATTGTGGGGGTGGAGGCTTAGGGAAACGCATTACTTGGTACGAGTAATTTTGGTTTATTATGACCAAAATACAGTTACAAATAGAGGTTTGTTTGATGGCGACTCGTAGAAGACAATGTCAGAATCTTTATTTAAAGCAAATACTTCTTTATTTTAACCGGCCTACATCCCTACAATATCTATGCTTAAAAACTCATGTATTTATCTCGAGCAGAACTTCCATATAACCATTTAAATAATTCCATCTTGAGAAAATACCACATTCAACTGTTAACCCATTTCAATTGACCGGATCTTCTCACTGACCGTTCTTCTGAAGAAGCATTTAAATGCTGGAATACATTAAACCACCTACGTAGGCCGTGCAGCAAAAAGTCTCAATGCAACGTGCGTCAACTATTTACAAGGCGTTCAAACGAATGTCCTATTCCCACGGTTTCTATAGGCGCTTATATCGGTTTACTATTTTGTCGCAAACTTTTAATAATATCCTGTCAGCCTCTGAATAAGACCAATATTAGAGTAATAATCATGTCTCTCTTGCAAAAACCTTGAAAACTTACCTACACTAGATTTAGGTACTAACATGAAAACAAAACAATGCCATCAAAAAAACTTGTATTTTTGCGGCCAGTTTCTAAAAGAAAGCCACCAAAAACTTTCTTAAAAACAGTAAAAGGCGCACAAAGTACACGAGTTAAGTCCGAAGTCGTCAGAATATCTGTATCGAAAGTAACTAATCTGTACCTAACTAAAGTTATGGACTCAATAAAACCAGATCAACAATGCGAAAATCGTTTTCGCACGGCGTTCAACAGCGCGAAAACGCTACAATCGCTGCACTTTTGTGCACTGTTAGCGATTTACGGGCCTACAAAGGGTTTACAAATTGGTTTACAAATCCTTTGTGCTTTGTCGGTGCTCGATGATCTGTCAAATAAAAGTGTAATTATTTTAGCCACATGTTCCCAAGCTCGAACGAATCGGTACGCCTTTCCAGCCTGATTAAGTTTCATCTTTATGTAATAAGAATTTAAAAAATAAGCGATATAACTAAATATAACTGCAGAAAGATAAGATTTAAAAAAAATGGTAATTGCAAATAACAATGTCGGGTTAGTCAATAAGTATGATAGCTCGATGTTGGAATAGAAAAAACAGACTAAAAGAAATAGTTATGGAATATGATTACCTATACGAGTATGACGAATATCAACCACGAAAAATATGTACCACAAAATAACTTTTTGTAGATGCATTATGACCGGATGGAATTTGTGTGGGCGTCATCTCTTACGATAACAATTTTGCCTGTGTTAACATAGCTATTTCCAAAAATGCGACAGTCGCCAAAAAAGATTTTTCGGTCGTATTTGGAATCCTCATACAAATGTTCGGAACATAATTAGGATAATTTGATAAATCTCTAAGATACGAAAGTAAAAGCTGCTCGTGCAGAATTTTATTTATTTATCTAATTCTACTCGTAAGCTGTGTCGTAAGATCGAATTTAGTGACCTCATCTATCATAATGGCTCAGTTTCATTGGTCGATAGGGCCCGCATGCGGGGTGCGGTAGATTTCCATAACGCATTGCCTTTATGAGTTTCACTGGTCGTTATACCGTCTGCGGAAAGTTCCGCATGCCGTATGTCGACCGAGTTATCGACTTATGAAACTGAGCCATAAGGCATTGTCGGCGAGGTGTCGATGAATTCGGTAGGCATTATATCTATTGTGTCGTGGCAAAGTATGGTAAGTCGTAAGTAAGATCCCTACCTACTTGTATTTAGTAGGTAGGTACACTTCAACTTGAAATTATTTACGGCTTTTGTTGTCACGCATTATTAAGGCGACGGGTAATGCGAAACTAGCGCCACTCTCAACTTTTTTTTATAACTTCATCATCTGATATTTTTTTAGAAATAGCTGAAGTCTAGGAGCTATCCAAACACTTTAAATATTTATTAAACCACTATATACAATTTGTTCAGTGTAGTTCGCCCTACAAAACTTGTTGACGTCAAAAGCGGCCACAATAGTTTTGGGAAAGTTTTAAGAGACAGCTAAAGAACAAGAAATTGTGTATGATAATTTAATAAATACTATAGGTTTTTTTCCAGTTCCTCAAATATTGAAATTACTGGAAATTGATCTGGTTTAGAAGATATAATAAAAATTTGTAAGTGGCTCTAGTTTCGCATTACCCGTCGCCAGAAAGGTCGCGGAAAGAAAAACAAGAAGATTTTAATTATATTTCATTATGTTAATTTTGACGATGTTATTTAAGAAATAAATAACATTTTTTCAGACAGCCTAACCTAATCCTGTGACTACTCAAAAAAACAAACTGTCAATCAATCGTATACCTATTTCAGTAAAAAACATTAAATGTATGGAAATTATATTAACAAAACAAAAGGAAATACAAAGAAAATTGTTAGGTTATTTAAAAGAATACAGTTTCACATTATAGGTATCAAAAGGCGATAAAAACAACATTGGACTGATTGTTAAGCAAGCAGGCAAGGACGGCCGCGGCCACACACACGATAAGGTTTCTAATAAGGGAAAGGATGCAATTAGAGTTCCAATTAACTGATCGTAATTAGGATGCACTCCCTGACTGACAAAGGATATAATAAGGATTCCAAGTGTGCACAAATGCTTCCTTTATTTTATCGGATTTTTTATTGGATCTATATAGTTTCATGAATAAAGATAATTAATATATAGCATAATATTTTAATCAGGGATAGTTTCGAATATCAAATATAACCTGACCTTAAATACCTACACGAAGCTGTGCTGTTGTGTCCCTAAAGTGCCTTTTCACACTTGAGCGATTTGCCAGCGATTTCTATACAAATTCGATCGCGGCGATCACGCCGCGTTCGAGTTTTGTATAAAATCGCTGGCAAATCGCTTGCAAATCGCTCAAGTGTAAACAGGGGCCCAATTCGAGAATGCCGTTGGAGATATCGCCAAACGTCAAATCTCCATTAGATAACAGTTATATCGCCATTGAACTGTCATTTAAATGCGATGAGCTTAAAAGTGACATATCTCATCTCCATTTTGGAAATACGAAGGCGATAATGATTGTCAAAAATGTTATTGATGTATATAAATTTCTGTTTTGAACGAAACGTAACGGACTAATTTCACGTACTACGCGGTCAATTTAAAGTATGCTCCTGTTATTTATGCCGTCACATACAAAGGAAACGAAAATTTTGCGCGTCCGAATTGACGAAGTTGCGATGTTCTAGGGATATCGCCACTTGTCAAGTAGGCACACGTCAAAAGTGACGGATGGCGATGAAAAGGAGATCTCTCCATTATATCTCTAAAATTGGTCGAATACCCCCCCAGGCCCTTGAACTAAACTGATATTTAATATTTTTTTGTTTTATGGTGTCGAATTTCAGCAGACTAAAGAAAGAACCACACGTGAATGAGGTATAAAGAGAAAATTGCCATGATACCTTGTGTTTTCCGGATAAAATTAAAATTGGTTATTGGTATAATGACAGGCAGTCTAAAAAAAATATTTAAGAAAGTAATATATGTCCGACCTTCCTCACTTACCATTAGGTGAGCTAGTTACTTGTGATTAGGTGAGTTACGTGTTACTAAATACTTTGGAAAATAATAACAAATAAGTAAGAAAATCATCTGTATACTAGGTACCTACTACTGCTACAAGCATGAAGTTTATCGTATCACATGACTCGTATAATGCAGTGTGGGGTTTACAGTTACACCACGCTTACTAATTAAGTACAAGTTTCATTTGGCAATAACTAAATTACTAAATGCTACAACTTCTATGATTTAAAGACCTGCCTGCATGACCCCAATACGAACCTCACCTAATATCAGGGTGTAAAGTTACAATACTCTGTTATAACAACGCTGGCAAGTGAGCCCAGTTTATTATACCGAGTAGTGAGAAAATTGTTGTAAAGAAAATAGTAAATATGTGTCTTGCAACACTTCAGTCACCTGCATGTCAAGGCAGCGTGACTTGACGGTGCAGATGCAGATGCACCAATACCTATTGCGGTTCGAAGTTTGTTTTGATTACAATCACAGTTGTAAACTGATCGAACAGTTTGGTAATAGGCGTGTAGACTTTTTTTTTTTGGGGATGTCAATCGATTCTATTTTTTATTGGGAATAAATGTCTATATGGGGCTAACTACACTTAGACTGCTCTAAAAGTCATAAATGAGCGCTAAAAATGTACTGAGACGACCGATGTCACGCACACGCTATATGAAATAGACTATTTATAGTGTCTTTACACATACACATTGATAATGCGGCCCGTAACACAAAGTCCTAAGCCATAAATAAATTATGGTCACACTTGCTCGTAGGTGTACATCACATGGAGATGACGAGGATCGAGGTTCGAAATTAGTACATTTGTTCAGCTAACTTCATAATTTACTAAGTTATTTAATATTAAAATGTTATGTTTGACATCATCAAATTCAAGTATTTTTTGACAGTTCACATTTGTTTGTTTGCCATCAAAGAAACTGACAGGGTAGGTAATTAAGCATCTTTTGAATATTTACGTGAAGTGGAATTTTCCTACAACAGATAATTTGCTTTGATAATAAATAATGTTAAACGTTAATTGTTGACATATAGGTAGGTATATAAATCTAAAGGTGGAATATAGTATTATATCTACACTATATTCCCTGTACATTCTTAATGGACAATATCGGATCGGGCAACCAAAAACATAACAAGCCAAGTGTTTAGTCATAAAAGTGTAGGTACACTTGTTAGATAAGACATCATCTTAGAGAATATTCATTTCAGCCTCATATACCACGTCTCCTTACTGAATGCCAAAAGCGCTAAGTATGGTGATGATAATTACACGTCATGTTCCATTACTTACTTACAGCGAACCTCGAACTGAATGACTAACGACATTAATAGTCAATCAACCATACAAAAGGTGGATGCAAAGGGATCATTTAAGTATTACGTAAGCAGGATTTTTGTCATTTTTAACACCCCCGTCCCCCTAGTCATCAAAAGTATGCTGTTCAGGTTCCTTAATATAAACGGGAAGCAGTTTTTATTAACCGAGTTCATCATCTCTAGAAAAATATTATTTTATAGAAAACTAGCGGCCGCCCGCGACTTCGTCCGCGTAGATTTTTGATGATGACAAAGATATTAAAATAGGTAGGTAAGGAATTTTATTCTTAAATAATTGACCCCCTTAGCGGCAGAATTTTTGAAAACGCTGAAATTACTTCGTGTATTTTAATAATATGCCCATAAACTAAGTTTCAAGTCCCGCGCTCAAAAAAATGTTTGATCTCAATACAAACTTTAACCCCCTTTTTCACCGCTTTAAGGGCTGAACATTCAAAAACGCTGGAATTTCTTTTCTTGTATTCTAATAATATGCCCTTATACTAAGTTTCAAAGTCCCGCGCTCAAAAAAATGTTTGATCTCAATACAAACTTTAACCCCCTTTTTACCCTTTTTTTCAGGGAAGAATTTTCAAAAACGCTGTTATTAGTTTTCTTCCATTTTATTTTAATACCTTTTTCGAAGTTTCCAATTCCTAGCTTAAAATTAAATTTGAACCACAAGGCAAACTTTCAACCCCCTTTTAACCCCCTTAGACATTGAATTTTTTATAACTCTCAATTAATGTTATTTTGTTATTCTTATAATATGCCTGTGTAAGAAGTTTCAAGGAATTTTTAATGGATTCAAACTTTGAACCCCTTTTTAACCCTTTAAAGGGACGAATTTTTGAAAACGCTGAAATTACTTTTCTTGTATTTTAATAGTGTACCTTTACACAAAAATTCAAGTCCCGCGCTCAAAAAAATACTTAATTTCCATACAAACTTTTAACTTCTTTTTTACCACCTTAGGGGGTGAATTTTCAAAAACGCTAAAATTAGTTTTCTTCCATTTTAATTTAATACCTTTTTACAAAGTTTCAAGTTCCCAGATTAAAAAAAAACTTGTACCCCATACAAACTTTGCACCCCTATTTAAACCTCTTAGGGGAGGTATTTCCAAAAATCCCTTCTTATCCCTAGCCCACGTTATAAAAGTAACCTACTGTGCAAA
The DNA here is from genome assembly GCA_947623375.1 of Apotomis capreana. Classification (NCBI taxonomy): domain Eukaryota; kingdom Metazoa; phylum Arthropoda; class Insecta; order Lepidoptera; family Tortricidae; genus Apotomis; species Apotomis capreana. Next base: position 31,297,848 of record OX392499.1, on the reverse strand, counting down.
AATCAACTCTCTAACATTGGTAGTTTCGGCTGTGCGTTGATGAGTCAGTCAGGACTTCTTCTTTTATATACATATATAGAAGATAAAGGCAATTAATTACATTTAATTTGTATAAAAGCAAAACATGAACGTCTTACCATATTTTAATATTACATTCACCTAAACCTTAATTAGGTTTATTTAATTTAGGAAAATTCAAATAAATCGTCCATGACGTTCGAATCCATGACTCAAAATCTTCGATGACGTTTTTCTGCTCTGTTGTGTGACTGCTCTCTTTTGTGTTCTTTCGGGAAATCGACACCATTCTGTTGTTACAGTCAATCAAAACTATACCGCGTGAGAAGAAGTAAGGAACAACAATTATTTTACTTGGTAAATCTCCGAATGTGGTTTTTGCTTTCGAGCATACAGACAAGACTAATAGAGTTAGGTAAGTATCCTAATCTTTTTAATTTTGCCGGCCCCCGTAACCCAGTCCCCCAAAACTAGAAAATAAATTGAAGTAGGTAGGTAATGTATAGGTAGATAAATATAATCAATACTTAGTACATCCAGCTAAGTACCGTGAAACCGTCCAAATTTTCCCCTTGCGGGTTATTTTCCCGCTGTGCCAAATATAAATTCAAAGCATTGTAATGTTGCCAGACTACTATGTATAATATGTCCCTCTTCGATAAGTTATTTTGGAGCTTCAAGAAGACTGGAATTTGTGTAAGGAGGCATTGGTTTGTGTTACTTCGGTATACCCACAGATAGGCAACTCGGGACAAGGACGACCGCTGTAATTTGCGGAGTTCAGTTACTCTAAAATAATGCATGTACTTAATGAGTATTTATAAAATATTATATTGTATTCATAGCGTAAAAATAATAATATAGGTCACACAATTCAATCAGGGGAACGTAGTGCACGTTTTTTTTTTTTATTACTATTCTGAACATTATTTTGGGCGTGGATTGTTTTTATGAATTTAATGGTTTTTTTACTAGCCTATATTTATATAATTATCCTATATTTATATATATATAATTTAAATAAAACAATTTAAACGGATTATATCGCGTATATTAATTATTTGAGCCTCCCTGACGATGACGTTTCAGTACCTTTACAGATACCGTTGTCAAAGGTTGACTGAGAAAAACATAATTTTTCTTTGTCAAAGTTACATTTGTGCAAACTACCCATTTTATAAATATTAATTTCAAAATAAAGGTGTTCATACATGCCAGATGGGCCTAATGTGTAAAGACAGTTACACATGTGCCAGAAGGGCATTTATTATTTTATTGAAAATATCTACCAGCGGTTCACTATAAGACTTACTGAGGAGAAAGAACCGCCAAAGAAAACTCCCAGATTGCCTTATTTATTACTATAAAATACTTTTAAACAAAAACTCTACATATACTACTTTTAACACTAATATGTTTTACACCGTTCGATGCCCAAGGTTTCCAGTCTTGTGTCTTGCATGATCCTTGATAAGATGTACAACAGGATCCCAAGCCGGTGGTAATGACAAACCATCTTCTCTATTGAAATTGGGATATTTTTTGATTTCAATAGCCTCGCGCAACATTCTGGGAAAATATCGTTTCTCTCTGGCAAGGATTGAAGTGTTATCAAACTTAATTGAATGGTTTGGTTTGTCCATGACATGCCCCCCGTAGACTGCAGACCTGTTGCAACGACGGTGCTTGACATCGGCTACATGCTCCTTAACCCGTGTAGCTATACTACGTTTCGTTTGGCCAATGTATGACAGACCACACTCGCAGTCCAGCTTGTTGGTGTTTACAAGCTGGACTGCGAGTGTGGTCTGTCATTACCACCGGCTCGGCATCGTTGCGGGGAAAGACGCAGGCATACACACAGGATTCATACCATTTCATCACTGAAATTAAAGATCTGATACTAACTGATGATGAAATTATGGTTAGTTTTGATGTCCAGTCCCTCTTTACATGCCTACCAGTACAGGATTGCATCAATATTGTGAGGAGGAGGCTACGTGAACAGAATATGGCAATGGAATATGCTGAATTATTAGAACACTGCCTTACATCTGGCTATATGCTATGGAACGGTGAATTCTACGTGCAAGTGGATGGTGTGGCTATGGGGTCTCCAGTATCTCCTGTTGTCGCCGATATCTTCATGGAGGACTTCGAGGAGAAAGCACTCTCATCGTCACCTGTCAAGCCGAGGATCTTTAAAAGATACGTAGATGATACCTTTACTATTTTACCTAAATCTAGTGTTTCAGTTTTCCTAGGCTATTTAAACTCCATTCATGAGAAAATAAAGTTTACAATGGAGTTAGAAAATGACAATTCACTAGCCTTCTTAGATGTCAGTGTGTTGAGAAGGTTTTCTTTTTTTTATGCCATAGGGGGCAAACGATCAAACGTATCGCCTGATGGAAAGCGATTACCGTCGCCCATAAACACCTGCAACACCAGAGGAGTCACAAGTGCTTGCCTACCCGGAGGACGAAGATAGAATGCCTCTATGCTAGTAATTTCACCGGCTATCTTACCCCCACACCGGAACACAACAAGGTCTGATAATACAATAGGTCATACTGTTTATAGGAAGCCTACTCACACTGATAGGTATTTAAATGGCAAATCACATCACCATCCTAGTCAACTTGCTACAGTGGGTAAATCTTTGTTTCAGAGAGCCAAGGGAATCTGTGACGACCAAAATTTGACTGATGAACTACAGCATGTCAAGCGTGCGCTTTGGGCCAATGGGCTCAAGATACCACGCCTCAACCAGAAACCCCGTGTGAAGACTCCTACAGTCGAGCGTAAACCTGCGGTCCTGCCATATGTGAAAGGGGTCACGGATAGAATTGGAAACATCTTGAAACGGGCTTCCATTAAAACATATTTCAAGCCGATGAAGAAGATGTCTCAATACCTGAGGCCCATGAAGTGTAGCATCCCTCTGCAGAGTGCTGGTGTTTACAAGCTGGACTGCGAGTGTGGTCTGTCATACATTGGCCAAACGAAACGTAGTATAGCTACACGGGTTAAGGAGCATGTAGCCGATGTCAAGCACCGTCGTTGCAACAGGTCTGCAGTCTGCGAGCATGTCAAGGACAAACCAAACCATTCAATTAAGTTTGATAACACTTCAATCCTTGCCAGAGAGAAACGATATTTTCCCAGAATGTTGCGCGAGGCTATTGAAATCAAAAAATATCCCAATTTCAATAGAGAAGATGGTTTGTCATTACCACCGGCTTGGGATCCTGTTGTACATCTTACCAAGGATCAAGCAAGACACAAGACTGGAAACCTTGGGCATCGAACGGTGTAAAACATATTAGTGTTAAAAGTAGTATATGTGGAGTTTTTGTTTAAAAGTATTTTATAGTAATAAATAAGGCAATCTGGGAGTTTTCTTTGGCGGTTCTTTCTCCTCAGTAAGCTTTATAGTGAACCGCTGGTAGATATTTTCAATAAAATAATAAATGCCCTTCTGGCACATGTGTAACTGTCTTTACACATTACGCCCATCTGGCATGTATGAACACCTTTATTTTGAAATTAATATTTATAAAATGGGTAGTTTGCACAAATGTAACTTTGACAGAGAAAAATTATGTTTTTCTCAGTCAACCTTTGACAACGGTATCTGTAAAGGTACTGAAACGTCAGGGAGGTTCAAATAAATAATATACGCGATATAATCCGTTTAAATTGTTTTATTTAAATGTGTGACAGTCGCGGAAACCGAAGAAAATAGCCTATAATTGTGACCTGTGACTGCTGGGCAAAGGCTCCTCCTCTCTTGCACCACTCGACGTCTCTATTGGCTGCATGCTCCCTCCAAATGATTATTTAATTTTGTTAATTTCCAATTTCCTTGTAAATATTTGAACTCGATTAAACCCACAGTCAGTAAAACGCGTGAAATTCACTGTATTGACTGACACTATGTATTATACTATCTCATATGAAATGAGTGTCATTCATATTTAATTATATTAGTCCACAATTAGGTATAGGAAAAAGAAAATATTTGAAAGCAAAAAGCGTAATACTTTTCGTATTTAACGGAGGTCTTCGTTTGCGTTTCATTCTTAATTCACTTCAGTGAAAAAGTTGAGATAGAAATATAAATACGAACTTGTCAGATATAACTATATATTATATTCACTAGATTTGTATATCATGCCATTGACATAGAAGTAGTATTAACACCATTGCTATTCCAGATTGTTGGGCCAAGCCACGTTAGCCACCTGGATAAGACTCGTCTCTGGCCGGCTTGCGACACTGCAGTTGCAACACGAGAGCTGCACTCTAAACGCTTTGCACGACTGTTCCCACAGCCTTAGGCTGGGATTTCATTCGCATGATTTATTAGACGCATGTATGACAGTTGTAAACTGTTGTGATATGTAAGGAATGTGGTGAGATAGGTATTGGGGCACTCGGTTGTTGTTGCTAAAAATGACACTGCTAATAATGCTACAAAATGTATTCTTATTTTATAAAATGTTAAATAATACTTAAATTAAAGAAGGAGGATGATATATTTGCGAGTATGATCACACTATTGTTTTTTGAGCAAAACGACCTCCCTGAAAGATGTCTTGATGAGTCATAGTAGGGTAGACTGCGCAGATCGTGTATACTTTCGAATTATTACTAGTTGTCATGCGGATTACACAGTACCCGTTAGTGTATGACGATATTTTCCTTGGTTGCTTTAACTGATCGCGTACAAGAAACCTAGGCTTAAGTCCTTGAGGCATTTAATTACAACTCCAAAGTTTTAAACACCAGTTGCGCGCGGTTTCTCTAAGGAGCCATTCGGCGTCCGCGTCAAACGAGAAAAACACGCACCATAGCTTATTGAAAAAATATATATTTCAAATTTCGGACGCTTGCGTTCTTAATTTGATATTTTTATTCATCTTTTTTTTACAAGTCTTTTTAAGGGTTTTTAAAATGAGGAACGGGTGGCCAGTGTTGTTGGTGTACGTGTTTGTGTGTCTTCAGTGCAGTTTGCAGTTGCTACCGTTGCGTGAGTAAAGTGAATTTAGTTTTAAATTTTAACCGGAACGCGCTTTGGATTTATGATATTTATGTTGATGGGCAGTTCCTTTTATAATTTTACGTTTAACATATATAATTAGGTTAAATTACTTGTAAACTAAGCAGTGACTTTCACGAGCGAGTATGTACCTACCTTCAGTACCTACCTACTAGATCAAACTTTTTAAACATATAAGTAGTTTTGAATTAAAGTGATGTTGTCAACTGTTGTGATGTTCTCTTTGCATGCATCTATTGTGTCTTTTGGCAATGTATTAAAATGCGTTATTTCTGTCAATTTCAATTTGGGGATATGATATTTATTTTCTGTAAAATATCTTCAATGTCAGCACAGTCTTCTCATTCTAGTAACTAATGCAATGCAAGAGCTTCCCAAGTATGACGGACTAGAAAATACCATCAAAGTTTTCACCAAAAGGTACTTACTGCTTAGTCCAGTGTCTTGGTCCTATGATGTTGATGATGTAGGTACAATGGTTAAATTAAAATGGATAACCGGTATCGATTAATTCGTATCAAATTCTTAAAACAACATTTTAATAAGTGTAGAGTCGACACACTTACTTACATATTTTTGGCTGTTAACTATAATGGGTGGGGCTATACAATAATTCCAGTAAATGGAGTTAGTCAACTTTGTAACTCTTCTTGACTATATCTGTACGGGGTGGCCATGCATTTATAGAACCCGTATCATAATGTTGTGATTTGAGTCTCAAAAAAAGACAATAAAAAAAATACTAATACAGGTTTAAACTCACGTAAAAATTGTCAGGAACGGCTCGACATGTTTCATGTGGGCCGCGAGTCGCGTAGCAGCACGGACAGCTGCGCCTGATGAAGAGCTCCATATGAGTTCGAAACATGTCGGGCCTTTCCTGACCATTTTTACATGACAACCATTTTTATAATTGTTTAAGATGTCTCACGATGGTTTTAATAATATTAATCTAATACAGCTTCGTAATAAGTACTTATTCATTATCGTGATTGTAGCAACTGGAGGAATAGGTAAAATGTTTGCCTTCTTTATATAAATTTGAATAAACTCCCCGGGACCTAATTACTTTGTCATAGTAATTTAAGCGACGTATTGGCCGATTGTATATGATGAACGTAGTATAATCGTTTATACATCAACTTTTGCTACTCGAACTGCATTAAAGGACATAGACAAGTAGTCATTTAATACACCTCGCTAAATTATATCTTAGCAACTCTCGGACAAAAATCATTAGGAACGTGGAAGAAGTCCCAGGACAGACTGCACCAACGAACTAGTTTATTTTAACTATACTCCGTGGTAAATTTGCAAATATGATATTCGCTTTTGGTTAAAAACATCCGGCCAAGAAAATAAGTGGCCAAGTTAAGTTTGCACCTGGTGTATGGCGTCGGATACAAATGAGATGTAAAGTTAACGCAACCGATCACATTCGGTGTATGGGGGCCCGACTTATAGCAGCAACAGAAGTACATCATGTGTGAAAATTTCAACTGTTTAACTAGATAGTGCAGATGCACGGTTCATGAGATCCAGCCTGGTGACAGACGGACGGACGGACAGGTGGAGTCTTAGTAATAGGGAGCCGTTTTTACCCTAAAAAAGGCGGCTTTCCTATCATAAAACTCTGTATGTGTGAAAACTTGTATTCTTTGTGTGTACAATATTTCTCACACAAACTCTTTATTTACGGAAGACTACTTAAGTACGTCTAGATATTTTAATATGCAGTTTTAAATTTTAAAGGCCTCGGTTTCGGTGGTTTAATTCCTGTATGCATTACATGTATAAAGGAATTAAATCATCAATACAAGGATATTTCCCGAGGTCAGAGTGAAACCGGAACAAATTCCGTTTAATTTTTTACAATCGATGCAACAACGGATTTCCTTTCACGTCGTTACTGTAAAGCAACTGGTACCACATGACATTGAGATCTTAGTTACGTGCGCTTGCGATTGCATCAGTCCGTTGATCTTTGGAAAATGTTTTCTTGGCAAAAGGATTTAATAAACTCCCACCTATTATAAATGCACGTGGGTTCTTTGGTTTGTTTTTCTTTCACAGAGACAACGCGTAGGTAACGCTGCTGGTTTATTTTGTCAAAGAGTAAACTTACCTACTAGTGTACTATTTTTTTTTCTCCAAAACAAATTACTTTCGTATGTACTTTCGTAGCAGCCTGACTAACACATCTATGCTTCGCGACTCTTTTCGCGCAACAAAGCGTCACCTGTCACTCTCTCGCAGTACCTACAGCATATAAAGAGATAGGTGCTAAATTAGCACTGCTAATACATCTCGCGCGAGAAAGAGTCGCATGTCACAGTTGTGCTACAGTTGTAGGGTAAAATACGTGAGAATAATGCTATAATATAATATATATTATGTTTAATTTTACCTTCCGACAAATTAAAGTTATGTATTAATCGAGAGAATAAATTAATAATAATAGAGAAAGTTATAAATTAGTTAATAGGTTAGTTTCCTAAATATTAAGTAATCGTCACCAAATCATCATCCTCCTAGCCTTTGTCCCATTTTTTGAGAATGAATTCTCAATCGGGGGTCGGCTACCCAAATCCCAAGATGTGGCGTAGGCACTAGTTTTTACGCAAGCGACTGCCATCTGACCTTCCAACCCAGAGGGGAAACTAGGCCTTATTGGGCTTAGGTGGTTTCCTCACGATGTTTTCCTTCACCGAAAAGCGAGTGGTAAATATCAAATGACATTCCGTACATAAGTTCCGAAAAACTCATTGGTACGGGCCGGGTTCGAACCCGCGACCTTCCGATTGAAAGTCGCATGCCCTAACCACTAGGCTACCACCGCTTCAATCGTCACCAAATGTTCAATTAAAATTTTAAACCATATAGGAACAATCAAATTATAGTTATTTTGTCCATTTGAATATTAATAAGTATTACCTAAATTACTGCACTGTATATGAAGCATTGTGTTTAAAACTGTTTAATAAGTTACCAAAAATCATTGAGGAACTTCCTATAAATAAATTAAAACATTGCCTGACAAATTATTTACTGGAGAAAAGCTACTATGATGTCAAAGAGTTTTTGTTTCAGAGTAGGTACGCTGTAATTAATTTGGACGAAATATATATTTGCTTGCTAGTATTAATAGTACATACGAGTAGGTATAGCAGAATAAGCCGCCTTATGTCTATGTTTACCTGGAGACCTATGATGGTTGCTTTTATCACGCGATAAATAAGTGACAAAGCATCCGTCACTTTTTGACAGAACGAGAGTGTGAGTAACAGATGCTTTGTCACTTATTTATCACATGATAAACGTAACCATCATAGGCCCCCTGTTAACAATTCACTGTACCTACTTAATATTCTATAGAATACTTATGCAAATAAATTATTCTTATTCGAATGAAGTCTGACCGAAATATCGGCGCTGTGTGGGTTTGACGCGCTCTATTTACCGTAAAGGCCTAAAGGGATGTCATTAACTTGTTCTGCTAAATGTGTAGTTAGATATACATATTATTTGATATTATAGACATATCAATATACAGAGCAGTCGCAGGTTTTGATTATCAGGTATCGAAATTACGTTCCCTTTCGCTCGGTACGTACTCGTGGATTTGTTAATTAAATGCCTGTACCTACCTGTTGGCAAAGAGTATAATAGTAACAGAGTAAACAAATTCATTAAATAATCGGTGCCTGATGGAACTGAGCACGGGTTACAGTCCAGATTTTGCACTAAATCGAAGAATTTGGTTAAATATCTATGAATTAGGTCTACCACTCTCGACTCCTTTTCAAGAGTATTATGGTCTAAAAATGGTAAAACAGTGTTTTAACAAATTAAAAATAGACATCAGTCTCGTTAAAACAAACTAAGAAATGAGCTTATTTAATGTGTGGCGAATTGCGAATGTATATGAATAATAGATTATGTTTGATACCGTGTTCGATATTAAAATGTCAGTGTTTTACCGGTTCCGCTCACAAAGAGATTTTTTTACATACCTATAAGTTCAATCACGTACATTCTGTGCCGCACTACATGCATCAAGAGCATTTTTTAAGTATTTTTACTTTATTTATAATAATAACACAACTCTTGTGAAGCTTGGCACTATAAGAAAAGCCGATTCAATTCGTAGGTATGTATGTTATTTTCATCGTCATTCATACAGTTTCCTTCAAGCACACTCTATTACATAGTTACTCTGTGTTGTTAGCCATGCGCGTGCGCCTTACGTTTGCGACAGAACGTAGGGCTCATTTACCTACTAGCAGCTTGCGTCAAATGTTTATCTTGGCCACAAACATGACCCTTGGCTGATACCTACTAATCGACTTTGGCAATACTAAGTAAGTATCGTGTAATTAAAACTAGACTGTAGCGTGTAATAAAAAGAAATCCCGAGTATTGCACATACAATAAATACGAGACCAATAGCAATTATATTTATTTACGACTCACTTAGTCTAATAACTAATAACATATACCTACATTATATGTTTGGGGATTGATAGCGCTTGCCACCCATTACGCCCTTTTATTGGTCAGAATATTATTGCGGCGCCATACCGCGGTAGTGGGATACATAAGGATGATTATAGGATACTTTTTACCTGACTAATAAAACAGACGTTTATATTTCACCCGGATGAAGATGCGGATACTTTTTAGTGTTTGGAATTCAGAGAGGTTGAAATTTCGAAGGCATAAGAGCGAGCAAGACAATTGAAGGCAATTTTGAACAGCTTACAATCTCTACATACATTTAACTACTCAGGAAGGCTTGGGGTGGGCTCGCGTTGATACAAGTCGAATCATGACGTCGGTGCTCAGCCTCCGACCTCGCATTTATTAACAGCAATCTTCAAATTCCAGCGGACTTCATCCACCCATGCTCCGAACTGTCCGACGAGTGCTTTACGCAGGCGACGCTCGACGCCATCCCCGGGCTGGTGAAGGGCATCCCGGAGGCCAACATCCCGTCGCTGGACCCGCTGTACCTGGACAAGAACATCAGCATGAACCTCCCCGGCAACGTGAAGATGACGTTTCACAATGGCAAGCTGATCGGGCTCAGTACGTGCGTGCCGCTCAAAGTTTCGTGAGTATCTCTGCACCTCTAGCATAACTGTCATACGCGACTATTTCTCGCGCGAGATAATTCCCCGTGTCTTTTTGTGCAGTAATGTGAGATAGTGACGGAAAGCCATCACCACCATCTAGCGTTAGCGAAAAACGTTAGATGATTATGATCGTAGGTATCTAATCTGATCTAACCTTTTATAACCTGATATTTTATAACCTGTGATTGAGGAAATCAGACTGATATGAGATCATGGTTTCCATTCAGTTCAGTGGCGGATTATCCCTAAGGCAAAGTAGGCACGTGCCTAAGGGCGCAAGGCCGCAAAGGGGCGCAAAGGGCCGCAAAGGGGCGCAAAGGGCCGCAAACGGGCGCAAAGGGCCGCAAAGGAGCGCCGATGAGGTTTTTGCCTAGGGCGCTCTCGACCGCCACTGATTCAGTTACAGTTGCACATCACTGAGGTAACTGACTGGAAACTTCATATGATGTTTTCTCCGCCACACGACTAACAATCTGCAACATACAAATATAATTATTAATTCATTAGGACAACGTCCCGAGCTCCCTCTATTACTTGATCTATCCTTACTATTATGATTAACTGTGATGATACAGTTCAACAACTTCCAACCATCACAGGCCTCAAATTCATTCGTTTAGCACGCTGTCTTCTGATAGCATATGTACACCTTGTTGTATAGGTATAACATTACATTAAATGCAACGATTACGGTTTCAAAATGAGATACTAAATGGTTCGTACTTGACCGACAGATTAGCGACACTGTCGTAAGCTACATGACAAGCTGTAATAACCAGCATGATAGGTCAAGAGCATCAATCTAGGTAGCTATTATTTACGAGTTACAACTAGTAGGTAATGATTGATCATAATGATCAATCTTGTTAATTGTTACTTATCCATTACAACGATGGAATGACATATATACAATTAGGTATATCATTAAATCTTTAACGCTTATTTGAGAAGAAAAAATGAAGAAAGCCAGTGACGAAGAAAACGCATTTGACAGTTCAATACCTACTCGTTACGAGAACCATTTCAAAAGGATACTGCCCCTGGGCGCGGATCCCATTAGCGGGTTATATACTCCCACACAAAGTCCGACTACTGATAGTGAGGGCTAACCAGCCCTGATACAGTTTCAACTCATGTCTTAAAAAAAAAGAATACTGCCCCTATGATGCTTGGTTTCATCACGCAATAGATAAGTGATAAGGAATCCGTCACGTTTTGACAAAATGCGAATGTGAGTGACAGATGCTTTGTCACTTATTTATCACGTGATAAACGCAACCATCATGCTTTACATATAAAAATATCTCTATATCATAAATTTTCGGAACTTCATCGTGCTATAAATTTATTTTTTATTTATTTATATGAGTTAAGCCATTTTACTATCAGATTTTTTCTGTTCTTCGTCAACATTCTTATTAGTCCGGTTTCATAAGAACATTAATCTAAAATAAAAGTGTACACGTAATTTTATCATTCCTCCTCTTATCCCTTCCTTAATATCTTAAAGCCACATAAATACTAATATATCTACGAACTATCTAGAAACATTGCGAAAACCCACAGCACTTCAAACCCAGAACACTTTACCACCTTAAAAAGCTGACATTGCCCATGCAATATTTACTTTGACAATATTTGCAGTTATTGCCTCATAAAAAAGATCATACAGTTTTTTTGTCAATACACGAAGGACGAGTAATATCTACCTACTGTAATGTGCAAATGTGACAAAGAAGATCATGTACTCTCCCCCCGTTAATAATAATGTATATTGAAGATACTTTAAATATGCATCCGATGGACATATCAACGACGACAATCGTGAAATAATCCGATATCAGCCAGAACTAATAACATTTATTCAAAACTCAACTACGGTTACTATTTAAGTAATTTCAGAAATAAAGATATTGTGATATGCGTCTATGGATTATGAAATATGGAAGGATATCAAACTTCTACAATTTTCTATTGAATCCTAAATTAGCTGAAAATGCCAATCTTATTCATAACGCTCGACTTAAGATACCTACCTAACCAACAACTAAGAGTATTGAGTAAATATACTATACGCGTATATATTAAGTACGTACGAGTATACTCGTATATCCACATCAAAAGCAAATATTTGAATTTAGTTGAATGTTTCTCGAGAAAACTTTGCGTCCATCAAACAATTGTGACATCATTTCCAGAGGATTTCCCACTACATTGTAGTTAATAATGTAACGTGTGTTCACGCATCTTGTAATTACCCGCGGAAAAACTCTATGCATTATGCATTGTAGAAGAGGCTATCGCCGGTGTGTTGCAACCGGCATTACCTGCCCAATCATTATAATAGCGAGGCCTTTTCTTAGTTGAGTTGTTTAAAAACGGATAAACAGTGGAACAACTACCGCTCCCTCACGGGCCATGGTCCCACTTTTTAAGGCTCCTTATATCCGTTCAAAAATGCTGAATTGTTTTAGACATTTTTCTCTATGATAAAACATGTTTCTTAATAAGTATATTATCAATGTTACTAGTTAGAACATGGCTATTGGTTATTTCGCACCAATGAGTTCTATGTTGTCCTGGAATGTCTCAATTTAATGATAAATATCACGTGATAATTGACAGTTATAATAATGTGTGTCGTTTATAATAATTATAACAGATATCTCACGAACGTTTTAGTAAGATAATGAGCTCTATTTGTTGTTATTGTTATCAGGTCTCGTCGTGAGACCCGCAAGTTCATCTTCGACATCCGCTGCAACTTCACCATCAAGGGCCACTACAGCCTGCAGGGCCGGATCCTGCTCTTCAACCTTGACACCGACGGCAATGCCAAGATTAAAATATGTAAGTTTCCATCGCGATCAAGAGCTAAATTCGATTTGACATAACGCGTCACTAAAGTTACCTAATAAATCTCGTTTTCCATGTATAATTTGGCACATATTAATTTCATTCCAGTTCTAAACATAATCATCAACCTCTGAAAAAATAGGTCTTTCAACACAACATGAAGAATCTTAGGAACGAGTAAAATGTATCAGGATCAAATCGAACGTCAGACACTAAGGTCTATGTCCTCTTGAAAATCAAAAAAAGGAAGTCTAGCTTCTAGGCGAATTTTACTATTGGTAATTTATGTCGATACTCCTCTGAAAGACATAACATGCGTATAGTATCCATCCGGCGACCTAGACTTATGAAGGGCTAAAAGCAAGGCACATAATTAAATTTCCTTACCAGACTTACTGCCGATATGAATTCATTAGTGCAACCGTTATCATGTTGTGGTCGTAAAGAACTCTAAGTGCACACTGTCCGACTGAAGCTTGACCCATGCCACACGTAGATCTACATAACAAGTAATTTTCATTGCTGTTGACTGCATCTTTATACAATATCCACTATAGGTACTGCGCAAAGACAATTTCGTGACGAACCCTGTGATTACCGTAAACCGGGGTTACTTTGATCAATTTTAGACTTTGACACCATTTTTTGACGATTCTAATATACGTAAAAATATGAAATTAAAATATAATAATCGGGTTTGCCTCTTCTTTCAGCCTGTCAAATATAAAAAAATAAGGACTTATATTTAAAAAGATAAAAAATAAAAACAACGCGATCAAAGTTATATCGAGAATGGGGTTACTTTGAAACCGCTACTTTTTTTATTAGAAATCTAAAGTAAACCCGCTAAAAAGTCCGTAAAAAATAAAAAAAATAAAATCGGATATGTAGGTACTTCTTAAGTTATATATCTTTTTAATGTGTGGGGTAACTTTGATAAAATATCAAATGATGCTAATTAAGAACTTTAAGAGCTATATATTAGAATATTTACTAGAAGCAACGTACGAACTTTACTATATGTTTTTAAAAGCATCTTTACCTTTTAATACCTTTTAATCAGCCTTTTATAAACATCATCTTGTTACAAAATAAATAAAAAAAATTAGCTTCTTTAGTTACACGTTCGACTAATTTAAATTAGATACCCTACATAGATTAGGTACAAGAAAATCAACAACTTAAGATCGTATTTTAAACTTTTAATGAACTATTTTCCAAAACGTCGATGTCGTAATGGAATTCAATAGTTTCGATATCTTCAATTTATTTTGATCGTGGCATAAATGCAATTTTTTTATGTCATTCTCATCAATCTCTAATATGTATTCTATTACTCTCTTAAACTTTTTCTTGATTGCCACAACTTAAATCCTCCTACCACCAAAGGAAATGTTTCTATAATGCGGCAAACATACTTTAGCCAAAACAAATCGCTTCAGTGAAATTTCTCAGTCAACATCTTCTCTTGATGCATGCTCATGACAATCCAGACTATCTTCTGATGGTGTAGCTATATCCATTGCTATCACTGTGGAGGCAATATGGGGTACATTTGAATTGATCATTTTGATCAATTTCACCACGTATAACTGATCAAAGACACCCCGACCCATGGATTCCCCGGCAACGTGCGCATGTGTAGGTTGTCGAATTTAGGTGTTTTTATTTGAACTCACGAATAAATATTGATTAACGTAAGACACCATAAAAATCGCATGTATTATTATTGACACAAGTACAGTCAAAGTTTTTTAACTAATAAAATCAGGAAGAAAAGTGTACTTACAATTAATATTTTTTTTCTCGACGAAAATGATAGTATTACACGCGCACCCGTTAACTATTTGATGAAGCAACTATCAGTTTTGCCAATAAATAAATAAAAACTGCTTAGACGTTTTTCAACTCGTTAAAACAAGCACTTTAGTAGCGGATGGAAGTTGATATCAAAGTCGACCCGCAAATCAAAGTAACCCCGGTTTACGGTATTAAACATTACGGCATTTTTACTTATGACAGGGAACCAGCGCATCCGCCTGGAGGTCCTAGAGAGAGTGGTTATGAACGATAAAGGCGAGGGGCACTACAGGATCAACTCCTACAAGTACAAAGCCGACTACGGTACCGACCTCAAGCTCAACCTCACC
Source organism: Apotomis capreana (assembly GCA_947623375.1). Taxonomy (NCBI): domain Eukaryota; kingdom Metazoa; phylum Arthropoda; class Insecta; order Lepidoptera; family Tortricidae; genus Apotomis; species Apotomis capreana. Next base: position 31,282,624 of record OX392499.1, on the reverse strand, counting down.
AACCTGTTTCGAGGAAGCGCTGAGATAAGTACGTATACGTAAACTTTCATGTTCCGAAGCATCAAGTGGTGATAGATCACTTGGGCACGAGTAGCACGACCAATTCCTACCAAGGTACAAAGCCGACTACAGATCTAAACTCAAATTCAACCTCCCTTCCCTCACCTGAAGTCTCCGCAATTTGAAATTGACTCAGGCTATTCTTCTTTTGAATCTATGTCAGTTATTTTACATTTATGGATTGAACATAAATAATTACTGACAACCGTCAGCGTCAGTGATCGAAACAAGCCTCATTGCAGTTTTGTCTCTTACGCCATTTCTTCGGACTGACTGCGTCCATGTAATCGTTTGTCAGTTGTTGCAGTTGAAAAGACAATAAACAGATAACAATATCGTTTTGGCGGCGACACTGGCATTCGCCCAGATTAGTATCTGTGAGTGCACATAAATTCCCAATACCATTTTTCATTCCAGGCGCAAATATCCTGCAAGTCCTGAACCAGAACTCGCAGCTGGTCGCGCAGGAGTTCGGCGGGCCGATCCTCGAGTACGCCATCGACTACGCCATGAACGTGACGCAGCGGTTCTTCAGCGCCTACACCTACGAGCAGATCTCCCATGTGCCGCTCACACCTGAGTTCTTCGAGAAGGAGTAGATTTTGGGGGTTATTCAACCTTTAATTTGTAACATGTCTACATTAGAACCAACCTTTCTCCTTCGCGGGCCCTCAGTAGGTACCGCCCTCAATGATCAAATACTAGGTTCAACTCTGTCTCATTTGTTGTTAACCCTAGTCCAGAATTCACTACCGACTAAATCCTTCGAGAGGGGTTTTGAGGGGCACGAGGGTAGAGTTATTATTAAAACATTTTACCATAACATACAGTAGAACCAACCCCTCTTTGCGCTCACCCCCTACATACTTGCACATCCTGACCCAAAACTCTCAAAAGAGTGAGACTTATCTTTGAGGTGATGGATGCAGGAGATAGATGGAAGTTAAAATTTCCTTCAAGTTTATTTATTTATTTATTTATTTAAACTTTATTGCACAGATCAAGCTAGTACAAATGGCGGACTTCCTTTTACAATTTTATTGATAACAGATCGTTCATTATTTATTTATTCATACTCTGGGTGCCTGGTACCATTTGAATTGCGTTTTCAAAAAGGTAGAATTTATATCAAGTACACAGACTGCTTAAACAAAGCACCTATTCAGACATTAACAATACTTCTGATTATATTTTCGAGCATTTGTAAAATCATAACAGAATTATCAAAATATTAATACTAAAAAAACATAGCAGTTCCCTGTTAAGCATTTTGCTCAATGTTTTTTATCTTCGTTTTCATGCCCTCATTGAGAAAAGAAAGAGTAGTGTAGTATCTAAATATTTTAATCTTACCAAGTGTGTGTGATATTTAAGTATACCTACCTATATAATTTATTTTTATATTTTTGCTACTTTTCGATTAGTGTAAGTATAAAGAGATACAATGCAGCGGTTTGGGAATATTTCATTGATTTGCGTATCTTTTCATAAGCTGTATTGTACCTTAATTTGATTAAACTTTTACTATTTATATACATGTCTTTTTTTAACAATTTCTACAACACTGCCTACTTTTAGAATTTATATATTTTATTATGTTTATGACTTTTAGAAGTTCTAAAGATTTGGAAGACAAGATTCCAATAGCTAGGTACATAATCATAAATATTACACAAGAGCAGATACCGAAGACGCTTGCATCAGCACGCTAAACCTGACGAGATTTTCACACGCAGATTAGATACAGACAATTTCGTACAATAAAAACTCATCCTTTTAGGAATATCAGTTAGTGAATAGAGTAATGGATCATTAAGGTGTGGATAGTGTAAATAGGAAACATGCTACAAAAAAAAATGAAATAATGAACTTTATTCTGCAAGTAGGCCACAAGGGCATGCACTTTTACATGTCTGAGTCTACCGGCATTTCACAAGAGGAGACCACTGTTGAGAAGAAACGCCGAAAGAGACTCAACAGTCAGTAATTTTTTCATAAAGGATAAGTACTTAACTATTACAGTAATATGAACTTCATATTAAAAGTGTATTCTAAGATATAAATGAGGAAAAGTGTAAGAATAAAATATAGAAACTACAATAAAGTATGACGGTTTATCACAATTTATATACGTTTGACATGCTTTCGTATTAGAAAACCATTCTGTCAATCAAATGAGATTTGTATTATGTCATATGTCCCATACTGACCAATGTGGTTAGGGCACTAAGAACTTCAGAAGTGGGATGGGAGTCAAGGTGAGACGTGTCTACTAAATATGCGTGAGTTTTAACTCTTCATAGAAAAAGTGGCGCAAAAAAAAAATGCAAAATTCGCCCATGAACTACTAAGTGCAGGTATGCAAATATATAAAATTCAAGTATATTGTTGTCAATGTCAATGGTGTAATGTTTACATTTTTGTACGAAGAATTTGTTTGTTTTAATAATACTATTTTCAAGAAAACTAATAATACTGTATTTTTAGTTCTGCTGAAATTTGTGTAAACTACATATTTTTTGTCTCGTTTTTGAAAATACACCGGCATTTAAGTATTGTAAAACTTCAAGCATTCATGTTCCATATGATATGCCCTGATAGTGCCAAGATAACTTTAAAAAATATGTTGAACCACGTTCGTCGATGTTGTAGACGATGATAAACAAAAATATTACTATGAAACAATTCCACGTTGTGGATAGGACTTTGTACTGTACACGACACGTTTGTATTTCTATCCTAGCGGTAAAATTGCAATTTAGTCAGTGGACATTTACACCACATACTCTGAGCAACATACGGAACATACCGTATGGTCGATGACACAACTGCAGATGCACCGGTGTACCGTTCAGAGGAAAAAGAGAGTAAGTATGTAACCGCCTCATATATAATTTCAACCTTTTCCGATGAGTACACGCTTGCAGTAATCATGTTCAAATGCCGTGTCACTGGCGTTATGTAATGCCGTCGTTTGATGGTTAAAATACTGGAACGCAATGTGCATTTTGCAGAAGTTTATTGTGGTACATTATATATTTAGACACTATAAATTATTAATTGAATGATCTGAGTTAATGAGATCATGATTGATAAAGAAGTGTGTCAGTAATCATTTTAGACATTAATAATCATACAATCAAGACGATAGTCACATCAAAAATCATATTAGCCCTGCATTTGTTTCAGGGTTATTATTTAAGCGTTTCAACCTTACTTTGTCCCCAATATTGACGAACTCCACAATACGACGAGTGGCGCCATTTTCGGTTGTCTTGTGGAAGTCGCGGCATTTTATAATTACCAATATTTTTGCTTTTATTAATTATCCAATATTGCGGACAGACTAAACTTACATATAAGACGGCCAGAATGCATGCTTGAATTCAATGCAGTTTTTAATCTTACGATATGTAGTTACTAAAACAACAGGTGCATAAAGTCAGAATAAAGTTTACACACTATAGTCCAACGAAGTTCTAAAATAGTGACGTCCAATACGGCCATGTTTCGTTAGTTATTATTAATGACTGATTAATCGGTGATGCGTCTGTTAATGATCAAAATATTTTAGAACAGGATACGGTGTGTATGAACTTTAACCAAAAATAATGGAAACTAAGCATAGTGTTGCACTGATAATAGCAATGATTTATGTAATTTAAATCGCAACGGTTTCTCCAATAATATCGACGGCTACAATTAGAAGATATCCTCGTTCACATCGAGCGCATGATCCGTGTCCGCCCACGGCTCGCTTTCACTGCACTTCACGGCCTGCACTACTGTAGCCATCGAGCCGTTGCGAAGAGATCCGTCTGCGATCAAATTAGAGATCAATAAGTACAATAATTAAAAAATGTCTGTCACAGTCGCTGTCCACGACCTTAGACGGCGCTATACACACACTAACGCCTTCTAAAGAAAGCTTTATAAATAGATCAATCCCTGCTGTCTACAGGGTGCACTATAAATATCAATTTCAAATATTGATAATGATTCGGATTGGCGGCACCAAAACCCACGGGCCAAGGAAACCTACAGGAGCTATATTATAGGTAATAGCACCTTCCCTATACATATGGCGCTAGAGTGTTATCGAGGTATTAACACTAAAGAAATGTATGGAATACAGTGGAACTCTCTCGTCTCTTATAAATAACAGTGCTCATTGAAGCAGACGAAAGGACACATTTGCTCTGACGAATAAAGTAGGTATCCGGAATATGTAACGCAATTTCAAGCCTATCTATTCCAACCTGTGAAAATACAGCAGTAACTCGCCTCACTGGATGCATCTTTAAAGTTGATTAATTCAAACACCATGTCAAAACATGATTGAGATCACTCGACTTAGAGAACGATGAGCGCGCCACACGCCAGTCCTCGGCAGAAGTCTTCTTTCAGAAAGTACAGTCCATAATTTGGCACTAGCTCCAAATTCATAGACGTAAACAACTTTATCCCCAAAATTATATTTATCATGTCCATTATTTATCCACAACGTGGCTTGGAGATCCTACGATTATGAAAGGCTAAGTAATCATGCCTAATCGGCACCGCCCGCGCAGTTCCAATTCGGAGCTATTCGCTTGTTGTTCCAGAAATTGGCTATTGGCGATCTGTTTATGAAATATGTTAAAATCACTCGTTATGTAATATGATTCACATGGACAATGTAAGTAGAAAGAGTACCTACTTCCTATTTGTTTTACACAACGTTGACGACATACAACAGCAGATGATATACCACTGCAAAAAAATTCATACAAATCGAGGTTTTGTGCTCGTCTGTTTCCTCCCCCAAATCTAAAAAGGCAAAGGTGGGAAGAATAAGTAGTTACCAAGTCAAATTTTCCTATATGCATGTTACATTAACTCTAGACGTGTTAAGAACTTAAATAATAACTTTACCTCATGTGAGATGACTAAATATTATACATTTGAAAGTAAAATTAATTAATCATTTACCTTACATTAACATGAAAAATGTGAAGAAGAAATACACAATTAAAATAAAGCAATGAAATAGGATTGCAGGTTTAATCAAAAAACTTTCATTCCAGACACAATAAGATGATTAGAAATGTTTTATGTACCCCGCCGTTTCAAAATCGTCTATTTTCATTTTCATAAAAATAATAGATTGAAAGTATTCGAAAAGCAATTCGTTTGCCTGTCATCGTAAAGTCACGCGAAGAAAATGTTACTCCAGTCAACCAAAGGTATATTGTATCTATAGGTAATATTTTTATCCTAAACTTTATTTGACGTTTCGTAACAATATTGATTAATATGCCATGATAACGCTTTATGTAAATATTTGTGCAAATATGTATATGTACTTGGGTCATGGATGTTATCTATATATGTATTTATATATTATGTATATCGTCGTCTAGTAACCCATAGTACAAGCTTTGCTTAGTTTGGGACTAGGTCGATTTGTGTATGATTGTCCCTTAATATTTATTTATTTATTTATTTATGTACTTCTCAATGAATTTAACATAGCCCATCAATATTTAATTATACTGAATATATGGTCTCAAAAAACCGTATATACAACAGCATTGAATCTAATATTTGATTTGGTCTACTCAACTCGTAGGAATAAATTATTGAACATCATAAAAGTTTTTCTAAATCTCAATCAGCCTTGTTGTATAAACACGATACTTAGTATCTTCTCAAAAAGAGCTCTCAAAGTTTAATGATTGCACAACAACCACTCTCCTTTATTATCACACAATTTGTAGGAAAAGGTGTGACTATGAGCCTCCCCATGGATTAAGGTACTTCAAACATTCTGATACATATTCCATTACGAAGTAACCAATAAAGCAAGCATTCAACTCTATTTAGGGAGCAAATAAATAACAACGAACGATCTGTGAACAATTTATTGTCAATTTAATGTCTTTTTTTATGATAAATATCTTAATGTACCTAGATAGTAATAAAAAATAGGCGTGTAGTACATAAGCATAAGCAAAGCAGCAATATTTAAACAATTTATAAGTAAACCGATTTTTATCAATAATACTACGACAGCTTAACTCAGATTAACTGTTGATCGAATTTAAAATATTTTTAGATAAGGCCAAAACTAGGTATAGATTTTTTTTATTTTGTAAGTTCCTTTAATGATTATTAGCAAGAAAAATGCTAAATATTTTTATTCTAATTATTTATAAAAAGAAAAATGCAAATTACAAGTAAATTCCCACGACGGCAAATCTAGGGTAGCTTATATACTTCTATCATAATAAAGTTAACTAGATAACCTTGTAAGATTCGTAGTGCTACCATACGAAATATGAAGCCCTACTCATTTGTAAATTACACTGCAACCACAGCAACGCACGCAGTGCTAATACTATCACCTAATTTAAATAAGAGCTTATGTGCTGTATAAAACATACCAGACTTATACCCTTCGAAATTGGCACTGTATACTGATAATGGTGCCCGCACGGTTATTAGGCGGGTAATTATCAGACAGACGCACACAGGTCCTGGAATATGCCCGTGTGCTGCAATGATATAGTCGGCACCGAAAGTGCCGTTTGCGTTCATATCTATAGAAAGACTACCCTGCCCTATTTATGTAAATTTACGTAAATAAATTCACTGCCATGCCTGCAAAATAAGCTATTACATAACACTCCAAATTCCAAAAATGCTACTAACGTTTCTTCCAACCAGCTCTTACCACTGTCCGCTGAAGAGGTCCGAAAGGCTGAAGTGGCTATTTTGCAAAGAGCACAGTCTGACAGCTTTGGTGAAGAGATCGCATTACTCCACGACGCCAAGCCTTTGCCCAGGTCTAGCAAACTGCACCCGCTCTGCCCGATATTCGACAACGATAGCCTGCTCAGATTGGACAGCCGTATAAAGCACATGAAGAACGTTGATTACGCCACCACGTCCCCTATTATCTTGGATGGCCGTCATCCTGCCGTACGTTTTCTTATACGTCACTACCACGTGAGAGCTGCACATGCGTTTAACGAACTTAAACAGTACTACTGGATTTTTCGATGCCGTAGCGAAGTACGCATGATTGCAAGAAGATGCTCCTATTGTATTAAACGAAAAGCATCACCTCAAATCCCACCTACTGGTGACTTGCAGGACGTGCGCCTTGATCACCATACACGCCCTTTTACAAACACCGGCCTAGATTATTTTGGCCCTGTTGAAGTATCAGTCGGCCGCCGGAGAGAAAAGCGATGGATTGCTCTTTTCACTTGCATGACGACACGAGCAGTACATCTTGAGATCGTCACTTAGTCTCTCAGCGGATTCTGCCATTATGAGTATACGTCGTTTTGCTGCACGTCGCGGACTGCCGCTTAAGATTTTGTCCGACCATGGCACGTCGTTTGTTGGAGCTAACCGCCATTTATCAGAGTTTCATAACAGTGCGGTACAAGAATATGCTGCCAGCAAGCAGATCGAGTGGTGCTTTATACCACCTGCGTCACCGTTCATGGGAGGTTGTTAGGAGCGGCTCGTGAAGACGGTAAAAACTGCCCTTCAAGCAACTTTAAAGGAAAGAGCACCTAGAGAAGAGCTGCTTCACACCCTGCTCCTAGAGGCAGAAGCCCTAGTGAACTCGAGGCCCCTGACGTACGTCGAATGTTGAATGTTGAATCTTTATTTGCAAGAACATAGTAGGTACATTAGATGGTGTAGTAAACAGTAAGTGCTTATGTTCTACCGTAGAGGCATGCAAACATTTAATGTGTGTTGAATTTAACCCTGCTTATTGTATGGATACTAATGAATATACAGAAACATAATAATAAGATAATTGCTATTCTAGTTACTTAATAATTAATAATAATAATATAATTGATATTCTAGTTACAATATAAACTAACTTAAATAAATATGGAATTTCATATTAGTTAATTGTTGCCAGACAAAAATTCTTTTATAGAGTAGAAACAATTAGATAGAAGCCATTTATGAAGAGCTCCTGCAAAAAGTTTAGGATGACATTCTCTTATTTAACTAACTAACTAAATCCAGGAATGGCAGCTCGTGGCTTTTGCCAATGTCAGTTTATAATAATATTCACTTTATAAAGAATAAAACCATGAATAAAAACAAAAATTAAATTATTAAAAAAACCATTCTCTTATTTCCTTAGGTAATTTATTATAAATCTGTACTGACACTGACATACATGGAGCATTGTTTTTAAACATATTAAATTTAGCCCTTGGCAAGTGTATTTTGTCTCTATGTCTAGTCGATCTGGGGTACCTGGTAGGTAATATTCAGGGTGTTCTCTTACAAATGTAGACGCCTGTTTTATATACATGCAGGGTAGAGGTAAAATATTAGTGGCAATAAATAAGGGTCTGCAAGGTTCTAGGTAGTGTGCATTACATATAGCTCTTATACATTTTTTTGCACCATGAATGCTTTATGGACATCTACAGATCACGTCACTGAAAATAAGGAGTGCCAGACTCTTACACCATTCCATTTTCTAATTGGAAAGCTCCAAAAAGCGAGGAAGCCCTCGAATCAACAGTTACCAGTTCACTTGGATGACGGAGTATTCTCACTGAGTAAAGAGTGGCAGAAAGTTCTCCGGATTTCAGAGCATTTCTGGAGCAGATGGTTAAAAGAGTACCTGCCCAGTCTCAAACCTAAGAAGCGTCACGGAACCCAGTACGAAAACGTAAAGGCAGACGACGTGGTACTAGTTGTTGACCCAGACATGCCGAGAGGAGTTTGGCCAATGGGCAGGATTCTGGCAGTGCATCCGGGCAGAGACGGAATTGTCCGAGTGGCTGGTGTTGCTACCAAAGGCGGCATACTGAGGAGGCCCGCCAGGAAGCTGACTGTGCTCCAACAAGAAGCTGTGTAGCTACGCTACAACAGGGGGGATGATGTTAAGGAGTTTTTATATTGTCTATGTTTTATTTATCTATTTTTTTAAAGTACTATTGTTTTACCAGTTGTCAATAGGTATTTCAGTGTCAAGCTGCTGCGTTTTTAATCGCGTGTTCATCTAAACCGTGAGAATGACCAAAAATGTACGGGAATCTTCGATAACTAAGGGCTAAGGGAGCTAGGACAAAAACGCAGCAGCTTGACACTGAAATATATTGACAACTGATAAAACAATAGTACTTCAAAAAATAGATAAATAAAACATAGACAATATAAAAACTAATATAAAAACTCCTTAACACTACTTGTATGTTTTTTTCTACATGCAGAATTTTAAATACCTATTAAACAGTTCAAAATTCAAAATTCTGGTTGGGAAAATAAACACAGCGACGCGTTGTAACTTGTACGTTGTGATTATTATGTTATGTACTTGCCAACCAAAACAGAAAAATTAAATGTTTGACGCACTTCTCTCTTTTACCCGAAACTAAATATTAGATAGGTACGTTTACAACAGAAAAATTTAATTGTAGTAAAAAAAAGAAAAATCCTTTATTGAGATAAAAGGCACTAACGATACTATTAACAGGGGTGGTAGGTATGTATAAAACACTTCAAGGTTATCTCTTTCGACCTTCGCAAAATCCGCCTGAGAACTATAGTTTAGTGGTTGTTTGAGTAGGTAAAATGCGACCTAATTACCCGAACAGAAGGGGAAGACGAAGCGTGGCGCGTAGTTGCCCCTCTGCATATGGGTAAAATTAAGGCATAGTTAGCCATAAAAAAACGAGACAAACAAAAATTATCAACACAATTGAGTAACCTTAAAATATGTTATTCGATGGTTAAATTGTCGTAGCACAACGGAAACTTTTATACTAATTTTAAATGAGTGAGTTAAGGTGGTGACTTTTTGATCGTCACCTACTGTGTCACGTATCTATATTATAGTCGAACGGACCAAATTATTTTCCGTCAACTACACATTACGTATCTGACGCTTTTGGTGGCGACTGTACGACAGTAACCATTGCAGACTCCTGCTATTGATCGAGCTATATTTACCACGGATAATGGACTCGTCGACGGCCTGGACGGCGGGATTTACGCGCAGCTAATTAAATTAAGTACCAATACGCAACAACCTCTATAATAAAAGTTTTTTTAAAACCTTATAAATTAGGTAGTAGAAGTAATTAAGATAATGATTTTTCTTAACGCTATAATTTTCACATGTCTCCCAGAATCTTTTACCTGACCTTCATCGAAGATCTCTTCACTGATTTACAAGCAGGACTGATAGGCAATTTCACGTGTAACTAATACGTGTGTAAATTTTTACTCTACCAAATAAGAAGTAAGTTTGACTTTTATCCATCATGCCAAAATTATTATGTATTTATTAAGAACTTTACCTACATTTCTTACTGCTAAAACAATGTCCCACAAAATACCAGTGGTTGGTATGACTATTGCATAACTTACACAAACTATGTAGGTACATGCGAATATTTATAAATTGTCACAGATCTTTTCAGTATCTTTAATTTAAAATTTTCGTGACATATGTATTTTGTACAAATACTTTTTTGTAATATGTAAAATAAACTTCCGTGCTGAAGACCCAAGCTCTCCCCGTGACATCCCTCATCCGATGGTTTTTAAGCGACAGAACGAGGTGCGAAACTAAAGTGAAGACGAATTAAGGATACTTTTTACCCAAGTTTTTATGATTTTCTTAAAATAAATACTCTAAAGATAAAATAGTCGGCCCTAATGATCGCACATTTCAGTATTGACCCTATTCTTAGCGTTGTGACCAAACCATTAAGGTACGTTGGTTTGTCGGTTAAAAGTAATTCATAACACATACTTTTCCAACACGTTATATCTGCAGAAATCTGTGTAGGACATAATCGTGTCCGACATTATCATCTCTAGATACTCCGAACCAATGTGCTCTATTTAATTTTAAATGATAACTTGTCGATGACACGTAACGCAATACAGCTCGAATAGGAGCAATTGACATAATATCGTACTTAAAAATAGTTATTTGTTATACAAGGGGGGAAAGTTGTATTTTACCCGCGAGTGTTTATTTGAAACACGAGCTAGCGAAAGGATCCTATGATTGACCACGAGCGAAGCGAGTGGTTCAAAATAGAATCCTGAGCGTAGCGAGTGTTTCAATACACGAGACGTAAAATAACTTTTCGCCCGTGTATAACACAAAACTTTTCACCTCACTACAGCGAGGAAAAAAGAATAAGGGTTTGTACTATATCTTTGAAAAATATCTGCAATAATCAACCAATTTGCCATTTATTAAAACTAAGGTCTAATTAGCTTTCATGTAGGTATTTTAAACGGGATTTTTCAGAAAATAAGCTCATGTTAAATTTTACTTTAGCTGCGTTGAAACGTCAAAACTCTTTCTCCACATGTGGATAAAAAGCGATTTTCTCAATAGATATCAAACAAACAAACTGGGCTTTCCGAGCTAGTGAGGTGAAAAATATATTATTAAGTTTTTCGTTGCAGTGAAATGAGATACGAGATTTTTACAATATCAGGTGAAATTAATTGCTACAACACAATTTACATAGAAGCCATTTAAGACGTCGTCTGCGCTCAAATGTCTCTTACTGAAAGTAGGCCAGAGAAGCTGATGTGCTATTCACTGTGATCAGTTATAAATTGCTGAAGTCATACAAATCTTGATTCTTAGCTTGTTCGTAAGTGGGTCAGATGAAGATTTTTCGCTGTGTGATGTTCCGGTGATTCCTTTATACTTACTTAACATAAACATATTTTTTCGACTGAAAATCTAGTTTTAATAACTAGTTATATTAAAAGTAATGTAAACACATTGGAATGGAGGCGTATTTATTTTTATTTACGTTTATTCTATCAATGAGAATTTTGCCCTTGTAATTAATAGCTAGGTATAGGGCTTCAAAATTACATGGAGTATTGATTGATACTGTGCCTTAACTACGCATCAACGTCCTTGCCCTAAAGCCCCTTATTAAAACAGACAACATACAAGAATTTTCAATATAACAAAAACGAATAACTATGAACCTCCTCAAAAAATCCATCGGAAATGGCACATTACACGTCTTGCGCCCTCTGTATTAGCAGATCAATTCAAAATGATCTCCCAACTTTTAGATCGTCGACTGTATAATGGTTTAATGTTATAGAAGAGATTAAAGTGCATGGTTCAAGTTATGATGGTGGCTTAACTATAGGATAAGGACAAGAGGGTGGTAAATCGTCTTAGAGCGTGGAATGACGGATGTCTTTACAAGGTAGAGATGTCAGTGGGGCTTAGGATGGATTGAGATGTTCAAACTTTTAGAAGAGAATAAAATAATCTCTCAGATACTAGTTTACTCACTTTCTCGTATTCTCTATAAATTAATTCTGAGCAGGAAACTCTTTATTTAATTTTAGAATACATAGATTTAATTTCGAAATGCTTTAATATATTTCATAAAAAAACATATTTGTTCGAAAGTAAATATAAAACGGCGCTGGATGCAGGTCGCTTCCAACCGGTATATATGGAAGTCCAAAGGGGAGGCCTATGTTCAGCAGTGGACGTCCTATGGCTGAGATGATGATGATGATGAAATATAAAACTAACATAAGAAATAACTACCTAATAATAGGCATTTGTGATATTTGTATTCTGCCACAACCACTTTATAGGAAATTACATATAATTAGTATGTGTTCGCGACTGACTGAGATGCCATATCCATACTAATATTATAAATGCGAAAGTGTGTCTGTCTGTCTGTTACCTCTTCACGCTTAAACCGCTGAATCGATTTTGATGAAATTTGGCATGGAGATAGTTTAAGATCCGAGGAAGGACATAGGATAGTTTTCATCCTGGAAATTATCCCTAAAAAGATTGAAAAGTGAGTAAGTAATTCATGATGACATTGATGACCCTGTAGGAAATGTAATGATAAGACCAAAAGCACAATTGCTCTTACATTTGCTTATTTAGGCGCTTTTAATAATCCCTTTTATTAATTAAGGTGATTAGGTGGATATCTATCGTGTTGTACGAGGTTGCTTCCATACTTCCAAGTTCCGCGCGGACGTAGTAGCGGGCAAAAGCTATAGTATTTAATATTTTTATACGGACTGCCTTTGAATTATTTTATATATTGATTTTGTCATATGATTGTTGTCTTTTGCCTTGTGAATAGTTGATTCTCATATTTGACTTATTATATTAATATTTCTCTTTTATCAGTATTTCCTTTTGTCTGGATTACATACCACTGCCAAATTGCCATCATTCTTATAGAAAGAAGTCACAGTTTGGGAACCAGTAGTGTAAGCGATAACATATCGCTCGCTAAAAGATAAGTGTCTGTTTTACCCCCGGTTTTTACACCTCGAATTAAAACGTTACTGTCAAAAAAACTGTAAAAAAACGTTGTCAAAAAACGCGTATCCGACACCCCACACGTGCGCTACTTTGTCGGTAGACTCGAAATAACACGACAACGTGTAACTCATTTACGTGACGATTTTGTTATGACTGAAATTATTTATGAATTCTGTATCTTTTTATGCTTTTTTGACGAAAATAAACTGAAATTGAGAAGTTTGTTCCCGGTCACAGCGCGCGCGGTGAAGCAGTTTGAAAAGCGATACAGTTCTTTGCTGATACATAATTCAACTACCTACATAGTATCATTGGATTAATTGGACCGCAGTCACTAAAATATATTGTTGCAACTAACGAGAAAGGAATAATGGGATTAATCTAACGCAGGCACATTTTTATCTGAAATTAAAATTAAAAAGTAAGATGAGTGAGCCATATTATAAAATGACTTTTCTAAGCTAGAAGCCGCAGAAAAAGCCCACTTCCTGGCTTGCCTATTATTAACCATTTCATTGAGATATGAAACACATCCTTTCCATTCCTTAGAAAAACTAAAGATACCATTCTATCCTAATTACCAGTTAGCATGATCCAAGAATGCATTCCTACCTAGTTAGGCGAACCAAGAATGCTGTACCGCCCGCAAAAACATCGGAAGTGCCGACGAGGCGGTTTGTGATGATGTATGGTCAGAAAAAACCTCTCGCCACTTTGTATCTGTCTTCGCATGATGAATGGAAGCTAGAAATCATGGGATTTGATTTATTGACACGGGGTCGTAAACTTGGTAAATATAGATTGGCAGAGTAAGTGTTTCAATAATCATTTGGGTACTTGTAATTTTTATTCCTAAGTAATGACTTGTTATGTGCTCTCCTATGACACTGGTAGGTGAATACGAGTATGAGCGACATATATGGACATGACGTCGATCTATGCACTGTAGTTGAAGCGCTATTTTCAGATATTCAGCTTCTTAAAACAGACTAAATAAAACCCGAACAAAAAGACGGACACGTTTCTACTTTAAACACAGTGGTCAGTTGACCAGATTTACCTGTTTCGAAACTCATCTTATACAACCTTTTTTTAACTGGAAGTTATATTTCCTAAATAGGTATACTCGTAGGTAAAAAACTTACTAAAGGACTAAGTGTACGTAGTAGTTGCGTGTAAGTATACAGAAATTGGCGTTGTATACTATTTGAATTTTGACGTAACCTGTTGCCATACTGTTTTTTACACCACTAATGCACCACTAACATACCTACAGCTCTTTAGTTAAGTTTTTCACCTATAAAAAACACCTGTGCTTTACTAACAATAAGCATCGAACTTCTATACCTTCTTCTTATACATATTTATAAACAAAACTCTAATCCTCTCATCTAGGTACGTCCGATGACACTACTTAGGTACAAGCAAGATAGTGATCATAATTATCAACTACCGACCACGGGATTAATTTTTGGCTTACATTTCTCATAGGCTTTTTGAATTAAGTAGTTTTACATTACATATATATTGCGGAGAATTAGTGAATGTCCCAGATCGTACATGTTAGCATAAATATGCGATTTGAGGCTTTACTAATCGCTGTACGTATCGCCCGTGGTTTATCTAAAGTTTAACGAGTTGAGATTTTCTCTCCACGTAGCGAGCAGTAAATCCTACTTATGGCCTAGTGACGTAAATAGCCTTTTCACCTCACTCGCTCGGAAAACCTCCGTTTATGGGGCGAAATCTGCGTGCAAAAGTCTTTTTTATCCGCTAGCGTGCAAAAGTCATTTGAATTTCGAACACGACGATTTTGATTCTCTGTGGTGTGGTGCATGTAACTTTTTTATATTTAAGACTCCTTCAACGCGTGACTGCTTTCATCAGTCGATAAATCTTCGAATAACCAATCAACGCACGCTAATAAAGGGCGATCTGGTCTGGCCGGCTAAAATCATATGTACATTTGAATACTTCTTTAAAAAAATAATACACCTACACTATCACGTCCAGAAACCTGGTTTGTGGTTACAGATTTTTAAGTTTTTATTTTTACTACACTTTATTTGATGTTGAATATGTTTATATATATTAATAGTAAGTATTTCAGTTTCATTTACATATTTTGACTAGTAAATATATTAAATACATCACAAATTTTAATATTTATTTGTTATAAAAGTTGGAAGTTTTCACAATTCAGATTCACGTAAACAACGTAAATTGGTTCTGTGGAGAATACATAGGTACTGTTGTCTTACTTTATAGAAATATGGAAAACAAGAAAGTTAAGCCCAATTTGCAGTATTTATTGAATGCTAAAAGCCTGCATTAAAACGAAAAAGGATTTGTTATAAATATTTGGAGACGATAAGTAATTTACCGAAACTATTGGCGTTTTTAAAGAAGATAAAGCCGAAATAACCTTGTGCGGATTCCATCGTCCAATAACTTCCAAAGCAAGTGTTATGGAAAATACTTCCGAGCGGCCAACTAATCCTTTCCAGAATGCCATTCTCCCACATTCACAACGAATGTGTCAAGTAGTTTCAAATACAAATATAATATAACAGTGCTTAAGAAAAACTCAACGATAAAATATACACGACGATAATACAAATTACGGCCATATTTTTAATATGTGTGCTTCTCTCGTATTTATTTGGTTTGGATTTGAGTGTGTTAAAGTGTTAAATAGAAGGCAAAATTAAATATGATAATTTTTATGTTTTAATTGTTTTTCTTGAACTTCCATTTTCCTCGCTGAAGTGAGATGAAAAGTTGTGTGTTCCGCATGGCTGCAAAATTATTTAGCTTCTCGTGTCTTGAAAGCTTCGCTACGCTCAGGAATCTATCTTTGAACCATTCGCTTCGCTCATGGTTCAATCTTAGATTCCTTCGCTCGCTCAGCTTTCAATTTCAACACTCGCGCCAAATAACAACTTTGCAGCCTTGCATAACAAAATAACTATTGTGTTTGTAGTGGTACGAACGTGATGAAAAAGGACTTAAGTAGTTTTTAAGATGTCTTATTAAGCTATAGATCACCGCCTGCTGTGAACGGGGACAGCGAATTAGTCCGCCGGAGCGGCACGTTTCAGCTCACTGAAATATTAGTCTACTGATGGCGGCCTGGCGGGGTCAACGGACTGATCAATCGTTGACCTGACATTGAGGTTAAGTAAAGCTTCTATTTTTTTGTTTGTCTTTGTTTCAATAAAACAAAAAGTTAGGTACCTACCAGCAAAAAAAATATTATTCTTATCTCTTACTTGAAACGTTAGGTCCGGCAGATCCTCATTATAGTGCCAAGATAAAGTTATAAACGAAGTTTGATTGATGTACAAAATATGTTATTTTTCCTGTATGAATACATAGTTTCTTTATTGACGATATAATAAGGCAAAGCCGTACAAATTGAATTACATTAATGTAAACAGAAATGGCATACGAGCCTTCAATGAAGCCGTCAATAAACAGACCACAGACACTAAGACTGTTATTTTAGAATTACATAATTAACGAAGCGCTCTATTATTTTGAAAATGATGTTCAATTAGGGTACTTAGCAATAAAACTGATTTAATTAGGTACATGATGTTACATGACTAATTAGGAACAACCAGACCTCAATGCCGTGTACGAATATTTTTCATTTATCTAGACATTTCGAAAAATGTCCCCTTATCCCCTTTCCTAGTAAGTAGGTACTTAGGTACAATTAAAACTTAGGTACCAAAATACATTTCATAACAGAAACCATAACCACACCATAATTAATGAGCATTACTGTACCATCGTCTATAGGATTCGATCGAAATGTCTTATAATAGTAGATTGTTTGACTAGGGGCTAAAACAAGCCATTGTGACTCGAGGTAATTATTTGGACGAGCGAACGAAGTGAGCGAGGCCAAATATATCTGAGTGTCATAATGGCTTGTAGCCCCGTGTTAAACACTCTGTTTTTCACTTCGACGGAAAAAAAAAAATTAAAAATTAAAATAATTTATTTAAGAAAAATTAAAAGTACAATTTGAGCAATTTTTTATATTTAGGTAATGTTACAGCCTTTCCTGGTAAATTTATGTTGGCATTGGTGTTATTATTTTTGAAGATTCGCGCGTATTTTTTTTAAGTGGTAGCAGGTTTAGTCGCGGTGAGATCAGAAAAATATAAGAATGGAATAACATTTAAATCATTTAATATTCTTAGACAAGATAAAATGTTTTAAGATTAAATTTTGATTATAAAATGCGCTAAAATAAAATTTCAGTTAATATTCCAGTACATTGTACCTACGACGCGTATGGCTCGGTATGTAGACAGCTGCCAGCTGCCTACTGAGTCGGCGGTCCCGGGTTCGAATCCCGGCCGGGGCAAATATTTGTGCAAATATTTGTTCTTGGGTCATGGATGTTATCTATATATGTATCTATATATTATGTATATCGTTGTCTAGTACCCATAGTACAAGCTTTGCTTAGTTTGGGACAAGGTCGATTTGTGTATGATTGTCCCTTAATATTTATTTATTTATTTAGTTATTGTAAATAAAAACTTTTAAGTTTATTTTTTTAATTGGGTCGATCTGATCATGTTGTTTTTCAGTGTCATAGAAATTGGTGTGGGATTATATAAGTAGTTTCCTTTTAAACCCTAGGGGCTAAATGTACTATTTCAGCCCCGCTTTGCGAACTTAAAACGACGTATACTTTTTGAGCAGGAGAAGTGAAAAACAGATTCATTAACAGGTTGTCAAAAGAGAGACATTCATTTCCTTATGAACAATACTTATGCGATAATCTCAAGAAGCTACTAGCTCGTATGTAACGAATGCTTAATTAACGCTTCAATGAACTTAGCCCATTCAACAGCTTTTAGATGAACAATCGAACTCATGGATAATGCAGCGGTGTTATGGTGGACAATTAGATGCGGAAGCGTGTGACGGCTGCGCAGGCGCCCCCGCGCGTGTGCGCAGCATGCTAAATGGTGCGCGGGAGTGCAGAGGTTACCAAGTCACAAATCGCGAGCGGTTTGTTTATTTCGGGTGTACACACTCGCTGAGGTATCATGCTCATTCGCGCACTGCGCCCGCTTGCGACGGATGTAAGTGCAGGCGCTCCCGCATGTGCGCAGCATGATAAACTGGGCGCGGGAGTGCAGAGGTTACCAAGTCACAAATCGCGAGCGGTTTGTTTATTTCGGGTGTACACACTCGCTGAGGTATCATGCTCATTCGCGCACTGCGCCCGCTTGCGACGGATGTAAGTGCAGGCGCTCCCGCATGTGCGCAGCATGATAAACTGGGCGCGGGAGTGCAGAGGTTACCAAGTCACAAATCGCGAGCGGTTTGTTTATGTCGGGTGTACACACTCGCTGAGGTATCATGCTCATTCGCGCACTGCGCCCGCTTGCGACGGATGTAAGTGCAGGCGCCCCCGCATGTGCGCAGCATGATAAACTGGGCGCGGGAGTGCAGAGGTTACCAAGTCACAAATCGCGAGCGGTTTGTTTATTTCGGGTGTACACACTCGCTGAGGTATCATGCTCATTCGCGCACTGCGCCCGCTTGCGACGGATGTAAGTGCAGGCGCTCCCGCATGTGCGCAGCATAGCATGATAAACTGGGCGCGGGAGTGCAGAGGTGATCAAGTCACAAGTGGCGAGCGGTTTGTTTATGTCGGGTGTACACACTCGCTGAGGTATCATGCTCATTCGCGTACTGCGCCCGCTTGCGACGGATGTAAGTGCAGGCGCCCCCGCATGTGCGCAGCATGATAAACTGGGCGCGGGAGTGCAGAGGTTACCAAGTCACAAATCGCGAGCGGTTTGTTTATTTCGGGTGTACACACTCGCTGAGGTATCATGCTCATTCGCGCACTGCGCCCGCTTGCGACGGATGTAAGTGCAGGCGCTCCCGCATGTGCGCAGCATAGCATGATAAACTGGGCGCGGGAGTGCAGAGGTGATCAAGTCACAAGTCGCGAGCGGTTTGTTTATGTCGGGTGTACACACTCGCTGAGGTATCATGCTCATTCGCGCACTGCGCCCGCTTGCGACGGATGTAAGTGCAGGCGCCCCCGCATGTGCGCAGCATGATAAACTGGGCGCGGGAGTGCAGAGGTTACCAAGTCACAAATCGCGAGCGGTTTGTTTATGTCGGGTGTACGCACTCGCTGAGGTATCATGCTCATTCGCGCACTGCGCCCGCTTGCGACGTATGTAAGTGCAGGCGCCCCCGCATGTGCGCAGCATAGCATGATAAACTGGGCGCGGAAGTGCAGAGGTGATCAAGTCACAAGTCGCGAGCGGTTTGTTTATGTCGGGTGTACACACTCGCTGAGGTATCATGCTCATTCGCGCACTGCGCCCGCTTGCGACGGATGTAAGTGCAGGCGCCCCCGCATGTGCACAGCATGACAAACTGGGCGCGGGAGTGCAGAGGTTACCAAGTCACAAATCGCGAGCGGTTTGTTTATGTCGGGTGTACGCACTCGCTGAGGTATCATGCTCATTCGCGCACTGCGCCCGCTTGCGACGGATGTAAGTGCAGGCGCCCCCGCATGTGCGCAGCATGATAAACTGGGCGCGGGAGTGCAGAGGTGATCAAGTCACAAGTCGCGAGCTTTGTACACACTCGCTGAGTTATCGTACCCATTTTCTTACTGCGACCGCGTGTGATGGCTGCATAGGGGCCCCGCGCGTGTGCGTAGCATAATATGGAGCGCGAGAGTGCAGAGGTGAGCAAGCGGTTGTTCGTATTTGTCCAAGTTTTCCGGCGGCTAGAAGATGACCCCGACTACTTCACCGAGTTACGTGAGCGTTTCTTACTTGCGACCTCTGCTTGCTATTCTCAAACTAATTAACAAACAGCCAAGGCTTAGTATGCGCCTCCGCAACCGCGTCTAAAATATTAATGACTGTTAGCGCCACGCTATCTATCATGGGGATGGGGCCAACTTGAGCGTTTCTCGCCTTGACTGACCTTGACTCTACTGTCTCTACTTGTAACTATGCATGTCAACAATATATGCAGGTAGTCAATATTCATAGCTCGGACTCATCATATCAAAACAAGAATTAAGAAAAAAAAAATGGAAATACGCACAAACTTATGGCCAATTTTGGGTTGAAACATGAAATATAAATTATATTTGTAAACTCAACCCGAAATTGGCCACAAGTTTGTGCGTATTACCATTATTTTTTTTCTTAATTCTTGTTTTGCTATGATTAGTCCGAGCTATGGAATATTCAAACGCTCAGCTTCTGACTTGAACCAAACACTGCAGAGATTTCTCGCAAAAATTGTTCCACGTCCGCCGTTTGAGGTAAGATATGGTTCCCACGTGACTCATGGATGCTCGTCTGACAGGAGAAATGGTAACAGTCGGTTAAATGCCTCTAACTACTTACTGCGTTTAGCCTGGTCGCGCCGTGAGTCGTAAAACGGACAGTGAGAATCGACGATAAACATGTCTCTAATAGTATGACTTCTTGATTTTGCATCAGGTATTGCAGAAGGATGATGTTGCACACAAATACTTGTAAACTCAATAATTATGAGAATTGTTTCACACCTTCCCAATCCCAATTCTAGACTGTTAAGGATAAATCCACAACTGATTAGACCTCGCTCCACAGGCGGCTCTGTGTGTGATCGTTAGACTAATACCTACATCAGATATCACTCATTAGCTCCTTACTTACTACATTACGTTTATTTAAAAAACAAACCCTAACTATTCTAGGCACATATTCTGCGTTTGATGTTTGTGTGAGATGTTTCTTACTTACGGCACCTTACGGACAAATGAAACTTACAATGTTTTTAAAGGTCCGGATTTTTTAAACACAAGCTATGACACACACTAGCTAGTGTAAGATCCCATCGGAACTGCAACGAGAGATCTCGTCACAGCGTGGCATACTAATTGACATGTTTAGCGACCGCAGACCGCCCGCGAGCAGAATGCCAGATATTCGTGCTTGCCCTTTTTACTGGCATTCCTTCTGCTTACCATATCGGGGATTCTTCTTATAAGTACCTAGCACGTTTGCTCGAATTCAAGTTGCCGTCAAAATATTAACGAAAATAACTATCTCCTACCGGTAGGTAGGTAATCTAATTTCATAAGCGTGTGATGTTGCGTATCATAAATTACATTCGTGGCATAACTTACTTATTTTCAAAATCTGTTTTAATATTACAAGGTTATATTCATAGATAAGAGTGTATTACTTGTATTTAACTTGGTTGTTTAAGGTTATATTTAATTTTCAACCATATCAATTTTATAGCTAAATCCAGATCCGATGACAAAACAATATTTATTTTAAACCGATTTTAGAAAAATAACATCTTGCATAATTGCATTTTTTTTCAAAGGTACGTAAATTACATATCTACCTATGTACGATACAATTTGCATCTTAATTTCGCCCTGATTTTACGTACTTAATCCTATGCGTTGGTAACCGTCATGTGAATTTTTCGTTATGATTGCTTTTTTGCCTTTGATTTCGATACAACACTGAATCACTCGTAAGACAAATCCACCTCACGTACGAAAAGGTGTGTTTTGACCATAAATCGAAAAAAAAAACATGTTAGGAGTCTTTATTGCGATCGTAATGAGTTACTAGTGAACATCGCGGCGTTGCGTGGGCTTTTCCTTAACATATGGATTAAAAAGTCTGAATCTTTAAGATAGATGGCGCTACGATGCCATCCTAAGACATGTAGAAGCAACAGGTTGAAAAATTCAATGGTGGGTTCGGTGGTCCTATAGGTAGGACGCCCGTGTTGGTCCGGAAAGCCGTTGAAGACGTAGGTTCCTGAACCGTTATTTTTTTTTTCAATTATTCGCTTCATTGTAAACATTTAACATATCGTTGGGGATAGTGCAATACCTACCGCGTAAATAACAGTTGTCGATAAAGTTCTCATATCAAAAAAATGCTTAGCATTTGTTTGAATATTGATTCGTAGTATACGATGTTCAAAACCTCCAAACAATATTCAAAAACGTGAAAATATTCAAAAACGTGAAAATAATTCCGAAAATTTGGAAAATAATATGGAAAAACTCTACATTGGAACTTTAAACGTAAGATCTTTAGTAGGAACAGGACGCCAAGAAGAACTCAAACATGCATTAAAGAGAATAAATTGGCATATAGTCGGTATCTCAGAAGTCAAAAAAGAAGGAACCAATATGCAGGAATTCGAAAACTACATACTCATGTACACGGGCAAAAAAAGCGGTAAAAACGGCGTAGGATTTATGGTGAAAAAGGAAATTAAACCGTATATTATTAACTTCAAACCCATATCGGATAGAGTCGCCAGGTTGGACTTAATGATAAACAATACCCAACTAAATATCATTCAGGTGTACGCACCCACTGAGAAAGGCACTGAAGAAAACGTAGAGGCCTTTTACAACGACATACGCCACGCAATGGAGCAGACCCACTCTAACATGATTATTATAGGAGACTTCAATGCGAAAATTGGCTTGCCTACCCCTGATGACGGTGCGGTCATGGGAAGATGGGGATACGGAGTTAGAAATTGCAGGGGTAAGGCCCTTATCAACTTCTGTCTAGAGAACGAACTCTATATAATGAACACTCACTTCAAGAAAAAACCAAAAATACCCTGGACATGGAAGTCACCAGATGAAAGGACGCTCAATGAAATAGACTTCATAATAACTAGAAAACGGAGCACTAACATAATTCAAAATGTGGAAGTTTTAAATACCTCTCATCCAACAGACCATAGACTGGTAAGAGCAACCTATTACACACAATTCAGACATAAGAAATCTAGAACTGCGTATAAAGCGAAAATGAAGGAATTCAATCCACTACAAAAAGAATCCCTAAAGAATATTTTCATAGAATCTATAGAGCCACTACAGTATACTAATGTTCAAGATTATTATTATTATTTATTGATACATGTTTAAACGAGAAAATTAAAAAATGCACCCTCAAGTTACCATTGGAATTGAAAAACAAGTCCCCTATAATAACAGAATCGATACAAAATTTAATAAATAAAAGAACTACGTTAAAAAATAAGACATTCAAAACAGCCCTTGAAAAAAGAAAACTAAAACAAATATATTCCAAAATCCGTAATAAATTGAAAAAAAGCAAAATTAACTACAAAATGAGAATAATAGAAGAGGAACTTTCGAAAAGAGGATCTGCCAAGCGGGGAAATAAACGATTAAAAGACTATAAAGCTTGGATACCATCGCTAAAGGATAATATAGGAACAGTGCATACCAACCGACACAGTATTATTAAAACGGCCACGCTATACTACGCGAACTTGTATAATACGGAACACCGAGAATTCCTTTGTAGAGAGAGACCTTTACCATTAAATAATATAGCGCTATTACTAGAAAGCGAAGTACGAAATGCTATCAATTCATTAAAAACAGCGAAGAGCCCTGGTGAAGACGGGGTAACAAACGACATCCTGAAAGCTATAAGTGAGCCACTGACACCTTTACTTACACGAACGAAATTATTCTTAATGAAATTATACCAAAAGAATGGGAAACATCGATTATTACACTAATATTTAAAAAAGGAGACCCACTAAAAATAAACAACTACCGCCCTATAAGTTTGCTTCAATCCACATACAAGTTGTTCACGAGTATAATCCTAAATAGAATCAGAAAGACTTTGGATTTTGAACAACCAGTAGAGCAAGCCGGGTTCAGACGAAATTATTCAACGATTGATCACATCTTTACTTTACAACAAATTATAGAGAAATATAGAGAGTACGATAAACGACTCTACATAGCTTTTGTGGACTATACAAAAGCTTTTGATACAATTTCGCACCAAAAACTATGGAAAGCGCTTAAACAACAAGGAGTTGACACGAAATATATAAATATATTATCAGAAATTTATAGTAAAGGAAAGTCACTTATAAAACTTGAAAGGAAAGGTGAACAATTTAATATAAAACGTGGCGTCCGACAAGGAGACCCAATCTCACCAAACTTATTCACCGCTCTGCTCGAATACCATATTCCGAAGACTAGATTGGCAAAACTGTGGCATTCATATAAACGGGAAACGGCTTCACCACTTACGGTTTGCGGATGATATTGTTTTGATTGCAGAAGACCACGCCGAACTAGTATTCATGCTAGAAACGTTGCAACTAGAAAGTCAGAAATGCGGTTTAGAAATGAACCCTGAAAAAACACGTATAATGACTAACAGCGCCGCTAAAGTAACTACTATACAATCCAATAACATTGAATACGTTGATGAATACCTATACCTCGGTCAAAACATATCTCTTAAAGATAGATTTCCCGTCCAAGAAGTAGAGAGACGAATTAAAAAGGCCTGGAGCTCCTATTGGTCGTTCAAGCATATATTTAAGTCCAAAATGGATATTAAACTAAAGAAAAAGGTTATGGATTCAGTAGTCACTCCTACCTTATTATATGGATGCCAAACATGGCCGATAACAAGAGAGGTTATACATAAAATTCAGGTTTTTCAAAGGTCCGCCGAAAGAAGTATGCTGGGCCTTAAGATAAACGATAGGGTAAGAAGTACAGACATTCGCCATAGAACCAAAATAAAAGACGCGGCAGAAATGGCATGCAGACTAAAATGGCGTTGGGCTGGACACACGGCTCGGACCACAGATAGCCGATGGAGCGAAGCTCTACTACACTGGTACCCGCGCGACCGCGGCCGGCCGCGGGGCCGCCCGCGCCGCCGCTGGCGAGACGACGTCGTCCCCGAGGCGGGCGTCACCTGGACCCGAGTAGCCGCTGACAGAGACGAATGGAACAGGAGGGAGGAGGCCTATGTCCAGAAATGGACATCCCAATAGAATATACACAATGTAAAATTTAAATGTTAAATAAACTACAATTTAAGAAGTTACAGTTAGAATTATAAATACTTATTAAATAAATTACATGTTAATATAAATCAAATGAATTCAATGTAAATACTGATAAATAAGTAAACGGTACTACAATAAATTGTTAAATAAGATTAATGTATTATTCAAACTTTCAAGAAATTCTCTCCACCTATACTGTCTATTGTTTTTCTCAGTATTTAGAGTTCCAAGTGTACAGACAGACGAAATCTGTTGATCAGGCGTCACAATGCATGTCACGAGTGCATTTGTATGCGGCGGACGCGCATTAATTGATGTTGAATCACGTCGCCAGAGGTCGTTAGTGGCGAATTCGCACGACTACCCGATTGCAGTTTTATTGGCCAATATTTTTCCATAATGAACTTGCGGAGCGCATTTTAAAGCCATTAAGTATAATGCGAAAATGTTTTTTAATGCATCGCAATGTTTAAATGTAAGAGTCCACATTTTATTAAGTACGCTTTATTGTCGGTAAGTTTCACGCTAAGATTAAGGGACCCCACACTAGCGTCTTCAAGCGTCCTGCCACCGCCGACGCAACGTCCGTCCGCTAACGTCTTTCGAATGTGGGAGTCGCTATAGCGATACTGTGCGGGCGCTGATAATACGCTGACGTTCGAAAGACGTTAGAGACGTCGCGTCGTGCGGGCGGTGGCAGGACGCTGCCTCGCGAAAGACGCTAGTGGGGTGTCTTTAGGTGGAAGTTGATATCCGCAACAAATTAGTCGAAAATTCCCTGCAAATCTCGCAGTTACAGAATTAATATACGAAGGAAATGGACAGCTTTCTGGCACACTCATTCTGCATTTGTTGCTGGATCGGGAGGCTAAACTATAATGGCTCGTATTTCTAACTATATGTATTCTGGGTTGGGATAAAGGTCCTTGGTGCCTAGAAACAGTACGGAGTAGGTATGTCTGTGAAATATTTATTTGACAAAAGTGTTAGTTTAAACTTTTTAAGTGTCATACGTAAATTAGAGGTCTGCTATGAATGATGTTATTTATTATGTTGACGGAAAGAAACTTGGTGTCTCGGGGCAACTATTACTTTTTCAGTTTCAATAAAATCGAAATATATAACAATGCCATTACTGTCGCAATGAAAATATAATAAAAATTAAACAAAAACTAGATTTCCACATTTATTGCAAAACGTCCTCCGCCATATAATACAACGGCATCACAACAAACGCAACGCCCAACTACTTACTTAAATTAAATTTAAAACCACAACAATTTCATACAAATAAATAAGCTGATTGTGGATTTCATTAAGTAACAATTCAATCGATGTTATTTTTAAATAAAATGATATCTATTTGTGTAAAATTTGAGTAAAACATGTTTTTAAAACAACAACAATACATGGAACAAATAAAAGCGTTTTCTGTACATTGCTATTTAAATAAACTTAAAATGAGCAGTTGACGGGGTAGTTTATCTCATTAATTTAAATAAATTGCACTAGGTGGGTCTCTGCGTCGAACACAATTGGGGTTAATGGCATCTGTAACAATAAAAATGTATATTAAACCCCGGTATACTTAATTGTTATGTAATTTTACAGATGTTTTTTTACGAACTGGGAAGCCTGTCTGTTTTTTCACACTACAAAATACTTATATCTAAGCCTATTTAAAAAATGTTCGATCCTGACACGGTACTTTTGACTACTCTGTATTTTTAGGGTTCCGTACCCAAAGGGTAAAAACGGGACCCTATTACTGAGACTTCGCCGTCCGTCCGTCCGTCCGTCCGTCTGTCACCAGGCTGTATCTCAACAACGGTGATAGCTATACAGTTGAAATTTTCACAGATGATGTATTTCTATTGCCGCTATAACAACAAATACTAAAAATTCAATAAAATAAATATTTAAGGGGGGCTCCCATACAACAAACTTGTTATAGATTATATATATGTATAGGTACGGAACCCTTCATGCGCGAGTCGGGCTAGCACTTGCCCAATTTTTTTTTTATATCTTCTAATTAGGGAGCTTTGATCAATTTAATGAACATGCCAGCTCCAGCAGGCCTGATAACCAACATCATTCATAAAAAAATATGAAAAATAAAAACATAAACCGTATAAAATTAAAAATAACATGTACACGAAAACAACTAAATTTGTATACACTATTTATATTAAAAAAAACCCCAGTCCCGAAGTCATACTCTGTATTTAATAATAATAATATCTAACGGAATAGTTTAAAATTATTTTGTACATTTCAATTGAGTCAATAAGGGCTAGATTCTAGCCGCTAAAATCTTCGCGGCTTACCGTTACCCTAGTAGGTCTGGAAGTTTTGATCGTTGATAGCAAAAAGTACCCAAACGTGAAGTAAATTATTAAATAGTAGTAGCTAATATTCAATAGGCTAATACTTTATTTTTAATTTGTTAAATTTGTTATTAGTTATGTATTAGTTCTTGTAAATTGACTTGTAGTAGTAGAAGAGCGGGATCTCCTGACACAGGTATCATTATACTTACTAGGAGATCCCGGTGTCATTATTATTGTGTCTACTTTAAAGAAATAAAATATTTTCATTTTCATTGTCACCCTAGTAGGTCTGGACGTTTTGATCGTTGATAGCAAAAAGTGGCGTAACGTGACATCACGTCACGAGGTGACTTAGAATGTCGTACCATTTCACGCTAGGAGTGGTAGGGCGGCGGCGGCGGCGCGAGCGGCACGAGCAGCGGCTCGGGCGCGCGGCGCGGGCGGCGCGCCGGCCCGCGCGGCGTGCTCCCGCGCAGGCGCGGCCGGCCCGGCCCGCGGCGCGCGCGCAGCATCGCCGTCTGCGCCGGCTCCAAAGGCGCCTCCGACTCTAGCATTGCCGCCCCTGCAATCATTACACGTTTCAAAATACTTATTAACTACTAATCTTGTTACTTTTGCAATTCCACAAATCTGTTGTGGGTCTCAATAGTACATTATTAACCAAGGGTAGAAAATGACCTATTGCACCCGAGATATTTCTGGCGCTCGACTGAAGTGAGAGCGCCAATAGTTCGAGGGTGAAATGGGTAATTTCACCAGAGTTAAACACTCTACTTTTAATTTCGACTGCGAGGAAAATAAAATATTACACGCACATGTCATGAGTGTGTTAAATTAATGTCCTTGTCATTTTTAACCAATAATTAATAAAAGACACGATATTTATATTTAATCTCGTGTTCCCGCTTTTTCTATTTGCCAACTTTTATTATTATTAATTTTAATAGAAAAAAAAATATACATACCGCCAACATTTAAAAAAAACCAAATCCAATGGTTTCTATTTTGTTTTTATGCAATAAATCAGGGACAGAATTATATGTATGTATTATGAATATAATGCATATTTATATTTAATAATTAGATGTAAATAAATTAAGCTTGCATAATATATCTAACTTTTGGAGAAATTTTTTCAATGGCCACTTACCACGGCCGACTAAATTGTACCTAATTGAGTTGGTCACGACGTGCATCTAGATGGGAATAATTTTTGAATCCGTGGCAATTAAAAAAAAATACTTTCCACCCTAGGGATGGAAAAGCTATTTTCCACCCGGCTATCTACTCATGAAAATGACACTTTCCGAACAGGAGAGATGAAAAATTAATTGCCATCTAGATGCACGTCGTGACCAACTCAATTAGGTACAATCTAGTCGGCCGAGGTAAGTGGCCATTGACAAAATGTCTCTAAAAGTTAGATATAGGCAAGCTTAATTTATTTATATATCTTATTATTAAATATAAATATGCATAATATTCATAATACATACATATAATACTGTCCCTCATTTATTGATAGAATCGTACATTTAGATAAAAAACAAAATTGAAACCATTGGATTTGTGTTTTTTTTAATGTTGGCGGTACGTATATTTAATTTTTTTTCTATTAAAAATAATAATAATGAAAGTTTGCAATAGAAAAAACGGGATCACGAGATTAAATATAAATAGTACCGTGTCTTTCATTAATTATTGGTTAAAAATGACATGGGCATTAATTTAACACACTCATGACATGTGCGTGTAGTATTTTATTTTCCTCGCAGTCGAAATGAAAAGTAGAGTGTTTAACTCGGGTGAAATTACCCATTTCACCCTCGAACTATTGGCGCTATCACTTCATTCGAGCGCCAGAAATATCTCGGGTGCAATGGGTCACTTTCTACCCTTGGTTAACAATCTACTATTGCCTACTCCATATTAGTAGAGAGTAAGGTGTTACACTCAATGTGAGACCCCAGGGGACCGTCGATTTGAGCGTGCAGCGGGGCGGGTCGTGCGGTGTTCGACCAAAGCAATAAATACAAGCACGTTTTTCTATCTATTGGCCGCTCGCTAAGGCCGCACACTCGAGTCGAGGTCCGCAAAGTGAAGGTGTTATGCTACGTTTACACGCTTGCCAAGCCTCGGCAAGCGTGCAGGACGCAGTCATATGTTAAAGTGAGACGGAACTACATCGTGCTCACTCTAACATATAACTGCGTCCTGTAGGCTTGCCGAAGCTTGGCAAGCGTGTACACGTAGCATTAAGGCTGATTTAGACGAAGACAATTTTGAGACGCCTAAATTAAGGCGCCTCGAAAAGGCACCGTATAAACACTTTCCGCGCCATGCCAGCGCTGGCGCGGAATAGAACACGGGCCTATTTTTTGGCGCCAGTGACCCCCCCTCCGCGTCTCTCGCTGCCACTAATGACTGGTACTGAAAAAAAGCACTGTGTAAACACGGCTTGCTGGTCACTGGCGGCGAGATTCAGGCGGCTGAAAATAGTCATTGTCTAAACGGTCGGAGGTGTGCTGTGCGGTAATCACTGGCGCCGTCATTTAGGCGTCTCAAAATTGTCTTCGTCTAAATCGAGATAAGTTACCGGCGACAGCGTCCGCCGCAGAGCCGGCGCTGTCGGGCGGCGGCGGGCGCTCGCGGCGCGAGGCGTGGCGCGCGCCGCGCGGCCGGCCGCGCCTCGCGCCGCGCGACGACCGCGACGCCGACCAGGACGACGCGCGACCGACAGGGGAGAAAGCTGAGGGACAAATATCTATTTAGTAACTAATATATGGTTACACTGGTGAAAAGTTCAGTCGTCTCGTGACTCGACACAGTCCCTTGTCACGGAAAATAACATGTTCTCTTCTCACATTCTTATGTCTCCTATCAGTATATGATCCCACCGCTCAGCGCTGGCTCATGCTGAGGTGGAACCTTTTCGTGGCACAGCCATAGCAATTAACTATAATTGCTATGGCTGTGCCACGAAAAGGCAGGCCTATTGTTTTATTTCATATATGAATTTTGTCACTTTATGTAATTATGTTCTAAAGGTCACGTCACGTATAAATGTATATCTTTCTTTCTTTCTCTCTTAGTATAAATAATTTCGTGGTACTCACGTGTGTGAGGCGGAGTGAGATGAGCATCCCGAGGTTCATCATCGACGCGCAGTGGGCTGCCGGGCTCCGAGCACGAGTCGCGCCCTCGCTTCGCTTCTACTACGGCGGGTTGCTGCAATAGTCCGATAAAAATTTAAACAGTTTGTGGAATACCAAGTTAGGACTGAAGCTTTTTTCTGTTTATTTCTCACATACAAGTTTTTCAAACGTTCAAGACATGGATTAATCTATTTAATTTAAAGCATGTAGCACTTACAGGTGGCAGCGCGGCTGATTTTCTTTTTCGTTCCCTTTCTTCTTGTTTCTTTTCTTCAGACTTTTGTCGATCTATAATGAAACGGAAATGAACATTATGGCGATATTTTAGAACACTGAGCAACACCCCGTAGAATTCAGATAATAGCAGTTTTCCGAAGACCATGCAACACTTACATTTGAGTTCTATTTCTTCGTCGTCCAGCAATAACGAGACGACTTCCTTTGGTTTCAGAGTGTCGGGCTTAAAGTTACCACCGCTTATCACCATCCTTTGGATCTAACACAAAAACAGCAATAAATTAGTAACCAAGTCTAGGCACGTATTCGAAAAATTATAAAAAAGAGTTAATATAATTCACAGCCCCTACACTTTGTGGAGCCGAGTAAAAAACGATACGACGGATCTTGAGTTAGTTCGTGGTGTCCAGACCACGGCCAGATTCTAATCAGGCGGATTTTTTTTAATACTTAGTAACCAACCTCGCTCTTTTCTCGGGCCCTCTGCATGATTCGTTCCTCGATAGTGCCCTTACAAATGAGTCGGTAGACGGTGACTTGCTTGGTCTGACCCAATCGATGCGCGCGGTCCATGGCTTGCTGGTCCACGGTTGGGTTCCAATCTGAGTCGTAGAATATCACCTGTCACAGAAATAATCACATTTATTGTAGCCTACACAAATTACGTAATACACATCTCAACCACCTGCAATTTTATTTTTCCTCTGTCAGCGGATATTTTAACAATTTCTCACAGTTCTAACACTTCGAAAAATATTTTACAATGCATGTGCTTGAAAAGAGCTTATTCTAGGCATTCAAACTGTGCGGAAAGTACTACTTTTCCACGCTAGTGCTTTTTACTTTTAATTTTTTTTTAATTTCTAGCTAGGGTACGTCGTAGGGTAGGGAATACGTCGACACCTCCAGCATAATATGTATTATTTTGGCAAATTATTTTATATTCATACTCACAGTATCAGCAGCGGTGAGATTGATTCCCAGCCCACCCGCTCGCGTGGACAAAAGGAATACGAAGATATCAGTTCGCGCCTGTAAACCATATTTTAATCAGAATCTAAGTAATCATTATCTTGCTTTATAGGTAAATACGTTTTTAGGGTTCCGTATTTAAGTATTGAAGACGATCTATAGCACTAAGACTAGTAAGCACTATACCTGGAAATCTGCCACCATATCTCGTCGCGCCGATATCTTGCTAGACCCGTCTAACCGCATATATTTGTGTTTCCTGTGCCACATGTATTCCTAGAAAGATGAATATGATCAGTTACATAGTTTATAAATAAAAACATTGCATATGGAGTCGAAAAGTATGAATTTTGACGAACAGTACGTACCTCTAGCAGATCTATCATCTTGGTCATTTGGCTGTATATGAGCACACGGTGACCCCTCTCTTTGAGCCGTTTTAACAAGGAGTCCAATACTGTTAACTTGCCAGCGTCGCTCACGAGCTGGTTTTTGTCTGTAAAAAAAGTACGTGTTATATAAGAATAATTGACAAGTTTTGACAAGAAAACTGGGAGAATAGATTGGACTCAGCGCATTATTTACTTTAGAGATAATATCCATACACATTGTCGTTTAGTATTACACTGACAGTGGAGTGGACTACCCAAAGTGTCTATGTAAGTCCAACATGAATCTTTATAAGGGCCTGCCCGCGGAATCACAAGGCTCTCGTAAACCCTTAGGCAGTTTGCTAGTCATTAGGCTAAGACTTATTCTCTCTTGGACCTCTGACACTGTCCAGACAAAGCCAGTCTTTGAGTCTCGCCATACTCGCGCTGTCGTGTAAGTGCAGTAGCGTCTTTTGGCGTAATGTCTGCACGATTTCTGATCAAATAAAGCATCAGTGCCGCGGTGCCCTATGTTTGATCAGATCATGTGGCGCTTGCAGGCAGTTGAGGCCTGGGACCACAGACCACCCCCACTAGACGGAGCATGTAAGGCGACCCGCGCGCACCAACGATATGGTACGGCAAAACATTAAAGTACCAACACGGCGGCCACCGTTTAGTTGCGTCCATGTTTATGAGGTCTTTCTACACCACTTAACACTACAATTTACCATGTTATTTATTTAATTTCTTTTTTCGTTGACGTACGCATGGATCATAAACATGGACGCAACTAAACGGTGGCCGCCATGTTGATACTTTAATGTTCTGCCGTACCATATCGTTGGTGCGCGCGGGTCGCCTTACATGCTCCGTCTAGTGGGGGTGGTCTGTGGCTGGGACGCAGTACCTGGCACTTGCAGCGGCGCCCAGCCGGCGGGCGGGCGCGCGGCGGCCAGGCGGCGCGCGAGCGCGGCCGAGCCCGCCGCGCTCTCGGCGTGGTGGTGCCGCGTCAGGTGGTACGCGAACTGAGACGCAGTACCTGGCACTTGCAGCGGCGCCCAGCCGGCGGGCGGGCGCGCGGCGGCCAGGCGGCGCGCGAGCGCGGCCGAGCCCGCCGCGCTCTCGGCGTGGTGGTGCCGCGTCAGGTGGTACGCGAACTGAGACGCAGTACCTGGCACTTGCAGCGGCGCCCAGCCGGCGGGCGGGCGCGCGGCGGCCAGGCGGCGCGCGAGCGCGGCCGAGCCCGCCGCGCTCTCGGCGTGGTGGTGCCGCGTCAGGTGGTACGCGAACTGAGACGCAGTACCTGGCACTTGCAGCGGCGCCCAGCCGGCGGGCGGGCGCGCGGCGGCCAGGCGGCGCGCGAGCGCGGCCGAGCCCGCCGCGCTCTCGGCGTGGTGGTGCCGCGTCAGGTGGTACGCGAACTGAGACGCAGTACCTGGCACTTGCAGCGGCGCCCAGCCGGCGGGCGGGCGCGCGGCGGCCAGGCGGCGCGCGAGCGCGGCCGAGCCCGCCGCGCTCTCGGCGTGGTGGTGCCGCGTCAGGTGGTACGCGAACTGAGACGCAGTACCTGGCACTTGCAGCGGCGCCCAGCCGGCGGGCGGGCGCGCGGCGGCCAGGCGGCGCGCGAGCGCGGCCGAGCCCGCCGCGCTCTCGGCGTGGTGGTGCCGCGTCAGGTGGTACGCGAACTGAGACGCAGTACCTGGCACTTGCAGCGGCGCCCAGCCGGCGGGCGGGCACGCGGCGGCCAGGCGGCGCGCGAGCGCGGCCGAGCCCGCCGCGCTCTCGGCGTGGTGGTGCCGCGTCAGGTGGTACGCGAACTGAGACGCAGTACCTGGCACTTGCAGCGGCGCCCAGCCGGCGGGCGGGCACGCGGCGGCCAGGCGGCGCGCGAGCGCGGCCGAGCCCGCCGCGCTCTCGGCGTGGTGGTGCCGCGTCAGGTGGTACGCGAACTGAGACGCAGTACCTGGCACTTGCAGCGGCGCCCAGCCGGCGGGCGGGCGCGCGGCGGCCAGGCGGCGCGCGAGCGCGGCCGAGCCCGCCGCGCTCTCGGCGTGGTGGTGCCGCGTCAGGTGGTACGCGAACTGAGACGCAGTACCTGGCACTTGCAGCGGCGCCCAGCCGGCGGGCGGGCACGCGGCGGCCAGGCGGCGCGCGAGCGCGGCCGAGCCCGCCGCGCTCTCGGCGTGGTGGTGCCGCGTCAGGTGGTACGCGAACTGAGACGCAGTACCTGGCACTTGCAGCGGCGCCCAGCCGGCGGGCGGGCGCGCGGCGGCCAGGCGGCGCGCGAGCGCGGCCGAGCCCGCCGCGCTCTCGGCGTGGTGGTGCCGCGTCAGGTGGTACGCGAACTGCCGCGACGACGCGAACGGCGACACCGTACACGCGCACACCTGAACAGAGATGATATTTACAATCCAAAAACCAAATGAAGGTTGATTTTTATGGTTCCGTACCCAAAGGGTAAAAACGGGACCCTATTACTGAGACTTCGCTGTCCGTCCGTCCGTCTGTCACCAGGCTGTATCTCAAGAACGGTGATAGCTAGACAGTTTAAATTTTCACAGATGATGTATTTCTATTGCCGCTATAACAACGAATACTAAAAATTAAATAAAATAAATATTTAAGGGGGGCTCCCATACAACAAACTTTTTATAGATTATGGTATGGAACCCTTCATGCGCGAGTCGGACTCGCACTTGCCCAATTTTTTTATGTGACACGATCGAGTGAGGCCAACTTGTAACTGCTTTTATTACCTACTAAAAAGTCTGCCTTTAAACATGTAGCTATATAAAATAAACAGTTAGGTGAAGAAATTTGCATTGAAATTGCAACCGTAAAGCCGTTACTAATTGCGAAAAGTAAATGCGTAGCCTACCTTAGGTTGAGCAGTACATAAGAAAGCCGGTAGACTCGTTGGCTCGTCGTAATACACTTGCGGCGGCCGCTCCACGTGCGGGAACTCCGAGACCTCGGCGCTTGGCACCGTCATCACTCCACCCTCTTCCGTTTTTATCTCACTCAACATGTCCGACTGTAAAAATAATAAACTCATAAGTGGTTTTATCTGGAAATCTACCGTGAGGGTCATACATGCCTTGATTACAGAAATCGTGAAATACTCGACATTTTTGGTCTGTTTCGAGAGAATTCAAAGATAATTCTGGGACTTATGCAACTTAATTATGACTGCTGAGTGCGAATATGTTACCCGGACGTGAATAACCGTTGTGTAAACACGCGGCATTTAGACCTTGTCCAAATTAGTCATGTAAAATTACCATTCGATCGGTCAGCAGCCGAAGTTGCTACGCACGCCAGGTGCTCAACATGATATACACACGGACTCTGTCATCTAGAGAATAAGGGTTGTATAACCGATCTTTTGCTGCTGACTGAACTATGAGTAGTAGTACCATATTCATCTATAAATTACCTGATCGTCTCGACTTTTCAAGTTCCTACTCCTCATGTTTCTGTGTTCTATAGTCTCCGCCATATGGTGGATGCTATGGTCCGTGTGGGTGTAGAAAGGTCCGACTACAAAATAAAAATTTAATTTAGCCACGCAGAAGCATAGAACATAGAAGTCTTGTTTCCCTAAAGGCTTCAAATGGTTTCAAGAAATGCTAAAACGTCTATTGCATCTTATTAAAGACAAGAATTCGCGTGGTTGACCGTCCACATTTTTGTGACTTTGCAGCATACATTGTGTTATAAGACAACCAGCCGCCCATTACGCTATACAGTTTCCACAAAATTAATAATTTTCGTTACCTTGTGTCCATAACGGATCGGTAAATAACAGATCTCTCCACATCAAGCTATCCATTTTCCGCTGCCTCAGAATGTCGCCATCTGGGCACAGCAGTAGCCTGTTCTTACTGGAGACATTGTCGTAATAATCGGCCCCTGTCGCATCTACCTCTTCGACTACTTCGTCTTTTACTTCTGAGTTTGTGTGTTGTTGCCACCAGAAGTGCCGATGCCGTAATTTTTCGTATTTTTCTAGACATTGTTCAATGTGTTGCATCCTAAAAGAGGAAAATACTTTTACGGTCAAGGCTATTTACGATTAGTAAAGGACCGACCATCCTTGAGGGATATTTGTGAACATGCTTTAAATAATTGAAGCAATCGATACTTACGCGTAAAGCCATCCACATAACGTCACTCTATACAACTCCATTGGCGATATATCAACGAATCTCATAAAGTTAAACATCCCATTCTCATCCTCGCTCAAACTTCTATGCACATATTCGGGCGTCAGTATATTCAGTTTATTGTACAATAGGTGCCTTTTTGAGGGTATACTCCGAATAAGGATGGCTTCTTCAGCTAACAGTTTGGGTATGTGGTAGTCGTCCACTTGCATTGCGAAGGGAGAGCGGACGTCTCGCCGCTCGAAGAGCTCGGGGTGGTTGCAAACCTAGAAATAATGTTAAAGTTATTATAGAAGTAATGTAAAAGCTATCATAGAAATAATGTAAATATTCCTGTTAGCAAGATGGAGAAAATCGCACATTGAATGAATGAAACGATCGTAATGGTGACCGCGACAAAAGTGTAAGACTGGGCTAGTTATATCTAATCTAACAACGCACCTTTCTAAACTGCATGACCAAGTTCATCAGGTTGGAGGTGAAGTTTTTGTCTACGTTGTGGCCCGACTCGGCCCCTACGGTGAAGTGGAGCAGCTCTTCGATTTTGATCTTCTTTTTCAGTGCTGTAAATTTCTTACGGTAAGTTTTATTTACGCGAAAACGATAGTTCCAATATCAATTATCTTTAAATCACAAAAATAACTTAAAATACATATGTAAAAAAATTAGCTCGATTCCAATGACTACAGGCAGATGTCACCCGTAAAAAAATTTCAACTCTCAACTTCTCACACCTATACTAATCTGACATCGGTAACTGTCGCGTGATTAATGACAAACTCTAAAGATTTGAGAGCCCTATACTAGAGGCATATGAAAATGTATTCCAGTGATATCCAATTCCATTTATAAGAGTCTGCCGGAAATTTGTAATAGTGTTCGTCAATCACGTAATCGTACGGATCGTACATACCCATCAGTAGTGTACTAACTTACCTATGTACAATAGTTTCTGCCTGATTGTGAGCGGGCAGTGGACCATAATCTCTATCTTGTCCGACAACTCGTTCTCGACATCCTTTTTTATTCTCCGCAACATGAACGGTTTCAGGATCATGTGAAGGCGTGATAAATGCTCTACAAATCAAAATCAATATATTAGTAGATCATTTGAGTGTTTTGTATAAAAATTCAGACAGTATTATAGATAAAATAACGAATGAATAAATAAACTAATTCAAAAGGTCTAACATTCTTGATTAACAGTATTTAGGGAAATTTCCGAACCTTTAAGACTACTGTTTATTAGTTAACAGAAATAGTAGCAGAAGTAATAATTTTTGGAACCCTTTTTTATGATTTAGAAGTCGAAATCGGTTAGGCGCAACTTCAAATTGTACTAAGAGTCGAAGCAGCAAAGTCTAGCTTTTTAAACCTAATAGTAGCGGAATAATGTTATCAATGTATCACGGCAATAATTAACTCACTTTCATCAATAGTACTCTTATTTTCAGCGTGACTCTCGATGTCTTTGGAGAACCACTCGTTGAACTCATCGTGAGAATCGAACAACGTCGGCATAATGAAATGCAGAAGGGCCCACAACTCTGCCATACTGTTTTGTATCGGAGTACCTGGAACACACTTGAAGTTAACCTATTGGGCTCTATAAACACTAAAGTAAACAGTCAGATGCCAAGGGGTATCTTTTATTCGACGAAAAATACTACAACTCTGCGCTTCCTGAATATGACTATTAAAGGCTCGAGTTTTATTGGTCGGCTACGGGTGATATCCATGAAGCATGCCAAAGGGCCCGAATTTTCGTTTCGCTAGTCGTAATACCGCCTGCTTCAAGCCACCACACCCTGTATATTGACCGCATTATTGACCAATGAAACTGGGCCATAAAGGTTATCATTAGCTCATCATTGTTCTCGAAATGCTGCAAATACAGTAGAGTGGAGACAAATTGCGAAGTCGAGAGGACCGAGCATGAAGATCAACCGTGTACAAGTACAAATAAATCATCATTCAGACCACGTATCGACCACTCTGACAAGAGTGAGACGACTAGAAAGAGTTACACATGCATCAGTCAGAACTGATCCAGTAGAAACTCCACATCCATTCCATAATTCAGAATAAAGTAAATGAAAGACCTACAAATAAATCACACTCACCAGATAGTAATAGTCTGTTTCTACAGCTGAACCCAAGCAGCAGCTTCCACCTCATACTGGCTGAACTCTTTATGGCCTGCGCCTCATCCAGTATCATGTACTGCCACGACACTCTATTCAGGTACTTGAGATCGCTCACGACGATCTGGTATGACGTCACGACCACGTGGAACGCGGCTTGTCGTGTGTGAAGGTCCTTACGCTCCCAGAATTGTCGGAGGATCTTGCGTTCGTTTGGACTGCCCCAATATGGTACCTGGAATAAACTGTAGCTATAAATGGCAAGTGATTCCATTGAAAGTATGGTGCTATATATGCCTTGGGATCATCAAATTGTTCTGAAGTTTCTCTTCTCAACCAGCCCCCTCTCTTTTTATATGAGTAATTACACTTACAACTTTAAAGTCGGGAACGAATCTCTGCAGCTCCTGCTGCCAGTTGTGCAGCGTCGACGCAGGGGACACCACGAGGAACGGGCCCCACACGCCGAGGCGTTCCGCCACGTGGCACAGGAACGCTATGCATTGAACAGTCTTGCCGAGACCCATCTCATCCGCCAGAATACCGCTGATACCCTGATGTAAAAACAAAATCTTGAACATTTTATACGGAAAGAACATAATAGTACCAAACGCATTTCCATCGCTTCACTGGAGTATCATGAATCACTAGAATGTTTTCATCACATTTGATCGTAAAAGATGATATTACATGTAGGTCTACTGAAGGACTAAGGCCTATATTGTTCCCGCGGGAGTTATAAATTGTTATAACTCCCGAGGGAGTTATGGTTTTAGTTTTAAAAATATAGTCAATTCAAGTCAAAAGTATTGTCAATCGTTATCGTTTCATTAGTTTAATGTTTATTTTTGTCTTATGTAAGGTGAGTCGGGGCTATTGTAGCTATGGGGTTATTGTATCTTCTTACCATTATAATGGTCTGTGACCATTATAATGGTCTGTGTATATATAGGATACACAGACCAATGGTATATATACACAATCCTATATATACACAGACCATTTTAAGGGTCACAGACCATTATAATGGTAAGAAGATACAATAACCCCATAGCTACAATAGCCCCGACTCACCTTATTTGTTATTTACTCCCAAATGTGATGAAAAATATTGTGTGTATGGCGGGTAGTAAGGGGATTACAAACTCAGGACATTAAAAGCCGTTCTTCTAATAGACCTTCGTTAGTAATCCCTACTTACTACCGTTATGACACAATATGCTATAAACCGGTACCTGGTCATACAGGTTAGCGAGCCAGTTCATCCCCTTGAGCTGGTAGCCCTTGAGCGTGCCCTGGAAGATGTCGGGCTGCGCGTGGTCGCCGCGCGCGGGCGCGGGCTCCGGCGCGGCGGGCGCGGCGGCCGCGTCGAACTGCCGCGTCCGCGCCCGATCAGTGCGGAACGCTTCCCGTGCGTTACGCGACGCACGTGCTTTCATGGCTTCACTGAAATATTACAGGTTGTTTTAATGTATGACTTTTTGAACCAAAAGCGTCCACTTTGTCGACTATAGTGCGGCTCTTCCCAGGTGAATTTTTCGCTTCGAGCCCTAATCTTTCAAACAATGGCCATTGTCTCTATTATCGCAAAGCTGCTAGGGCTCGAAGCGAAAAATTCACCTGGGAAGAGTCGTACTATACCGAAAGCACGACATTTGTTTGCATCTTTATGCCCTGTCAACTCGCCCTTATAGTAAGCTACAAAGTGGTATCTTTTGCTTGCATACGTCACATTTAGTTATTTTAGCTAGGAGTAAAGGCTGATGCACACCGGATGAGTAAGGCCAGTGTGCACGTTGAACTTTGCTATGATATTTTTTTTTTACATCATATCATAATGTTATACAACGGGTTGCAGGGACCTCAGTAATAGAGACAGTTGTCTCAAACCGTCTGCAATCAACCAGTTCCTAGAAAAGCTTCACCTGTCATAACTGTCAATGGCGGCCAGTCTAGGGTCTCGATCCTCGTCCAGTTGGCGAAGGATCCTGTCGGCACCTTCCCCATCTTCACCCGCGCTCATTTTTCGCTGCATGAAGTGGGCGTACAGCTCCGTTTGCGTGATGAGGAAGTTCAGTTTTCGCCGCTGACGCTTGGCTTCCATCAGTTCCACATCCATCTACAATCCATACTAATATTATAAACGCGAAAGTGTGTCTGTCTGTCTGTTACCTCTTCACGCTTAAACCGCTGAATCGATTTTGATGAAATTTGGCATGGAGATAGTTTAAGATCCGAGGAAGGACATAGGATAGTTTTCATCCTGGAAATAATCCCTAAAAAGATTGAAAAGTGAGTAAGTAATTCATGATGACATTGATGACCCTGTAGGAAATGTAATTATTAGCCCAAAAGCACAATTGCTCTTACATTTGCTTAGGCGCTTTTATAATCCCTTTTATTAATTAAGGTGATTAGGTGGATATGGATATCTATCGTGTTGTACGAGGTTGCTTCCATACTTCCAAGTTCCACTCGGACATAGTCGCGGGCAAAAGCTA
This sequence comes from Apotomis capreana, assembly GCA_947623375.1. Taxonomy (NCBI): domain Eukaryota; kingdom Metazoa; phylum Arthropoda; class Insecta; order Lepidoptera; family Tortricidae; genus Apotomis; species Apotomis capreana. The sequence continues at coordinate 31,241,430 of OX392499.1, read as the reverse complement.
GTGTGAAAATATTTCTTATAAAAATAAGTTATACGTAGCGCGAGTTTTAAATCGACTAAATTTATTCCACGAAACACAGACATTCAGCCTATGGGAACTAGGAAATCATATTCTCAAGAACAAAACAAAGCAAGTCACAGCTCAAGCGCGAGGCGAACTTAGTATTTAGTAACTCCATTACCTTTCTTTGTTCTTCTGCCTCTCTTTCCATGCGGCGCCTCGTTTCTCTCTCGGCGCGATCGTACCTCCTCCAGTAGGCTTGCATCTCTCGACTTAGCCGTTTACACCGCCAAACTGCCTCTTTCATGTTCTTCTGAGACTGGACAAAGAAAAAAAAAAACCGGTCAAGTGCGAGTCGGACTCGCGCACCGAGGGTTCCGTACAAACACTTATCATCCTTAAGTGGTTAAGTTAAGTTTGCACCTGGTATGTATAGCGCCCCATACAAATGAGGTGCAAAGTTAACGCAACCAACCCGTTTGTTGTATGGGAGCCCCCCTTAAATATTTATTTTATTTTATTTTTAGTATTTTTTGTTATAGCGGCAATAGAAATACATCATCTGTAAAAATTTCAAGTGTCTAGTTATCACCGTTTTTGAGATACAGCCTGGTGACAGACGGACGGACGGATGGACGGATGGACGGACGGATGGACGGACAGCGAAGTCTCAGTAATAGGGTCCCGTTTTTACCCATTGGGTACGGAACCCTAAAAAACTAACATTACACACGAATACTATTTTCACCCTTATCTGAATAGAACCCTTTTTCTAAGAGTTCTAACACGATTAATGCACGTGAGTCGCAAAACCTTCTTAAAGGTAGAAATGCAGTTAACTGCGAACTGGATATCAAGTGAGAGGGAGAGAAGCGAGAGGAAGGGGGAGAGAGAGGGAGAAGAAGCGATTCATAATTCAAATACGTACTCACCTGCATAGCGACATGTCTCCAATGCTTACTACACAGGGTAGCAAGCCTCTTCCGCTGCAGCATGACTTCTCTATGTGTAGCGGTCCTGGCCCGCTGCACTTTGCCCAATTCCTTTTTAACTACTAACTGCCAGTGCCGCCGCCGCCGAGCAGTTAGGGCTTCTGGGGTCTTGAGAGTTGATAGCTTTTTGCGGCCTCTGAAAGTAAAAATAAGTAGTTAAGAGATGGATGCAAACTATCTAAAAGTTTAAATTAGCACAGTAATAGATATTGGCAGCACTGGCGGAGTGTTGACAGAATCCGATTCCTATTGGTTTTACGATTCAGTGCATCTTACAGAGAAGTAGTTTAATTCTTCTCCGGTTTAGCCTGGCTTTTTTTAAGCCCCGATTGACAGTCTAATTGTTTGACATTATCAATAGACATTAAGCACATCAAGATTTTATTTGACAAGCATCTCTAAACTATACGAATAAGTATTGGGTTATACATACCTGACTCCTGGTTTTTCTACAATAGCAAAATCATCATCTTTCTCTTCTTTTATATTTTTCAACTGTTCTTCCCAGTCTACGTCATCAGGCTGAAAAATAAAAATCCGGGTTAGATACATTCAGTCAGAGCGGCGAATTAAAGAATACTTATAATCAATTCATTTATTTCACAAAAATTATGTTTGAACTGAATCCAAACTGAATATTTATTTTCAAACGTCTTATTAGAGATGGGCTAATTCGTCGGGAAAGCAAACTATTCAGCATAATTTCCAGTCGGCCGATTAGTCGGCAACTAGTCAATCTTTTGACTGATTAGTAGGCTATTTGGCAAAATCCATAGTCGAACCTCTTTATAAAATATAATTTTGTTTATTTCATATTTTTAACTCTCTAATTTTAATGAATAAAATGGCGTGGATGATAGTTGCAAGCATAACTAAAGAGGGGTTTACACGGGTCGATTTTCGCCGTGCAGCTAGCCGCGCGGCCATAGTCGGATGCTACCCATCTTTGGGGCTTGCGGCTTTAGTTACGCCGAATCGCCATTTAGACGATCGATTTTAGCCGCGCGGCAAAAATCGTGCGGCTTTAGTCACCTGTCTAAATCCCGCTTTACTGCGCTTGTCGCGCAACTCGGCAACATCTGTCGTGCTCGCACGGTATTGATAGGAGAGTGACAGGTAGTATTTGTCGTGCGACAATGAGTCGCATGTCATATTTAAGCTAGACGTGCTGACATCAGAAAGAGCAAATTCGAATACCCTAATGAGTAGTATGTTATCGTAGTGAGGGGCCCTCACTACGAATTAACATACAATTAAAATGATCTTCACCATATCAGACGCTTCACCCCGGCCTTCCCTAACCCTGCCGCGCCTGCTCTTCTGAGCGCCCCCCCGGCCCCGCTCGCTGGGCCGGCCGCGGCGCCCTCGGGCGGGCGGCGGCGGCGCGGCCCGGCTCACGCGCCGCTCCGGGTACCGGTCCACCGTCGACAGGAGACCCGCGCCGTAGTACATGTAGCGAGTGTTCTGAAAACAAATGAGTACATTGTGTATCAAGGATGTGGGCATTGATGGATTTAAGGGCCCACAAGATGCATGCAATATTTTTTTCTCGAACATGCTCGGAAATGTATGCGTTAATGTCCCGATATGAGGACATGAAGTTTCTCGTTTATGGCTCCCTACATTACTTCTTGGCCTAGGCCAAAAAATTAAGTATGAAAATCCATTATTGTCCGCTGCTCTAACTTTTTAAATTTCCTTACTAACGTTAAATTGGCAAAGGAAAAATTATATACAGCCAACCACCACTTCCCTCTGTAAGCATACTTGCGATATATATAAAAAAAAAAAACAAAATCTATGGTACTATATTTATGTGCGGTTGGTTAAACATGGTGCTCAAATAGCTGGATCAAATAACATATTTAAAAAATAAAAAAGGCAGCAATATGAACAACTTTTTTTCTGCTTATTCGTATTTCGTAGTGATTATAATATAATTTTAACAGACATAAAAATTACGTCTAGTGATGAGAGTGACGGGGAACTTATGAAAAAAGGATGACGGGGAACTTATGAGGAGGCAAATTTAGCCATGCAAAATGAATAATAGTTTTTACTTTTTTCCCGTAGCATATTTCGTTTTGTTTACTTGATTATCTATTAGTTATTATAATTTTAATATTTCCTCACATCGTTTGAGAAAAGCACTAAACAAGCTTCGACCGGAACAGGGATTGCAGGACTCATTCTATCTGGCCTCATCTTCGACTCGGCCATCTACCCCAAACTCGTCCAGCAATCCCTTACTTCACGGCCTGTGCAGTAATGTACTAATATAGCGCCAGTACCACATATGGCATTGTTCATTTGCTCACTTTACAAAAAACCGGCCAAGTGCGAGTCGGACTCGCGCACCGAGGGTTCCGTACAAACACTTTCCATCCCTAAGTGGTTAAGTTAAGTTTGCACCTGGTATGTATAGCGCCCCATATAAATTAGGTGCAAAGTTAGGTATTAATAGGTATTAAAAAAAACTACTTACTAGATCTCGTTCAAAACAATTTTCGTTGGTAGTTTTTATAGTAATGTACATCATATGTTTTTTTTAGATTTTTCATTTTCTTATTTTAGAAGTTAGAGGGGGGGGGGACCAACTTTTTTCCACTTTGGAAGCGTCTGTCACGCAAACTATTCGGTTTAGAAAAAAAATATTTTAGAAACCTCGATATCATTTTTGAAGACCTATCCATAGATACCCCATATCACACGTATGTGTTTGATGAAAAAAAAAATTCAAGTTTCAGTTCTAAATATGGGGAGCCCCCAATATTTATTATTATTATTTTATTTTTGCATCAAAATCTTAATGCGGTTCACAGAATACATCTACCTACCAAGTTTCAACAGTATAGCTCTTATAGTTTCGGAAAAAAATGGCTGTGACATACGGACGGACAGACGGACAGACAGACAGACAGACAGACAGACAGACATGACGAATCTATAAGGGTTCCGTTTTTTGCCATTTGGCTACGGAACCCTAAAAAGGAGAAGACTACACTGAAATATAAGTCTGGTTGGTCTATTGATCAATTTTAACCTTATTAGACTAACACTAGAAACTTGTTACAGGCAATTCTGCCATACAAAATTCCTTTAGAACAATCACTCATAGAATCATCATCAGACTTTAAGTACTTAAGTAGGTAGCCCTGTATAGGTTATAGTGTGCTGGTTTTCAGCAACGGGATATCTTACAATGTACCTAATTTGTAACTCTATTACAAAACAAATCTTAATTTTTGCACCAAAACATATGTGCATTTTGCAAACAAGTCAAGTTGACTAACAATAAATGGTAAATAAGGTCAAGCATACTTCTCAGTAAAAACAAAAAATTATATTTACCCCTGGATCCTTATAATATTCCTTGGCATACTTGTTATGATAGTGTCTCTCCTTAAGCAGCCTTTTTATCCTCTCTTGCTTCCCTGCAGGAGTATCTTCACCACTGCTAGTATCAGACTCTGAAGACAGTAGGACATTTCGGAGCCACTCTCGCTCCTCACCCACTGATGTCAGGTTGTATAGTCGCAGGCGGTCACTGTGGCGTTCTATAAAAAAGGATGAAAAGAATAAGTACAATTTTAACTTTGATGAGAATTGTGAAAGCAGGCAATTTAAATCCTGTGAATCACTTATTATTTTTCTTATAATGTTGTTAGAATACAGGCATGTATGAGGATATTGTGGATATGTTTACTGCAGGATAAATTTCAACAATTTTTTTGAGTATCCATCACACTGATATTTGATGGTGTTCATCCTCACACACTTCAACCTGAATGATCCAGAAATTCGATTCAATTCACGCCTCATTAATTTAGTTTGGATATTAGTTTGGTATAAATGGATTACTATAAGAATAATGATTTCAAAACGGTAAATCTATTTTACAAGCAGATGAAGTTTTAAACAAAATAACCATCATTTAATAGAATTTTAGTTAAACTGGGCTAAATTTGTTATGAAACATTGTTTGTATTCTTTTGGTTCTAATTTAATGTTAGAAGGGCATAAATGTAAATACTAGCCTTGTTTTGTAGTTACAACACCATGGACAACTCTGTCCCCTTTGGACATTTCATTGCCCATAGACTTGCCATCAGAATCATCGTCACTGTCATTCCCGCCATCAGAATTGAGGATCTGTTCCACCTGGTTCACGAATGGACGGATCTCCAGGGCGGCCTCCAGCCTCTGAATATGAATCGGCCTAGCAACTTCATGTCGCTTCAGCGACGGCTTACCCACTACGCAATTTTCAGTCATCACTGAAAAACCTGCAAGACCAAATCAGTGAAACATCAGTGATTTCCATTGACTCTGAAGGTCAAACTCGCGCTTATCCGCTGCGAAACGAAACAATAAAGCAACGAATAAACGATAAATGTGAGCGCACAACAACACCCACACATGAATCGCGATTATTTTGAATTGGAATACGACTCCGACCACTTTGCGAAAAGTTGAACTTACACCTATTTTGGATACCTCCAAGATGACCTCACATTGATTACTTAACACAAAATTCCATAGCATTCACAAAATGGCGAACGAGAATATTCGACAAATCGCTGTCAATGTCGCCGCCCGAGCGGCGCACATAACTACTCATTTCGTATTTGAGCTTGAAAAAACACAAGCCCGCCATAGTTGAAGAGATTGACAACAAAACATCTAGGTATATTTTTAACCAATCGTTGTAGCTTACAGTTGCGATTAACCAATAACAATATAGTATTGAGTTCGTTCGTCATTTTGCAAAAGAAAACATACTTTCCTGCAGCATAAAGTTACTAATACACATGCGTAATTTGTACTCACATTTAACACTAAGGTAAATTATACACTACATGGTTACACGAGCATTCACAACTATTTATTGCAAAATTGTATGAAATGAATTACCTTTTTCTGTTGATGTAAAAATTTAATTGTTACGGTGGTAATACAGGTAAGCAAAACATACAGCACAACATACAGTGTACACAATATTACAGGGACAATGGAAAATAATTATAGTGCATAACAGGTTTTATTTTTATGAAAAATATTTTGAGACCCTTCTTAATTTACGGCGTCAATGTCCTTAACTTGAACTAACTTACATGCCGAAGCGTCACTTTCTACCAACATTAGAATAATTTTAAGTCCCAGCATTGATTACTTTTTATTTATTCGAGACTTTACAGAATATTACTACATAAATTAAACAATTAGAAATATGTATTTGATTTATTTAACTTATTTATGGACTTCTGTTACGTCTAAATACAACGCTGTTAGTAAATAGAAACTGGTTTGTGTGATATACACATCCGCAACAAATCGCATGCAAGTCGATTCCAAAATGGTGTCGTTTGTTGTGCTTTCAGGAAATTTTGTGTGAAATAACAATACAGGCAAGTTATTTTTGCATATAAATACTGTTCTATGAAGAAAAGTATACATTTTATTTCATAGGTTTGGTAATTGGACCCCGGCGGCTAATGTCTTGCTAAAATAATTTACCTGTCCTTTAATTTTTTTCGCTTGATACAAAGAAACTTGCTCGACATCCTAGTTGTTATGCCCAAGAAACTGCCGAATAGTATTTGAGTTTTTCGTATATATAAATGTAAACGCATTTGTACACCTGTAGTGTCCAATTCCAGCTTAAAAAGTAAAAAGTGAATTAGCGCGGGCTATATGGCTTGTGTTGGGGTTGGCGTCATTTGACTTGTAATTACCGCTATTATTGGCATGGTTGTGTCCAAAAACCTCGTCATATTGGTTTAGTTTTCCGATGGGTAATAACTTAGCTCATTTCAGTTGTATTCCTTCTTATTAATTTCCTTTGCCGCCAGCCCAGTAGCATTCTAACCTCGAAACTTTCCGCCGGGTGCGGTGTCTTTACTATAAACGTATTAAAATGTTCGTATAATTAATTTTCAGATGTATTCCATTCTCTGATTGTCCAAAATCCAATAAGATTGGTGGTAACATGGAAGAGAAAGAAAGCATTCCTGAAAACTCCATGGAGTCTGTGAGTGAAGCATCTGGGGACAAGATCTCAGAAGAAAATGAGACATTGAACCCCAAAAAGTCTGAAGAACCAGAAGAAAGTGACAACAAAGACAGTAAGACCAATAATGTTGATGATGCAGAACCTAGTGATACAAGTAAAGCTGCTGATAGTAATGGGGATTCTGTGAATGATCCAATTAGTGAAAAAGGTGATAGTGAACTTCAAAATCACGTAGAAGACAGTGAAAGTGCTAGTGATAAGGTAACCAATGAGGAGTGCACTGAGGAACTTGAAGCAGAAGAACCAACAAAGGAAAATGGTATGTGCTTCATGCTTTTTTTATTTATTTAACGCTATTGGGGTGACCCAAAGGACCTCTATATTAATTTGCTACCTGAAGGTACGGACTGGTTGCATAACCTGGATTTAAATTTATAATTTCCTACAACAATCTTTTCACCATACAATTAAATGCTTTTTTTATTATAGTCACCAACAGCAATACATTTTAGTTCAGTTTTATATAATCAAATATTTACACTAAGACTTGAGTCTGTAGAGGTGTTGCAAAGTAAGGATGATTACTGAACAGATATTCATAACTCATCTTCATTTGTTTCTAGTTTAACATGGTTTAGTGATGTGCAAATCGTGTCACTCAACTGATGGCAAATGATTCATGTCTTTAGCTCTTGTATATCACTCATTTTGTTCAGTATCTCTATACTCTAGGATCTATAGACTCAAACTGCTCCATCATTTCATCATACTCATTTAGTTCATGACTTTAATTTCGTTTAGTGGTTCATTAGAATGATGATAAGAAGTATTAAGAAATTATACAAAATTAATACTAATGACATAGCTATTGGAAAAATTAGACATTTCAAAATAATCAATATTTTAAATTAATAGTCTAAGTATAACTTCATAATATCAAATAGCATCATTCATTTCAGCTCATAGTGAGTGGTTGCGAATGAAAGATATACTGATATAGTGAGTTTGTTTATCCTTCAGTGAGTTAGTGACATGAATGAAAAGATATACTTTGGATTCACTCACACTCACTCGTAAAGAACACACCTCTAGCATTGTTTCTAAACACTTTAAGAACCCATGAATATTCAACTGTGAATGGGCAAATCTATTGAAAGAAAGAAAGAAAGAAAATTTATTTCGCCGCAATTAGTATTACATATTATAACATAAAAATTATAAGTATTGTGCGAAAAAGGAGTCCACTCAGCACATTGCCAAACCACGGGGGTGACTTGATGGCTGGTATTATGTGGATCCACAAGTTGAGCGAAACAGGATTGCACGTTATACACTCATATTCCCATTGAACCAAAAATAGAGTGAACAAACTATTGATAAGTGATGTGCTGATGGCATTTGTGGGTGATTATTTGAGCATTTTTTAACTGTCTTATAGTCAAATCCATGAACTTTTCCAATTGATGATGGATAATTTAGGTACTATAGACATAATCTTATTAAAACTCATGTGATATATTGAATTATGGTATTAAGCAGTTTACACACGCAAATTTGTTAAAAACGGCCCGACATGTTTTGAACTTGTACAGAGCTCTACATTGGGGACTGCTACCTGTACAGCAGCGCGATAAGTTTGTTACTGTATGAGTTCACAAGTTTCAGAGCAGAGTGGGCATCACCTGTGATTGCACTTCATAATAGTTATAGTTGTATTTTTAGCTAGGAGATATACAGTCGCCATCAGATATATCGCAGCACAGGCGTTCATAAATAACTGAACAAGACTCTTATTGATTGGGCCTTACCGTACATGTTCAGATATTTATGAACGCCTTATATGCTGCGATATATCTGATGGCGACTGTACATTTAAGCAGAATTGCTGGGCATATCATATTACGTTTTAACTGCCCAATTCTTCATTCCTATGAATATATTGGTAGGTTGTTAACGCACAACACTGCCAGTGACGCATATATGCGTTCACCGTTATACTAGTTTGTGCCTAGGCCACATCCCCTGGCAGTGAATGCAGTGAACCCAGTAGTTTATTCAAATCCCATAATTGAAATTGTAATATAATGAATGATATAAACAATTCTTACAAGTTTTTAACTTGATATGTTTTTATGTAACATATATAAATCTATGTTTGGGTCAAATCAATCATACTTTTTTTCAACCACTTCTTGGTGGATGCCAACTACCAAGCCACTTGGTGGTAAGATTGTGTAGGCAAACTAATCATTGTCTGATAACATTTACATTACAGGGACAAGTACACAACACATGGATTTCTTTAGGGTTTATTTATGTATTTAATATTGTCTCTTATATATTGTTTTTATATCAACAAAAAAACAACACAGATTTAATAAAATAAACCTGATTTTATAAAAAAAATGCATTATTTTGATCGCCTCTGTACTAGTAAAATGTTGTTATAGTCCACTTATCACTAAGTATTTGTAAGATCCCTTTTCTATTACAAATAACTTTGAATTCAATAAAACTATTAATTTACAGCAATAAGCAAATTCGTCTACAATGACAATTTACTATTCAAAATATTATTGGTCCAACAAATATTGGGTCACCATTGATGTACGCTTTTTGAAATGCCTTACTATTCCAGAAATTAAATCAGAAGATGCAGAAAATGTAGAAGAACCAATACAGAAAATAGAGAATCCAGAGGAATCAAACAGCCAAGAATCTGCTAGTCAGGACTCTGCCCAGGAGTCTATTCAAGAATCTACACGGGAAGAGTCCATCCAGGAATCTACCAGCTCAAGGATTCCAGAAACTGCAAGTCAGACACTAGAAGATTCCGTATTTGAGAAAGATGGGACAGAGAATGTGGAGAAAAGGGAAGATGGGGATGTAGCTAAACCAGAGTTCGAGACGGCACCTAATGTGCAGGATGAGCCACAAGAAGATCACACGCAGGTAAATAACAATGATTTTATTTTGAACAAGTTGTTCTTGTCAATAAACAATGCAATAATTATTTTTATTTATTTACTTCTAGTTGCCCCTACTGCCCAAGACCGATTGTATCTTTGTATCAATAACAATAATAATTCACTTGGAAATAAAATGACTTGTAATGAAATGAAATCACTGTGTGAGTGAAACACTTGAAATTTCCAAACAACATTCACCATTTATTTTAGTGTAAATATTCAAAAACTTTTTCGTTTATTCAGAAGTTCAGAAATATCTATAAGAAATCACTGTCCAGATTTTATAAAGTAGGCAAAGTTACTAGGAAAAACTTTGTTACGATTGTAAACTACGTTATTTAATTGCAATTTTCTCTGATTGGATTGCAGGCATTAGACCCATTTGATGCTCTACTAAAGGATAAGAGTGACAGCACCACGGAAGCAACCAGGTCTAAACCAAGTGGCGAAACCAACTTGGATGATGATGACGATGACCACAATGCAGACGGTGACGCGCCACACGATGACGATGATCACACAGGTACACAGAAAAAGTTTGCAAGTAGTGCACACCAAGTAGGTAACACTTAAACGAATAAACTACGCAAAGATTTCCATAAAACTTTTCAGTACCTAATATTAATATAGCTAAGATATCGAGTAAAGGAATTTAGGCAACAATTTACAAGAATATTCATTCATAAGAAGGCTAAACAGTATTTGTAAGTTTGTATTGGTAAACTTCATCCTTCTGCGCAAGCAAAGTCTTGGGGGAAAAACTCATCTATTATAACCAAATACAGATAATATGCAACTCGCGGAAAATATACTTTAAGAATTTAGTTGTAATAACTCATAATAACTTAGCTTTAAAAAGTATTATAGCATAGTTACAATGGTCTTGGTCAACAGTCGGACATGTCTAGTCCGTTATCCAAGAGTTTGGCTAACATTACTAACCATCTATCAAATCATGGTAAAATTGACCCATCAAAGGGCTTTAAGTGTTATGGTACAGGCCTAGAAAATCTAGTCACACACAATTGACAACATTTCATATTTATAACAGGTGGAAATTTATATACAGATCGACAGGGCTTTATGTCGTGTACCTTTAAAAAAAATCTTTGAATTTATTCTTCTGTATTTAAAGAAATATAAGAAAATACATCAAATAAGACAATACGGGCTGAATAGGGTTGTTGTCTAAACCAAAGAGCGAAAAAGTATATATTTTTTTTATTTGACGTTGACAGATGACAGATGCATACCGAGTTTTATTAAGTTTTTTTTTAATAAGAAAACCGACTAAAGTAACGGTTCCATTAAGTTCTGGTTTTGATGTTGCCACATTTTGAAAATGAGTATGTTTTTATAAATTCATAATTTAATAAATAATCATCTCAGAAAATAAATAAAAACACAGATTACTTCATCTTTTTAAGCAGAATTCAGAAAAGTAATAAAATGATAGTCTTAAAAATATGAAATGTTGTCAATTATTTGCTTTTCAGATGACACAGCACCTCTAGACGACAGTGGAAGCGTGACAGAGCCTGCTGAAGAGCCTGGCGCCGATGAAGAAGTAATGCTCTTGCCGGACACTGAGCGGGAGATCTCGGAGGCTGACAAGGCTGAAGCAGCAAAAGCGATGGCTGAGAAGAGAAAACAAGCTGAAGGTACTTATTTTATTTGGTTTCTTTTTTGTTAGTAGAGTTGTTTTTCATTAAACTTTTTCAAGGTAACATAACATATAGTACAGTGGAGTGGCTTCCGTAGGACCTGATTTCCGCGGGCTTCCGTTTCGTTTCGTTTCGGTGACTACACCCAGCCAGCAGTTCTGCTGCAAGGACGCGGAGGCGTTGAGCATGCAAGAGAGGGAAAGACAAAGAAGCTCAACGAAATGACTCAGAAGCGCATACTGGCACAATACCGGAAGTCGTTCAGGGTAGTATAGAAACCTTAACATTCCCTGGCCGGAGCTTTCGGTTCTGAGACGGGGCACGCATCCGGGTCCTCTCGTGTTCCCCTCCGTCTTTTGCCGCTCCGGTAAGATCAACTGGCCCTCCTATCCGAGGCACCGGGGAGCCAAAAGTTTACAGGTTGGGAGTGTAGGTTATTTTGCAGTCAGGATGAGGACCGACGGGAGAGATCCGACAAGAATACCAGCATCGAGCCAGAAAGGAAATAGACAGATAGTTGTGTAAATATATACAGGGAAGGATAGTGGACTGCGTCTCGTCGTCCAAAGTTTCCGGTTACCACGTAGGATAAGTTCTTGTGTTGTAGGTTGATGTCGCTGAGCCGTCGCTATTTGTATGTAATTGTCCTCCGGTTTTGATTCCGTGTCTGTTTCTATCTATTTTAGATTTTCTGGCTGATTACTCTAGTGAATAAAATTTGCTTGGGCTTGCTTTCCTTCGACTTCAGTTGAGATAATATTGCGTGTGTGTGGACGTCTTTGTAGGTAACTTCTTGAAGTTTCTTTAGTGATAATTGAAAATTGGAAGGCGGTCGCGATCCAAATCAAGTTCTATGGCGGGGTCATTTTGATGTCTGTATGAGATCTCGTTGGATTCGCCCCATGTTGGGTTCTTATTAGACACATTCTTCTTCACCTTGTGACATCGTGGTTATGGCCGTTTGATGACGGTTAACTTCCTTTTGATATTTCTTTACCATAGCTGTTATTGTGAGGTAGCGTGATAGCATGCGTTTTTAGTTTATTTTAGGTTGTGCGTCAATTAATCGGTAGCTGCGCATTACATCGGTCGTGGTTTGGTCGTGGTTTGGCTGGATTGTTGAATCAGTGATGCTTCAGTGTCAGGACTGTTGAAGTGGACGGAGCTCCGCAAAATCGTAGAAGACACGAAGATTTGGCATTGCGGTATTCGTAGGTATATGGGGTGTCCTATATTGTAGTGATCGCTGGTGATTCATATGCACATAGATAGTTACCGTAGAGCAACTCACGGCGATAGGATAGCAAAACTTAAGTGGCAATGGGCAGGGCACATCGCTCGTAAAACCGACGGCCGCTGGGGCCATCGAGTTCTTGAGTGGCGACCACGCACTGGACGACGCAGCGTGGGTAGGCCCCCCACAAGGTGGACTGATGACCTGGTGAAGGTCGCTGGAGTCCGCTGGATGCGGGAGGCGCAGGACCGGTCATGGTGGCGTTCTCTGGGGGAGGCCTATGTCCAGCAGTGGACGTCTTTTGGCTGATGATGATGATGATGATGACTCACGGCGGCAAATATAATCATATTTTCTCCACCCTGAAAACCGTTTCTAAACTAGTTCCGAATGTGTTATCAATTTGTTCCGCGAAGGGAGAAGCATTCTAACCGGGAGACATTAAGTCTGAAGCACTGCCATTAATGTCTAATTGGATTTGACTGTAATTTTTCTCGTCGGACAAGTGATTAGTGAGCAATCCTCGAACCTCCATCGATGGTCGAAATTGGTATCAACACGATTTTCAACTGGTTCGCCATCGCCCTTATAGGTACAGACAATTAATTGCCTCCCTTGGGAATTGGTAAAATTTCTATCGTGATAAATGAAGACAGTCGAGTTTAATGTTATGGATGAGCCGGCGATGCACTTATGTTTATGTTAGTCCCTTTCTTTTTGAAAATGGCTAATTGTTGCTAGCTAGCGGTGTCCGCACGTGTTTGGGACAAAGTGACCTGGCCTTTAAGGGCAATGAAAAAAGGGACCTCTTTGTTCTAGGAAGTTATTGCTTGCAGGCTGTTGCATTTCTTGATTTCGTAGCCTCTAACGTAATTATTACTGTTGAACGGTTAATATATATTTGTAAGTTACCCAAACTATGCCATTTGAGTCCTACGGCAAAAAATATAGATGTGTATCATACACCACACTTGGTTAATATTCGGTTTAAGGCAGGACTCTTAGTATAGTTTTGGTATTACATAATGTAACGAGCATAATTATAGTGTAGTAATATACAAAAAAAGACACTAAAACGAAAATATAATCGAATAATTATTTAGCTGGCCGTTCACCTCTTCGTCCCTTACAGAGAGCTTTCTTACTTAAACAAAATTACGAGTATAAGGCATTAATCACACCATCGAACCGAAGTAGGTTATATCAGCAGGAAGCACGCGCACGCCGAAATCTTTCGATTATGGTTGTAAAACATAAAAGGATAAAAAACGTACAGCAACTATGACTATATACCATCCGTTTTAAATCTAAACAGTGACTGACGGATAGGTTAGGTTAGTTTATCATTTCACTAGATGAATTACAAACTGTCCACAATCATCTACTAAACCTAATATAATTAAATTACGGTTAGAAATATAAGTTTTATGGGAAAGTAGTACAAGTACTGAAGTGAGGGAAAGTCCCTCGGGTAGGAAAAGTAATGAAAATTACAGTGGATAAAGCCTAAAACTACATTAATACTAACGATTCCAATAAATAAAGCCTGGATTTTAAACTAACTGGCCTATTTATTTAAATTATTACTAATATTTTATTGAATGTTTGCTAGTAATAAAATGTATTAAATGACAAATATTGTATGTATATTTTTCAACAACTCCTGATGTTGTTGCGGGTGCCGTTTATTTGCAACTTAAAATACCTAAAGATATAATTGTTCTGACGAATACCGTGAGACGGCTGGGTCGTACTATATTCCGTTGGTCCACAGGTAGAGGTTGATGAAGTGTGGCCTGATTTCCAAGAAAAGGTGCATAATTGACGTTAGTTAAAGAGTGTTACTATACGGGCCGTGCTTCGCCCTATGTCCATCTAAACTTGGTACTGGTTTTAGCTTAAACTCTTAAACCGTAACCTTTGGGCTCGCTTAGCTTTTCTTGTGGCGGGCCTTCATAGCCGTAGACAAGGAGTATAATATTATTGCAATTGACATTAGAAAATGGAACGGTCTCACCAAATTAAGCTGCTGTGGTGTGGCCGGCGCGGCGGAGGAGTACTGCAGACTCGGAATTGCACACACTTGATCAACACTCACGGATAGGCCGAGTAATATAGACGCACCAAACACTAGGCTATCTACTTAGTAACTAAATATTTGAAAGAAAGACAGAAGGAAAGATATAACGCGTTGAATTCGTTTACACGCGGTAAGAAATTAACAGGCAACCATGCAAACATCTGGTCGAGCCTTGTTTTTGTCTCGTGACTCTATTGTTTTGCCCGGGTTTTTACGATGCCAATACGGAGCGGCAGAGGCTAAGAAAACGCGTCCGCTCCGTATGGTGTCCCAAACGGTTCTCTCGACCTGATTTCCGCGGGCTTCCACATCTTTATTCCTCTAGGTTAATCGGAGTAAGTTTGACTACTCTCCTAGAATACTAGTAGAGTGCTAGTTTACTAAAGTGCTTTATAAAAGTTCTTAATGGTAACATTTTGTGGTAACAGCAGATGAAGCAGAGACGATACCCAAGACGGAGCACGACGCAGACGAGGATGAGACGAACGAGGAGACGGCGAGCGAGCAGGCGCCTGCGCTCGCCGACGACGCCGTCGATACTTCTGCGGACCATACACAAGGTGAGTCGATCATTGTCAACATCACTACAATTTCATCTACCGAAAGATGAAGAGAATCTTCGAATCTGGATATAAACCACCTCTAAGAACGCCATCGCACACATCCAATGAAGTCTTGCGAACTTCACCAAATTATGTTGCGCATTTTCATTCTATTATAATAATAAAATCTTTGCTTGACTTCTGAAATGATGGCATATAAGAATGACAATGTGCGAAAACGTATATGACAAAGAAACGTTATAAACCAGATGTCGAATTTTTTACAAAAATTATATCGGCCAGTGAGTATAAGTTGATGTTCGTTAGTTGTTAGTTGAAAAAAATCCTGGAAAAACCTCAAACTGGAATCTATTATTTACTGCAACTCCTGTAAATATTCCTGCATTCAATAATAAACGTAATCCATTTTTTTTTTCTCTTTATATAGATAAGGAGAATGAAAATGAACATGACGATGCGGCCGATACCGACGAGAACTTAGTACCCAATACCATTCAGGAGGTCAGTCAATCTGATAGCACTTGTGTCCAGTGCGCTGTCGAAAAACCCTGCGCCTACCGGTTCGTCGAGAAGGATGGCGAGAACAAGTTCCTTTGCTCCGAGGCCTGTGTAACTGCTTTCCAAGAAGAACACCCCGGCCAGTACAATATCTCGACCAAGAAATACACTGTAGAGGAGATACTCCCCAGAACTCTCACCTGCTCGGAATGCGAGGAAAGTAAACTCTGTTACTTCTATTACAACTACGACGGTGAAGACACGAATTATTGTTCGCTTACATGTTTACACAGTATGATGGCTGATGAGAAGGAGAAATACGTTTTCAAACGTCGGCGGATGGCCATCGACGAAGTCACTCCGACGGAAGCAGAATGTCTAGTCTGTAAAGAAACCAAACCGTGCTCATATGCCTTCAAACTCTATGGCGAACCTGTTGCCGTTTGCGAGCAGAGTTGCGTCAAGGAATTGAATAGCAGAGAAAACGGCAGGTATCACATAAAAAAGAAACGAATCACAAGAAGCAAGCAAAACACTCAACCTGCTAATGTATCAAAGCCTCCACTTCTCAAATTAAAAGTGATAAGCAATGCAACTGACAAATATCTAGATGAAGCATATAAATTACAACCGAAGACTCCAGCTATGGTACAGGCAGCCAGGGAGGAGAGAGATAGGACTTTTGTCAGAAAATGTTATCAATGCAATTTACAACTTAACTTAGATGATAAAAACCTGACATGGGAGACCATGGACTTTTGTAATGAAGTTTGTCTGGGAAGGTATCAAAATAAGATAGGATCTCGTTGCGCTAACTGCAAGAACATTGTCGCACATACTAGTTTAGGAAAATATTGTGTAAGATTCGGTTACGATATTCGTCAGTTCTGCAATTCAGGTTGCTTGGAAGAGTTCAAAAAGGGACTGAAAATATGTTGTTATTGTCAAAGAGATATATCGGTGGGCCACCAAGGGTTCCTAGCGCCTGTTGGGGATAAGGGACAGTTCAAAGATTTCTGTACACAAACTTGCATGGAGAAGTTTGATCAGATGAGCAAGAGTCCTCTACCGCAGCCAGTGTGGGCGAAATGCGCTGTCTGTTCGCTGGAGAAAGGAACGACGATTGAAGTTGAAGTGAGTGACGATATCATACAAAGGCTTTGTTCGGATCCCTGCTTCGCTGCTTTCAAATTCGTCAACAATATATTCCCAGGTAAATCTAGATTTACAATCAAAACTGTAGTAAAAATGTGAAAGTGTGGTGAAATTTGAAATACCTAATATTGATTTATTCTTTAGATCAATGCAGATGGTGTAAGAAATACTTCGAACGGAAGGCCTCAAAATGTTTCACTATTTACGAAACCCAAAATCCCGATTGCTTCTGCTCCAAGTCCTGTATGAACGTGTACATCAGTAACTCTCGCCATATCGTACCGTGCAACTGGTGTAAAGTGAAAAAATACAACTTCGATATGATAAGGAGGGTACAGAGCTCGGGGCAGGTTGTTATGATGTGCTCGCTGAACTGCTTGAATCTCTATCAAGTTTCTGTAAATGCAGTATCGTCGAGAAGGTGAGTGATAATCAGCAACATTGGAGTTTGGCTATGGTAAGTCTGCAGCGATCTGCATGTGGCAGTCCCACTGTATGTAAGGTGACAAAGCTCTGCAGACATAGCATAGTCATTTTGGTCGGCATGGCATTAAGAATTCGATGTGACTTGCATGTTGATAATGATAAAACTTATAGTCAAATCTTGAATAAACGCAAAGCACGATTAACCCACTTTGATACATTGCAGAATAAAATGTGATATGTGCAAACGAACGTCGCTAGCGCAGTACCATTTGACGATGTCAGATGCAACAGTTCGAAACTTCTGCACGTATCAATGCGTCATGGCATTCCAGGTGAGAAATCTACCAAATTAGATCGATGATAACATGTTCCATTACGTTTGGTCGTTTGGCAGAAGTTACTGAGTTGTCATCTTTACAAATTTTTTTTTTGCTTTTCAGGGTCAATACTCCAAACACGCGCCACCTCTAGTACCCGGAGAATCGATGGATCAACAGAAGGCGGTGCCCACGGGCGCGCCTAGACGAACTTACTCCGGAACGTCCCATAAAAACAATAATAAAAGTAAGTAACTTTCCATTCTAAGTTTAACAGTTAGAATACACATACATAGTTTATGACGTGTGCTAATTTTGCGATACCTTAATCAAAACTCAATACTACTACGACTTTCAGTGGTTACTAAGTGTTACTTCAGTTCCCTATTAGTTGATGCTTCGATTTACGTTCATTTACTTTCCCTCCACAGCAACTACAAAAACACAGACGCGGTCGTCCGGTCTGCCCGTCATCTCCAACGTGCAGTCCCTGGCCGCGCCGCCGCCGCTCATGCCGGCGGTGTCCATGACGCGCGCCAAGTCGAAACGCCTCCAAGTCCAGGTCCAAGCACCTCCCCCCGAGCCTGAACCACCAGCGGCACCTAAAACTCCTCCGCCACCTCCCAAGCCCCCGACGCCGCCCCCTCCGCCTCCTCCCAAAATATACAACCACGTCATAGTCAAAACATTACCCCCTAGAGAAGTAGCCAACAAGGCGACCATGTCGAAGCCGATGATGATCTCGAAGGGAGTCTCTTGCCGTCCGCATCCCTGCACTAAGGAGTGCCAGACCGATCCCAGCTTGGAACGACGAGTCTTGATACCTGTTCCGGTACCTATATACGTTCCCGTTCCTTGCGCGATGTGGTCGCTTCCGTTCCCCGTCCCCGTGCCGATCCCGATACCGATCCCGACGCCGGTGTTCATACCGACGACTAGAAACTCGGCGAAGGGCATATTGAAGGAGATCAACAAGATCCATGACAAGATGCCGACCGATCCGTTCGAGGCCGAGCTGCTTATGATGGCCGAGATGGTGGCCGGCGACAAGAAGAAGGATCAGAGTGATTCAGACACGGATGATGATAATGGTAAGTGCATTTCTTATCAAATGCCTAAAATAACAGACAAGTTTCACACAATAAGTGTCGTGGTCTAAATTTAACTTAATGATATTCTATTTTCAGCGGAGGAAAGCTTCAGCCCTGTAGCCGGCATGGACGGCAACAACGCATTCGGCGAAGACATGCTGCAAATGGCACTCAAAATGGCCACCGAGTACGAGGATCAGCCCGTCGACCTCGAATCTGCTATGACAGCCAACACTATCACACCTAGTTCACACCCTGGCATGCCCGGTAAGCCCATCCAATACAATCCATTGAGCACATGTGTGTGTGCTCAGACAATACAAAAATTATGTAATTTGTATTGTATTATTTAATAATGAGATGCGCCTATATTCAATATAGAATAATACCCTTCAGAGCCACCGTACCCCTGGCCATACCCCTGGTGGTACGGTGGGTCTTTTAAAGTTAAACGATACCACTGACTACTAGTGTGATGTCGATGTCATCTATAGCTGAAAGTAATAAAAACACTCAAGGTTCCAGGTAGCTACTATATTTTTTGTTCTCAATTTGTTGAACATATATTTTAGCGTAATTAATAATATAAGCACCCTTCGGTGGAATTAAAACAAAACACACAAATTTCATAATACCGATAATTATAATTCCGAATGTTTTAAAACTCCGACTATAAGTATTAGATATAACAATCCGTTGTGGTTCAGGTCTGGAAGGCGAGCCCATGCACCACCACCACATGATGGTGCTGGAGCAGCAGCGCGCGGTGGCCGCGTTGCGCGCGTCGGCCGCCGCGCCGCGGAAGCGCGCGCCGCCGCCCGCCGCCGCGCGGCCGCCGACGCGCGCGAGCAAGCGCCGCCGCGCCGACCCGCCGCCGCCGCAGCCCGAGCCGCCGCGCGAGCCCGCGGAGAAGCCCGACGCCAACATGTGCTTGAAGGTACTTTAACCTTTCTGTCTGTCTTTAGGAAGGAAGGAATACTAGATTGTTAACCAAGGGTAGAAAGTGACCCATTGCACCAGAGATATTTCTGGCGCTCGAACGAAGTGAGAGCGCCAATAGTTCGAGGGTGAAATGGGTAATTTCACCCGAGTTAAACACTCTACTTTTCATTTCGACTGCGAGGAAAATAAAATACTACACGCACATGTCATGAGTGTGTTAAAGTGTGTCCATGACATTTTTAACCAATAATTAATAAAAGACACGGTATTTATATTTAATCTCGTGTTCCCGCTTTTTCTATTGCAAACTTTCATTATTATTATTTTTAATAGAAATTAAAATATACGTACCGCCAACATTAAAAAAAAAACAAATACAATGATTTCTATTTTGTTTTTTATCTAAATGTATTCTATCAATAAATCAGGGACAGAATTATTTATATGTATGTATTATGAATATAATGCATATTTATATTTAATATTAGATGTAAATAAATTAAGCTTGCATATATCTAACTTTTGGAGACATTTTTTTCAATGGCCATTGGCCACTCACCACGGCCGACTAGATTGTACCTAATTGAGTTGGTCACGACGTGCATCTAGATGTCAATTACCTTTGATTCCTTGGCAATTAAAAAAAAAATACTTTCCACCCTAGGGATGGAAAAGCTATTTTCCACCCGGCTATCTACTCATGAAAATGACGTTTTCCGAACAGGAGAGATGAAATAGTTATTTGTTATACAAGGGTGGAAAGTTGTATTTTACCCGCGAGTGTTTCAATACACGAGACGTAAAATAACTTTTCGCCCGTGTATAACACAAAACTTTTCACCTCACTACAGCGAGGAAAAAAGAATAAGGGTTTGTACTATATCTTTGAAAAATATCTGCAATAATCAACCATTTATTAAAACTTAGGTCTAATTAGCTTTCATGAAGGTATTTTAAACGGGATTTTTCAGAAAATAAGCTCATGTCAAATTTTACTTTAGCTGCGTTGAAACGTCAAAACTCTTTCTCCACATGTGGATAAAAAGCGATTTTTCTCAATAGATATCAAACAAACAAACTGGGCTTTCCGAGCTAGTGAGGTGAAAAAGTTTTAACGCCACATACGAAGGATATACATCTACAGTCTATCGTTAGCGTGAGGTCAAACATATCGTTAGTAAAGCCGACGTTGGTTTTTCTAAAGCTGTAAAAATAACAAAATTTGTTAAAACAAGGCAAGCCGGTGAGAATCGAGTTATATGAACGCCTCGCCACTGATATCCATACTTCGAAACTTTATGGTCTCGTCACAGTGTTTATTCGATGCACTCAGCAAGTTAGAGCTACTCAGTGTTACTTTTCGTTCAATACCAAGATGGTAATTTTATTATTACTGAAACGAGTCCTTTGAAAGTGAGGTCCCAGAGACATCAAATCGAATGCCATTGCGACATTTGTTATAACTGGTATACTCTTCATTCTGACACGTGCGTAGGGATCGATATTTTATCCAGAACAATATAAACGCGACAATGATGCGTTTTTAACTTTCCAAGCACAACGTGGGATTCGCTGTGTTTTATTATTGAGATGCAATTAAACTGGTCAGAGATATTCTCTTCTTGGGTTTGGGGGTTGCATTTACTGACGAATGCATTTCTTTACCGGCTTCAAAAAGTAAACCCTAACCAAATTCAATTATTCCAGTACACGTTCGGCGTGAACGCGTGGAAACAGTGGGTAATGACGAAGAACGCCGAAATCGAGAAGAGTTCGATACGACGAAAGCCCTTCAAGTCCGAGATACTGCAGTTGACCGCCGACGAGCTCAACTACTCGCTCTGTCTGTTCGTCAAGGAGGTGCGGAAACCGAACGGGAGCGAATACGCGCCAGACACTATTTATTATTTGGTTTTAGGTAAGTACAAATACAAATACAAATAATTTATTTACCAAAAAACTTATTACAATTGGACATTTTACAAATATTTCACTTACACACTGGAATTTACACATAAGCATAAGATATTTCCAACGGCCCCAAACTAGGCACAGCCTGTATCTTGGGAACCGGGAGTACAGTATACCAATTAGAATTGAAAAAACAGTAATAGAAAAAGCCCGTAACGCAACAGAGTGAACAAATTGGAGGGAAATTATAATAAAAGATAAAATTTATAAAATTAAAGTACAGCATAACTTTTGTTTTGTTGTCTTCAAAACAGATTTAATCTTATGTTGATAAAAATTCAAAGCACAAAGACTTATTGCATTTGATCTTGGTTCAGTTAGGACTCAGAATAAAAACATATACTGCTGACTTTTTTTTACCAACATCTTAAGAGCGACATACTAAGCAGTTTCTCGAAATAAAATATTTCATAAACAGCTTTACATGTAGCAGATACTGATCACTGTTTACATTTTTTTACTTGTAACAATCTGAAATGTTAATTTGTATGCACAAGTTTTTGGGACAGTATATATCAATATTTATTTGGTTTCCAGGTATACAGCAATATCTATTTGAAAATGGTAGGATAGACAACATATTTACGGATCCATATTATGAGAAATTCACGGACTGTTTGGACGAAGTCGCCAAGAAGTTCTCAGTCTTATACAATGACTCACGTAAGTTTCTCAAAATTTTAGTATTATTATATGTAGAAACTAGCTGTTGCCCGCGACTTCGTCCGCGTGGAACCTTTATCTTGAAAATTTTACATCTTTATCATTTTCAGATCTATAAGTAATGTTGAAATTGCTTAACGTGCTTTTTTTGCAGTTGTTTACGAAATACATAGTAAAGAACCCTTCGTACGCGAGTCCGACTCGCTCTTGGCCTTTTTTTTTTTCATAAGTCATAAGTATTTATTCATTTAACAATTTACATTGCGTTTGAAATCACACTTTCGGCTAATTAGCTCTAATTACGCGGTATCACTATAAAATCAGGTACATCTACGAACGAATAACTTTACTAAATTCGAGGAGTAAAAAAAAAAACTTATCTTTTAATAAAATACCTTTTTACAAAGTTTCTAATTCCTAACTTAAAATACAACTTATACCCCATACAACCTTTCATCCTCTATTTTACCACCTTAGGAGGTGAATTTTCAAAAACGCTGTAATTAGTTTTCTTACATTTTATTTTAATACCTTTTTACAAAGTTTCAAGTTCCTAGATTTAAAAAAAAACTTGTACCCCATACAAACTTTGCACCCCTATTTAAACCTCTTAGGGGAGGTATTTCCAAAAATCCCTTCTTACCCCTAGCCCACGTTATAAAAGTAACCTACTGTGCAAAAATCAACTCTCTAACATTGGTAGTTTCGACTGTGCGTTGATGAGTCAGTCAGGACTTCTTCTTTTATATATTATGTAGAAATAATATTCACGTACAGACATACTTAAATGGTTATTTTTTAACAGAATACATAGTAACGCGGGTGGAAGAAGAACATCTATGGGAAAGCAAGCAGCTAGGAGCGCATTCCCCGCACGTCTTACTCTCTACACTTATGTTCTTCAACACTAAACATTTCAATCTTGTCGTGAGTATATTATTTTAAAGTAATCTATAATAATGGGGCCACAAAGACACCTCTTTTTTCCCAATTAGATGTTACTAAGCTTTGCCAGACCTGAGGGCTCAGCGGGCCGCAGGTTAAGTACTGTTGAGGTAGACCATTATATATTTATTTTTAATTATTTTCGTACCCGTGATACATTGAATCTCTGTTTGTAATCATCATTTTAACAATTAATTCGCTTGCGGGGTCCTTTGCCGTGGTTGCAACATAAGATATCATATTATACTTTGTTTCAGACTGTTGAAGAACATATGCAACTATCTTTCTCCCACATCATGAAGCATTGGAAACGCAATCCTAACCAGCCAGGGCAGGCCAAAATACCCGGATCTAGGAACGTTCTGCTGCGGTTTTATCCCCCACAATCTGCGCTTGGTAAGCTCGAAAACACCTCTAATCGTAGAATAAAAGACGAATGATGCCAATTAATGCATTTTTATAACTATTCGATTTGTACAATAAAATACAAGACAGTAAAATAAAAGTGTATGCCTTTGCCGGGGCATTTTATTGACTATCCACCAAACATGGTCGACTTTTATGAAGAGATGTTGACAAAAGAGTGTCAATGTGATGGCGACTGTACCTAAACCGAAAAAAACATGCTTAAATCTCTTCCAATTCTGATAATCTGTATCTTAGTGCAGGTGTGGTTATGTGCAGAAACCCAGAGAAGAATCAGAACCATGCAAAACCCTCTGCGAAAAAAGGGTAAAAGTTATCAGTATTAATTGTGTTGTAATTTATTATTACAGAAGCGAATTCCAGAAAAAAGAAAGTATATGAACAGCAAGAGAATGAGGAAAATCCACTTCGCTGTCCTGTTAAACTTTACGAATTTTACATTTCTAAATGGTAAGTTTATAAGCCAAATCGTGACTCTGTTGCATAAAAACATTGATTTAGCAAGCTAAAACGTACTAAACGTAGATAGAAATTTAAATACGAGCTCACCCGACAAAATACAATAGCAAAACATTATATCTGTATCTTTTGTTATTGAAAAACTGTAATGATGTTATCTCGAATAAAGTCGTTTCTATTCTATCCGACATAAAACTCGTTAACGTTGTATGCACGTTTTGTGACCAGATCAGTTGTTGGCAGTCCACAACTGTGCGCTTTTCTAGAAATTTCCTGCCTCGCACGACTGCATTGTGGAATGAATTGTCGCTTGCGGTATTTCCGGACCGATACGACCTTCAAACCTTCAAGAAAAGAGCGTATTCCCACCTGAAAGGCCGGCAACGCACTTGTGACTCCTCTGGTGTTGCAGGTGTCTATGGGCGACGGTAATCGCTTTCCATCAGGCGATTCGTTTGCTCGTTTGCCCCCTAAGATAAAAAAAAAAAAAAAAATTGTGACCAGTTACGTTTGCCCTATAGCCCTGAATCCGTGCGCACGCGCAACGACGTGTTCTACCTTCAGCCGGAGCGCTCGTGCGTGCCCGACTCGCCCGTGTGGTACTCGACGCAGCCTCTCAGCCGCACGGCGCTCGCCAAGATGCTGCATCGGGTCAAGATGGTCAAGGAGATTAACATCGCGCTGCTCACTAGCTAAGGTGGGTCAATCGTGGTGATTAATTACTGAGTATGGATCATTATTATACGACCATTGATTGTAGGAAGTGACTACTTTTAGTCTTCGAGCCGATGACAAACTAACCTATGTTAATCTGCCTTATGCAGTAGAGATCTAATAGTTGGCTCTCGCTATAGCAGCCGTAGCAGTGACTGGTTAAACATTATAGAGAAAGAGAGAAGTCTGTTGTATATTCGGAATATAAAAAAATAAAACTTGAGCAGCTCATTAAAAGTAAATTTAGCTCGAACCGTCATGAACATGAACCATATGGGCTGTTGATAACTTTTCTAGGAATTGCAAATCTCATCTTTTCTAGGAATTGGTCATGACAAACTTATGAAGTATTGTTTTACTACAGCGCATAGATTAACAATAGATTAGCGCATAGAAAAGAAGTAGCGTTATGTGATCACTTTGTTGGCTGAAACAACTTTTTTTGAGTTATCGCGATTTGAAAGATTGGATGTAATTATGTAATTATCCATATAATTTTCGTATACAGAAATTTAATTTTAAAGTGGTAAAGCTGTAGCAGTCAAAAATTAAAAATGGTTGTGTGCAATTGTGGGCTAATGTAATGGAAGGGCCGAAGTTACACCAATTGACTGTACTAATAATGAAATAATGACTTTATTCTGCAAATAGGCCACATGGGCACTTATACATGTCTGAGTCTACCGGCATTTCACAAGAGGAGACCACTGTTGAGAAGAAACGCCGAAAGAAACTCGATATCAAGTCATTTTTTCAGAAACTTAATTATTAAAATAATATAAACTTAACTCAGTTTGTACCTATCTTAAGAATTTAGGCGTACCTATACGTAGTCCTATTTAATACTACAAACATAATATATTGTTGTTTCAGGTTTCACACACCAGTGTTCTCGCCGGCTTAGAAACATTCAAGACTCGCAATACAGCTCCTGTGTTCGGTTCCGATTCCTTTTATTTACTGTGTATGACCTACGAAAGCCTACTAAACAGTCTCCCAAATGTTGTAAAGACGGTAATTTATAAGCACAATGTATATTTTTTCTACTTTGTATATCAGCCTGCAAAAAGGACGATTAATTTTAATAAAGAAATAGATTTATTAATAGAAATCTTTTTTTACAATGTTGCAATGTTGTAGCCGTATTTTTCTGTGCGGTCTGTACAGTTAATAATGGTACTAGGATAATTACGAAATCAACGGTATTTTATTTGGCAGTTTTTAATATTTCGAATATCGGCATGGACAATGACGAAATTGATGAACTTAAATTTAAATTTGTATATATGCCAAGCGATTCGCATTATGTTTTCAGAAACAAGTTAAATGTGAAGCTACATGAATGTACATTTACATGAACGGTAAAATACTTTCCTCGGTGCCAGGAATATTTTTTTGTGATTACCCTGTGTAATATGAGATATTTAATAATAAAGATTAGACTAGATTTAAGGTAAAATTCCAATTTTTAGTGGCAGGAAATCTTATTTGAGTAGCATTAATTTTTTAACGACGGTTATGTAATATTGTCACAGATAGAAATTTTTATTAAAGTAATATAGCTTGTGAAAGAGTCAGATTCGTATTAAATATAATGGCGTCGACCATAAGGTTTAGGTTACAGCTGTGTAAAAAGAATACAAATTCTCCTAAAACAATGTCTTTTATTTCTTGTTACATTTGTGCTATTTCCGAAGAAAAGGCGAATTCTCATCAAAGGAACGACTCGGGGCGGTGGAGCGGTAAATTTGAAAGGTTTCGTTTTGTTCCCATTCTAGTAAGTATGATGTAACCAAATATTCGTCTTGGGGGTGACCTCGCGCAGCGTTCGGGAAGCTGCGGAATGTCTGCTCGTCCCAAATACCGCAGTGTCTTAAGACGAAGGTTTTTAACCAATGTGTGTTGCCAGTGATGACATACGGCACTGAAACGTGGTCGCTTACAATGGGCCTCATAAGAAGGCTCACAGTTACTCAAAGGGCAATGGAGTGAGCTATGCTCGGAATTTCCTTGCGGGATTGAATTCGAAATGATGAGATACGCAAGAGAACCAAGGTTGTAGATATAGCTCAGACAGTCGCCAAATCGATGGCCCTTGGGGCAGAAAGGTTCTTGAGTGGCGACCGCAGACCGGAAGACGCAGCGTTGGAAGGCCTCCAACAAGGTGGACCGACGACCTGGTTAAGATCGCGGGTAGAAATTGGATGAGGGCGGCGCAAGATCGATCGTTGTGGAGAACTTTGGGGGAGGCCTTTGTCCAGCAGTGGACGTCTATAGGCTGATATGATGATGATGATGAGTTGCCTCATGTCAAATTGTATTACACATAAGGGGTTTCTAAACGGGCCAGGTTTTGCTGCAATTTGTGGCTGGCAATTATGGCCGTCCCTCTCTAACACCCTACGCTAGAGCAAGATGCAAATAATGGCCGGGCCACAAATTGCAGCAAAACATGGCCCGTTTAGGAGGCCCTTATGTTTATTCCGTATAGTATTTAGCAAAGGAAACCTAAATATATATTTTTCAATTCATAAAAGTGAACGATGGCTGGAAAAATTGGATTTGAAAATATGGTTTTTAATCTGTATTTTGAAATGCTTAAAACGCTGTCCGCCATTTTCGCTTATGATAGTGACGTCATCGGTACAAAACTGAAAGTCTACTTTGACGACAGAATAGTGCCGTCCCTTTCGATCTCCTGTCAAAGTATACTGGAGTGAGCGGAAGGGCACTATACGACGATCGAATTTCGAATATTTACAGATAATACATAGACTTTATTGTCACCTGCACCAATCTATTGTGTATTTACCTATGTTTAACAAATAAACACTTTTAACTTTGACTTTAATTTTACGTCACGCCACAGATTAGCAAAAGGCAAAATTGCGGACGGCGGCGTTTTTGACTGTTCATGAAATTTCTAATTTAGCTTTCTAGCTTTCACAAAAATACATGACATTTTTTAATTTAGAGCTAGTAAGATCATTATTAACCATTTGAAAATATATTTCAAAACTGGGTCTACTAGCCTATTGGTACACTGCACCCGGGTTCCCAATTCCCAAGATTCAGGCTGTGCCTAGTTTGGGGCCGTTCTATACTTCCATGTGTAAATTCCAGTGTGTAAGTGAAATATTTGTAAACAGTATTGTAATCGTTACAGTTCCGTGCCAACACCGCAAAGTACCTATCCGTAAAAGGTCCGTAGGTACTCCGACTCCGAAAAAAACTTTTTATTGTTTTTAGGTTTTTTGTTTGGCTGAGGAGCGATGGACCCGGAAAGCTTCGGTGCATAAAATAACTAATAACTTCAAGTGATCTCGACCCTCGGCAGCAATTTCAGTTAGGTACGACGAAGAAGATTGTTATAGCGAAGTTATTAATTTCCTTTGGAAGAGTGTAAGCGCGAACGAGGAGAATGAACAGATTAAATACATAATTATATCGCGTTTTAGCTACCGAAGTTCCGGAAGTTAAAGCTCTGGTTTTCATAATAGGATAGACTGAGGAAAACATAATTTATCAAATAAGACCGCACTAATTAAAAGTTTACACGAATACTGAGCCTACAGAAAAATGTTTAAAATACTCATGCCTTGTTGGTGGTAATTAAGGTACAGTCAACGTCAAATTACCTGTAACAAACAAATATGTATACTTAGATTAATTATTTTCTCTAAGACTACAGGGACTAATACGATAAAACAAAGGATGTGTTGTTTCATGTTGGACATATATTTAGCACATGTGTGTTACGGTCTTAAGTGCAGTTATCTTTCCCAGGCGAAAATAGGTCAAAAGGTCAATCCGATGACGTAGATGAGCGTTGTACACCAGTGCGTCCCTCCCGTGCGTGACCCCGTAGGAATTTCAGCTCTAAAGCGTCAGCCACCCACTGGTTGCGTACTAAACTGTAAATAAACTCGCTCAGACATGCGCATTATCGATCTCATTTTATAAAAAAAAGGAAATCAACTTAGGTGGTTTGATATGGTTTGATTACCTTACTTTATTTGTAATAGGAAATAATTATAATTAAACTTTAAAAGAACAAAACGCATTTTAGAACCGCTTCATAATGGCTTTTCAACATGTTTTCAATATTTGTCAACGATTATTTGCTTTCAGTTACAAATAATAATCAACTTTTAAGTTTCCTGAATAAGGTTGCATTTATATAGTTCAGTTACTTTCTCGTGGTAGTGAAATGAAGATTCAAGGCTCGGTTTATGATTGGCCGCGATGGTGAGCAAAAGGTGAAAATTTAAATGTCAATGTAAGAAAAAAACAAACTTGTTTCTTTCTCGCTTACACTTGCGGGCATTCAGGCGGATAAAGCAGAATAGCAACATCATGACAAAAGGCTTTGTAACCTATACGGCTTATAATAAATGAAGATTGAAGAAGTTTGATATACATTTTCTTTATTTCTTTTTAAAATCGGTAAATATAGTTAGCAATGCAGACACCGATCAATAAATCCAAAGAATATTTACTATTTGTGCAAAATCAATATTCCTCACGTTGGCCTTGAACAAAATGTTAAACGTAATTTAATTTACTTACACGTGAATAGATACATTTTAATGAATGGGTGCTATGTGTGAATCTCTCAATCGCCATTACTATCGCTCTTTATTGCCGTTCACAAGATGCTGTAACGTATTAACAAGTGCGTAATAAGTGAATTATTTCCGTAAGATAGTGCTTTGTAAATAGAACACGATTTTCTTTCAATTTTGGCGGTATAGCTGGCACGTTTCAGTAACGTTGAATGGCGGTCTGTCATCTGTCGTCGGTGGCCTCCGGTTGAGGCCTTCAACACCGAGCCTGCGTTAATGTTTTGCCGTCTAGTATCTGTTAAATTACCAGTGTATTTGTGAAATTGACGTGGGGGTTGTCCGATGTGGACATTGGATGATGCGTCAGGAGTAGGAGCGTCGGCTATGGATGGAAGACGCGTTCTGAGCCCACACTACGAGGCAGGATTCGATTCGTGCGATCCTTTGGGGCCAGTGTTGTGGTCAGGAGGGTCGGTGCGGTCGGCGGGTCGCGTTCTGCGCCGCCGCTGTCGCAGCGAGGGCGTGGATCGTTCGCCGTATGAGGATGCGACGCGGGAGCCTGTGCGATCGGCAGACTCGCATCCGCGGCACCGGGCGCAGCCCAACAAGAGTTTCTTCACGCTGAACAACTCGCCCGATCGGTACCACCACGAGTGTACGTTGCCTAGAACGCACAACGGCGATTACCTCATGGCTCACGAGCAAAACAGACATCACGGGTGAGTAACGCACAACATAACCTAGCATGTTTTGATGCAAAAACAATGAGCTTGAAATTAACATATTTGCAAAGATGTCTATTTTCTTCATTTACATTAATGTATCAATTAAACTGGCATCAATAAATAAAAATTAACTGGTGAATATCCTCTTACACAGGGATAAGTTTGTCTTCATACTGTTATTGTGTACAATAAAAAGTATATACACATTCAAAAGCATGTCTTAGTTAAGTTTACAGTTGCACTTGAACTTTGAAGTGACTTAATTTTAGCAAATTAGACCATTAATAAAAAACATGAAATCTTTATAAACGGGCCTTGGCATCTTAGGGGACAAATAGTGAGTTGACATTAACTCACTCATCTCATTGTTATACAACTGATCACGTATATTTTGTTCATAAACAAAAATAACCATTAAGTTAACCCTTTACCGCATATAGAAAAAAAATAGTTGTTTGAATTTGAACCTTGACCTATGCCAATAACGTCCAAGTTCATATCTGCCATATATGGCTTCGTATGCGGTAAAGGTTTAACCGTTATTTTATTAAAACATAAATAAAATAAAATAAATAAATAAAACAATTAAATTGACTGTTTCACAAATAGTCTCATTTGATTTTCCTTTATTTTGGAAGCATTATTTTTCCTTATAAACTTTCTTGCTCAAGGTGTAGACATTGGTCTGTTAGAATTGTTTCAAATCTGATCACTGTCAGTTTGTATATTTACATGGTTGTTTCTTTGTTACAGCTACCAGCCGGGAAGATCAATGTTTAATCGAACAAACCCCATTAAACCTTTACTTGTTACAACAATATCAAATAATAAATTAGAAGAAACCAGACTGCCAAAAGTTGATGAATTAATAGAAAAATTAGACCATGACATGATGGAAGTTAATGTAAAACAACCTCTGAAATCAATACTCAATAATCCTTTACCGAAATCACCACCAACAGGTATATTATATGTAATTTAAATTAAAGATAATAATCGTTATTGATTTCCAATATTTTAATTTATGTTCCATTTCTTGTATGGAAAAATAAATTTACTGATGAATAAAAATTAACAACTTGATTAAAATCAAGTGTATGAATAATAATAAATAATTATGAGTGATAATATAAACACCCACAAACTGACTGCCTTCAATTTGTTGTAGTTGGTATACTCAAGAAACCAAAAGGACGAACATACCAGGAGACAAAGACCACTGTGGAGGGTCGCAGACGACAAAGAGCTGCCAGTGAATCTGATAATATTTATACCAACTACCCGCATGGTGCCCCAATACCTGGCTATGATACGTAAGTGACTTTATTAAATTTCATTCTATTAATCAAATTATAATAAATCTAATCATAGTTGGACAACAGTTGCGTGAGAGAGACATGATACCCGCTTTGAATCATTCTTGGAGCATAGGTCATGTGGCGAGCGTGTTGGCCTCTTTTGTGCGTGGAGTGATTCGGAGCAGGCTATTTGATTAGGAGTATTTTTTTTGTAAATATTTAATTTGGTTTAATTATTTTTAGTATTGTTTATTTTTCATATTTCAATGTGTTTTAAAATTTGAAATTATGATATATATAACATCAAAACCAAACCATCACTGTATGAAATCTAAAGCAAAATATCTTAAAACTACTGGTAGTGCAGGCTACAAGATGTTCGTTTGCAAAAATAGCGGACCTCAATCTGACTTCTGATATATATTGTATAGATCCCAGACATCCTACAAACAAATGTTACCAACCAGTTTTGTGGTCACCCCCCCCCCCCCCCCGGCAATTAAAAATGGCATACAAATTAAAAAAAAAAGTCATCAAGCCATGCCGTGTGGGGTATCAAATGGAAGGGCTTATAGAGTAGATAACTTTTTCACTGTACGAACTATTGGTGCGTAAACAATGGACTATTGTTAGTTATGAAAAATAATAATTATAAAAATATATTCATTAGTTTTCAATCTATACGAGGGGCACACCGAAATGATCGGGAATAGAGTACTTTAAACTGAGTTACATTAAATCCTTTTTTGTCACATGCATACTGGCGACTTACAATCACGATGCCGTTTTTACAATTTAAAAAAAGAACGATATATTTTTTTAATTCCATTTTTAAATTGACAACTCGATGAACAAAATGGAGCTGACGCGTGAAAATTTTCGTGCAATTATTTACCATAACTTTCGTCGTGGCTTATCTCCAGATGAATGTCGCAATGAGCTTGTTGTTTTGTAAAATTATGATACTACATTGAAGCACCTAGTCAGACGACAATATATCGGTGGTATGCTGAGTTTCGACGGGGTCGTGCCTCTCTTGGCACCGTACCTTCATCAGGTCGGCCGAAAACGGCGGTTTCGCCTGAAAACATCGCGGCTGTGGAAAAACTACTAAAAGAAGATAGACATGTGACATACGAGCAGATTCGGGCAACCATAGGCATTGGAATGACTGCAATTCACACTATTTTGCATGGTGAATTGGGTGTCAGAAAATTGATTTCCCGATGGGTACCCCATAATTTGTCTGAAGAGCAAAAGGCGGCTCGTGTTGATTGGTGCCGATCTATTCTGAAATGCTACAATGGAGGAAAGTCAAAAGCCGTTTATAATATGGTCTCGGGTGACGAATCCTGGATTTATTCTTATGAGCCTGAAAGAAAGCACCAGTCGGCAGTATGGGTCTTCGATGACGAGGTCAAACCAACGAAAGTTGTGCGTTCTCGAAGCGTGTCGAAGAAGATGGTGGCTTCGTTCGTCTCAAAAAAGGGGCATGTTGCCACAATTCCTCTAGAAGAACAAAGAACCGTTACCGCTGATTGGTATATCACAGTTTGTTTGCCGGAGGTGCTGGCCGAACTTCGCCAAGGGAACCCGAGACGCCGCGTCATCTTACACCACGACAATGCGAGCTCCCACACCGCCCACAAAACAACTAAATTTTTGAACGACGAAAACGTTGAGTTGATGTCCCATCCTCCATACAGCCCTGACCTGAGTCCAAATGATTTTTTTACGTTCCCTAGAATTAAAGATTTATTGCGTGGTCAGCGGTTTGAGAACCCAGAAGCCGCTGTGGAAGCCTATAAATCGGCCATTTTGGCAATGCCTACTTCAAACTGGAATTATTGTTTTAATGACTGGTTTAAAAGAATGCAAAAGTGCATTGAATGTAACGGAGAATACTTCGAAAAACAATAAAATATAATTTATGTATATAGTGCACATAGTTTTTTAAATTCCCGATCATTTCGGTTTGCCCCTCGTAGTGGTTTAAAGTTAACTCGAAAATGGAGCATTTTAGTAAAATTTCAAAAAATCTTAGAGGAAGTGTAAGAAATGTTATAGTGTGCTATATATTCGTGATCTACTCAATAAGCCCTTCCATTTGATACCCCACACGGCATGGCTTGATGACTTTTTTTTTTAATTTGTATGCTATTTTTAATTGCCGGGTTGGGGGGAGGGGGACCACAAAACTGGTTGGCAACATTTGTTTGTAGGATGTCTGGGATCTATACAATATATATCAGAAGTCAGATTGAGGTCTGCTATTTTTGCAAACGGAACTCCACTGAGAGTCCGGTCTATGGTATAAAGTGTCTCTCATGCTCTTTCTGTCTCATACTTTCTTCCATTCAGTCATATGCTTCACAAACAAATCTCTATTCTTTGCTATAGTGGCCATAGATTCATAGACATACCTATAACAACATTCTATAAGCTATACCAAACTTCTTTTAATGTTATATCGGTTTTGTAAAAATATTTATTCTTTATTCCTGATCACAATGTTACAGCTGTTGATAATAGATGAGATTAGATGGCAAAGAAATAATTTATTGCATACCTAGTTGCCCTTTTTAGGGTTCCGTAGTCAACTAGGAACCCTTATAGTTTCGCCATGTCCGTCTGTCCGTCCGTCCGCGGCTTAGCTCCGTGATCATTAGTACTAGAAAGCTGAAATTTGATATGAGTATGTGTATGTATCACGCCGACAAAACGGTAAAATAAAAACTAAAAAAAAATTTTTTTTCGGGTACCTCTCGAACGACGACAAAAACACTATCAAGTAATAGGGAAGAGTGGCGATTACTCCACCGACAAGAGCGAAGCTCTTAAATTATGAATGAATGAACCTCTCGAACACCTAAAGTGGGGGTAATTTTTTTTTTGTTTCAACACTAGTGTGTGGGGTGTCGTTGAATAGGTCTCTCTTTTAAAAATAATAGGGGTCTCCAAACATTATTTTTTGATCAAGTCAGCAGTTTTGTAAATATTTCCCCCCCCCCATCAGGCGCGTATAATCGATAAGTTCCAGAAGGTAATAAGTAATTACAGTTACTTAGGCGTTTACGATCTTTTTTATAGAGCTTGAAATCTTTCTCGTAATTTAAACCTCGAAGCCCGTCTATTGTGAAGGATGGGCAACTACGGAACGCTACACTGAGCGTGGCCCGACATGCTCTTGTCCGGTTTTTTTATATGATTGTAATTTGTTATAAGTATGTTATACTCTGTTAATTTCTGACATACAATAGATAACAATTTATCATAGATTTTTTAAAGTACATACTCAATATTATTATGTAAATTTTAACTTTCCATGTTATATAAAAAAAAAAACATAATTGCGATTGAATGGATAGGTCGGTCACACGTTGATATAGTCACGTGACATTAAATAATGATATACCGGGTGATCAATCCAAATGGGTCAGTAGGGAAAAGTCACAAACTATAAGAGGCAGTGAAATCTGTTCTTAGGAAACATGGCGTCGATTTTAGATTTAATAAAAACTACATAATATTTTTTGTATAAATCTCATAGGTACTTAGTTTTATACTACATAAGGGCCTTATCACACTTGCGATTTGCGAGCGAGTTTTCTATACAAATAAGCGTCGCGGCGAACTCGCTGCGTGATCGCCGCCATACAAAATTCGCTCGCAAATCGCAAGTGTGATAAGGCTCTAACCCGGTCAAAATCGCTGTAATGAATGTTACAATACGATACATGCAATTATTTAAAGAGTTTATACCAGGTTCAATGCTCGATTAAGTATGAGATTTATAAAAAAAAATGAATGTAGTTTCTTTTAAATCTAAAATCGACGTCATGGTTCCTAAGAACAGATTTCCCTATCTCTTATAGTTTTCGTTTTCTCCCTACTGACCCATTTGGGTTGATCACCCTGTATACTTAAGCCTAAAGGTCAAAATTGTAACCTTTCAAGTACATATATTTAAAGAGTAATATTATTCACCCATAAATGATCTATGCTTGTTATACCTAATATGAATGAATATAAATGTAGATTCGTAATTTCCTATAACTGATATTTTGTATAATTAAATCAATTAATTTGCTATATTTTTGCGTAGTTGCTCATCCTTCACAATAGACTTAAGTTACAGGAAAGATTTCAAGCTCTATAAAAAGGTCGTAAACGCCAAAGTAACTGTAATTACTTATACCTTCTGGAAGTCAACTTACGTCCTTTTAAGAAAATTATGAAATTTTGCGATAACTCAAAAACGGCTTGACCGATTTTGTTCACTATAGTTTTCATTGAAAGTACTTATAAAGCCTAATTTTCATGAATTTTGCCATAATTTTTTGACCCGTGGTTGAAAAGTTAGAGGGGGGGGGGGGACACTATTTTTTTTGTTTTTGGAGCGAATATTTACAAAACTGCTGACTTTATCAAAAAATAATGTTTGAAGATCCCTATTATTTTTACAAGACCTATTCAACGACACCCCACACACTAGCGTTGAAAAGTAAAAAAAAACACCCCCACTTTAGGTGTTTTTTTTTAGTTTTTATTTTACCGTTTTGTCGGCGTGATACATACACATACTCATACCAAATTTTAGCTTTCTAATACTAATGATCACGGAGCTAAGCCGCGGACGGACAGCCGGACAGACGGACAGACGGACATGGCGAAACTATAAGGGTTCCTAGTTGACTACGGAACCCTAAAAAGATTGTAAAAGCTATAATTTTCTGGTTATGAACCATATAGCCTAGCCAGAACACAACTGAATGGCGTCAATCGAGCTGGCCTCGCTGACATTGAATCTAGTAAGTAATAAAAATTACGCGTTGTTCTAACCTAAAACTACAATGGCAGAGAGTCTTGTAGTGTTTTGGGTTAATCGCTTATTAATATGAGTTGTAGATTTAAGTGTTTTTTATCATTTTGTCAATCTACAAGTGTTAAGCTGAGCTACGCAGCGCGAATTACATTTTAAGGACGTAGTTTCTTGTAAATGTAATAGATGTAATACGAGTTGCGCTATGCCGGTAGATAGATACATTTGTTTGCATAATACGCAGATTTTCAAAATTTGGATGTGAAGCACGTTATTCGATGATGGTCATCGATGATAATAAAAATATAAATCATGAATGTATTAGGTAAAGAGAAGGAAACAGTGACATGGACTCGTACCTGAAAAATATTTACTTAGCGGAAAGGTACTACAAAATAACGTGGGTATAATTCCTGCTACATACATGAATAAGCCGTAACAATTTTCGTTTAGAAGTAGCATTATTTAATATCTCTAAAGTATCTATGACTGATTATACAGATCCAGTTTCTATGATTGCAACGTTTAATCATACAATAGGCAAGATTAGATATGGAAATCTATAAAAAAGTCTAGAGAGTAAGATGCTTTTACAGTCTGTAATCTCGAAGTAATGGTTTTCATGATTCATATTCGAGAAAAACTGATTGCTTTATTGTATATTAATATGCAGTGACTTAGAAGACAATGAAATCGTTAGTTTACCAAGTTTGCTTTCGTATTGTCAGGTAAGAATAAGCATGCTCAGTATTTGGGAAATAATTTCTCTGGTTGGCTAAAAGTTTTCCAAGAGACAGTTTATAAATCATGCTTAAAATGATTATGACTGTTCATAGTTCTGTAAAAAGCTCGAATCACACACACGTGTAATTCATAACTGTTGTTTCAGCCGCCTATCCTACCTCTCAAACAACACTAAACGCCTCAAGGACAACTCTGGCTGTGGCTACTCGTACGGCACGGCGCTCGCGTCTCTCAGTACGACCCCCCGCGCGAAGAGCCCGTCTTTTCCCAGGAGATGCGCCTGCAAGGACGTGCCGCCCAAGCAGGATGGAAACATGCACGTGCTCAGGACCACTGCCATCAATAACGACCATGAGGACGTTGTGAGAGTGAGTTATTTCCTATAACATACTGCTTCTATCGTGAATCCGGGCGTATAACAGGACAAGGTACGGCACGGCGCGACTTCCCGCGCGAAGATCCAGTCTTCGCCATGAGAAGCAAAGGCGCGACGCGTAAGCATGATGGCAACATGCAAGTACTCAGGGCCACTGCCATCAATAACTACCGTGACGGCGTTGTGATAGTTAGTCCTCTTTACTATAAACTATAAGACACTGCTGTCTTTCGTGAATCTGGGCGTATAACAGGAGAAGGTACGACATGGCGCTCGCGACTATCAGCTCGTCCTTTTCAGGACCATTGCCAGAAATATCGACCACGATACCGCGGCGAATCCTTTCCTTCTTACGACGCGACGCATATGCACCCGAACAGAAGAACAGAGCAATATGCAATTCTCAGTTCTATTATCATATTAAAATCAAGTACCTACCTAAGGACGCACGGTGACCTATTTATTGTGAAACTTTATAGTAACTATGCTATGTAAAAACTAGTGCCTACACCCACATCTTGGGATTTTAGGTAGCCGACCCCGATTGAGAACTCATTCTCTACAAAGATATGGGACAAAGGCTAGGGATGATGACCTACCTAAAGACGCACGATGACTTATTTATTGTGAAACTTTATAGTAACTATGCTGGAACCGGTATCCCCTAAGCTAATGACAAAGTGCTGAACATCTAATAGGTATTAGGTGATTAGTACCTATATGTTCACTTTTGCGATGAAAGGGTTCCCTAACTTCACAAAGGTTTGTTTTATTCCGAGTACAAAGTTAGGCTGTAGAAGTAATGTATCAAAAAAAAGGTGTGCTATGTAATTGGATTCTTGACTCAAACTAAACCACCCAGAAACTACTAGGCAATTCTGGATTTTATGACGTAACGTGGAACATATAAAATAAATATATGGCAAACGCAGATTTCATAACGCTATCCATTTAGTCTAGTCTAGTACCTAGGCAAAATAAATTTACGACTTTTTATGTTATACAAAAGATATACAATAGGTAGTGTCTAGACGAATTCTATCCAGACAGGCTACAAAACTGAATAGTTTTTAGTTGCAGTTGTTGCATTGCGGCGGTTGAGAGCTGTTTCTCGTTTGACTTTATATTAATGTAATACCATAGTTAAAACTTTCAGGGCGCGATCTGGTGAACTTCAGGGATATTTTATGAAATCCTAAAACGAAATTTGTGCTGTTGCTTCTAATTAACTTCAACGTGAATTTTAAAGCCGTCATGTTCGTCTTAACTTAAACAATAATTCCGTCGTTGGCTGTCGAGCTGTGGTACCCGTATATTCGTTGCTTGTCTGCAGCGAGTTGGCCAAAAGCCTAACAAACGTAACAAGAAAAGTGATGGTTGTCTCTTGCGTATTCTCTACTACGTACTTATATATTATATTAAAGTATAAAGATGTTATCAATGTTATCTTATTGTCATTTTTAACCAGTTTACTTTGTAAAGACTGAGTAACTGTGAGATTTGAGAGTTTGTTTGCGTGGGTTTCTGTAAACTATGGATGCGCTACTGACGAATGCCTATCTTCTTCTTCTTCTTTGGCCACCCCTCTTCCCAGTTTATCTGGGGTCGGGTCTCCTTGTACGTATGCGCCAGAGTGCTCTGTTCTGGCTTGTCTCTATGCTCAGGTTCGCTTGTTGGATCTCTTTTTGCATATTCGCCCACCAGGTGGCAGGCGGTCGTCCTCTTCCTCTCGGTCGGTCGGGGATATTAAGGGCTTTCTTGACGGGGTGGTCATCTTCGCGTCTCAGAATGTGGCCATACCAACGCAGCCGGGTGCTTTTTGTGTTTTCGGCGATGGGTGCTACCTTGAACGATCCTCTGACATACTCGTTTCGCACTTTGTCCAATCGGGTCACTCCTCCTGCCCATCTAAGCATCTTCATCTCAGTGACGTGTAGCTGTTGTTCGTGTGCTTTCTTGATGGTCCAGCACTCTGCCCCGTATGTCAGTGCGGGTCTTATCACAGTTTTGTATAGTTTTCCCTTTACGCGTATGGGCATTTTGCGGTCACATAGAGCCCCGGACAGCGATCTCCATTTAAGCCAGGCTGTGTTAATGCGGTGGGTGACTTCCTTCTCAATGTTTGCATCTGGAGAAAGCATCGAACCTAAGTACCTGAAGTGGTCTACCCGGGGCAGTGCACAGCTGTCGATATGGATATTACAGCCGATTCCAGCTGCCCCCCCATAGTTGCATTCCATATATTCGGTCTTACTGCGGCTTATGCGTAGTCCATGACACTCTATTTGTTTTACCCACTGATTGAAGGTCTCCTGGAGTTCCGTAGCGTTTTTTGATATAAGGGCTATATCATCTGCGTATAGTATGCATTCTGGTGTTGGTTTCTGTATATCTCGTGTGATGTAGTCCATACAGAGATTGAATAGTAGTGGACTCAATGCTGAGCCTTGATGCACTCCTACTTCTACGCGAAATGGGTCACTAAGTCCTGCCGCACTTCTGACACGAGTTTCAGTATTGATACGAGTTGCCTATATTCTTTGTTATTTATTTCATTCAGATTGACAGATGACCTTATAAAGGTCGCCGGAAGGCGCTGGATGCAGGTCGCTTCCAACCGGTATATATGGAATTCCAAAGGGGAGGCCTATGTTCAGCAGTGGGGACGTCCTATGGCTGAGATGATGATGATGATGATTTCATTGTAAATAGTGCAGTTTTCAAATTTGGTAATATAGCTCAACACTTTCCGACAGCATACACTTCAGCCCTTACGCTATGCCGCCCGAATTGAATGAGTGCCACGAATAAGTGTTACTGGTGTAATATAGGAGTAACTACATATTCCTAAGACACATAAGGTGTGTCACTGGCATAGAAATACAAATTCTGTAGACACATATTATGGTGTGTCACCGGCATAGGGGTAAGAATTCTTTAAACGCATATCGCTAGCTCAATATTACAGGCAATATTGAGCCAGTGATATGTAGTGTCACTATGGAGAAAAGATGAAAAACCACGATGTTAAATAATATGTATTACAAAATAATATGTATATTATATACACGGGTGCTCGATCCGGTTTTGTATCTGCTATACGTTTAACTTTCAGACCAGCCTGGTCCTATTACCAGTAATCCTAACTAGGTTACTAGTGGCTGTACCTATGTATGAATCGGCTTCTGTGTGAGAGTCTTGTAAAATCGATGAACTTGGGTGGTAGACGAGTGTGAGGTAGTAATCTCATCATTAATCAAGCTGTTTGGATGCACAGTCAGCCAGTCAGTGTTGTACAGTCAGCCTCAAAAATAGTTGACAAAATTAGTATACAATGGGTCAAATTGTGGAAGCGCTCTAAGAAGGGAATAAAAAATAAGCACTTGTAATCTAGCGTGAAATATAATCCTTCGTAGACCTGGTGCAAATATGGCTTCCTTTTGCTGCAGTATGCCACGTTTGGATACCGTCTGTTGGTAGGAAAGGCGATTGAATTAAAACGTTTTGGATGAAAAATAATTTAAGATACAAAAGCCCTATATAAGATAAATAAGATAAGTTTACAATATTAGAATTTAATAAGGTTTCTAAGCTTAAGTCTGCTTTTACATAATATTGGAAAAATATCATTGTGTACTGACTTTAATTCAAAAAATACAAATATAGAATAGATAATTAGATAGTCATGTAAATGAAAGATATAAAATAACTATATTATAGACGTATTCAATTAAACCAACTCCGTGAATGACACGGCAACCACGCGCAGTTCGGTTGGTGTGGGCCCTGCGAATAAATAATAGCTCTGACGTATCGTTTTCAAGGAATGTGCCAATAAGCAAGAGCGGGATAGAAATAACTCCAATTAGCACCTTAATTAAATTGCAAAATTAGGTGTGTTACCCTATATATCAGATTTCCTAATCCTCACGCCAGGGTGTGATCTGCCCATGACATTTACCGCACCCCATGGCATAATAAAAACGGCCTTATACAAACACGTTGTAGTTAGTTAATTTGACGTTATCAGCCAGCTTAACACGCATTAACCGTCCCATATTATCATATAAAAACATTGTATCATCAGTCATAATCTGCGGCAGTCTTCTATTCAACGTTTATCGGACCGAGTCCTTTCAGAGATTAATTGGTGCTAAATTTCACGCAAGTAATTGTGTACATAATCTCGCGGAAGTTTAGGAATTTTACGTTTATTTTCGGTGACGATGTTTTTATAGCGCGTGACGTGTCCGATTGACTTGTGCAAGAGGTGACCATGTCCTAACTAGGCGTCGGTGACCAAACCTTACCGACGTAAAGTGGATAGTCTCGGTTTACTATTGGATTAATAGTTCAGGTGATGACAGCCACTTGGTGACCAAACTTTAGTGGAGTAAAGTGGATTAGACTCAATGATGTGCGCTGTTAAAAAAATGTTTAAAAAACTTTACCGGAAAGTAAGTGTATTTTTTCGTATTTTTTTGTTGATAAATAGTGATAATCATGATCGTTGGATTATAATCTAATAATAGTCGGTCGGGTCAACGTTCTCATAAGTTATTGGTTATTTAAAGATAAGAATAGGAGAGTACATTGCTGTAGCGTACCGCATTGCGTATGTTTAAGCACTTTCGCGCCATTTCAGGATGTGCAGTGTATCTGCAGTCTTTAATGCTTTTTATGTGTATTCATTGCTGGCATTTGTGCGGAAGATGAAATCTGGAATTGTTTACAGTATTGCATCATTGGCGTTATATAGTAGCTACTGTCACAAAGTTAACAAAAGGGAATACGTATAATGTCGTCGGGGATAGTGCAATACCGCGTAAATAACAGCTGTCGATAAAATTCTCATTTCAATAAAATACTTAGCATTTGTCTGAAAATAGTTTCGTATCTAATACACTTGTTACTTACGCGGCATTGCACTGTCCCCGTCGATATGAGCATTTCTCAAAAAGTTTGTACACAATTAAGACAGAAAATTAAAGTCAATATAATTTTCCTATTTTGTTACCAATTATTTCAGTAATTTTATATCAATGTTACGGCTAAGTTAGATAGTTAACGTTCTGTTATGCTTATACTTTTTTAATTATACATATTTAATCTGATACAAAGAAATTGGTAACAAAATAGGAAAATTATATTGGACTTTTTCTGTCTTAATTGTGTACAAACTTTTTGGGAAATGCTCATTTATATTTCTACAAACATTGTGTGACATTTTTACTAACGTGCGTTCTAAGGTTAGATAAATTTGAATAGAAATTGAACACTCGACTACAATTACTTTGCCATATTAGGTATATTGTCTGAATAGCGGTCTATGCCTAATAATACGTACACAGTTTCTCATGCTGACGTC
Source organism: Apotomis capreana (assembly GCA_947623375.1). Taxonomy (NCBI): domain Eukaryota; kingdom Metazoa; phylum Arthropoda; class Insecta; order Lepidoptera; family Tortricidae; genus Apotomis; species Apotomis capreana. The sequence goes on along the minus strand of OX392499.1, from coordinate 31,198,410 downwards.
CGTAAAGATAATGTATGTTCAATGACGCATATAGTTCTCACTTCAGCGGCTATTATCCGACATCAATAGCCTACAAACCCGTAAAGCGTGTGACCTGCGTTAAAAATATTCCTCTATAAATACATAAACCTAGGCCAACTTGGTCAACGTCCTTCTGACCCCATTCCTAGCAACACTTGCTAAGCTAACTCATTTGTTCGATTCCTAGGAAACACCCACCCACCCGTTTCCTACAGATTATTTTCGTGAGGCCCTCCTAGCTTAATGTAAAATAAACTCATGAATCATAGCCCTATATTAGTTGGTGTAGTCTTGCTGAACCCCCTCCTATTGTCTTAGTTAATTTGGTCCCCCTTAGACTTTATTGTGGCATCAATTCGTTTGGGCGTAGTGCCAAATAAGCGAAATGTCAATACGATGCATTATCACTGTTACTACCGCGGTGATAACTGCTCCAATCAGCTCCCAATAAAACATTCGAATTGGACGTCCCTATAAATTATATAAAATTTCCATACAATACGCGAGTAAACGCTTTTTAAATATTAGAAATAGTGTGGATAATTGGATTTTTTGACGGCAACTTCGTTCGGAATGTTGACCCATTCATCAACCTTGACATGTTTGTGCAGTTATATTTGAACCAGTGTGTGCAAGGTGTAATACAATGAGTTTTTTTTAATAATTCACCAGCAATGCTTGCCAAATTAGTTACCGAAATCTTCCAGCGAGTCGCTCTTGAGTCACAACACCTGGTTTATTTCTGAACTCGGATGCTTCCATCCAGGCGTAAGTCCACACTTACCTCAGGTGTCGAAGCGCGGAGTCCTGGAGCAGTATAGAAACAAGCTCGGAATTCCGATAAAAATTGACTGAACTGACGAAAACTGTTTGCGTCCTAGAAGTGTGCCCGTTATCGCTATTATAGCCCTAAATACCTGAGCAACATGGCGGTCATTACATTAATAGTTGAACAAGTGAGTTTTTTTAATAATGTGGTTGTCAATACCTCGTGGTTCTCAGCTGTTTGTGAGTCGTAACACGTGCATCTAATTCACGCGATTGGTTGATTTTACTATAATAAAATACGCGATAATATCAAGGTCAGTCGGTTAAACATCGTTTGTGCTACAGGTAGAAAAGTTCAAGTTTATTTTTATAGTTTTTGAGAATAAATAAACTTTAAATAAACAGTTTTGACTAGATTGAAGAATCGTGTCCGATGTTATCAGTCCGTGTATACATGTGTTCCTATTGTCTACAAGCTATGTCCTAGCGTGTTTTTGAGGTTATTGACTACAGTACAGCACGATTTGCGTTGTTAATTGACCGACTAGTCTATCGGCCGCTTTTTTTAGCTGCTCCTACCCCCGAAGTGAAGTGATATAACATTGTGTCTGTGTGTTATCAAAGTGTATGTGTAACATGTGTGTTCTTTATGTGTGCGTGTTAAATTTTAAACGCTGAGTGAAGTTGTGCAAGGAGAACTGTATTTGTAACTTGTATGTGGTATTTTTAAATGGTTTATGTTTGAAAGTTAGATTTGTCGTTTAAAAAAATATATCGTGAGTTTAAGGACTGATTTGCGCCGTAATAAGTAAAAAAAAAATGCAATAAGACTAGTCTTACTACGCGGCCCGTGAGGGCTTTCCACAGCCACAGCTGAGAGGTTTTTGTTTAATTAATAATTATATGTTAATTTGTAGTATTTCGAAGGGTATTGTAGAAAACTGTTATCTTACCGTTTTTTTTCATCAGTGATTATATTATTTTATTCATCAATACGATGCGTTAGTACACTATCAGACGTCACTTTACTACGACGCGCGACGTGAAATTTCGCAATAGTAATGAAGTTGGGTCAGTTACTGATAGATTGGCAAAGAGGCGCTCTGAGCTGGCCAGAAAGTTAAATGGTCTTCATTGTACGTCCCGAATCATGATGCTGAATAAAATAAGTAATCAATGACGTTGACGTTGACAACTGATGGTACATAAACTTCACGTCAGTTTACTTGTGATTTGAATGTAACTACCTACACCTAAAAATAATTTAACTTTACCTATATTTATGCGTCTGTAGTTTAAATTAATGTGGAGATTTATTTAGCATAGGCGGTAGGTCGATACGAATAATTCCGATAGATAACTAACAGACGTGTTAGATTAGAGATTTTACACTCTTTTGAAGTGGACTAACCTTGGGATGAACTATTTTTGACGGATTCCTCCGAAAATTTAACAACAAGCAAGCTTATTGAGCAATAATCCGTAATGATGCTGCCGTAGGAGTTACCTAAAAATAGTAATTCGACGGTGTGCACGCCTCAACCACTCGTGAAATGCGTCCAAGTCATTGGAGCAACAAATCAGTAACTTTCCAATGTATACAGACTTCTACATTTATTGATAAACGTCAGCTTTAGTGGTTGAAAACAGCCGCGATATGCGATGTTCCGGTCCTTTCGAGGGGCCCCTTTTTTGCAATAGATTTTGCCTTTTTTCAATCAAGTCTATGTTTTAAGTGTTTTTTTTTTTTTTCAGAGCCGGCAACAGTCACCGACCCCTACCTGTCCGGCTATCAGTCCTGCGCTGCCGGTCAGCTCCGTGACCTCCATGCCGGTCCCAAAGAAGACGGTCAAGACCGGCAAGAAAAAGGTCAAAGCCAAGGTCAAAGTCCCTAAGGTCAAGTCACAACACAAGTTAGACTGCAACCATGCCGACAGTGAGGCGGAATAGTGAGTTTTTTTTCTATTGGTTTAATATTAGCCGTTAAGTATTAGTCTTGTAGGTGTCCAAGAAGTTTATATAGGTACCATAACTTATTTATACCTTTTATACCTATATTATATGTTTCGTGCGATCTTAAGAGCTCCATACGAGAAGGCATAGGTTTAGGGCATATTTTACTAGCTAATCGTGGACAATCTGGAGAAAGAGACACAGAATAAGGGCTGGCGCAATTGAAGGCCATCTTTTGTGCCTGCTTTGAGAAAAATCTTTAAACGGCCTTCCCTAGACGAATAAATCACTTATGTTTAAATGTTGTATAATATCTGCTTTAGTGATCCAAGTCGGTCGCCCTCCCCCGAACTGATGTCAGACGGAACATGCCAGATGGAAACCGACATCGCGGTAGTTTTAAAGGACCCTACACCCGCAGTCAAGGGGTCCGTCGAAGACGCCTCTGTTAAATTGTCCGCGAAAAGCAACGGAATCACAACGCAGAAGAAGTTTATAGAAGCAAAAGGTGAGAAATGTGCATTGAAAACGTGAAATACTTTACCGAAACGAATCTATTGCAAAACAAAAACCTAAAACTTGAAAAATATCGCATGTGTTATACAGGCTCTTTGGTTTTTATTTTTTTTATCATATAAAACCACCAATATAATCGTATTGATCCGGGAACAGAGCAGAATTACTAATTTAGGGGAAACAAAGTGGGGTACTTCTGTTTCGTTGCTCTTCCTAGGACGAGCGAACGTACCCACCAGAAAAAAATATTTAAGTAGAATAGTACCTAATACTGAAACATGGTACAAAATATATATATTTTTAAATATTTGTAGAAGAAACCTGCTTCAATGGGTATCTTAATCGTTATTTTCAGAGAAAAAAGGCATTGTAAAAGATGACGTATTCCTGACCGCCTTGCACACGATTAATCCGTTCAAATATGGGGACACACGGAGAGGTTCGCCTATGCTTTAACATTTTTCAGTTATTCGTAAATTGTCTGTTGTTCTATCGATGGGTGCGTGGTCAAACCCGATAAATCGAAATAATTGGACTTTGAAATAAAACTACGTATTTTACGTATTGTTCTTTATAAAAAAAAACCTTTTTATCGGCTTATCGGAATTATTTGATTCTATACGAATTTAGATTTGTAGACCATTTAGAGTATTCATTATGCACCATAATATCGTGTGGTTTAATATAGGTACCTGTAGATAGACAGTATTGAACTGTTACATATACACATAATATTATTATTGATTTATATTTGTGCTTCTGTAGTAAATATATCAAAACACGTAATAACGTTTGGCGTATACTTGAGCCAGCTAGTTGTCAACAAGGTCGTAAATGAAATCAGAACTAACCCAATATACACCTCACCAGTATTTTATATAGCAATCATTTTTTGTATGACAGGCTTACCTCTTTGGCTGAATATGATTATGAGTTACCTACTCTGGCTACCGTACTACGTCTCCAGATCTATTGCTTATCTGTGATGTAGACTTAAGGTATGACTGACATATTAAAGTAGTTAACAAAGCCTCTAATATCCAGATGCTCTCTGCGTGCCCGATACGATATCACACTGCCTGCGCCAATCCTTATTCCCTCGAGTGCCGCCCTACCTCAAATTCGTGGCATATGATGAAGCCACTCAACTGAAGATCCCCGTGCCTATACAGAAGCACCTCAAGTGGAAGCTAACCAGTATTACGCCTATAGTAGTCAAGAAGACGTTGACAAACTCAGGGTTCAGGCTGGTTAAAAGCGACTGTGATACGTCAGAATGTCCTCAAGAAGGTAACGTACTTAATACTCATTTCATCGTCACAGAGGTTCGTCCTTTTCAGACGCCATTTCCTCTATTGTACTTACACCACAGTGAAATCTAGTATACACGAATTACTAGTATACCTAGTTAAATGCACCCTTAAGTTCAAGTTCTACCTTTTCATTATAAAATGAGTTATGTATGAACGTTTTCTTTGCCTCACTGCAATGCACGTTTATATTTAGACCCGGTGAATAGGATTAAATTTAAGCCGTATTGACCTTCTTATCTTGCCTTACAGAAACGGTAGAATGGATCGGTATATGGGGCAAACACATGAAGTCGCTAATGTTCAGGGCGATAAAAGATGGCCAGAAAATGAATCATTTCCCGGGCACCTTCCAAATAGGCCGCAAAGACCGTCTATGGAGAAACCTGCAGAAGTTGGTGTCGAAGTTCGGTGATAAAGAGTTCGGCATTATGCCGAAATCGTACGTCCTGCCTCACGACTTGAAGTTATTAAAATACGACTGGGACAAATACGCAGCTAACAATGAGAAGTGGATCATCAAACCGGTAATATTTTTTCTGTTTTATATAGTTTTATTCGTATATCATTTGTATAACTTAAATAATCAGTTTATCACAAAAAACCGACTTCAAGGAGAAGAAATTACATTACCTAGCTACTAAATTCCAACATGAATTTTAACTACTCCGCTACCTAAAGGTTGTCTGAAAGAGATCGCTATTTAGCGATAAAATTGCCTGTTGTTTACCTCTGCCTGTTATTTTAATGTATTTCATGTTGTTTTGTCTTCCTTGATGTTTGAGGTGTGCAATAAAGAGTATTTGTATTACCCAAGAATTGTCCCCTAACTCCTAACCATTAAGGAGTTGTACCTTCCATCGTCAACTCTTCTTAAAGAGACCAGACGCAAATACCTGAATAATTTAACATTATACATGAAAAACATTGTTAGTACTCATAATATTTGAAGGTTGCCCTCGATTTCCCTGGGATCCCATCATCAGATCCCGACATGGTGACAATGGGACCACCTCAGGAGTATACTCTATTAAATACAAAAAGAATTTTGAGAATCAATAGACCATACCTACTTATTGTGAACCTCTTTGGAAGTCGGTTGAAAAATACAATAGTGAGATTCTTGGCCCGCAACCATTGATATCGCTCAGGGGCACTTAAACAGTAGGATTACTTTTTCTTGGAGCAAAAAAAGATAAGATGTCAAAGTATAAGTAAATACAAAATATAATATTCCGCAGCCTGCTTCAGCGCGCGGTACCGGCATCAAAGTAGTCTCCCGCTGGACGCAGATCCCCAAGAAGCGGCCGGTGGTGGTCCAACGCTACGTCTCCAAACCCTACCTCATCAACGGGAACAAGTTCGACATGCGCCTCTATGTGCTGGTTACCTCCGTACACCCACTCAGGATATATATGTTCAAGGATGGACTGGCCAGATTCGCATCAGGTAAATATGCGTAATGTAAGACTCGAAGTGGTCCTCCGCAGAACGCAGATCTTAAGAGGGCGGTGGTGGTCTAACGCATTGTATAGAAACCCTACCTCATCAACGGGAACAAGTTCGACATGCGCCTCTATGTGCTGGTTACCTCCGTACACCCACTCAGGATATATATGTTCAAGGATGGACTGGCCAGATTCGCATCAGGTAAATATGCGTAATGTAAGACTCGAAGTGGTCCTCCGCAGAACGCAGATCTTAAGAGGGCGGTGGTGGTCTAACGCATTGTATAGAAACCCTACCTCATCAACGGGAACAAGTTCGACATGCGCCTCTATGTGCTGGTTACCTCCGTACACCCACTCAGGATATATATGTTCAAGGATGGACTGGCCAGATTCGCATCAGGTAAATATGCGTAATGTAAGACTCGAAGTGGTCCTCCGCAGAACGCAGATCTTAAGAGGGCGGTGGTGGTCTAACGCATTGTATACAAACCTTACCTCATCAACGGGAACGGACGGGACGGGAAGTTGTATGCGCTGGTCACCTCCATGCATCCGCTCAGGATGGAAATATTCAAGGACAGACTGGTCAAATTCACATCAGGTAAACTTGTAAACATTGTTTAAGACTCCTTGTGCCAGATAATTTGTTCAAAGATAATAATTGCGGGGCATTGTGGTCTGAGGAATCGACTACCCTTTACTCCTTACGTTGCCATCCTTTACGTTGAAAGTCCCAATTTACTGACTTGACATTTTTTTATTATTTTCAGTGAAATACAACGATGAGCTGGCGTCGCTCAACGATAGGTACATGCACCTCACCAACTACTCCATCAACAGACTGTCCAAGAACTACACGCCCAACGAGGACTTCGCAGCATGCGAAGGGCACAAGTGGTAAGCAAATTGATGGAAGGATTCGGATCAAATTGTTTTGCTACTGACTTGACCAAGTTGAATACATAATCCATACTCTTAGTAGCTTTCTATACCTTGTACTGGAGGTTGGCAATCATTTTTGCTAATTCTTTGAAGCTCTATTAGTCGAAAACAATCCCATAGTAAATCCCTACTACAAACTTATTGTAATTTCTAATATTAGGCAATACCGTTTCAGGACACTTCAAACCCTGTTCCAATACCTGAAGACTGAGAAGAACGTCGACACGGACGCACTGTGGAACTCGATGAGGGACTTGGTGATCAAGACCATAATCTCGGGCGAGGCCAGCATCAGCTCGCTCACGAAGGCCAACATCACGTCGCGGTACAACTGCTACGAGCTCTTCGGGATCGACGTTCTGCTTGATGAGGATCTGAAGCCGTGGCTGTTGGAGGTTAGTTTTGTAGAATACCATACTGCGCCATATGTACATGATACACTTCTTCTTCTTCTGTTAAATGAAACAAATTCTGCCGTCATAACGAAAAAGGGCACATCTAACATTTTTTGAGAAAATTTAAAAAATATATAAACAGATGCGCCTTTTTTCCTCTTTCCGAATATGTATCTAACTCAATTTCACGACGGTTATGACGGCAGAATTCAAAACGAATATTAAATATTAATAAATTTTATTAATTAGAGCATACGATGCAGTGTGATGCTAGCCAGAGGTTTTGATACTACTTTGGAAGACGTAGAAGAGTATTTATCGTCTTATACATTTCTTTTACCATCAACGAACCGATCTACGTTAACAATGGCGCTGGCGGCTGTTATTCCGTAGAAAAAGATTTCCCTGCTAGATATAAGATTGTCTATTCCATTACAGACGGTTTGAAACAACCGGCCTTTAGTGAATGTTACTTGCAGGTGAACATCTCGCCGAGTCTGCACAGCGCGTCGCCGTTGGACACGCACGTGAAAGGCCCACTGGTTCGCGCAGTGCTCAATATTGCCCAGTTCCAGGTGCCGCTCAAGGTGAACCTGGACATGCTCTCCAAGGATCGCCCTCACAAACTGGTAAGTACACTAGTAGTTAACACCTCGCCGAGCGAAATATTAAAAAAAAGGCAGTTGCCGTTAAGTAGACAACGTCAACACTAGTTGTTTAATCCATTTCTAAACTATGTATTTAGCTTTTCAAAGAATGTGTTAACAACTTCTCCGTGTAAAAATTATAAGATTATTAATATTTTACCCTAGAAAACTAAGTAAAGTTGGACGAAAACTGTAAAATCTTAAGCAGGCGTTAAGTGTTTTTTTATACTTTAACAATGGAAATCTATTCAGATATTCAATTAAAAAAAAGATGAATGTTTACATTACAATTTGTCCGCATCAAATGTTTCAATTATTGTTTGGTATTAAAGGTACAGATTTATCAAAAAGTGTTTTTAATTCTCCATACATTTTTACTATGGTGGCCGCGCGCCGATCTCAATACGCATTCCCCGCGCTCTATGGTTCAGTCGCAAACGCTCGGCGCCCTCTTAATACCTAACCGAGGCATCTGTTGCCATTACCTGAGCTCTCTTATTAGATTTATTTCTATCTGTGTCTGTATTTGGTTCGACCTGAGTGTGAATATTCCTAAAATAAATAATCCTGAAAGAAAATCTTATTTGTTAACACGAACGAACGAGAGGCGGGAGAAAATAATTGCTCACTGAGACATTATTTCTTCCTTTCACGTACACCCCTTCTATTATGTAGATTCATTGGTATCTTGTATTATTTTTTCAGGGAGGATTACCATACGACAGCAGATTATACACTGTGTATTTATCTAAAGAAGAGAGAGACAAGCACATAATCTATACAAACATGGAAGAAAGAGATATGGTAAGATTATGTTCACAAATAGTTGTTTTATTAAAGTGTGTTCCTACTCTTTCATTGTTTATTTTTGCTTATTCTTCTACCCAATGGTTGTCTGGAAGAGATCGCTCTTTAGCGATAAGACCGCCTATTGTCTACTATTTATAAATTAAGGTTTCAATTGTAAAAAAAATCTTGTTGGTGTGCAATAAAGAATTGTTGTATTGTATTGTATTGTATTGTTCTTATTGAACTATTAATTTAAATGGATGAATACAGTTCTGTTCTATAATGTAGCCGACAAAGCAGTATAAATCTTGTGGACCTTTGACGGTAAATTTACTCATATCATTATTTATAAAGGTAAATTTACTGTTGAAGACATGGTCAAATGATCGTAGCAATCGATAGTCCGATTTACTGACACAGTTCTAATAAGAAAGCATATCAAACGTACATAAATTGTGATAAACCGTCAGGCTTTCTTGTAGTTTCTATTTTCTTCTTACACTTTTCCTCACTTATGTCTTAAAATACACTTTTAATATGTTTTCTTGTAGAACTACGTATAGTTAAGTTCATATCATTGTAATAGTTAAGTACTTATGCTTTCTGAAAAAATGACTGACTGTTGAGTTTCTTTCGGCGTTTCTTCTCAACAGTGGTCTCCTCTTGTGAAATTCCGGTAGACTCAGACATGTAAAAGTGCCCTTGTGGCCTACTTGCAGAATAAAGTTCATTATTTCATTTCATTACTAATTAACCCCGCTTTCAGTACTTACGCGACATCCTGTCCACGCTCACGCCCGACGACGTGCGCCACCTAATCCAAGCGGAGGACGAGCTCAGCCAAACCGGGGACATGGAGCGAATCTTCCCGACCAAGAACACCCACCACTACCTCAACTACCTCACCGGCCCGCGCTACTACAACCGCCTCTTCGACGCCTGGGAGACGCGATACGGCAGCTACAGGGACTCTGGTAAAACTGCTGCCTATTTTTAATAAAGTTCGGTCCGTCGTTCCTTCGGAAGTCTTCAAGTTTTCCAGATTAACAGCGACGGCCTATGCAGACTGGGAATGTATCCAATTAAGAATACCCGTCTCAACTAAATCAGCGGGCCATGCTACTACGGCCTCTACGAGGCTTCGGAAGACAAGTATAGGGAATTTGGTTAAATTTTACTATATTTGAGATTAGCATAGCGTGGTACAATCTAATCTACAAAGTCCCCAATACGCCACAAAATTATAGTTAGCCACGTTTCTTGAATGACGGATGACCTGCGGCGAAACTGATTTCGATAAAAGTTTCTTAGAAGATGAGACGAGACAGGAATTTTTGTTAGAAGGAAAATGTTAGATTGATAGGCTATGATTTCTGAAAACAAACTTAAGTATTCGCTTCATATTCCAGGCGTGACACTCCTGCGCAGCCTGTGCGACATCGGCTACCACCTGGAAGTGCCTCCCGTGCCTTTGAAGGTAAATATAGGACCCTTGCAAGTCGCGCGCACTGTTGTGCGTCACTGCCACAGGGTCTTCCTCTATCTCTTCTCGTTCCTGCTGTGGTGACGTGAGACCCAATTCTCGGTGCCATCGAGTTCAATCATTTCGAATTTAGTGAATCGTATTAGTTATATGATTGAAAAGAAAAGAGCATTTAATGGTATCAGGAATTGGATCTGGGGAGTTTAGCCTTGTAACTGGGATCTTTTAGTAAAGATTAGATATTGTCTCGTTATCCGTTAAAGCGTTATTTTTTTGTAATGTCCTAGACGAGAGACCTCTCCTTTGACTCTTAATCAATCAACTTGTATTGTATCTACATCATTCCCAGTTGTATTGCTAAGTTCTTTGTGGTAATTACTGTTGGTAATATTTGGTTTATGTAATTGTTTGGTACCATGGGATGGAGAAAGAACTAACACAGAATTAACAATTAGCGAAAAAGGAAGATTTATATTTTCTAACATGACATTATGACTCAGTTGTATCTATCCACTTTTGTCGTTGATTGTATCATAGTTTATCACTATCACAACTAAATGTTATCTATAATACCTGAAATCTAGTCATTTTCAAGAATTGTAATATCTAATATAATATTTTTGTAAGTGATATTTCATTCTCTGTGCTAACTACTATTTGACGGCGTTATTTTTGAGCCGAACTGGAATGGTGCTTAAGGGTTGCTGTCACTTAGTATTTCCTCTACAATCTTTACGAGGCGTTTCATCAAATCGATTTATTGCTCTAGTCTTCAATTCTTTACTTTAGTAAAAGCTACGTCTTGTAAGGATTGTAAGTTTAAATTATTTATATGTTGGTTTGGGTTCATTATTTATGTTACCTTCTTATTATTTATATTTTGTTAAGATATTCGTATGTATTTAAGTGTGTACTGAAACATATTGTGTCACATTTATAATGAGAGTTACCAAAGTAATGTAGAGTCTGTTAGGTAAGTGTTTTAAAGATACCAAAATTATTAGCTTTACAAGTCCGTTAATACTGCGGAACTTATATCCAAAATAATCTGCTATTTCGGCGTGACGTTAAAGAGGGGTACCTAGTTATACAAAATGCCGGCATAAACGCGGCTTCAATAGCAAAACTTATGAATATGAGAATTCAATTTCAATATTACGCAGGGTTTTTGAGGTTAGAATAGAAGATTTAGATATTACAAGACTAAAATGCTGTGCATTACAGGGCAAAGCCGGAGTTAGCGTGGTGAGAAAAGTTTTTACGATAATCGAGCATGTTTTTACTATATTTCTTATATCGATCATATGCTTTGATATACTAAATCAGTTATGATTGAATCACGACGCAAAGCGGCATTGTTTTGATTTGATTTTTCATTTGGCGTCTGAAAGTGTGCTTTAGGTTTTAGACGGTGTGTATTTGATGAGAATGTCTATCGAAGTTTCAGCATAGCGAGTTATTGTCAATATTCAATTTCTCAAGCTTATTGTCTACGTGGAACGGGACGTCTCCTTAGATCCCACAAGGTGAAAATAAAAAACAGTGATTCAAGTTCGTGCCACTATGTCGTAACTCGTTGGACATTCTTCATCGTTTTGAAAGATTGTGCGTGTGATATTATATAGGTCCTAGGATAGTACTATCACGGAAAGGTGTTCCATGCCAGGACATGCCATTTTATGTTAAAAAAATGCACATGGAATTTCATTTCATAAAAGGTATAGATTTAAATTGCACAAAATAAGTCGGTAAATGTTTGAAGAGTAGTTTGGCAGTATGAATCATGTATATACAGATGTAAAGACATTGTTTATACTGAATTGTCTAAAGATGTCTATCCTACATGGAGTGCATTGTTTTTTTTTCTAAGACAGGTTCTCAATCTACTCTTCAAATAAGTTTTCCTGGTAGGATTACGTTCCTATTATCATATCAACGATCCGCACATTTACAACAAAAGAGAGGAGACAGTTGCTAAATGCAAACAATTATGAAATGCGTAAAATGCGTTATTTCTGCTTAGAACAAAGAAGACTACCGTTCGATTGCTGTGATGTTTTAATTCGTATGCATAAAGAATGTATCGTATACATAAACGTTACAAAAAGTAATAAAGTCTAAGAGGACATACATGCAAAATCGGTACTACTATTTCTTCCGAGCAAGTTGAGCAAAATCTACAGTCTATAGTACAGTAATGTTGTTCATTTTATTTTACTTTAACACGATTGAAATGGAATCAGCATATATCATTTGTTTTAAATTTTTTCATTGACTGATTGTCAGGGCAAAGTGACAAGTGCGCTTAGGCGCGCGTACTTGGGTTGTAAGCACATCGCCCACAGTAAGTGTGTAGCGAAACTTATTCAGTGGTACGCCAAGAGTGAATCCGAAATAGATTTTTTCATACGTAAAGGTGTCGGTGTACTGTACCCTATAGGGATGCTATAGACGATTAGACGTAAGACATTGAAGTTAGCGATGAAAATGTTGGTAAGCTAGAGGTATAGTTGAAATAGGAAAGTACGGAGGCCGAGTAATAATAAGACGATAGCATTCGCACATGAGTTGATTATATTTGACAACCTTTTATTAATTCTAAGTGTACAACATACAAACTATTTTATTTTATGTCTGTGAGTAATGTAGACATTTCGTGAAGTAATTAATTAGCATATTAAAACTGATTTATTCAATCAACATCTTTCTACTCATGAGTAGGTATTATTTATTCAATTTGAACAAATCAACAGGGAAAACAAAATAATTAAATCTTTGTTCATTGATTCTAGTACACATAATATTGATACTGGCCTCGATAACATTTATACTGAGTAATATTCTGCTGATATGAAACTCAGGTTAGGTGACAACCAAAACTAACCAAACACGTTCAATAAATTGATGTCTATACTACGTATTCGTATTACTTTTTGTCAATTTTACTTAAATTTATATTTCTTGGATGTCACCTGACTATGATATTAAATATTATGTTCTGTGCGTTCGCTATCATTCTTTTACGAAGTCTTTTAACTTTTCTCTTTATATTTTACTATGCTAGAAGGTTGTACGAGGATGTGTTATGTTTAGAGCTAAATAGATTTTTATAACTAAACCCCCGTTCGTTTAGGCAAACTTTACGTTTTGCGTCCTAGGAAACGTTTCATGAGATGAAATAAACGGATTACGCGAAACAAATTCATTAACGAGATATAGGTCAACCAGGCTCAAAATAATATGCAGTGCAAAGCTATGTATGCAGAGACATATCGTTATTTAAAACCGATCCTAACAGACAATAATGTTAGTCAGAGATAAGAAATTAAACTCTTTGTTTTCAAAGCTCATCCTGGAAGGAACAAAGACTAGTGAATTTCAGTTAGGTCCTGCGATGCAACGGTAGAGAACGGCGAGTCCGCCATTCGAATTTATTAACCGTTAAGTTTGTATAATAGTACATTTTGAATCTGCGTGATCTATAACTAGTGGAACCTGGTTCGTGTACTCGACGAGATCTTTCATCCTGCGACGATTCTGGGACTATTTAGACCAAGCGCATACCTGCAACTAAATAGACCAATATTATGCTTAACTAATACCACCACGGACAGCTCTATGTTGTTCGATTAAGGTATGCGCTTAGCCTTAGAATTGTATACCAGTATTTCAAAATTTATAATATTTATATTGGTAGTGGTTACCTACTGGTTGATTATAGAAAAAAATTGCTATTAAAAGTATCTTTAAAAACAAATGCTCTATGATACTGTACTTAATAATTACGCATGGATCACTATACAGCATTTTACGAGTAAAACTACAAGTTTACAATGATTAATGCCTTAATGTTTTTAAAATTTTACCCAAGTTACCGTATTTAGGTTAAATTGTTACCTAGTTATATATAAATGTGTAGATTATGTAATACTGTATGTTGTTTTAGTAAGCTACTATTTCGGATATAGATGTTAAATTAAAAACCAACGTGTCTTTTATACAAGGTAAAATATTATTATTATATGAATGTTATTTACTTATTTTTTCTAGTCGCTAGAATAGGCAAATAGAGTGTATTCAACGATTCATATCATTATTGTACTTATAAGAAGTTTGTACTCTCATTATAAAATTATTATTTCATTACCGTTAATTTAAGTAATTTAAAACTATTTAGTGAAGTCACTGTTTTTATTATCATTTAATATGTATTGTGAAGCTATGTATGTACTTAGCATTTACCTATTATGCTATTTTTTATGCTTTTGCTATTTAGTCATTTTATATGTTAGCACTAACTCTCATCAACTTTTTGCATGGGTATATAATGTGTGTTCTAGTTGTTCTCTAATGTTCTACCGCGTAAGAAACATTGAACACATTCCTAACAGCAAGGTATGCGAATATACGCACGTAGGTCAGTTTTTCAAGCGCTAACTTAATCATGATTAATTGATTACTTTACACAGTTTTATCTATCATGCCTTATACAGTATTAATATAATAAATATTAAACATTGAAAATAATGAAAAGTAACAAACAATAGAAACTAAATAATCGCCATCTCCTAATGCTATACCTACCACTTTTGATTGTGACAATAAGTGGGGATCGCTATATAATTATAAACTTATTTTATCGCAATAAAGAGTGTGTTTAATGTTAAGTCCAAGAATCTTACAAATTGATAAGTCATTTGTCGAATTTAGTTACGAAAATGCGCCCACAGCAGTAAAAAAAATTCACGAATTAAATTACATTTGAAGTAGAGTGTCAACCAATTACTACATCACAATGTAAGATTCTTAGATGTAGTTGACCGCGGCGTTCTTTTTATCCTTATGGCACTCGTCCCTTTCTAATCCTGTACGGCCATTCAGAACTACGTTTTGAGAACGGCTGACGAATGGACGGACGCCTACTCCCTGGTAAAGAAGGCCGCAGCAACCTTGTGTCTTGTCTCGCATGGCCTGTCAGAGAGGGAAGGGACAACTAACCTAAAGCACCATTCGCTCGCGGTATGTGCTGATCGTCCAATGCTCACTCTATATTAAATCCATGTTCAAGACATCGGTAACGCTGTATTGCCGGTACTCGAGGGAACATAGTATAGTTATTTACGATACAAGTGTGTAAGGTAGGTGATTTCTGACGAGTGTAACTTTTAATCACGAGCGAGGCACGAGCGAGTGTTTAAATAAACACGAGTCGGAAATCATCTTACACACGAGTTTCGTACAAAATTTTACTATGCATGGCATGTACGAGAAAATAGTAAATACTTTAATACTCACAAAGACTTGCCTTGTTTGCCTTGGAAAAAAGTATTTTGATTTGATTTATCCAACAAAGGGGCCGTTGTTAACAATTTTTTTTTTCCAATAACATTTTACGGGTTTAAATTTATTAATTCGCCACTTGAACTCGACATTATTTCAGCAGATTTGCACAAATCAACTTCGAAATAAACAAAACATAAATAAAAAATGGCGGCGTTATTTGTAGATCGCGCTCGACAAATCTACCACTGCGCATGTGCAAAAAGCAACTTTTTAATATTCGTCTTATGGCAAAATGGCACGAGCGCGTACACATTCATCCAAATATATTTAATGAATAAGGATTTAAAGTTCGTTTATTAATCAAATTCTAAATCTAATGTAATTAATCAGGGGTAACGTGTTTAATGAAGTATTGGTTTTCTTGTACTTTTATAATAAAATAATAATCGGTATTTGACTAATTTATCAACCTTTTTTTAAATAATAGAACCTCTTTGCGTCAGCCTGCCAGACACATAGAAAAAAAAAAATTGAAAGTAAAAAGCACTAGTGTGGGAAAGTAGTACTTTACGCACAGTTTTAATGCCTAGAAAACTCTCTTTTCGAGTACATGCATTGTAAAAATTATTCTTAAACTATCCTTGTCAGTCTTCAACATGGGTTAAAATATCTTGTAGGCCTCATAGGTATTTAGTGCCATCAAAGTATTTCTCACAAACTTGGACCATTACAATCATACTTCGAACTTAGAATCCACTAGTTTTGGCCATCATTAACAACCCCGTAGTTTCTGCTAAAGCTACTAATCAGATAATTAAGATAAATTGTAGTACCTAAATGTAGCCTGTTATCCTTTCAATAGTCCAAATATATTATTTTGTTGTCCGATCTTTGTTTTTAATAGTCTCAGGCCATGCCCATGCGTATTGTCATCAGCACAAATGTTTAGATGCGACGCGTAGCTTTACGAACTTCAGATCGCTGTCTCTCTACGGTTGTAACGCGAATATTTCCCAAATTAAAATGAGTAGAGCCGAACGTAAAGTTAACTCGGAGACGTAGAGACAGTTATCAGAGTGCGTAAGGCACGGTGTTATAGCGAGTGAGTAACGGTGCGTCCCGGTCCCCCTCCCCTCCCGCCGGTCCCCCCCGCGCCCTGTGTTGTAGCGTGCGGCGCCTCACCCTCAGCTGAGCGCGTTGGATCGTTGCAGAATGATGTCGACGCTCCGTCGCCGCCCCCCTCGGAGCGGGTGTCCGTGGCCTCGTGCGCGAGCCCCGCGGAGCAGTGCGGCTCCGCAGCGCGGCTGTGCGACGCGCTGGGCCGGCCCGAGCCCGCGCCCGCGCCCGCGCCGCGCGCCTAGCGCCCCGCCGTGTACGCGCAGTGCCCGCGCGGCCGCCTCACGCGCCTCGCCGCCTGCCGCGCGCTCCGCTGCGAGCCCGACTGTCGATCTCAACAGGAATGTGCGCTCTACCGAAGCGCCGTCGCCAAGTCCGAAGGCCCGAGGCGCTCCCGCCGCGGCGCCGACCTCATACTCATCTTCAACTTCGCCCGCGCCTAGTGTGGAGTACGGACTCTGAGCTCGTCGGGGAGGAGCTCGTGTTTAGATTTCAATTAGCCGAGTAAGGTTTCCTTCTGAATGTGTCGTATTTTCGATCGAGCTCCGGTTTACATTCCTGTCTTGAAATCTCTCACCCCACTATTTATGGTGTAATAATTATGTTAAGATTTAAAAATCGTGAAGTACCTTAATGCCTGTACCCTGTACGAAAAGACATAGCATAGATTGTCTGTTTAGGATGTAATTGCGAGTAAACGGAGGTTTGAGGCTAAGGGGCGCGTGCGCTGCGCACGTCTGAGCTTTCCTTTTTGTACTGCGCGAGCGTCGGTCGAGAACGAGCCGCATGCGCGCCCTACGTCTAAATAAATTTCTATGAAATTGATAATCGTAGCCTTGTACTGAAGTTATTTTTTATGGAATATGTCTATAGTGAATGTCGGTTTAGAAGAACCTCGAGATTCTAAAGCGGATATGTGAAAAATATACTAGATATTTTCTAAATTCCAATGTGTTCACTGTATACCTAGTGTTGCTAGAGTAGTGCTTGACGGGCGAGCCCCGACGTATCGAGTGTTCAAAGTATTCGATAGATATCGATTGGAAATTAGTGTAAAAAGAGTAAAATTGATGGATTCGAATAAATGGTTGTCTTTATTCCTTTTTTAACAATCCAGTGTTGTTTATTTATAAAAAATGTAAATGAAATGATAAAATTTGTAAAATACTGTCCATTTATTGATACCTGAAATGACCCTGTTAATGAAATTCAAACTATTACTTGATGATTGTAATTTTCAACGAATCTTTGTTTAATTTTAATTCAGTTACGACATTTTTGATGTGTTTATTTT
Source organism: Apotomis capreana (assembly GCA_947623375.1). Taxonomy (NCBI): domain Eukaryota; kingdom Metazoa; phylum Arthropoda; class Insecta; order Lepidoptera; family Tortricidae; genus Apotomis; species Apotomis capreana. The sequence goes on along the minus strand of OX392499.1, from coordinate 31,180,442 downwards.
GACAAATTTGCCTGATCTTATTACAAGCGATGTAACTTATTTTTTGTAATAAATGTTCGGTTTGTAATTTAAGATTGTTTTAAAGCAGTTGACCAAAGATGGCATCTTGTTAAACAGAATGCATTACCTTTCCCAGTGAAAAAACAAAAACAAAAAAAAAAGTACTACGTTCAAAGCCTTCAAGAAGTACCTTTATGACCAGCTACTCAAAATATTTCTGACCCAATAAAATTTATTAAAGAAGAATCCATTGAAGAAGTTTTTAATGAAAGCCTTATTACTAATACTGAAATTAAATGTTTGATGATTAACATGTTATAAAAACGAACAGTCAATCAGGGATACGTGTTAAGGATCAAAATAGTGGAATTGTTAAATTTGATTTACGTAGCAAAAATTGGAGATGCCGGGGATCGAACCCGGGGCCTTTCACATGCAAAGCGAACGCTCTACCACTGAGCTACATCCCCGATGCTAAATTGCGCAAAATAGAGAGCCTCCTTGTAAATCCATATAATAATGCGAGTAAGTACAAGCATGAACATACCAGATGGTTTTCTTGATTTTTAATTGTTCTTTTATTCCACTTATAGTCCAAGTCATGTTTATCAAAGAACAATGAAAACGCATAGGCCTTATTTTAGTTTCAGCGTCTTATGCCATAAGAGCTAGGTGCCCAAACAACGGTATAGGTTATCTAATTATGCAATAATTAATCTTTATTTACCTACCTAGTAACGAACCGATTACCAGGGCCATAAATTTGTTAGTAGGTATGTCATATCAAGCGTTGCCAATACGTACCATGCATACCCACCAAATAAAATGCACATGCATGTATTTGTGCCCCACGAGAGTCAGTGTTCTGTGCATTTGTGTAATTTACACACGATTATTATATTACAGTGTAAAATTTTAAGATAATGTATTATGGCGCTTTTCGATGAAAAAAGGGTTTAGTGTCTTTAACGAAATGGCTTGATTTTTTCCCTTGAAGGTAGTACAGTCACCATCAGATAGACAGGCAGAGGTGGCCAAATGTTTTTGAGCATCCTTAATTTTCAATATCCGGTATAGTAGAGTTGCTAAGCCGCGAAATTGTGGATATGGATGGGGTGAATAGGACCAAATAGTAATCTAATTCTTTTTTTTATTACTGATCAGCTAAGGCTTAGCCTTGTGCGATATCATTTCCGTGTAAAATAAATATCAATAATTATTTTTTTATGTTATTTATGTATAGATTGATATAAAAATTTGAGTACTTATATTGCCGAAAAGGGTAAAACTCACAACAAGTTTTTTTTATTCAGAACGAAAAATTAGTTACATTTCCTGCACATATACAATTAAAAAATATACCACTAAATAGGACATTTAATGTAGTCTTAAAAAAAATATACATATTATTATTACTTTTTTTATAAAAAGTTAAATTTTATTTTTAGTGAAATTATTTATAAACAATAAAAAATTTAAAATTTTCAAACGTTTTAATAAATTATAAAAATACATTTTGCTGAGTTGCGAAATTTCTACCACAGATATGCCACAGATAGAGTCTTCTGCGGTGATTATTTTCAGATGTGGAAGAAAATCAGATTCGTCCCCTGTGCGGCGGGAAAGCGGGGTGAATAGGACAAAGGAGTCCTCTTTTACTTTTTTTATTTCTGGTCAATTAACGCTACTAGGCCGTGTGTGGTATCGTTTTCGTGTAAAACAGATATCAGCAATTCATTTTTGTTATTTATGCAGAGTACCTTATAGAAATATGGGTGTATTGGCGAAATGGTAAAAAATCACAAGTTTTTTTTATTCAGGCAGATGTTAGTTATATTTCCTGAATAAGGAATTATTCCTAACATATTTTGTTCTCGGCTGTAATAAAAATATTTAAAAAGTAAATACCTACTAGAAAAACAACGTTTTAATGTTTTAATTGGAGCGGAGCGAGCGAAGCGAGCGAAGCTCCCATGGATCGACTCGAATGGACTTTGTAACAATGCGCAGATCTCTGCGAGTTCTCAACCGATTTTAGAAATTTTTGTTTTAAAATGCATAAATTAAATTTCGCTAGGTCGTGACGAAGAGAAAATTTCGAAAAAAAAAAAAAACTCCGCTCCAATCTATGGTGCAAGCTTAGCCGGTGGCTGACTCTGCATCGACCTAGTGTTATTAAGTTTTATTCAAAAACCTGGTTGCTGTGATTCAAAATTCAAAAATGTCTCGAGTCAAATGGGCGTCTTTCATGCACCTTGTTTACCAATCGGTTTTCGGTTTAAAGAATTTATTCTCATAGGAACAAAATTACATGTTCACTTAAACGAGCTAGAACTTACAAGCTAAACAATTTAATCAATAATTAGTACTAACAAGTAGTTAACATGCAGGAGCAATATCAAAAGTTTATACACGCTCTTAACTCTTAGTAGGTAAGTAATAGGCATATAATTGCGTAAAAAATTAAATAAATTTACAAGACGTTAATTGTATCGAAGACATATTTTTTAAGTAGGTAACTAATCGTCATTGTAATAAACTGCAAAAAAAACCATAAGATTATCGGTAGGTCTTATGTGCGTCGCAGAAATGTGATTCTGATTATTGATATTCTAATTGATACAAATTGCATTGAATTTGTCTGACCTTAGTTTATAATGGTATTGACAATCTAAGAAAAGCAGCGTAGCGTCAAACATATTCCTTGTAGCTTTACAAATTAATATGTTTGACGCTACGCCGCGTTTCACAGAGCAATATTATGGATTACTTTTTCTTCCGTAGTATGGTAGTAATGGAAGAGTTCAAACATCATAAGATAAAGGTATGCTAATGAAAATCGGGTTGTATGAGCGCCACGCCACTGGTAGGTATTAGGAAGTCTATAATAAAACTGCAGAAGGTAGTTCATTAAATTCTTTATTCATAAAATTGTTAAATGGCACAAATTCAAAATATATATAATATTGTTTTAGTAAAATAGTTAAAAATACTGAAAATAAGAATCCATCTTTACATATTAAAACGCATAAGATCCGAGATCATAAATTAAGTACCTAATAAAATAACTGAGACGTCTATGACGTTAATCCCAGTTTAATATAAGCTTACCATATCTAAGTACCTACTTATCTCTATAAGCGATTCGACTACAAATTGGCACCACATTTCTCGACCACCACAACACGAATACCATAACTTGATTTTAATCCCGAAAAGTGCACGAATAACTTGTACAATTACGGCATGCAGAACCAGGAAATGATTCCAGGAATTTGTGAAGTTGAAATACGTAAGTACCTAAATAATACATCACTAATCAGTTGGCCGGTTAATTTATAGATTTATCAGATCATAATCAGCCTATCTGTTATGCGACACATTCATTCTATTTCAATCCGCTACCGCCATCTATAACGAAACAGGATCCAGTAATGCTTTTAGCTTTATCGCTCGCCAGGAAGGCTATTAGAGCGGCGACCTCATCCGCTAGTACCGGCTTCTTCAGCGGCATGTTCGCGACCATATTCTGCACAACCAACTCCAACTGATCCTCGGATATCCCTGTGTCTTTCAAAAAATTCGTTTTCACAAATCCAGGATTCACCGAATTGACGCGTACGCCATCTGCCGCCAATTCCAAGGCAACACATTTTGTGAAATGGTCTAAAGCTGCCTTCGATATGTTGTAAGGAATACTCAGAGCGTTGGGCTTAGTGCTAACTGTACTGGATACATTCACAATACAGCCTTTGCTTTCAATAAGATGCGGTGTAGCGAGCATTGTCAAATGGTAAACGGCTCGCATGTTGATAGACATTACCTTGTCATAAGTTTCCATATTGGAATTCTTCATACCGCCCATTCCCATGACGCCGGCGTTATTGACCAAAACGTCTAATTTCCCGAAGTGTTCTACGGTTTCCTTGACGATTCTCTCCACGTCTGCATCTTCTGTTACGTCGGCGGTGATAGTGAGAGGTTTTATTCCTTTTGTTTTCTCACAATATAGGGCGATGCGTCGTAAATTATTTTCTTTGCGGCCAACTAAAACTAGCTTCGCTGACTGGTTAGCTAAGTAAATAGCGGCTGCCGCTCCTAGTCCCGAGCTTCCGCCGGTTATTAACACAACTTTATCGGTGAATTCCATACTGTAGTTTGGTTATTTTGTTATAGCAAAACAAGATCGAACAGCCTGATACGTCCGAGTGGCGCCACTGAGTTATTAATATTGGTCTGTGGGGCGTGCCGACGCAGTGTTGCCAGTTTTCATTCATCGAAAAGTTACATTTTTGCTCCGAAAGTTACATTTTGATTTTAATAAATAAACCGGTCAAGCGCGAGTCGGGTTCGCGTACCGCGAGTTCTAAAGGCACATAAACTATGAAAGCATAGAATATTTAATGAAAATAAGTTAGTAATACCAAAACGAAAACCGTTACTGCCCAAAAATGTGGCCACACGGTCTATATTTAGCACACGAAACTGTCATCATCATCATATCAGGCGATAGACATCCACTGCTGGACAAAGGTCGCCCCAAATATCGCCACGACGATCGGTCGTGCGCCCGTCCCGTGCGCCGCATTCATATAATTGATTTCCGCAAACCTAACCACGTGGCGTGCGGGTATGCGGTGTGACGTGAAGCTGTGTCTGTGTGTAGGTATCGTGTTGAAAACTGTCCTTTAATTTAATTAGTCTAGCAAACATGATCAGCAATAATTTTGTTGACGCGTTATAAACGACAATTGGACCAATCACAACTAATCGCCTGATGCATGTGAAAGTAAATTGACCAATGATAATGCATAATTTTTGAGGTATTGTACCTATTGTATAGACATTTATAGATATTAAATGTACTACTTATTGATCCGTGAGATACCGTCATTACATTGACAGACGTCACCGCGGTAGCGGACGGACCGGAGGTTTACAGAAAGCCCGATTAATGTGTTTATTGAAGTAACCCAATAACAAATCCTAGTGAAACACTAGGTACAGGTATATTTTTTATAAAACACATAATATCCGCAGTTTTATAATTTTCAAATCAAAAAAAAACACCTCATATTAATGTAATTATTGATCTGGCTAATATTCTTTTCAATCAGTTTTTGTATTTAAGGATGTGCAAGTGATTAGCCCACAGCATCCCGATCACGATGACGGGGCTTACATCTATGCGTTTGTGCCCGCAGAGCCAGTCCGTTTAGAGGATGCCTCAAGGCTTTTGGTAGCCTTTGCGTTTTCTGTCGGGGTCGCTTCCCTTAGCTCTAATTGTTCGGTTAAGGCGCTGAAGACTCGCCCTCGCCCTGCATACTCAGCTGTTACGATCCCGGGGTAGATCAGAAAAGTAGTAATTCAATATCAAGACTGATTTGGCTAGTTTTCACATAGATCTCAATTCTTTTGTCGGCCAAGTCGACAGCGTTGCACGCGATTTTGAACTTGGCTCTCATTAAACATTTATGTTTTTAATGGCATATTTTTGTACTGAAATTATTATGATGTGTAAATTACTTAATTATTATTTGTAAATTACTGTATTTTTCTACGTTTACGTTGTATAGTTTTCTTTTTGTGCTAATTTCCATATTCTCTTGTACCTCTGAAACATTAGAGTGAATTGCCAATACCTTATCTGCAATTTTTCTTACACGTTTTCTTTTTATTTGTAATGGTGCTAGGTTGGGGCGGTATTACGTGCGCAAGTGATTGCTGCTCGCCAGTTCCTGGGGTGTACATGGTTGGACACGCAGCCGCGCGTCTAGATGTTCCCATTTCAGAATTTTTTACTAAAACTATTAAAAAGTGAAGAAATTTGCCCAGAAATTAAAGATACTTAGTTACATGTTATGAGAGAAGGTCAAAAGTTACGAAAAATGTAACAAATGTAACCATCTGGCAACGATGCCGACAGCTTCTGGAAAATTTTTGCTCATGGAGCTAATTAGTATATGACAATGACAAATATTTGGTTGGAAAAATACTCTGACCTTCAATAACATTCTTAAATTAACATTACCTTAGCGTAAACAGATATTTATGTTATGCTACTTATAAACTAGGTATGTGACAGAGTTAAGAAGGTTCGTTGAGATCTATCCAATCAGTGTTTGTTTTATGTCAGATTATGGTTATAAGTTTATAACTTATAACACAATTTAGGCATATATCTTGGTTGCAAATATGGGAAATATATACTTAAAAAAAAGTAACAATGTATAGTTTAACTGGCAACACTCTTCAAGCGCACGTGATGCCCGATACCAATGCCAAACTAACCAGAAATCAACTATATTCCAGCGTGCAACGGCAAATACTTGAACTATCAATATCACATACAACACCTGTGAAAGATGTTTAGCAGTGGCGCCCTCCTTAATGTAACGCGTAAAATTGCATTTGTTAGTATAAATAAAATGTTTGTAAACACATGGGATCGAACGGCGTCGAGGCGACAAGTCTGTACTTTTAGGTACCTATTTAAAAGAATGTAAACAAACTATTAAAAGGGTTGTTTATAAGGTAACGTTTGGTTCCCGTTATTTTTTTTTATATCATAAAATTATTAACCTAACTACTGCAGTCCGTTCCATTTAAATAAGATGTGCTATCGCTTAATTTTACCGTATATATACAAATTCACGAATACAACCATATTTTCATCACATTAAATAAATATAATATTATTCTTTTTTCTCAGTAAATCGTCACTAAAAAGTACCCAATTTTGCAGAGGTTTAAAACGCAAGGTTGCATTATACTGGAAGTAACACGACTAAAATAGAAAGACATCGGTTCAAAGTAGCAACACCTACCTTTCGTGATTATTAAACTAGGCTGCATTATACTGGAAGTAACACGACTAAAATAGAAAGTCACAGGTTTAAAGTAGCAACACCTAACTTAAGTGATTTTTTACTTTGTCGGTTTGACATTCGCCATTAGTTGCTGTCGTGTGATATACCTACGCGTGCGATATTTGTGTTTCCGATCTTCCGTTTATTGTTATTTTCCGTTAGTTTTTGTTTTTTAATTTTTGTTGAAATAGTTTGTTTTTGTCGTTTTGTTACGGGATCGTGTTTTTAACCATTCGAATTGGATCACTATAATTTATTCTGGCCTTAAAGGTTCACTACCACTGGATCTGTCAAATTTGACAGCTCCGGTTTGTTTACATCATGGACGAAGTTCATCTAAGGTTTACATTCTTTTAGATACCTAAAAGTACAGACTATAGACTAAATACATAGGTAGGTACAGATAATGTAATAATTAGGTCCATGACCGGGTCGTTCCTGTTGCAAAGGTTGTCGATCGCCCGGAATGACTCCGGGCGGGTTATTTAACTAAGTAAACAATATTATTGTATATAATTATATTATTCTATTTTTAGTTGTGATTATTATTTTGTAATTTGAAATTTTGTATGGTTTTTGAATAAATGTTCTGGCCATTAGACGATACCTATCAGCTTTACCAGTGGCGTAGTTAGCCCCAGGCGGACCGTGTATCAACATATGTCGGAAGGCCTCGACGACGGGTGAGGGCACAGTAAATCGGGGCCCCTGTGACCTGGGGGCCCATATCATGGATACGGCGGTAGCTACGGTCCTGGACTTTACATATATGATGATTAGCGCAATTAGGCCATCTGGAACCATTATTAGCATACCTGTACTAACCATAATCCCGTCTATAAAGAATAAGTATACTTATTCCACAAAATCACAAACATTGTTTGTCAAACATAGCTATAGTTACGTAGCATTTTATTTTTAACATCGCAACCATTAAACGATATTAGGTCACTCGTGATATAATGCATGGAGACTAGTGGTGGGCTGCGCTGAAAATTTCGGTACATAATTTGTTGGGACTAAGTAAGTATTGAGTAAATATAATATCCAGTCTGGATTTGGAGACTATTTAGTAGGCTGTCGTTGTTTTCTTGGATGTTTTCTATGTATTGAGGTGTAGGGAAAATTTATTTGTTTTACACTCTCAGCTCAGCGGCATATAGGTATGTGGTACGCTAGCGGCCCAAAAGATTTCGAGTACGGCAGGCCACAATAAAATTAATAAATTTTAACTGCTGCGTGCTGCAGGCCACCTCTAGGTAACCGAGTGTAGGTAGTAACGGTAAGCTTACCGTTACTACCTACACTCGGTTACCTAGAGGCTAGCTAGCTAGTGCCCTATAGTGACTTATAGGTTTGCGACAAAACTTGGACACAACTATTCCAAATTTCAAGTAGAGTAAGTAATACCTGTGATATGTATCACTTTAACAGACAGATTCGGAGATTCTATGTCGACTGTGGACCAATTTCCGTTTTTTTATTTATTCCAGAGGTGGTCCCATTACCAAGTCAGGATCTGAGGATGAAATCCCAGGGAAATCATACTTCATATATTTTCTAGGTTATCAAAGCATTTGCGGTCGATAGACGTCATGAGTTGGTGATGGAAGGTAGGCATTAGGCACCGACTTCAAGAGGTGATCATACCTAATAAATATTAAAAAACCGGTCAAGTGCGAGTCGGACTCGCGCACCGAGGGTTCCGTACAAACACTTTCCATCCTTAAGTGGTTAAGTTAAGTTTGCACCTGGTATGTATAGCGCTCCATACAAATGAGGTGCAAAGTTAACGCAACCAATCCCGTTTGTTGTATTTTATTTTATTTTTAGTATTTGTTGTTATAGCGGCAATAGAAATACATCATCTGTGAAAAAATCATCACCGTTCTTGAGATACAGCCTGGTGACAGACGGACGGACGGACGGACATCGAAGTCTCAGTAATAGGGTCCCGTTTTTACCCTTTGGGTACGGAACCCTAAAAACTAATTGATCAGACAGACATCGTTCTGTCTGAAGCTGACCGGCGTTTCTCTACGAAAATAAATTTATCTCACTGCCTCTATCTACATATCTCTTTCTATCTTAATTACAAAGTAACCTGCGATCGTACATCACCTGATGGAAATTTGTTTCTGTCACCTTTTAGTACGGGAGCTCCGCCTCCTGAGCCCCCTGTTATTCCTTTCACTGTCTGTCTCTATCTTTTTCTATACGTCTATGTCTTTCTGTCATAATATTTCTGTCTCCATTTTACACTATGTGTATGTTTTTGTCTCAATCTATGTCTTCCTACCTCTACCTATCTATTTTTATCCGGCTCTATCTACCACTATCGCTATATGTACATTCCCGTTTTTATATCTCTTTCTATATCTATCGTCTGTTCCTGTTTGTATTTCTTGCTACCTGTATCTTCCTTCCCGCCTTTCTATATCTATCTGTGTCTTTCTATGTCTGTCTTTATCTCTTTCTATCTCTATCTGTCACTATCTCTATATCTATCGTTCTATCTCTATCTGTCTCTTTGTTTTCCTATAATTATCTATCTGTATCTATCTCTATCTGTCACTATCTCTCTATAGGGGGTTGGGTCACCCCAATTTCTATAATAATTTTCGCAAAAATGGAAACGATCCAAACACAACATTTCCTTTCCCATTAATTTCTTTAAATTACGTAACCATTAGTAAAGTTTTGGAGGAGGAAACTGACGAGAAAGAAGCCTAAATTTGCAGCAGCAGTGGTATCCGGCTTGGCGTGAGTTTCGCTGGCACACTGGCCACCACAGCACACGATCGCATTTCCGCACGTGGACACATAGCCTAATCAAATTTTGAAGGTCTCTTTCTTGTAATTGTATGTAGTAAACATATTTTTCTCAAACATGCAATGAAATATTGTCTTTGCGTTCCTTATAATAGGCTCGGAAGTATCGGTTTTTGGGCGCAACAACTCTAGAGGACTGTAAAGGGATTTCATACTGCTTTTCAGGCCTAGGCCTGCAAAGTAACTTTTTTTTGGTTTCAACAAGGTCATTCACACAGCTGGCTGGTTTGACAAAAAGCAGGTTTTGTTTTTAAAGGTTGGTTGTTAGACACTTGTGGAAAAAAAAACAAGATGGCGGCTTTTTTTTTTCAAAATTTCAAATTGGTGCTAGGCGGCTAAAACTCGGTATCGGGGGGCTCTCGGGGCTCAAAAATATGAATCTGAAATCTTGTCAGAAAATTCGGTCAAATTCGGAAAATGTCGAAAAAAAACGATTTGTATGGAGAAAATTTCAAATTGGTCCTAGGAGGCTGAAATTCGGGATCCGGGGGTTTTTGGGGCTCCTGAGACAGAATCTGAAATCGGATTTTTTAAATTCGGTCAAATTCGGTATCGGGGGGCTCTCGGGGCTCAAAAATATGAATCTGAAATCTTGTCCGAAAATTCGGTCAAATTCGGAAAATATCGAAAAAAAAACGATTTGTATGGAGTACATTTCAAATTGGTCCTAGGAGGCTGAAATTCGGTATCCGGGGGTTTTTGGGACTCCTGAGTCAGAATCTGAAATCGGATTTTTTAAATTCGGTCAAATTCGGTATCGGGGGGCTCTCGGGGCTCAAAAATATGAATCTGAAATCTTGTCCGAAAATTCGGTCAAATTCGGAAAATATCAAAAAAAAAACGATTTGTATGGAGAAAATTTCAAATTGGTCCTAGGAGGCTGAAATTCGGTATCCGGGGGTTTTTGGGGCTCCTGAGTCAGAATCTGAAATCGGATTTTTAAAATTCGGTCAAATTCGGAAAATATCGGACAAACAATATTAAGTGTTATTCTTTGAAGTATATTTTTTTATTTCATTGTATGTTTGAGAAAAGCACTATACATGCCTCGTCGTGAAAACGGATTCCCGGCCTCGTATCACTATCCGGCCTCGCTCGCACGCTCGCTCGGCCGTATATACCTACTTGGCCGGAAATCCTCATTTTCCCGGCCTCTGATGTAATGTACTATTTCTCAAACATGCAATGAAATATTGTCTTTTCTCAAACATGCAATGAAATATTGTCTTTACGTTCTTTATAATAGGCTCGGAAGTATCGCTTTTTGGGCGCAACAACTCGAGAGGACTGTAAAGGGATTTCATACTGCTTTTCAGGCCTAGGCCTGCAAACACTTGGCCTGCTACAAAAAGTCACTAAAATTGTGTGTGGCCAGCACCTTTAGCATAACTGTTAAGCGACTATTTCTCGCGCGAGATAATTACCCGTCTCTTTCTGTGCAGTACCTAATATGAAAGAGTGACAGGTACGAGGGGAGGTTCAAAAATTCGCGGAATGAAGTATTTGCAAATTAAATAAAACAATAAAAGTAATTTTCCTTTTCAATATATTTACCCTCGAGTTTAACGCATTTTTCAGATCGACTAATTAATTTATGTAGGCCATCAAAAAAATATTTTTTATCTTTGCCTTCAAAATGAGCTGAAATAGCCTCCTTCACTTCTTCATCGTCACAAAACTTTTTTCCTCGTAGTTCTTTTTTTAAATTTGGGAACAAATAATAATCACTGGGGGCCAGATCCGGGCTGTAGGGTGGGTGAACCAGCGATTCGAAGCCGCATCTGTTAAGAGCAGCAGTCGCAATATGGCTCTTGTGAACCGGTGCATTGTCGTGCAACAGCAGCACACCCATGACAGTTTTCTCGCCTTTTTTCTTTAATAGCTTCACGTAGTCTTTCTAATAGCATTGCATAATATGTCTCAGTAATGGTAACACCCTTGTCCTTGTAGTCGATCATAAGAATTCCTGTCGAATCCCAAAAAATCGTAGCCATCACCTTTCCGGCTGATTCTGATACCCTGAACTTCTTCGGAGGTGGTGCACCCTTCTTATGCCACTGCATAGACTCTTGTTTCGACTCCGGTTCAAAATGATGAACCCAAGTCTCATCTCCAGTCACAATTCGTTCCAATATGTGTGTAGGATTGTCACCGCACAGATTCAAAATTGCTTCGATGCTTCAACTCGTTGTTGCATCTGCTGCGGTTTGAGCATTCTTGGTACCCACCTAGCACTCACTTTCGTCATGCCAAGATGGTCATGTAGGATCCTCAAAATTGTTGCATCTGATACACCAACTAATGCAGCTAATTGTTTCTTTTTAAGTCGAGCATCTTCTAGTACGAGTTTTTCAACTTTTTGAACGATATCCGACGATGTGACCTCAATCGGCCGTCCTGGACGAGGGTCGTCTTCAATTGACTCTCTGCCATGTTTAAAGAGGCCATGCCACTTGTAAATCATGGTTTTAGCAGGGCACCGGTCCCCGTAGACGGTTTTCATTTCATTAATTATAAGTTGCGGAGGTTTTCCTTGCTTCGATAGAAATTTTATCACGGCACGATATTCAATTTGCTCCATAGTCGCACGTTTATTCCGAAATAATTTGTTTGAAGGGTGATATCTTTAAAACAAATGACGATTTTGAATTGACATTTATATATTTTTTTTCTAAAGAGTTCTCATACCAGATAAGCAAAGAGGTTTTGTACAATTTTACCTCCTTCTACTTCATTCCGCGGACTTTTGGACCTCCCCTCGTAGCCCTATCTCGAGCGACAAGACTCGCTAAGCATAGTTGTGCTAGACAGGCTAGGCTGCTGGCACAAATCTTGCGTACCCCGCACGCAGACCTCATGGCCTGCTTCGTAAGTTTCACCAGATTAGGGTTGGCGCGCTGTAATGGAAATAATCTGAACTGGACCACCGAACCAGATGTCAGAGCCATTGAATCTTTCAACCAGTTGCTTCCATATGCCTTAGGGTGGCATCGTAGCGCCATCTACCGTAAAGATTTATACTTTATAGTCGGCACCATGGTCTCAAATTTGTTGAGAATCGATAGTAACGATGTGCTACACCCGAATTAATTATTTTTTATTAAAGCAGTAACGTCTGCTAACGTAAACCAAATCCATCCATTCTAATATTATAAATGCGAAAGTGTGTCTGTCTGTCTGTTACCTCTTCACGCTTAAACCGCTGAATCGATTTTGATGAAATTTGGCATGGAGATAGTTTAAGATCCGAGGAAGGACATAGGATAGTTTTCATCCTGGAAATTATCCCTACTAAACTTACTAAAAAGATTGAAAAGTGAGTAAGTAGGTAATTCATGATGACATTGATGACCCTGTAGGAAATGTAACTATTAGACCAAAAGCACAATTGCTCTTACATTTGCTTAGGCGCTTTTAATAATCCCTTTTATTAATTAAGGTGATAAGGTGGATATCTATCGTGTTGTACGAGGTTGCTTCCATACTTCCAAGTTCCACGCGGACGTAGTCGCGGGCAAAAGCTAGTGTTTAACAAATAAATAATCTGGTCGTCACGCCGCCCTGCTGCTGCAGAAAAATCTTTAGCGCCGTAGAAGGCGCCCAGAGTGTTAGGGCCAAAACACAATTACAAGATACGACATCGTATCGTGGTACGACGTGACATCGTACCACGATACGACGTCGTGAGATTGTAAAATGAATTTTAATTTTGCATTTTGTCACATGAAGATACAGCTCATTTTGGATTTATGCATTTCCACGACACGATGTCGTGTCGTACGACGATGCGATGTCGTGTCTTGTAATTGTGTTTTGGCCCTTAAGTATGCATATCGTGTACGTCAAGGTATGGTACCTATAGGCTATATTTGGGTAGGTAGATATAGTTATCAATAGTATAAAGTTTTGCTTAGTTTGGGACTAGCTCAATTTGTGTAAGATTTTCCAAGTTATTTCTTACATTTATCTATTTATTGTGGTTACAAATTATCCAACTAAGTTTATGAATTGTCCCAGTTATGTTCGTCGTTACTACATCCCTTTTCTAAATACGATATTAGTTTAGCGTAGGTACTAGTCTGTTATTTATTGTATAGGAAAGGAACAAGTCGTGGCTGCGAGTAACACGATTTACCGAAACCAGCCGATTTATCGAGCCGACGTGACCGCTCTGTCAACGGAGATATATTAGGGTATCAATTTATATGTAGTCTTTATTGATTTTACTTCGATGTTCGTGATGAACCTATCTGAGGTGCGCACGGGCAGGTATACCTACTCACTGTGGTTGTGTTAATCATAGTCACTGCATCTAATTTATCTTTATGTACGTCGACATATTGTTCTTGAACGATTTGTAGCGCGAAACATTTCGGCAGTCGAAGGAAGGTACTTTGTATCTAGTGATAATAAATATCTCATCTATTGTTCTCGGTTCTGTTCCTCTCGGTATTGCACATAATTATAAAGTACTATATTGAATACAAAGCACAAACCTATAGAGTATGCGCAGTGCATGCTAGGTTGCGATTCGCTATACCTACACTAAGCAAAACATTTTCATTACTATTAATCTTAGCATTTTCTAATTATTTTCTAATGTTCCATGACAATTACGTACCTACCTATCCATTACGATCTATTGTTTTCTAAGATATTATAAAATAACGAACGTAGAAAACGTGTGCAACTAAAAGTGGGTGCGGATAACAAACTTCATGAGGCGAACCATCAGTTCAGTAGCTATTGTTCACAGTAGTTATTGTTCCTACTTACATCAACATAATATTGATAGGTACTGATAAGGTGACAGATCTAAGATAACACCTTTTTATGCGCCATTAGAGATGTATTAACACACAATACACACAAAACATATAAAACATAACGGCAGTAACTGACCAAACATTTAATATGTTGGATGTCCAGACGCTATCCGGCTGTTCTCGCCTAGTAGTCGCATTTCTCAACTGATTCTCATGAAATTTATTATAGGTACAAATGTGTTTTCAACTGTTTTTGTGTACTAGTTATTTGTTATGCAAGGCTGCAAAGTTGTTATTTGGCGCGAGTGTTGAAATTGAAAGCTGAGCGAGCGAAGGAATCTAAGATTCAAAGATAGATTCCTGAGCGTAGCGAAGCTTTCAAGACACGAGAAGCTAAATAATTTTGCAGCCATGCGGGACACACAACTTTTCACCTCACTACAGCGAGAAAAATGGAAGTTCAAGAAAAACAATTAAAACATAAAAATAATCATATTTAATTTTGCCTTCTATTTAAGACATCAAATTTAAAACATTAACACTCAAATCCAAACCAAATAAATACGAGAGAAGCACACATATTAAAAATATGGCCGTAATTTGTATTATCGTCGTGTATATTTTATCGTTGAGTTTTTCTTAAGCACTGTTATATTATATTTGTATTCGAAACTACTTGACATATTCGTTGTGAATGTGGGAGAATGGCATTCTGGGAAGGATTAGTTGGCCATTCGTAGTATTTTCCATAACACTTGCTTTGGAAGTTATTGGACGATGGGATCCGCACAAGATTATTTCGGCTTTGTCTTCTTTAAAAACGCCAATAGTTTCGGTAAATTACTTATCGTCTCCAAATATTTATAACAAATCCTTTTTCGTTTTAATGCAGGCTTTTAGCATTGAATAAATACTCCAAATTGGGCTTAACTTTCTTGTTTTCCATATTTCTATAAAGTAAGACAACTTAGACAACAGTATGTATTCTCCATAGAACCAATTTATTTACGTTGTTTACGTGAATTGTGAAAACTTCCAACTTTTTAATTATTTGTTTTTTTCACGGGTGCGTTCAGAAATTACACTCTTATGTTCCAACTTTTATAACAAATAAATATTCAAATTTGTGATGTATTTAATATATTTACTAGTCAAAAAATGTAAATGAAACTGAAATGCTTACTATTAATATATATAAACATATTCAACATAAAATAAAGTGTAGAAAAAATAAAAATTTAAAAATCTGTAACCACAAACCAGGTTTCTGGACGTGATATTGTAGGTGTTTTTTTTTAAAGAAGTATTCAAACGTACCTACGTATGATTTTAGCCGGCCAGACCAGATCGCCCTTTATTAGCGTGCGTTGATTGGATATTCGAAGATTTATCGACTGATGAAATCAGTCACGCGTTGAAGGAGTCTTAAATATAAAAAAAGTTACATGCACCACAGATAATCAAAATCGTCGTGTTCGAAATTCAAATGACTTTTGCACGCTAGCGGATAAAATAGACTTTTGCACGCAGATTTCGCCCTATAAACAGAGGTTTTCCGAGCGAGTGAGGTGAAAAATAAATTGTTTATGTATGTATAGATTTTATATGTTCGGTATGGTATGTTATGTACCTAAGTAGGTATAGTTTTTTTTGTCATGTTTAATTTTTTTTCAAAATGGAGGTATTATCGTGTCCCAAGATGGCCGCATGCGTTTAAGTTTAGTTGTTCATTATTTATTCATTTTAGTTGTTCAATGTGTAGTATTGATAGCGTATTGTGCAGTGATCTAACGTATGAGTGAATAGCTAATGAAGAATTCAACTTGAAGCGTTCATAGCCCTTCCTGGGTCAAGGCCCGATAGTCCGCGTGGTTTTTTGTAAATCGCTATCACTTTACAAAAAGCAAAACCTCACCGAACAACGGCATGCTCTACGAGCAAACTCGAAATTGGCGAAATCATCATTAACTTTGATGGAAGCCATATTTTAAAATTAGAATTAGAATTAGAGGCTGTTTAATTTTCCGATCCATAATCATTCTACAAACCATCAGAATGATCCGTGGTGGCGTTATACCATGGAAGAAGGACATATTGTATTTTATTATCATAATTTTGATACCTACTATAATTTAATACTAGCAATAATCGACCAGTTTACTTATGTCTCACATTTTTTAATGTTTAACCCCCCCAAGCAGTGTTAAAAACATCCCGTTAAAATAAAGATTCTGTATCTGAAGATTCTGAAGACTCAGTCAGGACCAAGTAGGTAATAATTGTGGAAAGCAAAATTACGCAATCATCGCTCGATTACTACCATCCCTAAACCTGAATAAAATATTGCTGTCTTAGCGCAGCAGGTCCTATAGTTTAACAAGGAATCGTACTGGTTCCGCGCCTGTTACATATTGCATGACTAACTGCAAAAACTGATTGAGATCTTGGGTTGAGATATTGACCATTCTACTGTAGGTAGTCGTCAGTACTCGCGGTACCAAGTTGACTTTTTGTGGTCGTGTTCTGCTACTTCTGCTAGACCGCTGGTTTCGGTGGTGTTGAGACTCGGGCGCATAAATATTTTGAACTTTTGTGATCACCTTGTAAATTAATTAGTTTCTTCCTAAAATCGTAATATTTAACAGGTGAAACAAGTATTATGCTCGATTTTTGGGTAAATACTAGGTATAATAACTCTGAATTTCAATACAAATTCACTATCAAATCAACCAATATCTATCCAATAACTTTGTATAAGTATTGTAGTAGTGGGGTGTAGTGGTAGAGATGTAATACATACGTAATACGAAAGAAAGCTGTAATAGATAGGAAACACTTCATCTAAATCATTCGTTATCCATTTCTGGGGCAAGCTATACGTCTTAGGGCCAGATTTACATATAAAACATACCAATATATCAATTCGGCCACGAATGCAATTTGTGAGTGGCCATAAATAACTATTTCCCGTTTGACACATGGCGACCCCCGCTTAGGCGGGCAGCGCCGCGGTCCGCGCTTTCTTTCTATTATTTGACAGATTGAGTTCGGAATTTGAAAACCGGAAGAGTTTCCCGAGCGGCGCGGCCGCTTAAATCAAGTGTGAAATTCAATTGGGGAACCATACATTTTGTCGGTTTGAAAAATGTTACAGTTTTATTTTTCAGCCCTTGCGGTGGTATTCCCTTTTCAATTGATAGGATATCCGGTTGGATGCTCTTATTTTATGTATAATTCGACTGAATCAATTTAACTATTTGAAACATTAATACTCGAAACTTACGCCATCCATTTCTACCGCTTTTAATTTGAAAGTTATGGAGAAATTAAAACGGCAAACATAAAATTATTGAACGTTAAAATTAATCAAGAATTTTCGCGGGGCACGGATTAGAGTAGGGCATTAGGACAATAAAATGTTCAATGGTTTTAGCATTTTTTCTTTTGATGATGCAGTAGACACTGTCCGATATAGTCATTAGTCGTTTTTCTTGCACATTAAATGTCTACTTTAAATTTAATTTACGCAATCAATGCGGTGTTGTCTTGTAGCCTTAGTATTTTCTAGATCTCCCTTTTTTACCAGGTAGAGGTTTACCATGTACCTACCTACATCAATATGCAGATTCTTTATTCAAATCCGAAGAACAATTCTCGCCATTTCGGCGGTAGATTTCAGCTAGCGTGCCATTTTTCTGCAGCGATGTTGGCATTAAACATTCACCGTAATGTTGCCAGGCGAGGCATAGCGCTATTACGCGGATCTATGGCAAGAGGAGCCTGATCTATCGGCCATATTGCGATTGGTAAGTAAACGGATGGCTGGTTAATGGCCATTGATTTGTATTAGACTACGGATTTATGGGTAATTTGTTTAATATTTAAATAATGTAAGTCTAGCTGCTAGAACTAGCTTTTTTAAACAACGAAGCATCCTAACGAGGATAAATATGTAAGTGAAAAGTGGAATCGGACTAAAGTTGCTGATGAAACCTGCAAAATCTGTATGCCTCTTAGGATATAAAAAAAAAAAACAAAAATATGTAAATTCGCCTGGGTATGTAGGCGCGTTCAGATATTTTTGATTATATTTTTGCTCATACAATTATGAAATCTACAGTAAGCACATAATTACTTTTTATTTTGTAAGGTTTTTATTATTTCAGCAACTTATTTGAAAATAACCTTACTTGACTTTTATTTATTTCTCGTTTACAGCGTTAATGTTAACATTAATGAAAGTAATCGCACATAAAACAACCATTCCGGACCCCAGTGTTAACATTAACAGTGCCCCAATTTGTAATCAAAAAGTAACCACAGAGAACATAAACAGCACAGATAAAACAAACGCAAGTTCATTTACAGGCAGATTGACAATGGCTGTAAAGGCAAGAAGCGCGGGAAATGGCCAGTCGGGAATTAGCAATAAAAACTTTTTTACAATCGACAAATGTAGAGAGGGGATAATGTCGACATAAATAGATTTTCTTCTAACAAAAAAAAAAACTGTAAAGCCAAAAATAACTCGTTCATGAACAGATTACATTCGAATCACCTTTTGAAGTCGGTGCCAAACCACTCAATTATTACTATGAAAACAGATGCCACATATGAACTATTTGGTATTTTACGACTGTTTTTGTCCGATAAAGAAGTTTACGTGAGGCTTGGCACCGACTTCAAAAGGTGCTTAAAATGTAATCTGTACATGGGCGATAAATTTTTGGCTTTTCACTTTTTTGAATTCGGTTATTTTTTAATACAAAAAGTGTTTCTATACTAAATAGGTGACAAGTAATTAAATAAATAAATATCGGACAACCTCACACAAATGGATCTAGTCCCAAATTAAGCTCAAGAAGGCTTGTGTTATGAGTACTAGACGACGATATACGTACTTATATAGATAAATATATACTTAAATACATAGAACAACCATGAACCAAGCAGAAATATTCGAGTTCATCACACAAATATTTGCCCTGGTCGGGATTCGAACCCGGGACCGCCAGCTGCCCAGCTCAGTAGGTGCCTACAAACTGCGCCAAACGCGTCGTCAATGATGATTATCAGACGCAAATTAATAAGTCGTTCAAGATTAGGTTGGGCAAGATTAGAAAGTTGTTCATTAACTTGCGCGGACAAACATACATACATACCTACGGATCAAACTGAGTTAACTGAGAACCTATACAAATTCGTAACATAATATGGAAGTCCAAACATCCTGTTGTTTGTTAGCCTTACTACTTGTCATAAAAATAGGATAATCCTATTTTACAGAACGTTTCTTTGTAAACTGAAAGTAAGTAAGTAAGTAGGTAGGTGCCATCGACAAGCTCGACCTAAGAACCTCGACCGCGCCCGTCCCTAGCGCTCGGCAATAATTCTCGTCGTCTCATTTGCATTTCTTTATTGGATCCGGTGAAATTGAGAAAAATTCGCGCGCTTTTAATTACTACACGACATTTACATTAATTCGGAACGAAGTTGTTTATGTCGCGTTTAATTTCATTTAGGTACCTACCAACTGTAGTTTTATGTTCCGGGATGCAAATAGTTAGTAGCTAATGATAAAGTGAAGTGTTATGAGTAATGCTCTATGTAGACAGCTCGTGATGGATGATAAGATAAGTGAGAGGTTCTTATATGGATCGCGTAATAGCAAGCGAGACATGTATAAAACGAGAATTGCAATCTGTCAGCTCACGCACACGCCGCACTGTACCTGATGGGAAAGTAGTGATTAAAAAGACAGGTGAATATATTGTAGAAATCCCACACGGCTCTAATCAGTAGATATCTCTACTATTTGATGCATATTATAAGTACTATAAATAATGCCATTTTTTATTATGTTGATCAAATCTTCCGGATTCTGGAAAAGGCATCATGTAATGTATGTGCCAGAGCCAGCTCTGCCATGCTACGGTAAAAAGTCGTATCTCACTATGAAATCCATATAAAGATACGTTCTTTTGCTGCCACACGGCAGTGCTAATGTACTTTTGTTTATAACAGGTACTTATAATAAATCGAACAAAGTGGACTAAATTAGGCGTTAACTCAATAATCATCGATGCTTTGCATATAAACCCATAAATAATAGAGTGAATCGTCAAATGAGGCCTTAAATCATGATATTGTCAGGGGTGGCGCGCCGGCATCCAGGCGCGGCCATAAAAATACTTGCACGCCGTCGGCGGGGGCAACCCTATAAAACAGTTATTAGAAATTGTTCGAGTTTAAAGCGTAAGTATTTAAAATTAAATGGCTTTTCATTATCTATTGGTTAAAACTGAAGATCTTTTTCTTATGGGTGATAAATATTAGGTACATATAACCAGATTGCTATCAAAAACTTTTCTCATCTAGGATATTCTGCGCCTCATTCTAATCTCTTGAAGAGTAAACCAGATTTTTTTAGGCAAGTCAATGGCAATGGGCAGTCAGAATTTGGTAAAGCCTTGAATTTCTCTTAAACTTCCACCTCTATTCAGAAATTATTATAAAATAGCTATTTAAAAATGAGCTCGCATCCAATGTCCTCCAATGTCAGCACTAAACAACGCCAAGCGGAGTAAATAACAAATTTGTAACAATAAGTGTACTTTCATGTATTAACCATTGAAATGCGGCGTCACGTGATGTAGGGGCAGCAGCGACGTGCAGACGTGTCCGCGGCACGTCACGTTCACGTCCCGATCGATGCGGGCGCGTGCCGCGAGCGCTTTATCGCCACCGGACCTTACAATACAATAAGTTAGTTCCTTCTTGTGATAGATAGGTAGCAATAACATCAGTATTCTGTAATAGATTTGTGTAAATGAATTTACCTGTATAAACATGTGGTCCCTGTAATAAAAAAATCGGCACCAAACTAAGTGCTACCGCTAACCTAGAAATGGTTTTATTATATTTTATAACATGTAATGTAACTATTCATTATGATTACATTAAGGGTATAAGACCCAATTACAGAATGTCTACAGTAGGTGTCTTTCGCTTTGTTTTTATTGACATTAATGTCGCGCTTTTAATTAAACAATAAATATCTGTATCGGATTTTTCAAGGATCATAATAAAATAGTTCTCTGGATATTTAACGTTTGAACTAAAGATGTACACTATTAACGGCAAACTTGAACTTCTTAATGCGCAACTTTTCCATTCCTAATCATGGTGCAGGGTCGAACGGGAGCGATTCCGGTCACGTCGCCGGGACGTGGGCGCGCCGCAGTCGAGGGGTTGGCTTCTTAATATAGCCGACTTCCGAGAGGCGAAGTTCGGATTAGTATACAGCATCTAATAAAACTTAGATCTATATTTGTCAATGGACAGGTTGACAGAAAATTAACTTGAGATCTGGTCGATGTAAAGTGAAGATGTGAACCCTGCTATCTTACTAATATTTCGATGATGTTTGGTGGTTTGTATGTTTGTTAACAATTAACTTGTAAATCGTTCAGATAGTATGTACAGTACCCTTGGCATGAGTTTGCAGTGACTGTACTCGGTAGCGACTGCGTCACAGATTTGTATAGAACATTGTAGTTTTACAAAGTAACCAGCCACTAGGCGCGTTGTACTATTCTCCATACAAATCGTTTACGCTGTCACTTGCGAGTACGGTCACGTTAACTCATAGTAAGGGTCTGTACCCTTACTATGCGCGTTACCGAAAATATAGGTACTATCCTGTGATAGTACCTATATTTTCGGTAACGCGGACAAAGCCGCTAGAATGCCAGCTATGATCATCATATTATTTATTACTTTAATATGTAATTGACTATATTTACACGTCTAGCATAACTGTGACACGAGAGTCTTTGTCACGCGACAAATACTACCTGTCACTTTCCTTTCAATACTGTGCGAGCAAGACAGGTGACGCTAAGTCGCGCGACAAGCGACATCGCGGCATGATATGCTAGTCCTGCTGGAAACAACGATTCGGTACGATTACGTACGGTTTTTTCACATTGATGATTCAATTTTCTACTTACGAGTATAGGACCGTTAGCTTCATAGGGTGGACCGTGGATCATTTCCAATTAAACTAACGGTGCCGTGACGTGAACCATGGAGTCCTACTTATGTGTGTGTCGGTATATTCTGTTCCAGAGCCTTAGGATACAGTACAATTTTTTTTTATTGTTTACCACCAGCTTGAAAATCTATTCAATTGAAACATAATGGTATCGAAGCAATAGTAAATATTAGGCAGGTTAAAGCCGAAATTTTTCCGTAACGGATATGATACAAAGTACAAGAAATGAGTCTGAGACTTTTACTCGTAGGTATATACGCGTAATGCTGTTCTAATAAAATATACTTAGGTACCAGTGAGCTGTAGATGAGAGAGAATATAATGAGGATTGAAAGTCAAGGACAATCGAAACACATCTGAACGTCCAAAATATCTGTACATACGAGATGATTTTTGGCCAAGCTAAAACGGAGACACTTCGCTCGCTCGGTCATTAATATTAACTTATATAACCATGAACATATCGTGACCTAAATCAACCTATGAGCATAATGTGTATATAGCAAGCTGTATATGTACAATTGTACATATTCAAACGAATAACAAACGAAAATTACAAACGTATAGCGACATACATAGCTACATCACGCCACCGTGTCGTACGTGACAGGCATGTTTCAGGATGGCGTCTAATGATAATGGCATTTCCTTGGCTGTACTTGTATTTCATGTTCCTTTACGCAGGTTTTAGGCAATTAAAAGTGTGTATATGTTACATTTATTTAAGTTGTTTTGTGATGACTTCATAGTCCTTAAGTTAGCATTATCCTTTATCACAGGGGATCGCACTATTAAGCGATAAGACCGTTTCTTGTCTTTTGTAGGCCTTCTGGTTCTGTATTGTGTTCTAAAAGTTACTTAAAACATGGCCTAATTTATTAAAAATGACTATCTTCCTGCATATGAAAGAACCATATTTTACTTTGAAAAGAAAAAAATAGAAGAATAAAAAAACTAATATTTAAGTGGGGCTCATATACCTACAACAAACGTGATCGGTTCCGTTAATTTTGCACCTTATTTGTATGCAGTGACATACATATCAGGTGCAAACTTAACTTAACCCAGCCAGTGAAGATGGGATAAGTGTTTGTACGTAACTCTCGGTGTGCGAGTCCGACTCGCACTTGGCCGGTGTTTTTTTTTATTGTTACTATTTAAAACTCATTATTCACTTCAAAAAGTTGGTTGCAAATATCAATATATTTGTCATAATATGTTTTTTAAAGGAATTAGGCCTCTTAAGCACGCGGCATTCAGATTGGCAGTTCCTTTGGTCACCGATTCAAACATTTGTTTAAAAGACGCAAGGTAACTCAGATAGTAATACTTACCATGCTTTTAACACGGAAAGCCTCCCATATGTTCAGTGGCTTCTAATGGGGTTGTTACTATGCGCCCCGCGAACCCAGGTAGGGAGGGGGTTTATTTTTTATTTCATTACCACCCCTTAGTAGGTGATAGTGCCCCCTAACAGCCAGCTCAGGTTATTGGGGAGTTTGGGGCGAAATTTGGGAGCCGTTTTAATAAACGAAGAAAAATGCATTAGTCTTTTAGTTTGTCGTCTTTTTCTATTTAAAATACTATAAAGAGCAATTTTCCAGTCTTCTCCCAGTTCCCAGATCTAAATTTCGTTATATAGCGTGTTAATGGCATGGGGTGGATCTTTAATATAGGTACAAACTAGTTTTATAATATTCATGAAGAGAAGGTGGATCGAGAAATCGTATAATTATATGATATAATTGTTGTGGTTTAATTACTACTACTACTCTAAATATTAAACCATAGAATATGGCAAGCTATACCAAACTTAACTACTTTTACTCCCAATTTAGTATATTTTTACTTTGTCGCTCAGGACACGATCTACCATGAAATTCTTATAAAGCCCACACACTTCACCCACGAAAGCAATAAAAATAAGATATCAAAAAACCGTAGCTAAGAAGAACAGATTGTTTTGCGACAGACGGGCGCTGGGCAGTTTTTGCGGATATTAAAAAGCGCAGTAAGTGCAATACGATTGTAGTGACGCGTGGACACAAGCGCGGGGCCAGGAGACCAGCGGGAAGTTACAATAAGATATTGAGTATGAGTACAGGTATTACCTAATATAGGGTAACATAGTTGAATACATTATCTGCTACAAAAACTGTGATATAGTGATGATGGGGAAGGATGAAATTACAAGCATGCTGCTTTGCTGCTCTAACTAAATGGAATAAGGAGAAAGGAATGTCGATAGTAATGGTTTTTAAAAGGGAAGGACTAATTCCTATCACATTTACAGTCTAACTCTATCAAGAAAGGGTAAATACTTAACACAATCTAAGTGTATACATTATCCACCAGTAAGTATGTTAAAATATTCAAGGCCCCAACAGAAACCTACTAAACAGAAGCTATGTATATTAGTAACATATTACACGCCAAACTCAAGTGGCAGTGGGCGGGGCACATTGCTTGTAGAACCCAAAGAGTATGTAATCACTACCTTGTAGAACCGATGGCCGTTGGGGTTTCATGGTAACTCCAGAGAAACTTTGAATAACGCCTGAGACCCTCAAAACCGCCGGTCAAAAACTTGATTCGCCTAAAAGCTCCGCTGTCACTGTGGCCCAATAGTAGTCACGCCGGAGACAGTAATGGCGGAGACATTCCTCGCGCCTCGTTGATCATAACTAATCCGTCTTGGACTCGAGTTGGGGCGACGACTCCATCCATACTAATATTATAAATGCGAATGTGTGTCTGTCTGTCTGTTACCTCTTCACGCTTAAACCGATGAATCGATTTTGATGAAATTTGGCATGGAGATAGTGTAAGATCCGAGGAAGAACATAGGATAGTTTTCATCCTGGAAATTATCCCCAAAAAGATTGAAAAGTGAGTAAGTAATTCATTATGACATTGATAACCCTGTAGCAAATGTAATTATTAGACCAAAAGCACAATTGCTCTTACATTTGCTTAGGCGCTTTTAATAATCCCTTTTATTAATTAAGGTGATTAGTTGGATATCTATCGTGTTGTACGAGGTTGCTTCTAGTCTAGTATTTACGTTTCGTGGAGTAGGTTTCATTACTCCTTAATTTAGTATTATGTGATTAGAGCCTCGCTGCTACTGTGGCCCACTAATGGGCACGCTGGGGACAATAATGGCGGAGACATTCCTCGCGCCTCGTTAATCATAACTAATCCGTCTTGGACTCGAGTTGGGGCGACGACTCCATCCATACTAATATTATAAATGCGAATGTGTGTCTGTCTGTCTGTTACCTCTTCACGCTTAAACCGATGAATCGATTTTGATGAAATTTGGCATGGAGATAGTTTAAGATCCGAGGAAGAACATAGGATAGTTTTCATCCTGGAAATTATCCCCAAAAAGATTGAAAAGTGAGTAAGTAATTCATTATGACATTGATAACCCTGTAGCAAATGTAATTATTAGACCAAAAGCACAATTGCTCTTGCATTTGCTTAGGCGCTTTTAATAATCCCTTTTATTAATTAAGGTGATTAGTTGGATATCTATCGTGTTGTACGAGGTTGCTTCTAGTCTAGTATTTACGTTTCGTGGAGTAGGTTTCATTACTCCTTAATTTAGTATTATGTGATTAGAGCCTCGCTGCTACTGTGGCCCACTAATGGGCACGCTGGGGACAATAATGGCGGAGACATGCCTCGCACATCGTAAATCATAACTAATCCGTCTTGGAGTCGAGTTGGGGCGACGACTCCATATCGTTTATAGTCTAGCTAGCAGTGTCTCGCGTTTGTCAAAGTCCCTGAATCTCTAATTTCTCCCGGAATTGTTGTGTACAAATTAATTGGGTAGATTTGTGTATTAAAAACTTCTGTCTAATAAATACCAACCGATAACAAATTAATATCTACTCCGCAGTTCCATTGGAATTATGTACCTATGAAATACACTATGGAATGCGCTTGAAAAAAAATATTGGCCACAAAAACCTTAAGATAATGATTGTTTAAAGAAATGAGAAGCTGTTTTTCTCCGGATCCGTACATTTTCATAAATTCCCTAAACCCTCCAAATCCTTCGACTGAAGTCTATAAATAAATCCGTCGCAATAAGAAATCGATCGCCAATTGGCATCTTCGTCAGGGCTTAATAAGTTTCTGCTTACTCTTGGATCATCACACAGTTTTTTATCCTGTCTTCAATGCGTTGTTATCAAAAGTCGTATCCTGTCAAACCAAAATCGATCTTAACTCGAATTTAATAAAACAGAACTCATTTCGAAACTTTATCGTTCCAGACTAGCGTAATCTTAAAATGAATATGGACTCTGTGGTTGTGTGTTTACGTTTTATTTTGATGTGTGAAAGGCAACTTCAAAGGGTGCAGAACAAGTGGAGCGACGGCTTCTTACCGGTAGTTCCGACTCACTTATTTTGTCCATACTAAGACAATGTATGCGATGAATTCGCAGTTCGGTGTAAAAACACTCGCGAGGGAGCAGGGCTGGCTCGTCGGGGACAGTGAGCAGAAATGTGATGACAGTACGAGGTTTTGTGTGGGTTTGGTTCCTTAAACTCGTCTACTAGATACATTTAGTCAGTTTTCACTTTTCTATATAGTTTTGAAATTCTTCTTACTATTTTGAATCGATCTTTTGCTTAATTTAGCGGCCTCAACTCAAGTTAGGTAATAAAATTTATGTCACGCGCGGGGCTGTTAATTAATTAGACTTTTTATTCTCGGCATAACTATACAAATACTCTTTATTGCACACCTCCAACATCAAGGAATATACAACACAACAAGAGATACATTAAAATAACAGGCAGAGGTAAACAACAGGCGGTCTTATCGCTAAATAG
Organism: Apotomis capreana; assembly: GCA_947623375.1. Taxonomy (NCBI): domain Eukaryota; kingdom Metazoa; phylum Arthropoda; class Insecta; order Lepidoptera; family Tortricidae; genus Apotomis; species Apotomis capreana. The sequence goes on along the minus strand of OX392499.1, from coordinate 31,153,065 downwards.
CGATCTCTTCCAGACAACCTTTAGGTAGCGGAGTAGTTGAAAATTAATGTTCGAAATTAGTAGGTGGTGCATAATAATAATAGGACTAAATGAACAACTACCATAAAAGACAATAGTAATAAACATACATAAATAAAAATATACAGATATACTTACATAAATACTTAGACATAATAAATAAATATATTGTAAAGTAATAAATAAAACAAAAACAGTATGAGCCACAAAGTTAAAGAAGCGATTATTATTGCCGTGCACTAAGGGAGAGACAAAAAAATAAGTATGCTACATATGAAGGTTGACCATGACAGGGATTTCATTTTCATTAGTATTATTTAAGATTTATCAATTTGACGTTAAAATTTAATATATACAATTTATTTTTAAACATTTACTTAACAGGGCCGCTTTAATCTTCGCCACAAGAATGAAAGTAGTTGAAGCTATTGAAGTCGCAGCCCTAGATCGAATAAAATCCACGACAGCCCTGCACTAGTGTGGGTTGTACTTTAAAGCGTTTATACTATTGTCTTGTCTTTCTGACGCTTAATAAATCACGCTTCTACCGTCCCATCCATCTCTGACCGCCGCGCGCCTATCACACCTCTATTGCTAATGATTTAAGTGCCAAAGTCCAGTTGACATTAGTTGGAAAAGATACGGTTCGATTGCTGCTGTGAAAAGTGTATGAATAAACTCTAATTAAACATTGGTTGATGGCAAAATAGGATATGCGGCAGATTTTTGCAAAGTTCTTTATTTTATTTTTTGTATCAACTGTTTTATTGATGTTATTAGTTAAGACTGATCCCAGAAAATATGATAGGTTTAACCTTTTTGTGTGTGCAATAGTTTTACCCTGCCATGCTAATGTAAAAGGACGCATCTTACTATGACATCCGTATAAAAAGACACGACCTTTTACCGTAACATGGCAGTACTATATTAACTACTCCTGCGGTGCTAGTTCAAATCGAAGGTAAAATAGGGGTAGGTAAGTGAGGGGACACCCCTCCATTTCCATAATTTTTGTACACACTTATTTCACAGAGGAGCTTTTTTTGAATTTGCCCATATTAATCTCCACTTGTATTTAGACTCTCCACTTAAAAATGTTTCTAGAGTTTATGTCTAGTATCGATAGCGTATTAATATTTACTAGTCAGATTCTTACTGTGAGGTCAGAAGTGGCGTTTTTGGGTTCCTAATAACTGCTGCACAGTGCGATGGTCGTACCGTTTTCAGAGGCTCGAAATTATCTTCAGAGTACATAAATGTCGCTGAAGTTGAGTCCACATTCTGCGAGGGTCTTGTACTATCAACATGAGTAAAAAGGCACCATCCCGCTATGAGGATATTAAGATTTCTCAAATTTTACAGTAAAAATCTCGAACGAAAGCCCCTCATTATTATCGTAACAGTTCTTATAACTCTTGAGAGAGATGTTCCGGGTTCAAACCCGCGAGGCCCTCGTAAATAACTCAACGCCAAACGGCAAAGCGGCGTAAGTGAGAAAATGATAAATATTTTAATTGAAAGCCCTTTTTGCCCGTTTTCACGGTTAGCGCCTTTTAAGGGCATTGCGGAGGCAAAAAATTTAAATGATATTATCTTTACCTTATGGAATAGCGAGGTGTTTGGCTCAATTTTAGGCAAAAAACTACTTAAAGTGGGTATTTGGGTTCGTGCAATACGTGCATTCAGCAGTCTTTTCGAGCTTATTATTATGATACGCCAAGTTATGCCACCGTTTTGTTTTATGGTTCCTTCTGATGAGCAGGCGTGTCTGTTGTATGGAGTTATCACGTCTTTTTATCCCACTAAGGGGCCAAAAAGAGGGCTATCTCTTTTATTGAGATACGGTCGATAATTATTTATTGTTGATATTTATTAAATAAATTGAAAGATTGCTGCACCCTGCTTCAAACAAAAAATAAAGAACTGTTTATGTTATGCAGTTGCTAGAGAATTGGTCGTTTATCTATTTTATGTACGAGCTATTTCCTACTTGTCGTTTCTCAAGTCCAGTTCAGTCCAAAAAAGTGCAGAAATCCCTAAAATTTACGCTGTGGGCAATGTGTGCCCACATTACCCACATCAATGATGCGCACTCAAGTGTCCTGAACGTTTAAAACTGCAGATAAAAATGTCAATGATAGCTTATGCTATAGAACATAATGAATTAGGTACAGCTGATATCAACGACGTTATAGTTGTGTATGGCCTACCCATGCAATTGGTTCAGTAAAAAATCCTAAAGTAAAACAATGGAACAACTTAAACGTCCCGTGTACATATACTATATAGGTACACAAACCTAATTAGCGAATGACAATCATAAAACGTCGTTATCGGTATTCTTCGACGATTATAATAAATCCAGCGGCCATTGAGGTTTTTTAGACCATTCGGTCTTATAAGGAAGCGGCAGCTCGTACGGTCGGCCTACGACAATGTTGAGCATTTATGTTGAAGTTTAATATATTTCAAACAGGACAACGGTCTGTGAAAACCCGCTGAAGTTCCTACCGGCTTGAGTACATAGCAATTGGAGAGGATTGGGTTAATAGTGTATTCGCAAAACAACATTAAATACGTATTTTGGATTATTCCAACCTGGTAACCTTAAGCCCGCCTGGCGATGTGGTATTAGAATATGGGTGAATTTAATAATAAACTTAATAATACTTAGAATAAGCCTTAAATACGAATAGCACAGGATGCTATCGCCATCAGGCATAAAATTGTATTCAAAATTGCCATTTGGTATAATTTTCGTAGCCATATCTAATGTTTATTTTTTTTCAAACATTTACTTACAAACCAAATTAACCTTTTTATTCTCAAAGCTCTTGTTAAGTAAATAATTCGGAATTACGGCTAAAAAATGTTCTACTAAAATCAATACATTTTTCATACGTTGATCTCATTTAACCTGTCGATCGAAGAATGGATAGGTAGAACGAGAAATGGAAGATACCGTGCTCTCTATCTTCCTATGTGCAAGGACGAAGACATCAGGGTAAAGAAATCAAGAAAATACGATGATATGAGATCTTAGAAATGTGGTATACCTATAGGGGAAAATTGCTGAGCATATGCGAGACAAAACTGCGACCCCAAGTCTTCAAGAAGTCAGAATCTCTTTAGAAGAAACAAAAAGCTCTTGTAAGTAGTCCGAGGAAAAAATCAAGGTAACAAAAAAGAAAGAGTTGTATATAGGTTTTACTGTGTGCACTCATGAATTTGTCTTGAAAAACAATTGTTGTTTACCGTGATTTGGATTTTTGCCAATTTTTTTACAAAACGCTTCAAGTTAAGTTCGCATCGGATGTTATCGATTATTTTGCTGACTATTCACACCAGAATTGGTAAGTAAACATTTGAGACGTCTCCCGTGATACCATTCGATACTATGTTGCTAACTGCTACGGCAGTAGATAAGGCTTTTATGTTGTCCACTTGTGGCGTCAATCTGCGGCAAATAAAGTCTTATATTGTCACTTGACTTTCCGTTTAGTCGATCCGTAAATGGGTCATTTTCCGTCGTACTTTTTTCGTGTTCTCTGAGATATTTTATGTTGTTCTGCTTAAAAAAACATCCGACAGCTTTAAATAACGTTTATTTTTGCGCTGCGTCAGCTGAACACCAGACATGTGATTATTTGTGTTGTTTTCGAATGACGAATCCGAGTTTCTATTACTAACCGTTTGGAAGTAGGTAATTCGCTAAAAATTTAATTGCTGACGTGAAGTCAGTGGTGGTGAATTTGGCCAACTGGATTTGGTCACGCAAAATTACGAATGACACAAAAAACACACTTTTAATTAAAAGTGAATCGGTAAAACAAAAAAAACAATTGCAAGCTTAGAGAAGTCTGTTGTTATTCCATGTTTATCCACAGGCGTAGTAAGTAACTAATTACGATCCCAGTGTTGCGAACACTCCACATTTCTTCGTACCTCAGCTAAGCAACTCGTTGAATATTGAATCCGTTATCAATCAAGCCATAAAATCAGAACAGCATTCTTACACAGCCCGCTCAGAACATTTAAAAACTACCTTAGTACTTGGTGCTACAACATTTTTCACACCTACGAGTATCAATCATCAGAATGCATAAAACCGAGCATATTATTTGGAGGGCATTTCAACTCATTGTAGTACTTTTTCCTCTAACTCGAAACGCGCATCAAGGCATTCGAGCGATCCGAAGCATCGATCCGCTATCGATCGAGAGCCATTGAAACACAATGTCATATACAAGTAATTGTATATAATTGGGATTTCTCAAGAACAATGACACGAAATTACTGTTTGAGTGAAATAATTGCAATGTTTTTTGCATTTGCGATCGCTTTGTGAGTGCCGGGCGATTGTTCATTCGATTTCGTTGGTAATTGCCGTTGTTGCCATTGAGGTTTGGACACGATGTAATATGTATTTACGCATACATACGCACAAGACTGTTTGTCATATATGCAGTCGTCTTTGGGACCATAAACACCAATGGAATGCGGTATTGTAGTTGCGGTGATTTTTTATTATCTCTGTCTGATTTCCCGACTTCATTGGTAGCTATGGTAGAAAGCAACGGACTGTCATGTTTTGTCGTCAGTTTAATTATATCTAAAAACACTAAATATAATCTTACAATTAAAGGATTTTTATTTACATTCTGTAAAATATACTTAATAGATCCAAGAAAAAACTGAACACGTAGGTACACTTCGGAAAAGTTGAAAAGCTCGAAAGTTAAAATTCAAGCCTGATTGCCTGAATTATCTATTAACTGCTCAAAAGAGATGATAGCTATTTTAATAACATTAAGATGACTTAGCCATCGTATCTTTATCTGCCGAGGGATTGTGTAAAACAAATTTCTGGGGATAATTCCGTCACCACCCCGAAATTTTAATAGGGTTTCGAAAGAAGCCATCGGGTTCCTTGCCCCCAAGGTCGCTGTATCCAGAAAATCAGCGCCCATCCGCTTTTTACAGGCTTATGGTAAACGTAGGAATCCCGCTTTTTGCGTCCAAACGGTTTATGTCAACCCCCCACTCGCAAGCGCTTTTTCCGCTTTATTTAAAGCATTAATGAATAAGAATAGCTCAGGAAAAAGCGTCGGTCTTTGATTTAGTACTCGCTTATCTGGAGATTCAGAAGATAAAACGTACTGCTGCTGGGCAGACTTAAAAGGTGGTGATTTCAGATTTGATTTTGTTATTTATTGGCCGGTGTTTGGCGGTGTGTTGGTTGTTTTTGCCTAGCTACGAGTTATTGTTTGAATTAGTTTCAATGGAGATTTATTTCATAGTTTGAATTCCATTGATAGATTTTTTAAAGTGATGCTATAAGGAACGTACTGAGGAAAAGAGGCCTCATAAGATTCATGAAGGATTTAGAGCAGTATTATCAAATGTATCTATGCGAAGCAAGCAAGAGAACCACAATAAGTATTACGTATGATTTGGTATTGGATTAATTCTATATTTGTACAAAATAGTTAACAAAGTACAATAAACGTCGAATCCTGTTGGATTTTATTCTATTTTACTATTATGTGCGATGCATCCTATGCACGAAAGATAATAGGAAACGTATCTCATCATACACTGATAATTCAATTGAGATTTTGCACCTATCTTAAAATGTGGTGTGAAAAGTAATAGTGTTTTATTGATTGACCTTTAGTTACCCTTGCTGTGTCCTACAGCATAAGATATAAACGGTCGCGTACCTATAGAAGATGATTAATACCTATATAAAATAATTTAATTTAATTACGATTATTATGAAAAGCTGGGGTGTAATACATAAAACGCATGCTTCTTGGAAAGTTAACTTTCCCAAAACGCAACAACGATTTTATTTTATTTTATTTTATTTCTTATATTTGCTGTCCACTTTGTTAACGTATAAATTATCATTCTATTCTATTCTATTCTATTCAAAATCTAAATTTTTTAATATTTATTTTATTTGTTTATCAAAAAAGAGGACAAAAAGAACTTTTTCTCAAACATGCAATGAAATATTGTCTTTGCGTTCCTTATAATAGGCTCGGAAGTATCGGTTTTTGGGCGCAACAACTCGAGAGGACTGTAAAGGGATTTCATACTGCTTTTCAGGCCTAGGCCTGCAAAGTAACTTTTTTTTTGTTTCAACAACAAGGTCATTCACACAGCTGGCTGGTTTGACAAAAAGCAGGTTTTGTTTTTAAAGGTTGGTTGTTAGACACTTGTGGAAAAAAAAATTCAAGATGGCGACTTTTTTTTTTCAAAATTTCAAATTGGTGCTAGGCGGCTAAAACTCGGTATCGGGGGGCTCTCGGGGCTCAAAAATATGAATCTGAAATCTTGTCCGAAAATTCGGTCAAATTCGGAAAATATCGAAAAAAAAACGATTTGTATGAAGAAATTTTCAAATTGGTCCTAGGAGGCTGAAATTCGGTATCCGGGGGTTTTTGGGGCTCCTGACTCAGAATCTGAAATCGGATTTTTAAAATTCGGTCAAATTCGGATTCGGGGGCTCTCGGGGCTCAAAAATATGAATCTGAAAGCTGGTCCGAAAATTCGGTCAAATTCGGAAAATGTCGAAAAAAAACGATTTGTATGGAGAAAATTTCAAATTGGTCCTAGGAGGCTGAAATTCGGTAACCGGGGGTTTTTGGGGCTCCTGAGTCAGAATCTGAAATCGGATTTTTTAAATTCGGTCAAATTCGGTATCGGGGGGCTCTCGGGGCTCAAAAATATGAATCTGAAATCTTGTCCGAAAATTCGGTCAAATTCGGAAAATGTCGAAAAAAAACGATTTGTATGGAGAAAATTTCAAATTGGTCCTAGGAGGCTGAAATTCGATATCCGGGGGTTTTTGGGGCTCCTGAGTCAGAATCTGAAATCGGATTTCTTAAATTTGGTCAAATTCGGTATCGGGGGGCTCTCGGGGCTCAAAAATATGAATCTGAAATCTTGTCCGAAAATTCGGTCAAATTCGGAAAATATCGAAAAAAAAAAACGATTTGTATGGAGAAAATTTCAAATTGGTCCTAGGAGGCTGAAATTCGGTATCCGGGGGTTTTTGGTGCTCCTGAGTCAGAATCTGAAATCTGATTTTTAAAATTCGGTCAAATTCGGAAAATATCGGACAAACAATATTAAGTGTTATTCTTTGAAGTATATTTTTTTATTTCATTGAATGTTTGAGAAAAGCACTATACATGCCTCGTCGTGAAAACGGATTCCCGGCCTCGTATCACTATCCGGCCTCGCTCGCACGCTCGCTCGGCCGTATATACCTACTTGGCCGGAAATCCTCATTTTCCCGGCCTCTGATGTAATGTACTATTGATATAATGCAGTTTTTACTTGAAAAAATATTTACTATAAAGTAACGTCACATTAACTGATACGTTAAGAACTAGGAAAATATACGCGTGTATGCCTAATATATTACTTTATGATAATATGTTCCGCAAAACCAGATTTCTCTCATTTATAGATTGTTTTCTTACAGTGTAAGGTATAGTCGAGTAACACCTATCATTCATTCGTCGGAACTATACACTGAAACATTTTCTTAGGATAATGCCCCCCCTGTTTTTAGGGTTCCGTAGCCAAATGGCAAAAAACGGAACCCTTATAGATTCGTCATGTCTGTCTGTCTGTCTGTCTGTCCGTCTGTCCGTCTGTCCGTCTGTCCGTCCGTATGTCACAGCCATTTTTTTCCGAAACTATAAGAGCTATACTGTTGAAACTTGGTAGGTAGATGTATTCTGTGAACCGCATTAAGATTTTGATGCAAAAATAAAAAAATAAAAATAAATATTGGGGGCTCCCCATACTTAGAACTGAAACTCAAAAAATTTTTTTTCATCAAACACATACGTGTGGGGTATCTATGGATAGGTCTTCAAAAATGATATCGAGGTTTCTAAAATATTTTTTTTCTAAACCGAATAGTTTGCGTGACAGACGCTTCCAAAGTGGAAAAAAGTTGGTCCCCCCCCCTCTAACTTCTAAAATAAGAAAATGAAAAATCTAAAAAAAACATATGATGTACATTACTATAAAAACTACCAACGAAAATTGTTTTGAACGAGATCTAGTAAGTAGTTTTTTTTTAATACCTAACTTTGCAAGTTTGCACCTAATTTATATGGGGCGCTATACATACCAGGTGCAAACTTAACTTAAACACTTAGGGATGGAAAGTGTTTGTACGGAACCCTCGGTGCGCGAGTCCGACTCGCACTTGGCCGGTTTTTGTTAAGTAGGTAGGTTAACTCTGTATCAAGCGATCGGTACTTTTAATGACTTTAATTGGTGCATCAATAAGCCGGGAGTTATCTGATGGCTTTGAGTCGTTTAATTAAAGCGTACATTAATTACGATATAATTACATTGAACAATGGCGCCACCTGTCGCCCGGATGCCGAACTAACGATCGATGTATTGATCGCAGCGCGCGCGCTACTCGACAATTTATCAGGATTGATAAACACTCATGGTACGAAGCGTAGACTAATGTAAGAAAAATAATATTATGAAAATTAGTTTTTTGTTACATTAAAAGCAAATGCTCGCGGTGAGGAGCACCCTAACAAAATTAACGGCTAAATTCGATGTTTAAAAAAAAAGACCGGCGACGACAGTAGGTATCTGCTTTAGCATCTCCTTCTTTATTCCGACCATCATTCCCGAGGATCGTGATCTCTTGCGGTTTTAGTTGGCGAAATAGAAGGCAAGCTAGATGGACTTATAAAATTAGCCAAGACACTTGCTTAAGCAAATTCCATCTAGTGGTGAGGGCGACGGCGATGCAGATAATTTGATGAAGTATATACCTACTCGTATATACTTCATCAAATAACTTGCTGAATTTTGCCTTCTATTTCGCCAACTAATTAATACGCGCTAACTATATTGAATTCAAAAGAAGACACATTTTACAATGACACCAATGAAACACGGTCATGTCTGGAATTTCGTGATATTGCTGCTAATACATACAGCCATCCGTCAATGACAATTGAAAGACTTGAAAAAATCGTCTTGAATTATCACAACGCAGGGACATTGTGAAATTCAGAAGAGATTTTTTTTTAAATATTATATTTATAGGTAATGGTTGATCTCGATTATTTAGGTATATTGTTTTAAAGAAACAATCCTAATGTTGTTATAATAATACGACAATGCAGCATAAAAGCTCTCTTTTTCCCACCGACCACACCTTTTATTAAGATTAGCGATCCAGTCACACGCTCTCGCTACGTTTTTGAATTGGCAGAAAAAAGGCAACCCACTTCCTTTTAGCGTCATTGTATGAGTGATCGGCTATTGCGATTTTTATGAACTATTAGTAATAATTATGGGGCGTAAAATTATGTAAAAAGCGGAGTAATGTATTGCACCTTCTTGTAAGGTTTTATTACTCTAGTTCTATATAAAACTAGAATGGTTTCGTGACTTCGTTTGTGATGATAAAAGAGAAAAAAATCCGTCCTATAAAATGATAAAAATAACTAAGATTGGTTACCATGATTCGTACTCCAAAAATTGTTAAAATTGAATAGATGTTTTAATCATTCAAATATACATTGAATAAATATATCTGTAAATAGTTTAGCATATACTTAGTTTTAGTGTAATTATTAGTTTATTGATTATTGTTTTTATTAATATCTTAATATGTTTTTATCAAATAAAAGTCCTTTAAATATAAATTTAGGCTCTCTTCTTAGAGAGCCTCAGACATACACACTATCAGACATATAACTTAACTTAATGATTTAAAAGGCGAAGAACTATTTCAGTAGTCCGAATCTAGTGCAGAATGTAGACAGAATCTACTGCTAATTCAAAATCACGAAGGAGCTGGGATGACGTAATGTGCAAATTGACCACTGATTCCCTCCCACGGAAGACCGAGCCAAACTTTTGGCAGTAGGCACCAAAGAGGCTGGATACTGGCTCCAAGCGCACCCTTCCGTGAGCACTGGATCTTTTCTACCCAATACCCTCCGACCTACAGTCTGTCTCCTCGAGGTCCCAGTCTGCGCCCCACACCGATGCCCCTGCGGAAAAGACGTAGCTAGACAGGCTGGGTCACCATCACCACGGAGTTTCCTGCCAGAACAGACAGAGCAGTGCGGGCCGCCTCTCAAGACACGCTGCTCTGAACTATATCATTCGCCCTCGCCGGTCTCTTGCGTCAATCAATGTGCCGGCTCTTTTAGAGCCGACCGGCATCTCAAGAGACGATGGCAAGAGACCGGACCGAATGTCTTTGATTCCCTGAAGTGCTAGTGTGGGATGCAACCTGTGTAGACACACTGGCCCCGTCACATCTCCACCGAACATCGATTAGGACCGGAGCAGTGGCAGATGCGGCCGAAGGCATCAAACTGAACAAGTATACTAGTGGTCTTGGCGCTGAGTACAATTTTATATTTATTTTTTATTAAAGCAGTAACGTCTGCTAACGTAAACTAAATGTTTACAAATGAAGCGAAAATGACTCTGACATCTGATTCGGTGGTCCAATTGGGAGGACGCCAGTGTTGGCCCGGAAAGCCGTTGGAAACGCAGGTTCGAATCCTGTCCGAATCATACAATTTTATAGGTACCTTTTGGTGTAGAAAAAGATAAATGACAACGCCTCATCAACGCTTCGCATCTGTTCGCATTAAGCAACCGTTCGCTATGAATATAGCTCACAACTTAAAGTAGCATCAAATTTATTTGGCATTTGCAAAAAGAGACTGATGGCATCGATCTGGATCATGGACTGTAAGTGTACCTACATGTGTGGATTTGCCAACTTCTTGGTGACTTGCTCCAAATGTCCCGAGAACTATAGGCCTGGGGCTAGCTTCAAATGTCTCGACAACTTGATCTTAAGGCCTGAGGCTGGCCCCAGGCTGCAAAGTAGCGTAACATAACTTTGAGGTATAAATGTATTAGGTACCTATATCCTCAGATTTAAATGCACTTTTTTTGGGCTTCACAAAGATGCAGCGTGGTTGGTATATTTTTTCCACTCCGCTCCAGTGGACAGGCAGCCTTATACGAGTAGTGTCAGGGCTCACAGTGGACTGATTTGAAATTTGAATGCGGTTAGTTTTCGTTAGGTAGTTTGCCTTGCAGACGGTTTCCTTTTTCTTGTCTGCTTAAAATTTAATTACCTAGTCATATGACAACATTGACAACTTGGTTGCACGGTTAGTTCGTCATAAAGTTTCTCGTGGCTGAGTAGTATTTCAGAGGTTAGGTCTAAATATGTTCGCGGGCGCGTGCACAATGGCGGCCGGGAGCGGCTGCGAAAAACTCGCGCCGCTCTATCGATACGACATTGACGGATTCGGGGCCGCGCCAGGGCTGCCCATCTTCTATACGATGCTTAGTAACAGGGTATTTTTGGTTTAGTGTTTGTGAACATTGAGTAATATATTGGCCCTTCTTTTAAGTCTTTTTGAGACCTTAGTTTTAAAAACCGATTTCTTAAAAACCTCGTTTATAAAGGCGTAAATGAAACATACCTAAAGTTTTTCCTTCTTCTTTACTGTGGATAAAAAAGGATTATTTAATTACATTTATGATGTATATTGAAGTCATCATCAAAGCCTCGCAAAATGTACCTATTACAGTCCCTTTGACAGACGGACAGACGGACCGCGGAGGCTTAGTAAAGGGGTAGAACCCTTAAAAAACCCCGTTAAATAGCCGTTTTAGGCCGTATACAAACATGTACATTAAATTAAATGACGACGCGGTTGGCGCAGTTTGCAGACACCTGCCTACTGAGCCGGCGGTCCCCTGGTTCGAATCCCGGCCGGGGCAAATATTTGTGTGATAAACTCGAATATTGGTTCTTGGGTCATGGATGTTATTTATATATGTATTTGTATAATATTATATAATAAAACCAAAATATCCTAAAAAATTATCCTGGAAAGAATAAGCCAAAATTTAGATGAAAATCAACCGTTAGAACAAGCTGGCTTCAGGAAAAAAATCTCAACTAGGTATAGATCACATCCATACAGTGAAGCAGATAATGCAAAATACAATGAATATAACAAAACTCTATACACAGTTCTCGTGAGGAATCCAAATGCTTTTAACAGCGGATTCCTGAGGTCGTATGGAGTAAAAAATGTTATATGAACCTATGTCGAAATATGATTTTTAACTTTTTTTATATTTTCATACATAATAAATAAATTACCTTTAATTCACCAGTAAAACAATGCTTTAGAAAGAGCTGGCAACGTTTGTTATTGTTATCTCTTTTCATTAAAAGGGGAGTCAATGTCATAAAGTAGTTTTCTTGTTGGGCAATGTTTTTTTCAAAACAGGCTTTACTTAAATATGCGATCTAAACTCCTTACTCATGAATCTTATGATTTATCTAATGGCTGCTCTACACTCTCTTTTAATAACTTTGCTATTAAACTCCATGGATTATGATTATAATACAGACTGGCCACTAAGAAATACCCTTTACTCGTTTCGTTTATAACTACTTTTGACAATGACTCCAGTCATATGATAAGTCATTGTTGTGATTGATTTTAACGGTGTTACGTATGTAATCTCATTATTACAAATAATAATTACATTAGCCATTGAATAAATTGCGGTGTCTAGCTCACGCAGTCAACCTTTATAACAACTGAAGAAAAATATGTTTTTGAGTACTCCAAGGTGCAAAATATCACAAGGGTGGTGTAAAACTGAAAAAGATTTTGCGGATTCTAGTTCAGCAGCCGTGGATTCCAATGAACTGCACGTAGCTGATACAGTGAGAAGCATACAGCAATTGTTAAGAATAATCATACTGCTTGTAGTGTAATAAATAAATAATTTGATTAATGATTGTGTTTGTTTATTTAGGGAATTAGTAACATGATGTTTATTGTAAACTTTAATCAAATAAATTAGGTAATAACAAAGTATTAAATAAATATTACATATGACCAGTAAAAAAACAATACGTTTATTATCACGAACCATTTAGTTTTCAAGGTTTTAACTAGATAACGCAGTTCTCACAACTTAAGCCATCGTTTTTCCACCATCAAAAGGAATATCAAAACCGGCTTCATACTGTGCAAATCTGTTGTACGAAGAAGACCATCGTTCTAGGCGTATTTATGCTAAGACTCTACATAATTAATTTCTTAACTGAATTTTTGAAGGAAATTTGTAATGATTGACACATAAACAATGATCGTGACAGAAACGGTTTTCAATTTTTCAATAGTCAACGTTTGTCAGATAATGTGACGGTCTCGCAACATCGCAATGATAAAGATGATTTACACTGGAGATGTTTTAAAACAAAAAATGCTAATATCTCGAAAACTAAGCCGATTTCGGCTCACTTTATACGACATTTTATTTTCTACACATACTCAGGAATGCGCTGGTGAAATCATTTGGATTCCTCGCGAGCACCGTGTATAGCATTCATAGACTACCACAAAGCATTTGACACTATAAGTCATGAAGCTATCTGGGAGAGTTTAGAAACCCAAGGAATCCCAGGTCAATACATAAACATAATCAGATCTATATACACAAACAGCAAAGCTAGAATACAGCTTGGAAGCGGTGGGACCTGAGTTCAAAATAAGAAGAGGAGTGAGACAAGGTGACCCATTGTCCCCAAAGCTATTTTGTGCAGTAAGTACTAGAGAACATCTTCCGAAAACTTGATTGGTCTGGACCTGCGTCTAAATATTGATGGAATAAAAATAAACCACCTGAGATTTGCGGATGACATAGTTCTGTTCGAGGAAAATCCAAATAAACTTGAAGGTATGATCCAAGCTTTAAGCAAAGAAAGTTCCAAAGTGGGTCTGACAATAAACATGTCAAAAACAAAACTACTTACAAATTCACAAGAAATACAAATAAAAGCTGGTGACCACATACTAGAATACGTAGATGAGTACTCATACCTGGGCCAGCTCATATCCCCCAAAGATCAATCAAACAAAGAGGTCAATCTAAGAATAGCCAGTGGATGGAGGAAATATTGGTTTCTGAAGGAGGTCATGAAATCCAGAGAATTAAGTATCTCAGTCAAAAGAAGAGTATTCAACACTTGTAGTCTACCTTGCATAACATATGGTTGTGAAACATGGGCACTGACACAACAACAGAGAAATAAACTGCAATATTGCCAAAGAGCCATGGACCGAAGCATGACAGGGACATGCAAAAGGGACAGAATAAGAAACGACCAACTAAGGGCAATGACAAAAGTGGCAGATATCCTTACCAAAATTGACCAGCAAAAGTGGAGGTGGACTGGCCACATGATGAGAGAAAAACAGGGAAAGTGGTACAAAATAATCACTGACTGGTACCCCAGAAATTGCAAGCAAAGTAGACTCTACTTCGCTTGCAATTTCTGGGGTACCAGTCAGTGATTATTTTGTCTCTCTACTTAGTAGAGGCAGACAACAAAGAAGATGGGAGGACGAGCTATAAACTTACAGCGGGGTCCAACTGAAGGAGAGTGGCCCGCGATAGAGTACAGTGGAAACAGCTAGAGGAGGCCTTTGCCAGGAGGCACGCTGAACTGAGGGATATACTCTAACGAAACACAACTTTGTAGAAATCAGTTCAGAATAAAAAGGCATTATTATTATTATTATATCGTCGTCTAGTACCCATAGTACAAGCTTTGCTTAGTTTGGGACTAATAGGTCGATTTGTGTATGATTGTCCTATAATATTTATTTATTTATACATAAATCAAACAAGTATCCAAATGTTAACATATTCCGATGGTCCATTCGAGACCATCACGTTCGAAACGTCGAGGTAATTAAATAAATACTTTTTGAACGCGATTAATTCCCGTTTTATTAATAACATTCCGATGATTTTAGAAATTATTAGACTAACGGGAAAAATAAATCACGCACGAATTTTGGATAATATTTATGTCTAAATGGAGTGCCAATCTATAAAATATTAGTGGCATTTTAAGCACCATTTAATTAATGTTTATAAAGAATTTTGAACACTCATAATACAGTGAACTATATTCGGATCTATATCAAGGCAAGATATCAACAGATAGTTGCCTGGCTTCGTTTTTGTCACTAGATGACTAGATAATATCTCGCGCGAGATTTTTGCACCAGTTGCCTAGGCATGCCTCACGCGGTTACTGATATCAATCGGTATTTGATTTATAGTGTTGATTGGTTTTTAAACTGGAAAAACCAAGACTTAATATGGATTATACGACGCCAGACCTGTTTAATAAACAGTTTGAAAACTAAATGATAATTGATAACAATCAATGGTGTTTTTTACGTCCGGATCTCGCAATTACAATAGGTATTACCTATATAATTTAGGTTCCTTTATACGTAATACTACTCCGAGTAAAAGTAAGCAGCACTAGCTGTGCTTACACCAAACTGTAACGCAGACCTTAGTGAATTTAAGTTAATATTACAGTAACTACGCCTTAAGAAGTTGCTTGTTTCACTTTTAACAAATTGGAATTTGAACATTGTCATAGTGACAAAATGAACCTACAAAGTATAATTTCTAAATTGCCGCGCGTCCGCGCGCTTGCTAAGCCTCGGAAAGCGGGATGCAGTTATATGTTAGAGTAAGCACGATGTAGTTCCTTCTAACTCTAACACATAACTACGTCCTGTAGCCTTGTCGAGGCTTGGCAAGCGTGCGGACGCGGCATATATTGAGTCAGCGAATTGTCGATCAAAGTTATTTTGTGGCAGCCCTGCCGTTAATACACATGGCAGAGACGCCGCCCTGACATGTTTACGGGCCAATTATTTGTATGGATTCCGCTGCAGTAATGATTTCTTGCGCCGTCCGTTCGTCTGTGTCGCGCTCGGGCTCATAACCTTTTTCCTTCCTTTCGTAAATTTGTGAATCTTGATCAGCGCGATCCACTTTATTGGGGATACCTTTTATAAATATATTCTGTGCATAAACTGGAAGATTGGGGATTTATCAAATGCTTATTTAATTGTGGCATGGAAAAGGTACCTTAGTACCTTATTAGATGGAAAATTCAAGATTTAGTAAATCGGATACCACTAATTTCTGCTTTTTTGTTCATTTCAGTATAATAAGGTTTGTCTTATTCCATTAGTTATTATCTTAATCTTTAATTTTACCAACTTTGGGTGCGTTTGATTCCAAACTCATGGCATTTTCATGGCAACCGTTTGACGTTGTCTTATTTCGTTATGCAGCGAAGACCGAACAGGTAATAACTACTTATTTATTTATTTATACACTTACTTGTGTACAAATGATGGACTTAATGCCATAAGACATTCTCTACCAGTCAACCATAGGGCCAAACAGAACTTTATAAGTGACGGCGTCCATAGAAAAAGATTGAAAAATTACGTTCTAGGTCTATTAGGGTAATCTAGACGTAACACGGTAAGCACCGACACTTGAGCTACCGTAATGGCAAGCATTAGTAACAATGCGTTGTTGCCAGGATTAATAGAAGCCTGCGGCGCTGGAGGCGCGTTATCGATTCAAGGGACGTGCCACCCATACTGAGGCTTGTAGGTTGTAGGCTTCGCGTCAGATAAGTGTCCAGAGCAAATAAAATCATTTTGAGTGAGTCATGGACAGGGTTCAGTTCGACGTTTGACAATGACAATGACATCTGCCAGAGATCTCGTCACTTTATTTCTACCTACTTTTACATTATACTATCCATGACTGACTGCGAAAATAATTCAAATTGGTCCTTACATTTGACTAAACGAAGTCACAAAGCAAAAAACAAAGGAGGAAAAAATTCATTGCGGCATTGTAAGGACCAATTTCAATTATTTTCATAGTCAGTTATGGATCGTGTAGGTTCTTTTTATTTTGACCTCTAGGTCTATACTTACTGGAGAAATACAAAAAAAAATTGAATAGCTTTTTCTTCTACTTCTGTACTTTGGCTAATCGTGTATTTCGTACGCTCCGCGCGAGGCGAGAAGGCTTCAGCGGTTGATAGATGCATGATCTGCCGCGCCAATCGATACCGGCCAGTGCGAGTAGGTACCTCCAAGCCAGTACATAGACGCCTGCCAGATAAATTAACCGAGATACATATACAGAACACCAACAAGTATACATAGATACAATGTTATAGTCAACCTGTATATGCCGAAGTATTTTGTGCGAGATCCGCGCGAGGCGAGAAGGCTTCAGCGGTTGGTAGGTGCGTCACGTGCCGCACCAATCGATACCGGCCGGTGCCAGTACCTCCAGACGCCTGCCAGATAAATTTACCGCGGTACAGAAACAAGTATTGATCGAGATTTAAGCTGCTATACTCTAGCTATGTATAATGTCACCCGAGATGCAAGTGTGCGATTTTTGAAGATATAGAAACGCAACGCTTGCTAACCCTAACCTAAAGAGCCCGTCCTCGAAATTTTCACGCTGTTTTTTCTCAGTACAGGGTTATTCCGGCCCGGTGGTTATAGTTCTTAACATCCATATATACCACGTAGGTGTTGCATTACTTATTGTTGTACTATTTTATTGTACTTATCCGAAAGGGACACCATTTAAAGATTGTTTTAGTGGTTCACATGACCGGAGGCCGTTGAAGCTAATATGCAACTTTTCTTTGGATGCATCGATGTCGAAGATTTTTGAATAGCAGAATACTTCAGAAGAATTCTTCTAAAGAACAGCTGTATCTAATCTAAGATTTTAGAGTATGGTAAAGAAGAATAAAAATATTTTTATTTTTATATGTACAATATTTTATGTGCATGGAAGTAAATTAAACCCATAAAGCATATAGTTTTGGATTTAAAAGTTGAATCTCTAAGATGCTATACCTGTGGTAACATATATTATGTATGGTACCTAAGTAACCCGTCATAACAACGCCATCTATTGATGCAGCTTTCTCAGAGGTATTTACGTATCTTTGAGACACTTTCATACCTACTTTTTGATGTAAATGTGGAAAAATGTGTGTCGCTGACATAGAAAAGTCCACGACTTTTCACTAAAATAATAGAAACTCATGATCACTTTTCAGCTTGTAACCCGTCTGCTAACTTGGCATATCATTTCCATCATCATTGCGAGACGTTCCTGTTATATTTTACGAGAGGCAGTTCAAAAGGCACGAGCGCTGGTCGTTAGTAAGGGAGTCACGTCTTCGCGAATCGATACGTACTCCCCCGGCCGGCCGCTCGAGCCTCCGCCGCTTCTATGCGTGGCTGAAAATTTGACGAGCAAGCCGTCTAGCATAAACTATGCTTCGCGACTCTTATCGAGATAACGCTACCCGTCACTATCTCACATTATTACACAGAAAGAGACGGTTAATTATCTCGTGCGAGAAATAGTCGTATGTGACAGTTGTGCTAGAGGTGCAAGGCATACATTTGACGAGGCTATCTAATATTCCCAATCTAGCAGTCTCTAACTGACATAGTAATCCTATTTTCAAGCTGCATTCCCAAGCAGCACATTAGTGAATTTTGCAGCTTATCTTATAGCTTTAAGTTCTAAATGAGTGGTTTTACAGTGTTTGATACAACTTATAGCTTTAAACACCACTCAAAACTGTATATGAGTTCATCCTTTCACTTGTAGTTGCATAGGAGCGTTTTTTGTTTCTACTTTATTACTTATGGTGGGATAAAGTCGATTTTGCTACTTAAAGTTGCATGCAGGTTCAAATTGTCACTCAATAAGAAGCAATAGTGCTATATAAGGCCTTAAAATCACTTATAAGCAACTTTTACATATAAGTGGGAACATACCCTTATTTGGAACTAAAAGTTCCAAATGACTATTACAATAGCGAATTATATCACCAATAGTGGCTAAAGGGATAATTTTACGGCTCTTTTGGAACCAAAAAATATTGCAACTTTAAGGCCTAAGAAGTACCTTATTGCCACTCCAACGCATAAATAGGTCTCAGTAGGAGGTTCTTGGAACCAAAAGCAGTTATTTTCACTTATTTCAAACCACTAACGAACTAAAAGTTCTATTATAGTTCCTATTTGCGCCTTGTCAAAATATATTTAATAGTCTTGCTTGTTTAATAGTCTACAAAAGAGCAAATAATTACTATTGGTAATATCATTCACTGCTTTGCCACTCGCAAGATACAAATAAGTGATTATTAGACTTGATAGTTCCAAATAAGGAACAAATAAGTGAAAATAAACACTGTAGGATCTTTTTTGTTTCGCCATGTTTACAAATGGAAGCCTATGAAAATTGATTATTTTAACCAGAATTTTATCACACTCACGCATAATCACAGACTTTTGATAGTTGTGACGATGTTACTTTAACATTGTACGTAACCTACAATCATTAGGTCAGGTTTTTAACAGTTTTATTTCTTATCAGTATCTATTCCTTATTTAATTTAGCACTCCTTTTTTAATATTCCTGATCAAATGAAGGGCGCGTCGAAATTTACAAAGAAAACATACTATAGTTTCACAGTAAAAAAAAATTCGCAAGAATTTCGTGCTTATTTCAATGCTTGTATAACGTAAAGTTTTAATCACAATCAAACAGACATATAAATCCAAAATGAATATGGCAGATCACGTATTACTTTTAATAAAACACAATTTGACAGTTGCCTCGCCACTCTAATGCCACTCAAAGATAATTTTGGCGACTCATTTATCACTCATTGACCGAACTGAAATGTTTTCATTCGTTCACTGCGCATAACTTTCACCCATAGTTCTAATTACCACTTAAGGTAATTGTGAGATCTCTTATGGATTCTATTTAGCACCAAAAATAGGCTGCAATTTTTCTCCTTTTGGTTCTATACTGGTGGCATAAGGGTTCTTGCCACCTATATAGCACTTAGTCATGGTGGTAAATTTCACTTAAGCATCTAATTAGATATGATATACGAGCTATTTAGACCCAGTTGTGCTACTTGGGATTGTTTTGAATTTGAATACTATTAAAATATGTAAAGAGCATTCTTTTCAGAGAAGGGAGATGTCAAAATAGAGCATATCGCTAAAGTTTCAGGCAGTGCAAAGGTCGTTAGTAAGGGCGATACGTTATCGCGAATCGATACGTAGTACAGTCGAGTTCATTTACATCTACACACTTACGAGAACAGAAATATCTGAACACGACCCTATTGTCAGGAGCATAAAATCGTGTTCAGATATCTTTGTTCTCGTAAGTGTGTAGATGTAAATGAACTCGACTGTACCTAGTACCCGGGTAAACAATTTTTATTCAGGTACAAGTATTTACATAATTAATTTAATTTGTAAGTATGTTTACTGTTATTTATACTCATAATTACAGTAGTTGAGGGTCGGTTGTAGTTCCAGGAACAACAATAAACTTTTCTTGCCTTCTAAACGGTTCTTGCTTCTTGTTTTTGAATATGCTTCAGGTAGGTATAGTATCACTTGCATCCTACTACTAGTTAATGTGTTCCGATATTGTTTTCAGTCCATATTTCGCTAAAAAGGCTATACTCCGGGCACGAGCCGCTCGTTAGTAAGGGAGTCACGTCGACGCCAATCGATACGCAGTTCGGAGCTGGCGCGTGGTGCAGGCATCTGTGCGTATTTCAGCAAAACGCGTATGACGCCTTTAAATACTGAGGTATTTTACGAAATATCCACATAATTTTGCTATGTGTAATCTGTAAGGTAAACGTCCCTGTGCTCGACACTGTCCCAATAGTTGCCATCTTGAATGTTATGTCATTAGCAATAGAGCTGACAGCATGGAGTCAACTATTAGGCATTAGCGTATCGAGCACCGGGGCGTTTACCTTACTTAGACAATAAACGTCAACCAAGTTTGATTTTTCGGAAGAAATAAATAATTGATGTCTATGTATACGTAGGTAAACAAGTAAGTATAGCAATTTTTTATGCATATCAAGAGATAACGAAAAACAAAAGTCTGAAACAAAATAAGATACAAATGGAAAATAGACACGATCAGCAAAGTTCCGGGAGCCGAGAGCCCTGTTGCTGCTATGGTGCGGTTTGGCTGCGGTTCCAGAGCTGTCTATCAGCTGATTTTAGGCTGCTGTTCGAAGAATATGTCAATACGTCGTCCGAAAATGGATCAGTTTGGGGAAAAGAGTTTGGTGAAATTTAAAGAAAACTGATATTTTGGGTAAGTACATTTTTATGAACGTAATTTTCCGTTTAGGACGTTTAGGTATAGGTAGGTAGTTTTTCAGTAAGTAGGTATCTAATTTCCTCAAGATCATTATATCAGACGAATGACGTCCGCTAACTAAACAACGGCCTTCTTTAACGACCTACAAAAGGTCATGCACACTGCCCTTATCAAATAGTTTCCCGCGTTGCTGTCCAGATCGTCGGTTCACCCTATTGAGGGCCCCACTCTGTGTCGTAAAGTAATTGTTTTTAGGGTTCCGTACCTCAAAAGGAAAAAACGGAACCCTTATAGGATCACTTTGTTGTCCGTCTGTCCGTCCGTCCGTCTGTCAAGACCCTTGCTCTCAGGAACGCGTGGAGGTATGAAGCTGAAATTTATATCAATTACTCAGGTCTACTGTCCCTTGAAGCTGTGAAAAAATCAAACTTCTAAGCCAACGCAATCAAAAGATACAGCCGTTTATGCCGCAAATTTTCGACACTTGCAAGGGAATCAAAACCTACAGGGTGCTTCCCGTGAACTCAGAATCTTGAAATTTGGTACGAAGCAACGTCTTATAGCATAGATAAAGGAATAATTACGAAAACCATAATTTTTTTTTTTAATACCTAACTTTGCACCTAATTTATATGGGGCGCTATACATACCAGGTGCAAACTTAACTTAACCACTTAGGGATGGAAAGTGTTTGTACGGAACCCTCGGTGCGCGAGTCCGACTCGCACTTGGCCGGTTTTTTTTTAATTATCATCCTACTAACGGTTTTTAAAGTGATATTTGTGCATTACTCTCAAAATGAAATTGTTTTGTCGTCCGCTCGGCGTTGGTAGGGCTGTCACGTCCGCGCGGGTCGATACCGGCCGTCAGGGCTCGTCCGGTCCCTTAAACTCGAGTACGGAGTGGCCGTAGAAGCCTATCGCAGTTGTCAGGCTTCTGTTACGGCAAACCGGCAAACGTTACTTTTCAATCGACTTTAGAAAAGGAGGAGATTCTCAATTTGACGGTATGTTTTTGTTAATCTATGTTACGCGTTAATTCCGCCAATCATGAATGGATGTTGATTATCCTTTTTGTTTCGAAGATCATAGAACAAAATATATACCCATTTCGCTCCTTGAAGTCGGTTATTTTTGTGGAAAAGTGATTATACTTTAGGCTGTTGAATGATAATGAACAATTTGACGCAGTTGGCGCAGTATAGTGGTATAGTGCAGCTGCTTACTGACCAGCGGTCCTGGGTTCGAATCCTGGCGAGGATAAATATTTAACTCGGATATTTGTTTCTGGGTCATGGATGTTTTCTATGTATTTAAGTATGTATGTATGTATATAAATAATTATGTATAAGGTTGTTTAGTGCCCATAGTACAACCATAGTTTAGGACTAGGACGATTAAAGATCGCTGTACATTAGATTGTTCAAGGAATTTTGGTAGAGAGTTTAGCAGAAAAGTAAACGATTGTATAAATAAGGCGTACATTTGGGGGCGTTTACCTAACTTACATTGTTCAATTAAGTTCTAAGCGACAAGCTTTTAAAAACACCGATCCTATTTTCATCTATTAAACATGCAAGTATGCGAAGTTAGACGGCCCCGACAGCTACATGTATGATGTTGAGCCTGTCAAGACATTGTTCCTCCGTAAACTCGGTTAGTAGGAGTGTCAACGTTCTGTGCAAATCGATACCCGGTGAGGGCCGCGACAACTTCATCACTCACCCATTGATGAAGATCTTATATGGCCTATATTTGAGATTATCAAAGAACATTATCGACAGTATTGGCCATTGATAAGGATTCGATTAACACCTTTTTATCGCTTCTATCTATCTGTCAGCCATAGACGTCCACTGCTGAACATAGGCCTCGCCCATGACTGGCCACAAAGTGCGATCCCGTGCAGGCAAACCGCATCCATTGATTTCCCGCTACCCTCACAAGGTTATCCATCCATCTAGTCGGGACCAACACACGCTGCGCTATCCTATATGTGGTCGCCACTCCATCAGGACTTGGCTGCCCCAACGGCAGTTCATTCTATGGGCTACATGGCCTGCCCATTGCCACTCCAACCGTGCAATCCTGTCGCTTAAGAAGGCAGAAAGCAGAAACATTGGCATATTTAGGGGGTGGCCGGGTGGGCCGTGTCCATCCCAATACGGTCTATAGTGCCCACCCCAGGATTTTAGGTTAGGTACTCATACAAAGTCGTGACTTCAACTCATAGGCCATGGCCACTATGGCCAGGCCCCCACCCAGACCCCACCTGAAAAATAATCTTAGATACGTCAATGGGCAGACAAGCAGAAAGCCGTGTGGAGACGAGAGCTTTGGTGCAAAAGATAACCTCAAAGGTTCATTACCCTCAATCATGAGGAAGCGAGGAATAAGAGAATATCGCTTAAGGCGAATTGTAATGCGAAATTAGCACCACTTCCGATCTTTTCTTATATCTTCAAAATCAGATATTTTTTAGTAATTGCAATTGTCTCGGATCTTGGAAAAGCACCGTCAATATATTTATTGAATCACTGTACCTACACAATTTGTCATTCTAGAGTTGTCCCCAAAAACTTGCCCATAAAGTGGCCGTTTTTGACGTTAACAAGTTTTGTGGGGTAAACTACAGTAGGTCCACAAATGGGATATAGTGATTTAATAAACACTGAATGGTTTCGCAAAACCACTCGCCACTTGGGTGAGCGGGCTTTCAGGTGGACAACTTTGTTTTTTCGATTTTTTTGTCTTGTGCTTGTCGTCACATTATTAGATTTTTGCTGGACATCCAATGCTATTAAGTTAACATTGAATAATAGATAAATAAATTCGGATTTAAGATAATGATAAGTACGTAAAACAATAGGTACATATATGTTTATTCACTTTGATTGAGGGTTGGCTATATTTTTTATTATTATAATATTATAACACTCAGATAAACGTGTTATACAAGCAACCAATACTTAAGATAATTTCTAACCGTATGATCGCAAGTTGCGATTGCGATTCGCAACGAAACTTGCACTGAAACTTAGTCGTATACTAGAAAATTACGTAGCTTCCCAACATATAGTTCCGTTTAAGTCAGAGAATTGCGAGCTCTATGTACATATTTCTAGCGTAGTTTTCGTCATCACGGTTGACTATAATATAGTCTAGTGCTACGCCGTAGCTCCGTAGCGCCGTGACGCTACGATCATAACCCGCATATTCTCATAATTTATTATATCTATCACTGACCCAGAATTTACACCTACCACGCCCACCAATGAGCGGCCGCCCCACGCCTTCTGCGCTAGCCGGCGGCCAATCGGAGCGTGCCGTTCGAAATTCAAATGACGCCGTTCGAATATAGTCTGTCCTGTTCGCGCGGCGACGGAATGTTTATATTTCGAAGGCTACATTTTATTTTTTAATTAGATGGGCTGAGTTAAGCCAGAAAAAAGTTCGTCTTTAATTTTAAAGATTTGAGTTTTTGTAAGGCAAAAACAGCGTTTTAATCTTAATAAGTACGAGAAGGTTAGTTAAGCTAGGTCTTGGTACTATCTAGGTAAAATCAGTGTTAATGATGCCTCATAATTAAGTATAAGTCTGTATTTAGCCATATTAAATACTTACTTACTTTTATTTGTATAATTAACTCTGTCACATAATATTTATACTTTTGATTGTGATTACACAATTAATAACACTACGACCTACGACAAAATCATTTATGTAGCTGATTTCATTATTTACGTTAGAGGAATAGCCATATGCTAGAACCAAGGCAGTTTTTTCTAGAATAGTGACACAAAAGCTGTCAAATTCATACGCTCCTTTCTTCTGTAAACCCTTTCCTTATTTTACTCCTAAAAGCATATTTTCCATAAGCAAATCGTCAACGATACTCCATTTGGCAGTAAATCAGTCTTACTTCCTTTTAAGGTGGTCATCATAATAAATACGTCCACTATAACTTGGATCCTCTTTTGTTTCGCCGCTGGATCCTTGAGGGTTCAAGTTAAAATGGTTTTGTTACCCTACTTGCGAATATAAAGGGATATTTTTATGAAAAACCTTAAGTTGTTGAATAGATGTGCGGTCATGAATGAAGGGCGGTAAGTAGGATTCATGTGTTTTAGGGCAATAATAGAAAATGTAATTTTTAGTCAGCTTGAACTTTGTAAAATCGTCATAACAGTAAAAAAGAAAAAAAATGGTAAACATATCTTTGTAAATTGTGTGACTGTCGTAAACAATGTGATACTTTGAAAAAAAAATAAGTTGTAAATTATTTTGTCCCAAGTTAACCATTAAAAATACAAGATCCTACAAAATTCCCGACTCTTTCTTCACTGTCTCTATTACTATAAGAAACCATTAGTTGACTAAGAATGTATTTTACGTTTAAACAACAATAAATATATTGGTCATACTATTACAAAACAGCAATATACACGTTAACATGTAAACGTACCGCGACAATGTCGTCAATAGCGAGTCAGAAATACCGTTAAGGTGTTAGTCACACCTGTGTTATATCGCTCAGCAATTACGTCTAAACCGACCAGACGACCTGACCTCTCATACCCTACAAACATACACTAAGATTAGAGAGGCAACAGGGATCAAGTAAGACTGGATGTATTTTCCCGCTTAAATGTCGTTTTGACAGTTAGGTAAGTCAAAATGGCTGCAGGTTAGAGGTGAAAATATGAATCGTGGGAATAGCGCGTTCCAAATTTGAAACATTTAATTTTTTTAATGAGTGTGAGTTTATTAGCTTTTTATGTTGCGTTTTGTTATTTCATAAAGTGAATTTGCTAGTAGGTTAGTGCTATTTTAATGGCTACTGTAGCGGATTGATTTTTATTTTTACTTTATTATGAAATTTTATTGCCAGAGTTAAATGCTTTCTAGAAAAGTGTATTTACAATAAGACGATAGGTAATACTAATTCCTAAGATAAGTACTTACCTATACGATGCAAACATTCTATGACCATCTCAAATTGGTTTTTAATCACCATACAATTTAATTAATATAGGCAAACTAACATGACCTCTACCTATAAGCATTTGCCGGATTAATATTGGTTCATATTATTTATATTAATATTGGTTCATATTATTTATAGAATAACTTATGGTGCCATTCATGTTAGGTCATTGCGTCGGAATTTTTATTTGGTAACGAAGAGTGGTGATTACTCCACCGACAAGAGCGAAGCTCTTAAATTATGAATGAACGAATAGTTTGGTAAATAAACGCTCTTACGGACCATGTTTTTTTTACAAGGATTATGTTGCGGTAGGTAACTCGATTTAAAATGTAAATTAATATAAATAGAGTCGGAGTTGTTCTGATGATACCATTATGTCATTCATTGATAAATATTAATATAATATGTACATAAAGGTGAGACGGGGTGTTTAAATAGGTTAATGTTCACTTTTGGTTTTTAACTCAAATATTTTAATAGATATTTTCAAACTAATCGATAATGTGAAATAACTGAAATATGCAGAATTCGAGAATTGCGTTCTCACATGTACCAAATTTAGTATTTTTTCATGTATTAAATTTAGTATTTTTCCGGACGTTAAATTTAACGACGGTGATAAAGTAAGCTCTGCATTGAAAAACAGGCTTTATCAATGTGGAAATCATTTTCTCTTAAGTAGAAATTTCGGGTGATCAAATAGTAAGTACCTATCATACATGTGTATCGACGAAAAATACCAAAACGGGGCCGTTGCCTCTCCTCAGAACGCGAGTTCGAATCCCGCTCGATTTTTTTTAACTTAACTCGAAATTATTAAATTCTTGTATTGTTTTGTTTTAGCAAAGTTTTAATACGCTTTTACAAAAGCTTAAACAATTAAAAAAACGCTAATCCCTTTTTAATTCTCACACGATTCCGCATAGCGAAAGTAATTAGGGCACGCCCCGCGCGTGACGCTCCCGCCGTCACGTAACGTAACCCAATTACCTCGACGTGACGCCAAATTCGACAGGACTCCATTCCCCTTTAGATCCAAAAAAGCTTTAAGCAGTTCTGGAATGAAGAGAGATAGGTCGTTATGGGTTTGAGAGGGTATAGTTGTTTCGTATGCTGCCGGCCGGTTCCGCACACACCGTAGTTTGAGCGGTCTCAATGACCGCTGGATCGGGGCGACCGGCACACGTCTAAAATGCATGCGGACCCGCGCGCGCGCTGCCTAGTGTTTTTGGAAAAGTGAAAGTTTTTTTTGTGTTCTGTGCTCAGAATAGGGATACGCATTGAGGTACTTCTTCATGCAAATTTTCGGAGTTTGCAATTCGATCGATATTTCGGCACATAGGTCGATTTTTTTTCATGATTTTCGTGTGAAGAGAGATTTTCATGTGCATTGTGTGATGTGCTTGAAATTTTACTGTTAAGACAGTAAAGCTCATGCGACGGTATATATATAGGACTTGCAAGTTTCTTAAACTTAAAGAAACTTCGAAAAGTAGGTAGGTGTACGTAATTAAAACAAATATATATGATTTTATATATGTATGTATATGTATATAACCGTCGACTTAACCAATGTAACTTTTAATCTCGGTATATAATTTGCGAGGTACATATTTTTACTAAAGAATATCAGATTATAAATCAAAGTACAATATTTCTTTATAACCTAGTATGCAAATTTTAAACTTTTAAAATAGAGTAACCTGCCATTACATTTTTGGCAAATTTATAAAATTATATTTTACCACCATATTTCAACTCACTCAATCTAATACAATAACAACGGCACACCAAAAGTTCAAAATAAATATCATTAAAGTAGTACGGATACTAATCACCTATCTCAATTAATATATGGTAAATAAAAAAACTCGCATACAAATCTTAAACTCGATATATTTACTTGCGCGCGCAGGCTATTAGAGACGAATTTTCTGTATTTGTGGGTATTGTATTTGCTCAGCAAAGTATTCATTGCGTACCAAGGGACTAGTTTGGTGTTTGTCAAGTAACAACAAATGTTTGGTTTAGATCCGTTGCTTAAGAATCATTAGCAATAAGGTTTTATTATTATAGGTAAAGTACTTTTAAGTGAGGAAACGAAGTGCACCTAATGTAGGCAAAAGATATCATGTTGTCATTTTCTCGTAGGTACAAGTATTTTAAGTGCATTAGACAACTAATGTTTCAATATGTAATGCAATGTAATCATGCGTAATATATAACTGATAAAACTACGTGAACAAAGTGAATCATACGAAAAAAATATTATAAATATAAATAGTAATTTTTTCACGTTTATTTTGTGATACCATACCAACTTACACCATCATTGAATAAATTAGATTCACGAAAAACACTTGATAGGTACTAAAGAAAACTGTAATGGTGGACTACAAACTAAGTATGTTTTTCAAGATTCGATATCTATATATTACATGGACCCAGCAAAAATAAAATGTTTTATTGTACCCTAATCAACTCTAAGTCATTGCTAATTCTAATTCCACAAGATACGGGATTATACTTGCGTGCAAAAGTATTGCAACACAGCGAGAGGGTTTACGAGTTTAAAACTTTTGTTTCTTTGGTCCCAAAACGGATCAATTGAGTCAAGTGGAGTGGAGGTGGCGATCATTTCAACTATCGGTAGGTACGTTATGTGTAAACACTCCGTACCCAAAGGGTAAAAGGGGGCCTATTACTATAAGACTCCACTGTACGTCTGTCTGTCTGTCACCAGGCTGTATCTCATGATCATGAACTGTGATAACTACCTAGACAGTTGAAATTTTCACAGATGATGTATAATATCTGTTGCCGCTATAACAACAAATACTAAAAACAGAATAAAATAAATATTTAAGTGGCTCCCATACAACAAACGTGACTTTTTGCCGTTCTTATTTGAACCCTTAGTCCGCGAGTCCGACTCGCTCTTGGCCAGTTTTTTAATATTTATTCTATAGAAATATTAGCAGCTATTATAAAAATATTCTGCTATAGTGTTCCAGTTTATTTTTTTTCGCTCGGTTCAATCCATACTTCCATACTAATATTATAAATGCGAAAGTGTGTCTGTCTGTCTGTCTGTTACCTCTTCACGCTTAAACCACAGAACCAACTTAGATGAAATTTGGTATGGAGATAGTTTGAGACCCGGGAAAGGACATAGGATACTTTTCATCCCGAATAAATTTAGTGTTCCCTTGGGATGAGCGGGTAACACCGCGGGGCGCAGCTAGTATTCAATAAAATAGGTGCATTTCATATCGCACCAAACATTTAATATACCTAGGTACATAATTATGTTTCATATAATCATATTCTAATAACCCCCAGGACTTAATACTACAAACAGTACGTGAACACCATGCTACGCGATGAGCTCTAAAAAAACTTATGATATAAGTACCTAAAAAAATACCAATTTTTTAACAATTGCAATAGGTACTTTACAATTAGATACGTTCCTTTGGTTTTCTGCTAAGTAAGTTTTTGCGATAAGGTCACTGTTGACAAGTACTGCAAAACGGCAAGGACAAGGTGAAAGTAAAAAAATATAATATAAGAAAATAGCTCTCCACAGGTGTCATATTGTCATAATCTAATTGTTTGTTACGGTATGAGAGTCCTATTCCCAGAAATGGTTCCTGAATTAACACAGGTTGTAAAAAATTGGTATATCCCAATTCATGATGTTGGAGACTCTGGTACGGACATCAGGCATTGCTTTGGCGTTGCTCGTCATACTTCACCTTAGAAACTACGATTTTTATAAATATGATTTTTGTAAGTATCTTTTGGATCTATTTTGGAAGAGTAAGTACTAAGTTGTATATTTTGCATTTAGCCCAAATAACCAACCGGTTAATGTTAAAAAAACGAAGTGTCAAAGTAAGTAGGTATATTATTGTATATACATTGAGTATGCCGCCGGAGAGATAGGCTCACTTCGTTTATAAGAGCAGATGGACAAGACGTTCGAATGATTTAAAATAGAATGCTTAACTCTTCACGACTAGTAGCTGATAAATCGTTTAAAAATCTACAGTATTCTTGCACCAGCACCTCTAGCGAGATATACATATACTACCTATCTCTGTCTGTACAGTTTACTGTGAGAGAGTGACAGGTGATGCTATGTCGCATCCATAGTTGTACTATATGGGCAGCTCACCACATTTTTATAACGTAAAACAAGTAAATACGTCGTAGTTTACAGTTTATTACAGCCTTGCATCTAGAACACCAAACGTATAAGTGTATAGACTTCCAGAACACACTCCCCGTGCCGGGAACAGTACACTACAATACTCCGAACTTTCCTTTGTCCGAATGCATCATCATTCCCAATTTTCATAATTCCGAAAACCATGTTCTGTTAAATATTTTCATTTTTTGGGATATCATATAACCCTCACCTAACCTAATTAAAGAATGTAACATAGGATCCATGGCGAAAATTACCGTTTCGCGTTATTTGACTTTCGGAATTTTGAAAATTCGGAATATTTATGATTTTGGATAAAAAGAAACTTCGGAATTTTTGAGTGACATATTTAATTAATGTATTAAGCGGTTTACACTCACGTGAAATTGTCAGGAACGGCCCGACACGTTCTCCATACGAGTTCGAAACGTGTCGGGCCTTTCCTGACAATTTCACGTGAGTGTGAACCGCTTCATATAATATTTTTTCAGTAGATTCATAATAAGAAGTTGTTTAAGCATGCAGTAGTATAAGGTGTCTTTTGTCATTTGTAAGTATCTTTTGGATCTATTTTGGAAGAGTAAGTACTAAGTTGTATATTTTGCATTTAGCCCAAATAACCAACCGGTTAATGTTAAAAAAACGAAGTGTCAAAGTAAGTAGGTATATTATTGTATATACATTGAGTATGCCGCCGGAGAGATAGGCTCACTTCGTTTATAAGAGCAGATGGACAAGACGTTCGAATGATTTAAAATAGAATGCTTAACTCTTCACGACTAGTAGCTGATAAATCGTTTAAAAACAGGTAACTTTTTGTACAAATTATTCCTAAATTACGATTCTTGAGTAGGAGATAACGAAGCACGTACGAGTAACAAAAAGTTATACAAAATGAATTTCTTAAACAAAACAAAAACACGCACTTGAAAATGAGCAATTTATTTAATTTAAAAGTTGCATATAGCAATAAAATAGTTTCATTAGCCAATGAATAAGCCTTATAAAGTTTTTAGACTTTTTGAAGTTGTGGTGCCCCTTTAATTAAAAGTACGGAATGAAAAGAACTATTTATACATATTCAATTCATACATAAGTGCATGGAAAATGTAGGTGTTTTAACAACAGCATCAACCATCTCTCTCTGATATGGAACTGGATGTTGTATGAGGATAGGTTAACGTCGGAATTCGTCGCGTGACTACTAAAGGTCGTATTTTTTAAGTTGATTACTTGCCTTGCTAAAAATTTAATAAAAATGCAAGCTTCCTATTTCTCCCCGTATCTATATGTCCCATAATATTATTTTGATAGAATCAGTTTCGTCATGTGTCATCATTTCGTCAGTGACGATCACTGGCTGGAGAACCTTAAGCAGAAAAGTCTTCGTCGTGCTCCTCTACCTCCTGCGGACTCGCGTTTTGTGTGCGATCAATGCGGCAAGAAATGCCGCGCTGCTATAGGACTCTATAGTCATCAACGGCGATGTGGGAACCCGTAAACCCACAAGTGCTGCAACAAACATCTACAACAGATGCTGTGGCCAATGATGATGAGAATCAGTTTGTTCTCGGACTCCTATTCCTCTTTCCTATGTAGTCATGTTCACATAAAATAAATCATAGAGTAGAAAGGATTCCTGATCGACTAAGGTTTGATTGGACCAACATGGATTAGGGATTATTCCTAGAATTAATGTCAAGTTTCTATGTAATTTGTTTGTGACTTAATCTGAGTAAGGTTTAATTTACTTTTGGTCGAACCCATTTTCATTTGGTCAAACCCTAACTGGAACTGTTTCGAGTAAAATAATGTTCCGACATGACGGAAGAAGTATTTCCGTGAGATTGGGAATATAGATAACTGCAAATAAATATCGTAGCGTTGGTAAAATAAGTAGTTAAAATGTAACATACCAAGGTATAATATTGAAAAGTTACCAAAATAATCCCTATGAAAAACATACGTATTTATTACACAATAAAATAAGAAAACGAGCAACGACTAATTCCCATCATTGTGCACATTTCTACTTGCATCTTACATTGATTTTGGATTAGCGTCATGTTGATTTAATCGCATATTTCAATAGAATTGTGTGATGATGCTTGGATTCTGGGTATTGGCCGGTGTCATCCAAGCTGTTTGCTAATCGACGGGTAGTGATGATAGCGGGCCGGTGTTTGCTCGGCCGAATATACCAACCAGACCGGAACGAGTGCTAATTTTACTAAAAATAATGTATTCATTCTTGGATTTATAGTTTTAAATAGATGACACTTAATCATTAGAAATATTGAATTTACCCCTAGATTGTACCAAAGAGTAGAAATACAAACAAACGTACCTAAAAAAAATATTGAGACTGTTCCTAATATTCAGTGCACCAGAATTCGTTTCAACATAAGCTAATTAGTTATTTAAGCCTCTCAAAGTAATATTAGTTCTACCTTTATAAGCTTTCAAACATTAAATTGGCATGAAAAAGTACCTCAATACACCAGTAAACGATGTAATAACCACAGAAAGTTAAACAAGACAAATGGAATATTACAAAGTTGAATTTCAAATCGATTCCAGTGTTTGAGCAAAGTGTACCTACTAACTTGTAAGTGAAAACAGAACAATATTTGTTTGAACGTTAACTGTGACTAAAAAAATTATTGAAAGTGTTTTAGCAATATTCTTATTGTACCTACAATTCAATTGCAATGAAATTCGAATTTAGTGTTGTCTAGTGTCTATGGAATCGTTGAATAAAACATTTCTGCGAAATGTAGGTTAATATTTGAATTTGGAACGTCGGGAATAGTGTTGGACCAAAGCGCACGATGGGATCGGGCTGACATGGTCGTCGGTTGACGCGTGGTATGGAGCACCCCGGCGGGTTCGCGTCGCCGTGGGCCGCAATGCTGGGCCACGGCATGCACGGCATGGTGCAGCACGAGTACGGGCACGCGCCCATGCCTATGGATCTCCATGTGCCGCAGCCCTTCCCCTATTACCGGTGAGTCTTACTATATCTATATTAACCTATTTTTTATTGAAAACGAATTTTCTATGACGAAAGGGAAATGTGGAAAAGAAAATTATAACGCGATTAACGTTTTCTTTAGATGCGAGACTCGGATATAGAAAAAAAAACATCTTAATAGCACGATGAACGTTTTGTTTCGTTTCGTATGGCTATTGATTACAAAGGACTCTATCGGTTAAATAATATGCGGCCACATCCCATCAAAATGGCTGGCCAAATTAAAAAAAAATGGTATATCCCTATTCCCGTTGTATATGCATGTACCCTAGCCCTTCCCCTACCATCGGTATCTTTTCCAATGTATTTATGTAGGCATAATATGTCAATAACAACATTTTATATTTCTAACAGGTGGAAATTAACATAGAGATTGAGAAAGCTTTGCGTTATATACACCCTAAAAAAAAATTTTTTTCTGTATGTAAAGAAGTATAAGAAAATTAGTGACCGACCGAAGTTTCGGTTTCGGTTTCGGTTTCGGCCAGTTTCGGCCTAAAAATCATGTTTCGGCCAAAGGTTCGGTTTCGGCCAAAAAACAGCCGAACCTTTCGGCCGCGCCGAAACTTACAACATGTGCTGTCGGGTCGCGTTCGGCTAACGTCGGTTGCGCTCGGCAGTCTGCACGGCGACTACACCGGCCTCACAATCATTTTGCTCAGTGAGGTTACGTTTGTGTTTGGTCCCCGAATAATGTTAAGTAACTAACCGAGCGAGCAAAGCATTTCGGTTTCAGCGTGGCCCAAAATTCTTTCGTATTCTCGGATGTTTGGATGTCCATACGCTTACCGGCTGTTGCCTTGCCTTAATTCTCATGGTATTTTGTGAGTATACTCGATATATTCATTTTATCGAGTTTTTTTAATTGATATTTTTTTTTAATTTTTTTTAAAATAGCGAAGATTTGCGGTTAAAAATTTACATTTACTTTATTTAATTAAACTTTATTGCACAAAATGCACAAGTAAAAGTACAAATGGCGGACTTAATGCCATAATTTAGTTTTTGTTATAAATTTATCAACTCATATTGTAATTTTTAACGCAAATTTTCTTAATTACAAACAAATTGGCGTGATATTGGTTGTTTAGGATAAAAGTGAGGAGGTTTACTTATCTCATAAAACGACTTTTGGATTCGTCATTGTTGCGTGTCTGTAATGAGATTAGTACCTTCGTTTGAATTACAGTTACAGTCTGCCAAAAAGAGTATAAATTATATTATTCTACTCTTTTTGATCAGACTGTACGAGGCTGCCTGATTGTAAAAAATATAAAAATTAAAACTCAATAAATTATTTTGTTGCTAGGATTTTAGACTTATTTCATTTTATACCATCTTACAATTAACAGATTGCTGCCTCAGTACAATATTACAGCGGTTAATGCTTTTCACTTTTTGAGAAATTTAATTTAGACCCAGCGTCAATGTTAAAATGACAATTCAACAAAACTGAATTGTGAGTTTGCTGTGTAATTGCTGCAATTTGTAATTTTAATTTTGTCTACCCCCACCTCACTCTAAATCCATCTGCACTTTTTTAAAATTCCTCTAATCTACAAAAATAATCTAAAAAAAGATCAGGCTTTATAATATATATACTTATCAAACCTACTCACAAAATTTCATGCGCATCGGTTAAGAAATAGAACCTCCAAGCGAGAACAGAAAAGCATCCAATCGTCGGTACATACGAAAGAATTTTGGACCAAAGTGAAACTGGAACACTTAGCTCCATCGCTCAGCGAAATTTTTCATTGTATTCATTATTAGATCTAGAAAGAACGACTCGCTGACATTTTATACAACGTTTTAATCATGTTTATAAAAGGTTCGGTTTCGGCCGAAACTGTAATCAGAACCGAACCTTCGGTTTCGGTTTCGGTTTCGGCAGAAAAACGTGTTTCGGTCGGACACTAAAGAAAATACATAAAATAGCCAAAAACTACGACAACTATGCCTGCATAGAGTTGTAGTCTTCGACCTATCCGCGAAGAAAATAAGTTGTCAATAATGTCAAGCTCAACGTCGTGCGTTGTTTTTAATTAGACACCAGACTAAAGTAACCTTTTCATTGTGTCTTAGTTTTGGAGTTACATTTTAGAATGAATGAGTTAATTCAAATAAATGAATAATAAAATAATTAGTGATCTTAGGAAAAATATAAAAACAGTTAACATTTTGATGTTTCTCGTTGGTTGACTTGTTCTCGGATTCACGTACCACATGGAACATCATGAGTCAATAAAATAAATGATGTTCAACTGTCCTTGCAGAAAAATCAAAAATTGTGAGTTTTAATTTAAATTTGGATAATACGATAGATGGCGTTGTCTCACAGTTTAAAGGATCGAAACCCTCTAGGAGAAATATTTAACGATCTGGTATTAACACAAATAAAGGTATTTAGTTTGGAAAAGGGGATTTACTTATAGAATATTACATAAGCCTACATAGCTTTTAGTTAAGTAAGACCAAATTAACATAATGTGATTTATGCGTACACTAGATGGGCTGCCTATAAAATTGCAATTGATGTCGTAGTATTTAAGGGTTTCATTTGAAGTAATATCATATAAGAAGTAAGCTCAGAACGGATACTTTCTAGTCTGCACCAAGCAGCAAGTAGGTACTGTCTGTTCTAATTAATCTACTCATTTAATTTATGTATAGTTAAGTACCTACATACCCTACCCCACCACGCATCAACGTTAATTAAAAAGCATTTATAATAGCAACACTACCAATCACGGCGAGCGGCTAGGGTTGGGAAAAAGCGGTATCGAAAAAGTCGATGGTGACAAAAAGTGGTAAGTTTAAATATGGCGACTGGCACGCCGGTCCTTTTTGTCGTCGACATAACTTGTCGCATAACCTGCCGGTTTAAGGAAATTCTAGGGATAGTGAAATGATTATCTAATTTGATTTGACGGCATAAGACTGAGGCGCATACCTTGTCTATTCAAGACGCATTGATTGAACATTCAATTAGTGTTTATGTAAATATATGAGTGATTCTTAGACATTTCAACATAATATTAAGCTTTCAATATAAATACCTAAATGATTAAGTTATATGTATTTCGTGAAAACAAACTTAAAATTATTTTCGTTATCGTCCGTGTAATGCTTTTTTCTTTTAACCGTAGTTGGGAAAAATCTATCTGCCTACATATTTTTGTCGCTTGTGTCCTGTGTGCATGTTAATATCATAAGTTGTCACGTACATAAAAGCACCCTAAGCATATAGCCATCTTCGGATGTCCAGCTACCACAGTACCAAAATTCGTCCAGCAGTTTCGGCGTGATGAGTGGACAAAGAAATGTTTACCAACAAATGGCCCTGTACGGCTGGCGCCCAATGCAAATCCTTGAGATTCCTGTAATAATGACGTTCCTCCATACAAAACTGATTTTCAATAAAATTTTAGATGATTATAATATTTATGTAGTATATATAGATAAGCTGGATACAACACTGAACAAGGACGCGTTCCTAAACTAGCAATTAGTATAGAGCATTCCAAGCGATCAGTGGAAATGTCAGGCTTTGACTTTCATCTCTGGGACTGTGACAGCCGCGGTTCGAATTTCATAGTGGACATGATTCTTCACCAAAATCTTTACCCGTCAAAATGAAAAGATCTAAAAAATTGCAAAATTTAAATAAGCCATTTTTATGACTCCGTCCAATATTTAAGGCTACGACCGCGCCTGGACTGTAATATAGTTGGTTCCGTACAGTCATTTGAATACTACAAAAAAATGGGATCTACAAGAATCTTCAAATAATAAGAAGCAAGCTTATTACTGGACACAATATCTTTAGCACCAAGCACCATCCGTTAATCGAAATAAATAACATTTGATCGAATTATAAAATTTATAAACAACACAATACTCGTACGTTGATTTAAAAATATTAAATATAGCAAAACGGGACTTAATCGCGTTCAAAAAGTGTTTATTTGATTACCTCGACGTTTCGAACGAAGTGTTACGTTTCATATTAGTTTTGAAGGGACTGAACAGAAGAGGCGGGCATCAACGTTATAACAATACATATATACATATAATACAGCATTTTGCCTAGTCCAATGGAATGAATAGTTGACTATAAATTTACAACAAGTTAACTGAATATTTTCGTGAATGTAAATATTGTGTAATTTGGCTTCATGTAACAACAACCGAGAAAATTGCGTTTTGGTGAAAAGTACTGCAAACTTGATTTGAGTACCGTTGTTAAATCGAAATATATTTCAAAGAATTATTAATCTACAAAGAAGGCTTTCAGTGAAACTTCTCTGAAACATTATAAAACGTCTTATTGATTTAGGATCTCTAAAATGTACCTAATCGATTTTAGACCGAAGGATAGTGATTATGGGAGGCAAGATTACATAGGTACGATTATTATTTTTTTCTACTCCAGTACTTTTTTCTGTCATTTATATAGTTACTAACTCTAATATAAAGACATAAATTATGAAAGTCTGTAAAAGTCTATACTCTACTGCCTAAAAACACACTGCTAACCGATGTTACAATGTCGCCAAAAAAGCATCACTTAGTACCACAGATTACAAGATGAACAGCTGCATTCACACAATTTGCAAATTTAAAAAAAACTTATTGTACTAAGGCATTGCTGCCAAATTAAAAAAAAAGTTTTATCTTCAGTGCATGGATGTTTAGTATAGTGAACGTATAGTGTATACCTTTATGTATAAGTTTATTTTTTTTGACAGATGTTTAGTATGGTGATCGTATACCTTTATGTATAAGTTAATATTTTTTTGACAGATGGATGTCAATAAAAAAAAAGTTTATGAGAGACAATTTTTCTTTCTAATTTTGTTGATTCCGAGCGGGAACATGTAATTATTTTCTTTGTTGTTTATTTGCATTTTATTTATGAAATGTCGAGTCGTAGAAAAAGTATTGTATGCAACGTTGTATAAGTAGGTCAAAAAACGCTCGTGGCATCTTTCTTACGATGTTCGCTACGCTCACATCGTAACCCATGCCACTCGCGTTTTTTGCCCCCTCTTATACAACGGTTGCATAAAATACTATAATGCCACTATGGCCTTGCTCAGGGCTCATTTGCTTAAACTTCAATACTAAGTTTTTAGTCGTGGCTAAAATTATATAGGACTACAGAATACTCCGTCGTCAATATGAAAAATAATTACCAACTTAGCTAAATGTAGCTTTGACAAATTGCAGCGCATCAAACGATCACCTGTCGGTGACAGCAACGGCTCATTTACAACAATTATAATGCGATAAGTCATACGACATCTATATATATATTACGCGAGGCCGATTTTTGTACATCCCATCAGATCTACAGTTATGGTCCGATTTTGATAAATGATATGTCATTAGATTCGTCTCATGCTGGAGAGGTGCATAAAACTCTTGGAATTTTAATTTTTTCCTGAAAAGGTACTGAAAAATGGATTTGAAAAAACTACTGTGCGCTAACCACGTGACATTGACCACGTGACCTGTGATCCCTATTTTGACATAAGATGACCAAATAATAATAAGCATGATTTGCTCACAAACCTGTAGTAAGTTGTTCAGCATGATGAAATATTATTTTTGAGTCGGCAACATAATATCCGCAACACTTAGGTAAAACATGTACGAATATCATTGACGTATTAATTACATGGACACACAATCCAACGGAAAAAATGGCACCCTCCCAACTAATGCAAAATCACAAATCGCATTAGTTGGGCGATCAGTCTCGTTTAGACCATGACACGTGACGGGTCTCAAAAATGACTTACTTTTCAGTGAAAAATTGCAGGAATAACAGCTATAAAGGTCGGAATATTCTTTTTTACGCAGATTCTATTGATTAATTAACGAATCCTACGTAAAATCATAGCATATTTTAGATTAGAATTATTAACTTTGTCCCTACAAAATGCACCTCATCACAGAACAAAAATCTAAGGAGTCGCTATAGTTATATATTTTATTAATTAATAAAGGAGTGCAATAAATAATTCCTATTTTTTTTATTAAGATTCCCGCGATCTTAAGCAACGTGAAAAATTGAGGTCACGTTTAGTAAGAGACAGACGTCAAGAATCATATATATATATTTTTATGTTTAATCAAAAGAAGCCTAAAAGTCTTTCACTCAACGCAGCTTTAATATCTCAATAAAAACGTAAAAAAATGTCAATGTATACAAAAGAAGCGTAAAATGGTTATGTAGTGTTTGTGGTAGTAGGTATCTATCTATACATAAATAGATATACACTGTCTCAGGCGCACGTCACATAGGATGCTGCGTATAGTTACATGCGAGTTTAGGGCGAGAGTGGACGCATGACATTGCTATGTGTGCGGCGGCGAGTGAGCCAGTGTTATGAACATATGCCTTTTACAGGCAGATCCTACAGGTTACATTAATAAATTAATAAAAAAATTGCTCTGTTGTCATTGCTTTATTTTGTCACAGAGTCTAGACACTGTCAGTTTAAACCTTTGAACGCCAAGAACACCTAAAGACAATGTGTGCTGCCGTGCATACTACGCCACTGACTTTCACGCCACGCCATTAAACTTTAAAGGGTTAAAAATGTTAATATTTTGCACTTGCCTTTACTCTCATTTCACATACTAGAACAAGATGAGTTGAGAAATCATAATGTCATTATTACTGATCCCTTCTATGCAGTTTCGGGACCCTTTTATGCAGTTGTTAAATAAAAACGTAACTTAATTCGTTATTAACAATTTACGAGATTATTTAGTTCAAACAACAAATATATTTTTATACCTAAATAAAATAATAATGAAAATATTTTTAGTATGTAAAACTATTAAAATCTGCTCCATTCGTGCCATGTTCCAAGTTTGACAAGAGACATGAGTCAGAATACGCTAAAAAAGTTAATTTACACGAAAAATATTTGTGGTAATAAGTACGCAAGCCAATTTGACACTTAAACGTTTGAGTAAAGAGTTATTTTGTACGAAGTAATTATGTTGTTGTAAATTATAAATAAGCGTTATTGGCATCTACTTGAACATGACAGCAGTGCCACTTTTTTCGTCAAATTTGTTCGGGTCTGTGGCTCTATTATAAATAATACCTCAATGACGAATATGCAAAAATAATTTTACAGTTTCTTGACAATGAATGACAGTAACCATATTCTGACAACTTTTAATGTCTTTTTTATTGGGGGCTATTATGTCAATGCTCTAAATTGCCAGGTAGTTTTTCTTTTTAAAATGTTAAAATGTATGGAAACTTTTTTCGCATACCTGTTAAAAAGGTGGAGAAAAAGCCGGTTAAGTGCGAGTTGGACTGGTGCTCGAAAGACTAGAAAACTGACCGTCATTCAAGAATAGATTATTTTTATAGGCGAGTTTTACAATAAATCAAAGCAGAAAAAAAATAGTAAAACTAATTTACACGTCATTCAAATAGGTAAATTTATGATAGATTATTATAAATATGATTATATAAGTCCATCAAAAAAATAATTCCAAGGAAAATGGCATGAGTTATGGTAAATTAAATGGTATTTTACAAGAAAAAACTTAGTCCTTGCGCTTGCATGTCGACGGGATCGGAAATGTGGTCGAGTTGAGAATATGGACGACATGACAATGTGCCTAAGTTGGGAATGTATCTACATTGGTAATATGGATGAGTTGGTAAAATGGATGAGTTGGAAATGTGGACGAGTTGGGAATATGGAAGAGTTGGGAATGCGGATGAGTTGGTAAAATTGACAAGTTGGTAATATAGACGAGTTGGGAAAATGGACGAGTTGTTAATATGGGCGAGTTGTTAATTGGACGAGTTGTCAATGTAGACGTGTTGGGAATATGGACGAGTTGGGAATGTGGATGAGTTGGCAAAATGAATAAGTTGGGAACACGGACGAGTGGGCAATGTAGACGAGTTGAGAATATGGACGAGTTGGGAATGTGGATGAGTTGGCAAAATGAACAAGTTGGGAACACGGACGAGTGGGCAATGTGGACGAGTTGAGAATATGGACGAGTTGGGAATGTGGATGAGTTGGCAAAATGAACAAGTTGGGAACACGGACGAGTGGGCAATGTGGACGAGTTGAGAATATGGACGAGTTGGCAATGAAGACGACTTGGTAATACGGACGAGTTGGTGATATGGAAGATTTGGCAATAAAGGCGAGCTGATAATAAGGACAAGTTGGTATTGTAGACGAGTTGGGTGTATCGTCAAGTTGGGAATATGGGCGAGTTGGAAATGTGGATAAGTTGGCAATGTGGATGAGTTGGTAAAATTGACAAGTTGGGAACATGGACAAGTGGGCAACATGGACGAGTTCGCAGTGAAGACGAGTTGGTAATACGGACAAGTTGGCAATGAAGACGCCTTGGTAATACGGACGAGTTGGTGATATGGAAGATTTGGCAATAAAGACGAGCTGATAATAAGGACAAGCTGTTATTGTAGACGAGTTGGGTGTATCGTCGAGTTGGGAATATGGACGAGTTGGAAATGTGGATGAGTTGGCAATGTGAATGAGTTGGTAAAATTGACAAGTTGGGAACATGGACAAGGGGGCAATGTGGACGAGTTCGTATTATGGACGAGTTGGCAATGAAGACGACTTGGTAATACGGACGAGTTATCAACGTGGACGAGTTGAGAATATGGACAAGTTGGAAATGTGGATGAGTTGGCAAAATGAACAAGTTGGGAATATGGGCGAGTTTGCAATAAAGACGAGCTGATAATAAGGACGAGTTTGTATTGTAGACGAGTTGGGTGTATCGTCGAATTGAGAATATGGACGAGTTAAAAATGTGGATGAGTTGGCAATGTGGACGACTTGGAATT
Source organism: Apotomis capreana (assembly GCA_947623375.1). NCBI lineage: Eukaryota > Metazoa > Arthropoda > Insecta > Lepidoptera > Tortricidae > Apotomis > Apotomis capreana. The sequence goes on along the minus strand of OX392499.1, from coordinate 31,110,768 downwards.
GTGGACGAGTTGGGCATATGGACAAGTTGGAAATGTGGACGAGTTGTATTTGTGAACGAGTTAGCAATATGGACGAGTTGGCATTGTTGATGAGTTGGAAATGAAGACGAGTTGGGAATGTAGATGAGTTTGGTGTATCGACGAGTTGGTAATGTGGACGACTTGGCATTGTGGACGAGGTGGGAATATGGACGAGTTGGAAATGTGGATGAGTTGTATTTGTGGACGAGTTGGCATTGTGGACGAGCAAGTAATATGGACGCGTTGGCATTGTGGATGAGTTGGGAATATGGATGAGTTGGGAATAAAGACGAGTTGGTAATATGAACGAGTTGGCAATGTAGATGAGTTGGGTGTATGGACGAGTGGGCAATGTGGACGATTTGGCATTGTGTACGAGTTGGGAATATGTACGAGTTGGGAATATGAACGAGTTGGAAATGTGGACGAATTTTATGTGGTGACGAGTTGGCATTGTGGACGAGTAAGCAACATGGACGCGTTGGAATTGTGGACGAGTTGGGAATATGGACGAGTTAGCAATATGTTCGAGTTGGCATTGTGGATGAATTGGGAATATGGACAAGTTGCCAATGGAGACGAATTGGTAATATAGACGAGGTAGCAATGCAGATAAGTTGGGTATATGAACGAGTTGGCAATGTGGACGTGTTGGGTGTGTGGACAAGTTGGCATTGTGACCCAGATGGGAATATAGACGAGCTGACATTGTGGACGAGTTGTATTTGTGGAATAATTAACATGTTACCCTAACATGCGAAACTTGATGGTAGAAATAACCTACATATGATGCAAATTTCAAAAAAATCGACTCGCTCAAGAATAAATCATATTTGAATTAATGACGTCTGGCTGATCATTCTTATTCTTATTCAAAATAAAATTTGTCAAATTATGCTGTCAACACAACAAATAGATTTTTTAAGGCTTCCGTTTTTACCGACTATGGTAAGGAACCCTAAAATTAGGTTTATATTATAGACTTGAGAGTATAGATAGCATCTCCCTCACTCTTCTGTCAGACACTATTTCAATGAGAGGAAAGACAAGGGAAAGACACGAAAGTTTGAATTTGGAATTTGGGTATACGTAAGGCCTTTAGCCGTAGTAACTTGTATATAATCTGTGCTTTAGCTCTAAATTTATTGAATAAAATATATCTTATATTCTTTTCTCAAACATGTTTAGCTGTTTTATATATTGGATTTATTTTATTACACATATTTGACACATTCTTTTTTTTTATGGTGGAGTATTGTCAGTCAGTAATTTATTTAGATTAGTAAGTAGGGTTTGATTAAGAGTTATACTGGCGTAAGAATTTCAAACACAATGTGAAATTGTTATTGAATAAATGATTGATGATGATGGCAGCACCCATATTAAGAAAATTTGCACGATCTATTGAATTTCATAAAAAAAAACAAGCATTGATAATAGTGGTTTTTCGTGTATTCTATAAACGTCTTTTACTCTCTATTACATACAATTGAGTTTATGTAACATTTTTTATTATCAATATTTTGAAGTATTTACGATTATAAATGAATACATAAACAGTTACGCACTCCATGATTTCCTTTTAAAACCTGCGTAGTGAGTGACCAAATCTGTCGTTTCGATTCATGTGCTATTTCTGGAAATTGATAGAAATCGATCAAATCGATAAATGTATGTCCTGAAGAAAGGACAACAAATTAAAATTCTACCAATCTTATGTTCGGTCCTATGAGAATATGTCAATAATTTTTTTACGATTTGGGACTATTGTCATGAATTATATTTTTCCATAAATCGAATAATATGCATTTTATTTGTGAAACAGATCAGCAGATCACATGGCATTAATGCACAAGTTATTTTTACAAAAGAGTTGAAAAAGTTGTCACGATGAACCTGGCAGTTGGCTATCAGGCCTGGCTCTAGCCTGGCATGTCTTAACGTTTTGAAATATCATTTTAACGTGTTTTTTTACAGTATTTATTCTTCGTTCCCCAAAAACTTCTTATCGATAAAGTAGTTATTTTCTGTAACACTACCGGATTTCCATATTCTAGCGGCGGTTCGACGCCGCAACGGGTCTCTAGTTATGTATAAATTACGTTAATGTGCGGTGGAAAAGTTCATACATCAAACGTTAACGTAAACTTTATGGATTAGGTTTTATTATTATTTATAGGTTTGATATTATATTCACATACAATGACCACTGTGACTGAATAAATGACCTGAACTGAACTGAACTATACTCTTTTGAGAACCACAGAGTATGGACAGACACGTTCTGTTTTCTAGTACAGCTCTGTCCCGTCCAATGTTGCGGAGCTGAAGAAGTGCAATGCCATCCCTCAGGACTATATCAGGAAGTTGATTAGGTCTATGAAAAATCACCTGAATGTTGTAATAACAGCCAGGGGTAGCAACACCAGTTGTTAATTTGTAATAAAATAATAAAGTCTATTATAAATTTATGAAACATGTAATGTCTCATTTATTTTATTTTTTTTAATGTGGGTACACCACAATTTTTATTTAAACCATGAATACAAAGATCAAAGCTTAAAGAAAAATTGAAAAAGGAGCTGGTGGAAGGGACCGGGAATCGAACCCGGTACCTCTGGATTACCGGTCCAGCGCGTTAGCCACTTCGCTACCCTCGCTCCACCCCGCTCCGGTCGTTATACTGTTTGTACGATTACTTACATACACTTGGATTCAATAAAAACGGACCAGGTAGCTCCTTTTTCAATTTTTCTTTAAGCTTTGATCTTTGTATTCATGGTTTAAGTCTATTGTTGTTAAAAAAACTTTTCTTGTCAGTTTTCATAACTTAATTATTACATCGATATTTTCAGTTCTTGGACTTGAATTTACTTCAAAACTACTGCGTTACTTTGCCGGCTTTCTTTTAGTACCACAATTATTGGTTTTGGGTAAACATTTAGAAAGTTAATAACTGCGTGTGGAAAGTTAGTAACAAATTAATAACTGGGTGGAGATGAAAAAATGCAGTGATGAAAAAATTTTGCTCGTGGGTGTAAATACTCTTACAGCTCTTGAAGAAGAGTAGCAAAACTGTCACATTAGATTCCTTAAAAAAAATAAGGTTGATGCAATGCTATTTTAAAAAAGTGGAAGTCAAAGTCGTATGACTTTACGTGACTGGCCAGTTCCCCCTCACGCCGCAAATTTGAGTTACAATCATGGCGAAAAGGAGACGAAAGAGACATCCAAACAAGATTTTCTGGTCATACTTCACTGAGTCAGTAGGCTTACAATTGCAAGTGATCCCCAATTTTAAGCAACAGTCGTAACCTTATCCCGTTGCTATCATCAAAGGACTCGAAACCCGAAAGACACGAATGAATGGAGCTGGTATAGTAATCATTGCCCGATGACCAGCGAAATGACAAGGTTGCCGCCATTTTGGTATAATTTGACTGCGCATACGCTTATTACGACGCAAGATTATAATGGAGGAGACAGCGGTGCTTATGACAGTCATTCGGTCTGAATGAACGAATGGGTTTGGGGAATTGATTTGTGAATGTCGGATTTTATTGTTTTAAAGGTTTTGGTAATCAAGTTTTATCTGCAGGGAAAGTATTCTACGGTATTTAAGATAATTATATTGCCTTTAAATACAGAAAGGATGAGTCTCCACTGTCAGTTTGCGCTAGAATCTGAATATGTCGCCTAAGATAAGTCTGGTTTATGCCGATCTAGTTCAATTTGTCGCGGCTTTTCATGTCGCGTGATGAAGCATCAGCCGTATCACTCATACGATATTGAAAGGAAAAAACATCACGCAATATTTGTCGCGCGACAGAATCGCGTATCATACGCGATTATTTTTTTAAAGAAGATATAAAGCTAAAGAATACTGTAAATAAATGTCACATTTCTTTAATACTTATTGGAAAATAAAAAAACTTGACGTGCAAAAGGTGGAATTAATACCATGAGGCTATATCTCTACCAACTAAGATTAACAAATGTAAAAATGTTTGCCATAAAGGGGCAAAGAGGAAAAAAATAAGCAGTGCATCTAATTTAATTACAGATAGTTACAAGGTATATAGATTTTTAGCAGCAGTTTTTAAATATAACCGCTATATATTGCAATATATGAATATACTAGCTTTTGCCCGCGACTACGTCCGCGTGGAACTTGGAAATATGGAAGCAACCTCGTACAACACGATAGATATCCACCTTATCACCTTAATTAATAAAAGGGATTATTAAGGAGCGAATACCTCCTAACACAAGCGTTAAGCTTAAAAGGAGAATTCGAGCCAGAGTTGTGTCATCCAAAGTTAAACAATAAATATTTTTTTTTTTTTTTTAATTGGTCTAGTCATTACATTTCCTACAGGGTCATCAATGTCATCATGAATTACTTACTCACTTTTCAATCTTTTTAGGGATAATTTCCAGGATGAAAACTATCCTATGTCCTTCCTCGGATCTTAAACTATCTCCATGTCATCAAAATCGATACAGCGGTTTAAGCGTGAAGAGGTAACAGACATACAGACACACTTTTGCATTTATAATAATATTAGTATTAGTAATAGTAATAAGGATATATTAACTAGCTTTTGCCCGCGACTACGTCCGCGTGGAACTTGGAAGTATGGAAGCAACCTCGTACCTACAACACGATAGATAATATAGATATCCACCTAATCACCTTAATTAATAATAGAGCGCCTAAGCAAATGTAAGAGCAATTGTGCTTTTGATTTAATCATTACAATTTCTACAGGGTCATCAATGTCATCATGAATTACTTACTCACTTTTCAATCTTTTTAGGGATAATTTCCAGGATAAAAACTATCCTATGTCCTTCCTCGGATCTTCAACTATCTCCATGCCAAATTTCATCAAAATCGATTCAGCGGCTTAAGCGTGAAGAGGTAACAGACAGACAGACAGACAGACACACTTTCGCATTTATAATATTAAGTATGGATTGCAGTTATTATTATATAGGTACATCAATTTTATTTCATAAACTTTCATGCATGCATCCAAATATTATATCCACAGCGCAGGTTTCGTCATAAATACAAAATGAGAATCCGTAGCAACCATCGTCAAAATCACAAACAAATGTTTATCAGCAACAAGCTTCGTCCAAGTGATACAATATAACAATCCGCAACACGCTTCTTCAATAACACATCAAAAATCAAACTCCGGTCTGACGAGTACCTGGAGGAAAAGTTCCAAAAATGCTAGCAGCATTGCCCCGCTCTGTCAAAACAGAATTGACGATTAATCAATTCAACATTACAAAAGCAAAATTCAACGGTAGGGCATTGGAAGAAGAGTCAAATTAAGAAAACATTGCGGTGTTGAAATATTATGAAAACAACAAAAATATCAATTTGAATTTCAAAAATTGTTCTTATTTTAAACTTCAGTATGGAGCTGCATTTGGGACCGCTTCATTAGCGTTTGGTGTCGATTGGAACGAATTTAGTCTGCCTCCTGTTTTCTCTTTATATCATCCATAATTAATGACGAACGTCTGTAAAAATACCAATGCGGTACAAATGACCCGTATGGGAATCCTTATAAGGCATTTTACTCGATTGTGAGCAAAATTCGATGGGTTTCTACAAAATTTCCGTTTAATTCGTTTAAACGAGGGTTTTTAGGTTGGATTATTTCTAAGAAAGGAATTAGTCGTTCACGAGAAGATATAACGATAAAAATAAATTTAGTTCCAGTGAGATCACCTATATTCAAGGGTGTATAGTATAGCAGGGAAACATTTACGATCGTTTCCGCTGAAACCTTTATTTCAAGTAACTTTTACACAAAAAAGCTCAATAAAAGCCAGCAAACATGCACCATATACGGGTTTCGAATCACTACAGTCATAAATCGACGCTGAACTCAAAAAACTATACTATCTTCAATTGGCTTTAATTCCCCTTCAGTGCTTCGATCGTAAAATACGTCACAATTAGTCAGGTAAAGACGTGCTTTATTTATAGAAAAACGTCAACCTTAAAGACCGATGCCGTTGCCAAATGAGGGTTTATCCATGTAGATGACAGTGCAGCGGTGTTGATTTTGTTTTTTAACCCAATTTACTGAAGGTATTGATTGCATTAAGCCTTAATTATGGCCAGGTATTTACGTAAATTGGAACGTTTGCGCTAAAGGTTTTTGTTTACATAATTAGCTAAAATATCTGAAGCGTACTCGATATACTTGGGAAGTAATTCATTTAAGAAAGAACACGACCAAGGCTTGTCAAAATGTGAGCTGGAACATTTCCTTGTCACAAAAGCACCATAATACCGTATAAAAACGATTCTTACCTTCTCTATCTACAGGAGTATAATATGAAAATATAAAGTTCAGATCTCAAATAATCGGTTATTTAGACATTGCAAAACAAAAACCGAAGTCTACTCCTCTCGCGAAGTCGCGAAGGTCAAAGTCATATATTAAAATATTAACCACGTTCATAAATACTGATTCCTAGCAGTGTTTCTGATTCGCCACTAAACTTACAATCCTTTGACCTTTGGTACAAATAACATATAAGACCCACACGCTATTTAATTGCTCCATAGAAACTAATTCGGTCCTGTCGCGCGGATTGCCACGTGAATAGTGGGAACTAGCGGCATTAGTGATCAATGGCGTTTGTAAATTATCCAGTCTATGGTGAGGTCACCATAGACGAAAGGACAAGCAGACGGCGTGTCGATGGTGTAATGTTCTATCCGTTAAATTCTGATTTGGTTTTCTTTTCCTCTTTATTCGTTTTTCTAAATAAGTATTTAAAATTTCCAGATAAAATCACAAATGCGTTCAACAAACCCTATTTAAGGTTTTAATTATTTATTTTCATCCACTCAACATAAACGTACAACTTTCTATACAAGTCTGTTATACTTGACATTATAGATTGCATGGGATATCTCCGAGATGACATCGAAAGAATGACACAGGCAGTCATTCTTTCGATGCCCCCAGAGTGACAAAACTACCACATACTATGGCTCACTTCATCTATGTACATGACCGGGTTGGGTTCAGTGACCGTTTTTTACTTAAACCTGGTAACATGTAAATGAAATGAAATTTATTTGGTGCTGAACATGAGTTTTTACATAAATACATATGTGGTCTTAAATAGTATTACAACTTTGGTTCCAGTACATAACATGTTCTACTGTATTTACAGTTTGCACTTACATTTGACACTTAATAATAAGAGATATTTTAATTAAAATAGTTAATCAGATACATAATTTAAGTATTCCGTGACTGAGTAAAAACATTTCTCTATTAGCCATTCATTTATCCATTTCTTAAATTTATTACTATCGAGTTCCCTACAGAACTTGGGCAGTTTGTTGTAAATTATGATAGCCTGATAGGCCACATTTTTCCTATAGATGTATGTATTTGCTTTGGGTAATGCAATGGTGTGCTGTCTTCTTATTGACTTAACATTATTAAATAACTGTGGATTCATTTTCACAAATATACATATTTCTTTAATGTACATACATGGAAGAGGCATAATTTTGTGCTCTTTAAAATAAGGTTTGCAGGATTCTCTGTTATTTATTCCGAATATTGCACGCACACTTTTTTTTTGGGCCCTGAACGCCTTTTCTACGTGAACGGAGTTTCCCCACATGATAAGTCCGTACCGTAGTACCGACGCAATATATCCATAATATACTGTTACAGCAGCTTGTTTGGATACTAAATTTCTAATATTTCGTAACGCAAATATGAATCTATCAATTTTAGATACGACATTTTCAACGTGTTCTTTCCAATTGAAGTTTTGATCTAGCAACATACCTAGAAACTTAATACATTTGACAACATCTACATTTTGACCTTCATAGGATATGTTAAGATTTAGAGGAACTGAATTATAGCTACAAAACTGAACTATCTTTGTTTTCGTTAAATTTAATGTCAAATTATTTATTTTTAACCATTCTATAATATTTGTTAGTGTGTTATTAACGTCTTGCTCCAGTGCTTGTTTATTTAAAGCACTTATCACTATTGTTGTGTCGTCAGCAAATAATATTGATTTATGTCTAGTTATATGTGGAAGTTCATTTATATAAAGTAGAAATAGTAGGGGACCTAAAATGCTACCTTGGGGGACACCACAACCTTTTTGTAAATAGTCAGAGCATGCTTTACTTTTCCTATTTTTTTCGATAAATTCTATTTCTACACGTTGGTAACGATCTTTCAGATAACTTTGCAACCAATCTAGACATGTGCCTCTGACTCCATAGGTTTGTAGTTTTTTTATTAGGTAATCATGTTTTACAAAGTCAAAGGCTTTTGTTAAGTCTAAGAATAGAACAGCAACGTACATTTTATTATTAAAACACTCGGTCACATGTTGTATTAAAGTGTAACAAGCCATGGAAGTGGAATATTTATTTAGGCAGGCCACCTTTAGTCTTGTGAAGATCTTGGCCTCTAGATAAGGGTAGCGTGAAACTGTCTGCGGGGAGATGATTTATTGTCCAGGCAAGCCGAGTTACCACGTAACTTACCGTCGCCGGCTAAAAAGGCAATAATTCGGCAGAGGAGGCGCAGTAGTGGCAGCTGTAAAGCCTTATAATGACCTCTTACTCTTACTGGTCCCGGTTTTGTCAAGTATACTTTTGACGCCACACGTCACTGATAACTTATCAGTGATAAGAATATGTATAGTGAAGACATCCTGGACTCCTCCAGCACGGAGCATGCTAGCACAGCATAACATACTAGCCACTTCATCTATCGTGTGATTCGTGTGACATTTCATCACCTATGTCTCGCACCATACTTAATTGAAAGAGACGGGTAATATTCAGCAGAGGAGTGCTAGATGTAATAAAGCCTATATTTCCAGCGAGACATTAGGACCCTGTAATGATCGAAATCTCAGCAAGTCGGCTAAAGTAGCCATTAATTTGTAGAGGAGGTGCAGCTGTGGTAGCTGCAAAGTCTTGGCTAAGACTGTCGTGTTCCCAGCAGGGACGGATTAAGCCATACAGAGACCTTTATAAAATAAAGCAACGGGAGTCTCTGCCCCCTTATCTTCCCTTAGTTAAATAAGTCTCTAGGGTTGGGCCCATAGGCACTTGCCTACGTTGCCTTATGGATAATAAGGCTCTGGTTCCCAGACTAGCCATAGAACCCTGTAATGATGTGGAATCTCAATAAAGCGAGTAACTACGTTACTTACCGGCGCCGGCTAAAATGGCAATTATGTGGTCGCAGGTAGTTTCGCTGTTGACATTGCGGTGATTGCGTTTCTGTTTTTGATGCAAATGTGGAAAGCGGATGATCGTGAGAGTTAGGATAATGGTAGGTACCTACGGAAGAGACTTCTTTGAGAACATTTTCTGAAAAAAAAATTAGCTGTAATTATGTATGTAATTACAGTGAGTATCAATATTTTGGTTGTTTTTGTAGTTTAGTGATGAGCATTTCAATGTTTAATGACGATTTTTTTTATAACAAAGTTGAGCACGCATCTTAAAGTGAACAATGGAAAATGTTAACGAACTCTTTTAACATCAACAAGACTCATTCACATTTGTATGGGCTGCTGCTGATTGATAAACAGCTAACTGATTAACCTCCCGTTGGGTCGGTATCAGTGGGTGGGCATACGCTTCATGAAAATACATTGTATTAATTAATATTGGCGTAATTAGCGGTAAACAACTAAGGGATAAATTAATAATTCGACTCGCATTTACAGAACTAACAGACATTCGCAATTACTTATACTTGACTGCTTCTGTCATAAATGTCAACTCCTTATATAACATATAAAGTAAAGCGACAGTCAATACCGCGCGACAAAATATACATTACAAAAAACAATTAATTGATAATACTGGCTAATCAGCCTATAAGAAACATGCACTGAACAATAATAATCCCTTTCTCAACCCAATAAGAACTTTGACGTTACTAACCAACGTATTTGAAAGAAAAACAAAAGACTACAAAAACCTGCATTCTTAATTCAAAATAATCGATAATTTGCAAAAAGACTGGCTGCATAATTACAAGTAATAGTCGCATTCTTTAAGGGGAAAAGTAAGATAAATAAAAAGGTGAAAATAAAAGAAACGTGCCAAAGGACAGGGCAATTGGGCACAAATGAAAGGGCACGGGCCCTGGGCGAGCACGGAGAATAGAAAGGAGCTTCGCAAAAGCAAAAATATCTACTAATAAAATTGTATTGAAGTTCGTGAATCGTGACAGTTATTTTATTGTTTTAATAGAAAAATTAAAGGTTATCCTCATCAAAGACAGCATTAAGTGCCCTGTTCCTGTGTGCGTCGGAAATGAATTATCGAACCGTTGTCGAGTCATAAGCGGTAATAAAACAGCTATAAATATTTAATTGTCGCCGAACAATTATGTAATTGTTACTACTTTACCAGTTACCATACTTTGTCATATGCAGTACAGGTAACTATTTAAACATGTCGGTTTTGCTTTGATCCTACTTTTTATTTATGGTGGTAGGTTTCATTCTAAGGCTTACTTAATTATTTAAGTGCATTACACAGTCTTTGTCTCTGTAACGAGAGACTATATAAGTTTATGCAAAATGTTCATCATTATCGTAACATCAATCGTGAAATAGGCCAATAAGTTTAATGAACTTGTGTGTGTGTGTATTGAAACTTAAGAACATGTTAAAATAATACAAATCTAAAAAGTGGATTCTAAGAATAGTATCTAATCTAGAAATACGTTTTAAATTGATTTGCTTAAGGTAATATAACAATTATTAATGAAAGATAAAAAAACTTTTCGACTCCATACCATTTTTAACCTTTGCACAAGTGCAGCCCAAATGGGGTGTAGGAATAAACGCCGCCGCCTCTATTAGGGGCTATTTTGATTATTGCCAACATTTTAAAACAAAATTAGGAGATTGTCCTTCCCGTTTGTTAGCTCTGTTTCAGTTGTATTATGCAAGGAATGTGACGCCGCGTGGATTTCTATTATAATAGAGAAATATTCAGTGTTTATGTTATGGTCAGCAATAAAGATATTCCAATAGAACTTATAACACTTTGACTCTTACATTGCCTGCGCTAGGAGTTATAGGGTGATTTCACTTAGTGTCGCGAGGTGTGAGACAAATGGGCGACCAGCAGGGAATACGAGAGGGGCTTTAAGAACCTCGAAACGCATTTAGAGATTTAAAGAAATCTGTCATCTGATTTAATAAAAATATATAAAATTGATCACTATCTCGATATATGGATTGATATTTAATTAATAAGTTTAGTTGCATGACTTGCTTTGAGCTATATTTTCAGTCCTTTAGTTATGTTATGTACCATCACACTGAAGCCGAATGCGGGTACATTTTGGAGTAAAAGAGTAAGTAATAATACAGGGCTGTATGTATATTGCTAGTGCATTATATTATATAAATATAAGTGGGTATGTATTGCATCAGCCAATTAGCGTCTTTGTTGGTACTTTTCCTCAGATGTAACAGACGCGACGAAATTTAGACCCGACAGAAACTAGACCCAACCAGAATAATATTCAGATTTGATTTGTTCTTACTAATATTATTGTGTATTATTTCAACTGTACTGGTACCCATTATAACTGGATGTAATAACTTAACACCTTTATCTAATCGGTGACAAATCGAAAACGGCACTTAGCACTCTAATTAGCATAACAATCTGCCGCCGACTGTACTAATTAAGAGGCGGGCTATCGCACGATAAAAAGAAGATAGTACTGAAGAGCTTAAAATTGAGAAATGTAAAATAACACAGAAACCACCAAACCGTTATATAAATATCCATCCAGGTCTAAATGAGGATTTTTGGTTGTCTATTATGTACGTCCATGTCACGTCATGTACGTGCCTACTCACACGGGAAGATGGGTGCTTATTCGAGTGTACTTTGAAATATCGTCAAATAAGCGATATCTCAGGTATCTCTCTGGTATTATTACCTGGTCATGTTAAGTTTGCGCCTGATATCCATGGTGTACAAACTTAACGCGATCGGGTTGGCGAAGTAGCGATATCGATATACTAGGTATATCGCCACTTCGGAGGTATATCTTATACCTTGATATAAGATGAAATGTATCAGTATCAGTGAAGTGATAACACGGGGCTCGTAACATATTTAAGTTTCTTAGAATCTACTATTTTCCTCACTTATCAAATTCGATACCTTTTAAGGGTTAAGCTCATCTTAGGTAGGTACTTACTACATGTACCTCGTACAATTTTTTTAAGAATATCATGTTTTTTTTATGGTTTGAGTGTAGATTGTTATTTTTTTTGGTTAGTTGCGTTAAATAGTTACTCTTATTATCATTTTAACACAGGGGTGATTTCACGTAAGTAGTGAATGAGTCTTTGATAAAAAAATCAATGAGTGGCGACTTCAAATATTAGTTGTGTCTTTTTTATTGTTTGACTAAACTTTTACAGTTCTTTTTGCGTGTTTTATATTTCTTCATTATTCCTCCTTTTTCTTTTAATACTATCCGGATCCGGCTACAAATGAGAAAGTATTCATAAAGTCGGACAGATTATTGGTAAGGATAAGATTAATTAATTACATGATAAACAAATGGAACAAAGTCCAAATTCAATAAATTCATGACAATTTCCTTACAATGTTCTGAGAAACATGTCACAAATTTATTAACAATATTAAGTTAAATGTTTAAACAGAAACAACGACTTAAGCATCGGGTGGACATTCACAGCGTGAAACGGTACGTAACGTATCTGCCTCGTTTACTATGGGCCCGCCAAATTTAACCCTGGCTGTGATCAAGGAATAATAGAGCCTGTGTCAATGGAACAAGAACACTGATATAATCGCAGATATGTTGGCGGACCTTTACCCGCAGGAGAGCGCGGGAAATCTCACACTTTTTGACATATAACCTCAAAATTAATGACACTTCATAATCTATAAACAAACGTGTGAATACAAAAATAGAGTTAATATTTGACTGTCCTATTCATTGAAGGGTTGAGAATTAGTCTTTTTTGGTTGAAAAAGAGCAATTTTACATGGCCAACGCTGTTGCGTATATCAATATAAGGTGTTTATAAATTTTAAATTATAGACTTTTACGTTACGGTTGAATTTTGTTCGGTACTTTTGTGAAATAAATGCTGTTTGGATCGTTTTTTAGCAGAAGAGCAATGTGGTCAATTTATTACGATTCGTTTTGTTTCTCGAATAATTTGTGAATGGACGTTATCTGGGCGACAAGATTCAATTTATTTGTGTGTATTCACTTAATTATTCGTTTGATTATTTTTCGAGAGGTAGCGATGTTTTTGATGTTTTATGTAGTTTTGATGGTAATTTAATTGGTCGGTGGAGGTTTATATGAGTACCCGTACAGAGGTGTGAGATTCAAATGAAGACTTATTTTATCATTCAACCACTAATTAAGCCAGTTTTACTAAAACTACTATGTATTTCATATTAAAAGTTTTGTTATAGAATAATAGTCCGCGTATTTGTTAAAGTACTTTACTTATGAAATAGATGACATGTTGTTACCTACTCACAAACAAACATCTGTTTTATGCTGATTTGATTTGTTACCTTTGTAAAAAATTTCAGATAATTATCTAAAAAACAGCAAAGTTATAAATGCCTGTGTACACGACGTTGATCCAATAGTTGGCATCTGCATCCTTAATTCAAAGAGTTGCAGAATAAACAAGATGATAATCATTGGAAATAGTCTCAAATATTGGGATGCTTATTTTATGTACCTATATATTTCTATATTAATTCACTATATATATAGGTCTATAATACAAAGTTGCGCGAGAATTATATTTCATGGAAAAAGTAGATTGTAATTTTGTAATTTGTAATTTTCTCCACATGTTCAAGAGAATCTAATATCATAATATGTTATACAGTTACGTTTTTACAGTTTCAAAGGTGGATATTATATCCATCAAAATTATCCATGTAACTAAGGCCCGTGTTAGCACCTCGCTCCGTGAAACCCGGCCGCCATTATCGCAGTTCCATCGACTCGGGCGCAGCCAATAATTTCCTATCAATGACCAACCGCTTATTACAGAGGAAAAAACAATAACTGTACGTAGATTATTGCCGCGCCATGGGATATTATGGATATGGTCTTTTAATTTTTGATATTTGGGTTTTAAAAGATTCATGAGCAAGTATCGGTAACTGTCGTGTAACTTATGCGACAAAGATATGTATAGCAAGTAGTGGGAAATCCCCACTTAATTTATTTCGATACCTCCTACGTATACTGATGCAACTGACATTTTTACGATTTTCGTTTTTTTGCATATTTAGGATCAAAATACTTATATCTACATGCTATAAAATTTTCATGACAAAATTACTGCTAGTTTTCGAAATAAAGTGACGTATACTGATACAACTAACACCGTTTTTTAATTTAGAACATCGTATACTGAGATAAGTCACTTGTACCACTGTACGCAGTACACCTATCAAGTACAAGTGTCAGTTATCTCAGTATGCTTGCTCGTCATCGTTGCGGACGTTAGATGTCCCACTATGCGCGACGGACAGTCGATGCGGCCTACGTCTTTTCTACCTACTACGTATCAAATTAGGCTTACTTTTGGTTATGATACAGTTTTCTCCAATCAGTACCGATGGTTGTTTGGAGTACAATAATAGCCATATGTCGCCATTACCTACAGTAAACCAGAGTCACCACTAGGGCTGCCATCCGACCGGGTTACCCCGGATTTGTCCTAGTTTGAAGCCGTCCGGGGGCCGTCCGGGGGCCGTCCGGGGGCCGTCCGGGGCCCGTCCGAGGACCGTCCGGGGGCCGTCCGGGGTTTAATGTCAATAAAAAATAAAGCAATTTTTTTTTTTTTTTATTAATGGGGGAAATCCAAGTTACGCCAAATGTCCGGGTTTTTAAGTCTTTGTCCGTATTCGGCGAATTTAGAGATGGCAGCTGCTTAGTTGGCACGACACGCAATTGTAAAGTAAAATAGCAAAAGAGATGTCGATAACTTACGTGTAATTTAAAAAAATATTTGGATCATCGAACAAAGAAAGTAAAAATCTAATCATGAGTTTAAATAAAAAAAAATACGGGAAAAACAAGCCAAGAAAACAAATAATAAACATATAAGACAAAAATAACGTAAAATTTTAGTCTGAACGATTTTTTTTTTAAATCATAAATAAATTTTAAGGGACCATCTTACACGAATCGACCCAGTGTCCCAAGCAAAGTAAAGCTTGTACTATGGGTACAAGATGACTATAATATATATACATACTTTATAAAGTACATGTAGAGATAACATCCATCCATAAATATTGAAGTTCATCACACACATTTTTGCTGGCGGCTGTTTGAATTTGATTGAAATGTATAATTTGTACAAGGAGTCGTTTAATTCTACCAAATACGAAGCGCAAGCTTTGTTCGACAATACCGTGATATTTTCAGTCAAAATATTAAGTTGACGCTTGTCACATTTACGAGAATTTGAAAACACCTACTGAAAAACAAACATCCAAACACATTGGCACATGGAGGAAAAAGACTTAAAATAAATAGGAAAAAAAACTCAAACTTAACAAAAAAAATCGACTGCTGTATTCGACCTTCAAAAACCTTGTCATCTCCTCGCGGTAATATAAGCATGTTTTATTACAATAAAAACTTAAACTGTATAATTCACAGCATTTGGTTTGGGAGTGCTACTTGTTAGGTAATGTTGACATGACTAAATGACTAAATTATTTGACTTACTTAATTAAATTAATACTTCAAGATGATGTAGATGAATTCAGGTTTTGGTCTGACAATTCTGATGGACAAAATAGGAACCGAATCTACTATATATAAATATTAAAACAGTAATAATGTTGATAATACCGCTGTAACAAAGACAAAAACACCATTCCCTAAATACGGGCTGTGATTTTAATTACCTTTTAAATAAACGTAATTTTAGTGTAAATTTGCTTTATTTATTGTCTTTCAAGCGTAATTTGCTTAAATATCCTAATTACCAACCTCTAAACTTACTATATTGGACATAACATACCAAATAACCTTAACAGTATACTGGTACATAACGGATTGATTCAGGCGTAGGTATACTGGTACAAGTGACAAATCAGATGAAACTAACCGATCAGATCCATCCAAACACGAGCTATGAGTTTGTTTATATATCTAATAAATGGAAAATATATTCATTAAATTTATTTGAAATTTTCATAACATTATTTAACGTATGAGTTAGTTATGGCACTTCATACCTTTGAACAGCCGTCCTGTAAAATCGTGATTTTGCACTTGTATACGTAGGAGATATCGATTTAATCTTTACTGCACAAAAGAAAGAACTTTCGTACAAAAAGCAGACTTATTGCCATAGAGCATTCTCTACCAGTCGACCTAATAATGGTTAAGCGTCTAAAATATTATTAGTTAGATTATTAGTCTTTAGCATCATTGCTTTTTTAGATATTTAGAGTAGATGGTAGAATCTTCGAAGTAGGTATATGACGACGCGGTTGGTTCCGCACCTATCTACGCAGTCGGCGTCTGGATTTGAATCGTGGCAAAGATAAGCCTGAAAATTTGTTCCTGGGTTGACCCAGGCATGAGCTTGCATTCTATGTAACTAAGTATATTATGTACATATGTATATCGTCGTCTCGTACCCATAACACCTGAATTTGGGACTATGTCGATTTGTACAAGATAGTCTTATTACTTATTCATATCTAGTAGCTAGATCATTTCATTATTATATACTAAAATGTATCTATAGACAGTACTCGTAGTCACATTTATTGCATTATGTAGTTTTACAGATGATATTTTGATATAAAAATTTAAAATTGTATTAAATAAATCTAAATTACATAGGAAAAGGTTTGATTTACAGTGTGGTCGTATCAACAGGTCTCTAGTCGCCCAGTCTAGCAGAGCGCGGATAATTCTCGTAATCCACGGTAACCTTTCACACCTGCAGTGATACTTGCGTGTGCGCAACTCTGACTCACGCCGTCTTTAGAGTTCGATTTGTATGTTGAGACCGTTACTGGTTGAATTCTGCATGTATTATTTCAAAACACGCTCAACTAAGGATTTTTATTTCCATTGAATCGCTAGATCACTCATTCATCAGATTTGCTATTTGTTTCGAAAACAAGTCGCATTTAAATGCCTAGATACCAAAATTAGAAGTATAAAAATATGTTCGTAGATAAATTTAACTCCTAATTTAGATTTAGGATAATGTTCCACTTCTTATTTCATTTAGGTATTAGGCCACTGCGGGGAGGGCTATAAGACTTTTCTCCCTTTTCTTTTTAAATGTTAAGTTTCTTGAAGTACCTAACCCACACTTTAATAAATATACCATAAAAGCTAACTTTACGCGTAAATTTCAAATTGACAAATTTACATAATTAATTCCAGTATAAGATCGTTTATTCAATGTGAAAAAATAAAACTGTTTGTGTACCTAGGTACATTACAAAATGCTCTACCTTTCGACATGATCAAGATAAGTAAACATATTTTCTTTTTATGTTAAGAAGGTTTATTCTACATTATATATATTTTCCTACAGTGTGATCTCATACAAAATTCTCAAAAATCATAACAATTTGTGTGTATGAGAGCCGC
Organism: Apotomis capreana; assembly: GCA_947623375.1. Taxonomy (NCBI): domain Eukaryota; kingdom Metazoa; phylum Arthropoda; class Insecta; order Lepidoptera; family Tortricidae; genus Apotomis; species Apotomis capreana. The sequence continues at coordinate 31,093,015 of OX392499.1, read as the reverse complement.
GTTCCCGTTAGCGTCAGTAATGACAGTCATTATGGCGCCATCATTACCGCCGAGACTATTGCCGCAAACACGTTGCTACGATTGTTTACCTATAGGTTTGATTTGACTGCGGAAATTATTTGACTTACCTACTACTGCTACAACCTAATTAGATCGACAATAACAAATAGCCACAACTTGAGCGATATATCCACCGTTTAACAATGTTGTGGTCGACACACGTATACTCGAATATTTGGTAGTATTGACAGTCGCGTAGCAGCACGGATAGCTGCCCCTGATGAAGTGTTCATATTATGAGTTCGAAACATGTCGGGTCGTCCCTGACAATTTTTCCGTAAGTTTCCGTGGGTTCAAACCGTTTTTTATAATTATTAAAGATGTCTCACGATTGTTTTAATAATATTATTGACAAAGTCTGAAAGCATATCGTTGATTTTAGCCCCAGAACACCAATTCTATAATGATCTTCCGAGTGGCGGTATACCTTGTTTATCGCCTTCGCCGACCCGGTCGCGTTAAATTCGCGCCTTATATATCAGGCGTAAACTTAATTTGACGGGGTAATAACGTGAAATGCCAGCTCTAATCGCGAACATCGCATGGTAATGAAAGTTAAAGGCGCTGTACCTGAGATATACCTGAGATCACTTATTTGGCGATATCTCAAAGAACACTCGAATTAGCGCTCTAATATACACAACTACAAACGTTTATAGATAGGTATTTAATATGTCTGTCCATCGCTAAGGCGTGTATCTTGGGCTGTACGAGGGCGACCTGTTCACTGTTTCAATCTAAAAAATTCGTGATTGTCAGTCACGCTTTTCTTAAATTAAGTAAAAGTTTTGAAAATTATATCCACTTATCTAACGTCTAACATAAAAATGAAAGTTGTATATAAATTATCTAGGTAAAAGAAGATTTTAGAATTGTAGATTACATATGTTTGCCATTAGATTCAGAGGAATCCACTTTAACATACCTAGATAAAATCTCTCGATCATCAAACGCCGTATATTGCAGTTTTATATCGTGAGCACCGTTCACTACTTCTCATATTCAAATTATTAAATTTATTCATAAAATTACTTTACAGGGCTTTCTGATAGCTGTTTTTTTAATTTGAATAAGGGATCCTTAGGTTGCTTATACTTGTTGTGAAATGGAACTCTCAGTGATCTCTGAAATTTGATGCCACAATGAAGATCGCTGGAAACACTGTAGGCACAATTTTAACCTTTTTTAGCACTATTAGAACGTGTTAATATCCTCCGTTATCACATAAAGGTGCTTACACACGGTATTTTCTGCACCACCATAATGCGGCCATAGTCGTAAAATAATATTCCTTAATACATTATAATAGTCCGGGGTAATGTTGGTAAGTATTGGAATTACAGGGCGGCGGCCCGGGCCCCATATTGGCTCGGGTGTGGTGCGAGTTGGAGGTGGAAGCGGAAATCAAGTGGCGGTTCGAACTTCGAATGTGTTTATTGTGGACTGGTGGCTAACTAAGTTTTTTGAGTAAAAAGTAAATATTTGTGTTGCAGCGGAGCCTTAAACGAAGTGTTGTCTTTTCATACAAGTTTTTTTCCAATGTCCTTATTTTGCAACTGTCATTTTCTAACTTATATTTTACTCCGAAATAAAACACTGTTCCGATTATTTTATTTAGAGTGTTGTGAACCCAGTAGGTTGGATTCGGTTAATCGTATACAAAACTTGGAAAATTTACGCTTTAAAAAAAAAGTCAACGAAATGAACCAGTTGGGGAAAGATAATTAGCTCTATCGTCAGCAAAGGTGCTAAGAATTGGGATCTTAACTGTAACCTCACATTAAGGATATGTAGGTACGTAAAAGGTATAATTTGGTACAAATATTATCATCGTTAGGTACATAATACAGGAAACACATAGTTTCAAAGCAAAATAATTTCAATAATTTTATTTAAAAAAAAGCGGCTACTCCGATTCTAACTTTGAACGGCAAACAGAGATGTGTATATATCTGCGTGTATATACTGTACATAATATAATAATAATACCTTTACCGGTACCCTAATACCCTTTTAGAATATTACTTACAGTTAGTATTTAAGCCGCTCCACGCTTGTCACCCGTACCGTGCCTATATCGAATCCCATCGGCGTGTGATTGGCCGCGGGTGGCGAAATTGACCGCTCATTCGACGACAGATCACTTTTGAATTTAGAGTTCGAGTGTTCATTGAAATTGATCGAAGGTTTAGATTATCTGTGGTCTGCGGAACCGGTAGAGGCGAACGAGTTTTACTATAGTCAGAAAACATGCATGTTATGAAAAAAAAAACAAGAATACCCTTAATCTCTCTTTTCATCAAAAGACGTTCTAGAATGTCCTACAGTAATGAGTTAATACGGCAACTCTCTTTGGAGCAAACCAAAAAGGGCACCTCGGTTCTTATTCGTATGTATGTTAATTATGGTAATTGGGTTAATTAATTAGGTACCTATCGAATGATTAAGGGATATTTAATCATAATAGTACCTTCGCGGTGTTTGTGTATAAATATGTGATCTGGGGCTTTACGAACTACCGCCCGTGGATTGTCTAAAGCTTTACGTCTTACCTTGGGCAGGAAGTGAGATTTCTCCCCGTGTAGCGGGCAGAAAATCCGACTTACGGCCTACGGTGACGTAAATTTAATATTAATTTAGTTAATAAAAGCCAACCACCCTACCTATAGACTAGACCTCTTTTAAAAGTATGAAATGTGTAGTTAATTGCAGCTACCTTTAGCTTTAAATTCCTGGTTGGAAAATGGTTTTATTACCATAAATCGAAAAAAAGTGGTTTATATTTTTCAGAAGTAGTTTCTATTTAACTAGGTATAATAAGAAAACCACAAAGTTAACGATGTGTTTTCATATGATATCTATTATTAAATAAATCTCCGGACAAATTACCATAAATTTCTAATCCATTACCAGATTGCTATGGCTCTAGCCATAAAACCTTCAATGTAAGCTGACACGTGTACAGAGCTAGACAAATAGACTAAGTGCCAAGTTACTGTGGCGACAGAGAAACTCAATTAGCAGCAATAATGCTGTGTGCTGTACAAGATAAGATAAAGTTAAATATTCAGTGGCGCTACGCTAAATAAACTATTCTCTAGTTATTTTATGCAGGTATTTCACAGGCTTTTATTCTAAGAATTTATTGTTTGTGACAAAGTGAAAACCGCGAAATTAAAACACTAAACGGCAGGGTGGTTTAAAATTGAACAATGTAGAATTTAAAATATATTCCTAATTCATAATGATGTTAAGACATCGTCAGGACCTTAGGACTAGAAACTTTACCGTACTGGCGGCTAGCGGCTATTCTCTACCGTTGTTTCTCTGATACGCAGTAGTGGATGTAAAAAAGCTTTACTTACTACTGTACGAAGCGAGACAGGATTGACTATCAAAACTGGGGAAAATATTGGAAAGATTGGCACAAGTGTGTGTAGTGTATAGGTATTGGCTGAGCAAAAGACATCAAACACGACCACGATCAACGTCTCTTATCAGGATTGCGGTCAGTTAAGTCGAACTTACAATTGGGAACATTAAATTGTACAAAGGTAGTCATATTACATTTTTTCCGGAAAGTATACGTACAAAAATATAATATGTATACCTCTGAAAAGTTGAATGTTCCTTATTATGGTTTTCGACTAATTTATGAAAGTATATAGTAGTAGGATAGATGCATTGGAGATGTGGTACCAGCGTAGAATGTTTCAGATCTCGTGGACTGAACGCCGCACAAATGAATCTAAACTCGATGAGCTGAAGTTTAAGAAGAGTCTCTCTACAGTCTGCACCTAGCTTATCCTCACCTTCTTTGGTCACCTGGCCAGGTCTGGACCTGAGAACATGGAGAAGATATTAATTACGAGAAGGTGGGAAAGCGGGGTAGGCGACGTATGCCAATGCAATGGGCTGATGCGATAACATCGGCAACTGCATGGAACGACATTACAGGCTAGCATGCACCAAACTCAAGTTTGGAGAGCGTCAGTGGAGTGCTAATAGTCGTCACCTTCCTCAACCATGAGGATACGATGAAGAGAGAATAAGATAGTATGATTATATTATAGTTCTCACCTGTAAAAGAAAGGCCTATGAGTATGATGATGACGACCTAGTTTACCAGCATGCGCTAAACCTAAGGCTGTGCAGCTTGGAGAGCGTCAGTGGACAGTGCCAACAGTCGTCGTCACCTTGCTCAGTCATGAGGATACAACAAAGAGAGAAGAAGATAGTTAATAGATTATATTATGGTTCTCACCTGTAATAGACTGAAAGACCTATGATGAGGACGACCGTTACCCCGTCACATGTCACATGCCTATTAATTCGGAAAGTGTGCAGCCAAGAAGTCTTTTTGCAGTCAGATTCTCATGTTATGAGAGAGTATACGTATTTATGTATGTAAACACTTTATTGCACATAAAACAATATTGACAAAAACTCAAAAACAATATTTGTGTACAAGGGCGAACTTACGTTCATCAGTTAGAACTGAGGATGTCTTCGGGTTGTTTTTTAGGGTTCCGTACCCAAAGGGTAAAAACGGGACCCTATTACTGAGACTTCACTGTCCGTCCGTCCATCCGCCCGTCTGTCACCAGGCTGTATCTCAAGAACGGTGATACTAGCTATCACAGTTGAAATTTTCACAGAGGATGTATTTCTATTGCCGCTATAACAACAACTACTAAAAATAAAATAAATATTTAAGGGGGGCTCCCATACAACAAACTTGTTAAAGATTATGGTACGGAACCCTTCATGCGCGAGTCGGACTCGCAATTGCCCAATTTTTTTTTATATGGGCACAACATAGTGGCTCCACTTTGCCTGATAGTAAACGAATTGCAAATAATGATGATTGAGATAAACTATATTTATGTAGGTGAATATTGCGCTAGCTCTAAGCTTCTTTTGAGTTTTTTTTGTTTCTATCATCTAGTAGTCGTTAGGTAGGTTTATAATCAATGCTTATGAACTGCCTATCTTTGTGACTCGTGAGAATCATGTTTTCTAGTTCGCATTTGTCCTTGTTATGCCAACTTGGCTAAAGCTTAAGCATCAACAATAAAGGATATTACCCTAAATAGGTGAACTATTTTCGAACTGAAAGACTTATTTGTTCCGAACGTGAACCCCAGAGCCTTCAAAGCAGTCCTTTTACTCTTCAAAAGGTAGAAAGCTTTTGTATGAACGCCCTTTCAAAGATACACAATGTCAATACATTTCACGGTGAATTACTCCGGGCTAATAACTATTAGTAAGACTAATTTTGTGATTTAGGTTGTATGTAGTTCTAGAAGATTCGTTGTGCGTGTGTTCCAGTATCTTATAATCAGTATATATTTGTATGAAGATATCTATCGATCCTATTTTTGTCGGGATTAAATGTCTATAATGTGGGATAAATTTGAGCGCTCTAAGAGTTACAAATTACCTGTAAAGTTTGACATTCCTGCGGAGCGCTGAAAACGCTCCATGCAAATTGTTACGATATCGTGACGTCATCGGCAAGTAAACGTACCAATATTGGTATGGAAAAACAACTAATTTGATATTTTGACTTTGAATGAATGTTTCTTGCGCTGAAGCCAGAGTTCTTTGAAGTCACATATTTCAATGCATTTGCATTTTTATTATTTACTTGAAGTTTCTCTTTATTTCATGACATTGAACAATTTTTATTCATGTAATTACAGTATGTTGCATAATTCAATTTCAGTCACCATCCCTATTTTTATCAGTATTTATACATTTGTATAACAAATACTGTCAAACTTGTTACATTGATTTTCTTTTGAACCGGTCGAATAATAATGTAGGTCATATCATACTGCACCTGTAATATACCTAGGACTAGGACGAGGAGCTCCTAGAATTAACCATTTAATTTAGTGGGATATAAGATACCTGTGTAATTAACCTGATAATCCATGGAAGTCCTAAAAACAAAATCTTTTCTTATAAAAAAAACATAAGCCTAAAATAAAAATATTGTTCCTCAAACGCGTAAAACCGTAACGTCATAAATTTTTCAAATTTCCAACTCAAAATGCTCCATAAAACATGTCTAGAGCGACCGAGACGGCAAATTTGCCAATATGAACGCACGTGTTTACACCCCATAGAGAATTTAATAAAACACCTTCTAACATGACAAACTTACGTTGAGGGCGCTGAACATATCATCAAACTTTAAATTTGCGGGAGTAACGTTGAAAATAGCATGGCAATTCGTTTTAGAGCTGCATAATAAATGCCACCAATCTGGCGCGTGTAAAATACAAAGAAATATTGAAGGAATTTAATTCTCATAAGCGGCAAGTTTCAACATGAGATACTAAAAATATTCGTATAAGCGAGCGACGCAATAAGTTACTTAGACAGTTTTTATTAATGTAAACATATTTTATACATTTTTTTAAACATTGATAATAATGCACGTTTCACACCTCCATTCGATGTTTGTAACTGTGTCAAAATATGAACCCATTTTGAAACTATTCTTGTCCTTGCTCCCAGTATGGTAACTATCAAGACCTGCTCGTGTCAACCAACCTGTATACGTCTAGCATAACTGTAACACGCGACTCTTTGACGCGCGACAAAGACAGTCACATTCTTTTGAATACGGTGCGAACAAGGCATGAGCCGCTAAGGCGCGCGACAAATGAAGTCCCGGCAAGATATGCTGGCCCTGCTGACCATTGGTCAGTCCAGTTGTCTTGTAGTATTTGTCTCCTAAATTGCCAATGAAGTCCTTGAAATACGACTTATGGACTATTACGGAAACACAGGTACGCTAATGCAACTTGTTATGAATTTACTTATCGCGCGAGTTACACAAACAATATTTAACACGCGATGGAGTCGCCACAGTTAAGTATATGCTAGTAAAGTTCTTCAGATAATATGCTAGTAAAGTTCCTGGATCAACGTGGGGTAGCTGCATATAAACACGATTGGTTTCTTTAACTGACAATGAGCAGCCACTAAAAAGAATAATGTATGAGAGAATAGATGAACATAAGTACTTACATAATAAAGTATGTACATACATACCCACATAAAAAATATACATACCTACAGACAGAGGTCAAAATCATAATCCTCAAAAAAGCAATGAAATTTTTCAAACTCGTATTCGAAGTTCAAACGTAACGGGCAATCGGATTCAGTTTAGCTCCGGCTCTCGATGAGCGCTGCAATTGTCAACAGCCGTGGCGCCATTTTGCATTTTGGAACGCCGACAGCTTCACTGTCATAATGGCTTAAATCAATCTCCTTCTTAGCACGAAATTCTACTATGCGAATCTGGGGTTAACGTTGACTTTTGTTTAAACTGTTTTAGGCGATGAAGTCTTATTCATAGTGGACGGATCATTAGGATAGGCACGTTTAGCTTTTCTCAGTCGTGTTGACATGCTAATGTGACGATCAATTTTGCACTTTTTAGAATTTCCCCGGGTGTTACAAATGGCACTTGGTTTCTTATTCGATTGCGTTTTAGATGGGTTGTGCGTGTAATTTAAGGAAAACTCTTTTGCTTTTTGATTTTGTATTTTCATATTCAACGCAGTTTCGTAGGTAGTTAATGAAGTTCCTACTTTAGATTGAAAGCAATAAAAAAATTGGATAATGACTTATGTTGAATTTAATACCTACCTATTTTGTAGGATTTGTAGTTAATATTTTAAATGTAAAGAAACTGCGGGCCGCCAAGCCTTGAAAAGTCAAGAGGACTGTCAAACAATGAGCAATGACATTACGAATACTAGACAATGAAAACCACTTTATTATGAAGTTCGAAATCGTAAGAAAAAAACCATAGATAAGCAGACAGCGACCAGAGTATTTTTTTTACAAAGTGACTTAAGTCGTATTTCTTAGTGTGTTTGGTCGTTTTTTTTTTTTTTTCTTTTTTTTTTTTCATTTTGCATTATTGTAAAAATATACTGTCATCCTTTTCTTCACCTACGGTCAATTATGGTCACCTGTCCCACATTTACTCTTTATCCTATTTTATATGTATTTATGGTGAACCTACACGCAATACCTCGTAATTTCAGCAAGAGTATTAAAATTGAAAATAATTACCTACAAATAACACTAAATAATTAGCGAGATGGGATTTGGATAGGAAACATAAAGTGAGGTCAGACTTCTTATGCACTAACTGATTTTTTATCGCCTAAGATATAATCATCTACGTTTACATTAAGTATATTAAGTGCGAAAGTAATATTGGCTTAATATTTGTAATAAAAATATAGCGATAAATGGAACTTTTCACTTTATATCCAACTATCATAAAAGTTACAAACAATATTTAAAGGAAACATTAAAACAGCAGGTTCATGGACAGGCCAGGCAACCCTTATAGCAAGGTTTTATGAATAATTAAATAGGGGTTCGAAATACGTAGTAATAATCACATTAACGCTCTGAAATAGTTACAACACTAAAACTAATGCCAACAGTAGGTAACAATTATTTATACAACGGAATAATTGCAAGGAATAATGGAATAGAGATTCGAATTAAAGTTCAGTTTATTACTTAGTAAGTACCTTGAGCAAGTATCACTTTTCTTGGTTCCTTCTGGTTGCTCCTCAAAAATTATGTATACGTAGGTGTCAGGATACGTTCCAAAATGGGTAATTACAACCCAACTCAACCAATGACCCGAACTCGTTCGGAAACAGTCGCAAACTTGCGCTATAGAACGCACCTGATGCCACTACTTGTATGCAAATGTCACAATATGCGGACAAATTGTGTGTACTATTTTGTGTTTCGTAAAACCTCTATTACACACTAATAATAATGTAACGAACATAGATATAGTATAGTAGTTATAGATTTGCCACAGAGCGACCAGGCGTAAGAGAAAGACATATAATGACGTCAAAATGTCGGGTTGCCATGGTCGCAAAAAAAAACCCCATAAAAAGTGGTTAGAGAGAAACGTTTCAAGTACTCGAATTCACAACATTTAATTTTTTTTACTCATTTTCCAATAACATCAAATAAAGGATAAAAAATTATGTATTCCCTTTTTATATTTTTGAAAATATTCCAATTAACGATTAAAAATCTATTTGTTCCTCATTTTAAAAGACCATAGGCGAAAGGTAATTTGGTCACAGCGCAGTAAATCATAAGTCGGACAATTACTAAGGCGGATTTAGTATAAAAATTGTAGCGCTGTTCTTTTATAGGCTACGACTGTCAATTTTCCACAAGGTGTCGTCATTTGAGTGCCGATTGATTTGAGTCTTAGACGACGCTGCTTTCACATTTATATTTAGTATTTTCAAAACTAGTCCGTATAATCAAATAAAAATAATATACTTGGGTTCTCTGATAATAAAAGTAATGAAATTAGTTTAAACTTTAAATAATATGTATTTACAACAATTGTTTCTAAACAAAATTTTTGATTTGCTCTTGAATACTGTAGATTTTTTCTGGCCAGTACTAAAAAAATAGGATGAAACTTCTTCTTTCTTCTTTTTCTTCTATTCTACTCAGGATACTTTTAATCCATCGTGACAGTCCACGTTCATGGACGCACCGCCTTATTGGGACATTCTGTAACAAAGCAAAATTAAATAGTAAAATTGTAAACGACATAAGTAGATAGGATATCACCAATACTAGTTGCTAAAAAATCTATTTTTTCTCAGGCCTAGCTATTCATTTTTTACACGGTTCTTTCTCTGTCGGAATCGGAGAACTGAAAATATCAATTTTCTATAGATTCCCCAAATATGGGGGTAATTTTTATTTTATAGCTAGGCATCCCCAAATTGGATTATAAACCGACTGATTTATTTAGACGTCTATGTTAGCTGGCCTCTATCATAGATTTATGCTACGCAATTTGACCGATTTGCAATATTGACATGTCAAAATGCTCCGAGTTATTTTGAAAATAATTTACAGATTTTTCCTATTTTATTAAGTTTTTTCATGATATAACTAATGATTTAACTTTGTAACTTGATTCTTGTGAGATTTGAGAAAGAAATAGGTGATCAAAACACAAAGAAACTTGTACTTACGCATGAAATGTAAAATCCGCTTATTTTCGTTAACTGTTGCTTTTCTAACCAAGCACTGAACACCCCACCATTTTTGAGGCTACACACAAACACTCCACATCCGTTAATATGTCAATTATCTGGTAATAACAATTATTTAATACACAAAATCTTCTATTTCTATACCGCTTTTGATACTAAGTACCTGATTGTTTTGCTTCGATTTTGAAGTGTGCCAATAACCCGACCATGAAAAAATGCTCGGTCGCTGATAAAGACAAAACATGGCACTCTTTTCTATTTCTTCTTTTAGGAATCGCAATAAGGCTATCTTTATCTATCAAAGCGTGTCAGACCCTTGTGTAACGAATGTATTTTATGCTTTGATGTTGGTCTTATACCTACTTAAAGTTGATCGTAAGTTTACTCTGTAGGAAAGTAAAATTTAGTATCACGTCTCAGGTTTGAGTTTCAGCCAGTATTTCAAATTGTTGGCCTATTAAGACTGCCGTTTCGATTCTATTCTGGAGATTCAATTTGTGGCGTTATCTGGGGAATGGGACCTTATTGTCGGTTCTAGTTGCCGAGATAATCGCGTTTAAAGTAAAATGTCGAAAAAAATCAATTTTTCTTTTTTTACTCTATATTTATAAGCAGGGTCTTAAATTTAATCTGACAAAGACACAACTTTTTAAATCGATTTTTTAAGACTTAGAACAGCCCTTAAAGTTTAGTGAAAAAGGGACCTTATTGTCGGTGCCCCTCTTGTATGCTTTCTGTGAGCTCGGTATCGGCTTGAGAGACGTGTCGGTACTTGTCGGCGCGTCAAAGGATAATTATTGATCATTAGGAAGTATCCTTGCTCATCTCTCACACTTCTTGGGAGTGTGGGGGGAGGGCCTTATCTGTACATGTACACTTAGGCTACTTCTGTCGCGGCCCGTTACCACGGGCCAGTCTTTCTGGTGACGCGTGGTTGCGACGGCGGTTTCTTAGTTGGTTGGGCCTTCGTGATGTTCCATGAGTCCTCGAGGCCCGGGTGGAGCTTTATCTCCTCTTCTTATTTCCCACTGTTGCTGGTGGTGGTGGTGGTGTCGCTGCATCTGCAGCTCGTAGCAGCTCGTGGCGGGATTCATCAGCTTTCCGGAACATTGTGCTGGCCAGTCTGCTGATCTAGGCGTCTAAGGGTTTCCATTTCAGTGCCCTCTGTATATGGTCATTCCGCACGAAGCGTGGGCAATCTGTAATGTTTCTCAGTGCCAGGTTTTCTTGGGCTCTCATTTTGTTTCGGTTTGTGGTAGCCACTAGGGCGTACCACGCCGGCGCCGCGTATGTGAGCCTGGATCTCACATACGTTTTGTAGATCCCCAGCTTCGTGCGGATCGGCAGGTTGCTCCTTAGGACTGGTCTCAGCGTAGTTCACGCTGGTCTGGTTCTTGAAACCACTTCCGCCACGTGCTGCTTCATGGTGAGGCCCCGGTCTATGGTGACACCCAGGTACCTCACCGTGTGCTTCCATTCCACGTCTTGACCAAACATGCGGAGTGGAGGTGAAGTCTGTTTTCTTCCGGTCATGAAGGCCTGAGTCTTGGTGACGTTGACACTAAGCCTCCAGTCCTCAATCCATCTTGGTAGGGCGTCTAACTGGGTCTGCATCTTCCTGACGGCATGGGTGGGGCTGACGGATGCGGTGTAAAAGGCCGCGTCATCCGCGAACAGCCCCAGCTTGACGTCGCCTCCTACCACTGGGGTCATCGGTGAAGGTTGCGTAGCAAGCTGGTGTAAGGCAGCTTCCCTGAGGGACTCCTGCTAGGATTGGGCGCTCCGAGGCCTGTTCCACTGCCACTTGGAACTTGCATCCGCGCAGGAAGGACTTTATCACCGTTATGATGCTGCGTGGGGCCGTGGTGTGCAACAGTTTGTACAGCAGCCCCTCGTGCCATACCCAGTCGAACGCTTTTTCCATGTCGAGCATGACAGCCACAACATGCTCTTTCTTGTTGCTTGCATTGGCCATAAAGTGAAGCACGCGAGTGAGCTGTAGCGTTGCCTGAATCCGAACTGTTCCGAACGGGGCTCGACGTGGGGGAGAAGTTTCCCCAACAGGAGCCTCGAACACCTTGGAGAGGGTGCTGAGCAGAGTTATTGGCCTACAGCTCTCCGGTCTTCGGCAGTCTTTGCCAGGTTTAGGCAGCATAACTACCCTCCCAGTCTTCCAAGTTTGGGGAAAGTGACCCGAGCGCATGATCCCGTTGAACAGGCGCGTCACTGCCACAATGGGGATCGAATCGGCACCCGGGGCTTTCTTGGGGTCGCAACGTTGGAGGGCTCGCTGCATCTGGCTGGGGGAGAAGAAGACCGCGTCTTCCTCTGCTCTTGCTGGTGCCTCCGAAGTACCTCTCCAGGTGTTCTGTGATGCTCTGCTGGTGTTCTGCATTGTGCATCGGGTTGGGCCTAAATTGTCCCTCCAGGTACTCGGCGAAGATCTCTGCGCGATCCTCAGCCTTGTAGCGTGAAGTGTTGTCTACAGGGTCGTAGAGTGGTCTTATTGCCTCAGGTTTTGTCACTAGCTGTCTGCAGATACGGTGAATGAAGGGGCCATCACCCTCTGCAGACGCTAGGTGGCTCTCCCAACTCTCGGCCCTGTGTTCTGTGAGCGCCTTCTTGGTTTTTATGATCATGGCGTTGAGCTCTGCCTTGATCGTCGGGCATCTTGTAGCCTGCCATTTTCTGCGCAGGCGGCGCTGCTCCTCGATCATGCTCCTAATCCTCGCCGGGAGGGGCGTGTGCCTCTCTGTGGTGTGGATGGTGTGGGAGGCTGTTGATAGCGCCGCCTGTAGTCCAGCTGTGACCAGGTCTTCCGCTTTTTCCACTTCGTCAGCTGTGGAGACCGGAGTAGTGTGGCACGTGGTGGTCTCTTCTAGTTGTTGTGTGAATGTCTCCCAGCTGATTCGGTGTTTGGGTCTCCTAATTCCCATTAATGGATCCATTTCGATACACAGGATTGTCCGGTGATCGGATGGTAGGTCCGGCAATGCCTCATGTGTAAATCTGGCGTCAATTTGGCTGGCGACGCAGCAAAATACAAATTAAAAGTATTTTTCAAGACTTATACTTAACTATGTCACTAAACATTTTACGTCCGACACTAAGGTCCCTTTTCAAATACGTTAATCATTTAGTGTTTGCCGAACCAAAATTATAGGTTTTTGGTAAGAGTTTAATACTAAAGTGCTCTAAAAATTAAGGCTATTAAAATTAAACATAAATTTATAGTCGATATCAGATGATATCACTAAATATTTTACCACCGACGATAAGGTCCCTTTTAGAAAATATAAAGTGGTTGTACCAACTTTTTACTAAACTTTATCTTGAATTTTGAGACTTAAAAAACTATTTTTTTTAAATTTGTTCTGTTAATTTGATCTCATTTGGCTATGTTTTAGCGTAGTAAATGTATATGTTTGTTGATTTTGACTGTTTAATTAGATTTATAAACACAAAGCTATTTTTGTTAAAATAAATATTTTTTTATAATAAACAACGTTGATTCAAATCGAAGTAGCTCTTATTGAGTGTCTAATTACATATAATATTTATTCCTTCTATAATATCTAACGGAAATACACTATAAATAGGAATTTAAGTAAAAAATCCATCATTTTTTTTGTTTTACTTTTTGCACTTTGGCAAGGTAAACTATACAAAAACAGATATACAATTACAAAATTGTACTTGAAACCTGAAAGCCTATACAATCTACTTCTCAAATAGCATGTTATCTATGTAACTTCCAACAATAACATACTTTAATGGGGTGTAGAAGTTTGAATTCAATTTTCTCATAATCACCTTTTCTGACTTTTGAGTTTCAATTATTTTTCAAAAAATATCTATTAAACCTACATGCATGTTTTTTACATGGTTCGATAGCTCAATGTATGTAGATTATGGGGATATACATAACTCAATACCGACAGTAAGGTCCCTTTACCCAGATAACGCCACATTTAAGACATAGGTATTAATTTAATAACGATGCTGGCAAAAACAAAGTAAGCTCAGGTTGTAAGTAACAATCCATACTAATATCCATACTCCATACTTAATATTATAAATGCGAAAGTGTGTCTGTCTGTCTGTCTGTCTGTGTGTCTGTTACCTCTTCACGCTTCAACCGCTGAACCGACTTAGATGAAATTTGGTACGGAGATAGTTTGAGACCCGGGAAAGGACATAGGATACTTTTCATCCTGAAAAAATTTAGTGTTCCCGTGGTATAAGCGGGTAACACCGCGGGGCACAGCTAGTAATAATATTACCTAACGAATTAAATTATGGAGAAATAATCATAATATCACAAAAAATTACCGACTTCAATGAGCGGAATGGGTGCGGAATTTTGTTTTTGGTTGATTTTCTCAAAAAGCGAAAAATTATTTTAAATAAAAAAAATACGAGACCACCTCTGAAAATCTACTAAACAAAAAATAATAATAAATTTCGATTCATAATTGGCGGAATAATCGCGTAACATACAAAAAACAAACTATACATTTGAATTGAGTTATTTTTTGAAGTCGGTTAAAATGGTCTGCTATGGAAACCTTGCAAAAATAAAACAAATTCTAAAATCGAATTTATTTCGAATATCGCAGAATGTGTTCTAAATTTGAACTTTCAAATTCTGAACACGTTTAACCGGTGTGAAGTTAGCAGCCAAACTTAGCAGCCGCCGATAACCCGACCAAATTAAGAAGTTAAGATTTTCTTTAAAATCAAAATGTCTCGGGAGACGTTAAAGACTACAAAAAACATCTATGATTACGAAAAAAACATGCTGAACATAAAAACAAATCCAATAAATACATAAACTTAGTTCGGCCGCTAACTTTTGAATTCAGCAGCCAAAATCACTTTTTGTGACTAATACTAAGATCTCGTTATGAAACTGGGCAAGGAAGGGGGTTTCAAAACTTGATTCGTATAGCCAAATGCTCAAGCTAAACGGTTGCAGTAAACAAAACATGATACTCGATCAATATCAGAGTCAACCGGGTAAAGGAAGTCATGTTTTAGATGATGTTTTGTAAACTTTAGATTTTCTCTTCTTTTCAACCTGATAGACGGCAAGCAAAGGGCCTTTGGTTAGACCCCAGTACCATTCAGTCAACCGTTGAGCTAAATCAAAGCCCAAGTAGCCAAGTAGCTAATCACCACCAGTCCGTAAGACTATGCAAATTAAATCCGAATAAAAAATCACAAGATTTTCGCATAAAATCATTATTGCATACAAATCGCCAAGTTGAAAGGCAACCAAGGTGGTTTTGAAACATGATGTGTGTAGCTTATTATATACGCTATACGGCTGCAGTGACCAAAAAGTTATACCCGATCGGTAACTGGGTGAAACGGGGAGAAAACGGCATGTAATGGGCGATATTCAGTACTTTACGATTTTCATTTATTTTCAACTTGAAAGACGGCAAGCAAGGAGTTTTTGACCACAGTATCTAATAGCTAGTCTAATAAGCTAATTTAAAAATCAAGTTGCTAATTGATACCCTATCATTTAGACTTTGTAAATCAAGTACAAGTAGATCAGAAACAAGATTTTCTCCAAAATAATCATTCTTGTTTGAAAATCGCTAAGTAGAACGGCAAGCAAGGAGGTTTTGAAACATGATATGTATAGCTTATTATACACGCTATACGGCTGCAATGACCAAAAAGTGATACCCGATCGTTAACTGAGTGAAACGGGGAGAAAACGGCATGTAATTGGCGATAGTCAGTACTTTACGATTTTCATTTATTTTCAAGTTGAAAGACGGCAAGCAAGGAGTTTTTGCCCATAGAATCCGATAGCCAGTTTATTAAGCTAATTTAAAAATCAAGTTGCTAATTGATACCCGATCATTTAGACTATGTTAATGAAGTACAAGTAGAAAACAAACAAGATTTTCTCCAAAATCTTCATTCTTGTTTGAAAATCGCCAAGTAGAACGGCAAGCAAGGAGGTTTTGAAACATGACATGTATAGCTTAATATACACGCTATACGGTTGCAGTGACAAAAAAGTGATACCCGATCGTTAACTGGGTGAAACGGGGAGAAAACGGCATGTAATTGGCGATATTCAGTACTTTACGATTTTCATTTATTTTCAAGTTGAAAGACGGCAAGCAAGGAGTTTTTGACCACAGTATCTGATAGCTAGTCTAATAAGCTAATTTAAAAATAAAGTTGCCAATTGATACCCGATCATTTAGACTAGGTTAATGAAGTACAAGTAGAAAATAAAACAAGATTTTCTCCAAAATCTTCATTCTTGTTTGAAAATAGCCAAGTAGAACGGCAAGCAAGAAAGTTTTGAAACATGATATGTATAGCTTAATATACACGCTATACGGCTGCAGTGACCAAAAAGTGATACCCGATCGTTAACTGGGTGAAACGGGGAGAAAACGGCATGTAATTGGCGATATTCAGTACTTTACGATTTTCATTTATTTTCAAGTTGAAAGACGGCAAGCAAGGAGTTTTTGACCACAGTATCTGATAGCTAGTCTGATAAGCTAATTTCAAAATCAAGTTGCTAATTGATACCCGATCATTTAGACTAAGTGAATGAAGTACAAGTAGAAAACAAACAAGATTTTCTCCAAAATCTTCATTCTTGTTTGAAAATAGCCAAGTAGAACGGCAAGCAAGGAGGTTTTGAAACATGATATGTATAGCTTATTATACACGCTATATGGCTGCTATGACCAAAAAGTGATACCCGATCGTTAACTGGGTGAAACGGGGAGAAAACGGCATGTAATGGGCGATATTCAGTACTGTACGATTTTCATTTATTTTCAACTTGAAAGACGACAAGCAAGGAGTTTTTGACCATAGAATCCGATAGCCAGTTTATTAAACTAATTTAAAAATCAAGTTGCTAATTGATACCCGATCATTTAGACTATGTTAATGAAGTACAAGTAGAAAACAAACAAGATTTTCTCCAAAATCTTCATTCTTGTTTGAAAATCGCCAAGTAGAACGGCAAGCAAGGAGGTTTTGAAACATGACATGTATAGCTTAATACACGCTATACGGCTGCAGTGACAAAAAAGTGATACCCGATCGTTAACTGGGTGAAACGGGGAGAAAACGGCATGTAATTGGCGATATTCAGTACTTTACGATTTTCATTTATTTTCAAGTTGAAATACGGCAAGCAAGGAGTTTTTGACCACAGTATCTGATAGCTAGTCTAATAAGCTAATTTAAAAATAAAGTTGCCAATTGATACCCGATCATTTAGACTATGTTAATGAAGTACAAGTAGAAAACAAACAAGATTTTCTCCAAAATCTTCATTCTTGTTTGAAAATCGCCAAGTAGAACGGCAAGCAAGGAGGTTTTGAAACATGACATGTATAGCTTAATACACGCTATACGGCTGCAGTGACAAAAAAGTGATACCCGATCGTTAACTGGGTGAAACGGGGAGAAAACGGCATGTAATTGGCGATATTCAGTACTTTACGATTTTCATTTATTTTCAAGTTGAAATACGGCAAGCAAGGAGTTTTTGACCACAGTATCTGATAGCTAGTCTAATAAGCTAATTTAAAAATAAAGTTGCCAATTGATACCCGATCATTTAGACTAGGTTAATGAAGTACAAGTAGAAAACAAACAAGATTTTCTCCAAAATCTTCATTCTTGTTTGAAAATAGCCAAGTAGAACGGCAAGCAAGGAGGTTTTGAAACATGATAAGTGTAGCTTATTATACACGCTATATGGCTGCTATGACCAAAAAGTGATACCCGATCGTTAACTGGGTGAAACGGGGAGAAAACGGCATGTAATGGGCGATATTCAGTACTGTACGATTTTCATTTATTTTCAACTTGAAAGACGACAAGCAAGGAGTTTTTGACCATAGAATCCGATAGCCAGTTTATTAAAATAATTTAAAAATCAAGTTGCTAATTGATACCCGATCATTTTGACTATGTTAATGAAGTACAAGTAGAAAACAAACAAGATTTTCTCCAAAATCTTCATTCTTGTTTGAAAATAGCCAAGTAGAACGGCAAGCAAGGAGGTTTTGAAACATAATAATTATGTATAGCTTATTATACACGCTATACGGCTGCAGTGACCAAAAAGTGATACCCGATCGTTAACTGGGTGAAACGGGGAGAAAACGGGATGTAATTGGCGATATTCAGTACTTTACGATTTTCATTTATTTTCAAGTTGAAAGACGGCAAGCAAGGAGTTTTTGACCACAGTATCTGATAGCTAGTCTAATAAGCTAATTTGAAAATAAAGTTGCCAATTGATACCCGATCATTTAGACTAGGTTAATGAAGTACAAGTAGAAAACAAACAAGATTTTCTCCAAAATCTTCATTCTTGTTTGCAAATAGCCAAGTAGAACGGCAAGCAAGAAAGTTTTGAAACATGATATGTATAGCTTAATATACACGCTATACGGCTGCAGTGACCAAAAAGTGATACCCGATCGTTAACTGGGTGAAACGGGGAGAAAACGGCATGTAATTGGCGATATTCAGTACTTTACGATTTTCATTTATTTTCAAGTTGAAAGACGGCAAGCAAGGAGTTTTTGACCACAGTATCTGATAGCTAGTCTGATAAGCTAATTTCAAAATCAAGTTGCTAATTGATACCCGATCATTTAGACTAAGTGAATGAAGTACAAGTAGAAAACAAACAAGATTTTCTCCAAAATCTTCATTCTTGTTTGAAAATAGCCAAGTAGAACGGCAAGCAAGGAGGTTTTGAAACATGATATGTATAGCTTATTATACACGCTATACGGTTGCAATAACCAAAAAGTGATACCCGATCGTTAACTGAGTGAAACGGGGAGAAAACGGCATGTCAGTGATAAGGTGTTCGAACTGGTTTGTGCGAATATCTACGCGCGCGCTCGAGTACTGTTTTTATGTTGCGTTGTCTACATTCCGCCTAATAGTAAGGATAGTGATTATATGTTACTATTTAGAATTATAGAACAATTATGTATAAAATATAGTAAAGTAATAGTTATAGGTGATTTTAACTTGTTTTCGTGTACTACATATGTTAGTGATTACTTTAATTATTTTTGTACTTATTGTGGATTCACTCAGAGGAATGAAATAAAAAATTGTAATAATCGTCAGTTGGACTTAGTTTTAACTACGCTGGGGGAAAAAGTAAGGGTGCGTGCAGCGTCAGAGGCGTTGGTTCCAGTTGATGCGTACCATCCGCCGCTAGAGGTACTGGTGACGGTGGCGGGGGGCTCGCCGGCGCAGGCGCAGGACGCGGCGCGCGAGGACGACGCCAACTTCGGGGACCAACATCACCACCAGAGATGGGAACTTTAGGAAAGCTGATTATCCGGGGTTGTACATGTCTTTAGCCTCCATTGATTGGACTCGGTTGTATAGTATCGATAATGCGGAGGATAGTGTATTATTTTTCTATGCTAATATTAACCAAGTTATTAATGATTGGGTTCCTAATAAAGTAAAAAAAAACATAACATCAAAATACAGCTATCCCGAATGGTATTCTGCTGACATAATTAAGGAAATTAAAAATAAAGCTGCTCTTCATAGAAAATACAAAGCGAGTAACGGGTCAAGAGAAAATTATATGGCTTTTGCTAGGAGCAGGGCGAGGGTGAAAAGTTTAATCAAATTAGCTCACGCACAATACCAAGATAGGGTCCAAAAACATTTAAAAGAGGATCCGAAAGCTTTTTGGAATTATGTTAAGTCGAAAAGTAAACAGAGGAATTCTCAAAAAATAACCAAAGACGGAGTAGTACTAAGTGACGCAAAAGGCGCTAATGAGTTCGCAGATTTTTTTCAGTCTGTCTATAGTAGCGTGCCAGCAAAACTTGACTTAGACGCGGCGGTGTCGCAGGCGCCGGCGCAACAATGCCCGTCGGACTCGACGCGAATAAGCATTGAGAGGTTGCAGTTGACCGAAGTCGAGCGAGCACTAACAAATCTCAAACCGAAACGGTCAGCCGGTCCGGACGGCATCCCTGCTTATGTAATTAGAGACTGTCGATTTGTTTTGGCCGAACCATTATTACATATTTATAATATGTGTTTGAAGCACGAGGTATTTCCAGAGGTATGGAAAATAACTCGGGTAGTTCCCGTTCCAAAGGGGGGAGGAGGTGAAAGTGTCGACCAGTACAGGCCGGTAGCAGTGTTGTCTACTCCTGCGAAAGCTTTTGAGTCGGCATTGCATAGTAGTCTTTTTAACCAACTGGAGTCTCAGCTATCGGACGAGCAACACGGTTTTCGGCCGGGTTGCAGTACCACCAGTAACTTACTTAGCTATGTGACGGATATAATACCAGAAGTAGACGGAGGGGGTCAGGTGGACGCCGCTTATTTTGATTTTCGCAAGGCGTTTGATGTCGTGGACAACGATATTCTGCTCAAAAAATTAGCCGGCGTTGGCCTTACCCCACACCTGCTAAAGTTTTTTATAAGTTACATGCGTGACAGACAACAATTTGTAGAATACAATGGTTTTCGATCGCAGCCGTACTTAGTACGGTCTGGTGTAAGTCAAGGAAGCAACCTGGGTCCTTTGGAGTTTGTTATTATGGTGAATGATTTACCCAAGGTCATCAAGAATTCAGGTTGCTTACTGTTTGCGGATGACTTGAAATTATACTTACCTATCAGAAATTCGTCCGACTGTAACAGGCTTCAAAGCGACATAAACCGGGTTGTTGAATGGGCTGAAGGTAATAAGCTCTACTTCAATGTTACAAAATGTTTAACTATTACTTTCACTCGTAAATACAATCCCATACATCATGACTATAAGATCGACGATACGAAGTTGAAAAGAGTAACGGAGGTCAAAGATCTAGGCGTACAATTTACATCCGATCTGAGGTTTCGAGGGCACATCATAAACATTTGTAAAAAGGCCTATAGAATGCTAGGATTTGTACTTCGCCGTGCCCACGAGTTTACTAACACTGGAGCTGTTGTCGCTTTGTACAATGCGCTGGTGCGAAGTAAACTGGAAACGAATGCAGTCATCTGGGATCCACATGAAACGAAATATCATCTGATGGTGGAGCGAATTCAAAATAAATTCGTCAGATATATTTATTGGAAAAAGTATGGAGTGTATCCTTTTTACCCATTGCTGTATCCTAACTTATTTGTTTTGGGAATGGTGGGGTGCAATGAGCTGCGAGTGCGTAGAGAACTGAGTCTGGCGACCTACGTATTTAAATTAATCAGGGGGAAAATATACAACAGCCAGATGTTAAGTCATGTGAGCCTTTGTGTGCCGGATAGATTTGTGTGGCGCCGCCGCCGGCCCAGCCTGCTCCGGGAGCCGCGCGGGCGCACCAACTTGCTCCGCGAGGCGCCGATGGCGCGCGCTATACGTACCCTTAATGTGATCTCGGAAAATATAGACTTATTCTCATGTTCTATGAGTGAATTTGCAAAGTGTGCGCTATATACAATCTGTTATAATCGGGAGCCTGTATAATAGTTAACATCGTTAAATGGTATGATGTAGTGTAAATACAATGTTTAAATAAAATAGTTACGCTATTGCATTAGGTTAAGTTACCTGTAAAAATAGCTGTAAGTGTGGAAATACATAAATAAAAAAATAAAATAAAAATACATGTAATTAGCGATAGTCAGTACTTTACGATTTTCATTTATTTTCAACTTGAAAGACGGCAAGCAAGGAGTTTTTGACCATAGAATCAGATAGCCAGTTTATTAAGCTAATTTAAAAATCAAGTTGCTAATTGATACCCGATCATTTAGACTATGTTAATGAAGTACAAGTAGAAAACAAACAAGATTTTCTCCAAAATCTTCATTCTTGTTTGAAAATCGCCAAGTAGAACGGCAAGCAAGGAGGTTTTGAAACATGACATGTATAGCTTAATATACACGCTATACGGTTTCAGTGACAAAAAAGTGATACCCGATCGTTAACTGGGTGAAACGGGGAGAAAACGGCATGTAATTGGCGATATTCAGTACTTTACGATTTTCATTTATTTTCAAGTTGAAAGACGGCAAGCAAGGAGTTTTTGACCACAGTATCTGATAGCTAGTCTAATAAGCTAATTTAAAAATAAAGTTGCCAATTGATACCCGATCATTTAGACTAGGTTAATGAAGTACAAGTAGAAAATAAAACAAGATTTTCTCCAAAATCTTCATTCTTGTTTGAAAATAGCCAAGTAGAACGGCAAGCAAGAAAGTTTTGAAACATGATATGTATAGCTTAATATACACGCTATACGGCTGCAGTGACCAAAAAGTGATACCCGATCGTTAACTGGGTGAAACGGGGAGAAAACGGCATGTAATTGGCGATATTCAGTACTTTACGATTTTCATTTATTTTCAAGTTGAAAGACGGCAAGCAAGGAGTTTTTGACCACAGTATCTGATAGCTAGTCTGATAAGCTAATTTCAAAATCAAGTTGCTAATTGATACCCGATCATTTAGACTAAGTGAATGAAGTACAAGTAGAAAACAAACAAGATTTTCTCCAAAATCTTCATTCTTGTTTGAAAATAGCCAAGTAGAACGGCAAGCAAGGAGGTTTTGAAACATGATATGTATAGCTTATTATACACGCTATATGGCTGCTATGACCAAAAAGTGATACCCGATCGTTAACTGGGTGAAACGGGGAGAAAACGGCATGTAATGGGCGATATTCAGTACTGTACGATTTTCATTTATTTTCAACTTGAAAGACGACAAGCAAGGAGTTTTTGACCATAGAATCCGATAGCCAGTTTATTAAACTAATTTAAAAATCAAGTTGCTAATTGATACCCGATCATTTAGACTATGTTAATGAAGTACAAGTAGAAAACAAACAAGATTTTCTCCAAAATCTTCATTCTTGTTTGAAAATCGCCAAGTAGAACGGCAAGCAAGGAGGTTTTGAAACATGACATGTATAGCTTAATACACGCTATACGGCTGCAGTGACAAAAAAGTGATACCCGATCGTTAACTGGGTGAAACGGGGAGAAAACGGCATGTAATTGGCGATATTCAGTACTTTACGATTTTCATTTATTTTCAAGTTGAAAGACGGCAAGCAAGGAGTTTTTGACCACAGTATCTGATAGCTAGTCTAATAAGCTAATTTAAAAATAAAGTTGCCAATTGATACCCGATCATTTAGACTAGGTTAATGAAGTACAAGTAGAAAACAAACAAGATTTTCTCCAAAATCTTCATTCTTGTTTGAAAATAGCCAAGTAGAACGGCAAGCAAGAAAGTTTTGAAACATGATATGTATAGCTTAATATACACGCTATACGGCTGCAGTGACCAAAAAGTGATACCCGATCGTTAACTGGGTGAAACGGGGAGAAAACGGCATGTAATTGGCGATATTCAGTACTTTACGATTTTCATTTATTTTCAAGTTGAAAGACGGCAAGCAAGGAGTTTTTGACCACAGTATCTGATAGCTAGTCTGATAAGCTAATTTAAAAATCAAGTTGCTAATTGATACCCGATCATTTAGACTAAGTGAATGAAGTACAAGTAGAAAACAAACAAGATTTTCTCCAAAATCTTCATTCTTGTTTGAAAATAGCCAAGTAGAACGGCAAGCAAGGAGGTTTTGAAACATGATATGTATAGCTTATTATACACGCTATATGGCTGCTATGACCAAAAAGTGATACCCGATCGTTAACTGGGTGAAACGGGGAGAAAACGGCATGTAATGGGCGATATTCAGTACTGTACGATTTTCATTTATTTTCAACTTGAAAGACGACAAGCAAGGAGTTTTTGACCATAGAATCCGATAGCCAGTTTATTAAACTAATTTAAAAATCAAGTTGCTAATTGATACCCGATCATTTAGACTATGTTAATGAAGTACAAGTAGAAAACAAACAAGATTTTCTCCAAAATCTTCATTCTTGTTTGAAAATAGCCAAGTAGAACGGCAAGCAAGGAGGTTTTGAAACATAATAATTATGTATAGCTTATTATACACGCTATACGGCTGCAGTGACCAAAAAGTGATACCCGATCGTTAACTGGGTGAAACGGGGAGAAAACGGGATGTAATTGGCGATATTCAGTACTTTACGATTTTCATTTATTTTCAAGTTGAAAGACGGCAAGCAAGGAGTTTTTGACCACAGTATCTGATAGCTAGTCTAATAAGCTAATTTGAAAATAAAGTTGCCAATTGATACCCGATCATTTAGACTAGGTTAATGAAGTACAAGTAGAAAACAAACAAGATTTTCTCCAAAATCTTCATTCTTGTTTGAAAATAGCCAAGTAGAACGGCAAGCAAGAAAGTTTTGAAACATGATATGTATAGCTTAATATACACGCTATACGGCTGCAGTGACCAAAAAGTGATACCCGATCGTTAACTGGGTGAAACGGGGAGAAAACGGCATGTAATTGGCGATATTCAGTACTTTACGATTTTCATTTATTTTCAAGTTGAAAGACGGCAAGCAAGGAGTTTTTGACCAAAGTATCTGATAGCTAGTCTGATAAGCTAATTTCAAAATCAAGTTGCTAATTGATACCCGATCATTTAGACTAAGTGAATGAAGTACAAGTAGAAAACAAACAAGATTTTCTCCAAAATCTTCATTCTTGTTTGAAAATAGCCAAGTAGAACGGCAAGCAAGGAGGTTTTGAAACATGATAAGTATAGCTTATTATACACGCTATATGGCTGCTATGACCAAAAAGTGATACCCGATCGTTAACTGGGTGAAACGGGGAGAAAACGGCATGTAATGGGCAATATTCAGTACTTTACGATTTTCATTTATTTCAACTTGAAAGACGACAAGCAAGGAGTTTTTGACCACAGTATCTGATAGCTAGTCTGATAAGCTAATTTAAAAATCAAGTTGCTAATTGATACCCGATCATTTAGACTATGTTAATGAAGTACAAGTAGAAAACAAACAAGATTTTCTCCAAAATCTTCATTCTTGTTTGAAAATTGCCAAGTAGAACGGCAAGCAAGGAGGTTTTGAAACATGATATGTATAGCTTATTATACACGCTATACGGTTGCAATAACCAAAAAGTGATACCCGATCGTTAACTGAGTGAAACGGGGAGAAAACGGCATGTAATTGGCGATAGTCAGTACTTTACGATTTTCATTTATTTTCAACTTGAAAGACGGCAAGCAAGGAGTTTTTGACCATAGAATCAGATAGCCAGTTTATTAAGCTAATTTAAAAATCAAGTTGCTAATTGATACCCGATCATTTAGACTATGTTAATGAAGTACAAGTAGAAAACAAACAAGATTTTCTCCAAAATCTTCATTCTTGTTTGAAAATAGCCAAGTAGAACGGCAAGCAAGGAGGTTTTGAAACATGATATGTATAGCTTTTTATACACGCTATATGGCTGTTATGACTAAAAAGTGATACCCGATCGTTAACTGGGTGAAACAGGGAGAAAACTGCATGTAATTGGCGATAGTCAGTACTTTACGATTTTCATTTATTTTCAACTTGAAAGACGGCAAGCAAGGAGTTTTTGACCATAGAATCCGATAACCAGTTTATTAAGCTAATTTAAAAATCAAGTTGCTAATTGATACCCGATCATTTAGACTATGTTAATGAAGTACAAGTAGAAAACAAACAAGATTTTCTCCAAAATCTTCATACTTGTTTGAAAATAGCCAAGTAGAACGGCAAGCAAGGAGGTTTTGAAACATGATATGTATAGCTTAATATACACGCTATACGGCTGCAGTAACTAAAAAGTGATACCCGATCGTTAACTGGGTGAAACGGGGAGAAAACGGCATGTAATTGGCGATATTCAGTACTTTATGATTTTCATTTATTTTCAAGTTGAAAGACGGCAAGCAAGGAGTTTTTGACCACAGTATCTGATAGCCAGTTTATTAAGCTAATTTAAAAATCAAGTTGCTAATTGATACCCGATCATTTAGACTATGTTAATGAAGTACAAGTAGAAAACAAACAAGATTTTCTCCAAAATCTTCATTCTTGTTTGAAAATAGCCAAGTAGAACGGCAAGCACGGAGGTTTTGAAACAAGATATGTATAGCTTAATATACACGCTATACGGTTGCAATGACCAAAAAGTGATACCCGATCGTTAACTGAGTGAAACGGGGAGAAAACGGCATGTAATTGGCAATAGTCAGTACTTTACGATGTTCATTTATTTTCAACTTGAAAGACGGCAAGCAAGGAGTTTTTGACCATAGAATCCGATAGCCAGTTTATTAAGATAATTTAAAAATTAAGTTGCTAATTGATACCCGATCATTTAGACTATGTTAATGAAGTACAAGTAGAAAACAAACAAGATTTTCTCCAAAATCTTCATTCTTGTTTGAAAATAGCCAAGTAGAACGGCAAGCAAGGAGGTTTTGAAACATGATATGTATAGCTTATTATACACGCTATATGGCTGCTATGACCAAAAAGTGATACCCGATCGTTAACTGGGTGAAACGGGGAGAAAACGGCATGTAATTGGCAATAGTCAGTACTTTACGATTTTCATTTATTTTCAACTTGAAAGACGGCAAGCAAGGAGTTTTTGACCATAGAATCCGATAGCCAGTTTATTAAGATTATTTAAAAATCAAGTTACTTATTGATACCCGATCATTTCGACTATGTTAATGAAGTACAAGTAGAAAACAAAAAAGATTTTCTTGAAAATCTACATTCTTGTTTGAAAATCGCCAAGTAGAACGGCAAGCA
Organism: Apotomis capreana; assembly: GCA_947623375.1. Taxonomy (NCBI): domain Eukaryota; kingdom Metazoa; phylum Arthropoda; class Insecta; order Lepidoptera; family Tortricidae; genus Apotomis; species Apotomis capreana. Next base: position 31,066,091 of record OX392499.1, on the reverse strand, counting down.
AGGAGGTTTTGAAACATGATATGTATAGCTTATTATACATGCTATACGGCTGCAGTGACCAAAAAGTGATACCCGATCGTTAACTGGGTGAAACGGGGAGAAAACGGCATGTAATTGGCGATATTCAGTACTTTATGATTTTCATTTATTTTCAAGTTGAAAGACGGCAAGCAAGGAGTTTTTGACTACAGAATCCGATAGCCAGTTTATTAAGCTAATTTAAACATCAAGTTGCTAATTGATACTTGATCATTTAGACTATGTAAATGAAGTACAAGTAGAAAACAATCATGACTTTCTCCAATATCTTCATTCTTGTTTGAAAATCGCCAAGTAGAACGGCAAGCAAGGGGTTTTGAAACATGATATGCATAGCGTTTTACACACGCTATACGGCTACAGTGAAACGCGCTATATATAGCGTGTATAAAAAGCTATACACATCATGTAATGGCAAGCAAAGACAGGCAGTCCATTAAGATAATTTAAAAATCAAGTTGATAATTGATACCCGATCATTTAGACTTTGTAAATCAAGTACAAGTAGAAAACAAACAAGGTTTTCTCCAAAATCTTCATTCTTATTTGAAAATCGCCAAGTAGAGCGGCAAGCAACGGGGCTTTGAAACATGATATGTATAGCGTATTACACACGCTATACGGCTACAGTATCCAAAAAGTGATACCCAATCGTTAACTGGGTGAAACGGGGAGAAAACGGCATGTAATGGGCGTTATTCAGTACTATATATAACTATTAAGTATTTCAAACAACACTGACCAACAAAAAATCTTTCAATCAATCCATAAATTCTTACACTTAGCATTATCTTTTGTTTCCTATTATTTTTTACTTTTATAATATATATTTTTATAGCTTTAAAAATTTATATATTCTGAAGTTAAATGTTTTTTCATTCCATCTACAGTTGCGAATTATACAAAAGTATTTAGGCTTTATCACTTTATACGATTACTAACAGGTTTGACATATAAAACGTATTTCTAACATATACTTTTTTCAGGTGATTGACTGATTGACACACAAAACATCAATTAAAACTCTATGTTAGCTTTAAGAAAATTTGTATGCAATCTGCCTCTCTTTTGATGCCCATCTTGGGCATCAAAAGAGTATTAGTTGACTACTTGAAATTAATTTTAACACAGTTTCATATTTTTATTTTTTTGTTTACATTTATAAAAACTCGTCGTTGTTATTTAAACTAAAAAAAATGCTTTAACTTTATTTATTATAATAGCAAATGTCACACAAATTTTCAAATGTTTTTACTTTCTTTCTAAAAGTCAAACCTCTGTTGGTATCGGCGCGGCTAACGTAGCACAAGTAATGAATGCCTCTTTTGCAGCACCGACATTTAAATTCTTCAGCTTTTAATTCTCTTGCACAAAACAGGCATACATTTTCCAATGCTTCACTATATGCTAGCAGCCGGGATTTTAATTCTTGGCGATATAAATCGTAATTTTTCTTTTGCGTCAGGGGTTTATTATCGACCAACAGACTAAATATATGTATAAGAATGGGGCCACAATTATACCCATCAGTCTGTAAAACATGTCGATGCGTTTTTGTTTTTACAATCCGGGCCGATATATTTTTCAGTTCCAAAAATTGATTAACTTTATTCTTGTAGAACGATGCTAGCTTGTTTTCAATCCCCAGTGGATCTATTATAGTCAACGTTTGGTCTGCAAGGGAAAGAATAGCCATTGTAAAATGTCTATTTAGGCACAACGGAAATACGTTATATTTATCGACACACAACTCCACAGATTCCACGAACTCTGGTAATTTTTCAGAATCTTCGAAAATTATATTCGATTTGGCCACACTTATAATGTTAAATTTAGTGTCTGAATTGTATGTGTGCAAGAGGTGGTCCATGACGAAATTCGTCAATTCTTCACGTGGATCGAGACTCTTGAAATCTTCTATAAGAAATTCTTTTAAACTTTGATTTGGTATAGTCATCCGGGTCACGACATATCCTCTTTTATCTGGCAAAATGCCATATAAATCGGAATTTAGGAAAAGACCGTTCGTATACCGGGGAATATTGTCATACAGCGAAGTATCTTTTTGCGAAGGGTCAGAATTTTCCGAACCAGAATCAATGGATGGTTTCACATTGCAGATGTCACATACAAAAGATTCGCCGACTGCATTTTTATTTACGTCATTTGCGCATGTCATGTGAACCCAGTTATTACAAATGTCACACGCCACCCACGTCGTGGTTTCGTCGGGGCCCATTGCAGTGCCATGGCCGCAGTAAAAGCAATTGATGATATCGCCCTCATCTTCCACTAGTGTCACAGGCTTTAGTTCACTCACTAACTTTAAGCTTTCTGGATCTCTAGCTTCTGTGGCCATTACAGGCACGCTTGGTTCCTTTAAAAACCGTCCCATAAAATGTGTTAGTTTGTCACATCGTCTCTTTTTCCAAATTTCAGTTGGGTTTTCATTTTGTGCCCGATCCCTGTTGCATTTGGTCAATCTTGACTTTGGGATTTTCTGCATAATCTCTGTTGACTTCGAAACTGTTTCAGCTCTAATTTTTCGCAAAAATTGGGTGCATTTTAAATTTTTCTGCCCATTCAGTACATTTTTTTTTATGTGTCCAAAATATGACTCTACTGGAGCGTTACTTATTCTTTTCTCTTTAATTAAATTCGTCCACATTGGGAGAAAAGGTATCAGTTTGGTCAATATTTTCTCAAATAATACCGGGTCATGAAACGGGTTTGCGTCGTTTTCTATGTGAGCCATATACTCCGTGCTGGCGATGACATGTATAGCCCTTTTGTAGAAGGGACTATTTTTGTACATACACGTCTTTTTTAAATCGTCCTTAAAATTGGAAGACGTCGTTGTTCTCATGTTGAGTAGCGATTCTGACGATTGTTGTTCTGGTCTACAGAGAACAATTATGTTATTTTGTGCTTTTATCGTATCCGGCGATTCAAATTTACTGGTAAGGAGGATAAAAATGTTTCGCATAAAATCATCAATCTGCTCTAAGGTAGTGGACAGTGTGAGTATTGCCATAACATCTTTAAACATTTTTTTATCCCCGACATTGCTTGCATCAATATCGTTACAAACAATTTTGATGAAATGTGCGCAACAAAGAAACATGGGCGTTAATTGTTTTTGTGGCATTTCCTTCTGCGTTAGAATATTATAAATATTCGTCAAATAGTCTAACAGGCTGCACTCATTAAATGCTTGGCAAGAAGCATTAATTAGAACAAAACTCATGTCTGTTACGACTCCTCCGAATACAGGCCAGATATTACACTCAACACATTGTCTCTTAAAATCACACAGCATTTTATAGACGGAATTCGTGTCGTGACAAGATGTTATCATGTCGAATACGCTGAAAAGTCTGCTATGCGATGGGACTTGTATTATTCCGGAATACAGGTATATACGCTTACATTTGACTAAATAATCCCCACAGACTGGTTTTCTTACAACACTTCCTGTAGCATCCAAATGCAGTAGCGGCGAATTCTCTTTTTCGGACTTCAGGACCATAATTTGTTCCATACTGTGAGCTTTGACGGTGAATGGGAATGAAATTTCACGAACGTAGTTTGGGTGGTCTTGCTGGAACAGAACTAAGTCCATGATATCATTTTTCGATCGGTCATTTATGCACAGTGCCTCCGATCTTATTTTGCGCATTGTTTGATCCGATTTTACATTTTGTAATGATTTTGTCAAAAGTAATTTGTTTACATCTAAATCTAACAGATCTTGTTTTTTGCCCGTCGACGGCTTAATATTACGGAGCTTATTTCTTCTCATTGCTCTATCTACACCGCGAACATGGGCCGTTATTGCTGTGAAATGTGAATAATTTATAGACTGGCTCCAAACGTCAACAGTTCTGTCTGGCTTTAAGACAAGTTTCAGTTTTTTGCATGATTCGTGTTTGCACTGGCAATTAATGACTATTTCACCATTGGCTCTGTACTTCACATATTTTATATTTATAATGCAAGTGTTGTTTACGTATTTTTTGACATATGCTCTTAATATGTACGGGTAATTGAAAACGTCCAATTTTTTGTCATTATTATACAGTTTACTCCACATGGTTTCCTCAATGGAAAAACTGCCCTCTAGGAAGTCACATTTAGATTTTTGGTCTATACCTGGTACGTTGTTTGTATTCACTGGTAAAAGAGGATCATTACCTCCTGGACTAGATAAGTTTAATATCTCTTTAGATACTTTAAGTACCTCCGGAGAAACGTCGCACTTTATAGCTGTAGTATCATGTGTAGTATGTTCCGTAGAGGGTTCTTTAATAGAACTCGTCGAGTCTTTATCCGATATTGCTCCATTTGCTCTGACACTTAAAGCAACTTCGTACTCTACTGCAATGTTTGTGGTATTAATTAAGTCAGGTTTCGGAACGATTATATCTTCCTCAGAAGGCTTGTGCATCGAAATTTGGGACTTCTCCAAAGACCTGTTTATCGGACTGTTCGAACCTCGGATATCGGGAAGAGACATAACACTCGAGGCAACTTCGCACTTTGCTACAATGGTCCTGGTATTAATTAAATCAAGTTTCGAAACGATATTGTGTTCCACAGAGGGCTCGTATGTTGAAGTTTGGGACTCATCCAAGGACTCGTATATAGGACTGTCCGATCCTGCGTTTTGATATAGAGACATAACACTGTCTTGTGCCTGCTCAAATCCCTCATGAGTTGGCTCTTCAATCTCTGATTTATATATTTTGAGCCACAATTTGTAGATTGACATTCTGTTGCGTAAGGAATTCTTCTTTCCCATGTCCTTGCAGAGTTGCTCGTAGTATTTTTCCGGGTTACGGTAAGATGTTGGTTTCGTCGGACATTTGTTTTCTATCAAAATTGACTTTAGCCTGTTCAAATTTGATTGTTTTTCAAAAAAATCGCAGAATTTTTTAGTTTTAACAATTTTGTTAATTGTGCTCTCGTATGCATACTTAGAATTTTTCAAATCATTGACAATTTTTCTGATCACAATATGACCGTCATGTTTATTACTGGCAATGACTTCGTACACTTTTTTTTTTGATATCATCTTTCAAATTAAATAACTTCCTTTTTTCCTCTAAAATATAAACTAACTAAAAGTATTTCAATTGTTGCTTTAATCGACACTAAGACTCCGAACAGAAAATAACTTTGGCACAGACTAACTATTTTGTACTAAAAAAACTGGTAACTTGAAATGCAAAAAAATTGGTTAAATTTACTTTACTTTGATATAAAAACCGGTTATCGCTGATAATTAAAAAAAGTATTGAATATATTTCTACAAAAACTAAATTAATAAAAAGGAGAAACGAAGTTAATTCGATAAAGCCCAAAAGCGTGTACTTAGATATAGTTTAGTGTTATGAATAACATTCACTTAGGTAATTTTTTTTAGTGTCAATTTGATACCACAAACCTTAAGAACAATTACTCTGACGCAAATTAAATATTTTATACTGAAACTAACTGGAACTGGTAACTAGAAATATACAAATAAAAAGTTTAAATTTACTTTGATACAAAAACTCGTTACCGTTGATAATTTAAAAATTAGTGAACATATTTCTACAAAAACAGGATTTAAAAAAAAGGAGAAATGAAGCCGATTCGATAAAGCCCAAAAACGTGTAGTTTGCTTAATGTTTAGTGTTATTAATAACATTCAATTTGAGAAATCCTCGTCGATAACGTAAACTTTTAGGTAATTTTTTTTTTCTTATATGTGAAATTTCTCAGTTTTTCATCACAAAAAGCTTGAAAACAATTACCCTGACACAAATCAAATATTTTATACTGAAACTAACTTAAACTGGTTACTAGAAATATAAAAATGAAAAGTTGAAATTTACTTTGATACAAAAACTCGTTACCGTTGATAATTAAAAAAATACTGAACAAATTTCGACAAAACCTGGATTAAAAAAAGGGAAAATGAAGCCGATTCGATAAAACCCAAAAACGTCTAGTTTGGTTAAGGTTTAGTGTTATTAATAACATTCACTTTAAGAAATCCTCGTCGATAACGTAAACTTTTAGGTATTTTTTTTTTCTAATGTGTGAAATTTCTCAGTTTTTCATAACAAAAAGCTTGAAAACAATTACCCTGACACAAATCAAATATTTTGTACTGAAACTAACTAAAACTGGTTACTAGAAATATAAAAATGAAAAGTTGAAATTTACTTTGATACAAAAACTCGTTACCGTTGATAATTAAAAAAATACTGAACAAATTTCGACAAAACCTGGATTAAAAAAAAGGGAAAATGAAGCCGATTCGATAAAGCCCAAAAACGTGTAGTTTGGTTAAGGTTTAGTGTTATTAATAACATTCACTTTAAGAAATCCTCGTCGATAACGTAAACTTTTCGGTAATTTTTTTTTTCTAATGTGTGAAATTTCTCAGTTTTTCACAACAAAAAGCTTGAAAACAATTACCCTGACACAAATCAAATATTTTATACTGAAACTAACTGAAACTGGTTACTAGAAATATAAAAATGAAAAGTTGAAGTTTACTTTGATACAAAAACTCGTTACCGTTGATAATTTAAAAATTAGTGAACATATTTCTACAAAAACTGGATTAAAAAAAAGGGGAAATGAAGCCGATTCGATAAAGCCCAAAAACGTGTAGTTTGGTTAAGGTTTAGTGTTATTAATAACATTCACTTTAAGAAATCCTCGTCGATAACGTAAACTTTTCGGTAATTTTTTTTTCTAATGTGTTAAATTTCTCAGTTTTTCACAACAAAAAGCTTGAAAACAATTACCCTGACACAAATCAAATATTTTATACTGAAACTAACTGAAACTGGTTACTAGAAATATAAAAATGAAAAGTTGAAGTTTACTTTGATACAAAAACTCGTTACCGTTGATAATTTAAAAATTAGTGAACATATTTCTACAAAAACTGGATTAAAAAAAGGGGAAATGAAGCCGATTCGATAAAGCCCAAAAACGTGTAGTTTGGTTAAGGTTTAGTGTTATTAATAACATTCACTTTAAGAAATCCCCGTTGATAACGTAAACTTTTAGGTATTTTTTTTTTCTAATGTGTGAAATTTCTCAGTTTTTATAACAAAAAGCTTGAAAACAATTACCCTGACACATATCAAATATTTTATACTGAAACTAACTGAAACTGGTTACTAGAAATATACAAATGAAAAGTTGAAGTTTACTTTGATACAAAAACTCGTTACCGTTGATAATTTAAAAATTACTGACCAGATTTCTACAAAAACTGGATTAAAAAAAAGGAGAAATAGAGCCAATTCGATAAAGCCCAAAAACCTGTACTTTTGTTAACGTTTAGTGTTATTAATAACATTCACTTTAAGAAAGTCCTCGTTGATTACGTAAACTTTTAGGTATTTTTTTTCTATAGTGTAAAATTTCTCGGTTTTTCACACCACAAACCTTGAAAACAATTACCCTGACGCAAATTAAATATTTTATACTGAAACTAACTTAAACTGCTTACTACTTACACAAATATACAAATAAAAAGTTAAAATTTACTTTGATATGAAAACTCGTTACGTAAACTTTATAATAATGAAAAAAAAAAGTGTGTGTGTCAGCTCCGACGCACGACTGGAGTTTACTCTTCAGGCCAGGCGCGCACCACGATTTTTTTTTAGTCGCGCGATAATTTTGTCGCAGGAATAAGCGTACTTATGGGTTTATGAAAATCGTGGTGCGCGCACTCTCATATAAACCCATATCTTGCATTTATGCGACAAAATTATCGCGCGACTAAAATCGTGGTGCACGCCTGGCCTTAAGAACGATTATAAAATATATACTCAATACTCAATACGTTTATTGCACATAATGATTATACAGGTGGAAGACCGATCTAAATGGGTCACCCTGTATAATATCGGTTGACAACCAAAACTCACCAATAAACAAATATCTATAGTTAGGATCCCGATATAAAACGACCTTCACCGAGATGTTTATTTGATGAAATGTATTTAATATTTAATTTAATATGTCAATTTATATATTAGATATGGGTTGCCTAAAAAATTTTAGTCCAGGGTATGTTTAGTTAAAAATTAAAAAAAAATTAACATTTCACCGGTTGATTATGGATAAATTCATAATAAAATAATCTTTAATTTTATTAAATTTCAATTCAATAATCAGACCGTTGCAAAATGCTAGTAGGTATAGATTAACCTGTTTATACCTGGCTACCCGATAGTTGTGACGGGAAAAGAATAGGCAACCTAACGTTTGCATATTCTATGGGCTTCATACTCTCGATTGGTATAGAATTTATCTAATATTAATCAAACCGGTGAAATGTTTAAACATTTTTTTTTATTATTAATTAAACATACCCTGGACTAAAATTTGTTAGGCAACCCATATGCAATATATTTATTGACATATTAAATTAAATATAAAATACATTTCATCAAATAAACATCTTTGTGAAGGTCATTTTATATCGGGATCTTAGTCTATAACGTTTAACGCATAACCTGCTAAATTAAGAAGTCGTATTTTTACCCCGATCGTATACTGAGATACGACTTTTTAAATTAGCACGGCAGATACGTTCGATTTTATACCCCATATTTTTCATACTCCGGGCTTATATTATGAAAATCGATTCTTAAGGAGTAAACTCCAAAAAAAATGACGTTTTCAATTACTCGTACATATTAAGAGCATATGTCAAAAAATACGTAAACAACACTTGCGTACAGAGCCAATGGTGAAATATACATTTATTGCTAACGCAAACACGAATCATGCAAAAAACTGAAACTTGTGTAAAGCCAGACAGAACTGTCGACGTTTGGAGTCAGTCTATAAATTATTCACATTTCACAGCAATAACGGCCCATGTTCGCGGTGTAGATACGGCAATGAGAAGAAATAAGCTCCGTAATATTAACCCGTCGACGGGCAAAAAACAAGATCTGTTAGATTTAGATGTAAACAAATTACTTTTGACAAAATCTTTACAAAATGTGAAATCGGATCAAACAATGCGCAAAATAAGATCGGAAGCACTGTGCATAAATGACCGATCGAAAAATTATATCAAGGACTTAGTTCTGTTCCAGCAAGACCACCCAAACTACGTTCGTGAAATTTCATTCCCATTTACCGTCAAAGCTCACATTATGGAACAAAATTATGGTCCTGAAGTCCGAAAAAGAGAATTCGCCGCTACTGCATTTGGATGCTACAGGAAGTTTTGTAAGAAAACCAGTCTGTGGGGATTATTTAGTCAAATGTAAGCGTGTATACCTGTATTCCGGAATAGTACAAGTCCCATCACATAGCAGACTTTTCAGAGTATTCGACATGATAACATCTTGTCACGACACGAATTCCGTATATAAAATGCTGTGTGATTTTAAGAGACAATGTGTTGAGTGTAATATCTGGCCTGTATTCGGAGGAGTCGTAACAGACAAATGATTTTTGTGCTAATTAATGCTTCTTGCCAAGCATTTAATGAGTGCAGCCTGTTAGACTATTTGACGAATATTTATAATATTCTAACGCAGAAGGAAATGCCAAAAAAACAATTGACGCCCATGTCTCTTTGTTGCGCACATTTCATCAAAATAGTTTGTAACAATATTGACCCAAGCAATTTCGGGGAAAAAAATGTTTAAAGATGTTATGGCAATACTCACACTGTCCACTACCTTAGAGCAGATCGATAATTTTATGCGAAACATTTTTATCCTCCTCACCAGTAAATCTGAATCGCCAGATACGATAAAAGCACAAAATAACATAATTGTTCTCTGTAGACCAGAATAACAATCGCCAAAAACCCTAATCAACATGAGAACAACAACTCTTCCAATTAAGGACGATTTAAAAAAGACGTGTATGTACTAAAATAGTCCCTTCTAAAAAAGGGCTATACATACATGTCATCGCCAGCACGGAGTATATGGCTCACATTGAAAACGACGCAAACCCGTTTCATGACCCGGTATTATTCGAGAAAATACGAGGGCTGATTGAAAAATTCGCGGCCTAACCTTTAAAAATAAACTTTTTAATTTTTTTCTGCCGCCATTTTGAACTGTCTTTATTCAGTTGTCATACCGCGAAATTTCAATTGTACGACAATATTTAAACTTAATTTAACGTCTGATTTAAAAGTACGTGTCGACAGATTTTTTATAATGGACCCCCAATTTTTGTAAAAACTGAGAGCTGAAATAGTCTCGAAGTCAAAAGAGATTATGCAGAAATTCTCAGTCAAAATTGAACAAATGCAGGAATCGGGCACAAAATGCAAACCCTACTAAAATTTGGAAAAAAGGCGATGTGACAAACTAACACATTTTAAGGGACGGTTTTTCAAGGAACCAAGCGTGCCTGTAATGGCCACAGAAGCTAGATATCCAAAAAAACATAAAGTTAGTTAGTGAACTAAAGCCCGTGACACTAGTGGAAGATGAGGGCGATATCATCAATTGCTTTTACTGCGGCCATGGCACTGCAATGGGCCCCGACGAAACCACGACGTGGGTGGCGTGTGACATTTAGGGAATGCAATACCCGGCCTTTTTTGTTACCCGGGTATTACCCGACCTTTATTTTCAAAACCCGGGTACCCGGGTAATACCTGGACTTGAACAAAAAGTATTAAATATTGAGTTTTATGGTTATTGCGGGTATTTAAGAATGAAAAACACGTTTGATTACGATTCCAGACTTTGAATCTTATGGCGCTACTTAGGAAGGAGGTGCAAACTTTTTTCAAACATGTGTTACGATTGTCGAGTACCCGGATAAACTAACAGAGAGCGCTGAAATTTATACGTCGTGACATGAATAAGCCACTGAGGAAGGATTTTGCCAAATTCACTCTAAGTTTAGAAGGTACGGATATCAACAAATTTATAATTGACTAATCGCTACTACATTACTGCCTGGTGGCAAGACGGCTCACACAACTTTCAGGAGCCCAATAGATTTGGACAGCGCGGAAACTGCTGTCTGCAACTCAAGTCTAGGATATCAAGAAACTGTGATAAAACCAGAGTTCTACAGGAATGCAGTTTAATCGTCTGGGACAAGTGTACTATGGCGCATAAAAAGGCCATAGAAGCCGTAGGATACTCCAAGACTTCAGAAGGACGGCGCGCGCAATGGGTAGCTTTACAATGTCGTTTTGCGGTAACGCATAGTACTTACTCGAGCCGACCCGACGAGGTAAAATGACTGCCTGAAGAGGTCGGTGTTGTGGCCAAGCGTGCAGAAGCTTCGCCTGGCTGAAAATATACGTGTCCAACAAGGAGGAGGCTCACATGTCCAAGAATTCGCCCGGGTACGGCTTCAGGTTGGAAAAAGACTTCTGGAGAATCTGGAGGAAACCAACGGCCTGCTTCGATTACCAGAAACGTTATGCAGGATCTTTCCGTCCGTTGAAGACCTTATATTCGGAGCGTATACGGAGTCATGAGCCAGGTGATGGGACGTGAGAACTCTTCGTTTTGTGTGAGAGCCATAATTACGCCGAAAAATGTACAGGCAGCGGCATTTAATGCGTGGAAATTGGCGGAAATCAAAGTTGAACAAGCAGCATATAATTCCATCAAAACTGTCTTGGATGAAGGTAACGTCACAACATCACTCGGGGGAGTTCCTAAACTCATTGAGCGCTTCAGGACTCCCAGCACATACATTAACCCTGGAAGTTGGAGTTCCGATCATGCCTCTACGAAATTTGTCACCTCCGAAGTTTGCAACGGAACCCGGTTACAAGTAGTGCAGATGCAGCGAAACCTCATCGAGGCGCAGATTCTGACAGGGTCGGCGCCGTGCGGATCTGGACAGGACTACTGTCGACTATCATATCCATCTGTTAACTTTAATTTAAACTTCTGCCTCCGGGGGATAGGGAGAGAAATTAGGGGTGAATTAGCCGCTTAGTGACACAGACCAATTTCCACGCGGGTGGAGCCGCGGGCAAAGCTAGTAAATTACAACGCAGTAAGTTAGGGTTACAGCCGTAATATAACATTTTGTTATAAGTTATTTATGATTTCACTCATTTTTCTTAACATTTCTTATTTCGGGTAAAACCCGGGTTATGAGTTGAAAACCCGGGTTTTACCCGACTCCAAATGTAGTCGGGTACCCGGGTACCCGGGTTTTCGGGTACCCGGGTTGCATTCCCTAGTGACATTTGTAATAACCGGGTTCACATGACATGCGTTAACGCCGTGTATAAAAATGCGGTCGGCGGATCTTTTGTATGTGACATCAGCAATGTGAAACCATCCATTGATTCTAGATCGGAAAATTCTGACCATTCGCAAAACGATACTTCGCGATATGAAAATATTCCCCGACATACAAATGGTCTTTTACGAAATTCCGATTTATATGTCAGTTTGACAGATAAAAGAGGATATATGTCGTAATCGTTTTATTTTTTTTTTTGATTTTTTTTTTTTGAATCGTAACCTGGATGAATATACCAAATCAAAGTTTTCTTATAGAAGATTACAAAACTATCGATCCACGTGAAAAATTGATGAATTTCGTGATGGACCACCTCTTGCACAGATATAATTCAGACCATAATTTTAACATTAAGTATAAGTGGGGAAAAATCGAACGTAATTTTAAACGACTGAAAAATTAGCAGAGTTCGTGAAGGCTATGGAGTTGTGTGTCGATAAATATAACGTATTCCCTTGCAGACCAAACGGTGACTATAATAGATCCACTAGGGATGGAAAACAAACTAGCATCGTTCTACAAGAATAAAGTTAATCAATTTTAGGAACTGAAAAATATATCGGCCCGGATTGTTAAAACAAAGACTCATCGACATGTTTTACAGACTGATGGATATAATTGTGGCCCCATTCTTATACATATATTTAGTCTGTTGGTCGATAATAAACCCCTGAAACAAAAGAAATATTACAATAAGAATTATAACCCCGGTTGCTAGCATATAGAGAAGCATTGGACAATGTATGCCTGTTTTGTGCAAGACATTTGAAATCTGAACTGTTTAAATGTGCTGCAAATAAGGCATTCATTACTTGTGCTACGTTAGTCGCGCCGATACCAACAGAGGATTGACTATTAGAAAGAAATTAAAAATATTTGAAAATTTGAATGACATTTGCAGTATTGAATAACGCCCATAACATGCCGTTTTCTCCCCGTTTCACCCAGTTAACGATCGGATATCACTTTTTGGTCACTGCAGCCGTATAGCGAGCACAATACGCAACAAATATCATGACTCAAAACTTCCTTGCTTGCCGTTCTACTTGGCGATTTTCAAACAAGAATGAAGATTTTGGTAAAAATCTTGTTTGTGATCTACTTGTACTTCATTTACGTAATCTAAATGATCGGGTATCAATTAACAAATTGATTTTAAAATTAAGTTTATGGACTGGCTATCGGATTTTGTGGTCAAAAACTCCTTGCTTGCCGTCTTTCAAGTTGAAATTAAATGAAAATCGTGAAGTACTGAATATTGCCTATTACATGCGGTTTACTCCCCGTTTCACCCAGTTAACGATTGGGTATCACTTTTTGGTCACTGCAGCCGTATAGCGTGTATAATAAGCTATACATATCATGTTTCAAAACCCCCTTGCTTGCCGTTCTACTCGGCGAATTTCAAACAAGAATGAAGATTTTGTAGAAAATCTTGTTTGTTTTCTACTTGAACTTCATTAACATAGTCTAAATGATCGGGTATCAATAAGCAACTTGATTTTTAAATGAGCTTATTAGACTGGCTATGAGATACTGTGGTCAAAAACTCCTTGCTTGCCGTCTTTCAAGTTGAAAATAAATGAAAATCGTAAAGTAATGAATATCGCCAATTACATGCCGTTTTCTCCCCGTTTCTCCCAGTTAACGATAGGGTATCACTTTTTGGTCATTGCAGCCATATAGCGTGTATAATAAGCTATACACATCATGTTTCAAAACCTCCTTGCTTGCCGTTCTACTTGGTGATTTTCAAACAAGAATGAAGATTTTGGAGAAAATCTTGTTTGTTTTCTACTTGTACTTCATTAACATAGTCGAAATGATCGGGTATCAATTAGCAACTTGATTTTTAAATAATCTTAATAAACTGGCTATCGGATTCTATGGTCAGAAACTCCTTGCTTGCCATCTTTCAAGTTGAAAATAAATTAAAATCGTAAAGTAATGAATATCGCCAATTACATGCCGGTTTCTCCCCGTTTCACCCAGTTAACGATCGGGTATCACTTTTTGGTCATAGCAGCCATATAGCGTGTGTAATATGCTATAAATATCATGTCTCAAAACCTTCTTGCTTGCCGTTCTACTCGGTGATTTTCAAACAAGAATGAAGATTTTGGAGAAAATCTTGTTTGTTTTCTACTTGTACTTCATTAACATAGTCTAAATGATCGGGTATCAATTAGCAACTTGATTTTTAAATTACCTTAATAAACTGGCTATCGGATTCTATGGTCAAAAACTCCTTGCTTGCCGTCTTTCAAGTTGAAAATAAATGAAAATCGTAAAGTACTGACTATCGCCAATTACATGCCGTTTTCTACCCGTTTCACCCAGTTAACGATCGGGTATCACTTTTTGGTTATAGCAGCCATATAGCGTATGTAATACGCTACAAAAATCATGTCTCAAAACCTCCTTGCTTGCCGTTCTTATTGACGATTTTCAAACTAGAATGAAGATTTTGGAGAAAGTCATGTTTGTTTTTTACTTGAACTTCATTTACATAGTCTAAATGATAGGGTATCAATAAGAATTTTGGTTTCTAAATAAGCTTAATAAACTGGCTATCAGATACTGTGGTCAAAAACTCCTTGCTTGCCGTCTTTCAAGTTGAAAATAAATGAAAATCGTAAAGTACTGACTATCGCCAATTACATGCCGTTTTCTCCCCATTTCACCCAGTTAACGATCGGGTGTCACTTTTTTGTCACTGCAGCCGTATAGCGTGTACAATAAGCTATACATATCATGTTTCAAAACCTCCTTGCTGGCCGTTCTACTTAGCGATTTTCAAACAAGAATGATGATCTTGGAGAAAATCTTGTTTGTTTTCTACTTGTACTTCATAAACATAGTCTAAATGATCGGGTATCAATTAGCAACTTGATTTTTAAATTAGCTTTATAAACTGGCTATCGGATTCTATGGTCAAAAACTCCTTGCTTGCTGTCTTTCAAGTTGAAAATAAATGAAAATCGTAAAGTACTGACTATCGCCAATTACATGCCGTTTTCTCCCTGACTCAGTTAACGATCGGGTATCACTTTTTGGTCATTGCAACTGTATAGCGTGTATTATAAGCTATACATATCATGTCTCAAAACCTTCTTGCTTGCCGTTCTACTCGGTGATTTTCAAACAAGAATGAAGATTTTGGTGAAAATCTTGTTTGTTTTCTACTTGTACTTCATTAACATAGTCTAAATGATCGGGTATCAATAAGCAACTTGATTTTTAAATTAGCCAAATAAACCAGCTATCGGATTCTATGGTCAAAAACTCCTTGCTTGCCGTCTTTCAAGTTGAAAATAAATGAAAATCGTAAAGTACTGACTATCGCCAATTACATGCCGTTTTCTACCCGTTTCACCCAGTTAACGATCGGGTATCACTTTTTGGTTATAGCAGCCATATAGCGTATGTAATACGCTACAAAAATCATGTCTCAAAACCTCCTTGCTTGCCGTTCTTATTGACGATTTTCAAACTAGAATGAAGATTTTGGAGAAAGTCATGTTTGTTTTTTACTTGAACTTCATTTACATAGTCTAAATGATAGGGTATCAATAAGAATTTTAGTTTCTAAATAAGCTTAATAAACTGGCTATCAGATACTGTGGTCAAAAACTCCTTGCTTGCCGTCTTTCAAGTTGAAAATAAATGAAAATCGTAAAGTACTGACTATCGCCAATTACATGCCGTTTTCTCCCCATTTCACCCAGTTAACGATCGGGTATCACTTTTTTGTCACTGCAGCCGTATAGCGTGTACAATAAGCTTTACATATCATGTTTCACAACTTTCTTGCTTGCCGTTCTACTTGGCTATTTTCAAACAAGAATGAAGATTTTGGAAAAAATCTTGTTTGTTTTCTACTTGTACTTCATTAACCTAGACTAAATGATCGGGTATCAATTAGCAACTTAATTCTTAAATTAGCTTATTAAACTAGCTATCAGATACTGTGGTCAAAAACTCCTTGCTTGCCGTCTTTCAAGTTGAAAATAAATGAAAATCGTAAAGTACTGAATACCGCCAATTACATGCCGTTTTCTCCCCGTTTCACCCAGTTAACGATCGGGTATCACTTTTTGGTCACTGCAGCCGTATAGCGTGTATATTAAGCTATACATATCATGTTTCAAAACCTCCTTGCTTGCCGTTCTACTTGGCGATTTTCAAACAAGAATGAAGATTTTGGAGAAAATCTTGTTTGTTTTCTACTTGTACTTCATTAACATAGTCTAAATGATCGGGTATCAATTAGCAACTTGATTTTTAAATTAGTTTAATAAACTGGCTATCGGATTCTGTGGTCAAAAACTCCTTGCTTGCCGTCTTTCAAGTTGAAAATAAATGAAAATCGTAAAGTACTGAATATCGCCAATTACATGCCGTTTTCTCCCCGTTCCACCCAGTTAACGATCGGGTATCACTTTTTGGTCACTGCAGCCGTATAGCGTGTATATTAAGCTATACATATCATGTTTCAAAACCTCCTTGCTTGCCGTTCTACTTGGCGATTTTCAAACAAGAATGAAGATTTTGGAGAAAATCTTGTTTGTTTTCTACTTGTACTTCATTAACCTAGACTAAATGATCGGGTATCAATTAGCAACTTAATTCTTAAATTAGCTTATTAAACTAGCTATCAGATACTGTGGTCAAAAACTCCTTGCTTGCCGTCTTTCAAGTTGAAAATAAATGAAAATCGTAAAGTACTGAATATCGCCAATTAC
Source organism: Apotomis capreana (assembly GCA_947623375.1). Lineage (NCBI taxonomy): Eukaryota > Metazoa > Arthropoda > Insecta > Lepidoptera > Tortricidae > Apotomis > Apotomis capreana. The sequence goes on along the minus strand of OX392499.1, from coordinate 31,049,025 downwards.
ATGCCGTTTTCTCCCCGTTTCACCCAGTTAACGATCGGGTATCACTTTTTGGTCATAGCAGCCATATAGCGTGTATAATAAGCTATACATATCATGTTTCAAAACCTCCTTGCTTGCCGTTCTACTTGGCTATTTTCAAACAAGAATGAAGATTTTGGAGAAAATCTTGTTTGTTTTCTACTTGTACTTCATTCACTTAGTCTAAATGATCGGGTATCAATTAGCAACTTGATTTTTAAATTAGCTTATCAGACTAGCTATCAGATACTGTGTTCAAAAACTCCTTGCTTGCCGTCTTTCAACTTGAAAATAAATGAAAATCGTAAAGTACTGAATATCGCCAAATACATGCCGTTTTCTCCCCGTTTCACCCAGTTAACGATCGGGTATCACTTTTTGGTCACTGCAACCGTATAGCGTGTATATTAAGCTATACATATCATGTTTCAAAACTTTCTTGCTTGCCGTTCTACTTGGCTATTTTCAAACAAGAATGAAGATTTTGGAGAAAATCTTGTTTGTTTTCTACTTGTACTTCATTAACCTAGTCTAGATGATCAGGTATCAATTAGCAACTTAATTTTTAAATTAGCTTATTAGACTGGCTATCAGATACTGTGGTCAAAAACTCCTTGCTTGACGTCTTTCAACTTAAAAATAAATGAAAATCGTAAAGTACTGAATATCGCCAATTACATGCCGTTTTCTCCCCGTTCCACCCAGTTAACGATCGGGTATCACTTTTTGGTCACTGCAGCCGTGTAGCGTGTATATCAAGCTATACATATCATGTTTCAAAACCTCCTTGCTTGCCGTTCTACTTGGCGATTTTCAAACAAGAATGAAGATTTTGGAGAAAATCTTGTTTGTTTTCTACTTGTACTTCATTAACATAGTCTAAATGATCGGGTATCAATTAGCAACTTGATTTTTAAATTAGTTTAATAAACTGGCTATCGGATTCTGTGGTCAAAAACTCCTTGCTTGCCGTCTTTCAAGTTGAAAATAAATGAAAATCGTAAAGTACTGAATATCGCCAATTACATGCCGTTTTCTCCCCGTTCCACCCAGTTAACGATCGGGTATCACTTTTTGGTCACTGCAGCCGTATAGCGTGTATATTAAGCTATACATATCATGTTTCAAAACCTCCTTGCTTGCCGTTCTACTTGGCTATTTTCAAACAAGAATGAAGATTTTGGAGAAAATCTTGTTTGTTTTCTACTTGTACTTCATTCACTTAGTCTAAATGATCGGGTATCAATTAGCAACTTGATTTTTAAATTAGCTTATTAGACTAGCTATTAGACACTGTGGTCAAAAACTCCTTGCTGGCCGTCTTTCAAGTTGAAAATAAATGAAAATCGTAAAGTACTGAATATCGCCAATTACATGCCGTTTTCTCCCCGTTTCACCCAGTTAACGATCGGGTATCACTTTTTGATCACTGCAGCCGTATAGCGTGTATATTAAGCTATACATATCATGTTTCAAAACTTTCTTGCTTGCCGTTCTACTTGGCTATTTTCAAACAAGAATGATTATTTTGGAGAAAATCTTGAAAAGAAAATCGTAAAGTACTGAATATCGCCCATTACATGCCGTTTTCTCCCCGTTTCACCCAGTTACCGATCGGGAATAACTTTTTGGTCACTGCAGCCGTATAGCGTATATAATAAGCTACACACATCATGTTTCAAAACCACCTTGGTTGCCTTTCAACTTGGCGATTTGTATGCAATAATGATTTTATGCGAAAATCTTGTGGTTTTTTATTCGGATTTAATTTGCATAGTCTTAAGGACTGGTGATGATTAGCTACTTGGCTACTTGGGCTTTGATTTAGCTCAACGGTTGACTGAATGGTACTGGGGTCTAACCAAAGGCGCTGTGCTTGCCGTCTATCAGGTTGAAAAGAAGAGAAAATCTAAAGTTTACAAAACATCATCTAAAACATGACTTCCTTTACCCGGTTGACTCTGATATTGATCGAGTATCATGTTTTGTTTACTGAAACCGTTTAGCTTGAGCATTTGGCTATACGAATCAAGTTTTGAAACCCCCTTCCTTGCCCAGTTTCATAACGAGATCTTAGTATTAGTCACAAAAAGTGATTTCGGCTGCTGAATTCAAAAGTTAGCGGCCGAACTAAGTTTATGTATTTATTGGATTTGTTTTTATGTTCAGCATGTTTTTTTCGTAATCATAGATGTTTTTTGTAGTCTTTAACGTCTCCCGAGACATTTTGATTTTAAAGAAAATCTTAACTTCTTAATTTGGTCGGGTTATCGGCGGCTGCTAAGTTTGGCTGCTAACTTCACACCGGTACACGTTTAGCGCGTTCGCGGCACGTGGAGCTGGTAGGTGACGGAATAAAATTACAATAACACACATCCTGTGATGTTGGCGGCACTGATGGCGGTGTAATATCGTCTCATATTGTATCACATGCTAATATAATGGTAACAATTTTAATTAGTATCTACAGACAATGTCACTTTGAACGCAGTTTGGTACATTTTATACGGGGTGTGATTGTAGGCGGTGCACACTGTGTTATTGCAACCATTACATTGTTTTTTGACATAACAAATGTGCTCTCTTGTTGTCTGATCGGTAACATTATATACATTCATTTAAAAAGGAATGGGTTGCCTTTTGTCACTTACATTAACCTAGAGCCTAGAGCAAGTATTACGCTATTTTGTTATTGTAAATGTGAAGTAACCGTAAATACGAGTTCCATTCCAAGTTTACTTAAAACTAACATCTTTATTAGTTTAAAACAAGACATAAAATGGTGCTAAGACGGCTTGTCACCAAATTGTGAAAATCGGCGATTCTTTTTATAAAAATCTGTCATATGTTGCGTTAGTATAAACAATGGCGGCCAAATATTTGTTTACTTAGGTTTTATGGAACGTGAAAATGTATTTACTTTAGCAAAGTTGTGTTTTAACTGCATATAGATAGAAGATAAAAATAAATACTACCTATTTGTATACGTCGTCCCCTGATTTTAATTACTTTGCACTGTAATTTTAGCATTTAATCGAAGTAAGTAAAATGCCCAAGTGTTTACAAAGTGAGTATACTTACTCCTATTTTTGCTATGTATTCTAAAACCAGGTTCCCAACAGCTTGCTTATTTTAGGGCGAATGAGTAACATTCTCTATCGTTTAAACAAAATAAGCTAAATTGGTCTCGGTTTCCCCAAAGAATTGGTTTGACAGCACGTTATTTTTTGACTTAAATAGTCTGTAATCTGGATGAAGTTTGAATAATTATCCAGTTTTCAAAATCTTTGGAATGAAGAGGACATACCTAAGTCTAATTTCCAGCATTAAAATTTACTAATAGGTTCACACTAGTGGTATCCGTTTATCTCGATTCTTATTTCTTCGAGTTCAGATCGAGTGTAAGTGCCTAAGCGCAGGTAGGACTTGTATTTGACGCCTTGCCAGCTACCGTAAGCAAGTGTCTTGCCGTAGGGCAGGGAGCAAGTTATTTTATTAATAATGTGGACGGTACGCTGCTTACATAAAAAAGGGTGTACGTCGATAGGAAATTGTCTACACTAACGTCCTTTTGAGTTAGCTCAGGAGATGCTAGTACTTAGTCGCTTGCGCTGCATTATTCATCCGGTGTCTGGGAGGTCGCGGGCGCAGTCTAGTCTAGTTCTGGATGTACAAGTAAACGAAGTGGCTTGATCAGCGCTGTTGGAAACTAGGTTTTTACATGTTTATATTTCTTTATAAGCTTTGTTTGTTAGTTTCTTGGGGATAACTCCTACGGTCGGACTGTGGCTTAATAAATAGTTTAGAGAGATTAATTGTAGACAGACAGACCCAATGGGTAAATAAATAGTTTAGAGAGATGTAATTGTAGACAGACTTCATTTTGTTTAGTGCGGTGCTTTAGAGCGCCTACGTAAAGTTTATCGGCCCTGCCACGACTTCGCGCGAACTGCGGAGCGGCGAGCAGCGGCCATAAGAGTGAGCGAGACACCATGCTCGGATCTTCTGCTCCTAACTATGGCTGCCACCCTACGAAGATGCTACGACAATTCACGACCAGCGGCGCGGCAAGCGGTTGAGCGAGCTAGAGATCCGAGCGCGGCGGCATGATGAGTGAGCGAGACACACGTACCCACACCGCTACCGCTGTCGTCTCCGTAACGATTTTGCGCGACCAGCCGCGTGGCGAGCGGTTGAGCGAGAGCTCTGACCGAGGCAGCCAGCCGCGGCCATACGAGTGAGCGAGACACAGTAACACGCCTCGCCGCTCGCAGTTAGTGGCATCTCCGTTAGATCGAAGTCTTGCCCTTCTAGTTGGCGTGGCGTTGTAGTCATATCCAGAAAACGTAGTTCTGTCTCTGTGGCACGATGGCACTCTACTCATCCCGTGGCACGAGTGAAATGGCTATCTCGAAAACAGTCAGTACTTATTATAAATACGTGTCTATCAGTAAACATTTATTTTTATTAGTTTCTTATTGACTATGCCCGGTCTTGGTAGCAGCTCCATTTTATATCGATTTAAAGATTCAATATTATACAGATACATGCAAGTTTTATCTTAGGTGTTGAACTTGCGGGGTCTCAGTGGTTTTAACAATTATATTTATCCCTGCTAAATATTACTGTAGTTTTCTTGTTCGAATGTTTTTTTTTTTAGTTTGTAATAAAAACATTGCACAAATAACAAAGAATCCTGTTGCATGTTGCATGCCAATTGGGATTTAGCAAAAAATGTATACCCCATTTTTTTTGTTCAATCGTAAAATATAGGCCAAGTTAAGATCAAAATTGCATCCGTTTGTCAATTAGATACGTTCCATTATTTTTCTCCATCGTAGGTAAGCATTTTATAATGACGTCACGAGTAGGTTGTTTATGATGCATTGTTTCGTATAATTTCAAATATATTTTTGTTTCATTATTTCAGATATCGGGACGATGCACTCTGCTGGTCTGACAGGTAATTTGTTTTGGTATATAATTTTATTTTTATATTTATTACTCAGCGTCAGATGTACCTACTCACTCCCGCATGGAACTGCGTCAAAATGACAGATAATGCAGTTAAATAAGAAGTATCGCTATAGACCCGTTATTTAGTGTTATTTATATTTCAATAAATGCTTATCTACATCAGAAAACATTAAATGCTATGATAATAATTTCCTGATTTATTTAGTGACAGCGTGGATGAGGGGTTTACAAAATGTCAATGCTTTAACTAAATTCCTTTAATTCTTAATTTTACATTTGTGTCAAAGCCCCGCAGATTAGGATAAGTCCCTCCGCAAACTATGCAAATGCTTGACCACTATAATATTTTAATCGCCGCCACGCGTTTGAGCGGCCTAATCCTTTGTTTAGGATGCGGGGCCAACAAAACATCCGGAAAATAAAACTAACACAGTTAAACCAAACTGAACACCTTCAACCATCTAATTAAAGTGCCAAAATTATTTGTTCCTCTTTTGTGTGTAGATTTCGGGCCACTATTTTTACATTACTTCTACAAAAAGTGAGATATATATTGAAATGGAATGAAAAACAATTTTATTCAAACAATTGAATTAAATATAAAAAAAGTATATATTTAGATATTATTGAAATACTTCAAAACTAAGAACCGGAAAGACACCAGGATGAGATGACCTGAAAAAGATTAAAATTTTATGCTTTATTATTCAACTATTTGGGAAATTCTTAATATAAAAAATATTTATATTATAAAGTAGGCTATGCCAGTCGGGCTAAAGCTAAGGTTTAACATTATGTACCATTTGATATATTTTGTTTACTTGTTGCTAGCCCAAAGCCCTAAGCCACTCTGTATAATACGTAAAATTAAGTGTTGGTGTCAATGTCATACAATTCTTTTTTTGAATTCACAAACTGACCGGCAATTGATCTCAGTATCATCTGATTGAAATGACTGCGGGGTCGAGGATGTAGCTCGCCGGTTCAGTAATAGCCTAATTCACTCTTACCTTGAAGATATCTAATTCTATATAATGTGAAAATATTTTGCTTGCGGTTGGCCAGTTTTAAAAACCACAATGTATAAGCTAAAGGATTTAAAATGTTGGCTTCTTTTTATTATTAGTCCATAAAATACGAAATACATAGTTATATGTGTACGCGGTAAAGTCTAATATTTTGATGACTGAAATCTTCCGAAAGGTTGGCATAGCAAAGCAGTGTTTTAAGCCAAATTTGCATTTGTCTTATGAATTTTGTGCAATTTGTGGCCCCAAAAACCTCAGTTACATCACAGCGGCCATAAAACAATTAAACAACAATCACAGCGGGCAGTCCCTTCGCGTAATTGCGTCGACCGCGGAACCGATACACATAATTCACAGTTGTGGCAACCCTACCGCCGCTTGACCGCTACCTGCGTTCTAGGGTTGAACAACGGACTTTTGATAGCTCCCCTCTGAGGCTTTACATAAAGGACTAGTCTGCGTGCAGAAATAGTCATAAGTATCTTATTGTCTTCAAAGTCGATGTGATCAGACCTCAAACATTTACTAAGATTGTATTAAATAAGTAATATTTAGCCTACTTTGGTGAAGCATAGATACTCGTATTTATTTTTAAATTTCTGCAAAACTTCTAATGACAAAACTAAACTTGAAGTGTAACTTCATAATTATCTTTTCTACATTCTTCAGAAGGACTTCGGCTCTCATCCTAACTCTCTTCAAATAAATAATAATATAAGAAGCTTGCAGAGCCATGCATTAGTTGCGTAATTATGGGGCGACCGCGGATCCGATAGACATAACTCGCAGTTGTGCCAACCCTATCCTTTACTACCCTACTTAAGTGACCACGAAACCACTGAGCTAGGGATGAGCATTATGAGCAACATCTCTTTTATAAAATAAAACAGTATTCAAAATTAACTGAACTTACGATCAGTAAAATACAGTAGTGAACTAGCTTAAGTGCTAATGATTGTAACATAGTAAAAATTAAATTTCTGTAAGTACATCGAATATAATTAAATATCCAAAAACATAAAATCAAGAGGCTATTTGGAGGTCCCAGACCCAGCCACGAAAAAATAATTTTGTATGTGTGTAAGTGCCTTTGTACGTTCAATAACGCCTAAACGGCTGGACCGATTGCAACAATACAATACAACATATAATATTTGGTACACATATAAGTATTATGGTTATAGTTTTTTTTACCCGACTACGGAGAAGCAAAAAAGTCATAACATTTTTTTCCTCCACGTGAACGAAATTCGCGGGTACCTTCTAGAAACCATATAAAATTGAAAGCGAAAGGATCATAAGGAAATGTTAAGGACCATTTGAATATCGTGTGGCATTCCTTGAGTAAGTCATTAGATCTATTTTGGATTTAAATGTTGAGAAACATGTGGTGTGTTCCGGTGATATCTCGTTAGGCTAATGCTGACCCACTTCTGGTTGTTCTCTTGACTTTTGACAGGCAGTGGGCACAGCGACAGGTTGGGTTGCTTATGTCAGTTACTTCACATTTGTTTACATTTAGACGTATTTAAGTGCGTAACAGGCTAACAGGCAATATTAAAGAAATCAAAAGTAAAATGAGATTGATATAGGAATAACCCAATAATAGTCGTTACTTCCCTAACTTCTAAGTTTTTTTTTCTAGTCTGTGTGTTGTTCTATATAAGTCATGGGAATTTTATGCTGTTGGAAAAATAAATTGACAACCCTATATGTGTCTTATTGTTATCTTTCGAAATCAGCAACCTGCAGAGCGCCCCCAGTTAAAGTTATGTTTTCTATCGTTAGCTTTAGTAGTTTGACCAATCAATGACTACTTATTGCAGCATATCTGCGATTAGTAATTTATTTATTTATAAAAACTTAAAAAAAATATTTTTATCCGAATCGGAATCGGACGATTACACTGGATAAGCACGTCCGGCCAATTTAAAGATATTTGCTAAATCATAACATCAATTCAGATTATTTTAGAAATCTTTTCATTCTATAAAATAGGTGAACGCTTCAAAAACACGAGCAATCAAAAAATTCAATCATCGAAACAAACAATGAAAATTCAATACAAATACGATTAACTCTCCACGGCCAATATGTACCTTACATTGTACAGAATAGGATCTTTTACTGCTCGTATTGTACAATTTCCTATATGGTTCTTACTCTTGATTAATGTCCATAGTTCCCTCGATCTTCGACTTTATTGTCCTTGTAATAAAGTGGCAGTAAGTGTATGTGTGAGATAAACACTATAATTGATTAGTTTAAGGCTTATTTGCAGAGCCGTGGGAATAACAAATCTATGAAGACGCATTAAGGGACAGGTTTTTAATTAATAGAACTGTCACACATGTCAATATGGATCTTAATATTGTAAAGGTAAAGTTCAAATTGGATAAAAGGCTCATGTTTTGACAGCAATGTTGACAGAAGTAATGTTAAGGTAAGAGTTTTGTCAGATTGGACCTTGTCTTACATGTTTGTAGACAAAACGGGATAGTTGAGAAAATCTGTATACTGCAGGTTAGATTTAATTCAACATAGCAATTTTGCACAAATAGTCATGTATTTATTAAAATCGTTTTAGTGTTTTATTTTATTGTGTCTCCAAATGGTAGTGGCTTATTTTGTAATTAGGTACTATGTTACATACTACCTATACCGGTAGTAAGTAACATAGTACATTTTTCTTTCAGTTTGTCCAAGACATACAAATGTCCGGATATCCGCTCGTCCGGTTTTCTGCTGTTCTCATTCCTCTGCTGTGGCGCATTCCTCAGCCGATTCTCATAAAATTTTGTGAGCGGTCTATCCGGCCCATGTGGAAGTCAATTGAGGAGGCCTGTGTCCAGCAGTGGACGTCCTATGGCTGAAATGATGAATGATGAGTGTGGATTTTATTAGTATGAAGAGGAACCCTAAAAATCAAGCCTATTTATTTTCCGCAGTGCGTCCTTACGCAGTTAACTAAATGACCACCGATAAGTGACCTGATTAAAGTATCAATTTCCCGCATCAAGAATACATACATACATTACTCGCCGGGAGCGAACCCCGATACCTGACATCGGCGGCGATCAAATACCAGTTAATGTTACATCGTAAACATTCAGCTCTCTTATTTGCATGTCTTTGGTAACCTGTGGTTATTAAGAGTAGAGATGTGCCGTTTCCGAAAATTTCCAGAAACTTTCGTTGTTTTGTACTTGAAGTGAGGAAAGTTTCCGGAAATTTTCGGAGCACATCACTAATTAAGAGGTGCCTTGACGCATTTGTGGGGGCACAATAGGTAGTGCGTGGTTAGTTATAAAAAAAACGCATGCCTATGTTAGAGCATGATATCAAGGAGGGAGCATTTCTAAAATAAGAAATAGAATCAACAAAAAAAAAACGAAATACTCATCGAACCTACTTATAAGATTTCATGACAATCAGTTGAGAAACGAGGCCTGTAGGCGAGAACAGCGGGTAATCCGAATATCCATACATTCGGACGTCCAAAAAAAAATGGCGAAGCTGAAAGAGAGACGCTACGCTCGTTCGGTCAACTACTTACGTTTCTTCATATAATCTTCAACCCAGGTGGAATGGATGATGGATGGTCGAATGGCACTCAGATTTGGGATTTTGATCGTGGTCGCTGGGTCTAACACAATAATGCCAACTCAAATAAAAGAGCAAAATAAATGAGCCTTCGGAGGAAATTGAATGGAATTTAGGGTTTTTAACCGGTTTCTTTAAGCTATAAAATTATTTAATACACCAAACTCCATATGTAACTTCTTATTTAAATGTTTTAATCATCTGTATCTGTGATCTGTGAGCGCTACGTAATTTGGGCATTTACCGTCCATGGAATTTGAAATATTTTGGAATTAGTCCAGAATAATAAGATTCTTGCTCTTAATCTGTAACAAGAGAGAGTCCCTGTTACAGATGAAGAGCAGGTTACGTGATGGTTAGGTTAGGTTAGTCATATTTTAGCAGAGTGTGGCTTCACAGGACCCTGCACAGCGTGGCCTTAACACCAGCTATTATCCCAAAAGGCGCAAACATCAGGTTCGATTTTTGCTAAAATTTTCGATCAGTTTTTTTTGCGTAAACGCAGCCAGTACTTAAGTTAAACGTCTCAAAGCCTCTGCAATTTGCGGAGCCCTGAGTAAGCTATAAATCAAGTTAAATTATTTTTTCATTACGTCCCCGCGTAGTGTTAATAATCTATCAGTGTTGACGTCCATTTTATTGAGTAGTGATTGATGATAAATACAAGCCAGGCGAGCGTGACTTACCTACTGTAAGCCATGTTGGGCGAAGATGTGTTCATCGTAAATGTACAAAACCCATCGAATTAGTTTATCTAGTTAGTTTGAACATTTTTAATCGTTTCATAGTGTCGAATTGAGTATTATTAGCCATTTATGTAGAAGATACAGAACATTTCTGGGTAGTAATACCACATCACTAACACTTAATCTGTTTGTGGCAATAAAAATTTGGTGCTTACTTGTATATTGAATCCAGAAAAGTAATTTTAATTTTATTAAGATTAATTATACCGATTTGTACAGTAATGTAAACTAAGACTTGTACTTAATGTACTGTACCTCACATTTAAACAAATGTATACAATATAATGATAATAATTGTATTTGTTCAAGTGTGCTCACTTTGTGTTGGACTAAGCAGAAACAATGGGTGAGCTACAGCTGGAAAATTTGACATTTCCAGCAGAAGGTTTCATGGTGTAATGGTGAGCACTCTGGACTTTGAATCCAGCGATCCGAGTTCAAATCTCGGTGAAACCTGTACTTTTTGTAAATAGTAGGAATACAAATAATTGGCTTGGTAAATAGTTGAAAATGTTGTTCGCGAAGATGTTTTCTTTATATTTTAGTGTTTTATTAACAAGAAATATGACGCCGAAACTTAAGTTGACCGTCACTGAGAGAACTGATGCCTAAGTGTTTAGAACTGCAAAATAAAACTATGAGAAGGAGGAATATTTGATGAGGTAACGTTTATTGAGAAAATATACAAATGTTATTTATTTTTGAATTCATCATGGCATTTTTTACCAAGTTGCTCAGCCACTAACTGTAAATATGTGTCTGGGTTCTTTACCAAAATGGTGTTGTTATAGTTATATATATATTATTCTGAATTAATTATCACAAATAATTTAAGTATTTATGTTATGCTAAAAATTCTGCCCTTATGTTCCTACCTACGTGGACTTGCCTGGAATGTAGAAAAACCAATGCATTTTTCTTGTTTCCCAAAAACTCATTCTTATATTGAAGTATTCAAGTTATTTATCTGAAATCGTTCAGAAACTACAAATTCACGATACGAAAAAAAAATATATTTTTGAATGAGCTCGTCGTGTGAGGTAAGTTACCGGCCCGAGAACAATTTATAATTTTCAATTAATTTGCAAAATGTCATATTAAATTGTACTACGTGTCTCATTATTGCGCTATATGGGCTCCGTAAAGTACTTGGAATTTTATGTGCAACGCTTTAAAAATGATCAAAATGTCCTACTTACTCATTATGTAGCAGGGTATCTATGTGAAAGTTTTTAGTGTAAGGGCGAAAGCATAATGATTTTTTAAATCGATTATAGTGGCGTTGAGTGTTATACATTTTGTAATAAGTATATATTTTGTTCTGCCTCAGATTTTCTAAAAGCGTGATATCTCCGGTTTGAGATTATAATTATAATAGTACTTACCTTGTGTAACTAGGGTGGTAAGCAAGGGATTAGAAACGAGAATCTATTAAAAATTAGAAGCTCGAGCTTTAACAAAACTTACTAAAATACGTTGTTACATACTTTTTAAAATAATAACTATCCAATCTTATCTTTAAACAAACATTTCAAACATATATAAAAGAAGTAACTTTTTTCATCAAACCTTTTGTTTTAAATCATATTATATTATAAGTGAGTGTAAAAAAAATCGATTTAACAAAATTTACAACTTTACCACCCTAAGGCGTAGGTAATCTAACCGCCCGCTTTTCTTGCATGTAGCGTCATATACGTACAAGCAAGTGTGTAAAAAAAAACTGAACTGATATAACGATGAACGTACACCTGACTTATTGAGATTGAATAATTCAATGCGGCCATTGATACTGACGATTCAATAATATTTCCTTAAGGCGGGTCTACACGCTCGAAGGTCTGCGCAGGACAGTTATTACGCGGGCCCGGGTATGTTATCGGATGACGAGAAATTAGCCAGTTCCGACGAGCCTGACACTAGCCTAACTGAACATTCTTTCATACTCTCTCGGGTGAGTCTGTAGTGTAAGTTTGTTATTTTTAACGCAAGAACGTCTCCAACGCGTTTGTGATGTTATTTATACAATAATTATAAACGTGATACACTACTGAGACGTTTTTTGCGTCGGCAACTTACAGCCAAAGCTTTGACTGTACTGTTATGATGATATGTATACACGCGTCGTAATATTTTTCCATGGTATGATTTACTAGTTTTTGCTTACAACTGCGCATTTTCTGGGATAAAATGTACTAATTATTATAAACAGTTTAAAACTTACGTAAAAATTGTCAGGAAAACGACCCGACATGTTTCGAAAAAGTTATGGAGCTCTTCATCAGGGACAGCTAACCGTACAGCCCCTCGGTCAGCAAATCACACTCTTGCATATATTTGTAGAAGTAAATGAGAGGGCGGCCTTCGCACAGCAGTGGGACACTCTTGGCTCTTCAATAATAAAATAGTATTAAAAGATTATATGAAATATAGAGACTAGTTATGTGAGAATAAAATAAAGGATTTTTTAGAATTCAAAAATATTGTTACAACGAGATTATTTTCCTGTAGGTAAGTGACTTAAGGTAAGGTAAAAGCCTAAAGAATTAAAAACTATCACTTCCTGAGAATTTCTTGAGTATCTGCTGAGTTTCAGGGGATTTCTTTGAGTAGTTGAGTTTAACTGTTCTACTTTACCTCTCCGAAAAATGTTGACTTACACAATAGTGCGTAAAAATCGTTCATACGTTCATCGTTAGTTTTTTTTCATCATCATCTCACACCGTCTTTTTAGGGCAAGACTGCATCGACATACAATAGCATACCTACGTTTGTGTAGACGACGCCTAACAGTGCGTCGGCAACACTAAGGCAGGCACGTTACTAAAACTAAAAATAAAACTATAAACCCCGCAATACATCAAGTGGCTTTAAACTGATGGATGGACAATTTTGCAATTAATATTCGATACATCGATTTTTTACTTTGCAACCTTTAGCGAATTAATCGGATCGAGCATCGATATCCTTTAATCGACGCTTTACTTTAAGGTGTTGTTCATCACGTAATATCCTGTAATCAATAGGTGTGTTTCGAATCTTAATATGTCTAGAAACTGCTCGTAAAACAGCAGTTTCACTACTTACTTCTGTCTATTAAAAGAGGACTAGCAAACGAACAAAGCGCCCTATTTGACTCATTATGATGATGAAAAGTAGAATAGATTAGAAACACGTTATTTTTTTTTATTAAGGACAGGTGTTAATAACTAGATACTGGTTATAATGAAGCCATACATTAAAATACTACCCATATTTATAGTCATTGATTAAAGTTTATTAATAATTCATAAATGCTTGGTATAAAGAAAAGATCCATAAAAACGGATAAAAATACATAATATTACAGTCATTGTTAAGAATATTTGTTTCAAAACAATTATGCCTATTCGCTGTAACCGATACATGTAAACATACTTATAATGAAATAATAGATTTAAAAATTGTATATTTCTTATTTATTGGCTTCATTTAACTAAAAAAAATATACTTAAATAAACTGAAAAACGGTGGTAAAAACGGTGGTGGTAAACTGGTAAAGCGGTGGTAGCCTAGTGGTTAGGGTAAAGCGGTGGTAGCCTAGTGGTTAGGGCATGCGACTTTCAATCCGGAGGTCGCGGGTTCAAACCCGGCCCGTACCAATGAGTTTTTCAGAACTTATGTACGGAATGTCATTTGATATTTACCACTCGCTTTTAGGTGAAGGAAAACATCGTGAGGAAACCACCTAAGCCCAATAAGGCCTAGTTTCCCCCCTGGGTTGGAAGGTCAGATGGCAATCGCTTGCGTAAAAACTAGTGCCTACGCCACATCTTGGGATTTAGGTAGCCGACCCCGATTGAGAATTCATTCTCAAAAAATGGGACAAAGGCTAGGAGGATGACTTAAATAAACTGAAAAGTCTAAAATGTACAGGTAACATTATTTGGATCAACTTTTGAATTCGGTGGCCAACCACTCATTTATTACTATGAAAACGGATGTGAGAAGAAACAAAATAGTGAAACATAGAACCTCCCTTTCTTGAAGTCGGTAAAGAATATTATGTCCTTCTAAAGTCCATTTTACCAACCTCACCTTTTCCCAGCGTTTAGGTCCATCCACACCTTAATTGAGATCGTTATGTCACTTATGTCATATCTGATTGATACGATAATATTACCTTATATAGCAGCTACATTTATGGTAATTGTACTTGGGTTAGACCAGCGGACCTAGCATATACGCGACTTCGCTTTGCGCGCGACTTAGCGTCATCAAGGAAAGTGACAGATAGTAATTGTTGCACGACAAAGAGTCGAGTATCATGTTAGACGGCCAGGTACTAAATTTGCCGTTTCTTAAGTATGAGATACTTATTTATGATCGATATATCGCCATTATTAAATATGTCTTCTTTGGCCATGTGCTTTATTCAAAGTAATCGTTATGACATTTACTTTCTCATTGACGTGAATATACTTTATTTAAATAGGAGTAAAACTTAAGATCAAGAGTCATATCGCTTGAAATATATCTACCTACTTTTGATATTGACCTAGGTATACATATACCAACCTTATTTAAAATAAGTTTCTGTCAAAAATGACATTTTAGTGGCAAGCGTTTATAGCCGACTGTACTTTTCTTTGGATATCCATCAAATGCTCACTGAGACGATTCTAAAGAGCCCAAGCTCGGTAGGATTGCTTTTTCTATTATAGAGTTCCTATGGCCACCTTCCGGCTCCATCATCAGATCCGCCCCATGGTACCATATTATTGTATTGTCATTAAAGTTAAGTAAGTATACAAAATTTCAGCTCAATCGGTTGACGATATGTGCTTCAAAATTGAGTTGCATGATTCCACCCGAACAAACATACTTTAGCTTATAATAGAAAATTTCAACGTCACTTACACTTGTTTAATTAAAAGCTTATGGTGATTACACTTATAGACAACACTTGCTTAAAATTTGTAAAACAAACAAACAAATATACCTAGTTATTCGAACAGTGATGTACTCATGCACAAGAGGCCTTAACTAAGTTTTTTACCTATTAAGAGTTCATCTGCGAGTTCTAAACATTGTACAGGGAGAGAGCAGGAATCAAACGATAATACGAGTATATATCTGTCACATATCTGACAGCAACGTAGTAAATTCCCAGACAGTTTACCTGTAATATTTCACTTTGAGGAGCGCAATTGCGACTGATAGATATAAAAATTATAATATCCATTACTCCATAATGGAACCATAGATAGAGAAGCCAATTCAATTATTTGACGCGTGTGAAAAAGACGGGGACACGCGCCATTTTGATTTACAGAGTGATCGAACAGGTGACGGTGATCCTGACGTGGTATTCTGATGCTCTTGCGCAGGTTTCACGCGTACCTTTATTACTTTTTATCAAATTGCAGGGTGTGATCCCACCGGATAAGTACTATACTTTTGTAATTCGAAGCGTATCAATATAATTTCTGTACCGTTAAAAGAAATAATGAAATACATTTTTATGTCTACATCCTACCGTCAATATCACATTGTAACCCAACTTACAAGTTAATTACAAGCTCAAAACGTATAGTTATTATGAGATTAAACAATTTTGCCCCACTGAAACCACAATTCGCTACAATCGAGTTAATTCCTTTAAAACTACGAAAATCTACTTATATGACATAAAAGTTAATTCACAACAAATTACAGAAGGGAGCCGCAGATGCGTAAAGCGATTTTTTTATAAACGCACCAATTTGATCATAATAACAAGTTTATGCATCCTCCTTACTCTTATACAAGAATATACCTACTTTTGCTCATTTCCACGTAGTCGCAAAAATATGTGGATTATTCGAATTTTAACTTTAAGGAAGCCAAATAAGGGCAGTATTAGGTGCAGTGTAGTAAGTGGATGTTGCGATCGGTTGGTGGCCAAAGTTACACATTTTCGTTGATTGGTTTCGAACTTTGTTCAGAGCACTTTACAGTCTTAACTTGCGCGTTTAATTTTAGCGGAGTTGGTTCCGATCGTAGTAGTAACCATTGATCGGTCCCGATATGCGCAGGCTCATAAAGGATAATTAAGTGCATTTAATTCCTCGCGCGGATACTACGCGAGTTTTGTGAAACATTGTTTTGCTAGCGGTACTTTATTACTTTACTGCTTAAGCTTATAATGAATACTTTTTACTTGGACGGGAGTGTAAACGATTGACGAAAGTCGGCCTAGCTAGGATTATATAATCAAATCTTTAAATTTTTATAACCCAGCGGGGTGATTTTCAGCCCATGCCATAGTGCGGATTTTCAATTGTACTTACTGGCAGCGGCAAATTTTTGATAAATGACGTTGAATATTGGTGAATGTCACTGATGTAAATAAAGAGAAAACAGGTCTTAATACACCACCCATTTGCGAAATATTCCGCACAAGTAATTTTTGCATTTTAAAGCCAAAACTATTCACAGTGATGAAGGTCAAGTTTTTTTTTATTTATGATTCAGTATTTATTTCGAAAAAAGAACGGAGGATTGAGCAGCATTCTGTTAACAATGTTTGGAATTTAGATGATGTCAAATCCTTGACAAATCGCTACTGACGTTTCATAATTCAAATATATGACGTATGCACATTATTGCCATATGAAAGTTGTTTGTAGCGCTCACCACACTAGCCCTGGGCAAGACCGACACTTTTTTGGCTATATGAGAGTACTTTGTTCTTACCTAAAATACAAGCAAATACTGTAATACAACACAGGGTCTGAATTCGATATTTCTAATGACATTTATCCAAATTTTCCCGACTACCAGATCTGTGTCCTTGTGTGGAGTGTGTGGCTATGGATATGGCTGATATATCGCTCAAATGATTATATGTTAATATGTTAAAGACCAGTGAATACCTACGGTCCTTGATTTTCTCGGTTATTTTTGACTAGGTTTGACTAAATGTAGACTAAACTCTTATTCGAGATTTTGATTTAATTTATGATTATGTACATGCAGTTTTTACTTTTAGAACTCATAGCACTTAACTTAGAACTCCATACTTCTTAGGGAAGATAGCGTGTGCCGTATTTTTACGCTCTAAGTAACCTGTCAAAATATGTCGACTGGTAAATTGATCTAGGTGTCAGCAGTGGTGTGCTGTGTAAACTAAATCTCTGTGCAATCGGAGATCGATTTAGATAACTTTTTTTTTTCAAAAACAATAGGTAACATTTTGTAAAATGGGCAAGCCGCGGGATTCGGGTTCTATGGACGCGAGGCACCTGCAATACACAAAAAACGGTGCATATAATAAAAATAACTAAATAATAATAAATAATAATAATATTTATTCATAAATAACATCAAGTTACAAACGTGTCTTATAAACTCAAGAAACTCTGCTTCCTAAATAGGTTGACCTGTGCTTTAGGATAAGCAGTGCTCCTCGCCCAATAGGCACATAATTACCAATACTGGTCATTATTAACAATGCGTTCTAAATTTTTTGCAAAACGCATTTCTTTTTCATGTAGAACACTCAATCGGCAATTCTTCTTCGTCCACAAACGCCGACCAGCCCTGACAATCGAACGAATTGTCACCGCAGCGAGTGAATTATCCTTCAGATAATTGCAGGATAACATACTTTAAGTCTGCTACATTACAAACGCTGTAATACCAGCCACAACACAAAGAAGATACCTTAAGACCTACACAATTAGGATCAGATAAGTCGAACGCGCTAGGTGGTGTATTATCCATCATGACAGTACCTATTATCGAAAAAGAAAAAATAATAAAGGCCCATTCGATACCGGTGAGGAATTGATTGGAGTCGATTCTAGGTACCTATCGATTTTTTCCGTCATTATACTTGGAAATAGGATGGAAATAACTTAGCTTATAGGGACGTTCACATCTTGCTTACTGATTTTAATTTTATCAAAATAAATTATCATGATTTGCTTGGACGGTATGAGGTTTTTCCTTTATAAATGTCGACATTATCCAGTTTAATATGAAACTTGGTTTTGTCTCTCGGTTTCACTCGTCGTGAGATCGGTGTATTTTGCTAGTTAGGCTTTGAAAGCTATCTATTAGGTTTAAGAATAGTACATTACATCAGAGGCAGGGAATCCGTTTTCACGACGAGGCATGTATAGGTATAGTGCTTTTCTCAAACATACAATGAAATAAAAAAATATACTTCAAAGAACAACATTTTATTAATTGACAAATAGGACATTTTAGTCTAACAACCAACCTTTAAAAACAAAACCTGCTTTTTGTCAAACCAGCCAGCTGTGTGAATGACCTTGTTGTTGAAACCAAAAAAAAGTTACTTTGCAGGCCTAGGCCTGAAAAGTAGTATGAAATCCCTTTACAGTCCTCTCGAGTTGTTGCGCCCAAATAGCGATACTTCCGAGCCTATTATAAGGAACGTAAAGACAATATTTCCTTGCATGTTTGAGAAAATGTATTTTCTCCACAGAAAGAATACAATTCACCTAAAATTGAGAAAATCATAATATCCAAAATTATAATATAACAGTAAAATACATGAAAAAAGATAACAGATGGTTCATATTCAGCGTTTTTAAGGCGTTTTTTTCGTCATTCCCATTTCTGCAAAAATTGTTAAAATAAATGAATGTTGGAAGTCGATTTTTTATGTTAACCCGAAGCCACTCTCGAGTGCGATCCTAGTTAGATCATAATTAAAACGACTGGCTATTATGTTGCGGTAATAATAAAAAAGGAATGACGCTAGAACGCTCGGTGAATAACCCAACAATTAAATATATCTAGTACTTTCATAAACATCGTAAAATTCGTGTTAATAATGACAGGTAGATATGATTCATTTTACTATTTCGCAGTGGTGGTAGATGAATACTGCAACGTGCACGTCGACCTGTTTTTGGCATATAAGTAGCATTATGTGACAAATATGATAGCGATGGCGATGCCTATCGAAATGTTAGTACAATTTGAAACATTAATTACTGCGTGTGTGTAACAAAGTGACCTATTCGCGATCGTAATAAATGACGTACCTACCTATTAAGGTCCATTGTCGTATGATAAAAGTTATTACATTAACAAACCAAAGATATGAAGTAAGGCTTAAAATTACTCGTAACTGAGTGTTTGTATTTGTACATGTAGGGTTACAATGACATTTTCTACAGTTAGTCAGTCAGTAATCAGGCAAGAATCGTCAAACTGACACATTTTTTACTTTACATCATTTAAATTATTTAGTAATTCTTAGTAGGTCTTATCATTATAGCTTTAATAGAACATGTTACACTATTTACTTATATAAATACGTTGGAGTTTAACATATACGGCCATTTATTATGGTTAAGATAGATGGATATGGCCGTTTTATAGGCCTAAGCTCAAACTAAAGGTTACAGCGCTCTAAACGAGTTATTACAATCTACCACATAGTTGCTAGCAACTCTTGCTTTATTTAGAAACTGTAGTTCATATTGCTTTCTCACCATTGATATGCTGGGATATTGTCGGAATTTTGCGCGTACGCGTGCGAGCGCTAACCGAATCCAGAACGACTACTTCGGGAATGGATTCGGTTTTATAATTAGGTACATCAGCCTAAAAAAATATGATTTTGACTGGTCATTACAATATCGACATGAAGCCTCGTTTGACAGTATCTCGGCATTTTGAGCTGTGTACGGATCCAAGTTCATCGTACCTATCTACATTTCTGGCCCTATAAACCAAGAAGGTAGTATTTTTGGAGTGTTCTTTGGAATAGAGTGGACGTAATTGAAGGTAGGATTGTAGCAGCAGCAAGGAAGTAATAGAGAACTGAGTTCAAAAGAAACGTTTTGAATTGAAGGGATATTCAACAGTAGGTAGAGAGCAACGTTCATTACCCACAACTCGTAACAAATCCAACTTCTAAAAATGTCGGTTTGATAGAGAAAAGATCTAAAAAATAAATTATTATCTGGATCAAATAACTAAGCCGTCGCCTATAGAGTCTATAACAGACCAAAATGACCAAATGTGCTGACCTGGGCGCAGGCAAAAGGTGTTGCATGCCATTGAACGTATGTAGGTAATGCATGTCATGCATGATGGTGCTCAACGCACAGGTATACCTGAGGTAAGATGAAGTAAGTCCAACAGTTAGTTGGTTATTGGACTTTGGCAACCTTCTCCCGATGATAATCTTATCCTACCTTATCTTACAATGTAAAAATTAAGTTGATACAAGAGAACATACGTATTTCCTTCCCATACCCCAATTTTGGGCAACTCCGGCAATCCGAACAACACTTGAGCCTAACAAACAATGTAGATCCTATCCTCCCATTGTTGGATTCCTTGTTTTTGGCCATCCCGGATTCCCCGCGCGCTTGCGCCGAACGAACGCAATGCTTTTTGCGCGCGCGCAGCTCAAACGGATCCGATATAGCTGCGTGTAAATTTATAGAGTTTTTAATCGACTAATTAAAAGTTCGTATAAGGATTGCGAATTTGATGTATGGGGGCCAAAGTGTGTGATGGTTAGGTACTTATTAAAAAATGTTTAATAATTGCATGGAAAAAGTTGCACAGATTTGGCAGAATGACATGGCGATTAAGGAACACGTTATGAAAAAAAAACAACAATTGTTTAGTTGTGTTATACCGGGTGTGGCCTGTAATATGAGCAAAAAACCGGCCAAGAGCATGTCGGGCCACGCTCAGTGTAGGGTTCCGTAGTTGCCCATCTTTCACAATGGACAATAAAATAAAATTTAAATTACGAGAAAGATTTCAAGCTTTATAAAAAGGCCTTAAACGCCAAAGTAACTGTAATTACTTATTACCTTCTGGAAGTTATCTATTATACGCGCCAGATTGCGCGAAATGTTTTAATGCAGTATGGCACTTAACTAAAATGTGTAACGTTCAAAGTTTAAGAACACCGCGAGGCACTTACGTCATTTTAAGGAAAATTATGAAATTTTGCGATAACTCAAAAACGGCTCTACCGATTTTATTCAATATAGTTTTCATTGAAAGTAGAAATAAGGCCTCATTTTCATGAATTTCTCCATAATTTTTTGACCAGTGGTTGAGAAGTTAGAGGGGGGGACACTATTTTTTGGATTTCCCGAGCGAATATTTACAAAACTGCTGACTTTATCAAAAAATTATGTTTTAAGACCTCTATTATTTTTAAAAGACCTATTCAACGACACACCACACTCTAGTGTTGTAACGGAAAAAAAGTCACCCCCACTTTAGGTGTACGGGAGTTACACGAAAAAAATATTTTTTTTTAGTTTTTATTTTACTGTTTTGTCGACGTAATACATACACATACTCATACCAAATTTCAGCTTTCTAGCATTTATGATCACGGAGCTAAGCCGTGGACGGACAGACGGACAGACGGACACGGCGAAACTATATTTCCTAGTTGACTACGGAACCCTAAAAAGATAGTTTTCAGATGTTATTTGATTGATGATTTTGATTATTTCAGACAAATAATGAACATCTGAAAAATATGTTTAAAATTAAATGTGTTTACAGAATTGTCGAGGGATGCAATTAAGGCATGAACAAAAATATTTCTCGACAAAAACCATATGGAACACATTTCCAGAACCACGGTAGCAATATCGATAATGAACTATTTGGAGATATTTCAGGTTGGTTATAATAAGCAACCTGCAAAAGTCCAGTGGATATGAGGGTAACGTGGTCGTTAGCCGACACAATGGCGCTTTGCATTACATCCTGCGCGAGCGCGAACAATTGGCGAGTCATAGAGTTGATACAACCACCATTGCGCTTTGCGATTCTATCATTGGACATTCGGGAAACATGACTACACCATAATATAAGCCACACCATATGGTGATGATGATGATAACAACCAGCGTAATACATCTATAACTATACAATTTAAAAAACTATCCATAGTTTACAAAGATTATTAAATTTAATAATTCATGCGGTGCGGGCATCGGACAAAAGTAATTGCACAATTTTTATTAATTACAGCTGCGACATACGTGATTCGTTTTTGATATACTCGTTCTGAATAGGCATAATAATTTTTTGAGGATGTCCATCGATCCATATCGGCCATAAAACCGTGACTTTTGAAAGTAATTTAAAGTTACATTTCGGTTAAAATAAAAACAAATTTGCGTATTTTTAGAGTCTCATATTTCAAACTCGCTTTATTTTTTGTATGTCATGACAATAGAGCAAGTTTTATTAATATACTTACAGTACTACTATTCACCATCAGCCATCAATCATCATCCATATTTGATATAAAATATTTTCATCCATTTTTTTTTTCATATTATGACAAATATATTGATAATTTCAACCAACTTTTTGTAGTGAATAATACTTTTCCCTGAGCTCTAGTAACACAGCTATTTCATGCTTTCATTGCGTACAGTCGAAAATAAGTTGATAAAACAAATTTTCCGCGTGAAATCTGTCAATTTCAAGTGGTTTTTGAAACAAAAATTATCTATGAATAACTCAAACTGTAGGTTTCAAATATGTACCAATAAATCCCAATAGCCCTGTTCTAGGTAGTAACATCAATAATATGTTAAGAAACTTGTTTGATATTAGAGAAAAATGTCTATAACCATCTGCATTTTAAAAGGAATAAGGCCTCTTAATCAGATGTTTGAGGGTCGCTTCTATTTAATTCGTATCTGTGACGTTTTATAGCCATGTCATGACATTAGGATTTTACGAATTTTGCTGATAATGATGTTATAGGATACTTGTAGTTTGTACCTACTTGTATCCAACTACGGAACGAAAAAATGGGGTCTTATTTTTACCACGGAGCCAACCGCGTAGTCAAATTTTTTTGCGGTACTGTCTGCCCTGTATGATATAACTTGGCCATGCGCGTGCGTCCAATTGGAAATAATTTAAAGCGTGCAGTTAGTTAAAATATCGAGCAATGTTGGATAGACGGACGGACGGACACGGACGGGTGTTTTTACATACGGAGCCTAATTTATATATTTTATTCAGGTGATTTAACGATGCAGGTGTTTTATTGTGTGCTAAGGATGTTAGCGATTTAAGACTTGGTTTTTAGGGTTCCGTAGCCAAATGGCAAAAAACGGAACCCTTATAGATTCGTCATGTCTGTCTGTCTGTCCGTCTGTCCGTCTGTCCGTCCGTATGTCACAGCCATTTTTTTCCGAAACTATAAGAGCTATACTGTTGAAACTTGGTAGGTAGATGTATTCTGTGAACCGCATTAAGATTTTGATGCAAAAATAAAAAAATAATAATAAATATTGGGGGCTCCCCATACTTAGAACTGAAACTCAAAATTTTTTTTTTCATCAAACACATACGTGTGGGGTATCTATGGATAGGTCTTCAAAAATGATATCGAGGTTTCTAAAACATTTTTTTTCTAAACCGAATAGTTTGCGTGACAGACGCTTCCAAAGTGGAAAAAAGTTGGTCCCCCCCCCTCTAACTTCTAAAATAAGAAAATGAAAAATCTAAAAAAAACATATGATGTACATTACTATAAAAACTACCAACGAAAATTGTTTTGAACGAGATCTAGTAAGTAGTTTTTTTTTAATACCTAACTTTGCAAGTTTGCACCTAATTTATATGGGGCGCTATACATACCAGGTGCAAACTTAACTTAAACACTTAGGAATGGAAAGTGTTTGTACGGAACCCTCGGTGCGCGAGTCCGACTTGCACTTGGCCGGTTTTTTTATTTACATTGTTTATAAAGAGTATTTGCAGGGTATGTCCAATGATTCTGTTACTTTGGTTTCAAGAAAGGCAATTAAACAGTTATGCCAATCTTACATTATTGTCCGATTGTTTACATGTATTAACATGCATTGTTCGTGAAGAGTCATGCCCAATGGTTTTATTACGTTCCTGTTTTTGGCAATTAGTTGGTTATGTCAGCCTTTTACATCAATTAATCGAGCTTCATTGACTTTGAATGAGTAATTCTTGTAAATATATCTTTTATTTATTTCTCGAAACCCATCATTACACTGTTCGCGGACTGGTTGTGTCTTATATTTAAGACAAATTCTGCCAAGTTTCGTTTACCAAAAGTGCCCTTTTATGCCAATTCGAAAATAGTGCGCTATTTTTTTAGCATTTTATAAATTAGGATTCCGAAGTGTTTACAGTGTGGGGTTGTAGTGTCATCTAGTTTCAGCTTTGCGTTTTCTGTAATTTAAAGAGCTCCTCTTTACCAGTCGGTGCGATTCCACTAGACAAGACTCGAGGTAAATAGCGAGGTATGTAAATGCAGTATTATATCAAGTTCCCTTTTGTGGAGGGCGATTCATTGTGACCTTGATTTGGTCTGTCCACATCATCGAGGATCTGTTATCTGGATCCCTACCCTAAACCTTTAAATTAGTGCGCCCAGGAATCAGAAACATCGGGATTTGAAATCGTTATGTGGATATGCAATGCTTTATCGTCAATGCCCGAAGAATAAATGCTATTTTTTCAATCATTTTATTAACACGTGAAAAAGAGGACAATGGAACATTTTTTTTAACATTCATCATTACCATCTCTAACATTATGGTCGAAGTAAGCACCATATTTATAATTTGTGATATGAGAAGATCCAAAGACTAAAACCGGCCAAGTGCGAGTCGGACTCGCGCACCGAGGGTTCCGTACAAACGCTTTCCATCCCTAAGTGGTTAAGTTAAGTTTGCACCTGGTATGTATAGCGCCCCATATAAATTAGGTGCAAAGTTAGGTATTAAAAAAAACTACTTACTAGATCTCGTTCTAAACAATTTTCGTTGGTAGTTTTTATAGTAATGTACATCATGTTTTTTTTAGATTTTTCATTTTCTTATTTTAGAAGTTGGAGGGGGGGGGGACCAACTTTTTTCCACTTTGGAACCGTCTGTCACGCAAACTATTCGGTTTAGAAAAAAATATTTTAGAAACCTCGATATCATTTTTGAAGACCTATCGATAGATACCCCACACGTATGTGTTTGATAAAAAAAATATTGAGTTTCAGTTCTAAGTATGGGGAGCCCCCAATATTTATTATAATTTTTTTATTTTTGCATCAAAATCTTAATGCGGTTCACAGAATACATGTACCTACCAAGTTTCAAGAGTATAGCTCTTATAGTTTCGGAAAAAATGGCTGTGACATACGGACGGACAGACGGACAGACAGACGGACAGACGGACAGACAGACATGACGAATCTATAAGGGTTCCGTTTTTTGCCATTTGGCTACGGAATCCTAATAAAAACTAGATCCTTACTAAGTGTTTCACCACTAACCGAAAGACCGCTGGAATAGCATCATGCTGGAATAGTCTACTGTTGGTCGCAATATTAGTCGTAAATTAACAGAAATAACTGTCAGCTTATATCTTTTTTGCGAAGCGATTCACTTGATCAACGCTTTAGTTGATGATCGTTTACGAGATACTTTTTTCCGCCACTTCTGTGTTTTATTTTTCCGTTCCGGAGCAGTAACGTAAAATGTGTAGATGAGATAGTGATCACTGATACTTCATTAAAATAA
Organism: Apotomis capreana; assembly: GCA_947623375.1. NCBI lineage: Eukaryota > Metazoa > Arthropoda > Insecta > Lepidoptera > Tortricidae > Apotomis > Apotomis capreana. The sequence goes on along the minus strand of OX392499.1, from coordinate 31,023,087 downwards.
TTTGTGCTGTTCTCCTACACATAGCCTTTAGCATTTTATTTTCTTTGCATGTATATACAGATACAGCTGTAGTTTATGGTGTCTATTATCTAAACTGCATAAAAAACTATACTCAAGGTGTCTGAAACTCACTGCTCAGCATTTCGGCCGGTGGAAGCGACTCTGGGCATAGGCTGTCTTGAATGATTGACCCATGCCAATAGTAAATCCTTCGTTAAGCACCGAAAGACGCGTCACTCTCGCGCGGCCGACGACCGGCGCAGACGCACAAAGCCCCGTACATATGTTAATTTCCTTTATGCCGCTGCTTTACATGCAGATTGGAAAACACGCGATTGAAACTCGAAAGTGTCTCGTTTCGAAAGGGGTTATTAATGCTGAAGATTAGTTTTTAGGGTTCCGTGTCAACAAAATGACTATTACTTGATTTTACGCTATTAGTTCAGGAAAAGGAACAAATAAAAAAAATAAAGCTTACTTTGCTTGCTTTTGGAAAAACAAAAGTATGATCGAATATTATCCTGATAATATTAAGTTGGTTACGACTACGTAAAAGAAAATTTTCTGTTTTTACATTTACACTGTGTTCTGTGTAATATTTATATTGTTGCGGACTATTAAGATTTTCGAAATAATTATAGTGTCTATAAGACACGCTAACGGCTCTGTTAAGCTGTCTGTAATCGTAGAGAAGATCATATTAAATTAGATAGTTTAATGGAAGTTGACCTTTCTCTATAAATTAACTGCTGCATTTGACCAATACCTATAGATTTTTGCTATTATAGCTTCAGCTAAATAGATCATATTATTGCTAAATTAGACTTAATAGAGTCGATAGCAGGGGCATATATCATTGGAAACGTTGAATGTAGTCCCACACTTACTCCGTAAAGCATTGCAAATGCATCAAGGAAATACAAGCAGCAAGCAAATACAGGGAAATATAAGAATACAATACAAGTACTCTTTATTACACACCTCATAAAACATGCACGATAAATACAACGCAAGAAATGAAAACAACAGGATGTCTTATCGCTAAAGAGCGATCTCTTTCAGACAAGCTTTGGGTAGTGGAGAACTTGAAAATTCATTTTGTTATTAGGCGGTGCAAAAAACAGAGAAAGAAATAACATATACACAAAAACAAATAAATACAAAAATACATAAATATAATAAATAATAAAAAACATAGGTGCATTTATTCACGGAACCTCTTGCTTTCATTTCAGACTCGCTTCACATTTGTCGCGGTCAACGAGTGTTTTATTTTTTATCTTATGACATGTGACAGCCTCCAAGTGTTTAAACAACTTTTCTTCGCCGTGAAATATTTTGTAGAATTGTGTCTTAGGGACAATACTTCCGCTTTTATTTTATTTTTATGCTCATTGTTAGAGACACAAAGTCATATGTTAATGCAGGTTGATGGTAGAAGGGTCGTAAATTTAAGAGCAGATTTGATTCTGGAAGGCTGAATGATCGAATGCCGTATTTACAAAAGTTGTGGACACACGAAATTGGTGTAGTGCATTAAAATGAGAAGTTAAGAGATTGCGTTTACACGATTGCAAGTCAATATGTTATCGTTAACATTTGGAAAGGAGCTTTTGCTTGTAAATATTTCAGCTCATTTGATTTTAATTACTTATATTCTTATCGTCCACCACTAGCATACCTTGGCTATCCTTGTCGCGTGACATAGCGTCACCCGTCCCTCTCTCATAGTACTGGATTAGTTAGGAAGAGATAGGTGATATTTCTCGCGGGAGAAAAAGTCGCACAGGACAGTTGTGCTACAGGGCTGCATTATTTCCCGCCACGAGAATTCTCGTTTTTTTTTTCGTTTTGTATGGAAAATGTACTCGCTATCTATACGCATGTACAAAAAGGCACCTTCCACAAAATAGCACAATTCTAATAATGCTGTACAATCATGTAGGTACATGGCAATGTGGATGTTAGAACACAAAAAGTTCAATGAAAACTATTTCTGTATTGTCGCCCACTCGGAAACTTGACCGTAACGTTAAAATTATTCGTTGTATTTTCTGGATCGGAGTTTGAGATTAACATTTTCATGTTCTGGAGGAATGCGCAAACACTGAACGCTTGCTACATAGGTAAATCAACGGAAAATACTATCTACTTATATAAAATATTCCTTAAATACCATGGTAATAGCGTTGGGCATTTTGCGTCTATTCCCGTCCAAATACACTTGTTAGCGTAAACAAGCCCTAGCGTCCAGTTTATTACGTCCACGAGACGTATGGAGATCGCCCATTATGCGCGCCCTTACCCTACGAGCGGCTAACGGCGCATCAGTCACAATTTAAACAAAAATACGCCTGATGCGAGTCGCTTCGTTACTTCGTAGCGCGCGCAGAAAAAGGATCGAAGACATTTTGACTTTTGGTAAACGTCACAAAACTATATGCGAAACTAGTGACTCTTGAGTTCCATCAAGACCATGAATCAAAACCTCAAATTCGATAGCCTACGCAATAGCGCACCAGCGTGCTCGGCTTGCCTCCGGCCTTTGTTCGGGAAAAAGAGGCGGGCGTTTGGAGCCGGGCGTAGCGTGACTGACACACACGTGTCGGTTGGTCGTGTTACCACGCCCCAAAAGCTCACGATCGCGATGCATTTTACACGAATCGTCGCATATTTCAAAGTAAGTACCTTCATCTTTACTATGTTCAATGCTGAAGGTCGAGTCCACTTAGGAAAGTCTTCACCGAGGTCTCCTTCGGTCTTTCTCAAAACAGTAGTAATAGGGAGACCAGTTAGGGCCTTCACTTGTTCCGTCCATCGGGTAGGAGATCGTCCGCGTGGTCTTGATCCTTCCACTTTGTCTAACACTATATAGGTGTTTAAAAAAAGTTTATTATTCGTTGTTGACTGTATTGTTTCTATCTTGAGTTGCTTAAGGGTGGAGATATTGGTTCGTTCGGCAGTCCAGGAAATGCGAAGCATCCGCCTAACACCTCATCTCCAATGCATCTATCGATTTCCTGCCTTTAGTGCAAATATAGAAAAAAAAAGGAAAGGTCAGCGAGCGCATGAGCTTACCTTGCCTTGGTACCATTGGAGATATTTTGGTCCCACCACATTCGAGTGAGTTTTTCCGCCGCGTTTTTTGTTATTTATAACCTCCTAATTATTTTTTCTTTTATTTTAGTCGAGCAAAAATTTACTTTGGTCAGGTTGCTGTATAAGGCCCGTACAAAGCGGGAAACACATTTTCATCTTTTCTGTACCTACAGAAAAACCTGAGTTTTTAATAGGAATGAGGGGGTCGTTCCAAAGTTATACCCATAACTCTTAAAAAAAATGTTCGTCCATTATCCACTAAATCGCTATAAACCATTGTTTTTTGCTCTTGTTCCGAATGTTTCTCTACGTGAGATCTGCTAATTGCTTTCATCCTACGTCGGATTAAGCGAAATTTGGTTGTGTTTTTATCTTTCCCTGTATTAAGAGAAATGTTTCTTGTATCTGCGTTGCCCACGGTACCGGCTAGAAAGTAATAAGTCGGTAAAAATGTGCATACAATGCCTGCATTTGAAATGCAAAGCGCACGCAATGCCGTCCGTCAAGGCTTATATATCGCGCGCCGCGTGACGGCAATTGCCCTCTGTTTGCTTCAAACCAAATACTATCAATTATTATTCAAAATATAAATATTATATTATTTTTGTGGTTTCTGCTACTAATAAGCTAGTGTCCGGGCAAATCAAATGAGCTATATTTTATCAAACATCAAAACGGTGGAATAAAACATAATTGGTGGTGATGATAAAAACGGTTTTACTAAGACAAAAATAACGTTATTTTTGTCGTAACTCGTATAGCTTATATTACGTAAAAAGTAATTCGTATTTTCATTTGGGCTTGCTATTTCGTAGCACTTTTTTGCATAGCGCAGGTAACTAGAACATGAAATGTAAAAGTAAAGTAATTTTGAACTAATATTATAATAAATAAATACGCATAATGCATTTCATCATAATATACACACGTATTCTTGCTCAGGCTCTTGCGAAAATACAGAAAAACAAGGCTTTGTTCTTAACTCGAGCCTTACAACCATTTCAAAGCCACAGCCATTATCTCCCCAAAACTTCAAAACACCATCTTAAATCTCCCAAGAATTAACTTAAAAGCATTATTTCATGTAAATCCGTCGACATTGCCATCTTAAAATTACTTTTAGTGCTCGCAAACTGAGTGTAAAAGGCATGAACTGATGTAAATGTATAAAAGAAGTACCATCTTTATGTTGGTTGTGATAAGACTCAAATATCCAGTAAGTGATCATGTCAGTCGGAAGCGTCTTATGAAGTGACGTGGTGTGTTGAACTTCTTTAAACCTCTGGCTCCTGTTGGGGTCAGATTTAGGGGTAAGATGTGGGCAGGAGCACTCTTGTGGCTAACCGCGGAACGGGTTGGGGTAATTTTGTGTGTGATCGTGAGTTTGATTGGTGGTTACAGGTGTTTCGGATTCGATGTTGTGGTTGATAAATCTTACTCTAATTTTGTTTTGGTTGAATTTTTATAGAGTCGGCCCGAAAACAAGAGTACAGGAAAGAGCCCATAAAAAAGTGCAGTTCATGGTAGATTTAGTTCTTCGCGAACAATGAATGTTTTACATATTAATTTTTCCATTGACTATTGATGTGTCCTTCTTTTAGGCAACAATATAATAACGAGCCGAATTTTAAATCCCAAGTTATAATCTGTAGGTATTTAATAAAATTTAAAAATTATATGGCCCTTATTTTTTTTTCGTTATTCATTCGGTTTTAGTAATGAACATCGGTAAGCTTGATATGATAAAAAATTGGGCAAGTGCGAGTCGGACTCGCGCACCGAGGGTTCCGTACAAACACTTTTCATCCTAAAGTGGTTAAGTTAAGTTTGCACCTGGTATGTATAGCGCCCCATACAAATGAGGTGCAAAGTTAACGCAACCAACCCGTTTGTTGTATGGGAGCCCCCCTTAAATATTTATTTTATTCTATTTTTAGTATTTGTTGTTATAGCGGCAATAGAAATACATCATCTGTGAAAATTTCAACTATCTAGCTATCACCGTTCTTGAGATACAGCCTGGTGACAGACGGACGGACGGACGGACGGACGGACGGACAGCGGTCTCAGTAATAGGGTCCCGTTTTTACCCTTTGGGTACGGAACCCTAAAAACTAACTGTTTTCCTGAGTGACCCAAAAAGGAATTTAGCCTCCGAAACGAGAGCACGCCACTTGTTTTGATTATGCTAAATTGACTATTATTTATTTGGCATCATGTAAGTAATCGGTAATCAGAACATTTTAATGTCACTTAAAAATAGTCCGAATTTACCATCAGGATATTTACGTTCATGTGACATTGGATTCTTTCTTTTTAAATTTATTTAATAAAAAATTACAATGTAAAAATAAAATTAAAACTATACATAACAAAAATTAATTAAGTCCTCCAGTCATCGGTAATTACATAATAAAAAGACAGAAATCCCGATTATTCCTAATACATATTTACTCGTAGATCCTAGATTGGGGAAAAATAATGTGGGCACATTTTATGATTGCATCATTTTTAGATTTTACACATTCTAATCTATTTTATATAGCGTGGTGCGTGTGACAATTGTTATCTCAGTATTTTAACCTAAACGTGATTGAGATGAAGTATTATTTTAGATACACAACAAACCGCCAAAAAACGTAATGTATTGTTTTATTTGTGTTTACTACACAACAGGAAGCATCCGGAAGTCTTGAATTCGTCTAAATATTTCACCTGCATTTGCGTCGCCCGCAATAAAACGGGAATAAAGGTAAGAGGGCAATGTCGCATCATCGGCATTGTCTGCCGAGCACTGAGACAGGGGTCGCCAACCATTGGCTCGAAGTCGAATCTACTATAAAAAAAAATGTATTTATCTGACCATTTAAGTATTTTCTTGTACAATAAAATTTATATTTGTACCTATATGTTTTTATGTATGTGCTTTTGCGGTTTCATCAATGCTTAAACATCTGGACCGACTTTATTGTAACTTGTAAATGCAGTCGGGTATTTGAAAGTGTGTAAAAATAGGGCTAGATGTTTGTATATCTGGTGTATGGGGTGGTATAGGTGAGTGTATTTGTCAAATATAAAGTCGATTCCAACATTCAACTTTATTAAATTCTATAAGGTACAAAGATTCAGGCATAGTGCGCGCATGCTACGCGTTTCTTATCCCACGACTTTACTGAAAAAATATACATATATTTTTTAAATAAAGTTTTGACATCTATTTTCTACACCATACTAAAATGCAGGTGTCGTCAAAATCACGAGTTGCACTGCCCTGACACCCCGCGTATAAATCCTCATTAGCCCCCCGAAGGTTTACGATCTCTGTCCCACGGCGCTAGTAACCGAGCCGTTGCTTACCCCTGACTTTTAGAACTGAGTGATTGGAGAAAATGTTCAAATGCTCTGTGAGTTTTTTATTCAAGGTCATAAATTTAGATTAGTGGTTGATTTCGTGAAATTCGCAAGAATATGGCTACATGTACGAAAATGCGTTTTTTAGCAAAATGCCAGGTCTAATGTAACGGACAGAATATTATATTTTCAGATAAACGCTTTGCTACTTGCTAACAGAGAAGTCGTAAATTATATTTTAAAAAATAAATTCCATTAAATATCTACACGATTTTTGCTAATGTTTAATTTGAGTGTCAAACGTAGAAATAAGTTAATTTCTAAACAAAAAAAATAACGTCAAATTATTGTTAATACGTGAAGATATCTTTGACTGCCTTCAGTTCCTCAAATTGCGACATCATGGCTTTATCATATAATTTAATAAAATATCGTTCTTTAATAAAACTGTTCAACATCAGTCACTATCTAACATCGTCAGAAACATTTCCGTTATGGTAGAGCTTCATGATGTAGGAGGATTTTAAGAGGTAATAACCACGTAATACTGCAAAAAGTATTTAGGTACCCATACAGAGTATACGAGTATCTTACCCAGGAGTACGAGCTTCGTACGGGGGTTCGAGCGTTACCTATACTGTTAACTGTGTAAACAAACTTATCACATTTTTTTAATGAAAATCCCGGAAATATTTCAATTGATACTTAGACAACTTAGAGTAACTACGCCTAGAACGAGAGTCATCATACAACAATTTTGCGAAAGTTTTGCTTGTGACATTGACGTTGTGACAAATGCGCACACGGACAAAACTTAGCCCGTGGCTAACCAAAACTGGCTTCACTTTCAAGCGCTAATTGGGTTGGGTTCTAGGCGTATTTATTCTAAGTTAGACAATAAACATATAAACACCTACTAATAAGGGCGGACCGTGAGAACACAATTCCGTGTTACGTTGTCGTGTCGTGAGAAGGTGTGTCTACTCCGAAGATCGAAATTCAATTTTCATCACACTTGCTCGTAAATAAGGGTTTATGCTAGAAAAGCGGGCGGTAAGTCGTAAATTACACCCTAGGGCGGTAAGTAATTTTTATAACGCTTTAAGGGTTTACATGCTAGAAAACCGGGCGGTAAATCGTATATACCGCCCAGGGCGGTAAGTCATATATTACGCCCTAGGAGTAGTTTTGGTATTGACTACTACTACTTTTGTTTTGTTTCCTCCAAAGTGTGATGAAAAACGTCGTACGTGACTCTGGTGGTAAAGGAATTCCAAACTTGTGTCATTAAAGCCCTCGCCTTCGGCTTCGGGCTTCTAATAGACACTCGTTTGTAATTCCTCGTTTACCACCCTTGATACGTAATGTACTATTTCACACCGTGCCATACCTCTCGATCTCATGTCAAACAATATTTGAATGCGGCACTATATGAGGGTCGAATATCGAACACCGCATTCGCCTCCTGGTTCCTAATATGATGCGTTCATTTGCATGTATCCTCCTCGCTCCTTGCGATCGGCATCGCGCCCGCGGCCGTCCAGATATTTGCCCGGATAATGTTTTAGTTAAGCAAAAAACCGTAACCGGCCTGCGAACATTTGCATACTTAACCAAGTAGGTGATTATCGTTACTGCCTGACCAGTGCGTAGGCAGCTATACTCATATATATGAGTCAGATGAGAGCATTCATCTTCGATCAAAACAAGGAACGTAAATGAATACAATCATAAGGTTAGTTAAGGACGTTCGAATGCGTGACACCCTATAATATTTTCTTTGAGGATGTCTATCGATTCAAAATTTTATTGGGATCAAATGTCTATCTATATGAGACTAACTACACTTAGACTGCTTCAAAAGTCAGAAATGACAGTCAAAGTTCAACATTCCTACGGAGCGCTAAAAACGCTCCATACAAATGGCCACCTAATAGTGACGTCATTATATGTTATGGGTAATTTGTATGGAGACAATAAGTAATTTTAATTTGTCATTTTCATCGTGAAAAAGTGCGTTTAAGTTCATGGTTGTTTTACAATTATTGTTTTGTTAAATTAAGAGGATTCAGTAAATAAAAAAATATATAAAATTTTCGTACATATAAAATAAACTTTTTTCTTTGTGTCACGACTTATTGAGTTAATTTTATTCATTTAACTACAGTATGCTGTAGATAACATCAGTCGTCATCCCTAATATCAAGACCCAATAATTATTGTATCACCTGACATCTACACTGCTATGAATCAAAAGTACCTACTAACGAATGGGCTACTGTCAAGTACTGAGGAAGCACCATGTTGTAAAATAAAGACTGGTACAAAAATTAAGTTGTTACGTTAAATTATAAATGTAAATTGACAAAGAAAATAACATCATTGTGAAGTTAATGGACATGACTTAATTATGCTAATACGCGTGCATGTGCTATAAAAGCCCTAACTTTTATTTTTATAATACAAAACCTGTCAAATGCTGCACTATCACCAAATATGGTTAAACAACTTTGAGACATATTTTTGTAATACAGCAAAATTAACTACCTACTTACAGTAATTCATGTTGAAAATAATAACTGGTATATACACATATTAGTATATCACAATTGTTCAATTAGCCACAGCTCCAACTCCGTTTCTGCTAATTCAATTATGTTGTTTAATTGGTTCCATTATTTTCGCATAGTAAAATAATGGCTTACATGGGTCGAATAAACAAAATACCTACATAGTTAAAGGCTCCAATTAAAATAATGGATCCCTTTGTACGTATAACAAACATGGCCCTTGGACATAATGTTATATGACTAACTTTCGTCACGAGATCATTTTAAAAGTTGCCTGTCCTCGAAAGCGGAGCTGATAAAATGAACCAATTAGGCTGCGTCTTTGTGAAGCCCAAAAGAAGTGCATTTAAATCTGAGGAATGTGATTGGTCAATTTTACACATCTCCGCTCCACTCCGCTTCCGTAGACAAACAGCCTATATACCTAAACCCCGTCTGCTATACATTTGTGAGGCTATGTCGTCATTGTTTAAAATCTTGCAGCCGCTTATTCGATTTCAATAATAGCCCTACCAGACTCTGTAGCTTAGTCGGTCAGAGCGTATCGCCCCGCATGGTATAAGGGCCTTATAATAAGGCGCCAGTTCAAATCTGGTCAGTTTCTAAAAAACAATTGTTTTTATCTTTTTTGTAATATACAAGAAATAGTCATTCATTTCACTCTAAAAATTACAAAAATCGTGGTAGAAAAGCATCATGATTTTCGCAAAACAATGATACTGCCAAGAAAATAAAACCACAACTTGTTCTGTGAACTTGCAGCGCATACGCTATACACTGGTATTGTTTTACTCACAACTATTTACCCCACAAAATATCCAACAAAAACAACCAACATAAATAATTGACAGTACGGTTGCGTCCCGGACAATTTATTTATTATTCACGCGGTGTTGCCAGTGTTCTGTCATATTACCCCGATATTGAGGAAATATTCGCCGCGCGAGGGGGGGGCTTGCTCGCTTATAGGCCTTTACTGTTGTTTAGTGCTGGCAACTTGGATACATTCTTTATTGTTTTTTGTTTGGCAAATATTGTGGTTTAGGGATAAGAAAAAATAAACGAAATGTTTCTGTCATAAATCTATAGTTTCTCACTACGAAATAAAATTACTTTCATTGCCACCTTAAATTGTTTAAATAGCTCGGATTTCTTGACGTTATTCATATTCACGGTTATTATTACTTATATGGGTATATTAATCACGATTTTTCTAAATTCTCAATTTATAATAAGTATCTCCATATCCCGATACAATTATTGATTACCTACTAGATTACCTATGGATAACGTTTCATTAATTCTTGATCATGTATTGTGCATATAAATGAAAACTGAGAAAACTCATCAGGCAAATCATTTTCTCAACAAATCCGTTTTTAAGGTTGGTATAACATTTTTTTTTAATAGTAGATGAATATTCGTTTGAGTATTTTAAAACTACTCCGATGATATATTATCTAAATAATGGTGTTCTGCCTTTTCGCAGAACTATGTTTGGCCGAATTTCATTTGCCAACCAACGTTTCGCCGACGTTTCACTTTGACAACTAACGATTACCAAATTTTTATTTCACAACTTTTCACTTGGTAGAATTATTGTAAAGCAGATTATTGTTATGCCTCTAAACTTTTGGCAGACTAATCATTAGTCAAATCTTTCACTTGGTCGAACAACTTTTGGACGATTAACGTTTCGTTGATGGAACGTTCCTTTTTCATACATTAGGCAAGTTACAAATAAGAAAAAGATAAATACTAATACTTACATATTTTTTGGTCGGCCGAAACTCTGGCAAGTACCTAAGAGTAACTGCGACAAAATGGAACATGAGTCGAAAACTAAAAACTGTAGGTTAGGCTAACCTAACGATCCACTATCCATGGTCATAAAACAAACCTAAGTTTGTTTTATGACCATGGATAGCGGATCGTCAGATTGCTTGCTTGCATGAAGGTAATATTAAGAGGCCTTATTCCTTTTAAAATGCTGATTGTTTTACACATTTTTCTCTATGATCAAACATGTTTATTAACATATTATTGATGTTACTACCTAGAACAGGGCTTTTGGAATTTATTGGTTTATATTTGAAACCTGCAGTATGAATTTTTCATTGATAATTTTTGTTTCGAAAACTACTCGAAATTGACTAAATTCACGCGGAAAATTAGTTTTTTTCAACTTATTTTCGACTGCACGCAATGAGAGCATGAAATAGTTATGTTACTACCTAGAACTCGAGGAAAAGTATTATTCACTTCAAAAAGTTGGTTGAAATAATCAATATATTTGTCATAATATGAAAAAAATAAATATTAAAAGGAATAAGGCCTCTTAAAATGCTTGCAAGTATTACACAAAAAAACAACATATTATACATATATTTATAATTTCCTTTTAGTATAGTTTTTAATTTTAGTTTTAAATATTAGTTTGTAATTGGTAAATTTACCACATACATACCCATATCTACATATTTTTGTTACTTATTTCTCTGAAAAACACAACTTCTTTCTTTTCATTTATTTTTTTAGCAAGAATTTACTAATAATACCACGCTACTCAATAAACAACTAAGTGTATATTATGCCAACTAAAACATTCTGCTACATGAAAGGTGGCATTTTAAAAATTTACGTAATAAAACACAGACCAAAAGTTAAGTTGGTAACGGCGAGGTTGGAAAATAATAAGTTGGCAATTGATAAGTTGGTAAATGAAAGATCGGCGAAATAAAATTCCGCGAAACGGGAGTTGGGAGGTGATAATCGGCGTAAAAATTTTCTGCGAAAAATAAGAGAACCCTAAATAATATAAAATTAGGAAAGAATAAAGAAAAAGGATTACCTACCATTCAATCTAATATTATTTACTTAGGTAGACGACGAGCGTTTGAAGTTTCAACACAAATTAATTTTCGATTCGACGTAACGGAACTCGAATCAAACTCCAACTGAACAAGAACAAAGTTTTGAGTCAAAAGTCAAAATCTATTAATGAATCATTAGGCCTGCCTGACACGATTAGTCTCACACACACAAACACAATGTGTGTATCTATATTTGTATGTAAACACAGATGCAAGGGGGACCAGCGAATTTTCCGAGGGTGTCACTAGCACGTGGTTTGCCGCGGCGAGCGCAAGCTTACGCGAAAAGTTCCGCGAAAATAGTTCGAAAGAACTCGTTGCACGTTTCGAATTTCGAATTCGGTTAATAACGTAAGAACCTTGATATTTTTAAATTTCGAACACTTTTTAAACAAACTGATATTTAATTTTTTTCTAGTTTGAGAGTGTGGTGATTTTTGCTTTTTTTTTTCACTCTCAATTTGTCATAAGCTTTGTTTTGTTTTGAATTTGAAAATAGTGTTGTAGTGATTAGATTTTTTCCGTTTATGCTTTAAATGCGCTGAAAGACTATCACTTGCATAGTTTTTCTCGTCGTAAATCGGTAGTAAACGTTATTTGTGGGATTACTTCGTAACTGCCCTGGTAGGTAAAAATGTAGTCGTGATTACGATCGTAAGCTGATTTTTTGTCACTCATTGCAAGTTTTTACACGTCGAGTGACATGAAAACATGTCTGATTGCTTATTCCTATGTCCCGGATTGTGCCCTTATTCGTTTAATGTGGAATTTGGTGTTTTGAGTTTTCCGCGAAGCGCGTTGTGGGAGTCCTGGCCTTTTTTCTTCGAATGCCAAACTTCACTTAATGAAGAGATTTGTATTGACGTATTGCCTGCGTAAATAATTTTTGGGACGTACCTACATGTCGTACATTTTTGTAATTGGCTGATTAATTGTTCGGTGTATTGCAAAAATGGATGTTGTTAGAAAAAGTGCATTTTTGAGATTGTTTATTACTCGTGTACGGTAATCAACATTCCGTAAATTCTTTATTTGAGTTTAATTGACGTTGTTGGTATTTGATCGAATATATTTTATTACTTACGGAACTAGGACTACTTTTTATTTCGAAAGCCCATATTTTTACATATGTTATATTTTTTACTTAATCCTCATTGCATACAAGAAAAAAACTTGTTCTACCAGGGGCAGACTTAATTTTGATAGGGCTTTGTCTATGAATAACCCCTTTGACAAAGTAGATACATTTTATAAAGTGGATAACACCAAATCATTCCTTCATAGACATTCATCAACACAATCCTTTACTTTTTACCACGATATTTGACTACGGGCCTAAAAAACACCGAATCATTCGTCAGTAGCGTTTCCATGACAAATGTGCCAGCGGCGTCTTTGACAGCGGCACCACAATCGTAAAGTGTTCGAATCGGAACCGAAGTGAAGTAAATCGGTCTGATTGCCATCGAATAGATCGATTCCAGATCGACTGTGATTATCTGTGATTGGAAGGGTCTTGGCAGTTGGAAATCGTTTTGTGTCGTCGGGGTTTTATGAAGATGGCTTTTTTAAAAGCGATATAGGTATAAAGCACCAACGTTTTTTTTGAGATATAAGTTTTGTACTAAATGTTTTATACATATACAACTACCCATAATTTTCACGTTAAATGAATAATAAGTAATAACACTCTTATAAAGTGAATATTTCTTAGGAGGAGAGGTACTGGCTGGGTCTTTTGTAGTCAGGAGACATTTGTATTAAATAAACTTATTTCATACTCTTGAGACAACGTAATTAACTCATTTATTTATGTTTACTGACCATGTTACAATATGAACCAACATAATCTTACAGAAACTTACATATTTAAAACTATTAAATTCTGGTGTCATATTTCCTATCAATTTATTGTAATCAGTAAAGTATCAAAGGTGTTCAGGCTACAATCGTCACAATTACTTATTCAATGCGTTCATAATCAAGTTAAATACACAAAAAACCGGAAGTCGTTTCCTTTAACTCGCTCTCTATTGTCCCTGAAGATGTGTTTTAGAGTCTTTATCGGCCAAAAAATGCCTCCTCAAGAGATGCTATTCATGTTTTGGTTTAATGTGTTTTAAAAAACTTGGTTATATTTAGTTCTGTATTCATTTAATATGTATGATTACACTTGGATTTTGCCCCAGGAGGGTGAGTTTTAAAATGCTTTCAGGCAAATTTACCCACTTTTAACCATCTTATTTTCATTCATTTTCAGAAACTATTTTTCGTAAAAGTTCGTCATCGATTCGTTGACAATTTCTAAGGAGTGCTATTTTAAACTATTTTCACGTAGTAGGTATATCTAAATATGTAAATATCAGTTCTGCAACGAATGCTATGAGTTAATGGATCCTGGCTCTTGGCGGGAAAGCCACAGTAATCTTCTTTCCAAATAATTAATAAGTGGCCAGTAAAAAACAAACTTGTAACCAAGACGATTCCAATTTCAAATCGCTGCAGGTCGCAGCGGGCGCTAACGACATCTCTGAGTCGCTAAGTAGAACTATTGTCCAATTCGATTCGGTTAGCTTCGGGGCTCGTCGGCTCTCTGTCAACTAGCCGTTATTTAGTGACGGTTGCGTATTTTAAATCTGGAATGTGTTTTGTCGGCAAGTACAGTGAAATGTTTAAATCAATTGAGGGTTAAAGTTGTTGAAAATTTTACTTTATTTATGTCGTATCTACGATTTGTTTCAGTTTACAGATAGGATGAATAGTACAAATTGTATAGGAGGGCTGTTGATTGTTTGCCTAAGGGCAGAATCAACTTCTGTTTGTGTCTTGTTCCGTTAGATTGTTCATTAATGTACGGTATCATTTTAATTATGTATTTTGAACATAGTGTCTCTTAACGTATTACGTAACTAATATACTATTTTTATCTGTTTTGGGTGAAGCGGTCATCATGTGGATGATTTGAGTTCCGCCCAATACATATCATTTTAAATATTTGCTTGAAATAGTATATTTTTCATTAGAAACACGTACACGAGTACATCGGCCGGTATGAATTCTGAGAGACTGTAAATAACAACATTAATAGTCATGTACGCGGTACCCATGGTGAACTTCTGCAATCCCTACCACCTGGCCCCGCCCTACGGGCCCCATACATCAAGCTTGCAGGATCCCTACTGGATGTAAGTATATTAATATTAGCATACAAACAAATCTAAAATCAGGCCTTTGTTTGGTTTTATTTTTTGTCCTACATAATTAAATTCTAATATTTGTTTACTTTATTTTACATAGAAAACTATCGTGAGTCTCAGACATATTAAAATACTTAAACGGGTTTACTCACGTCGTAGAAGTCGAATAACGCTCGACATGTTTCGAATCGGTACGCGATTCATCATCAGGAGAGACGATCAGTCGCGTTGGCGGCCAACCGAACACTGCGGGCATCGTCTCTCCTGATGATGAATCGCGTACCGATTCGAAACATGTCGAGCGTTATTCGACTTCTACGACGTGAGTAAACCCGTTTAAGTATTTTAATAATATTTGTTTACGTTCAATTTCAATACCAAACGGTAGAAATACAAATATTTGACCCGAAAAGCTGAACAAAAGTCTAAACCGAATAATAAATAAATAAAATAGAATGCATCCGTTCGTTAAACGGTGTGTGTTGTTAGTTATATATTGTCACTATATAACTGCCAATATCGAATGATGATTTTACGTATACCAGAAAGCGGAATCCAGAAGCAATTATTGCTATTAATTGATTTATGTAAAATTTAGATTCTACATCAATCGTTTTTTATCGTTATTTTCCTTGTTCCAGAAAACCACCAGTAGATGGCGCGGGAAATACAGCATCGGTCAATAGTCGGTAAGTTCAATATGCATTACTTTTTGAAATTCAAGAGCATTATTTAAAAAACATTGATTTGTTTGTAAGGAACATCTTTTGTGTTATATGGAAAGAAAAAATATTTCTCATTTTATAAGTAAGCATACAGAGTACCTATACGCGGAAGTAAAAATAATTATAATATTTAAAGTAAATGTACAAAAATTAGTACTCTTGTGAATAAAAAAAAACAGTAGAAGAATTTATACCAGAATGCAGTGTGTAGGAGAAAAAGGAAATATATATCCATATAATTATTTATCGTAGGTATATATAAGTATGGACACATAAAACCAATATTTTGTCAGGACTAGTTGGGCCATTTTTTCTAAAGTTTTTTTCTCCTAAATTATATCGAAGTAGCTCGTGATTCTGAGTAGAAAACACCCAAAATATAGAAAATTAAAAAAAATGTGGGGTGTACAAATTTAAAAAAATGGCCCCTTTCCTAGAAAGCTATTCTCATTTTTGTGTTAAGTACTCGACTAACTAGTTATTCAGGTGAGACCAGTATAAGATGCGATCCGAAGCACAACGAACGCATAATACTAGTCCAATCCAGCCGAAGCCAAAACACGCGAAAAGATCTGATATCTATAAAAATGTAAAAACAGTAAGCAATTTGGGTTCCTTCATTAACCGGTGACCAAAAAGTCGAAATCGGCCAGAACGCCCAAAACGTGTTGCTCCGACATCGCGTCAGATCAGCGGCCATTCCGACCGGTGGAATAACCGCGCGGTGCATATGTGTAAGGGCTTCATGGTTCCGTATCTATTTTAATTTCTTGCTTCCTACAGTGGCAATATAAATAAATATCAGACCATCATCATATTAGCCGATAGATGTCTACTGCTTGAGATAGGCTTCCCCCAAAGTTTCCTGAATGATCCGTCGTGCGCCGTCCGCATCCAATTGTTTTCGTGATCCTAACCAGGTCGTCGGTGAACCTTGTTGCTCCCTCACGTTGCGTTTTTCGGTACGCGATGTCGAATTGACATAGTCCCATATTAAGTAGAAATATTCGCCCTTGTCGGGATATGAACGACGGGCCAGTAGGACCACCAGTTTTGTATGTATTGTCATAAAGCCAAACGCGTCTTCAATTCAACGTGTCTAACGCTATGACGTCTATGTATTCTAATTGACCGTAACCGTAGCTAATTAAAATTTACCATTTTTTTTTAATTATTCAATAATATTTTGATTGGCGTTAAATTCATAACGGCAAGTCATATCTTAAATATATATTAAGTACCAATATTCATTGCTAATACAATATTTTATTAGTATTTAATTCGTTTAAATATGTTTGACATTCGTTGCATTTCTGAGTTCATAACCTTCTTTACATTTTTCTCTTTTCATTTTGACTGTATTTGACGATATTTCCGTATTTTTAAGGAACCCCAAAACGCTATCCGATAATCCTGGCTCTAAAAATGGTAATTTCTACTCTGTTCTCACGAACGAAACAAAGGATTGAGTGAAAAAAAGAGCTAAATATTGAATGAGAAAAAAGGTACCCAATCACAATAAAATTACTCCGCGCGCACTGTAATTTTGTTTTCCAATCGGGCTGAGATGCGAACGCCGGTAATCTATGATGTTATTAAAATCAGTATGAAATGAGGCATAAATCTATTTAGAGCAAGGTGAGCGCTTCCGATTGTCGATGGTCATAGTTTTGTCAGTCGTTTCTTTTACAGTTTTTTGCCTACTGTGAAAAATGCTAAATCTATGGAGTAGTAACTCCATATAAACTCTTTCTAGCTAGTAGGAGGGATAGCTAGAAAAAGACAAACAACAATGTAGTATTTATTCAAATGTCTGAATTCCGGATGTATAGATTTTCGCTGTTCTCACGTACAGGAGCCTTACCACGATCTCTTAATGCGACTCACTTTAGGCCCTAAACTGAACTGTATCGCTATTTCATACCATGACATTGTATTTACGACTCGGTTCAGATGCAGTTCAGTAAGAGCGTCTCAACTATTTCATTCACTCATTTCAAGTACTTTTCGTACCACGATGTGTCACTTGAGACGAAACTGAATCGCACGAGTGTCAAATTTTGCACTCATAAAAAGTTCCTCATTGAGTGTATTGTTCTGGATAGTTTTGTGTTGAATATTTATTAATTCCTAGCTTTTGCCCGCGGCTTCTCTCGCACAGGTCTAGAAACGTGTCTGTGTAACTTCCTACCGTTTTATTGTTTCTTAAAACCTATACTCATACCTTTACCTTGTTCCCATAAAAATGTTCTTAATTTTTCTGTCGTCGTCGTATTACCTAAATAAAACTTTGAATCGTCCTACTTTATTGACAATGGCGACTAATTATGTAATGGCGACTAATTTATCGAGACTAATCTAGGTGCGTTGTGATCGCAAGATACCTAACACTTGTTCGTAATAGTTCGTCGCCGTACCTCATGGAAAGTTAAAAAACTTATATCACGAGTTTTTTTTTTATTTTTAAAGACGTTGAAATTTGCGTTGTTACTCAAGTCTTACTAAAAAAATAATACATTTTTCATACAAACCTTGGCTTTCCGTTTAATCCTCTTAAGGATAGGAATTCCAGGTATCGTTTAAATCAGTATTCTCAGTTAATTACAATTATATTACTAACTGAGACAACAATGCTCTAATGTAGAGGATCTAACGTTTTTCATACAAAGTTTTACCATCTAATTGCCTTAAATTTAATCCTTTTAGAAGATTAAATTCCAAAAATAAATGCAGAGCAGAGTTCATACACGAAAATATTTCCTCACATATACTTTCACATTGATGGAGAATCTGTAAACAAAGTTCTAACTCAAACATCTCTTACCTACTCAAAAATCACACGATTTCCATAAAAACTTTCAACCCCAATTGGGCCCTGGTGTTTGACAGGTTTTTCAGATGTCTGACGAGTTAATTTCTTTCGAGTTATTAGAATACGATCTCTTGGAAAATGCAACGGAAAAAAAAAGATGCACAATGCGCATAGATAAGAGTGCATTACTGGTAATAAGTAGATAGCTAACTTCGTGTTTTTCTGCAATACTACGGTAAAGAGCTCGTAACTTTGTATGGATTTCATAGTAAGATACGTTTTTTTTCCGTAGCATTGCAGACTGTAGTAACTAAATTAGCCGCTCGAGGGTGCTTTACATCATGCTTCTTTATTTGGTTACTAGTTAAGTTCTTAAACCACAATATGATTTTTAATAGATTAAATTATAAAAACGAGTAAAGTATTTTGTAAAACAAAGAACTGGAGTTACAAACATTTGCACAGAACCTAAAATAGACAACTATAATTGAACATATCTTTAAGCAGTTGATAATTTATTTATTTACGTTTATTTATTATTCAAAAAAGTTACACAACATTACAGTAATAAAACCAATAAGGCACTGAACTACAAAAGTACATATAAACAAGACTTAAAACTAGTTAATTTAGGCGACACAACCGCGTGGGTCCTTTGCGTCGTCTGATCTGGTGTATAATTCGGCAGATTACCGCGGAACCGCCGAAACACCCTTCCTCCAGAAGTCTGCACTTGCGATGGTGTCCTGCAGCGGCCGCGGCACGCACACCACAAATGAGCTGAAGTACTCGTAGTGCCGGGACTGCAGCTGGATAATATTGATATCATGGGGTCCAAAATATAAGCCCGATTTCAAAGGTCTTAATCTCGGCGGGAGACAGCTGGCGATAAACACGGAGCTCTTAACATTGTCATTGACACACTTGATATTATATGGGTGATAAAATTACTTCATAGCATTCTGTGGTCACAATTTCTTTCGGCTGAACGAATACACTAAATCCGCGGAGGATTAAACTGAATTCAAAGACTGGCATAACACGTAAAATTCATTTGAAATTTAACAAATTTACATGTCAATGATTGACAAGAAAAATGACAGAAGGCGGCACACGTTCCGAGACTTAACTACAATTCTTTTGAAATACAGACATTTTAAACTTTATTTCATTCAATAAAGCATTTGGTATGGCCATGGTATGGCAAATTTTGTCATTAAATTAAAAAAAGAACATAAGTCCGCTATTAAATATATGTCTTTTCTTTTCAAAATTACCAACAAAGTGTGCTGCGAAATTAATTTATAATATTTTAGTTACCGAACGGATAGAAGTCAGAAAGAGATAAACATATACGAAACTCACATAGCGGCATCCCTTTCGCGCCGTAGCATCTCACTTGCGGACCAGAGACAAATATCGGTCTTTCATTCACTTTATGCGATCGAGAATCAGCGCTGCTTTAAATTTGTTATGGTACCAAATTCAGCGATTCAATTTAGGTGCCTAAACTGAACTGCACTGCTTTTGGATAGCTTTTAATAAGATTGTGGTAAGGCCCCAGGTCACTTAACCGAATCTTGTGAAATTTTGTGAGCCGCCGGTTCAATAATAATTATAGACAGTACTGATGTATTATATTTATACATTTGTATTTCTATATATACTTAGATTTTTTGTCGATTTGTCGATTTTTATTTCAAATCATATTATGGACACATATGGGGTTTGAGAAGGTAAAAAAAAACATATGTATTTCAGCCATTTCAAGAAATGCGGGGTCTACAGCTTTTGAGCCGCCAGTGTTCATTGATATGAGCAGTTTACAATTTCAATTCATATTGTAATTATATCCATATCTTGGAGTGGAGCAAAGAAAACTAAATCTAAATCGATAAGAATACCTATAATCCCGTCTAAAACATACATGTAAAAAAAAACATACAGTGAAACATAGAACCTCCTCATTTTTTTAACGTTGATTAAAAATGGGTGTAAAGTTCAATAAGAGAATTAAACATAAGTAGTAGCCAACTTACCGACAAACGAATTCAAATCTAAATGGGTGCCACGCTCTATACATAGATATTCAGCAGATAACTTGAGATTCGAGATAGTTTTGAAGGTAATTTTCCTTTAAATAATTTTTTAATTAAACTGACCAGCGATTGACCCCAGTAACACCTGATGGTAACTGTCTCTGGGGTCGAAGATGTAACTCGCTGGTTCAGCAACACCTACACTCTTGTCTTGAAGACACCTAAGTCATAATTTCCGGAGCAAGTTCCATTCCTTAGCGGTTCGCATTAGAATTATATTAAAAATATGATTTCACTAAGCTTAACGTTTTACACTAACACTTGTCTCGGGCGGTTTTTTGAACACCAAATAAACGAAAGAACCTTCCTCCGTGTTTTATTCTGTGACATAACATAAAAGTGTATATTTTTCTAAACTGTTTAGTATGCGGGCAGCGCGCGTAAGCCGGGCTTAAGACACTGGCTGAAAATAATGAAAAACCACCACCCACAGTAAGCCCGGACAAATTAGATCTGGCACAGGGAAAAAGTTTGACGTTTTACTGCCAACATACAACTACAAATATAGCTTTGTACGTGTGACATGTGTCATCTCAGTGCAAATCGAATTTAGATTATAAACTATACCAAGATGACAGATGTCGCTCGCACAAAGCTATATGAAAAAACTATAGGCGCTGCCATACCCAAGTGGCATCTAGTGTTTGACTGTGAAAATGAATTATCTTCACTAACAGTAATTAGACATAAGATGAAAGATGTTGAATAGGTAGCTTCCGTTGCTAAGTAACTTAGCTAACGTAGTTACATCATTGCAACGGTTAGTGAATACATTTTTAATAAAAAAATTGGCACCTCCTTGTATTCCACCCTCCATAGTATCTAGGATTAAGAGAAACTACCATTACATTTTTAGATTCGAACTATGTTTCTGATTTACTGATGATATTGAAATAAGTACATATAGGTGTAGGTACCTACTCCATTTCGATAGTTGTAAAATTCAAGATGGCGATTCTTATCCTTAAAATACAAATGACAAGCGCAAGTCATCTATTGAACAATATCTCTTTAAAAATAACAACCTGTTACTAGAATATCAAAATCATAATCCGACGTAGGTACCTACGTAATATGGCAGAGTCAAATTCTTTCTACATGTCGGAGTCAAATTCTTTCTACATTGAAAATATCGCAATACCTTATCGAATTAGGACCGCAACACAATTTATTTGATGCACAGTTATTTGCATATGATTTCCCAAAGAGTACTCTCTTAATAACTAAGTTGGCCATATAATAACACGGCAAAGTAAACAAAAATAAACTGCAGCTCGTTATTTATTAAGTGCGACGATAGCCGTATTTAAATCGCGACCGGAGGGCACAATCTCGCTTATGCTTTATTAATAACGTAAATATGGATCTTGCGCACAGGGTTCACAATTATTATTTATTTAGCTAGTAAGTAATAAATTAATATTTATGGGACAATCACAAACAAATCGACCTGCCCGTCTAGCACAACTATGCTTCGCGTATCTTGTCGCACGACATAGCCCCCCGTCACTTTCTCACATTACTGCAGAAAGAGACGGGTAAAACAGTCGCGTAAAATGATGCTGTAGTGCATAATCTTGTCGCGACTTCACTTGTTGCGCGACAAATAATACTAGTCACTTTCCTTTTAATACCGTGCGAGTAAAGCGGGGTTAGCTAGGCTGGTCCCAAAATAAGCTTACTACTCGTAGGCTTGTGTTATGGCTACTAGAAGACTGTATTTAATGAATAGAAAACATCCATGACCCAGGAACAAATATTCGAGTTCACTACACAAATTTGCCTTTGCCGGTCTTCGAACCCATTAATCGTCTCAATGCATACACTTATTTCAAAACTTGTACCTAATCTAATTGTAACTTCTTTAAACAATATACGTATGTATTATAAAAATATGTACTGTCGGTACATAACATAAGACAAAAGCTATCAAAATCATAAGAGTTTGGATGTTTGTTACTCATAACGCCGAATCTTTGATTAGATATATGTAGATGGCTCTACATCATATAACAGATCAGGAAATGTATTAAATGAAAACTTAGGATAGGTACTTAATCCCGATAACGCAAGCAAACCCCAAAGGCACATAAATACTAGTAAATTAATAAAATTAAAGTAATACTTTTAAATAAAAAAAAATGGTTGCCTGTAAAGTCGGTTTTACGGGCGAAGGAAGATTTTACGTGACAACGTCTTTTTCTCGTCTTTTAACCGACGGAACAAACATCATTGTTTGACAGGTAAGTACGAACAGTTTGTATTTGTATGGGAATATAAAATTATCGTTTTTATTATTTTCCACTCATTTATTCAATATTTTCTCACCGTTTAAACCTTCTCTTGACTTCCACGAATATTTCAATACTAAAATTAGCCAAATCGGTTCAGCCGTTCTCGAGTTTTAGCGGGACATAAACATCGTAACAGACGTGAGCGGGCGTTACACTTTTTAAGACGTTGTCACGTCAAAAAATAGAACGGGTCAATCGCGTATATTCATTACAAAAACATTTCAAAAACTTTCCGGTTGTTCTCAAGGGTTTGACTGGTAAAAATAATAAAACTGCTAGTAAATATAAACCTAATATAATATAACAACATAATAGTCGCATTAAACCGTTTCTCATCCTTTCCCAGCCATAAATTATTACTAGAATTTACAACAAATCGAACCGGGCATAAATCGAATAACACAATAGCACGACTAATTACGAGTTACCTAGTAGGGACAGTAATCGAAACTCGGATCGTATGAATCGGATGATCGAATCGATTCCTTATGCGTTGCGGCGGTTATTGTTTTTAATCAAACGTATTTGCGTATGTAACTTGTGGGGGATTTAAAAATATGGAGCGATAAATGTGGAGTAAACAGTTGCAGTGAGAATAAAAAGGATACCGTTTAAACTTCTGTTTTTTTTTTTAATACAGGTTTGAATGGAATTGTTGCTCGGCACTAGTGACATCTAGTATCAAGTAGCCGAAGTTTCGCACTTCTTTATGCCGAAAGGCTACTCGTCATCAGCACAAAAACAAATTGATGACTTATTGTGGTTTGATATCATTCAATTGTTTAACGACGTCCTTGAGAAGATTATTTATAATTCCAATCATGTCCGGTGGTGTTTCTACGATTTTGATAAGTTAAATTGACAGTTCGTTGTATGAGACAGTGTGAGCGCATCCAAGAAATGTCATTTAAATCTCGTTTTGTTTAATTTGAGACACGTGTTATACCGATAGAGATAAAAATTAAAAATGTTTTTTATTAGGTCATAGAATATTTATCTGAGTTTGACTGAGAAATAGGGAGAATTGAAGGAAGAACTAGCGTTATTAGGCCTTTCCATCTGTACTAAGCCTACATGGATAAAGGTTAAATTCTTAGAATTATTGTCAAATTGTTTATATGACATTTTGTCTCTTAATCTCCGAGTAAGTCGTTTGAGTGAATCCAACTTAAATGGTATAAGGCTAGCTGTAAACCAAAGAGGGTTATGCGTTATGTTTTTACCGACACGCATTATCAATCTTCCTGGCCGTTTATTATTTTAAATGAAAACTATCGTTATAAAAATTCACCTGTTATTATTCATCCAGCCAGCATCCATGCATCACAGCTGTATCGCTCACACCCCCACTAGCGCTGCATTTAGGTCGGTCCTCTCACTCGCACCCGCAGGGGCGTGACTAGCATACTTCGTAGTTTTCCTTACTTTATGGCTTTTCCGTGAAAAATTACCTGGCCAGATACCGCCAAATGAGCTTTCAGGATTATAGTATTATATCGATTTTGGGCTTATGAAAATAGTACCAGTTTTGGTGCCAAATAATTCGGTATTATATTACTCTTGTCCTTACTTGATAGCAATTTTTTACCGTGACCCTGACTATGTATTTAAAAAAAATAAACATTTGATATGACCCCACAGTTGACACCTTCAACCTTAAATAAACGGGATGCCAAACCTAGGAACGTTTTTGAATGATTACTTATTTGAACGTTTTAAATGTCTTATTATTTTTATCCCGCCATGAATTCTGACGCCATTTTCAAGTCACGGCTTTTTACAATAAATATATCAAAATTATTTTGATTTTGTGAATTGCTTTTCTGAATTGACCAATATTGCAGACTGAGTAATAATAATAAGACGGTTACTTTTTCCGACACTTAATTTCCACACTTTTCACTGTGTAAGTATTTGATTAGACCTATGTTTTAGTAAGTATAAGGAAAAAAACAACATCAACAGGCAACCGGCTATTTAAAGTTTTTTACGATAAAAGCCAAAGTCAGGTTGGAGTTTAAAATGTTCCCAAATTCTTTCCTTTTAAATCGAAATGGGAGTGAAAAATGCTGGCCCCTTTCTACAAAGTCTGCCATTTGCATGATAAAGAGGCGGCTGCTTTGTGACGGACAAAGCACTGATAGTTTCTTCTTTAACCTCTTATTTCTTTTGTTTGGTTATGAAATTTAAACTTTATTTTTGCGTCTGTATGATTGCTTTGGTTACACGATTAGGTGGGATAAGCGAGCTTGACAAAGATATTAACACTTCCTTGTGACTGTGAGTTATTTTATTGTTTTCGGTGTGACTCATAGTATAGTACCTAATATTAAATACAGTACGGGGGGTTTATGATGATTGCGTTTATCACGAGATAAAATAAGTGACAAAGCATCTGTCACTCCCACTCGCATTTTGTCAAAACGTGACGGATGCTTTGTCACTTATTTATCGCGTGATAAAAGCAACCATCATAGGCCCGCATATTGGTAATCATTTTATAAAATTATATAAACATGTGAAGGGAAATCCGCTCGTATCTATTTATTTGGCTGTTCGTGACAAATTCGTAAATTATTAGGACGTCAAGCATCGCAAAATTTTATTCATTTCTTGCTTTGGGTTTTAAAAGTAAGTGCTTTGAATATTTAATTAAAAATGGAGCAAATACCTAATACGTTTTTGTCATCCATTCTCCGCTAAATATCGTACGTATTTAGACAAAAAAATAGTTGCAACACCGTCAACATTTGCACAACATGCTAGCGGCTGCCGCGACACAAAAACAGACGGTGTTTTTCTTAATTTGCCGTGAATAAATTTTCATAACGTTTTTTTTGGACTAATTGGTCTTTTGTCTTAAATATTTATCTGCGCAGCGTTATCGCCATAGATAAGCGAGATAGCGATCTGCGACCAATTAAGCTCGCGAATAGCAATGCTTTTACATTAGCCGTATGAATAACAGGAATAAGAAGACTGTACGGGGATGTTAGACCGCTGACCGCGATTGTGAAACTATATTTCTATTACCCCACTAATATTATATACGTGAAAGGTTGTGTTTTGCTGTATATTAGTTACTACTTCACGCCAAAACGAATGTGCATAAAATTTGGAACAGAGATAGTTATACTAAACACGATAGGCTACTTTTTATACCTACCAAAAATCGCATGGTACTGGTAGGATATTGCATATGTTTCAAGGCAAGCGAAGCCGCAGGCAACAGTTTGTACTATTATACAATCAAAAAAATGTTACTACTATTGTTAGTTTAATATATAAGTACTATTGGAAGAGGACTATTTGGATATCAGTGTAAACACAATACTACGCCTAAAGGGGTGGACAAATTTAAATTAAATGGGCAGCTTGATATTCATAGATAGGATACTTTTTGCACTTACTTCTATGACTTTCTTCAGCGCGTGTTGCGGGCCCATACTTATTTTCCTTACTAAGAATTTGTGCAAAACATTAACTTGAACTAGCAGCGTGTTCCGAATTTGTCAAATTCTCGGCTCCCAAGTCCTGCAGCTAGATTTATCGCCTCGATTAAGTCGCTGTTTGACCCCCGATCACTCGCTGCATTAGTTGCCATAACATGGATACGACAATATAAGCAGTATATATATATATATATAGCATCTTACAAGGTAATATGCTAGGTAGTACTAACATAATTTTTTTTTGCCAAATAACTATGTAGTAGTTACACTACGCGGTTTTAGACACGCGGTAGCGTGTCCAGCCAAGTTCACCCCAGGAACTGGCGAGCAGCAGCCGTGTGTTATATTACACGAACCGTTTGGAGCCACTTTCGACCCCTCAATAACTCCAAATCTATTTTTTTACATAAAAACATGAAATTTGGCTTATGCATGTAGATCCTTTAGAACAACTAGAATCCCAAATTTCATAAATATAGGTAAAATAGTTATTGAGATATTAAAGTCCAAAAAACGGCATTTTTACCACTGACTGACTGACTTAGTGACTAGTAATCAACAATCAATAAACCTAACCCACTTCCAGGTGACCTAGAAAGGTGAAATTTGGCATTCTGCTCGGTAATTGTGTGTGTACTCATACTTACGTGTTTTTGTTACTTTTATATTAATTATTATTATTTCTGCTTCTTGCCTCAGAACTCCGTCATTTATTAACCGGTAAAGTCTTTCTTTGTTTTAATGATGTACTAGCATAGCACACATTTATATACTATTATACAATTCTTACGTTTTATTGAAAATCAGTTTTCTATGGCTCAGGAAAAACTTAAGCACGATGCCAACCGTAAAGCGCCAATGGTAAGATTTTATTTGTCTTCTCATCACGCCGAAACGATTTAGAACGGGAAAAGCTGGAAATCCAAGGTGATTATAGAATCCATACTAATATTATTAATGCGAAAGTGTGTCTGTCTGTCTGTTACCTCTTCACGCTTAAACCGCTGAATCGATTTTTATGAAAATTGGCATAGAGATTGTTTAAGATCCGAGGAAGGACACAGGATAGTTTTTATCCTGGAAGTTATACCTAAAAACATTGAAAAGTGAGTGAACATTTCTGTTGAACAACGCACGCACGCACGCACGCACGCCGTTTGTAATTAATTAACAATTAATAATTAAGTTATTTACACATCATAATAATTTCTGTACAAAAAGTAATGATATCCCATCAAAAACATAAATGTTAAATGAGAGCCAACTTAAATATCGCGTGCAACGTTGTCAAATTCGCCCACAAAAGGAATGAGATCTATATGGGCGCCAAGTTCTTTGCCCTAAATTTTTTAAACACAAGGACATGCGACATACGCAATGCATTTATTTTACTTGGGGTATAATTCAATATCAAGATTTTGCCTTTGCCGTCTAATTGGCACTTCGCGCGACGGAACTTTCCCATATTTTAAATACACAACAACCCAAATTATAACGGTTTAATTTATATTTAACAATCCTATGAAATAAAAGCTCGATACGAGGGCATGTCCACTCGTTTCTCTCGATCTAGATCATAATTAAAACAGACGCTATGGCATTAATTTATTCGTCAGCGCTTTTAATTTGCTCGCGGGTCTTTAGCATAAATCCTTATTTTTTAGGATTCCCTTCTCTTTAGTCTACGGAACCCTTTTAAAGTTTTCGTGTAGAAAAATGTTTGAAGGAATATTTGCTAAAGTTGAAGGAATACTTAGTTGTTTAAACATCATGAAGCATATTTGGGCTCTCTTTTACTTAAGATATGTATTAGGATTTATTACCTGATCTTAAAGATTATTTTATTCCTTGATCTATTGACTCTCTCTCACTCTGACACAATACAATGCAAATTTCATACTAACGATAAATGCAACACGGTATGGAATTAGTACTCGAGTATTGCGCTTATCATTACTATGGCAGAATAGGGTCTCACAGTCAGTAAAATAATCCTTATTATATTAGCCTAACTATTAGATTTTTACGTTAAGACGCGGCCTCGTCCGAGGACCTTCGCTCATCTTACTATTTTATCTTCCCGCTATAGTAACTAAGCTCGGTTAAAAAAAAAACGGCTGAGTGTAATAAATAATACTCTTAGGTATCTAAAAAAAAGTTTGCCCACACGACTCGTGCTTGACGATTTTTGTCAAGATTATTCTCAAGCCCCCCCAATTAGTAGGGGCGAGTAATTTATTTGCTCTTAATAAGAAAATTCGAGTTTTTTTGCCGCTTGTTTAAAAGGTGTTGGATTTTTAATTAGATTCTTGGGATTGCGTTTGCCGTTGGTATGTGTGTTTTAGTTTTATTCCCTTTCTTTATTAAATATTGTGCCATACAATTTTATTGTTCATGCAGTATGTTTCGTTATAACACGGGTCGGTTGAATAAATCTGGATTACGTATTATATTTCAAGACCTGTGTTCAATGCTAACGATAATTGAGAAGGATAATAACATTGCTTTCTTCAAAATACACTGCTCTTGTTCTTGCCATAATATCTCCCAAGACGATGGTGAGTTTTTTCGTGAATGACAATCACAAAAATTCTAGCGCAATAATAGATAATAAATTTCGAATAATGCACCAAAATATGGGAGGTGTTTTGAATAAGCTTGATTTGTTAGAGGTTGCATTACAGGGCTTTCGCATGAAGAACCAGGAGTTTGATGCAATCTGTATCAGTGAGACGTTTGTTAAGCATGGTTCAGAAAACAATATAAAAATTCACAATTATAAATTAGGAGCCAGCTATAGTAGGCAAGTGAGCAGAGGTGGTACTGCTATTCTTGTTAATAAAGCATTACAAGTCAAACAAATTGAATTTGAGTCTAGTTTAGCAAAAGATTACTATTTTGAATGCTGTGGGGTTGAAATACTAGGTTTAAATTTACTCATAATAGTTATATATAGGATCCCAGAACAAACAAAAGCACACATAAGTCTTTTCATTTACAAGTTAAATAAATAACTTTTCCATCTAACCTCTAAGTTTAAAAACAAGAAGATAGTCATTTGCGGGGATTGGAACATAGACATTTTGAAGGACAAGTTTTTGTAAAGAATTGAAAAGCACATTATTAAACTACAATTTATCAATGCATATTACTACCGCGACCAGGCTTAACGCGTGCATTGATCAAATAGCCAGTAATGTAAGAAATGTGGTAGCGAAGACACATCAGCTGTGCTTATCTGACCATGACATGGCTCAAACACTGACACTCGGAGTGAGAGAGAAAAAATCGTGTTTAACTTGGTACGATTTTAAACGGGATTATTGCAAAGAAAATATTGCTAAATTTACCCAGTGCCTCGCCGCGTTTACTTTCGCAGATGTTTTGTCATCGGATAATTTTAAGGAAGCGTTCACCTCGTTCTATGATTTGATCTGTCTATTTTACTTGTGTTTTCCTCTCATAAAGGTTAGAGTTAGCAACTCTCAAAACAAAGCTGGTTGGTTAACAAAAGGGTTAAAAATTTATATAACCATTTCAGAAAAAAGTCAGTTAAATTACAAATATATAAAGCCTGTATAAAATAAAATAACTATTTTACACTCCGTTGCAGTTAGCGATACGCATTTCTTTTTCCATAAAACACAGCGAATAGCCAATAAACATCACAATAACTAATGTCCAGACACTACACATTTCCTAATATCATAATCTTACATAAAAATGCTTTCACTATTCCAAGCGTGGACACCCTAAAAATATTTTCAAAACTACTCCCCAACTCAAAATATATCTAAGACCTTTCAAAATGAAGTTGCTTTTCCTCTGCTCTCAATACAAGTGCACTTCAAATTTTTGGCAATAGCGTTTGGGCTTATATTCTGTGCTGTAGGGTTTTATTTTGTTTGAGTTTCAAGAATGGCGGTGAAATGAAGTGCCTCGGGCTATTAGGCCAGGATTAGACCGAGTCCGATCGGGTGACCACGCCGCATTAAAACCGGGATTTGGTCACTTGTTCGCATTCCTGTTTGAGGGCTGGCGGGTAATGAGATTTGACTTAATTAAGCGTGTCTTAGTTGAATGAGTCGCTTTAAGCGGATATGTTTGATTTTGTTTGGATATGTTACCATGTTTACTATTACTATTACATTTAAATGCCCAATGAAAAACACATGTTTAGCTGGCTGTGGCATTGTAGCTCCCAGATGGCTGAACCGATTTTAGCGTATTTATTTAGTCGAAGGTTATTGGAAAGAAAAGCAGTTGTCGCCAAGATTTTAAGCTCGCATTGGAGCTAGTGACAGGATTTCAGCCAATATTGAAGTTAACAATTCTAAGCTCTGTAATTATGTTTACTTTTAGCAGCATTTCAGCAAACCTTAAAAACTTCGTAACTACACGAACGTTTTAAAAACGCCCTTTTGACTTGTCCAATTAATGACAATTAATCAGAAAAACAATTGGATTATTTCCATAACCAATTTAGCCACGTTTAGACCCCAGTAGGGCTACGGGACAAGACGGATTGGGCGATTAGCGCGACACGACGGTGACATGACAGACACCGCTGTTATTAATAACCTGATGGGGTTAATTAAAGCAAACAACGGTATTGCACCCTTTAGGAAGTGTAAACGAGCTTTCGTAATTTTTTTGAGGGTTGGGATTACTTACAATCTATATCATATAGGCCCAAACTTGATGTCGCTTTCGCCTAAGCCTAAGACGATGTACGAATATGACGAGTTCGATAAATTAAGGAAGAGAAAATATAATGTTAACATAAATTGCTTTCGCCTGCCATGATTCTCTTGTGTCTCTGAAAGTACAGAAGTAAATAAATCAAAGAAAGAACAAATCAATCTGAAAGTACAAAAATGAAATGAAAAATAAATATCGGACAACCTCACACAAATCCATCTAGTCCTCTATTAGGCTTGTTTTATGGATACTAGACGACGATAAACATACTTATATAAATAAAAAAAATATATACTTTAATACAAATAACATCTATGTACCAAGCACAAATTTTCAAGAAAAAAATAATGAAAAAGGACATGTTATACTTATTAACTTAGCGGTATACGGTACTGGCAATGACTTGTCGCGACATTTCGGATAAAAGTAATTCTTTAGAAAATAAATGACGAACTTAACCCCGGATTTAAACTTACGATATGACGCCTAAAATGTAGCATATAATAAGGAATTTGGAATAATCGGCTGATACATACTAATCTCAAAAGCAAAACTATAATTCCATCTTAACCCTTCGCTATCTTAAACAGACAAATCGCCGCCATAAATACCCTGCGAGTAGCAAAAAAGACAGTCGGTAGCGTCACTTAACATCATGTCCCGTCTACAATCGCGCCATCCGTCAGAGGGGCCACTTAATCAAACAATCACAATACTAGACATGAATATTTATTAGAATTAGTCGCTAGTCGGATTCGAGACGGTGCGGAGGGCCCTTAATTGTTTGGTTTTTTCGTATTAGAAGGTTTTAAACGGTGGAAGCCTTTTTTGGTAAGGTCTGATGCTGACAAGCGTTTTATTTGTTACATATTGTGACAAATTGGTGACAGGGTTAATAGTTTTGTCAGGTTAAATACATGTAGGTATATTATTTTACGTTTTACCTCCAGCACTTTCATCATTTAACAGGGTTTGCTACTACATTCTTATTCGTTTTTTTCCTTTTTTTCTTAATTACTTGTTACATTTTTCAAATGAATTCGCCAATATTTTGGGTAGCCTAGCCTACCACCGATTTATATCCTGCATGCGTATTATTTGTAAAATAATGGAGGTTTTATACTTTAAATAGGTACCTTAAAATAGGTATTTATTTAAATAGGTATTTATTTTGTATTTAAGTTGGGTTTAGGCTTATTAATATTATAATTATAAAATTCTCAGCTTCACAGTAGATAATGCTGCTGTTTATTATGGCTCGCATCCCTATCGACAACTCCCGATGCATAAATTGCATACGAAATTTCCTCCTCGAAGTTCACTAACAGTATTCATGTAAATAGATTGGATAATGCAAATCCGATCTGTTGGTTAAGACGTCAAACTTCAATAATCAAAGGGCGTGATCTCGTGACGACCCCGTGGAGCTCAACACTGGGAAAATATGTTGTAGGTATTTTATATTATCTTGTACTTGGAAAACATATATCAGAGTTGTTTTTTCCTAACTATTTACTAGTTTAAAATTAGTACAAATTTAATTTTTCGTTGTCATTCGACGATAGCTACAATTGTGTTGTGTTGTAAGGGCCAGAATAGGAAAAAACTTTTTTTATATCTTCCATATAACTAAGTAAAAACATTCTTCATAGTAATTTTTATAATATGTGATATATCTTGATAAGTTATAGCTACCCAGATAAATTAAAAGCTTAATTTATTATTTTAAATATTTATTTAATAATGCAAAAAAGTCAGTAGAATCTTAACACGTATCTGTGATCTAAATAAATAAATAAAGATTTAGTTGCCTTCTTTTATTTTATATCCGGTTGAAACTGAGATCTTTTCTCTAACCATTTAGAAGTAAAACACGCATGAATATTTTTAAAATATTAACACAAGAAAAAAACCGAATTCTTCTAAATCTAAATCAACGTCTCCTCCAAATCTTATCTCTAGTCTATGGCAATCCTTACGGATTTAGTTAACATATGTACCGCAGGGTTGGCAGCCATAAATAATAATTCGGAGCGAGATAAATCGACATATGCTAATACGGCCAAATTATTTATTGAGGGGCACCCCTATCGCGGAAGTGAGACGTTGCCTTTTGTTTTAGAGAATTCTAGAAAATCGGGGTTGGTGCAGTTTATAATGTTGGTCTATGATTTATTTTTCGATTTTATTTTATTATTGCTTTCCGAAATAAGTCAATTTCGCATGTTGCTTATGTGTAGAACTAGTAAGTAAATACTGGAAATGGTATACAATAATAATTTAATAAAATATAAATTTGTCCATATGAAAAAAAATGCTTTTGTGTTATTCTGATAACTGCGGGTTAAAACTTGTAACATAGTATTCATGAAACTTTTTCAAATGACTTCCATTTCAATACAATAGATATAGGTATTTTACATTTTTATATATAAGTATGCATATTTAAATATAAAAAAGAACTTATTTATTAAAAAAAACCTTAAACTTCACAGATTATATATGCGCACGGCAGTGCTAAGCCAAGTTCTTTACACTGTCGCTTTCCCGGCCCGCGCACAATATTCCGCACATGCCCGCGTGATAAAGTGACTTTCCTAAGCCAATACGCGTGTTTTATTGGACTTATTTGTCAAGAACTCGGGACTGTTTTTTCCCCGTTTGTAATAAATCAGTGTAGCTGTTTATTGAGTTTATTAGATCGATTTTGTTTGATTTATTTGTGGATTGTTTTTTAAGTACGCATGTATGGAGTTAATATGCAAAGTTTGTTAAATATGAAATGTTTTTCTTGTGCAGATTTTAATTTTTTTTTTTTTTTTTGTTATATGCCCCAATCGTATAGCTTTTCGTTATTTAGTTTTTTGACCGTGCGAATATAGAACAATTGAACGTGGAAAGAACCTGAAGAGGTTTGTTTTTATAGGGTAGGAAATTTTTAGACACACACAACACACACACGCAAACTGAAAATATGGGTGATCAAGGATGTTACCCTAACAACATTTTAAATGGCTTTCCTTAGTATTTCATTTATTTCACATTCTCCTAAACTGCAAACTTAAGTACACCATAAGTTAAAAGTCGGGTTAAATGCGACGGAATAAGTTTTCCATATGCAAATAGGGCCGTTATGAGTTTGATTAAAACCGGGAATAACTGAAACGGCTCGACTTACCGCTCCGTTTAACTCAAGTTGGCTTTAAGTTATGACGGCACTTTGCTTAATGGCAAATAACTTTGTTTTATTATGAAAAATAAGTAAAGCTTGTTAAACGTTTAAGATAACTGCGGAAATGTCTCTTCTGAATACGCCAAGTGTAAAATTCCTTTTCATCTCTCCTGTTCGGAAAGTGTCATTTTCATGAGTAGATAGCCGGGTGGAAAATAGCTTTTCCATCCCTAGGGTGGAAAGTATTTTTTTTTTAATTGCCACGGTGTCAAAGGCTATTGCCATCTAGATGCACGTCGTGACCAACTCAATTAGGTACAATCTAGTCGGCCGTGGTAAGTGGCCATTAAAAAAAATCTCCAAAGGTTAGATATATTTATTTATATCCAATTATTATTAA
Organism: Apotomis capreana; assembly: GCA_947623375.1. NCBI lineage: Eukaryota > Metazoa > Arthropoda > Insecta > Lepidoptera > Tortricidae > Apotomis > Apotomis capreana. Next base: position 30,988,342 of record OX392499.1, on the reverse strand, counting down.
ATATAAATATGTATGTATTATTATATTTATAATACGTACATATAATTCCGTCCCTCATTTTATTGATAGAATCATACATTTATATAAAAAACAAAATTGAAACCATTGGAAGTGTTTTTTTTTTTAATATTGGCGGTACGTATATTTTAACTTTTTTTTCTATTAAGAATAATTATAATGAAAGTTTGCAATAGAAAAAGCGGGAACACGAGATTAAATATAAATACCATGTCTTTTATTGATTATTGGTTAAAAATAACATGGACATTAATTTAACTCACTCATGACATGTAAGTGTAGTATTTTATTTTCCTCGCAGTCGAAATGAAAAGTAGAGTGTTTAACTCGGGTGAGATTACCCATTTCACCCTCGAACTATTGGCGCTCTCACTTCGTTCGAGCGCCAGAAATATCTCGGATGCAATGGGAAACTTTCTACCCTTGGTTAACAATCTACTATTTCTCAAACATGCAATGAAATATTGTCTTTGCGTTCCTTATAATAGGCTCGGAAGTATCGGTTTTTGGGCGCAACAACTCGAGAGGACTGTAAAGGGATTTCATACTGCTTTTCAGGCCTAGGCCTGCAAAGTAACTTTTTTTTGTTTCAACAACAAGGTCATTCACACAGCTGGCTGGTTTGACAAAAAGCAGGTTTTGTTTTTAAAGGTTGGTTGTTAGACACTTGTGGAAAAAAAAATTCAAGATGGCGACTTTTTTTTTTTCAAAATTTCAAATTGGTGCTAGGCGGCTAAAACTCGATATCGGGGGGCTCTCGGGGCTCAAAAATATGAATCTGAAATCTTGTCCGAAAATTCGGTCAAATTCGGAAAATATCGAAAAAAAAACGTTTTGTATGGAGAAAATTTCAAATTGGTCCTAAGAGGCTGAAATTCGGTATCCGGGGGTTTTTGGGGCTCCTGAGTGAGAATCTGAAATCGGATTTTTAAAATTCGGTCAAATTTGGAAAATATCGGACAAACAATATTAAGTGTTATTCTTTGAAGTATATTTTTTTATTTCATTGTATGTTTGAGAAAAGCACTATACATGCCTCGTCGTGAAAACGGATTCCCGGCCTCGTATCACTATCCGGCCTCGCTCGCACGCTCGCTCGGCCGTATATAACTACTTGGCCGGAAATCCTCATTTTCCCGGCTGATGTAATGTACTAGTGTTATGGTCCATCATGGTAAAGTGTCGAGACAATATTTTTCTGTAATGACACGTTATTGTACCAATCTAAAACCCTTTTCTTATTGTTTTTGTTTCATGATTAAATTAACCTACAAGGTAATTTTAAACGAATAAAATGTCAGAAAGCGTTACGTATCTTTTTGCTGTTGTACTTTATAATTTTAGATTTACTTAGATTCAGTCAAGTTCCCCTAATTTGTATTTACGATACCTAATATGTCAAAACAAATCACACGCGATTTTGAAAAAGTCATAATCAGATCACCCTTAAGTAATATCACAGCATTCACAGTGCAGGGGTGGCAAATATTTATTTACATAAAGGAAATGAACAGGAAGACGCGCGAATAGAGTGCGATATTAATTGCGTTGGGTTGACGACTCCTGATACGAGTGATTAATTAGATGAAGTGTTGATTTGTTTGAGCTGCGCTGTGAATATTTGAATAATAAATGTTCACGTAATAGGCGACTCATTAGCAAAGTAGTATAAGCGTTAGATAAATCAAGTTAAATAGTTACAGTAGGTGTGTAATGACATATGGCACATGTTCATGTTGCGTATGTATATTTTTTTAGTGTCGAATTTATTACTTACTAGCTGCACTGCGCGGTTTTACCCGCTCATCCCACGAGAACGCAATATTTCGGGATAAAAAGTACCCTATGTGATAATCCAAGGTGTCAGCTACCTCTGTACCAAAATTTATCAAAATTGGTCCAGCCGTTTGAGCGTGGAGAAGTAACAAACACACTTACAAACTTTTGGCCTTTATAATATGTATTAGAATGATGTTACTAGTTATTCTGCGGTGTTTTTAATATTTTGTAGTTACACTTGGATGAAATATTTGCTCATTTCATCAATGTTAAAAGTACGCTGAAATAATTAAATATTAAACATGACAATAATTACAAAATTACTTCTATCCTTGATCTTCAGAGTAGGATATTTGAGGTAGTGTAAAAGTAATTTAAAGTATTAGTATCGAATGAGTTGTCGTAGCTAACCCTAATATTCCATAATATTAACCATCATTCCTTGCAAATAGAGACGTCTTCGGATAATTATAGAGCGTGTTGACTATACAGATTTGATACTAAGTATTGATAGCATCAATATACGCATGATTAGGATAGGAGTAATATATTAGCTCTCTGGGTGCAGCGTGCAAAGGTTATCCGTAGAACTCCTCATTTACGAATGATTCATACGAAATGTACAAATAATAATCATTAGCCTTGAAGCTAGAACTACGATAATTATGGAACTCGAATTGGATACCGGTATTCGCTCGATATTAATAACCGGTATATTTTAATTTCATTTATTATTTTGATATATTGGTCGGCTAATTTCAAACTTCTATGTCATTGCCAAAATATTATTTAATTGTTTGAAAAAAAATATGCAGGATTAGCAGGAAAAAGTTATGCAAGATTAGATTAGGAAGATATTTTAGTTTTATAACAGTACAACAATTATTTCTTGCAATTGAACCTTAATTTATAAATGGTAGACAATAGGCGGTCTTATAGCTAAAGAGCGATCTCTTTTATTGAAACCGTAACGATTATATAAGTATCATGAATGGAGTTTTTATGAAGTATCCTCGTCTGTAAGGCAATTTGAGTTTAATTTTCATTGATAGTTTGTTTTAAACTGAAACTGTCGTACGCAAACGCAATTGACCTTACACTAATGTATATAATAAATAGCTCAATGATATTATATAGAATTTGCAAAAGCGTGAATCTATCATTTACATAGAATGAAAAATTCTCATACATGATTAGCGGATTATGATTTAAATTCTAATGGTTTCTCGGAACTGTATGTATGTAAATAAAAAATAAATATAGGACAACCTCACACAAATCGATCTAGTCCCACAGTAAGCTCTAGTAAGCTTGTGTTATGGGCAGTACACGATGATACAGTAAATCGATTACCTTCGAAAAATGCTTTATAAAATGTCCCACAAAGGACTTTTTCCATTAGTAATAAGACTAGTAATGGAGTAGTATTACAATAATTATGGCCGCCCACTAAGGGTAGTCGGGAACACAATTTGCTTTTACGAGGTGCTCCGCTCAGCGCCTTTAGTCTAATAGAGGCTGTGGACACGGCAAAAAGACAGCAAAGTCGTTAACAAGTCGAAGTTATATAATAGTCTACTCGTATAACTCGTAAAAATAGAGATAAATAACCGTTAATCTTATCATATCTATTTCTTCCTTGCCATTGTTAAGTTTATTAATATTAATCACCAGCGAACTTTACAATCTTAAATAAAATCAGTATTATAATAATTATTTGGAATATATATCTATTATTATGCAAGTTCGTCTTATATTGAGTTGTGTGAAATAATAAATAATTTACAATATACTTTATACGACTTTTAACAGGCTTTATTAAAACGCCTGGACGATTAAAAACAGATATTGTTTCACTAAGTACATATTAGGTATGTTATATAATCCATAATATTTGAAACATCCACTTTTTGTATTAAAATTTACTCGCATTAATAATTTAACAAATTATACTTTTTGATCAAAAATCATTTTTTTTTCTCATTATAATATAAGTTTGTGTAATAAACCAGTTAAAACCACATTTTGCCACACACCAATTAAATCATGCATAGGCTACTTAATAAATTCTTGCCTTCATCTCATTCCCGCAACATTGCAATTCTAACAAGTTTAAAATCATCAAAACCTCTGAATATAAACATGTCCTCCCAAACTCCAAGTCAAGCGAGGGCCATTCGATGTCATTAACTGTCATTAAAACAGGCAAGAGTGCCATTAAGGAGGCCGTAAAGAGGACGGAGCAGCCGCGAAGGAGTGAAGTGCAGAAAGGATCAGGCTACGGCTCGCTGGGGATTCGTTCGTTCGTAAGTTGCAAGTTTTAAAAGGATAATGGGGTAGAGAGACCGCCAAGTCCTTTTTCTTCTGTGAAACTACTATTGTTGACTGGTAGAGAATGCCATTTGGCATTAAGTTTGCCATTTGTACTGACTTTTGTTCTGTTCAATAAAGTTGAAATAAAACAATAATATAGTCCAAACGTCTTTATTACAGTAAAAGATTCTGACGATAAAATTTATTTCATTTTCAACACATATCCATAAGTATTTTAAGTAAATCGTTCAATGAGTTTTTTTTAATTTTTGATATTTACTATTACAACATTGGTATATCATACCTATTATACACATTATAATAATTATATCAAAATATTTTTAAATTGAAATATGAAATTGTCTTATAATTCTCGAAAAAACAATGTGTTATTAAATCTTGTCACAAACACTCGTAGATCTTATAAATTCACAGACAGTTTCATAAAGTCACAGTCAGTTATCTAGGACCTTATTATGTAGGTAACAGTTGCATATAAAGTAGGTACTATTATTACTTTCGACATCACTTAGAAAATCTTATCTCACATAGTCTCGGAATACTTCTGTCGTTAAATCAATACCACAGAAGCAAATTAAAATGTGATTTCCTTCTGAACTTCAAAACAAGTCCAGATTATACCGAAACCCATAAAGCGTACTAAGTCGCACATATTAACATCTAGATAAAAGAAATACCTCACTCCATGAAAAAGACGCCAACAATGATCAGATCAAGTGTACAACAAAACGTAATGGAAATCGAAAAGTGCCTTTTTCCTAAAAGGTATTTTCTGATAACGCCCGTCGCACAACGCGAGGCATCCGTAACAATGCTGCATCGCCATTATGAAGAACTGATTCCGCCTTATATGAGATAGAACGCCTTTTTGAGTATTTCATTTATGACCTTACAACCTATTCGCTAATATAATACATGACGGGCAATAAGCACCCTAAATGAAAAGACATGGAGTCGGCATTTGTATGGGACGCAGAAATAAATCCATCAGCGAACGCGTAAAGGAAAATGTGTTTTGTCTGATTTGACGTTAAATAGAGAATGCAATGCATGAGTCGAAATTAAAAAGCGGAGCCGAGAAGGAATGCCATTGGGAGTCAGTGTCGACGTTGTTTAGTAAAATGTGCAATCATATAGAAAACGGATCGGACAAAAAGTTGTATTATCCGATATTATTATACAAGGGTCGATTGTTCGCGCGATTCCGTGCGAAAAAATTGCTGGACTGAGGCGTTAGGTGTTCATTTATTTCGTTTTCGAATTCTCGAATTCGGATGTGGCGACTTAATTGATCGATTATTGAATCGGGTAACGTTCGATTCGATTTTTGCGTCGAATGCTCATTAGTTTTGAGGAGTTAATGCCGTGTTTATGCGTTATGGCCAACTTGGCCAACGGTCATTTCTTGTGCCACCTACCGATAAAGATTTGATTGTAATTTATTTATTCAAGTTTCTTTCTTTACAACTATCTTTACAAGTAGCTTAGGTTTATCTACAAAAGGCAGTTAACCTTCAGATTGTAGTAGGTATATTTCAATTATCTCCCAATTTTGAACTAAGTAAATTAATTCAATGTATAAAACGTCAATATTTCCCAAAACATCTTAAAACAAAATTGACTCCACCCGCATAATACGACCATTTCTCGGCTGCAATGAAACTCAATATTGCAAGGCTCAAAGAATATAAAAATAAAACAGATCCGCCCGCGGTCATTCTCCATTTATTATTTATCAATTGTATAAATTATTGAATAGGAATATCCCTGAGTGCGGTGGCCTGACCCCTGGAATGGGTCGGGGTCACTTTTACGACCCGCCGCCGCTATGCATCTCGATTTATTGGTGAACTAGTCCGATAAGCGGGTTTGCTTGTATTCGAAATATAAAAATGGGCTTTCAGTGGTATTTTGGAAGTATTCGGAACACCCCCTGGTATTTTCTGTAAGTGAAGAGAGGAAAAATGTAGGGAAAATACAGAAAACCTATGTAAGCTGTGTATTTTTAAAAATTGGTTTACATCACTACATTTTTAACTATTTAAAAATACGAGTACGAAACTGAATACTCAACATAATATCGCTATTCTCTTTAATTGACATTTTGATAATATAAGTATCGACTAGTATGAAATCATTAGTTAAATTAAAATTAAAAATCGGAATGCAGAATAAAGTGAGAAATAACTAAACGACACGAGCCTAGGCTTTATACTCGTAGGTCTTAATAAATAAATAATGAAATCTGATAAATTTGCTTAACAAAATCGCCAATGAAAATAACATCATCAAAGCATACATAATAAGTACAAGTTTTAGTCATACACCGATAGGACCACCGAGTATAGCGGGGTAACTTATAAATGCCAATATTCTGCGATGTGAGTTTTTCCCGCGCGCGCGCAACTCCGTAATTTATGGGCTCTTTGACTTGCGAGGGTTTGATGGGACCGCCACAAGTATTTTATTAATACGTCACTATTTTGATTCAGAACAAAAAAGTCAAATAAGAAGAAATAATAAGTAACTTTGTACCTATAACTTACATAGGTAATAATTAAAAGATTTTGACAATAATATGGCTTTATAGGAAGTTTGACATTAGAAACGAATACCTATTGAAAAAAAAATTGTCAATTGAAAATCTACATCATAATTGCGAGTTATGCTTTCATAATTTGATAGAAGAATAAGTAATCTTAACTGTGTTGATTCCGATAAATAACTCATACCCAACTAGGGCATGAATATATCCCAAGTTGATTAAAATCCCTAATTCTCAAATTATTATTTTTCTAAATCACTTTAATAAAACAAATGTGATAGCATGCGACGCAATTTAATAAATGTATACCTACTTAACTGAGGAATATTCTATAGTTTAAATAAAATTTCATGTGAAACCGACAAACACACCGACCGAGCCCACAGCGTGTAACATGTAACTTATAAATGCGGATATTTTGCGCGATGCGTAATTTATGGGCTTTTTGACTTGGCGGGTTTGATCCGGCCGCAGCGCTTATTTTATTTCGTCACTTTTCGGAAATTGTAGCAATTTCGCATCTGGCAGTCTTGGTTGAGGAGGAATTTAAATTGTAGCAACACGTTTGATAAAGCTATATGACCATTCTAATAAAAATAAGACAATTTTATCCGTCCCACAATTTACATATACATCAGAACTACTTTACGACGACAATTCGACGTAATTAAGCGTTCCAGTTAGTGATATAATATATATAGGTAAGTATAGGTAGGTATAATTAGGTGTTTATGTGCGTACCTACTTAATTGTAGAGGAAACCCCTACCCAAATAATTTGTAGTCTACATTATTAACTTAAAATGATTATGCGGAGGTACCTAAGTATTTGCTTCCCTTAGACTTTGCGTCCTGATAATCTAGTGCCAGTCCTTGCTAGCAAGCACACTTCACAGTTATACTAAATGTAAAACTGTCTGCATGCTGTCTATGTGGCTAGATCCTCGTAAAGTGGTGGATTTGATTCGAAATAATTGTAATAGTCCGATTTGTAATAGCGTGTTAAAAAGAGTTGTGAACAATTAAATATAAAAATAGAATATAAATAAATATAAATATCGGACAACCTCACACAAATCGATCTAGTCCCAAATTAAGCTCAAGAAGGCTTGTGTTATGGGTACTAGACAACGATATACGTACTTATATAGATAAATAGGTATATACTTAAATACATAGAACAACCATGACCCAATTCTCAATTCAAGACTTATATGGATGCTACATATTTATTTGTATTGGTCAAACAGTAATGTACGTAATGCTAGTTAATCCCTTCCTCCACTATCGTCCCAGTAAAGTTGTGATGATTGTTCCGAGGGTATTCAGAGGAATTGAAAGTGACCCAGCCCCTGCCGACGTCGTCCTAATCCTAATCGAGCTTCTAAATTCGAGTCCGAAGGTTTTTTATAATGCGGTGCAAGTGAAAAGAGGCCCGCCAACATTGGGTATAAAACATAATAATGTTGACATAAACTAAAGTAGCCCAATGGCTGTAACTTTCATAAAAATGGTACCAATAAAGTCCATTTTAAGAATCTGTTGAACTTTAACAAATATGCCTGATTCAACGCAATGCACCACACTAATTATACAGGATTTTAGAAAGATTAGAATGTTTAAAAATCCAAAATGCTTTATGTACATGTTTACATCACGTACTTATCATTAGTGAGTGATGTGTGGCGTTATAAACGAGGAGCCTTTTGAATGGGGCGTTATTAAAGCTTTAGGCGGTCATTCAACAAGGCTTTGGATATCAACGGGCATCAACCTTCATCAAGCGACACTGATAAGTTGCATATTGCAAATGGCTGGTTATCTTGCGCCTGTGGTAATAGAAACGTCAAATTTATCCCTAATTCGAACAACCAAATCCCATCACTCGCACCATCCCCTAGCCATTGTCTTAACCCAAGATCGGACCAACTAAAAATGCATCAGATACTCAGTTATGTCTCATAAAATGGCCTCAACCGATAAACGTGCCCTCGAATGTCGGGAAATGGCACTTAGTGGGTTTTGCTACTAGGCTATTGGATTTTATTGTTTTGTATTATCATAAAGGTCAAGTTTCGTAAATTTTCTCCGGTTTTTTTACGTGTTTTTAAGTTGTGGAAATCGGTCCGAATAAAAGGGACGGGGGTATTTGTTTACAAAATGGTAGGTGATTTTGTTTACATTGCAACTGTTTCTGCTGTAAATTTGATACCCAGACCCTTGCTTCCTTAATCATCTTTCTCATGAATAGATTATTCTTGATACATCAATAGAATTCTGAAAATCTGATCATAATTCGTTTAGGAAAACTTTAATAATCATTGCTGTCTACGTCCGTCCGCCATCACCTGGCCAATAAAATATCCACTGAACAACTGAAGATAGAAAAACGCATCCCCACCACAGAACCGCGTCCTGCGCTTGCGCTTGCTAATAAGCTCACCCGCGCAAGAACAGGCCAGCGTAATGTATGGCGCTGACGTTTGACTGACAGCTCCCTGCTGGGCATCCTCGCGCTAGGGTTGACACAGCAGACCACTGTCATTCGCTTGATCTGAAGCTGCTTCCAAACGTGACAATTTGATTGGCTATTTGAAGGTGTTGAACGTATATTATATTTACATCATGGTGAGCAAATAAGTGACAACTTGGATGCATATTTTATGAATTATGATGAAAGTTCGGCCTGCATGTAACGGCCACTGAGGTACATATATTTTAAATCACAGTCTATAATCTCACGTTAATCTTGCTTGGAAGCAATTTTATACCTATAATAGGTACTAAACGGTCGTCGCTGTGTGTGTTCCTAGTCATCTCTCACACTGTCATCCAGCTTTTCCTTGGCTTATTTATTTGATCTCACATAATTTACCGGACACCATCATGCGCATTAAAAAGGCTACTGTTAGCTGGAAATCAGAAGAACGACATAAGTGACCTTATATCCTATTTGGCTACGGCTGTTTTCAGTGTTTTCACCCCTGTACTGTAAATTAAAATAAAGAAAACAAGAAATAAATTGATCCGAGCGCAATAGTTCATTCAAACACAAAAGAAATAACAAATATGAACATAAAACTAAACTATGCCTCAAATAATGGTCCCACCTCAGCGTAATGCTCACCCGAAAACCAGCGCTGCTCTTCAGGTGAGACCATAGGTGGCGCCACGAAGAGCTGCATGCGCGAAAACCGATCGCATTTTGAGTTAATTTATTATCCTGAACACAACGACAGTGTCACTGTCATGATATAAATGTTTGTATCTTTAGAGTCATTGAAGTTGGCAACCCTGCGCCAATGCGCGGTTTTTACCAATTCCCGCGTAAGCATTCTAATGAATAATTATAATGGTAATAATCGACGAGATAAACTCGTCTCTGGTTCGACGACGTCTTATTCCCGTTAATTACCAAATAATCAACGGCAAATACGTTTTTCTATCCCCATGAGGTTACTAATTAATTGCAGAGATAGCAGACCTTTCGTATGGCCTTTTTAATTGGTATATATAGCTTATACTCGTACATGTCAGGGCAAATTAATCATTAATGTTATCAGTACTAATTGTAATAGATATTTTGATGAGGACCCAACGTCATTATTTTTAATGTAAGTATCGTAGCTATGTTTTAATAAAACTACACGATCGTTGATAGAATCAATGAGACATGAAGTAATATCGTTTTTACATGCATAAAACTGAATACAAATGAATGAGATTCTGCACTAAGTTGATAATAAACCGAAATATGCGATTGTAAAGAAATAAAAACGCTTAGACAACGAAGGGTTTGTATTAAATAATCCGCATTGTTTACGCTAAACAATTTTCAACAAATGTTACAAATATCCCATCGGATCCGCTCAAGTTAGCATTTATATAGATATTGTTGGCCGAACATTCGGCCGGGGGTCAGCCGATCGCCGAATTATGCAAAGTGTTCGGTCATTACGCGCAGCTACGTCTTTCGGCTACGGCGATCGGTGTGTCTTGATACTTGAACGTAGAAAATTGTGTTAAGTCAGGACAATTATATACTACTAAATGAATGAAGGAGCCACTAAATACTTGTGTGTCTACTCTTAAGAGGCCTTATTCCTCTTAATTTTTTTAACCGACTTCAAAAAAGGAGGAGGTTCTCAATTCAAACTATTTTTTTATTTTTTTTGTGTGTATGTTACTCGATATCTCCGAGAACCGTGAACCGATTTTCAATTTTTTTTTTTAAACGAAAGAGTATAACTCCGAGTTGGTCCCGTTGGCACTAAGTCGGGATCTGATGATGGAATCTTGGAGAAATCGAGGGAACTCTTCAAATGTTATAGGGACATGTAATTTATTGATAAAGTCAAGAATTTACATTCAGTAAATAGGATTTGGCCACTAAAACTTTTATATGAATCACTAAAAAGCAAAAAAAAAAAAAAAATTTTTTAACAAAAAAAAGAACCGACTTCAGTAAAACTAAAAAACCAAAAATAACCCGTTCAAGTACAGATTACATTTGACTCACCCTTCGAAGTCGGTGCCAAACCTCGCGTAAACTATAATATAACTATAAATATAAGAACTGAGTGGTTTGGGATCGACTTCGAAGAGTGAGTCGAATGTAATCTGTACTTGAACGGGTTATTTTTGGTTTTTTAGTTTTACTGAAGTCTGTTCTTTTTTTGTTATTTTTTTTTTATATGACGAATATATTGAGAATTTCAACCAACTTTTTGAAGTGAATAATACTTTTTCCCGAGTTCTAGGTAGTAACGTAACTATTTCATGCTTTCATTGCGCGCAGTCAAAAATAAGTTAAAAAAACGAATTTCCCACGTCAATTTTTTCAATTTCGAGTAGTTTTCGAACAAAACTTATCAATGAAAAATTCAAACTGGTTTCAAATATATACCAATAAATCCCAATAGCCCTCTTCTAGGTAGTAACATCAATAATATGTCAAGAAACATGTTTGATCATAGAGAAAAATGTCTAAACAATCAGCATTTTTAAAGGAATAAGGCCTCTTAAATGTATTTCTCATTAAATTTTTTAAAATGTTTTGATAATTAGATAAAAAAAAAAAAAAATATTAAGGGACAATCATACACAAATCGACCTAGTCCCAAACTAAGCAAAGCTTGTACTATGGGTACTAGACGACGATATACATAATATATAAATACATATATAGATACATATTTATTCAAATTATATAATATATAGATAACATCCATGACCCAAGAACAAATATTTGCCCCGGCCGGGATTCGAACCCGGGACCGCCGACTCAGTAGGCAGGTGTCTACAAACCGAGCCAAACGCGTCGTCAACAAGTTATCTTTGGGGAAGTGGCATTATTTCCGAAAAGAAATTGTCCTCTCATGACGCCATAACAGATGAATGGATTTTAACCAATTTCGGTACAGGGATAGCTGGCCATCCAAAAAAGGTTATAGGGTATTTTTTACCCGACTTCGGTAAAGACATAAGTTTTATGCCCATGCCCACCTTCTAGTTAAACCACCGAAAATCTCTGTTGTCAGAGAGCTGTGTTGCCCACTTGTGTAAGGATGCTTACCCGCTATGTATGTTTTGTTTACTGTAGAGGATCAAGTATAAATGTAAAAAAGTAGTTTTCAATTGTTAAATCTATCTTAGTTTTAGATCATAATTATAACAAACGTTACTTACATCTTACATTATAAAAATGTACGAATAAATATTTTAAAAAATCAGTTAATTGACTTAACGAAATTAAGTAGCGTGTCTGCAAAATGCACTGCAAAATAGCGCGTTAACTTCTCTTGTACAAAATGTAGTGACTGGGCGGTCCTGGCTACTGTGGTAGTTCAAGTATCAAACCTACACGATCCCTCCACAACTAGTGCCGCCACGTGCGTCTTACTACCGGGGTAGTTTAAGAATTACAATCATTTATTCAGCAGTCCGGTCAGTTTTAATGACAACAATCTTTTATTAGACTGACTGTAGTGACTGTGTAGGTAGTTCTAGCTACTATCATACTCTATCAAGTATCAAAACTACACGATCCCTCCACAACTAGTGCCGCCACGTGCGTCTTACTACTGGGGTAGTTTAAGAATTACAATCATTTATTCAGCAGTCCGGTCAGTTTTATTGGCGTCAGTATTACCTATGTGTGGCTAAGGGTGCGGCGTATGTCTGAGCCATAAAATGACAAGTCAATCGTCTGAGCATCATAAAATAAACAATATTGAGAACGTTAAGAGCATGAATTTTCAAATTTGACGAAAATATAGATGGATTGACTTTTAGTTTGACACTCACCGTAATAAATTATTATTTTAACTGTAAATACGTCTTAAGGATTGACAAAATCTTTTTCACCTTATCTTGAACATTATAGTATACAAATAGAATAGAGTAGGTAAACTGTCAAATAAAGTAATAATATTGTTAGGAATAAATTTAAAAATAGCGTGATACCTATACTTATTTACTTTACTTACACTCCAAGCACCTTATCTGAAAACAAAATCACTCACGCGTCAAAATTAATTTCCTACCCCAATAATTTAAAACAAGCAAAACCCGTATCAAACAAACATTAGACACCTTAATCTTATTACAGAATAATAACTTACAGACGTTTTTCCAATCAAATCTATACGGAACCCCAGTTTTTCATAAGGAAATTACATTATCGAAAATTTGCATTGCCTCCAGCGCCATCTATGAGCGGATAGCACGCATTACCGAAATACCGTTATAACCTCAGCATGCGAACATCAACGTATTACAGACTCGCACTCTTATTGTACAGTTGATAAGGTTGCGTATAAACTTTGTTGTTTTGAGTTAGTGATTGAATAAAGTTGTAAATAGCTGGGTGCAAGATTAGGGTTCAGTAGCGCGCCCTTTGCAAAAACAGTATGAATAATAATGTGATTTGGCGATTTGCATAATATCGGGAGCTCGTCTGAGGCTGTTTACTTTGATAAGCCGAAATAGTTCACTTTGTCTTCTTGCCGATTAGTGGAGGGGTTATATATTTTTTATTAAATATAATTTAACGAGATTGGAACTGGTTTTCTACGGGGAACAATCATTTTTACATTGTTTTAAATACGTTACAGCGTTACGAAGCAAGACATTTTTTTCACATTAAACCTATGTTGTGTACCGGATTTTAAATTAGAATATACCTAGTTATTCATGCAATGATATTTTCCATGTGCAGTGCGTCATAAAGTAGTTTGACGTTGAGTTTATTTAGAAATGCATTATCGCTAAGCGCGATTTTATGTCGACAAGATGGAAGAAATGCGCTAGGTGCTCGGATTCGTAGCCACTCTGGAGGCGCGCACGCATCGCACCGCTTCTTGATAAGATTATTAAAGTGACTAGGTACTTAAATAATTGGGATGCAGGATGTACAGTTGCGACCCATGTTAATTCAGAAACCATTTCTGCGGATAGGATTCTTATACCGCAATAAACAATAAAATTCTCTCTCATTTGTTCTTGCGATTTGCAGTACAGTACAAAGTACAAGTCATATCGAATAGTGACGTCACAGCAATAAACTTGGGACTAAAACAATGAACGTATCAAGCAAACGATGAAATTAGTAACTCGAAAAAAAATTCCTATATATTTCACGATCTAAAATTTTATAGGCAGCCTATTACTTTTGACGCAGCCTGTACCTACCACAGGCCTCTATATGCCAGCGTTTAAATCCAAGTTACTATACCTATTATACACTATAGTTCCACGGTCATAGTTCACAGCCCGGTCGCGGGGCGTGGGAACACGCGCGTGCGTACACGCATATTATAGGCATGTATCGCAAGTCTCACGGCCGGAGACTATCTTCCGTCAAATTAGAGTGAAATCGAGAGTCTTTGACAATACCACTGTGATGAGATGAGACTGCATCTTATGTCACATTAATCACGAATACATAAAACAAAACTTACACGTAAAATAAACTATATGTATAGGTACCATTTCGCTTACCTACTTTAAACTTACCTGCCGGATAGGCCCTCTCGTGCGTAGAGTATTTGAGTCGTTGTAATAAAAGATGTACGTAGCTAGTTGAGGGCTTTAATTAAAACAAAAGTTGAATGATTCCTTTGTGTAACAAAAATTACACATATGCTCGTATATTGTAACTTTCGCCACACAAAGAACGCGATCGCGATTTTATTTTCATTGAGCGTTTAACTATATTTTTTCTAAAAAGGACCTATTAGAGCAGTTCCCAGCGAATACAGGGTGATTCAGGAGTTGGTAATTGGCGGCAGTGACAGGGCTGATGAGGAAGCCCACACTGAGCAGCTTTCACTATGGGACTAGCCACGAAATCGCGAGAAAAAACACCTAATCAAAAATTGATGCTAAATGTATGAAGCAGCTGATTTTTATCATGATTTCATGGTTGGTCCCGTACTAATATTAAATTGCTCAGTCTGACCCACCTGATGCGGGGCGATACTATCACTCCCGCTCATTACCTACTTCTAAATCACACTTTAGTTTGGATGTGTGCAGTGTACATAACCGTTGCACGTGGTAATTATACTGCACAAAAAATTTACTAATTTGTAAATAGATGTCTTTAATGGTTAACAAAGAAATCACTATGGACTGAATAACTTTCTCTCGTGTATTCAATAAGTAAGCCTAAAATATAGACTGTCGAGAAAGTGGGGGGATAGGCAGTGGGCACTTACCTATACTAAATAAAAAAAAGCTTAAAAATCATGAGAGCAGTAATAGTTTTACGCATGGTTCTATATTAATTTCGGGTAAGTCTCTTTAACCCATAAGTGCCTACTTCATTTGATCAGTTTCTACAAATAAATATCAACCCTAGTTGTATTCCTGTAGGGGAGATATTGACTTGCAAATATTAATATACGTTAGTCGGTGCGTCGCATTATTGTCGAATATAAATCAATGCTTAGTGAATAGTGCTGGTGCTTTTAAGTGGCGCATAAAATACTCTACTGTCCTCGCAGAGATAATGTATTTTTTTATAATGTGTCAAAGTCGTCAATTAGTACCAAAGAAAAGTTGTATGTAAATCAGCATCTTTAAAAAAAAATGACAGCCAAGTGAAGGTGAATTTTTAACTGGCTTCAAAAAAGGAGGAGGTTCTATGTTTTTAAAATCCATTTAAAAGATCCGTTACCCTATCACGTTCTCTAATTCTGTAATTCAGTATGTAGGTAAATATATGTCATAAAGTGTGACATTCTAAGAAATATTAGAGTCGTGAAAATAGCAATTCAATATTATTATGGCGTTGGTACCTATTGTAAGTACTCAAATCAAATAAACTAGGTAAGGTATGAGTACTTTAGAAGATACTGTTTCACACTCAGTATTTTTCTTCCCTTCCCTAATTTCTGAAATGAAACTATTAAGGAATCACAATTACCAATTAGTTCATGTGTAAACCATTTGAATTACTTTATACCTATATCTACAAGGTTAATCCAAAGACGTAATTGACCTCCCATACCAAAAGAGTTGAGCTAACCAGTTAGCTTTTCACGTTTCGTTTCCGATGTTGATCAAACTCTATAAGTTGATCGTAATAATTGTGAGTAGACTCGGAAAGTAACATTTTGTATCACGTCTTACGTAGGTATTACCTTATACATTATATAATGTAGGAATTGGTACCTAATGGTAATGGTAACATGCCAAAAGGCGACGCTCGCAACTCGGAATGCTTGCAATGTTCGTCTGCATGGTAATACGGTACCGACGATGCACGATGTCTTATTCCGCCAGCAATTTATTATTGTGCGCTCTTTATGGGTATTGTATGATCGAGTCACCACGTAAAGACTTTATTTAATACCATTTCATAGGTATCTAGTATATTACGATAATTCGGAACTTAGGTCCAACAAGAATATTTCATCTGTTGTTTTTTTTTTCAAGTATGTTATCCTTTTTATTTTTTGTCTTATATAGTTTACGGTTTTCTATAAAACCATCTTTATCAGTGCGAATAATCAAGAAGCACGTTTAGTATTGGTATTTAGTTAGAGCTATGCTCGCTAGATGGCGCTAGTAGTAACACACTTTTTACTTATTACACGAAAACGGTAAATATTGGCGCAATTAAAATATGTTTTGTAACTAAAAAAAAGATTTTTCAAGTTCTTAGTTCAAGAAACCCCGAATCTGTACTTTTATTTCTCATAATACATACAAAAAGATAAATATGTAGTTATCTTCGCATTTTACCATACAGTTTTCATTTATAATAGAAATGCAAGCATTTATGAATTACTGTTTTCTAGAAACTGGCTCTACTTATAATTATGAAACATCTGATAACATAATTGCAAAGTTGGCAGGTAACTAGCGCCATCCAGTGGTGACAGGCGGCACTAACACCGCATGCAATAGTTCCGCTACTTACGGACAGATGGCGTTAGCTACTATCAAATTTGCGTTTCCTTCATGCTATCAATTTTCAGTTACATATATTATTCCATTTTTACTATTAATTGAACTGTGATGACTATTAATTCAAAAATAACTTGTTTCAGATACTATCCACAAGAAAACTGGTTAAGTAACATTTTCATTCTTTTCTTATTAATATTTACTACATTTCAGGTACTTGCTGATTTTATTATATGTGCTATTTATAATATAATAATTAGTGCAACGTGACTTTAATGATTATACTAGAATTCTCATGATATAATAAAAGGGCAATTTGTTTCTGAAACTATTGTACAAGTTGCTGATATTGCAGCAACATACCTATCTAAATAGGCTAATTCTTTAGGTATATCATAAATTAATTTTTTTTTTCTGTTTTGATGAAAATAATTTTTAACATTATTAGGAGTAGGTAGCGCTGGATAAGAGTAAGAGAATATTATATCTGTATATTTACATTTCACTAGCTTTTAGTCAATCCTCTCTATTTCTTTTAAAAGTAACCCTGTTAACCCTTTGAGAGACGAAAGAAGTTCGTGGTCGGTTAGGCGCCACCCGCGCGTGGCGAACGGTCACAATTAATGTAATTCGTAGGTACGACAAGACTTTATTTGACTGTCTCTTTATATTGACCGTGTAATCCTTTTTATTATTGTTGGCTAATTTAGAAAAGGGTTAAACTTCAAGACGTTTTGTTCTCCTTATATACCTAATTGGATTAGAATATATTTAAATAAAACGAGTTTTAAATATAAAATTTAAGCTTTTAAAAGTATCAGTTACTCTATATTTATTTGGTATTGTACCCCCGAAATGGGTATGCTGTTAGACTTTATATACGACATAATAATTATGATTAATACACACTGTTTATGACAATAAATTGAATCTTGTTTTAAAGTAGGTTCTGTATTACATAATTACATAAAATAATACGATTGACACCATTTCGATAACGATGTACTTATAAGAATTTAAAAGTAATTCCAGAAACAATGTTCACATTCTTACTATTTTCTGAATAGGACTTTTCAATATTTATACTCCCTGGAATATGTTGTATGTTAAAACAGTTATCCCAAATTGTCTGTATGATTAATATTCCGATGAGCTGTATTATTTCGAAGGGAGACGGGACAGTGAACACAACTAAGACTTGTAATTCTTGCACCCTCTCTTTATCGAGGGCGCGGATATCGACAGGGTTAAGACAATCAGGACAACCCGAACCGTAAGTCAGAGGGTGACACAGACATAAATACAAAAATAGAGATTTTTCCGCAGGTCGATTAAATTTACATTTACTAAATGGCACACATTAATAGGTTAAAAATACAGCCACCACAGATAGAACAAACGAATTAGTACGATTCTTGACTGAGGTATGATATTTATTATGAGATATTTTACGCGATTGTTATATTTAAGACTGGAATCGTATTACCTTAATTACCCTACGACAAATATATTCTTCTAGTTGGTATTCCATAATTCTCTTATTCACACAAGTCACACACCCAAGACATAATGTTATACCTTCCAAACAACCAACAACTCGAACAAGAGCCGTGATACGTACCTTTATACGTCTCCATCAAAGTCTAAATAGGTATTCCAGACGAAGTTCGACAAGACACAATTTATATGCAAATTGGCTCCTTGTAGCTCACACCGCATCCCTTTGACGACAGAATTAGGCGCAAAACTTACTACTGCTTGCTTGTTTGAAGCTTTAAAAGAGTTCCGAACACAGGGTTGGTTTTAAAAATGGGTACAAAGTTTACGATAAATTAAGATGACTAGAACTAAACATTTTGCTTGAGTATCAGAACGATGGCGCAAGGTTAGGTTGCAACTTTTATTATAAGAATTTTCCGCCTTTAGTACCTACAACAATTCAATTCAATTATTTACTGATAACAACAGTTACAAGTCAAATTATTTACATTTCAAGGTTTACATAAATCATTATTATTACATTTACTACATTACATTAAATTTATCATTATCACATATCATATTATTAGTATTATTACATCGATTTAATTATTTTTGTTTAAAAATTCATCCACTGAGTAGAAAGAATTATCTATTAGATATTCTTTTAAATTACTTATAAATATATTGTCTGTTATTCCCATTTCCTTACAGTTTTTTGGCAACGGATTATATATTTTGGGACCTATAAAAAATAAAAATAAAAATAAAACCTATGTACCATACACATTTTTCAGACTTTTTCAGTCTGTGCCTGTTTGGGAGGAGATTATTTCCATTGCGACTATTCGAACTACGTTTCTTATATTCGTCGAAATTCCTACGAACCACTTTTGCCACCTCTAATATGTAAAGCCCTGGAAATGTTATAATTTTTAATTTACGAAATAGGTCGCGGGCAGGTGTATCCCAAGGCACCCTAGCCATTATCCTGATTGCCCTTTTTTGGTATACAAATATTCTTTGCCTATCTGCCGCCTGCCCCCACAAATCGATGCCATAGGTGATGAGTGATTGGAAGTAAGCAAAGTATGCATATCTCACACATTGGTCATCAAGAATTTTTGCTAAGCGTGAGACGGGACTTGTTATGCACTAATTATGATTTTCAAAACGCCTAATGTCCCTAATGTTTCATCTCGCTAATCAGTTGGTTTAATTACAATATTGTATAAGCCTACAAAACCAAACAGACTGAGGAAAAGTTTTTGGTAAAAAATATTTATATCTTCCAAACTCTATTAAAAATAAACCATAAAACGGGACTTGTTATGCACTAATTATGATTTTCAAAACGCCTAATGTCCCTATTGTTTCATCTCGCTAATCAGTTGGTTTAATTACAATATTGTATAAGCCTACAAAAACAAACAAACTGAGGAAAAGTTTTAGGTAAAAAATATTTATATCTGCCAAACTCCATTAAAAATAAACCATAAAAAGGATTTAACAGGCACCCTGTCAAATCGCAAGTTAATAAGTCCAACATGTCACCAGAAGGGAGCGGATCACGCTAATTAAAACAGACGTAAGCGTCGTTGATTCAAGAATGTCTATACGACGTTTTAGATCACCACAGTAAAGCAGACCATTAGTTTAAATTGTTGCGACGCGAGAAAAAATATGCTAAGCGCTTAATAGTGGCATCAAGTGTTTATTTTGAAAAATTGCCGTAAAGAAGAAGGCATTTTTCTTGGATGATGTTGCGGGGAACATTCTTACTGAGCGATTTAGACGTGGAACAGATTTTTTCCGACAAATCAGACGATATAGGTAGTATAGATATAATAATATTATGTTTGTCATAAAAGTAACAATTTGTGTCATAGATTATTTTTATTTTTACGACTAAATTAAGTGTAATAATTTATATTTATTTAAGTAAAAAAATATAAATGCATAACATACATAAATAATGTAACATCTTCCATGAAAGGAAAATATAAGTCGGACACATTTAAGGCGACGGGTAGTGCGAAACTAGCGCCACTTTCGACTTTTTTCTTATACCTTCATAATCTGATATTTTTTTAGAAATAGCTGAAGTCTAGGAGCTAGCAAAACACCTTTAATATTTATTAAATCACTATATACAATTTGTTCAGTGTAGTTCACCTTACAAAACTTGTTCACGTCAAAAGCGGCCACAATAGTTTTGGGCAAGTTTTTAGAGTCAACTAAAGAACAAGACATTGTGTATAATAATTTAATAAATACTATAGGTGTTTTTCCAGTTCCTCGAATATTGCAATTACTGGGAATTGATCTGGCTTAGAAGATATAATAAAAATTTGTGACTGGCGCTAGTTTCGCACTACCTACCCGTCGCCTTAATAAAATATGGCTTTCGAAAATAGACAATTCTATTTCCCAACCCAGCTGTTCGGGCGTGTCAAACAATTGGCATAAATAACGATGGGTAATTTGCGAACACTCGAGGGACTGTACTCGCCCTACTCTTATGAATCTATGAAAAAAAAACTTCAATGGTATAAAGGACTTAAGTATTATAATTTCGTAACGAGTTAGCATTTCCAACAAGTTTTAATGCATATGAGATAATTTGGTAGACTAGAAGTTTGTATCAATTAGTTCATTTATTTAATACCCAATATTTAATAATTGTATTAAGCGGTTTACACTCACGTGAAATCGTCAGGAACGGCCCGACATGTTTTGACGACATGTTTCGATGTTGTTGTGACGAGTTTGCCGCGGCGGTGTACGGGCAGCCGTCCCTGATGAAGGGCTCCATACGAGTTCGAAACATGTCGGGCCGTTCCTGACAATTTCACGTGAGTGTAAACCGCTTAATACAATTATTAAATATGTCTCACGAAAGTTTTAATAAAATTACCCAATATTTAATTGAATCATATCAATGTTTAGGTTTTTCGTGCACTGAACTCGTCAGTAGCATTTTTTAATCAGTAATTTTTTTTGTAATGTTTTTTTCTCAATAAAAAACTTTTTTAAATTCATATTTTCATAGTATCTGCATTTTAAGTAGGAGAGGCAATAGATTAACCAAATTATAACCGAATCGATATAAGTATTAAGTGTTGGTTGGTAAGTACGCTGTTAAGGCGCGAGAAGCGTAATCAATCAACGAATAGCGTTCCAGTTTTTTACATATTATATTACCAGTGTCATGACAGAAGACAACGTTTCTGTGTTCGGAGCTTGTTTTTACCCAACCTTAAAAAGAGAAAATTCACAGTTCGTCGGCAAGTTCGTTTTTAAGGAGCGTAAACAGGTGCAATAATTCGGGAAGCACGAGGGATGCGCCCTAACGCGGAAAAAGGATTGCTTGCCTTATGCCCTTTATTGGCCACGATCTTGTGCGACGACATATACGGGGTGTTGTGTTTGTAGATATTTTTTTTTTCACTAAACTACTGCCTATTTGCAGCTTTGGTTGCGTGGAAAGAAAAAATATTCCTATATTCTAACCACAGTCGCATAAAATATATTCTTAAATTATTTGGGATAGTTAACCGTGTGCCAAAATAGTTATGTCCACCTAGCCTTTCTGGCGCGATGCGCAATATGGTCACAAAAACACATAAGTAGGTACGTATGCACAGAAACACCTTAGCTGTTGTCTTATATTACGTTGATTCAGAAGATGTTTCATAAAAGTAGCAGGTACAAATTGGGCCTCTGCCTTTAATGCCTTTGAAAATAAAGATGGATTAATCTTATTAAATAACATGAATATTCAGTACTTTTGCAGTACTGTAGGCAACTGAAAGTACAAATAAGTCTATATTCACGAATGCAAAAATTAAAGGTAGCTAAAAGCATTATACCAAAAAAATTTAATGCTCATTTCACGGTTTTACTACACCCGCTGTACCTCCGTCGCCCTCGAAATGTATGTTAAGCGGAGCACCTTCCTTACAAAATATAAAAACTCCGTTGCCCCCTGTAATGACAATTTAAAATTGCTCTCCTCGCGTCATTTGCCTTCGCCAGTATTGTCTTTCCTCCAACCAATAAAATCTGAGCCATCAAAATTTCCCTGATCTACGAAAAGATCCTGGAAAAGTGGCGGGACGCGGCCGAAGTTACATTGGTTGTTTTTTTATGGTTGGCACTCATTGTCTATGGCACTCGAATCATAGACAAGCGTTTTTATTATCTGTGGGGGCGTTTTAAAGTGAGCCGGGCCCCTTAAGAGTTGTAACTTTTTGTTGCCCCGGGATGGGGTTGTAATACTTGTAATGGAGATTTTTATGTGCTCTGAATGTTAGATTTTTTGGTGTTTTGTGAGTTTTTAAACGATTCATTACAATATGTTGGCGGTGCAATAGGGCTGCAAGATCAAGAAACGTAATATTAATACTTAGGTATATTAAGATTAATAATTATTATATATCTGCTAGTGTTTAAGATGGGTGATTGATGAGTACCTTTTACATTTTATGGCAAACCTATATTTGTTGCTGTCATGACGAAGATGGTGTCATGCATGTCCTTACTGGACGGCTCAGAATGATCTCGAGTCATCGAGGAAAAATCGAGAACCGCGGAACATCAAATAATTTTAAACGCTCGTATTTATAGTAGCAACGTAGGACATAATATGTCATAGCGATCATGGCTTTACTCTCACACAGTTCCTTGTAGCTCCTAATATTATGTATTAAATTAAACAATGATCAATACGGGCAGACGAAACTAATCTTATCGATACATACCTATATGAGATTTACTATTCCTTGCCAGCTATGGCAGTGATATATGACGACATACAGACTTCAATCGAATAACATATTCCGGTCAGGACTCGAATCGACTACCGCTTCCTGCTGGGTGTTGGGCCTTTTTAGATGGAAAAATGATGGCCGTTTTGGTCCGACTAAACCAAATTGGACTATTTAAAACAGGAAGTGATTGCAAATAGCGATTAAAACGAAAGGCAATGGTTGTGGCACCTACCACAGGTGTTACCTTATGATTATGATAATCATTGGTGTTTGTACTGTCACAGACATTTGAAGGACGTAAATTTAGCCACGCCACGGCATTGTGGGAAACCTATTTTATACTGCCAAGAGTAAACATACAAACTTTCTCATTTATAGGTAGTATGGTTGTACTATGTCAGTAGAAAATCTACACAGATACTAAAACTATGCGTCATGTTGTAATAAATCCTTATAGAAATAAATATGACACTACAAGTAATAATTTACTTATAAACGCGTAGGTATTTTTTTTCCATCAAAATCAACATCCTGCTTAGTTCTTAGTCAATACAAAATTGTTAACAATTTATAAAACCTAACATCTAACAGAACTCCCACTTCAGCTTTAATTTAAAAAATGCGCAGGAAACTAATTGCATATTTGAATAAACAAAATATTGTAAAGGAAACAAAAAGAAACGCGAAACCTTGGTTCCCTCAGGAGGCATATCACCCAATTTCCATGCTTATAATCTCCAATGACAAAAAAAAACGGAGAAAATGTTATGTAAATCATATTCGAGAAAAACGAAAGAAATCTCTGTGTTGTTAAGTGACTGAGGTGCGAATGTTTGAAGATTCTTTCGAATGAATATTTTATATGTGCGGTTTTTATAATGTGTATTTATTATTTATGTAGGGGTTGGCTGGGCTGGGATTAATATTAATGAATTGGGGGTGTTGATATTGTAAGTTTTGTGTAGTGATCGAACGATTTTTATGCTTTTTAAAGTACCAATTTTTATTATTTCTTTAATGATACAGTATAATTTGTCGTGGTGATATGATATGGGATTTGGTTGGTATTGATGTTTTGTTATTTCTTTGCGTATCGCAATGTTAATTTATATCAGGACACAACCTGCTTCTGGTGTTCTTGTGGCATGAACTTACTGTAGCGTACATATGAATACTTACTTTAGTGATCTTCTCGCCCATCAAACTTATATGTGCGCTTCCACTAGTCCAGTTTCACGCAAAACGAACAATATTATCATCAAAAAGTAATAAGAAAACCTTTGAAAATATATTCATAGTTTGTATTACACAAATCTCGGGCCATCAGATTCTGTGACGCCGTATCAACGCGATCTGACGTAACAAATGATGGTCAATCCTGAACCAGAATAACCTGACCCGCCAACTGGTTATTGCAACAAACTCTTATTTTGTTCCTTAAAATATACAAAATGAGACGATAATACTAACTCAATAGGGTTGTTTTGGTAATGGTTCTTTTGAGCCGAGTAGTACGATATGATGGCTGTCACCTGCTGACTTCAGTTTGTATCATTTGCAAAAGTCGCAACTCTCTGGCTCATGGGTTCGAAATAAAATCTTATTGTGATGGGGTAAAATAACTTTCATAATAGCAATGTGCGATAAAATAATGTTCGTAAAGGTAGCTGG
The DNA here is from genome assembly GCA_947623375.1 of Apotomis capreana. Lineage (NCBI taxonomy): Eukaryota > Metazoa > Arthropoda > Insecta > Lepidoptera > Tortricidae > Apotomis > Apotomis capreana. The sequence continues at coordinate 30,963,329 of OX392499.1, read as the reverse complement.
CCTTGTGCTTTGACTCATTTTGAGCAAGGAAAAGCATTGTATCAAGCTAAGAAGGGTCCGATTACGTCGGAGGGTCGGATGGCTCTTAAAACAAGGGCTTTTGACAAATTCTGGCAGGGTAAATCTGCCGCCGGATATTATGTTTTTTTTTTATTCGTAACAGTTTTATGAAGAATTTTATATTGCGTATTTTGTTTAAACATTTTTAAATCTTCAAGACGATTTTACCAATAAGTGTGGAATTATCATAGATTGGATGTTGTCTAAGAAATATGCTTAAAGTACTTACCATGCATTCTAGGAAGTAGCTGGTTAACTATTTCAGATACAGCGACAATCTATTAATGATGTAGGTACATAGTCTTTGCTGTATTATAACTATCTAACATAGTATTTCTGTGATGGCGTAAGGCCTTTTTTCATCATCTGTCAAAGAGCTATCAATCTGAACCTTGGCTTAGCAGTTCCTGGCACATCGAGGTCGCATATTTTAGTTTTATGACCATTTTCTCAAGAATGTGCCTCCACCCGCATACTTATATGCGCGATAAAATAAACACGCTGATTAATAAGCCGCTCATGCGCAGCTACCGTCCATCCACTTAAAATGGCCGGCGTGTTCTATTTTTGAAATGTGCAGTAACGGTCGTGGAGCGTGATCGCGTTACAATTTGAATTTTGACGTTCGCGTTCGGTGAAATTCTAACAGCCGTCCAATCACAAACGAGGAAAAGAAATTTGCATTCGTTTCTCTTTTTTAAATTTATAATAGTTGTCGCAATTTTCTTCGCGGAATCCACTGCCCTGCCCCAAATGTGTAGTGTCGCTATTCGTCAACAGATGGCGCTGCCGTCGAGATAGATCGCGCTATCGTTTGTTCGACGTAGTTTCATCGGGCGGCCGGCGTTCAAACATCGTGTTAACTTTGCGCAGAGGCAATATCGTAACCAATGAGGTTAATCCGAGGTGCGATTATTGCTAGTTGAAAACTTTACCAATACCCCGCCGTGTGGACGTGAAATACCGTCCGCTATGGCAATTTTTGAATGGCCGTAAAGGCCTCAAAAAACACCTTGACATTGACACCTCTTTATTCTGGAACGTATCATTTGTCAGATCACAATTCGTTTCAGCTGCTGCAAATTTTTAAGTATGTTGTTCTGTATTTTTAACCGACTTCAAAAAAAGGAGGGGGTTCTCAGTTCGGTTGTATGTTTTTTTTTTTTTTTTTTTAATGTTTGTTACCTCAGAACTCCGTCATTTATGAGTCGATTTGGAAAATTCTTTTTAGGTTCATGAATAGACATTTCAAGGTTGGTCCCATAAAATTTTGGTGAAGATGGGATGACGAGATCCATGAGGAATCGAAGGAATTCCTGAAATTTTATAGGCACTTATAATATTTTTCATATATTTTATAAAACTACTTAAGTGTTTGCATATGGTAGTCATCATCTTCCAATGCTGAGCTGATGATGGAAGGTAACAACTCCTCAACGGTTAGGAGTTAGGAGATAATTCAAACGAGATGCATGCCTTCAAGACCTCCCTGATCACCCTGCCATAAGTATTTTATATGAATCACTAAAAAGCAAAAAAAAAAAATTTTTAACAAAAAATAGAACCGACTTTAGTAAAACTAAAAAGCCAAAAATAACCCGTTCAAGTACAGATTACATTTGACTCACCCTTTGAAGTCGGGGCCAAACCTCACGTAAACTATAATATATAAATATAATAACTGAGTGGTTTGGGATCGACTTCAAAGGGTGAGTCAAATGTAATCTGTACTTGAACGGGTTATTTTTGGCTTTTTAGTTTTACTAAAGTCGGTTCTATTTTTTGTTAAAAATTTTTTTATTTCATAAAACTGAAGTATACCTACTTAAGAACAAAAACAATGATATATTTAAATGCACATCTATATAATTTTTCAGTACACTAGGTAACCCAACTAATTAACTGAATGCATACCAGAAAAACTTATGCTGTGCAAAAAAAACAATTGATTAACTGAACATGTCCTACAAAAAAAACTTAAACATCATACAAAACGGATGACCTTTTTAACCGAATTCACACCAAAAATATGGTTTGTACATGAGATATATTTGAAAGTTTCACCAAAAAATACTGACTTATTATCCTACTAATTATCCTCGCACTGCACACTAAGATCCGACTCGGCCGGGTTAGGTTAGTTTTTTTTTTTATATCCAGTAAAACCGTTTTGCAAATAGGTACCTTTAAATAGTATATTGAATTCGCATTATTTAGTGTGCATAATTAGTGTGCAAGTCAGTATTTTTGGTGAAACTTTCAAATATTTTGATCGAAAAAAGGGAATATACAGATATCGATTTAAATACATGCCAAAAACAATGTAAGTAGTCAGTTGAATTGCTGCCGAGTATAGTGCACTTTATTTAAATTCTAACGTTTATCGCGAAATAAAAACGACATTACCCGGTCGTGCTTGAATGGGAATGCAAATGATAATCAACGATTTGTCGCCCCATTGACGCCGCCAGTGTCATAATCATAAACAATGCATTGCTATGAAACTTATTATGAAGAACATACCTACGATGTTCTTCGTGATTTTGATTGACATATGACGTTTTAATTATCAGAGTTTAGTTATATTTATTGTGAGGTTATTATTATGTATTATTTATTGTATTGTATGATAAAATCAGGACATGACATAGCCAATGACGACGGTTTGGTGTGTAATACGTAAACTGTTTTTTTTTTTGCAAGTGAAAAGTATTAAGGTATTGCTATTGAATGGTATCATCATGACATTTTCGACAGAAGAGTTAAAATTAAAACGTCACATTTAAGGCCTCGCAAATATCCGCTTACACCGTCCGTGCCTGCTCTTTTTATAACCATCCGGTGTAATATGCAACATAGAAAGGTGTTAAATGCCCAAGTAATACCAAGAGACTTCATTCATTTTTCACTAGGCGACCCCTTTGGGCGACCCGCGTGACCTTAAACCTTAAACAACAGGCGGTAATAGTGCTCCGCCCTCGGCATCAACAGTGTCCAAGAAAACCATTTTTCACGGCGAGACTTAATTTCTGGAGCCTCGTTTTTCATCCAACCCTACCGCGCCCGCAGGAAAGTGAGGAAAGTAACGTTTTTCGCTTTTTGTGTTTGGTTTTAAAATGTTTGCATTTTTTTTCCAAGAGAGTTAAAAATGGCAATGATTACATGTATACTATGTATTATAAAATCTAATTTCTATGCAGAGGGGTCATTATGTCAGGCAAACATATCTTACAGCTCGATGTGGGATTTGATGTGGGTGCGCGGCGACATCCGTACAGTGCCACGTACCTATTGGTAAAAAAATCCATCCGAAAAATACGTAGATATATCCGTTTTTATTGATTCCAAGTGTATGTAAGTAATCGTACAAACAGTATAACGGCCGTACAATAAAAACCAAAACTTCAGTTTGTGTTCTAATTTTATTTTTATACAATTTAAATAAAAGCGTTTACTTAAAACATATTTTAATTATTTTTGTTGTAGAACACGTATAACACGACTAAAATTAAGGTCATACATTGATCTCTTGTTTTAGTTAGTTATTTCTAGAAATCCTGAAAATATAACACTTGATACTTATCCCCTTTACTCTCGGGCGGAGGTCGGCTAGTCCGTGCCCGGCATAACATAGCACGCAATTTGTTTAGCGACAAATGTCCCTCCCGCGGCCGGAGTCCGACACTAAACGGAATTTTAGTTTACATTTCAAACTGAATTTCAAGTATGTTACTTTCTTTTGTTTCTTGATATTGCTGAGAACCTGTGATCTTGCGTCCCATTTTAGCGACATGAACATCACTTAGTTCGCTATAAAATAATTTGCACTCATTATCAATAAAAAACCGGCCAAGAGCATGTCAGGCCACGCTCAGTGTAGAGTTCCGTAGTTGCTCATTCTTCACAATAAACTGCTGTTTTAAGCCCGAGGTTAACGTTAAGAAAGATTTTAAGCTCTTCAAAAAGGTCGTAAACGCCCTAGAAACTGTAATCACTCATTACCTTCTGGAAGTCAACTTACGACCATTTAAAAAAATATATGAAATTTGGCAATAATTCAAAAACGGCTCGACCGATTTTGTTTAATATAGTTTTCATTGAACATTGAAGTTAGAAGACCCCTATTATTTTTACAAAACCTATTCAACGACACCCCACACACCAGTGTTGAAAAGAAAAAAAAAATCACCCCCACTTTAGGTGTTCGATAGGTACCCAAAAAAAATTTTTTTTTTTAAATTTTATTTTACCGTTCTGTCGGCGTTATACATACACATACTCATACCAAATTTCAGCTTTCTAGTACTAATGATCACGGAGCTAAGCCGCGGACGGACAGACGGACAGACGGACAGACGGACATGGCGAAACTATAAGGGTTAAATACTAGTATTTTTAGGGTTCCGTACCCAAAGGGTAAAAACGGGACCCTATTACTGAGACTTCGCGGTCCGTCCGTCCGTCTGTCCCCAGGCTGTATCTCAAGAACGGTGATAGCTAGACAGTTGAAATTTTCACAGATGATGATTTAAGGGGTCTGCCATACAGCAAATTTGTTATAGATTATGGTACGGAACCCTTCATGCCAATTTTATTTTTTACTAAGTAATCTATGCTTATTGACTCATGAATGGATCGGTTTGTTTGTTCGACTGTTAATGTGATATTGAGCAGCAATCATTAATAATATTAGTAGGATATTCGTTTATTTATCCTTTTAAGTCACCAATGCTTTAATGTAGACCCTTCTTAGCATCTTCAGAATCAGATATCGAAAGAAGCAGCAGCAGCGGTGAGTAAAAGTTAAGTAGGTATCTTAAATAGGAAATTACACTCTCAATGAACACAACAAAGTGTTAAGCAGTTAAAAATTTATCTTTTGTCTTGAAAGTCTGAGACAGTGCGACACATTCTTGACCTTTGTCAACTTACCTGGTCGCCAATATGAAAAAAAAAACATTTTGAAATTCTATACTCGCGATGTTTATCTATGGCAATTTTCGTAAATTTATGACTTGATCCACTCTGTTTTGAGGGATGCGTGAATAGGCGAACCGATTTTATGACTGAAAAAAAAAGTGTAAATCATTTTACCGTTTCTTTTATTCGCGATTTGTTCCTTGTTAGGTGATAAATTTTGACACTGTTTTGACAAACCATAATGTTAACAATTTATGTGAGGGATTTTTATTGTAGGATTCTTTGTTTATTGATCGGTGGATCTAAATTCGGATTTGTGAAAGAATACACGGCTGCAGCTAAATTTATCTCCTTATAATTTGAATGATTTGCATTTATTCATTTTTTTGACCTAAATTACGGAACTGGACTATTCATCAAATTATTATTTTTACAATCTCATAGGAAACGCATGTTAAAAAAATCTTTTAAATTATGCATTTTCTATTCAAGTAGCGAAATTCTTGTTCGTTGGCTTCGTTTATTTTAATTTTAAAGAAATCATTGTTCACGAAACTTAATCTTCAAAGGGGTAGCATAACAAAAAACCTAATGGCACTTTACACCTACATTTATTGCTAACCTTTCTAAAAAGTCTACCGAACAAAAAACTTTTATGACGATCAACAAAAACAAGTGCTAATATTAATAAATTTTATAAAACAAACACACGATTAAGCTATAAAAATGCTACTGTTTTTTGACACCCTTCCCCGAACATATAAAAGCCCACAACGATTTGTTTATATCGCATTAACAAGAAAAAACGTTAATAAAGTAATAAAAACTCGAAAAGGGACTGGCGGGAATAATTTTGCTATTAATATTCAATTTTACCCCAAAACTTTGACTTCAAAGAAAAATCTAAGATGTAGATCTAAAAAGTATCTGCTTACGTAATTTCTCGGTAGACATTTGAAGGGTTAGTGAGGTTGTGCACGTGTGTGCGTGCATTTTTGATGTGCGAGTGACGTAATTACGTGAAGGGTAACACTTCAAATAAGTCCGCGCCCCGAAAAAAAACATTGATTATTAATGGTTTATTTATCATTTTAAAACTACAATTTTTACTGTTACTATACAATAAACCTTATTGTTAAAATCAACGGAATTGTATACTAAATAAATCATACATGATATTTTTAGTCAACAAAATCAACTTTTTTTTCAGAGTAAATGGTGTTTTTGGGTTGATCTAACTCAAGATTATTTGCACATAGGTACGAACTTCATACAAAAGTGTCCCAAAATTGTATATGTGCGCATCATGTTCAATTTTTCATAGAACTGAAGAAGTCGTTCGTTTGTTTATTTATTATTCAAATAAGTACACAGCATTACAGTAATCAAACAACGGCACTGTGATTTACAAATATATACCTAAACAAGGCTTAAAACTAGTAGGATTTAGGCAATATAACGGCGTCATACAAAGATATTACGGTTTTGACCTAATAGCCAATTGGTTTTTTCTTCTTGTATTAGGTTCGAACGTACAAACGATTCTGAGTAAAAATAACTCAAGAAGTCTATATTCTTTAAGAAAAATGCTCGCAGTTCTTTAAACTGTAAAATGTCCATTAACATTACCTACAATTAATCCAATCATTTAGACGATCACCAAGGGTTTTGGTCTTCTCTAATTGAGATTTAGTATAATGGGTCATTATTTCTCGTGTAGGATGGTACCGTTTAGATCTAATTCTGATAATTTATAACTTTTGGTCGGTTTTATGAATGGCGTAGGTGTCTATTATTGTTGTGCGTTTGTGTAGGTTTTAACGAGACTGTATGTGTAGGTATGTAGCTTTACTGTGTTTTATATATGAAAAATAAATCCAATTAACTAGGAGTACGTATACCTAAGCCGATATGTACAAAAAGTGCCTTTGTAAACTTAATCGAGAATTGCTGCTTAAATAATACTTTTACTGTAACATTATTATATTTTTGCCATTTTGTTGGATGTCTTATGTAGGCCATAATATATGTTTTATATTTTGAAGTTAGCTTTATTTTCCTACGTGCAGTTGTATTATTTTTAACGCACGAAGCACTATTCGCGCAATCAACTCAGTATAAATAACTGGTACACTGGTGTATCTATTCTACTTATATATTAGGTATATGAAAATATAGACGTAATGAAATTAAATGTTCAAGAATAAAAACCTGTTAATTATATCAATAAAATGTCCATCAACATCGTCATCGATACGTGTTTGATATTAAATCCATTGTTCAACCCAAATGCACCATCACTCACCCGTATAAATCTGTCGTCACGTCAAAGTCACATTGTACACCAATCTGTAGACAACTCAAAACAATTTCCAATCACAGATTCCATTCTCTAATTCACGGCTTCTCAAACTTTTTTTGGATCGCGGCGCACTTGCTCTGGTCTTTTATCCACGTACCCTAGGTAAGAAATAGGCTGTGACATCAAGTTGTAGTTATTCTGAGATAAGCGTAAATGCTTCATAGCGACCTTTTTTACTCTCTTTCTCTTTCTACTATTTGTTATATTCTGTTTAGGGGTCACATTAAAGTAGCCACGAGGTCGTCAGGGTGTGGCGCGCGGTGCGTACACTTATTTCGTGAACTGATTTATGATCGTTGCTTTGTACAATATAACAATAACTCCTGTATTTAGCTTTATTACTTGTCAATTTCATGCATAGCTGGATATTCGATTAATATAGAACCTAATTTACTCCAGGAAACACGGAAAAAGTCGCCAATATTTACATATTTTCAAACAACTTTTTTATTTATCAAACCTACACAAATCAGGTCGTTGATTATTCTTCTGACTTTGTCCTTGACTATAAAATTAAAATCGCGGATGAAATTCACTTTTGAGTATGAGTATGAGTATGAATTGTATTTTAATATTCATATCGGCTCCATAGCTCTCTAAACTCTTACCGTGCTATCAGAAGTCGGATGCCTAGTGATAAAGCCTTCATCACGTTTTGACAAAATGCGAGTATGGGTAACAGCTGCTTTGTCACTTATTTATCACGTGATAAATCTATACCTACATTTCCTTTACGTGTACCCATGTAATTAGTTATAAGTTATAACTAAAAAACAATTACATTACATTTATGTTATAACTATAATTGTTTGTTGTAAAAAAACAATCACATTACATTTATGTTATAACTATAACATAAATGTAATGTAATTGTTTTAAGTATTATTTACGAAAAAATGGCTTACTAACTTACTGAATAAATTATTTCATTTCATTTCATAAACGCATCCATCATAGGCCCCCTGATGTGCAGATGGTTCACAGTTTGGGAACCCATGATCTAATGACACCGGGCAAGCGCCGGCGCAGGTAGCACACCTGTGTTGTTTGACAGTGCGGTGATCAAGCGCAGATTTATAGATCTAGGCGCCTGCGCCGACCGAGGGTGAGGTTTGTGTGGACATATCTGGGTAAAAGGGAGTATTGGGATCTAGTCGCATGAATATTAAATGGCATAATGTAATTTTTGTATTAAAATCGTTACATTTTTAATCTTTTTATAACTTTACAGGACGTTCAACCTAATACTATAACAAAGAAAATAGTACTTAGGTAAGTAACTTCAAAGGTATTTTATTTTGCAATGTTTTGATATTTTACTACTATTTATTACCTGCTACTGCACAGAAATGAGAAAGCTACCATGAAAATTTTTAAACGGAAGTTATTTGAAACTTTTTAATATCCAAATAAATTTAAGCACCTATTTCATACATTTCAATACATTCAAGCTACCTAAAGTATGCTGCTAATGCCTAAGTAGTATGTTATTATGGGCTACAAAATTTCAATCGCGGCCAAAATTTATTATTCCATACTAAATCTTTCGCTCCATCACAATCATAACTTCTATAAGTATTTGAACGTATGCAACTGCATGCGGTTTTGTCTATGGCTAACTGTGAGGATAAAAAAAATCTTATTGATACCCATTATTTTGTGGTTTTATGACCCAAGGCCCATGAGAACGGTAGCTCTATTGCGCTATTATATTTTCGGTTGGAATTCGATATTTCTAAGAAGTTATGATAGATTCTAAGATCGGGTTGGGACTCTGTCGGTTACATAAAATAAAAAGATTTTATTTGTTTTAAGATCTGCAAATTGGATGTTACGTATTTTATATGAGAACAATTGAAGATTTATCTTTATGTGAGACTTTTCGGAGATACCACGCGACATTGCGCGACAGCGGCAGCGGTGCGCAGTACGTGTGTCTCGCTCACTCGTATGGCCGCCGCGCTCGGATCCTTCGCTCAACCACTCACCGCGCCGCTGGTCGCGCAAAGCCGTGGCACCTGCGTAAAGGGTACCTATAATTTTTATATCATTGTAATCGATTTATCGTTCTGCCTTGCGTGATTTCTTCGCTTTGATTAAAACTATGAATGAAATAAAAAAATATGGTGATAACGAAAAAATGCATGATAATATTCCGATTGAGCTAGGTATGTCATAAATTCTACCAAGATTTAAGTTTATATATTTACTGTATTTTTATAAGTCAACCCTGCAAATGCTTACAAAATAAATGTCCCCCGCGACGCCGCGATGATTAATGCGCGCTCAAATTAAAATGAGAGCGATAATGTTTTTATCTCGCTTATTTACGGGCTCAGAAAATGGGGCTAAGATTTGTTTAGATTTTTGTAAAAAAAAAATACTTTTTACACTTATTGCATAGGCAAACAGTCAATTAATAACAATGTAGTAATACAAATAACGTGTTGTCGATACAAAAAAAACGTGTAGATTCATTTAGAGTTCGGGTAAATCATGACGAACGGGTAAGCCATTCTTTCTTCGAAATACTATGTGAAGAATATACCTAATTGACATGTTGAATTACTGAAATCGTGATGACAGGAAAACATTAGTATTTTTTTATAGAACACGATTCTACTCATTCTTTAGATGGCATAAAATCGTGAAAAGAATTCAGGTTAATTCAGTAGCCGAAAGTCCCCTATTCAAATTTCCAAACATCGTCACCTATTTCATTAAAAATGTCGAAAAACTCGGTGCAGTTAGTAGCGAAGTGCGCCCAGGGGGCTCTTTCAGACGCTGCGAAAATTTCCGGAGATTTATTTAAATAAATTATTTTCCACCTGCAGTGAAGGGTTGCTGCGATTTATCGTTTATTGCTGATTTAAACATTTTTCTAGTACCTAAGCAACATTTGTTTTAAAGGAAATGCCAATGTTATTCACGGTAAAATCCAACTTCATTGTAAATTCGCTATGCGTTACGTATTAGCTTATCTTCAATCAAATATGTTATTTCACTGTCTTCCGCGATGACTCCTCGAAAACAAAAGGAAATTTTGATCCATACAAATGTTAACTTTACGATTCACTTGAACATTAAGTGATGTCATCTTGACGAACAAAGAAAGAGCTAGGCAGGAAATAATTTTATAAATCTTCAACAACAACTTATGTCACTTTGTATTCTATATCGATTTTAGCTGTGTATGAAGTAACTTTATTTAGAAAAGCAATACGGTTTCACAAAATGTTTAAAAACAAAACAAACCGACCAGTAAGAAACAGATCTAAATCGGTTTGGCATTCGTTCGAATTTCAATTTCTGGGCCGGATGACCGTAAGACCATTTGAAATCGAGGGCGTCATTGGTGATTTCGAATTTGGAATTCCGCTCGCGACCGTTGATAGATCGGTGATGGCCGACCGAGTCTGAATGTTCGTTCAACGCTCGTTTGACCAGAAAAATCGGAGTACGTGGTATTCTTAGACGTATTGAAACCGAGGGTATGCGAAAAAGAGTTACTGCATAAAGTATTGGGGACGACGAGAAAGGTATTTTTTGTAAAGCGCTTCCGTGTGGGAATGATTGGGTCCATCGTCAAAGTGACGTTCGCCTGAGCTTTATTAACCTTTTTGTACGGACGAACGGACCAGAAAGTTAAATGCGCATTTCGATGAATGTACCTACCTCTTACTTTTTTGCTGAAAAAATAACATAACGAAATATAAATATATTAGCGACTTAATTGAAAACGGAAAGACTGAAAAGTGGTTAATAAATCACACCAATAAAATATCTAAAAAAAAAATAAGTCCAGTTTATCTGTCATCAATAACTTGGATTATTTTAGATGAGTTAAATTATAAGACAACATTGTCAGATTTAGGTTCGAGTCTTTCCGGTGGTCATTTGCGAAATTAAGGATGCCAGGGCCTAATTTTCTGATAAAATGCCTGTGAAAATAAAGAACGTTTCCTCTTCTATAATCCGATGTAATAGCAACATAACCTAGATTCATGCAAGCTCTTAACTTTTGACCACCGGAGGGAAGAATTTTGTTTTTTGAACTGACAATGACCCCAATGGGATCGTAGGTTTCCACGCGTAGGTGAGCTACGCCACACTATAGTATCTGTAGTGTTTGTGGATCTGCATATAATACCTATTATGTGGGTAGGTATGACGTTGTCTCGAGAGTACGGGTGGGAAGACAGTCACGGGAGAGCCACCGGCTGTGACGGACGTCTGACCTGCTGGTGCCATACCGAGCCAATGAGTGCAGTTCTCCTATGGGTGGTCATGGGTCCACTACATAATGGCGACGAGGACAAAACATCGTGAGTAAAATAATAAGAAAAAGAGAAAGGGATATCGGGTAAATTACGGTAGTGACATAATAACTAATCAGTTCAATAGTTACCGGTGTTTCTTATTGAAAGAAAATAGTCAATCTATTAATAATTGAATAGATTAGTCTGATGTTTTAAGACAGTGAAAGTCGCAAATGAGATACTTGTTTTGGCATTATATGCAACAACAATATCAACATGCAAACAGATAATCGAATGAAAATAATGAGTACAATATTTTAGGCATTCGTAAAAAAAACTGTTAACTTTAGCTATTTGACTATATAAAGAAAATGAACGCTATACAATTAGAGAATCGTTGGACAACGCCATCTAGCGACGTAATGTAATAACATGACGACTAAACTCATACAATTTGAGGCAACATTATGTTTTGTAGCGCGGGTAGTTGCGATTGATAATACATACTTGTGATTACGGTATACCATCATAAAGTAGTATTGTTAATTACTTCCTTTTACGTGTTACTAAGAATGCGAGGAAAATATTTTTGTTAACTTAGCAATAACAGTGTTATAATATACGAAATGAATTGGGAAAAAATAGTGACGGGAATCAGCGTAGTCTTGTTAGCAAAGGTTTTCTCAAAGTTTACAAATACAAATACTCTTTATGTACACCTCAATCATAATTGTGGAAGTGACACAGCATGAGATATATTGGATCAACAACATGCGGGTTAGTAGTTCTTCGGAATTTATTTACGGTTTGTGTCTTCTGATATACACATATATTATTTACTTAAATGTCGACTTTTGTCTAAAAATATGTGTTTAACAAGTTAAGACGTGTATCGTGCAATTGACTAAAATTAATAAGTAATTGCAACAGATCTAATATATAAAATATGTCAACCCAGCTTCATTCATTCATATTTCTATTTATGCTATGTTGTTTTTCTTCCTACAATATACCATCCTTGAGAGATTGCGACTGTGTAATAGTTAGAGGTAGTAGGTATTCCTATTTACTTTATTTCGCACGCTGCAATATTACAAATAACACAAATTTAATGTGATACATAAATCAGGTATACGGAAGATCATGAGATAGGGTTATATCCTGAGAGTGATTAATAAATAATTATTGGTGTCGATAGTTTCCATTTAATTTCTCGGAATGACAAAATAATGGAACTACATCATCAATGGCCACTGTTTCCTCTACGAATGATTGTTGCAACGCTGTATAATATTTAGTTGTTCCGGTTGATACAGTTCGCTTATGGCTATATAAGCCAATGTACAGCTGCCACAAATGTCGCGTATATTATTGTTGGAAAAAACTGTGGCAATGTTTTCTTAATATTTTTGTGTAAGTTATCCAGCCACTTTTCAGCGTATTTCTTAATAAGCGTTATAATAATATTACACTTATTAAAATAATCTACAGTTTCCATGTAAGATTATACATCAGTACGAGTATTAATTACATCAGCAGTTTACTTCGCTTTCCTATGGGGACATGGACATTACAATGTCGTAGATTATACATACGTGCGTGAGAGTACGTTAATCCTTTTAGAGCGCAATGCGCGGGCGATACTTAGCAATATTTATTACATTTCTACTTTTCTTATTTCTACTTCAATAATAAGCACATCCAGTACTTATAGAAAAAAAAACATAATTTTATGATGTCAACTTGTTAAATGACGATTACATAACAAGAAATACATAATTTTATCAGATCTTAAGTATAGGTAATCTCAAATGCAGTTAGATAAAATATTGAGATAGCGACGGTTGATAGTGGATCTACGAGCATTCTTTCGAGTAGGAAAAAGGAAAGGGGAAAACCAGGACAAAAAAGAAGGAAAATATATGAAGCAAATAAAATAAGCTAATGCTTTATTATTTTATTATAAAGAAACAAAAATCGGAATGTAGATTAAGTTGAAAGTTACTGCACAGACAAGACTCTAGCTCTTAAATATATGATGATGATGATGTAAATGAGCATAATCTGTGTGGTCTTTTAACTTCCTACATTTATGTTTCAGTTCGACCTATTGGTTGACTGGTGGAACTCTCCACCACTCACTTTCTCAGCACTCGCTTTGAGGCATTGAGTCTAACATTTTTGGTTCTTTTTGTTTTGTGGCGAGGGTTTGTGAGTGTGTTTGTGTGTGTTAGTTGCTTCCTCGCGCTCAGACGGCTGGACCAGTTTTTATGGATTATGGTGCGGGGCGGCACCCTGGATTGACACATGGGCTGCTTTTTGTCCCGAGAATGTGTGGTGTTCCCGTGGGACGGGCGGGTGACGTCGCGCGGCGCTGCTAGTATCGATATGTCCGATTAGAAAACGCTATATTTGACATCAGTAGTTATTACTAATCTTCCGTTATAAATATGATTTATCTATACCTTCGTCTAGTGCCCAAGGTACGGGCCTGCCGCGGCTTGCTGTGGGGTTGGTTCGATTTGTGTAGGGTATTTCGTTATTGTTTAGCGTGGGTAGGCTCCCCACAAGGTGGACTGATGATCTGGTGAAGGTCGCTGGAGTCCGCTGGATGCGGGAGGCGCAGGACCGGTCATGGTGGCGTTCTCTGGGGGAGGCCTATGTCCAGCAGTGGACGTCTTTTGGATGATGATGATGATGATGATGATTTCGTTATTTATTTGTTCATTCTAACATTCATCCTAAATAGAGCATAACCGCGGGCTTCCTTCGCACAGAGGAGGAAATGGGTTGTGACTTTTCTTCTCCGTGGTGGCCGGTAACCGTGTGTGGATGTCCGGCTGCATGTGTGCTGGAGGTGGTAAAAATCGGACTGGTCGTGGGGGCACGATTAGCGCGCAAAGACATATGGGTACACAATTATCTAAAACGTAGATGATCCAATTCAGTGATCTCTGAGTGGCCTATTTCACTTGTTTCTGTGAAGAGTATCTTCGGTGTAGAGACGTTTTAATTTTGGAATTTTATAATGACATATGTAGAAGTAAAAGGGCTGACTGCATTTCATGGGCAGCTACTACTTGTTGCAGTACCTACTTATACGAATTTAAATATAAAGTATAAATTTGGATGTGACAAATAAATCACTAAACATGGGGCGTTTTGGTCTCATAGTTTAAGTCATTTTATATCTCTGCCCCCCTTCTTTTATCATTAATTGATATTTCCTAAATTAAACTGAATAAACGATAATAGGCAACTATCTTTGACTAATGCCATAGTCTGACGGACTGTAGCATTCTGTAACGAAGTTCTTATTTCATGCACGCAGCAACGCTTGCAAGTATGACTGCTAAAATTGAAAAATAAAACAGTCATTCACAGTTCATTGTACGATTTTATTTGATTATTTCATCTCTAACTTCAGCTTGTCATAGATTAACGTCTTACCTATGCGGATACCAGAAGTTACATTTCAGACATATGTCCTTTTACTAAAGTCCCCTCGACCAGCATTAGATACGATATCTGTTAGGGCTGTATGGGCCTACATGAAATTGTAAACCATGCGTGAATGTGTAACGGCTGTATGGGCCTACATGAAAATTGTAAACCATGCGTGGATGTGTAACGGCTGTATGGGCCTACATGAAATTGTAAACCATGCGTGAATGTGTAACGGCTGTATGGGCCTACATGAAAATTGTAAACCATGCGTGTTATGGCTGTATGGGCCTACATGAAAATAGTAAACCATGCGTGAATGTGTAACGGCTGTATGTGCCTACATGAAATTGTAAACCATGCGTGAATGTGTAACGGCTGTATGGGCCTACATGAAATTGTAAACCATGCGTGAATATGTTACGGCTGTATGGGCCTACATGAAATTGTAAACCATGCGTGTTATGGCTGTATGGGCCTACATGAAAATAGTAAACCATGCGTGAATGTGTAACGGCTGTATGTGCCTACATGAAATTGTAAACCATGCGTGAATGTGTAACGGCTGTATGGGCCTACATGAATTGTAAACCATTCGTGTTAAGTTAATGTTTATTAAGTAGAAACACGGGAAATAAGTCAAACCGTTTTAATGGTAGTTTTTAATATGAGAAATCAACTTGATTTACAAATAAAGTATAATAAACTTTACTTGCGTGCGGACGCGCCAAGCATAACTGTCAAAGAAATAGAGATATGAGAAGAGTAAGTGCAGGAGCTGCATTGATCTCAAAGTTGCATAAAAAAAAATAACTAATTATACTCGTGCACTGGTACACTGGTAGGCGTCACTAGTTACGGAGGTGGGCACGAAGCAAACCGACTAGTCAGAGCATTATGTGCCTTAAAACAGTTATATTTAAGCAAAAGACAAATAACTGAACAGGCTTTTGGGCAGGCTTTTAGAAGATTTTTCTAGTTTCACCTGTTTCGGTGGGTGCCGTGGGTGCAATCAATAGTAGCAAGTTAGATTTCACCTGTTAGACTGAGTTAGATACCTAATGCAAGCTTCTGTAATCGGAAGACAGCACCTACAATATTATTGTGATGTGAAGTTGGTCAGATGATGGAGCCGGAGAATGGTAGTGGGAATTCCGTAATATAAATATTCGACTCCATCATGTTTGGGCTTGTTTGCTTGGTCATGTCATGACGACGAGCTATTGAAGGTTGTCCAGTAATTTATTTTGGTAAAAAGTTATTACCTTGATTATATTTTATTGTTCTAAACGATTCGTTCTACTTTACCCTCTTTCTGGTGTACTATATAATATTAATCCTGTAAGGGCCATGTGTGCCGTAACGTCAATGTGGGAACAGGCTAAAAATATACCAAATCGTATTGAATTAGTATCACGTAGTTGGATTCTATGTCAGATAAATAATATCATACTGAATTCTGAGCTTTATAGACGAACTTTTGATTAAACAGTTTGACAACAACCCTTGAATTATACGTCTGATAAAAATAACTGTGATCTAATAATATTCAGTTGTGCGATCCTGGGGGGGGTATTCTACCAATTTTAGAGAGATAATGGAGATCTCTCCATTTCATCGCCATCCGTCACTTTTGACGTGTGCCTACTTGACAAGTGGCGATCTCCTTAGAACATCGCAACTTCGTCAATTTGGACGCGCTAAATTTGCGTTTCCTTTGTATGTGACGGCATAAATAACAGGCGCATACTTTTATTTGACCGCGTAGTGCGTGAAATTAGTCAGTTACGTTTCGTTCAAAACAGAAATTCATATGCATGAATAATATTTTTTGACATACCTACATTATCGGCTTCGTATTTCCAAAAATTGAGATGAGATATGTCACTTGAAGCTCATCACATTTTAATGACATTTCAATGGCGATATCCCTGTTATCTAATAGAGATTCGACGTTTGGCGATCACTCAAACGGCATTCTCGAATTGGGTCCCTGGGTCTCTCGATCATTAGATAATACAGATGTAGAACTAGTCACTGAATGGTAATTTTTAAAACAAAGAGCTAGCTGGGAATTACATTTATTGCTGTCAAAATGTCGATTAAATCAAATGAAAAAAAAAACCTGGCAGTAAAAAAAAAAAAAAAAAGACTACCTTCGATACGACTGAGACTCAATTTTGAAAGAGAAAGGAAGAGAGGAAATGGATAAAGATGTGCAGTAATTTGAAGCGTAATAAATTGACCTTATACCTGTACGAAATGATTATCTCTTCATAATATAGTCAGTCAAAGTAAACTAAAAAAATTACAATAAGAAGACTTGCAAGTGACGATAAATCAATTGAATCTCTCTGGAAAGAGAGTCTTAAACTACACCCATTTATTCGATTAGATAGATAGATTTTTTATTTGTAATAATCATACATTGTCAATCTAAGCTATAACACAATCATAGCTATTATTATTATTACATATAGAATAAATTAAATTCAGATTATAAAAACATATTAAAATAAGGAAGGGATGTAGTGTTTGTGGATCTGCATATAATACCTATTATGTGGGTAGGTATGACGTTGTCTCGAGAGTACGGGTGGGAAGACAGTCACGGGAGAGCCACCGGCTGTGACGGACGTCTGACCTGCTGGTGCCATACCGAGCCAATGAGTGCAGTTCTCCTATGGGTGGTCATGGGTCCACTACAGTATCTATATCTATACCTATAGGTACAGCATTATCCTGATGAATTTAAAAATATAGTTTTTTGAGCGTATGCCATCTGAAAACTATTTTCTTGTAGTCAAAAGTAATTCGCGGCCCTAGCTAGTCGTGCGTGTCACCGAGGGGAGACGTCAGGAGCAGCCCTGACGATGTCGCTACGAGTCGAATTTCGATATATACCTACATTTTTATATAATATTTATAAAAAAAACAATGGAACTGTACCGGGTACTGTTCTTTTATTTTCCAATCATTATGATCCAAAAAGTAAGGTTAAATATGCAAAAAAAGCTGATAAAATATTTAGCAAAGCAGGACATAATTCTCAATTCATGCATATGAAAAATACACAAGTTTTTTATAGGTTTTGTTCCTTTTAGCCGTCACTGCCCGTGTGTTACACGAAAACTTATCACATTCTACACGCATATGTGTTTTTTTCCAACACTTTATTTTAATACTATGTCACTGTGATAGGTAATAATTATACTTGTGTCAAATTATATTTAGCTAAGTACAAAGATCGCAACATGTAATGTTGTGGTTTTACCAATGATTACGTAGCGTATTATTGCAGATTTAGAGAGAATATAATTTATGAGCTAAACATATATAATAACATAACTTTGATACCTTTTGGGCTACAAGTGCTACAACGTCTTAGCGCAAACAATCTCGAACCATGAGTCCCTTTTCAATATTCAATCCATATCTTAATCCCTCTACTCAAAAGGACATCTACAAACAAGAATCCATCTTCCATCACCTTAAAGAAATGTCATAGTACCTAATTCTACAGCTTCTTACCATGAGATTTCCCGGTGGAATGGTGGTGTTAGAGAGAGATGGAAGATACGATATATCTGCAGTGAGAGCGAGAGGGTAGACAGTCACGGGTGCGATTCTGATGATTGGTGTACGTGCTGTGTCGACCGCGTTGGAACGTGACTTTTGAGCTCGGCTTATGTGAGGTGCGATTGATTTTGATACTTGTTTTGGTAGTCTTTAGAGGATAAGATACTCTCAGTTTTAATCGTGTTGGGCCAGTAAAGGAATGTTTCAGTAATTTGGAATTCGGAAGGAATTTCTCGAAGATCAACTTACCAACTTAATTTTTAGAACAAATCGGAAACGCAAAGTTAGGTACGTCTGGCACTGGTGGTGAAGGGAGATTGATACTTATCTATCTCTACCTATTTATTTAATATTTGGGAACCAGGTGCATCAATTTCGTGCATACTAAGTCAAAGATTTCCATGCCTTGATTATTACCAGCTATATTGCTCCTATTTCTGCACGTTTGAGTTGACTTTGTCGCTAGCTTTCCTTATAGTGTGCTTGAGTTTTAATTTCTGCTTAAAGTATCAAAATCCGTGCTATAACAGAGGTGCTCGAGTGTCTAGCATACCGACCGGCCGTTCATTCATTGTTCTAGCGGTCGTGTTTAATGACGATTTTAACGCTTTTCGTGAATGAGAGGGCTTACGAAATTTTTGACACGAGTCATTTGGTAGCGTGTGAAATGGGAATTATGGCCAGGGGGTGAGTAGGAAGTAACAGAGAAAGGAATTATGAAAGCAGCTTAACAGTGATTGGCTCTTACGTCTTAACGCATTCACTGCCCGCGATGCACATATGCGTTCACCGTCATACAAGTTTGTTCCTAGGCCACGCCCCCTGGCAGTGAATGCGTTAAATGCAAGATAAACAAATTGAACGGCGCTCGGTAACATGTTGTGTTTACTAAGAGGACAGCCCAGGGGTTTATCATTAGGAGGAACAATATACAGTTTACAAATTTCGTTTCTAAATCTTTAGTGTAAAATGTAGTTCATTTTAAATATCCACCAAACCACACCAAACTAAGCAGGTAAAAATAAGTTTTAATTTTATCAATTATAAATATACGGCTAGGATAAATGTTGATGAATTAAATAAATGAATGTTAGGGGATAATTTTAAACAAATCTATCTATTTAGTCCCAAACTAAACAATGCTTGTACTATGGCCGCAAGACATTCAAACATAGAGAACATCCATGAACCAACTAATATATCATCACACAAATTTTAGCCACGCTAGGATTTGAGCCTAGAATCGCAGCTAGATCCATAGCCAGCTACACTACCACGGATATAACTACGTCATCATGCAATTTTGCGTTTGTTTTGGGGTATTAGAAGCATAATTATGTCTTTCGTCTGTTGTCTTGCAATTGATTTTATGGGTAATGTTAAATATCAGACAACCTCACACAAATCGATCTAGTCCCAAATTAAGCTCAAACAGGCTTGTGTTATGGATACTAGACGACGATATACATACATCTATAGATAAATATATACTTAAATACATAGTACAACCATAACCCAAGCACAAATATTCGAGTTCATCACTCAAATATTTGCTCTGCCCGGGATTCGAACCCAGCACCGCCAACTCAGTAGGCAGGTGTCTATACAAACCGAGCCAACCGCTTCGTCAGACTGAATGTTGTTTACAAGACTTTACATACGAATGCAAGTAACGTCCAAACAATTTGTAATTCAGGATTTCTTTAATCGCGTAATCGATTAATATTGCAAAAGAGTGACGCGGGAGTCGGCACGTCGCATACTAACGAACGATTACGGGTTACTAATTTTATTAATTACATGGGATGATACATTGGCTGAGTCATGTGTTTGTTAGACATAGTAGTACGTAGTACTTAGATATTGAACGGGAAAGTGAAACTTTTATTTATACAAGAAGGCATAGGGTAGGCAAGAACAGATCCAAACCCATCTTTTGCTTCTCTGTTGAATTAAAGTAAAAACCTAGGTAGGTACCATTGGAAGTTGTGTGTCCGTTTAGTCGTGATGAAACCGCAAGAGTGATATACGAAATCAAAAACAAAAAATAATAGTGACCTCTGAAATATTTTCTTGTGGAAAAAAAAATCATTGTATTAGCTGATTAATAAGTAATTAGTTAAATTCTGTCAAGAAATTAAATTGCTTTTAAGAGAAACATTTGTCTCAACAGATGGCGATACTATCGTCGGTCACTCTCCGTACATGTCGAATGAGAAACTTAGGAAGTTAAAGTTGTATAAGTACTTTATTTATTTCATAAGTACTCAATAGAACAACATACATATATTTTCTACCGTAATTGGCTTTGGTTGTTCAAGTAACAAGGTGCTCAAGTACAAAACTAGTTTGACACAGATGACAAGTACGTATACAATTATACGTATATACAATTGTTGATTGGTATTTACCGTATTACAAAAAAAAACACCGATACTTACTATGGCTACATATACTTAGGGGAGAAGTGGCATGAAAGAGCCAGTTTTCTTTACGGAGGAAAAAATACAACCTACAATGAAAAAAAGTATAATTTGTTTTTTGTAATTTATTCTTTATTTATTTGAGTATGCAATTTGGTACAAATAAATCTTAAACAACATACATATATCAATGAAATACGCATTTCAAAAAAAAGTGTCATTTGGCTCTTTCATCACTATTCGGTATTGAAAGAGCCGCTACAAGTTTTGAAAAAGCCGGTTCGTATTACAACGCGTAATTATGAAAATTATCAAAAACAACAATAAAGGCGACATAAAAAAACTCAAATACATTTGTAACAGACTTTTTAAGTAATTAGTACTAACATTTTTCAGGATTTTTTATTCTGTCATTTTGAGTAATCCTCACAAACGCTTTAATTTTAACATATTAATTAGTCACATATACCTACTATATACCCTAACATGCAAGCGGTTTTTTTTTTATTAATCACAGTCTTGAAAATAAAAATAATAAAAAATAATATCTTCTATCAAAAGTTAAAACCAACATCAATAAATCCTCAAAATCTTAAAAATAATATTGCTAACTTTAAGCTTTCGGGTCTTTTTCTTTTTTTTGGACCAGCGTTCTCCATAATGCAATCTTATCTGAAGCAAATAATTTAATAATATATAAAAAAATGCGATTATAGTATTATGTTATTTTATTATGAAAGAGCCGGCTCTTTCAATGCCCATTCAACCGGCTCTTTCACGACTTGTTCCAAAAACAAATATAAAGTTCAAAATAACGACAATATCAAAGCGTTTGCAGCTAAGTTTTTATGAAGCTGCAAGGCCAAATATATGCACAAACTGAATCTATAATCCATTTGCCTATAATCGTTAACTATAAAATACCAAAAAACAAATAAAATGAAGCAAAAAGCTTACTTTTGAGTTCTAAAAACTTTGACTCGATGTACCGGCGTCTGTTGGTTTCGGTGAACTGTTAAATGTTTGTGGGTGACGAAAAATCAGTGTTGCCACCTAAAAATAATATTGCCAACCAAATCTGTACTCAAACTACCGAAATAATACAAGTGGCTCTTTCAAAACCTGGCTCTTTCATGCCACTTCTCCCCTACTATCTATGGCTACGAATTTGCAATATGCTACTGTAATTTATAATTTCAATCGATCTTGATTTGTTCGTTAAACCATACTTTTAAGTATATGGCAAATTAAGTAAATTTCAATTTACGCGATTGCTGAACACTTTTTGCATTTGCTGTTGTAATACATATATATACGGAGCTTTAATATTCATAATAATTTTAATTTGCCCTTGGTATAAAGAAACAGAGCGTACCTAAGGATACCAAAGTTAAAATCACAACAGATTATAGTGCGATTATACCTACTGCGTATAAACAGTCAATTTGATTTCCTAACCGCATATTATAGACGCCAGCATGCCTTGAATTGTCTGATCATCTTACCTTTCGAACAGACAGCATACTTAACTGCCGTAGGCACAATTACCTACACTACGACTAATTTGCTTGAAGACAACCTATGTGATTTTCTGACCACAACGCAAACCTAGGTACTAGCTAGGTACATAGAAAGGTACTTATAAAATAGCTTAAGTAGGTACAGTCAAGTAGTTTAAATTCTGAGCAAAAATATCTAAACAAGAGGCCTACGCCGTTAACAATACACATATTTTTGTTGAGAAGTTTAAGAACTCGACTGTATTGGTGTACTTCATATAAATAAGTCATATTAAAAATAAATAAACTATTAATAGACCTCGACACGAAAGAAGAAGAATGGCTTGTAGTTAAATATACGACGAAAGTAATGGACTTTTTAACACCTGAAAAACGTTTCCGCCTCTAGATGTAGACAGTTTTAAGTAGTATAACAGAGATGGCGCCGCAGTAGTTCATTCACAGTACTACTAGCGCCATCTCTGCGAAAACTGAGTACCTACTAATTATTTACTCGATATGAGCCTTAGTAGTTTAATTACCAATGAAACAGCACTCAAATACAGTATTCTGTAATTTATTAGAAAAGTAAACATTCATTTAGTATTTTTTTCCCAATCTTATTTTCAAAATATAGACTGCGTCACCCGACTCATTATCTGACTCTCGTATTGTGGACAATTCAAACTTATAAAAAAAAAAAAAGTGCTCATTAGTTACTTTAATTTAGTTATTTACTTTGATTCAAATCGCATTTATCAAAAAACTGCGTAAAAAAGTGCGGAAAGTATCGGTAAATCATTAACCGTGTATTGACTCGTGGTCCTAATGCGACCAGCAATTTAGAGTAATGACGTTTTAATGACTTCGATCCATGTTTTATGTCACGTACGAATTCTTAATTTGAATTTACAATCCTAATTAGATGAATTACCCGTTTGAAACTAGTTCCTATCATTATAACTGTTACATGCATGTGATATTTAAATTGTTAGAAAGAGTGACAGATACGATACCTACATATACTTAATTCGTAATAAATTTCCATGGAAAAGACCTAAATTGGACATCTTTCTGAAATGCCAATGGGTTAAGTATTGTTGGTATTAAAATTATCTACAAGATACATTGATATTATGCATTGTGTCGCTCATCTCATTAATTCACTAAATCTGTAGGTATTATTGCCTTGCAAGTTTCAAAAGTCGTAGAAAATTGTGTTGGAGGTAAACAATCATTACCATTGATGACGCGGTTGGCGCAGTGTTAGAGCAGCATCTGCCTACTGAGCCGGCGGTCCTGAGTTCGAATCCTGGCAGGGGCAAATATTGGTGTGATAAACTCGAATATTTCGTTCTGGGTTATGGGTGTTTTTTTAATGTATTTAAGTACATATTTATCTATATAAGTATGTATATCGCCTGAACACAAGCCTCCTACGAGAGCTTAGGACTAGGTCGATTTTTGTAAGGCTGTCCAATACTTATTTATTTAGTACCGACTGTGCCATTCATAGTCCAGTACCTACCAATTAAAATTCTAATCATAAACCAAGTAATTATTGCACGAAAGAAATAAAAACCATAGTCTAAAAAAAATATGTTAACTAAACGGGTTTATGATAAAGTGTAACTATCAATATATAGGAAGGAAAAAAAATCAAATAAAACTTATAGTAATTGAAATAAATGATATCAATTCCTAGCTGCCATTCCTGGATAAAAAAATACAATATTAGTGCAAAGAAAAGGCAAACTTTTCCGCGCGAACGCCGGAAACAGTGGCTCAATTGTATTTCTGTACATTGTATTTGAGTGTGAGTGCATGTCGGTGACGTGGACGTTCGGTTTGGACCCACGATTGCACGCGCGGGCGCACAAGATAAAGAGTTTGGAATGCGACAGACCTCCACTTACTTTTATAATATGGTATGGTTGACTGGTAGAGAACGCCATTTGGCATTAAGTCCGCCATTTGTACTGACTTTTGTTTTGTGCAATAAAGTTTAAATAAATAAATAAATAAATTAGGTACTACCTGCGCCCCGCGGTGTTATCCGTTCATTCCACGAGAAGACTATATTATTTCGGGATGACAAGTAGTCTGTGTGCTAGTCCAGGGTGCCTTTATAATATGGCTAGTGTGATATTGAGTATTTTTTTCTTAAAGAAACAACAAAGCTAATAATATTTTTTGCAGTGGTATTTTTAGTAGAATTTGCGACTAAGCCACACTTAGTTAAGGAAGGGCAATCTTTAATGTTTCATTAATTAAACCTGTTCCCAATAAACTTTTTAAGTATAATAAGTATCTCTATAAACTTATTAAACACATTAAGTATGTAACCACTAATGTTTATTATTAATGTATTTTGCATATTTTATTTTTGTACCGCAAGTTAACCGAAGAAGCATTAGACATGTCTACAAATGCATAGCTCTATTGCCACCCCCTCATTCCACAGAACTTGTGGGTGACTTCGGAGTGAAATGAAATAAAAAAACTCAACAACACGACTACTGCATTATGGCGGTTTAAATGAACAACAATGGAATTTCATATCTTGTTTTGAAAATGGCTTTAAATTAGGGCAGAAATAAAATGGTTTAATATAGTAAATTAACCTACCCGGATTCTGGATCAATTTTGTATATGTTACTTTGTGTATGCCTTAACTCGAAGTTTCGAAGGTTCCAAATGAGTTTTAATTACTTATATAAGAAAGGAAAGCAAGGTCCTCATTCGACCATGAGCGTTTCTGTACTCGTATTTCCGAACTGTCAGAGTAAAACATACAAAAAAGTTTTAAAACAACACCTACCTATAAAGTAACTAAGGAATGCTTACCTACCTCTAAATAAGCAGGGTTTGAATTACACATTTTGTAGCAGCAATAACACCGTCTGACTGTACTTTTCGCAGTCAAAATAAAGAAAAGGAGTTCTCCAGTAAATTCAATAACTACAGTCACTTTGTAAAAATCGTCAGACGGGGTCGAATGAAAGAAACAAAATTACACGGGAGAAAAATTGTATGCAAATCGTCTGCAGCGGGACGGGGGACCGGTTTATGCTATGGTGAGACAAGAACTAGTATGTAGACGTGAAAAATTACCCAGAGGGCGGACTAACACAGCAGTTTCACGGGAGCTTTTTATTGTTACTCATGTATCATACCTGTTAAAAGTGAATGAAAGTAAGGGTCACGTGACATTAATTTTGTAGGTACTGATTACACTCTCTATGGCGCTACTTGTTGTTTTACGCTACTTTTAAAAATTGACGTCTGACACCAACATATTAACCAGTTCTTAGTTAGTTGTGTGTTTTGTAATGATTAATCTAAAGTAATTTCTTTGAATTGGCTAGCGCTTACTTATTTATTTTAAGGTGCAATTTGAACACGGGGTTAGGTTTTGTAGGAGTTTTCTCACTGATATTTTCTTCGGGTACTACATCAGGATTAGTTTACCTAATGTACACTAGTTACGTTATCTGATTTATCCGAATTAATATAATTATTTTCACGATAGCATAATTAACTCTTATCGCATAAAGCCGTCCAAGAACAAGGTGCGTTGGAGAATTCTAACACGGACAATTGAAAAATTACCCCGCGTTATTGGGCCCGAGCCTATCGTCGCAAAAACTGCACTTACCTCGCCTTTTTTAGGGTTCAGCAATCGTACGGGGCGTAAAGGGTTTTCTTTTCTCATACTTGTTTATAACAGAATTTTTGGTTGGTAAATGCTACTGACGATTTTCGTTATGTTGTTTTTTATTTCTTTAAATACATATTTTATAGGAATGGACCCTATTTTTTTGATACGGGTTACAAAGTTAATTTTGATCACTTCATCAATTTTTCGGCTGTCAATGCTATCAATTCGGGTAAAGATTAAAGTGAAATAAATTCAAATTACAAAATCCAACTGCATATGGAAAATGTCTTGATTAAATTTTTTGTTTCTAAAGAACGTACGGGCCCCTGAAATTACTCCTTAAACGTTCTACACCTTTTTTTTTCTTTTTAAAAGGTCTTAAAAATATACTGGCATTTGACGGCGAGGGGAGGTTAATGTAATCGCGCTTTAAACTGCAAGCGCCAATTTGTACGAATTAGAGAATGTGTCCACTTTTTTCAAAGGAATTAAGTTGGAAAAATGTGTTAAGTTTGGATGGGGTTCGGGAATGTCCTGCGTATAAAGTATTAGGTGTCTCTTGGCGTCCTTTCTTTACCTCATTTGTTTAGGGGAATTACATTGTCATTGTGCGGGGCTGGGGTCTGATATTTTAAAGTATCGTCGTAATCATTTCTAGCTTTGTTTAGTAGGGACTCTGCTGAAAAAAGTCATGACATCATATAAATCAACTCGTACCATCGTCATTCATTATACCTGGCAACTACACTTACTGTACGATTAGATTAGAGATATAGTGGAGATGAGAAAATAAAGAGCTGTTTTGATATGAGGACGCATACATTTATATAAAAATAAAGAATAGGAAGCAAGGACATATACAAAAATAAAATAGAAGTAAAATTCAAATAATCTATGTCATATATTTTTGTTAAATAATTATGTTCCATTTTCGGACATTTTTTGCAGCCTATAACATGCACAATACATGTATGGGTAAATTTTCATGTTTGTTAGCTTTTTGCAGAGCTTAGATTTCAATTAACAAAACTTCATTTTTTTTTATATAACCACGTTTACAAAAGTGTAGGGTGCAGATGAAGAAATTAATAGTTATGCAATTATTTTGCTCGGGAGTGTATAAGTAACATGATTTTGAAAGCAAATATTTGCCGGTAACTTCATAATGGTTCACAACCATGTGATCGATCGAAGCTGAAGCCTGTCTTTGATCCTCACGTCAGCTACATGTCGACATATACGTCACTAGCTCACCCCTAGAGCAGGGGTGCGCCCGTGCCTGGCATGTCGATGAGTTGCTAAACTCATATCCGGTGTTTTCCAGAGATTTTAGAGCCTTAATAAGTGCTAAGGATAAACGTGTATTCCGAAAGTTGGATCTTTTGAGGAAGCCATATATGTATAGGTATGCATACAATGTCTTTATTGATAAACAAGACGTTGTTTGATTTTAAATGAGACGTTTTCAGCTGTTTATATGATTTGGTTTCACCTGTCGCGGTGTATTTTGTGCAGGTGTAATGCGGTTACTGTAAATTTAAAATCTTAAAGCATAAAGTAGGTAGAGATTACCAATTTGAAAATGCTGAGTCCACTTTTTGTTTCGGAAATGTAGGTAAACAATCTGCAATGTAATGCAAATGCAAACCAATAATGGTACATTCATTATACCCAGCGCGATGAATTCGAAAATGTCCCAGATCGCAGGTGTTTGTGGCCTAAACCGATAGTGAGGGCCGTAAATGTGCGATCTGGGGCTTTACGAATTACCGCCCGTGGCTTGTCTAAAGTTTTACATCTTGCCTTGGCCAGGAAGAGAGATTTCCTCTCCGCGTTGCGGGCAGAAAATCCCACTTACGACCTAGGGTGACGTTAAGGTCCATTACGCATCACAGCGCTGAGGTATTACATAATATTAGTTAATAAAATTAATGTTTAGTCATCATAGCAGACATAAAAATTATGTTTAAAATTACGTTCAAACATTTGAGGCGCGTACATTTATGAATTGGTTTTAGCAAAAATGTACAAGTCGGGAGAATTACTATATAGGAGAATATTCTACGTACCTACGACTTTTCTACTAGAAGATAACTTGAGATTATGGCCAGTTTGGGTTAAATTTCCATTAAACATAACATTAAAAATTAAAACCGGGACAGAATCCTGATAAACTCAAAAAATAACAAATAACTTTGTCAAATGCAAATTTTTATTTTGTTTAACAAGATAAGCAGTGAAAGGGTTAACATATCGCGTTCATCTTAACCCTTGTAAGGGTCGCTTTATTAATTTATTTAGTTTATCTGCAGAGTTGTACAAAGTCACCCTAATTGCACCCATATGCAAAGTTTAATGTTTCGCTCAGATTTTATCAGAGGTCGAATTTCTTAGGGTATTATTCAGGTTTGAAATATATCTAGAATAACGTTTTAGTAAGTAAAAAGGATATAATGCTTATTGAGCATTTATTGACAATCACTTGCGTTTGTTATGTAGGTAACTACGAGTATTAATATAAAATTCAGTGCGCTTCCTTCTTTTAAGTAATACCTACACGGTTATTGGGTTATTTTTTAAAGTTGATAAATAAAAAATGGGGCCAATGTTTGTTTGTTAAATAAATGAAATACGGAGAGTCATACTCTATTTAAACTGTTATGCATTGAATTATTTACTACCTGACACTTAGGTAAATGAAACTTTCAATGTTTTGGTAAACAATATACTTATTTATATAAAACAAAACATAATTTGTGTTTGTTTTTATTTTTTATTTTTTAAGGCCTTGTAAACAAGGTTTAAGTATACGTTCAGAATAATCCTTTAAAAGTTCATTGACCCCCGGTGTCGAAAGTATAAGGTGAGCAAAGTTCTTGTTATTATGGGTGTTAGCGGGCTCGGGGATTTAAGTACGGATCATACTTCACAACTTCGCTAAACTTGCTCTTCAGACTTTGTTTTTTATTATTTTATCTTGAATAGGCTATAGGGGATTTTCTGTCACTTATATTCAAACTATATAATGACATCTGCTCGTAAGCTTATTGAGATTAATAACAATATTCATCATTATAAGATTACGAGTTAATTATTTTATAAACATTATTGATAGAACCTACACGGATTCAGAAATAACAAGATTACGTTCATAAAATATGATACAAATATCCTCATGATATGTAAGTTTCAACCAGAGCGCATGACGGAATTCTAAATGGACAAAATCAAATTGTAATTAATTACGTCATAAGCTAACTAACCTCATACATCTTTTAATCAACGCGTCCAAAATAAAACCATACACCCGAAACTGGCAACACTCGCATGGACAATTAAAATTAGAATATCTTAATTCATATCAAAGTATCGGGGTTGCCATCTTAATGCGATCTTCCCTAATTCCGGGGTAATATGGAGATTGCGTTGGACATGTTTATTTCGATGTAAGTGAATGTTATGTGGATTGTTTATGTTGTTCTGTGGATTTGGCTGTGTGTTAGAATAAATTGGAATTAACGGTTTCCTTGGAAACTTAGTTGCGTAGGATCTTTACGAAGTTAGATAATGTGTGTAAATTATTAAAGAGAGTCTGACAAAGCTACGTGTATTAGATCATTTATTAAATTTTATCCCGGATATCTTTAGGACAAAATTGATTATAGTTAGGCTTTATTGGTGGTTAGTTTCAGGTTTACCATTATATTCCGGACATCTTTAGGACAGAATTAATTATGGTTAGGCTTTATTGGTGGTTAGTTTCAGGTTTACCATTATATTATGGACATATTTAGGACAAAATTGATTATGGTTAGGCTTTATTGGTGGTTAGTTTCAGGTTTACCATTATATTATGGACATCTTTGGGACAAAATTGATTATGATTAGGCTTTATTGGTGGTTAGTTTCAGGTTTACCATTATATTACGGACATCTTTAGGACAAAATTGATTATGGTTAGGCTTTATTGGTGGTTAGTTTCAGGTATGACTCTAGTCAAGGGCAATCTCATTTGAGTTAAAATAAATATTCGAATAGATTAAATTATACTTTCTCTATATTTTTTTTATGTTAATGACCGTTACATAAAGAAATATTTTTCACCTCACTCGCTCGGAAAACCTCCGTTTATAGGGCGAAATCTGCGTGCAAAAGTCTATTTTATCCGCTAGCGTGCAAAAGTCATTTGAATTTCGAACACGACGATTTTGATTCTCTGTGGTGCATGTAACTTTTTTATATTTAAGACTCCTTCAACGCGTGTGATTTCATCAGTCGATAAATCTTCGAATGACCAATCAACGCACGCTACTAAAGGGCGATCTGGTCAGGCCGGCTAAATTCATAATGTACGTTTGAATACTTCTTTAAAAATATACACCTACAATATCACGTCCCGAAACCTGGTTTGTGGTTACAGATTTTTAAGTTTTTATTTTTTCTACACTTTATTTTATGTTGAATATGTTTATATATATTAATAGTAAGTATTTCAGTTTCATTTACATATTTTGACTAGTAAATATATTAAATACAACACAAATTTTAATATTTATTTGTCAGAAAAGTTGGAACATAAGAGTGTAATTTCTGAACGCACCCGAGAAAAAAAAAAACTAATTAAAAAGTTGGAAGTTTTCACAATAATTCAATTCACGTAAACAACGTAAATTTGTTCTGTGGAGAATACATACTGTTGTCTTACTTTACAGAAATATCGAAAACAAGAGAGTTAAGCCCAATTTGGAGTATTTATTCAATTCTAAAAGCCGGCATTAAAACGAAAAAAGATTTGTTACAAATATTTGGAGACGATAAGTAATTTACCGAAACTATTGGCGTTTTTAAAGAAGATAAAGCCGAAATAATCTTGTTCGGATCCCATCGTCCAATAACTTCTAAAGCAAGTGTTATGAAAATACTTCCGAGTGGCCAACTAATCCTTCCCAGAATGCCATTCTCCCACATTCACAACGAATGTGTCAAGTAGTTTCAAATACAAATCTGTGGCTCTAGTGAAAAGGGGTTAAACTCGAAAAACACTACTTTACAGGAGACGCAAAAAACCGTTTCGGCTTAAAATTATTCAGACTTTTGATCACTGTACTTCAACCACTATACTTACAAATAAACTTTAAATGCAGTTTTAATATTTAAAAAATCCTCTTTCACGGAATAATATTCTTACTTCTCCAAAGTTAACGGTTAAAAAAAATGTGACTTATATCCGTGCCAAAACGTGTTCTTAAGGACATAACTTACTTTATACCCCTTTTCACCCATAACACTTACACTACCCGGGAATATAACTGAACTTATACCAATTTTCACCATTATTTTAGAAAGTGTAAATTGACTTGCTGTTCGGTTTATTTAAAGTTATCTCCTTTTATAAAGGAAAAATACATGAACACCCTAAATAAGAAATACCTAACTAAACGAAACCTATCATTTAAGAGCTTTATTTCAGAGATAATCCTAAGAAAACAAACTTTTACCATTTTGCACTCAATTAATTTAGGTGTACTGTAATATAAACACACTTTTACCAATGGTTTTTTTAGAAGTTATATAATTTTTTGCGGTGCAGTGATAATAAAAAAATCTTCATTTTTATTTATTCTTTATTACAAAAATAACAGAAAAAGTCAACATTAGCGTATAAAATTATTCTCATCGTTTTTAACTTTTGGACTTTCATCAAAAAGAAAAAAATATTAAGTAATCAACTTTCTTAAGCGATACAAGATGATAAGACTAGATAAGTAAAAAATTTAGTTTTTCCAGTTGACTTACAATTACGAATAACTTTTAGTATGAGACCTTATACCTACTAAAATTTTATCGCAATTGTGAATATTTAGACACGGAAAATAACATGTATCACGTGTTGAGGGTCAGCTTGTAAAATTTCAATTCTTGTATAAAATCAATTCTTACCTGTGCTCTGTTGGCACCAAAGAATGGGAATCTACCACACCTTCAGAACATAGGTAATAATTTTTTGTAAAAGATCTTACACTCGGGTTTATCAAATTTATCAAAAAAACATTTTTTTACCGATATCCGTATTGGACCGCTGTAAATCTTACATATACAGGAAATAATGAAATATGTTCCTCGACGGCTTTCAATCCACATTTACTTATTTTTGTGGTACTCAGCATTATCCATCACGCTGAATCCAAGACAAGTTCTTTACTGATTTTAAGTTTTTCAGTTACTCCTGGAACAAACTTTGATGTTTCGTCAAATGGTTATCGCATTACCAGCCTCTGCAAATGCGATAACACTCTCGTCTTTATTTTTAAATAATTGGCAAACTGTCTTTTCTTTGTTGTTGCGTCTACTTTTGTGTTTTTAAACTCTAATTCAATTAAATTAGCAATGAACCCTTTTGTTATATATTCTCCTAAAGCCCTATTAACTTATGAAAAAATGACTGACTGTTGAGTTTCTTTCGGCGTTTCTTCTCAACAGTGGTCTCCTCTTGTGAAATGCCGGTAGACTCAGACATGTAAAAGTGCCCTTGTGGCCTACTTGCAGAATAAAGTTCATTAGGTATTTCATTATTTCATTATAACTCTCAAATATATTTTTTTGAGTTCTTCTTGCATATTTATTGCACATTTCATTTTAAAATTTTCCTAGCATTTACTCTCTCCTTTATTTTTTTGCTTACATACTATTTGTTTCGTACTATTTACCAAAATGTCTCCTCTTTTTCCTTTCCTCCCTATGTTTATTTTCTCACTTTTTTTAAGTGGTCGTTTTCGTCCTTGACCGACTCTGTCCCAAAACGAAAGTTGCTCTGCTTCTTCTGCCGCGGCAGAACGGCATGCCGTTCCGGTATCTTCCGTTTCGTAAATTTTCTAAGTCAGAATCAGTGAACATTACGTTCTGCCTATTTCAGGTGTGCTAATAGAGTCGACACAATTATTGTCAGCTTTCTCCTCAACAAGTTTGAGCATTCGATCGATTCGAGATCGGCCTGCCATTCTGTGTAACAAACTAAAAAATATTTTTAATCCTAGGGCCACCTTCCGGGCACCAGACCAGTCCCATGGTACCATATTATTATATTGTCATATTTAAGTAGGAAGTAGGTACATGGGTAAAATTTCAGCTCAATCAGTTGCAGATATTCTGCTTCAAAATTGAATTGCAATATCCCGAACAAACATAGTAACATACATTGCAAGTTAAACAACTTGAAAAAAATGCTTCCATCACTACTGTAGGTCAGTCTAACTGGTGAGGCAAATTTTATAATGGAATGATTTATTAGATTCAAGTGTACTTAAAATAAACGACAGCGAAGAGACTTTATGATACAAACTTCTTGATACAGGTAATCGTCGTGGTGTAAAATGATACATCTCACTGGTATAAGTCTATATACACCCATAAATGCTAAATATTTATTCGTGAATATGGATTAATTTCGATTTATTTTTATAAATATGGGTAAATTGCTGGTGCAAATCGGTACAAGTAAACATTGATCATTAAATACCAGATTTCATAAGAGATACAATTCGACTTATACCATTTATGTTTAACATTAAGTAGTGAATACAGATTAAAGTCGATTTATATTCTTTAAAGTTTGTAATCTTGTTTTGTAAAAAGGTATAAGTAAACATTGATCCTTTAACACAGGATGCGTCAAAAGAGACAAATGAACTTAAATCGTTCTCCACATGCAAAACACCAAATTGTTCAATGTTATCTTTAGTTGCACCATATATTTCACGACATATTTCACCAGATATACCGTTTGGCACAATCCTAACTTTGTCATTTTAAAAGATAACTTAGCTCCGATTACACCAAAAGATGCGCATTTTTTTTTGTGAATTTTGGTGTATGTAACGCAAAAAGGTCATAAGTGCACTTTAACCCCTTTTCAGTAGAGCCACAGAAATATAATATATTTAACAGTGCTTAAGAAAAACTCAACGATAAAATATACACTTACTTTTAATGTTTAATAATTATGTGTGCTTCTCTCGTATTTTTTTGGTTTGGATTTGAGTGTGTTATGTTTTAAATTTGGTGTGTTAAATAGAAGGCAAAATTAAATATGATTACCTATTTTTATGTTTTAATTGTTTTTCTTGAATCTTGCACTTTCCTCGCTGTAGTGGGGTGAAAAGTTGTGTGTTCCGCATGGCTGCAAAATTATTTAGCTTCTCGTTTCTTGAAAGCCTCGCTACGCTCAGCTTTCAGTTTCAACACTCGCGCCAAATAACAACTTTGCAGCCTTGCATAACAAATAACTATACTTCTTACAAAAAAAAACATGAATGTATAAATTTAACATAATAATTAAACATATACATAATAATTTATGTAGCTAAATATACAACAAAATATAACGTCACATTAACAAAATGATAAAGATTCTGGAACGGTTCTCCGACAGTCGTTTCTTCGTTGAACTGATCGCCGGCAGAACGTTTCGTTTATGGTTATTTCATCAAAAGAACTTTTCGTCTACGCATGTTTCATACATGAACTGTTCAACTACGAACGTTTCGCCGACAGATTGGTTCGCCTACACACACTTCACCGGTGAGACTTTTCAGTGAATTGTGCGTTCACCTATGCACGATTCAGCGGTGGGACTTTTCAGCAACGAGTGCCTTCACCTAATATGTACGTTTCACAGGTGGGACTTTTCAGCGACGACTTCACCTATGCACGTTTCACAGGTGGTACTTTTCAGCGGCAATAAGTGATCCAGCGACAGAAACCTTCATCAATGCATCAAAGAGTTTTGGGTGG
The DNA here is from genome assembly GCA_947623375.1 of Apotomis capreana. Classification (NCBI taxonomy): domain Eukaryota; kingdom Metazoa; phylum Arthropoda; class Insecta; order Lepidoptera; family Tortricidae; genus Apotomis; species Apotomis capreana. Next base: position 30,928,332 of record OX392499.1, on the reverse strand, counting down.
GGCTGTTGTGGACAATTCAGCACACACAGACTTTAATGCATGCATCTGATATACTGAAAATATTCAAAAGTGTACTAGAGTTAGTGCAAGTTACGGTATCATCGGCTCTATATTAGTTGTTAATTTTTAGATTGCCTTTTTTAATAAATAAATTAAAATAAATTATGTCTATTAATAGCAATAAGTCCGGCTTGCTTAGAGATATGTTTTCATGCAACATCACAGACGGTGGTAGAAATGTTGTGGGAATAGATTTAAATTTTAATTGGTTTTTTAATTTACTTGGTTTAAATTTTTGGATATTTTCGTTTATATAAAAGTGAGGCTACTTCAAACATCGCCTAAAACGGCAAAATAAATTGACCGCAAACAGACGCCTAGTACACAAATTGTATAATAATAAGCGCAAAAATCGTTCGTTATCTGTGTTTTTTTAGAGTTCCGTACCTCAAAAACAGAACCCTTTTAAAATCACTTTGTTGTCCGTCTGTCTATCAAGACCCTTTACAACATACATCCATATCCTAACTTTTCTATAATATCTATCTTCAGAAGAAGCGGTAAGCAAATGACCAAAATCATTAAACGTACCTAATTAGAAATTATAATATAGGTAGGTACCAAAGTTCTTAACTGTGGCCGACACTATGTAAAAATTAAGTTATTTTTTCTATTTATTTGTTTTTCTTTTCGTTTTTAGGGTTCCGTGCCTCAAAAGGAAAAAACGGAACCCTTATAGAATAACTCTGTTGCCCGTCTGCTGTCAAGACCCTTTATCTGGGGAACATGTGGAAATATCGAGTTGAAATGAAAACCGTATATACTCAAGTGTGTAGTCACTTGAAAACACAAAACTTCGGAGTCAACGCAATCAAAAGGTACAGTCATTAAAAAAGGTGTTTCCATACAAATTACCGGTAACTGAAAAAATATAGGGTACTTCCATTTGTCCTAGAAACTTGAAATTTGGTACGCAGGTAGCTCTGCTAGCACAACGAACTAGAAGAGTCTGAAAATTTTATTTTTTTATGTCTGTCTGTCTTTGTAAAAAACCAATATAAAATCACCCCAAGCTGTGTACATTTTGCTTAGGAGCAGGGCTCTGCTAACACTGGAATTTGATATAGATATGGCTGATTTTAGCGTATATTTACTCGTCTTCGGCTCGTTTTAAAGAATCACACACGTACCTATTTTGATGCCTGCAATAAAACAGTCTCATAATGAACTATTATTTAACCTCATATTTCTTACACTTGTCGCTGAAAAGTTACATCTTTGAAACGTACATAGGTGAAGGCACTCGTCGCTGAAAAGTCCCACCGCTGAATCGTGCATAGGTGAACGCACAATTCACTGAAAAGTCTCACCGGTGAAGTGTGTGTAGGCGAACCAATCTGTCGGCGAAACGTTCGTAGTTGAACAGTTCATGTATGAAACATGCGTAGACGAAAAGTTCTTTCGATGAAATAACCATAAACGAAACGTTCTGCCGGCGATCAGTTCATCGAAGAAACGACTGTCGGAGAACCGTTCCAGAATCCCCCGTGATTAAACGTGTCAACCCTATATTGATATCTAGTACTTTTGACGATATTTGGTATTGGTATTGTGGTGTTGGCATTTTATTTATACGCAAACTTAAGCTTTCTCCAACTTTAGTGTAAAATGTAGCGTTACCTTGTGGTGTATACGGTGAACGGAACATTCCATTGCATCCATTAAGCATTATAACGGTGATATCTAAAAATACTCTTAATCTAGATAGTCTAGATCAAAGATACATTCAGGCAGTTATTTATGCGGGCTGGGTCGATGTCTGATCAACCGATTGCTTCATTATTTGGGGTATTGTTTTGGGTAGCTTACGTACAGTCAATGCATGTGAAGATTGCATATTGGACTGTCCGCCGAAAGGCTTTTCGAGTAGCTACCCCGGAGGAAGAACTCAAGCAAGTTCGAAACATGTTGTTCCGTTCCTGACCTCGGACGCATAATCAAGAGTTAAAATGTAGGCCACGGACGTCCACTGCTGAACATAGGCCTCTAGCTCACCAAAAAGTGCGAATCTGTACAGTCAGTATCGATCAACTCCCCGTTGTCCACACGAAGTCATCGGTCCACCTAATCGGGGGCCAACCCACGCTGCGTTTGGTATACTTGGTCGGCATCTAGGAGTTTGCTGCCTCAAAATAATTACATGTCTTACGCAAAATTTAATAATACTAAGTACTTGTTTTTTCCATTCAATTCGCATTGTTAACACGACAAAACGCCTTAATTTTCTGGTCACTAAATGCACGGAATAATGCACTCAAGTCATAATTATATGTAGAGCAAAAAATAAGAACACATCTTGTAAATTAATTAAAAATACTCGTTATTTTTGTTCTTTGGTGAAATTTCAATGATTTATATAATACCAAGTAAGTAGATGCTTGAATATTTTCTTGAACATAAATGGTAGTACGGAAATTAATCACTGTTAACCTTTATTATCGATTAATAATTGTTAATTACCAGGTAATTACAGAACAATCAAACTCTTGAATGACTCGATGAGGTGTAAAAGTGTAATGATTAGTATCTTAGTAATTAGCATCGTGGGAAGCCTGCGTAGCTGTTCATTGAGTAAGAACAGAATACAACTGAACTGGCAGTCAGACGTTCTCACTGTTTAATATGGATAGAATATTAAAAGTAGCGCATGCACTTGAACTTAGGTAACATAATATACATTGATCGGATTCTGACAAAAAATATGGCAGATTTCAAACGAACTTGTTAAACTTTACACAGAATGGTCTCGGATGTACCGTCTGAGTAGTACAAACTGCTTCCTGCACCTCTAGCATAACTGTGACATGAAACTGCTGTTTCTTAAAAAAAAAAACAGTAAACATTTAAAAAAACTGAATTGTCAAAAAAATAGACTAGACTAGAACCTACTCACTAAAATTCACAAGAATCGATTGAGATGCGACCTCCAGGTGAAAACAGCCGGAAAGCAGTTCGACCATTTGCTATTATTTACTCACCTATTCCTATGAGCGTTTATTCTTAAGATTGGAGAACCTTGGCAATACCAGACACAGATGCTGTCATTTTTTATAAGATTCCAGTTCATTTCATATGACTGATCAAACGGTGACGTGAGATTAAAGTAGGCCGTCAAGCAACCCCTTAAAATCACCATGCGTCTACAACCTGTCTACTGCATGCCATAAAGTCTTATCCCGGCAAATTCCCGACCGTCTGACGTCGATATCGAGAAACCTACACGTAAGCCCTATTAAAATAGTACTCGCATTAATACGTGCAAAGCTTAGAGTATAAGTGACCCGCACATACCGAAGGCCGGAGTTCGACCCCTCGGATGTAGGGCATCGATCCGGCCTGATTAAAATTCACCAGCCAACATTGGGGCGAATCGAAGAAGATTGAGCTTAGGTGATATGAGTCAGTTTGAGATGTTATTAAGCCACGTTATGGAGTAGCAACTGTTGGATCTGAATGCGTTTTGCGAGTATGAGATTGGAAATTAGTTGGTATGATAGTTCGTTACGTACCTGAAGTAAGTTGGCCGAATCTAATAGGTACATAATGAAGACATGTACCTATTGTGTAAACGGTTCTCATTTTAAAGAATAATTAACCCTACATTGGATCTTGGGAGTAGGTACCTAAGAATTAAGGAGGGAAAGTTTACATTATATGAGGCATTGAATTGAGACGTTAATAGATAATCTGTCCGATACTAAACTGTTAGAATCAGTCATTACGTGCAAATTACTTCAAGTTAATTAATTAGTGCAAGTCACGAAACAAGAATACTAAAGCTTAGTTTGAAATTAGCTTGATTTACGAGTAACTACACCAGCTTAGATTGCCAAATGAAATAATTTTGATCTTCTCCCGGATGGCTGCTTATTCAGATTACTTGAGACCATTCATAAAACACCGGCCAAGTGCGAGTCGGACTCGCGCACGAAGGGTTCCGTACCAATATTAAACAAAAACACGTTCTTTGTATGGGGTCCTCCTTTAATTTTTACTTATTTTTTATTTTTATTATTTGTTGTTATAGCGGTAACAAAAATATACATTCTGTGAAAATTTCAACTGTCTAACTATAACGAGATGACTCATGAGAAAATGCCCGTTGAACGAAATATCATGCAAAAAGCCCTATTTTTGTACGGGGCCCCCCCTTAATTATTATTGTTTTATCATGAATAGTATTTGTTGCTATAGCGGCAACAGAAATACATCATCTGTGAAATATTCAACTGTCTAGCTATCACCGTTCTTGAGATACAGCCTGGTGACAGACGGACGGACGGACGGACAGCGAAGTCTCAGTAATAGGGTCCCGTTTTTACACTTTGGGTACGGAACCCTACAAAAAACAAAGAGTTCCCAACGAAGTCGTCTCTATTCCCGTCGTAATCTAAAACGAAAACGAATCCCACCAAGCTAATTCAAATCGAATCAATTACCAAAACTATTACTCAGAAAAACGATTTAGTATTATGATCACCCAGCCTTCACTTGAGTAGGCAATTCAGTACGCTGCCAAATGGAGCCGAGATTCAATTATCCTTGAAACTGCTATATTTATCCAAGTTCAAAATAATTCATCATCATCATCCTCCTAGCCTTTGTCCCTTTGTAGAGAATGAATTCTCAATCGGGGTCGGCTACCTAAATCCCAAGATGTGGCGTAGGCACTAGTTTTTACGCAAGCGACTGCCATCTGACCTTCCAACCCAGAGGGGAAACTAGGCCTTAATGGGCTTAGGTGGTTTCCTCACGATGTTTTCCTTCACAGAAAAGCGTGGTAAATATCAAATGACATTCCGTACATAAGTTCCGAAAAACTCATTGGTACGGGCCGGGTTCGAACCCGCGACCTTCGGATTGATAGTCGCATGCCAACCACTATGCTACCACCGCTTTTAAGTTCAAAATAATTATACTCGTATAAATATAAGTGATGCCTTCATTCTTACACTTGGTTTTACTGAATCTGCGGCATCGCCCGCGTGGCAGTCGTAGTTTCGGGGTAACTACAAAATTCTTTGTCCGAATACATCACTATTACGAATTTTCATAATTGCGAAAACCATGTTCTGATGTTTTTTTTAGGGATATTATAATTTAACCTTATTATACTCGTATTGTGGATAGAGCTTTCGGTATTATGAAAATTCAGATTTTTTGGGTGTCCCGGTAGTTTGTTATCTTATCCCTCAGGAGTAAGGGTGCATTTTCAGTATAAGTAAAAGAAGTAAGTATGTCGCTTTCTAACCTGATTCAAAAACATACCAAACAACATAAATAACTTTCGCACTTTCAAATATTTAAAATGTACATATTAAAATATTTTTCCAAAAATGGGCTTGGACGTAATAATATATGCTATTATACCTAGCCATTTAGGGTTCCATATTACAATATTTCGTATGATGTTGCTGTTAGGTTTGGTGTAACATACAATACGTACATAGCTCTTATAAACAGAGCGTACAATGATTCTAAGTATTTGGAATTCGATAAATTTACTTAGTGCAACAAACGAATAAGAGAAACGGATAAGTAGTGACTACTGAAGCGTCGAAAAGAAAACTTATTTTCTTCAACTTAAAAAAAGAAGGGCAGCATAGATTCCCAGAAAAACACTTTTTCCAGTGTTGAAATAGTTATTTTGGTTCAGTAAGTAGGTGTACCGTAAAGGCGGAATCTGGACATAATCAATGAACTGACCGTTTAGATGGACACGGTCACGAAATACGGACGCGGAGTAACGCGGGACGCGGCCATGGTGGCGGCGGTAGCGGGAGAGGTAGCGGATTGAGAAGAGGAAGCGAGTGTTGATTTTAAATTGGTGTATACGTTGATTATTTAGAACGGGTCTGTCTTTTGTTTGAAGTTTGCAACCATAAAGCAAGTACGACAGAGTTCAATATTTTAGCTATCATTCTATAGTAACGTGATTGAAACCAAAGATCATTAATTTAGAGCTTTAATACCTCTTAATCAATCATAGAAATCAAATTAATTTGCCATTTAAATGATTGTTTTATACATGCAAAATTATGATAATGATTATTTTCTGATTGATAGTTGAAATAGGATATATATGTTTATCAATATCATAGATATAGGTTGAAATATGGCATACCTAGGTATAATTATGTATAATATGTTTCTGATTATACCCGCTATTTCTCGCACCACGCGTAAGCCGTCCGCGTTTACAAGGCAGTGTTCAAACCGCCTTCTTATTGGTTGAATTCGTGATTTTATTTTTTTCGTCCACTTAGACCAATGCGACAGGTGCTTGAACCTGTCCACGAACTTGACATTAGATTTTTGAAATGTACCAATCGTGTGAGAGTTCGTTGAACTTTATTCTTAGGTACTTTTTAATGGAAAAATTGGTCGCGTAGAAACGTTTTTTCGGGGGTCTATTTGTTTGCTCACGTGTTATTGGGCTAAGAAAGGATTGTATTACATAAACAGTCGGACACGTTTGAGTCAGAATCGCCCACTGAGAGCTCCGTATGTACCTAACCGTCGTTGATTGATTAAGTATTTTAAATAAAGACTATATATTTTATAATTTAATTACAGTACCTACAGTTTTCAGATTTTTACCTATACTTGTAGTATATGCCGGTATTACTTGCCAAATTTCAACGGAAAATACCCTACAAATTTTGATTCCCTTGATAGTGTCGAAATATTCGTTTCGTCGGCATAACGGCTGTATATTTTATTTACGTTAACTTGAAAGTTTGATTTTTTTCATAGCTTCAAGGGACTGTAGACCTAAGTATATGGTTTTAATTTCAGCTCGATACCTCCACGCGCTCCCGAGATAAAGGGTCTTGATAGACGGACGGACAAAAAAGTGATTTTATAAGGGTGCCGTTTTGTTCCTTTTGAGGTCGGGAACCCTAAAAATGTAGCTCTAATTTGATTTTATTGATATGATATTCTCAGATATTCAACAGCTTATTTTATTCCCTTATCAAACAATCTATGTACTATTTTAGCGCAGTGGTCCAGTCAGCTGCTAAATATTACTGCACATCACGAAATTTTGCCGCTCTACTTTAGAAATACTCTAATTATAAGAGAAAAACAGCTGAATCAGTTTATCCAAATACCTATAGAATTTGATTATAGGTATAGACGTTTCATAAAAAAAGAACTAATAATTCCAAAAAACCGTCAACGAAGTAGACGAACATCAGTAGATCAGATTATCGATTAACTACTTATATATATATATACATACTTGGAACAAATTTCAAGTAGTTAATCGATAATCTACTTAAATAAACACTCATCGTACGTAATGTTCTTGCACTAGCGCGTGAAACCGACACTCATTACTCACTCGTTTTTCCTTATTGGTATGGCAGATCAGAGGTGTGATGAAATTTTGATAACTAGCTTTTGCCCGCGGCTGCGCTCACGCTGGAGTCAGGCTACGCTAACTAATCCACGGGAATCATGCTTTTTTTTGGGATAAAAAGTAGGATGTCTTAAGTTAGGGCATAAACTATGGCTGTCTCTTAGGGTGGTCCAAAAAAATATATATTTGAATATTATTTCTCCACAGGGTTCTTTTTTGTCCGAAACCCACTAAAATTATACTCACCATTTTTCAAATCAATCCCATAACATTTAGAGGTCGCCCAAAATGTAGCAATTTTCGTATAGAAAATAGTATAGAAAAACTTACAACGAGCTTTATATGTGGGCAAAGGACATTGAAAAGTTAAAAAATTGTCACTATCGTCAAATATTGCAAGCTATTAAGAGATACAGTCTTTATTATCATCTTTCGGTTTTGTTTTTAAAATGCAATTTATATGAACTTCAGTTTGTCTCACGTTTGGGCGACCAGTAGGTAAATCATTTCCAAATTAATTTTAATTTGGTACAATGATTATTACTTGATAGCAAATCAAAATTAGCCATGTGGAGCTAAGATTGAATGTCCTTTTTTTCTCCGTACAACTGTGGACCACTCTACTGTCTCTGTTCCACATAAATCTGTCTGTTGGTTCAGCGTGACGTGAAGAAGTATTAGGTACAAACATACCCAAGGTGTTATCCGTGGTTTATTGAAATTCGGAATAAAAAGTATCCTACTGATTTTTATACAAATTTGTCAAGTCGTTTGAGCGTGAAGAAGTAACGAACTCACAATATTCGCAATTAAATACGAATTATACGAGTGTAGTGTGATACGAATACGAGTATTACGTGGGATGCGATCTCGGAAATTACTGAGAATGTTTCAGAAGCTCAGATGAGATTAAACCATTCCTCTGCTTTTGTCCTTCAGAAGGCGCAAGAAAAGTAAATCATAGGACGCAATCAATATTCAGGTTCAAGTTCGCAGTTAGTATGCCGAGCGGCAGGCAGTGGCCGGTGGGATAGCTACTTACATTACAGCTGAGCCTCGTTCAGTCTGAAGTGTGTTCGATCAGCTGTTGTTTGTGTTTACAGTGATCTTTGTAAACTTAGGCTCAAAAGTAAATCATAGGACGCAATCACTACCTATTCAGGTTCAAGTTCGCAGTTAGTATGCCGCGCGGCAGGCAGTGGCCGGTGGGATAGGTACTTACAGCCGAGCCTCGTTCAGTCTGAAGTCGTGTTCGATCAGTTGTTGTTTATGTTTGCTGTGATCTTTGTAAACGGCTCAAAATATGTGACATACTCTTTCTTCTCATTGAGAAAACCCAGGACACGTATTTTTTAATCTTTAGGGACGTTGTTGTGCTAGAGTTGTGGTAGTGAGTGTTTTGATCCTAGTAAGCTTTCTCCTCAGGAGAAAGCTTAGCATAATCTTGGGTACTAACTATGGCTTTCAAACTTGTGTTTTTTGTAAAGGCAATACCGAGACCCCGGGATTCACCATACAAAAAAATCCGGGATTGGAAGCCTTAGTATTACTTAACGCTCAGTTAGCAGAAGTTCTAAGGGCTGGTTTGATGTGTGATTTATAGCTAATTAAGCAAGCTTTGTTCAGATGCTTTTGACCATTCTTGAACACGGCTTGGAGTAATTGTATGGGGAAAGAACGTTCTTGAGAACATTTCCCATAGAAACGGAGAGAGTAGGGTAGTAGAGACTTTATAAGGTGGGACTTATGGCTCTTATTTTACGCATTAGTTTTATTTACTGATTTTGGTCAAATTTCCCATTAACTCGAATACTCACATAATTAATAAAATGAGTACAATTTTATGTATACGTCAATGTCAATTGAATTAGACCCCAGGCATTTTTTTTATCCAAATGGGATTTATACGTCTTTCAAATGTATTAGGTACGGTCTTTCATAAATCACATTCAGGAGCTTTCAATTCAATACAACCTCAAATTGAACACGACAGGTCATTTTATGTCTTATATCTAATAGTAGGATACATAGGTCTCATGGGTAGATAATGGAACAGCCACATTCGAAATACCAACCTCAAATTCTCTACAAAATTAACACACAGTAGATTACCGTTATGAATCCTGAATCTAACCGTAGGATGGCCATTATCTAACTAGCTTCTAACACTACATGCGCCGGACGCTGCGGCTTCCGTTGGCAGTCGGATATGGGCCAGTGTTGACCCATCATTATATCCGTTAGACCCGTCATTATGGAGCTGGTGTTGACCCATCATTATGAGCATGATTGGGATGTGATGATTCACGCAGCTGTGGCGAACTTGATATTCTCTTTGTGTTTTGCGATATTACTTTAAATACGTATAATAGGTACATAAAATGTTTCAAAGTTAATATATGTACAGTGCTTATTTTATGTATTGTGTACTAATAGATTTTTTACATTGATTTTGAATAGTGAGCTTTTGGGTGTCGTGACATAAAAAAAACTTATTTTTTCTCATTAAAAGTGAAAAACAACAGATATATTTGTCATTGCTCATTTCGTTCGCTCGTCCAAATAATCACTTAATATCTAAATGGCTTATTTAGTCCCTTGTCAAACAATCTACTATAACAAGTTACGTGTGCCATATATATCCGTGATATGCTTAATATATTGCTCGAATGGCTATATGTCGATGTATATCGAAGTTTCTTGTCCCTGGTCACGATTCGTCGCGGTAGCAGCTTTAGTCAGCTCTACGCCGAAACTGGCGTAGCACTCGTAGCACTGATAAGGACAATTAACACGTAGAGGTAACGACAATGCGGTCTTGTTCTCAATACAAGGCTATAGTAAAAGGGGTAACTCTAACAACCTCTTACAAGGCCTGTGATGGAAACGTATCCAAATAATTGAAGCGTGCCCTTATGTTGTAATTTAGATTTATTTTTTGAATAATGTTAAAGGAATGCTTAGTGCAGTTTGGTACATGCGTGCGCAAGTAGTTTATAGTCCGCCAATGAATGTCAAACGGGCAGTTAGTGAAATTGCGATTTGTTACTCTATAATCATAGAGTCAATGCGTTTTATTGCAACTATTGGTCTGCAGCCGCACAAAAACTGTAATATGCCAACAAGGTGGCAAATGCCTATAAATAAACCGGTAAGGTACAATTATAAAGCTCCTACGCGTCTCGTAGGCTTTCGTTTTTGCACCGTTTCTGCAGACTGCCTGTCAATCAATAGATCAGCCAGTAGCCCCGCCCCCGTTCATTCACCCAACGCATCCGTACAACACGCAACTAACCCATTAACGGCCCTAAACTAATAATTAAAAACCATTACACAAACGGGAATGGAAACCACAACACGCCGGTCCGACTGGCGCGCATCCAAACTACAACTCACTTATTATATTCTATGAGCTAGCTATAAACGTATTCCTGAACATATCACGTAGACGACTACTACCAATTTCAACCAATCACAACGCGACTATTCAACTTAATAGCTCGGGCCACGCCCAATCACGTAACCGCCTATTACGGCCCGTGTAACGACGCAGCCTTTTAACTCGGCGATGACGGCCGATCGATGACGCCATCCTTATTTACGGGATAGCTGCGTCCTTGTCTGAAAGCCGAGGGTGAGTCGGGGTGTCTAGGTTGTGTGATAGAGTCGCGTTTGGCGCGTGCTTCGTTTCAGTTGCACGTCCGCGGCCGCAGGAGGGGGACGCATGCAACTGTTTTCGATAATCGGTCTCGGTACGTGAAGAGCGGGCAGTAGCGCGCGGGTCACGTCCGCGTAAAAACGGATATATGCCCAGAATATTTATTAAGTGGGTGGCTGTGCGTGACTTTTCCCCGACTACCCGTAAATGATCACCCGAAATAGACCTCGTTTGATAACTGGAGTGACATTCTGAACAGCTGGTAGTGTTTACGTGATCATAAACTATGTGTCGGGGTCTTTGAGTGATGTTGCCGTATCAGGCTGTGGCAATGGACTACGCAGTGGCCTCTGGGTTCCACCACCACCAGCGCGGTGGCGGGTTGCCCGGGGTGATGTTGCCCGGGCCGGCGCCCCTCAACCCGGCGCTCAACCCGGCCTTCACGCATTCCTGGTTCGTACAGACAAGCCCGGATATCTGTCGCCAGCAACAAGCAACCAATCTCGAACCTGGGCACGTTTCATTTTTTCTTATTTTTTAGTTTTTAAGTTAACACTTGCGCGGCCAAGGACTCCCAAACACGAAACGCTTGGTCGCGGAAGTGTTAAAAGTTTTATAGTCTGTGGTATTTGGTGGCTTATTAATTTTCAGTGCCAAAATTTAAACTACAACAAAATTTTCATTACTTAACATGAATCCGAAATCAAAATGTAAGTACTAAAATAAATAAGCCATTCAAAATAATTATCAATTTAATTTGCGTTAACTCTAATTGGCATATTTTTTTCATGCTTTTATCGAAGAAGCTTTCTAGTTAGAAATTAATTTAAAGATGATGTAGCATACATTTCAGAGATTACCCAACTCGCCAAAACAGCTGCCATAAAACACTTTAATATGTTTTTAACAGGTTCCAAAATTATAAGGAATAAACGTTTAACAAGACAATAAAGTTGAGTTGCGCGAGCGCATACAACGCTTAAAATTTGATTTATATCTCTAAAGCCGTTATACTTGTTCCTAAACATTTGTACTGAACTTAATGATACTTGTTACCTCACTTAGATAATAATGTGAACAGGAAATACGAATGATTATATCTAACTATTTCATAAAAAAAAAACTTGGGTGTCTCTTTTAGCACCTTCCTCGGCTTACTAACTGGTTATACCCCTAACTAGTAACCAATAATAACACATCAAAATATTATACGATACTTATAAGATAAAAAGTAAATTCTGATTGTCTATCTAATTGGACAATAAGAGGAAAGGATTCTAATTCGAAGTGAACCTGTTTCAAAAGTCAAGAAGTTATTGAAAAATAAACTCAAGAGATCAATTCTTTAAACTACAAGGTTAAGGTGGGGTAGTATATTGTCAATTCTAATGGGATAAGACTATCAGTTAGTCTAGTTTTCTCATTCAGGATTGGATTTTATTCAAACATAGAGAAAACAATAAGATTTTTTCTAAGTTTATACCCAAAATCGGATACTAGAAAGAGCTAAATGGACCAAAGGAAGTCTAAGTTTAAAACTCATTCATTAGAATCCGCCTCCGCAGGAACAATGCCCACAAATACCTACCACATAACTACAATAACAAGTTGTGTACGAGCTGGAAATAAAGATCTTATCGCCCTCGTGACTCGTCTTACCTTCGCTGTAGCATTCTGTCCCAAATGTGCTCTTGACGATCTCACAAACAAACATAGTACAAGCTAGCTAACATATTAAAGTTGCCAACAGCTATCACCAGAATGGTACCTACCTGATTAGATCCGTAGATTCGTAAAAGCTAACATTAAAAAAATAATTTATTTGTGGAGTGATAATCCAGTTCATACATGCATATTTTTTTTACATGCAGATGGAGTCTAACATAGATAGGTACCTTTTATAAAGATATCCCATAAAATTAATGCCTATAGATTTTTTTAAAGATACAGGTAATTAAGAAAAATTGTTATGATAACGAAAAATGGTGGATTTTGATAGAAAAATTACCGAAATACTGTACCTCACATTCCTCAGCATATCACATAAACAAAATAGAAGCGACTCTAAATATTTGTCACTGTGAGTGAATGGGATTATTGATCGATCGAGTGAATAAGTGTCTCTGTTTTAGCTTCGGCAAAATTTCTTTAGTATGTCCGGATTTTTAGATGGTCGGATTTCCGGCTGTTCTCGCCTAGAGACGACAATTTCCAACCGATTCTCATGAAGTTTTGTAAGTAGGTTCCATAATTAATTTACAATTAATATTTTTGTAAAGCCTGACCAGAAATATATGGGGATTGCCAAGAGGGCGCTATGAATAAGATTTATATGGCAACAATTTTGCAACCAATCGCAACCCACTATAATGACATTAGTTTAAATCCCTGTCAGTTCAACTATGTTAACCTCGTAATATCATTTAATGGAATGCACTCTTTTCCTGGCTGTTTTTCGTTTAGTAAACACGTGTACATTTTATTTATAATCTTACGTTCACGACTGTAAATGGTTTTCGACATTTTAAAGAAAGCACCACGAATGACATTGACGTTGTTGAGAAACCATCATAAAATCATTGCCAGTGTAAGAAATTAGTTCCAGTGAAATTGCGCAATATGGCGCACCCTCATATATTTCTGGTCAGGCTTTAGATTCAGTTTTTTTTTTCATAATGGCGGCGATATTATTTATGCATACTTTATTGCACGGTACAAAATAGTAGGTACAAATGGCGGACTAAACGCCCAATCAATACCCATAAGGCAATTAGGTAGGGGTTTTGAGGGTTTAAAAAAAACTCATATTTTAACCATTTCGAAAAATGATCGCGAGGTGCCCAGCTCACCGAGCCACTAGTATTATCAGTATTTTGTATTGCTAAAGGTAGGTTATAAGCTCATATTGTAATGTAACAGCTTTCAAACTAGATTTATCCATAATAATGAAAATAAACCTATACTTACAAAAAAATATAAAAGAAGAAACTCCCAATTATTTTCCAAACTACGTAGGTAATGTATAACAACGAGATACCATCATATTCGTTTTGTACGGCTAAATAAACAACAATTAGCCTTAATGATTCCATGTTTTTTCAGTAGGCAATAACCGGTCGTAACTTATAACGAGGCAAATAATGAAAAAGTAAAGCTTCGACTTTAAAAGTCAAAAGTTAATTGGGCTGAGAATTTGGACAATTTAGTTAAGTTGAAGTTTCGACGTTAGATCTTCTAAGATAAGCAATACCGAGGTATAACATTCATCTTTAATATGCCACATCGTATTTTTATTATTATTTCATTTCCTGCATCATGATAATTATCTGAGTAGGTACCTACCTTTGGTTAGACCTGAAATTAACTAATTGAAGTAAAATGTATGAATATTTTTCTTATTCTAAATATAATCTATTATAATAATAGACTTCTTTTTTAAAACCTAGATTTCAATTTCACGGATAATTGCTGTTATTGACTACATAAACTTTAAATTTGTATGCACATAATGGTAGCGTTTTCCTATTTTGTACGAACTTTGTCGCTCCATACAAAATGCAGGAAAGCATTTTCATCAGCTCAGTTCTGCCTCGTGGACCTATAAGTATTAAGTATCAGAAGCGTCTAGACTCTACATCTTTACGTTACAAAAGCACGATCTTGATCGTGCGCCCGCGCCGGTCCGGTTTCCTCGACGGACTTGAATGGACCATGTTACTGCCATAGTAATGATGTAAGAAAATGTAGTCAAATATCATATAGTAAAATCTGTATGTCAAATATCAAAACCGTCTAGTCTCTGTTGCATAATGATCGTGCGCCCGCGCCGGTCCGGTTTCATTGACGGACCACGCGCCTCAACTCGAAACACGCGTCATTTCCAGCTAACTGGACGGTGAGGCTTGAATGGACCATGCCGTTATCATAGTAATGATGTAACGATGAAAATCTTGAAAAAGAAGCGGAATCTTATTAGACACGTCTCTTGACCACAGTAACATTTAAAAAATGAATTCCCAAAATATCGCTGTTTGCAAACATGTTCAATGTTAAAATTTTAGTATATTTTGAGAAAATTTCTACTTAGTGTACATTACAAATGGAAAAAACGATGGAATGACCATGTATTACTAAGGTACCAAGATTTTAAATTTGATTATATTATCCTAAAGAAACAATAACATCTTAGTTAGATTCGATGGCATTCTCAAAAAAAAACTATTTCATCTTTGGTTAATTGGTGGAATCAACAGACAGTTATCAAACTTGAATGAACTTAATGTACCTACCTAACAACACCTCATTTAAACTCTATTATATCGAAACAAAAACATTTTGACTCAATCACTAAATAAAAAACCCTTTCACACCTCATCAAAATTTCTAAACGCTCCAAACCGAGAGAATTTCATACAAAAACACCATATCCGTTGTCTAAGCTATTTTGATTGAAAAATAAAGACCGTGTCTAAATCATAAAGAAATGCTTTCAAAACATGTATCTGGTAAAAAAAAGGACTATGAAGCAACATATAGTAAGTACCATACTGTTAAATCTCTGAATCATTGAAAAACTAATTTATCTTTTGAGCTCTACATCTTATATTAAACAACTACGAAGTTGGCTGTAGGGCTATTGGTATGATTGACAAAATACTTTTGAGGATTTTATTCAAGATACATTCATAAACTGCGGAGACAGTAATTATTATAAAACAAAAAACTTCAAAGATAATCTCGTCCAATAAACAGTAACAAAATCCCAGCATTTCCGACAAGAATCGAATTCAATCGATTCGAGCAAAAAATCTCTCGACCGCAATCGAGAAATCTCGGGGAGCCCTCGTAACCACAATTAAGGGACATTACAACGAATAACGTAACCGTTAGTGGTGTTTTAGTATTGAAAAGGATCAAAATGTCGGTGAAAAAACTAAAATCTGTTGGTGAAACAAAACATTTATATTAAGGAACTGTAATCAATTCTCCAAAAGCGACTATCGAGTTGGCCGTAATTTTTTGTCATTTCCCGAAGTGCCAATGTCGGTGACGGGTTAGTCATAATTTCGATTAAAATTGTAGTAATTTTGTTCTTTGCTTACTTCCGTGTGCACAAAATGATCGAGTTTTTTAAACTTGATATTCGAAAGTAAACAATGATTCCTTCAAATAATAACACAAGATAAAACTTTATGAGGATGTTCATTTCATCTCATGTTTTAATAATTTCATTTTTATTTTTTTGATAAGTCTTTAACACGGAAGTCATGCATTGGTTATAAACCAAACAAACTGATACTGGCACAAGCTTCGAGCCGCCATATACGGATTAATAATAATAATAAAACTTTATGAGATGAGACCACATTATTTATTCTGCTAATTCGAATCAAATATCATACTTCATTTACTAAATTCATCAATTTTTAAATATAATTTTAGTTTTTTTAATATCCAACTTTGTTACCTTGAAATAAAGATTACTTTAATAATATGAACTACAGTGAGTGTATGATTTGTAAGATATTATAGCTAGCCCTTTGTAACTATATGGATCTATTACGTTTTGTTTAGTATTACTTTTTATCTGAAGTTTATAGGGTGTTTCAAAAGTGTAATCAAATGAATGCGATAGTAGACTACAAAGACATCAAAAATATTATGTTAAAAAACACATTCAATTATTTATGACATAAATCCAATTTAATTTTGCCTACAACAAAATATTCTGGCGACGTAAATTCGCTATCATTTTACCAACTACATAGGCCAAGGAGGTGCCGGTAACTTTGTCCGCGAATAATTTTTCTTTACCGTACCGACGGTAAAGAGTATCCTATAACCATCTCTGGGAATCCTGCTATCCCTGTACCTGTTTTACAGGTGTTTCCACGTGATAAAACAAACGCGCGGGACAAAGAAATTATGGCCAAATGGCTAATAGATAGCGCCAAACTGGCACGGCGCTGCATTGTGCTGTTAAGATTTTTCCTGAAAACATGACCAGGTCCATGGAAAACTGATTGTCGATACAAATCTAGAATTGTATAATATATATGACAAAAAAAAAATTAAACGATGACCATTGATTTTATTTTTTGTTGGGATCAAATGTCTAAATGGGGCTGACTACACTTAGACTGCTCTAAAATACAGTCGGGCAAAAAAGAGTAGACATTAAAAGTGGCAATACTGTAGCGTCGTCCCCGTTTTCTTAGATTGATTAGAAAGGGACGACACTACAGCATTGCCACTTTTTAATTTCTACTCTTTTTGACAGACTATACCTACCTGCGGAACGCTCAAAGCGCTCCATACAAATGGCCACCTCATTCGTGACGTCATTATTATGGGTACCATTATTTGCATGGACACAATAAGTAATTGGTCATTTTCGCTGTGAAAAAGTGCGTTTATGTTCATGGTTGTCGTACAATAATTATGAGAATTTTGAAAACAATTCAAAATTTCTTTTGGATTTAAAAATAAAATCATTAAATTTGCGTGTATACCTTTGAAGTCACATATTACAAAACATAATATTTATTTCTTGGATTTTTTTTCTTTGTTCCATGACATTTGAGCAAATTTTATACATAAAAATACAGTATGCTGTAGAATTTAAGGTCGGTCGTCATCCCTATAATATAAATATCGTGCTTAGAAAACATGCGAGAAAAAAATGAAGCGCAACTACTCGTACAAGTGCTCCCCAACTTCCCCAAGGGTGGGTAAAGTAGCACCCTGTAGCGCAACAGAAGCTGGCTATCATGAACTGGCAAGTCATTCCGATTCTCAATACAGATCAAGTATTTTATAATAGCATAGGTATCGTGCTTGGAAGACGCGCGAGAAAAAAATTAAGTCACAGTGCAACTACAAGTGCCCTCTAAGGGTGGGCAAAGTAGCACCCTGTAGCGCAACAGAAGCCGGCTATCATGAACTGGCAAGTCATTGCGATTCGTCGCGCTGCCGCCGCTCTATCCACGGGTTTTTTACCGGCGGCCGTAAAAAGTGCTCTACATTGCCTCGCCAACTAACAATATTCATATGAACCATATGTCAAAATAAATCTTCTTGTATTCTAGTCTTTTGCAGAAACTGTTCAGATAAGTTTTTTGAGTTGACGGATTTTTTTTATTGAAATTATATTTACGTGTAGGTACATAAGTAGGTAAGCTAAAAAATATTTAAGCGTAAAAACATTTAAAGACAATTTTACATTTGAAAGATATTCTAAATTATTATATTCAAAAAGCTCATATTCCGTTTATACGTAATTTAAACAGACAAATTTTGAAGAAGAAGGCAGTTGGGGTAAAATCAAAATTTCTATGAAAGTCAGCAACAGTAAAGTACCTACGAGTATTAAGCTAAAACTTTCTATGAAAATCCAGCAACAGTAGAGTAAACAATAAGCTTTAACTAAATAATTATACTAGCCAAGTTCGTCTGAAAAATTATTACAATAGGAATCTAAAAACTATGCTCTAAACTTTACTAGAAATAAAGTATGCCTTTCAAAACTATACATCCTACTTAGAAATAGTATTTTTAAAAAGCCAAAATACGTAGCTTTAAAGTATGTTGTGAAGATAAATTATAACTTTTTTAAATATCGAAATCGTAAGCGTTTTCACTCCCACCGCGCTAAAAGAAATACGTTAAATCGAATCTCAATTCGAACAACATTTTTTTCAAAACCTAATCGATTATTAACCGTTATTTGGAAACGAACAAATGTATTAAAAAGAAACGATTTAAAAAAAACATGCTTATCGTCTGCGGTTTTAGAGTATTTTATTGTGGGTTATTTTTGTAATGTAGAATTAATGTTTTTTGCCAATGGTTGAGCTCGATACCGCTGTGAAGAAAGTATTGCATAATTTTAATACATTTTTCTGGTGCTGGTCCAATGTTTAAAGCATAAATAGCATTTTAAGTTTCCAAGATAGATGAAAGACTAATTAGCACTATTTAATCGTAACAAAGCCCATGAGCCTGAAATTTAATTCTGTATATTTTTTGTTAAATTGGTTAGAAATTTTAGTACCTACCTAACTGAAATGTAAACGTTATATTTATCCCAGATTCGCTTTCATTGTCCTAAACGCCAAGCAACTAAAATACTTATCATTATCTTTTCTTGGATAAGTTTAAAAATATATATAAGAAAACAGAAATAGAATTAGAATAAATAAACATTGAATGTTACAGTTGAATAGAGCGCTATAAAAAATGGAGTTTATTTCCAGGTTTCGCAAAAACACAAGCCATTCTACAATTTAATAGACATTCCTCAATACATTGTCCATCGATCACAACGGACAGTCCGGATTAACTGCGGGACAAGTGTCCCGAAAATGATCAATTATTTCCCCTTTACCTCATCAGCTGACCCCAGCTTGTTTTAATTCCTTCTTTTAGGGTTGAGGGTGACCAGACGATCGGGGTATTTGAGACAAGATGTGTGATCGATACGTTTAAGGAGTAGCTAAGTCACAGTCGGCAATAATAGTCCTATATGTTGATACAATCTTAAATATCTCGCAATATTTTGTAGAGCAATATTTTTTTACGTAGTTAGGTAGGTATATGTTGTCATGTTACAATGCAATTATGAATAAACTTTAAGCATCACTTTATTTTATTACTTACAAAGTAATAGTTTGCCTACTACTCAGGTGCACTTTTTGTATACTATCAGGCTTTTTTTCATCGTCTAACACCTAAGCATGAAGTTTTAAGTATCACCTAGTTTGATACAAGGGCGATTTGCGTCAGGTTATTGTCATAGATGTATTTACTATGGTATTAACAATAACTGCAAAATGTACAAAATATACTAAATACCAATGGTTGCACTGAAGCAACAACTAGACAAAAATTGGCAAAAATGTCCGCCCGGGGCGCAATCAAGCGTCCCTCCGATTATTGCAAATAACTATTATTTCCTTCGCCTTTCAATTGCCGCTCAATGCAGCCTTTGTATTGCTAATTCGGCTAGTTTTGTTTAGTTGCGAATGTGTCTCTGGAATCGATGTGTGAGGCGAACTCGAATAAATAAGTTAGATGTGTTTTCACTTCGACGAATTTTGACTTTGTTACCAAAACTTAAATTAATAACTAAAAATAAAGTATTTTTACTTCGTGATAAACCTAGTATTATTAATGTGACACTTTATTTTTGCTATTCAAAATACGAATCAGTGTCAGTGATACTTGAGTGAATAACGAATTACAACCGCGCTTTGTTATAATAAAAATGTAACACATTTTCGTAATATAAGGTAAGTTATATACTAAAAAAGCAAGCACAGATGCCACTAAAGACAATGTCAAATGATTCTAACGATAGCTTAACATCCCCAAAAAAGGGATATCAAAGAAAAATGGAATCCAATCCGTGCACGATAATGTTAATACAAAGATTTGTCCATCTGACAGCGCAAGGGCCCTCTATTTTATTCATCAAATCTCCATCCTTAAAGCTGGGCAATCTTTATGAATGAAACAATTTTCCAGTTGCGAGGCAAGCAATTTGCGGGCATCATTAGTCATCGCCGTATCGACGCGTCTAGCGGATTGGTCATTTTTTGTCCGTAAAGCTGGATAGCTGCCCACTGGGGTGTGTTAGCTATCGAGGGATGACTGAACCATTCTCTTACCTCGGGATTCAGTTGAGATGTAATATGAACTGTATTTGCACGCGGCTAAACTGGCATTTACTAATGCATAACTTAGGCAGATATGAGTTTGACAAGGTAATGTAATGGAATGTTATTTCAATTGTTTGAATAATTCGTTCCTACAAGAAGGTATTTTTTGTGTCGTTTTATTAAATGGACATTCCACCGAGGCGCTAAATATGCAGTTAATGCAAATTAATTCGTGCGTGTGTTGGTAAAGTAGGTATGATTACTAATTTGACGTGTTTGTATGAATGGAATGTGTTGCTATACATTGACACTTCATAAATTCAATATGATGCATCAATCATTAGAACCATACATGCAACTATGCAACTATATTTAAATTCTAAATGGCGATTATAAAATGTTTTAGTACCCAAATAATACTTTTTCTTCTTCTTGGATTTTGAACATTATAGGATTTTATTCAAAGTTGATAAAAATTACACTAAGCAACTTTTTTTAATTGTCTAGTTACCACATTTCCTGCACAAACAATAACCGCGCAAAGTCCCTTTCAGACCTCACAATTAAGACTTCATCCTAAAACAGTAATTATTAATCAATTAATCAATCATACCACTAAGCAAACGGTAACCCTCTTTATCCAAATCACCTTATCCTAAGACAACTCATTCAATCAACGCCCATTGGTATTCTTCTCCCGTTTGAAACGAAAATTGGATATGACGTGATTATTAGCGTCCGCCTAAAGAGCGCAATTTGCCCAATCGCCCGTCCCGAGGGCCCACTGCGTTATTTATTTTTGTCCAGAATTTCGTCCATGGCGGCGCGCTGCACCACTGGGCAGTAAATCATGATTTTTCTATTGGAGTAAATGGAAACGTGACATAAGTTACGTTTGTCCATTTAACAAGATTCATTTAAATCGCATTGTACAATAATTTTATATGTGTTTTAGATCAGTTCGAAAATCATTTAATTACCTACAGGACTTGAAACTCTTTTTGAAATTTAAAAGTAAATCTTGTCATATTGTATATTTATATTTTAAAACATGAATGTTTAAAAAAATACGATCATTAAAATTCGTTAAGTAATCGTAAAGGGCCAAGTAATTGTGAACTTTTACAATCGCATTGCTACACCAAGTTGAATCTTCTATAAGAATGTCGAGCACACAAATGCGACAAAGTCCTATTTCTTTTCTTTTTAGTTTAAATTTGAACCGAGTCTAAGTAAAGGTCACGACTTCAGCTAATGTCAAATGTCGACTATAAAAATGACCACTTAAAAGGGATTTTTATTAAGAACCGTATATCCTAAACGGTTAAAAGTTATAATCGAGTGGTTTGCCTTAGTGTCGTAACTTGGTAAGTCAGATGTCCACTGTGAAGGTGTGACGATGACTGGATGGTTTTGATACTTGACTCTCAATCTTTTTTTCGCAAGTCATAATAGATGTTGATAGGTTTTTAGTCACTGTCAGATGTAATGCGTATGTATAGAATGGTTGGGATTTTAACAGTCATCCCATGCAATGATAACAGCGGATGTAAACTTGTCATATTGTACACTTTTATATTTTAAAATATTAATGTATTCATAAATACGATCAGTGAAATTTGTTCAAGGGTATTCTTCAAGTAATTTTGAGCTTTTACAACCACATTTCAACACCATCACATTTGTGTATAAAACGGACCAGTAACACAGCTGATTTTCTGATTTGTTTTGTGGAATGTTATCATATATTTATTAAGTTACTTTTATGAGAGATAATCGCAGAAATAGAATATAATTAAATATTTATGGAAAACTGAGTTCCTACCTAGTCATAAATTGCGGGGTACTCAATATCGAGTATATTCATCATTTTATTTGTACCAGAAACTGAAGTGTTTTCTTTTGAGAGTAGATTTGTTTCACTTTTATCGAAACTGGTGTGCAATACCGAAGTTTTTTACTGACAAGTACTAAGAGTATTAAGTCCTCTCTCAAACAATCAGTCGTCTCCCGGGACGGTTTGCTCGAGATGAGCTTAATATGACTCGGCAAATTCTGGAGGGCTGGCGATGTCGACCAATGCGTCCTGTGGGGTACGTTGGAAACGGTTATAGTCCGAGAAAGTCGGCAGCAACGTTTTGCTTAAGATTTGTGCAACTGTCAAGATTAGTCACAAATACTAAAAGTCCTTTTTCAAATAATCAGTGGTCTCCCGAGGCGGTTTGCTCGAGATGAGCTTAATATGACTCGGCGAATTCTCCAGGGTTGGCAAAGACGACCGGTACGAACACGGCTGCGCCCTATGGTTATTGTCCGAGGCAGTGAGATTATGCTTTAAGTTTTAGCAAAATGAAAAACGGATTATTTGAGTAAAACGAAAAACAGACTTAGTACAAAAGGTACACCCACAACACGTACAATACAAAATACAAACTTTCCCCGATTTTCGATTGAAAAAATCGAAAAAGTCCTGCCTTTTTTAACAAAAACCTTGTATTTCATTTTGCATTATGAAGAAATCTACCTACCAATATGAAGCTACTTTACTTGAATATTTGATTTGAAAAACAATACTTTTTTGAAATGGCCCACATTCGTAGACATACCTATAAATTATGACAGTGTTACCGGATGCAGCCGCAAATGGCTTCCGTCTCTCAAGATAAGGAAAAAAAAATGTTTGCTAACAAACAATTGTTGTCAGTTTTTATACAATGAAAATTTACTTCAATACTACCTCCTGAGATGAAAAACCTTAAAAATACTTAAAGAAAATACCCATTTCATAAATTTATTTGAACACAAAACACAAACTTTCTATCGCCAACCCTACGAGCGGAACTTTTAACGCCAGGGGTCAAAGTAATCCAGTTTTAGTAGGCCTATTGAAGTGTTGTATTATCATCTCTAGCCGGCTCTAGATATTCTGGTTTTCTGTCAGCACATTCATAATAGTGAATCAGTAGCAGGGTTAAAATCTAAATGAAATAAGAATGTGTCAGTATAACAATTATGACACTGCTGTTTTTCTTGTTGCTTATCTCATATCTACACCTATTTACTTTTTATACCGAATAATCAATTTGGGTCCATCATTATAAATGATTTGATTGCAATAATGAATACAAACCAGAAAAATAAAAAACAAAGAATTATACATATTTTTTGCAATAACCCAGAACATTAAGAGTTAATAAGGCCGCGTTAGGACGCCACGTCTAATCATAGCAACAATGCTTGTATCAATAATCAGTAGGTATCAATAAGGTGAACACACACACGAAATACAAAACAAAAGAGAAACCTTAAATACAAAACTACAATTATCATAAACCAAACAATATCGCATAACACAGCAAATATCCTCCGCACCTCTCTCATATTTCCCTAATGAAATATACATATTTCTGCAATGACCCAAGCACATTAAGAGTTGATAAGGCCGTGTTAGGACGACACGTCGAATCATGGCGACAAGACAATGCTTGTATCAATAATCAGTAGGTATCAATAAGGTGAACACACACACGAAATACAATAACAAAAGAGCAACCTTAAATACTTACAAAACTACAATTATCATAAACCAAACAATATCGCATAACTCAGCAAATATCCTCCGCACCTCTCTCATATTTCTCTAATGAAATATACATATTTCTGCAATGACCCAAGCGCATTAAGAGTTAATAAGGCCGTGTTAGCACGACACGTCTAATCATGGCGACAATGCTTGTATCAATAATCAGTAATAAGGCGATGACGTTTCATTTCCGTCGCGCCCCTCTTCTACTCCCCTTTGTATAAATATCACGATATTTTGGAGCTAATGTGGGAAAGCCATTGTATAAAGATGCCAAAATGTTATGAAAGTTGATATCTGTAAATGCATCAACATAAGTTAGCTCGATCTGACATAACGGGATTCTTGCTAGAAATTCGTTAATTTCGTTTATAAGTTACACTAGACGAAAACAGATAAATATTATAAGTTTAATTGTGTACCTGTATATTTGTCTGTGGCATCGTGGTAATAAACGTAATCTTCACGAACGAATTCAGCCTATATCGAACCTAAAAATTAATTCCAAACGTTATCATATGATTAATTTCAATAGCATTTTATTACTTTTAAAAGTGATTTGGGCCGGGTTTTTTAATTTATGAATTTTTAATTTATCAATAAACTTAAGTTTGAGACGTGTATGCATATGAAATAACGTATAAGCCGAATGTCGCTCAATATGTGTCCAATCCGTTTACACATCGACCTGTATTCGATACGTGATTACTCACCCCCTCTTTCTTTACCCGTTTCATTCATATGAATTCTAATATATCTGAGACTCACGTACGGGAGTCTCCTTAAAATACTTTTAAGTACAAGATGTAGCCTTATTTACACTAATTAAAACGCCATAGATTTTAAATACGAACTTTTGTTTAACATTATTTACAAGGGAAATATTCTGATCTGACATCTCGATACGCCTCTAATAAAGTCCTATCCTTCTTGCAAAGGGACAGTGTAAAAGTGCATGCAGATCATTTGATTCACCGACTGTCCGGTGCCCCCCGGGAGCGACGGTTGACTAAACGCCAAGGGTTTTAGCGACTACCCTCCGAGGGTGTCGATTCCTCTTTGAGATCTCCTGGATCGTGACGGACTTTTAAACTTGTTTAACACCTCTAGTGGATAGTTTTGGGAGAGTAAGATCTGAAGACTTCGGATTTTGAAGACTTTTTCAATGGAGGTATTTTTCACATGTGTATATTCGCCTGTCTCTGTAACTTTAAGTACCTATATAGGTTATATTTAGAGCGTTATGATGTTTTATTTTTCACATATATTTTTCTATCGCCATATTTTTCATCTCAATTTTTTAAATGATTACCTATATATTATATTGATGCCGGCTAGGATTGTTCTGAATTTTAAGTTTAATCCTTGAAATGTCCATGACATTTGAAATTATAGTCATTGATATGGTACCTGTGACTAAAAATAACTGGTATCACCTCATTTACTCACCGGTATTGCCTTGTAAACGACATTTCACAAGTAACAAAAAGTACTTCAAAAACAAGATCGACAGAGACTTATTTTTATTCTCAACACCGAAAGTGCTATAAAAAATATAAACCGTCTTATAAACCCTATTATTAATATCAAAGAATTATTAAATATATTATTATCGACTACTTATAATACGGATAAGTGGGTCCTTATTGGTGACAACCACTTGAGTAGACAATGTGACGTGTCATATTTGTCACATTATAAAAGGGGTGACAACTTTACAGGTAAACAGTTTCTCGCCATCATTTTCATTACACGCATTTCTACGGAAATGTTTTACTTCTTAATATTATAGATATTTTATTACCTATCTACATGATAGGTAATTTATGGGGTAAAAGGAGTAAGTAAACCATGATACCAATAAACTACCACAATAATGCAATGGGTTGTTAAGTCCATAGTTCAGTTCACATTTAATAATCTCAGATAGTAAAAGTGAATGAAAATTAAAAAATATTTCCACATGTAAATAAATATTCTATTCTTTAAGGCGCTCTTTTTCCAGTAGACGCCGAACTCACTCATTTTGGAATGAGTCGTAAACATATTAAGCAGTGTTTGAAGATTATGAACAACATATATATCATACTTAAGGATCTTGCGATTATAAAATCGTTTTCACCAACATGATTGGATAAATTTCACTCGATAGAAAAGAATCCCAAAGTTACCTCTATTTGTAATATTTTTTCAGTGGCAAGGCTAAAATACGAAGTTTTTTTACCCGTTTTTTGCTTAAATGTATGGATACTAATATTATCTAGGTAAATTCGCTAGGGTTGTCTCGATACAATTATTTATTTAATCACTAGAACTAAAAACCTGCTAAAAATCGTCGCGCGTCAACGCTTGAAGAGCGTCAATTAGTTCCGCGCGACCACGGCCGGACAATATCGCCTTAAGTAGGTACCTCCCATAAATACGTACCTACGCGAAAAATGACTCAATTCATTTAAGCAAATAAGATGCTACTATCAATAATGATATTAATGACACCCACAAGAACTAAGTGAGTATAGTTTATTATTCCACATTGACAGTAATCTGGTCTGATGATTGATGGACGTCTATTGAGTTTGATGTGAAGTCCATCTAATATTGCATTGTAGGTACGTAACTAGAGCTCGCCCCACAGTTTTAGTTGCGTTCTTTTGAGAGTATGATCAAATTGAGTGAAATTAAATATAATGAAAAGATCCTATTCTTATGCACTAGTTTCATCCAGACCAGACACTTAGGCATTACAGTTTAGTTTAGTAAATTTGTTTCATAAGAGCTTTATTTACAGAGCTTTAACCGACTTTAACTACGCTTGTCGCTGTTTAAACTTTTCCTTTCTTGTATCCCTTTTAATTATATACAAGAAGCTCAAACACTTCGACAATAATCCTTTCTAAGCGGCGTCTTTTTATCACCAACCATTTATACCAATAAAACGCAACCACAGCGTACAATGTTTTGATTGGGATTCATTGTAGCGTGAACGCTCTGAAATTCCCAGGGACCAGGGGCAACCCTAGTTGTCGAATAAAACCTCAAAGGTGTGACCTCTCTAGCCCTTATAATAAGCGCATTGACAGTTAATCTTTGCTACCTGTGCTACTGCGATTAAAAATGACGTAACTGCAAATGAAACCGTAATGCGTGTAAGTCGTTTTTGTATGATGTAACGCTAATCTCTTGTAATGAGATGTTTGAAAGTATTATATGGCAGATGCGGGTTGTTGAATATCGCTTCAATGACATCGACATATTCATTCAACCACACTTTTATAATGTTACTTATATTGGATGTTGAGTAAATGAATTGCTGAATGTGCCAGAATTTATCTCAATAAAAAATAAACCTCTGTTATTGTAAAAATGTTGATTATAGTGTAACCACTGTCATTTAAAATATCCAGAATTCACAAAAAAAAAAGTGGATTATAGTGAGATGATTAGAATACAATAACCACTCATCATCCTCCTAGCCTTTGTCCCATTTTTTGAGAATGAATTCTCAATCGGGGTCGGCTACCTAAATCCCAAGATGTGGCGTAGGCACTAGTTTTTACGCAAGCGACTGCCATCTGACCTTCCAACCCAGAGGGGAAACTAGGCCTTATTGGGCTTAGGGATGGTTTCCTCACGATGTTTTCCTTCACCGAAAAGCGAGTGGTAAATATCAAATGACATTCCGTACATAAGTTCCGAAAAACTCATTGGTATGGGCCGGGTTCGAACCCGCGACCTCCGGATTGAAAGTCGCATGCCCTAACCACTAGGCTACCACCGCTCTTACAATACAATAACCACTGTCATTTAAAAATTCGTGTACATTTATTTAAATAAAATTCGTCGCGGCAACAAGACATTTCAGCAGGTTTGCAAACATTACCAGTGTCTCATATACGTCTAATGTACCCGTCATCGGCAATCGTCATAAGTGCATACGTAGATCTCCCGGGAGCGCTAATTCCCGGGGACTCAATTTGCCCGGGCACATTAACCGTAGCGACACTAGCCGGAGCTCCCCGGCTTTTTACGATGCCCGTGCGTTCGAATTTTTTCGTTCCATTTTCAATTTGCAAAGGAAAATTCCTTTCTTGCCGTCTGTTAAGCAATCTCCAACCGTATTACGTATACTGGACGTTTTGTTTTGCTTGGAAGTGTTCTGGTTTTACGTTATTTTATTATCAAAGTCTACCAATCATCACTGACCAATTCGTTCGCGTAAAAGTTTTATCGAATGGACCTGAAGTCAGGGATGTATGGTTGGTTTTTGCTTGCGGGTTAGAAGGGTAAGTTTGAGTAGGGGGTCAAGGCGTTAGTGTAGTATTGCGGGTTCGATTCCCAGGTGTACCGGGCGTCGGGACACGTACACGCACACTTAAAGACAGACACTTCTAAGATGAAGGGAGGTCCGTCATAAAAATTGGACGGAACAAAACTAAAGGAGACGCTATTTGGGCTTGATTTATTTTACGTATAGGTAAGAGTCAATGTCTTTGCTTGGCTAAAAATGATTGTATAGTTGACATAATTATGTACATATTTAGCCTGTTGAGTTTTGGTAGTTGCCTACCATAATGGGTACTATGGGCTACACAAATGCATAACCCATTTATGAATGAATTCATTCATAAATCGGCCATGCAATGCTGCAGCTCATTGTATGTACTAGTAAAATAAATAAATAGGTACATACATACTTACGATTTTTTTCATTAGCTAGGTAGACTTTTTCTAGAAATATCACAATGCGATACTCGTACTGTGTGCCTCGTGTGTATAAACTGTAAAATATAATTACATTAATTACACTTTAATACGCTATAACTCATATCATTCCTTTTATTTTCCTAATAAAGGCATTTATGCCTTTTATTAATAATAATATAGGTAGTTTAATCAAATATGGTGCGGTGCATACTCGAAATATTCTTCCCAACTTTATAGTCCTGACCAAAAAAAAAAAAACAGTTGTTATTTAACTTGGAAAAGAAAATCAGTTTGAAAATAGAACACGGGTTCGAAAATGGAGGTATCCCGTACAGCGGCGGGGCTACTTATCCATTTAGCTGTAAACGGGCAGAATGCGTCATAAAAGCCGTTACGGGCGGAGTGGAAAACGGAATCACTGTTCTATTAGTTCTATTTTCGAACGTGTATCCTCTTTTTAAATTTGGAGGATTGTTTTCTGTGTTTTAGATAGAATACATAGATACCTCATTCAGCATACATTAAATATACTAAAATAAAATGTTTATAATGAAGCGATAAACGATTTTAAAATTGAATATTGTAAATAAAATAGCTATTATTACTTAGTTGATATATTAGGTTCCTCCTTCGGTTAGTAGTTAGAATATTTGCTTAGCCACATTTTTTTATTTAATAATAATATAGGTAGATTAATCTTGGGACTTAAAATGACTTTTGACTAAATAATCAAAAGTCATTTTAAGTTCCAAGATTAATGTCAAAACAATAACAGTTTCAAAACTCAGAAGAAAATAACTGAAGTTAAGAAAACAGTTTTATTACTATTGCATTTTTTATTGTAAAGGGATTAAGCTCCATTTAAGGGAATTAAGGATAAGTCCCCTCGTGCCAGGGGCGGTCAACCCTCGGTCAGTTTAAAGTTATTTTAAACAATCTAATGCTCTTACCCTTATGGTATTGGAATTGTTAGGGCGGTCGCACGCGGTCGATTAGTGGCGTCGTACGAAAAAAATACCTAACAGCGATCAAATTTAAACAAATTTTGCTCAACTTTACGTTTAGGTTTTATTCGTTTTTCCCAAAATTTCCTAAGCGGCCTGATTTTATAAGTACAACTTTCATGTTCAATTTAACTTTGATTAGTATTATCGTTTAATAATACATTTGAGATCATCCTTAGGGTAATAGCTTGCTATTATGTAAGGTCCAGATTAATCAAATAATTTATTCACAATCCAGACTATTAGGCATCGCCCATATCATCAAAAAATATTTGTTATTATAGCTGTCTTCAATTCAATTCTCTTTTCACTGCGTTTAAAACATCAGTATTTTTAATAAGAGCAAAATAAACAAAAGGACGAAACTTTCGGCGGCTTTTGCTTTAACAAATTTTTTTTTTTTTTTTTTATTCAAAATAGCCATGCATTTAACCTCGATTGCACCTGATGTTAAGTGACAAAAATTCCAGTCGATCGTGTGCGTAGGCCCTTACCGACCATTCGGTCTATCATTAAATCAAGCAACCGATGTTCAGCTATCGCGCCATCATCTTGGCGGAAAACGCTCTTTACCTTTAAAGAGTTATTAGTCTCGGAACAGCAATTCCGCAGTGATAAGAGAATTTAGTACTTTGGAGTTGCAGATAAGAATGAGTTCGGAAAAACAGTAAGCGACATACCTACACGTACCTTGTAATGTACCTAATAGGTATTCTTGAAAAATTTACAGTTAAATACTACAATATTTTTAGAACATTACGGTAACTGACAGACCAAATTTAAAAAAGTTAAGGTACATACTATGTATCTTTATTATAGGTTCATATCCTATCATTCACTATGCAAAAAATGAGTTTGTTATGAAAAAGCATCAACCAGCTTGCGTGAATATGGGCGAGAATAAAGTCTTCTTGCTTTCCTGGTTTCGTCGCGGATTCAACCAAGTTTTAAATTTAGAACAGTCAGCGGCAAAAATATCGAGTTTCAAAAGTCGCAGTTATCGGTCAAAACCGGTGAAGATAATGAGTAGGAGTTGAAATAATTTCCATACAGCTTAACACGTTCAACAAATTACTACGTTTTATTATGGGCAATCAACGTTCAGTATTAGACCGCATCAGCTAAGTTTGCAGGGGTGCTAACCTTTGGTCCCTATTTATGTGTATAAACGAAACGTTCTGCCGGCGATCAGTTCATCGAAGAAACGACTGTCGGAGAACCGTTCCAGAATCGTATTTACGATATTACTGGCAAGAATAATGTAATTTTTACTCTCTTGAAACATTTACACATTATTGAAAATACTTTCCATGCAGTAGTCAAATGTGAAATGACTACCTTTTGTTACCAGCAATCAACGCTCAGCATTAGACCGCATCAGCTAAACAGTGGTGCTCACTGTTGTTTCCCGTTTATAAATAATATTGGCAAGGATTATGTTATACATATTTACGTTGGTGTCAACGCGGATTTAACCAAGACAAAAAACTTAAAGATCGGAGGTGAAAACCTTTACAAATAGTTGACATAACTTTTCATACAGTCTAGCACTTTCGTCAAATGACTACCTTTTACTACCGGGCAATCAACGTTCAGCATTAGACCGCATCAGCTAAAGTTTGCAGGGGTGCTAACCGTTGGTCCCCGTTTACGATCGAACGCCATTACGTACCGGCTTTATTGACCTTACTCAGGTCATTCTAGATGGACGGTTTTATGTCTTCTTCGAGTATCCAAATAGAGGTAGCTTCGGAATGGATAGTGGATGTTAAGATGAGTTTATTGGCTTAGTGACATTTCTTTATACAACAGATAAAATTTAAAAATGTGTTTTTAGCTCATGCTATGCACACAGGTACTTTTTCTCAACACACACAAATGTATGAAGAAATATTTAGATGCTAACACTATTTAATATAACAGATCGTCAAGGCATGCTTACTAAAGTAGAAGAAGCTAACTGCTAAAGTATATTTTATTATTATACATCCATAAATGTGATATCCTCTGCTTCGCATTTATATGATACCAAAGATGGAGAGACAGAGAGAGAAAGGCTTTAGGTAAATGTCCCAGTTATCGATACTCCAATAGTTGGCACCTTGAACCTTAATACATATGTACCTATAGAGGTGACAGGCAAGCAGATCTTGAAATCAAAATGTTATTGCGATGTTGACGTTTAACTTTAACATACATAAAATAAAAATGATTCACTGAGGTAACAATAGTTCAGATACGAATTCACTTCAAGACTCCAAACTCATAAACCGCAAATGAAACTAACGACTCATTTTAAATAATTCTCGGTATAAAAATGCAAATGTTTATTTATACGTAGCTGTAGCGGTGATCATTAGTGGGAGGGGCGCAGGCCACTCCCACCGGAGGAGTTCCAGGACTCAGGAGGTGGAGAGATGTTTGTGACATTTAAAAATTAGATTCATTAACTCGTCTGGGAAATAAAAATGTACCTGGTATTTACAAAGTAGATGCAAGATGCGGTACCTATCGCAGTTTGGCTGTCTTGCAGAGTCTATTTTTTATATCTATAACTAACTTTCGTAGTAAAATGTATCGCACTTAGTTGTTCATGTTAGTAGTTTAACGATTATTGTTAATCACCAAAGTTTAGTACTAAATCATCATAAACTATCTTACTTAAAATGTTCAGGAGACCAAAATAGTTGTAGAGCCGAACTAGAAAAAGGCCACCATTTAAATTGTCAGACTGTTTTGTATTTATTCCATTCCCACGAGTCTGTTGAGTTAGAAATTCAGCTAAAATCATATAATTATGTAATACTTACATTGGTCAGAAAATGGCCATATCTCTTCACTGTGGTTATCTTATGCCTTAGAGCACAATCGTACTAACTTTTCTGAAAAAGTAGTTGCAATTAGGACGTTGTGTACAACTCTATGTGATTTTAATTTCATTGACAAAATAATTGTATTCAGTACTAGTGTAATCTAAGGTATCGTAATATACACGGGTACTATGTCTAAATGGAACAACTTTTAATACTCTAAACCACACCAAACCGTTTCGTATCACCCATTCCTAGCTTAATATTCTCCAATATTGACAACCAAATCTAACCTCCCCTTTTCTTTCCAGCATCCTCGAGCTCCGGAAAGAGAAAAGTCGAGACGCAGCAAGATCTCGTCGTGGCAAAGAAAACTACGAGTTCTACGAGCTCGCGAAGATGCTACCACTCCCAGCTGCCATCACCAGCCAGCTGGACAAAGCCTCCATCATCAGACTCACCATCAGCTATCTGAAGCTAAGAGACTTCTCCGGGCATGGCGACCCGCCGTGGAGTAGGGATCCGCCGCCTACTAGTAAGACACTTAAAGGTTAGTTTTATTTGGGAGGCATTTGACCACGGTCTCACCGAGGCTGGCATAACTGATTTCGCATGACGGTTCACTAAAGTCCGGTTTTTTCCCATCTGTGATACCATCGTTTGGCTGAAAGCCATTTTTGTCAAACTGTTAATTTTCAATATTGTTCTACTATACTCGCTCGCACTCTTGCCAAACATTGCCATAAGAACTGCATAAAATCATTTGATAGAGATGTAAAGGCATATAATGGCATAGATAAAGCTAATTTAATCAAATCTTAATGACGACTTAAAAAAATATTCAGTTCTGCTAACCTCTTAGGATGCTCCCTCAATGCGATCATTCGTCTGCAATGTAACAAAAAATTGTATAAATCGTACCTATCTGTTTTGTTACATTAGAGGGTGAATGCTCGCGGTGAGCGAGCACCCTTACAATTATCATGACGTCAGCGTAGAGCGTAAAGTCAAGCTGCTTAACTTTTTATACCTTACTAGCAAAGTTGTACACTCTAAGCTGACGATTAAATGATGTTGGTGATGTATCATGCTGACCTAAATATTAGCAGAGATAAACCGGTTTATAAAAGATCGCAGGGTCCAAATAGACCACGAGATTATAAACACATGATTTCTAAAATTCACTTAGTCAATAACTAATTAAATGTAACTTTTTTTTATTGGTTTATCTCTCACGTGTAAATAGCGTCAAATAAGACACGAAAGCTCTCTTTCAAATGAATACGGTACCGGTAAGAATACACTTCTATGATGTCTGATCTTCAAATCATACTAATAGATACTTAAAATAATATTACTTTCTATCTTAAAGACGGTTACTTAGGTAACCCTAATAACTTAGGGTTACCTAAAACGACCATTACAAACCGTGCTACATTATCAAAAAACCATATGCCCCAACTCGGGGCTCCTAGCGTCGTTCAAAATGGAGTCGGTTTAAAATAGCGGAGGGTCTGCAAATCAGATTTGCCTTCGTCAAGTCATTGTCGCGCTAACCACGTTACCCGCCCCTGTAGCGTCGGCAAAACAAGTTTATTGCTGTCTGTCTCTTTGTAGTTAAAGTGAGGTGTTGTTTTACTGTTGAAGTAACGAAGGTTGTCAAATTGTTCAGTTTACTTTAAGACCTTTACCTTAGGCCACATAAAAGTAAATGACAATCGATACGAAATAGGAAAATAGTGAAATTTTGTCCGGACCTTCTTAGATTACTCATTAAGTTTTCGTTTGATTTCTAAATACTGTTTTCATATAGAGACAATAATTCTGACAATTATTTATTTGGTTGGGGTATTAAGGGGTTTAAGATCAATATTAAGTTGTAGTATTTCTTTGTTTGTCATTAAGGACTTTTAGAGTTACACTTCAGTCCATTATACATGTTTAGGCTAAAATAAAATAACCAAAACCGGAATATCATACAGACAGTTTGATAAACAATAATAAAAACAATTTCCAAATCGCACAGTGGTGCTACCGGCTTTTCTCCGGACAAAACCACTAAACAATGGGGTAAATCACATAAAATTGTCAGTCGAAGCGTGCACGCAAATAAATACGCCTTAGGGACGCTGATTCTCCGCAATACGTCAAATAAATATTACCTATTCGTTTGTTGGGAAAAAACACCGGTGTTTGTTCTGGACTAACATTACACATGGGCCCTGATTATTGAAAGGGGGAAGCATTAATGCATTTTACTTTTTTGGCAAATTTGTTTTACAGCAAAATGGAAAAAAGGATAAGGAATGTATTTGCGAACGAATATTTTCACCGCCACAATATTTGACGATTTTAATACTTTAAAATGAACTAAGTTCAGTTTGCAATGTTTTAGGTGCTTTAAAAGACATTACTGTAAACACGGAACAATGTTTCCATCCAAATTTAAGTCATTGTGTTAAATATGTTGTATCCTAGGTTTAAATTTCTAATCCATTTGGCCATTGCCTACCTTTTAAAGTAACTTCATACCTCGTTAAAATAAAGAAATAACCAAAACACAGATACAATAGGGTCGCATCTTTGACAAATGTTTCACGCACTTTCCAATATTTTTTCAACGCACAGTGGTCTTAAATTCGTAACAAGTGTACCAATAAAACACCCTCAAATCCAATTTAGCCCCCTAATGCGCTTAATGCAACCGCCGCCCGAATCACTACATACGCCACTGTCATTTTAACTCAATTTTCAAACAGGATTTTCTTTGTATGTATAGAAATTTGGAATATGTTATGGCATAGATGAGCTAGGTTCAGTTCTTCATTTATGTGATTTTTTAAAGAAAGCTTGTTTTTCATTGATATCTTTAAAACTTTTCAAGAACAGTTTTGAATACTTATGTAAAATAAACGGAACCGATGTTTTTGATGATTGTTTAAGAGGTGTGAAATTTTAATAAGCAGCAAAAAATTAATTCATTAGATGACCTCTCACCTGATATATTACAGTCAATAAAAATAAACTAAATTTTCAGCTTTAAATTTTTTTAAACACACGAGACGGTGAGCTTTACCACACATGACGGTTTCCAGTAAATATGCGGAATCCTAAAACTCGCAATAAAACATGAGCATTTAGGGGTGTCAAAATTGTCTCACAAAATATTCGAGGGCAAATTTTCTAGTTTCAAATACACTCACGTATGCAATAAAGGTATTGGGGTACTTTGTTAAATGTACTCCGCTTGTAAAAACCCTTGAATCACATGCGCTATGGGGTTCGATTTGAAATTCTACGTTTGCGGTTATCAATTTGAATAAACGACATTTTTTCCTCCACTATGTGTGTAACTTTTTATTTCTTAGCGATATTACATTGTATAGGTAATAGGCATACATACACTCCTACTTTTATGTATGAAAGCGTATGTTATTCAAAATTACAAAAATATCTATAAACATGCTAGTGTAGGAATAATTTGTGGGTTATGTAATACCAGTAAGTATATAAGTAATTAAAACATTAAAATTATTATTAATTATATTCAATATAATCACAAATACCACACCGCACTCCATGCTATAAGTACCCAAGCAATATGTAGACGCATTTAAAGTGAACCAAGTGAGAAGACCCATTAAGCAATTATGTAAAGTGTTTATTAACTTACAACGTAGAAAATCTTGTATCGATTATACAAATTTATGTAAGATTTATTAAGGTAAGTTGTCAAGTACTTAACTAAGTTGTTTACATAATTTACAACTACGCACTTACACATTGGAACAGGACGTAAATTTTTCTTCCAAGACTCATTGGAAGCACTGGTTTATTGATATATTATATTTATATCCTTGAACAAAAAGTACAATATTTAAATTTCGGATTTACTTCAAGATTATTTGTATCAGTAATAGTTTCAGTTTATAGATTATTAGTTCACGACGTGTTTTAAACTCATATAGAGTTCTTCCTCAAGGTCCTCAATGTGGCCACCTCTGTGGAATCAGTCCATTGTAGGACTTTAATAAGACAAAAATAGTACAATTTAGTGTTAGAGTTAGTATCCTCCGTTGGACCCCTCAAAACCGCATAAAAAGCCCCAAATAAAATTAACACGATGATCCCGACATCTGCAAATACGTCGTAAGAGAAACCGCCATTAAAAACCTAATTAATCCCCCCCAGTGTAACAATACGCCGTGAATTGGGACAAAATTTTTAATCTAATCAATTAACAATCAGTGCAAACGATATACCGCTTGTTAGTACTGCTTATTTGGCGAACGTGACGTGGTTATTCAAATCGCCCGTGGGGTTCGTTTGACGATTTTGTCTGGAGCGTTTAATTGGACGAACCTCTGTGCGTCTTGGTTTAATTTTAGGAAAGTGAGTTGTTTTAGAAACAGTGTACCTTTTATTTGTTGTCTTTAATTAAGTTTCCACTTATTTCGATTTAGAACTTGGAAACCTGTCGCATAGTAAGCATTCATAGAATTAAGAATTATGGTTTTATTACAAATAATTTACGTTTGTCCTACATAACGTATATTTAACAACGTACTGAGGCTGATAAAGCTATAAACGTCTGCTTATATAATTTGACAAGAATTTATTATTAATTGTTATTTTATTTCGAAAGGTTCTGAAGTTTTTTAAATTTTTTAGCAGACTTAGCTTTGATTCCAAAAAACTACGTACACAATGCAATGAAAACTGCATGAAATTCAATTATAAAAACCGGCCAAGAGCATGTCGGGCCACGCTCAGTGTAGGGTTCCGTAGTTGCTCATCGTACACAAGAGACGGACTTAAAAGCTTAAAACAGCGGTTTTAAGCCCGAGCCCGAGGTTTAAGTTACGAGAAAGATTTTAAGTTCTGTAAAAAGGTCGTAAACGCCAAAGTAATTGTAATTACTTATTACCTTCTGGAAGTCAACTTTCGTCCTTTTAAAGAAAATTGTGAAATTTTGAGATAACTCAAAAACGGATGGACCGATTTTGTTCAATATAGTTTTCATTGAAAGTACTCATAAGGCCTCATTTTCATGATTTTTTCCGTATTTTTTTGACCCGTGGTTGAAAAGTTAGAGGGGGGGGACACTATTTTTTTTATTTTCGGATCGAATATTTACAAAACTACTGACTTTATCAAAAACTAATGTTTGGATACCCCTATTATTTTTAACATACCTATTTAACGACACCCCACACACTAAGGTTCAAACGAAAAAAAATCGACCCCCACTTATTTTACCGTTTTGTCGGCGTGATACATACACATACTCATACGAAATTTCAGCTTTCTAGTACTAATGATCACGGAGCTAAGCTGCGGACGGACAGACGGACATGGCGAAACTATAAGGGTTCCTACTTGACTACGGAACCCTAAAATGCGTAGCTAACAGGCAATCTCCTCCCTAGTGTCAACATTTCATTTAAATCCAATTTTAAATACATGTTAAACCAGCCACACCCTCGGAATTAAAACTGGACATTTTCCGTCATAACTAAGTTATGGACATCACAAACGTCGAATTATCGTCGCTGTAATGGGATAATTGAATGATAGTCATCTAACTAGAACATGCCTACTGGCAGGTTAATATAATTGGTTTACAATGTAGACGTGGATGATAATATGATGAAAAATATCACAGTGACCGGCCAGTATTACTAACACTTGACATGCAACTTTATACAATCGCGTTGACAAGTAATCTTCCGCTCCTAGTAATATTTATCTATTCTGTCGCGACCGCGACACTGTCACAGTTTAGTGCGTTTATTAAATATGTGCATCAAAATCAGGGTTGTTATCATTACATAGTTTTAATCGCATTACAGGTAGTCACTTTAATATGGCCCGAGTAACCGATTAATACTTATATATTTCACAGTGATTTCTGGTACTGAAACGTCAGACGTTTTCTCCATCTCTATTACTACATAATATATATAGGCTTACAGGCGTAGCGCACCCTGATATAACGTCGCACAGCACAGCCATTAGCGACCAGATTTGCCATCATTTTCGCTAAAATCAAAACAGCCTATATTTATTTTAATAGCTAGTTAGTCTTCAGTGCGTATACTGTTGTGTTGTTGAGATTTGTAGAGCTGAAACTCGCATCACATACTTCTATCACTCTGCACACAAAAAGTAGGTACAGTCACCATCCAAAGTAGCAGACATATTTAGTATGCCATTTGACCATACATTTGACATAAGCTAGTAATAGAATAGTCAACAAATTTTGCTGCCGACCGTACCTATTTGTATAAAATATTAAAATAAAAAACCAAACAAAATATCGAAAACTGACCATGCCGCTAGTCCCTACTATCAATTTGATCATATTTCCTACTTATTTATCCTATTTTTCAGCACGGTGTCGTAGCAAAAGCGCCCAACCCAAAGTCCCAATATTCCCGCCGTATGTCGCCATCTTTATTTATTGTTATTTTTCTATTTCGCCGGCAGATGTGCCGCCCATGATTTACGGGAACAACGTATTAAGGAACGTTATCGGGTTCGGTCAAGGGATGTTTAAAATATGATGTTAGGTATTTCCGATAGTTAGGAATTGTAGGAATAACAATAACTCAATAAGATTACAAAGGATTAAAGAGGAACGAAAGGTGGATTTTCGTGCTTCGATCCAAGAGCGTTTCATTTTTGGATGACTTCTTGCGGTTTCCTACTAACCAATGTATTAGTTTCATCAAACCAGTTGTCGTCGAAGTCAGTTGGAAATTATTGTTTCAAATGCACGAGACGTCGATTAGCTTGGGTATGGATAACCTAAAACTATGTAAAAGTATATTCATGCTATAAAAATAATACGTGTAAAAAGTTTAAATTCTAATCTCGACCAATTCGAACCTCGGCATAAATCGAAGTTTGAATAATTCACACACATAAAACAACATCAAAATCTGCCCCAAACGTCCGTTCTCTGCCAGCACCGACACCCTTCTACCATAAATCACGTGCTGCCACCTACCGGCAATATAGGGAACAAAACATGTGTTTACCCCGAAGTTAATTTGTCGAATTTATCTGCCTTGTCTTCCGTTATTGTATTGAGAATTATTGCCTTTTTTGACTTATGCGGTTTTGTGTTGCGACATGACTCAGGTGTTGTTATAATAAAGAATTGTTACTTTAGGTTCGGAAAACCAGAACACTCCTATTACCTACATTACTTTATGTCACTGAGTATAAATATTTTTTTATAATATTTTATTGTAACAGGGTTATCTTTATTTTATTTTAGTTTTTTTTCGAAAAATATATTTTTAGTAACCAATTTTAAAGCATTACCGATATCTTGGCGTACTATTGTTACTTTATTGCTATGTTTTGTACCCACATATTGAAAAAAGGTTGATACGTGTATCCAAGTTCAAAAGCTAATCCTCAGATAAGGGTTATCCCTCCCGGAACCGACCCCAAGCCCGGGTATAATGAACCGTGACCCGGGCATACTTATTAAAGAGGTATTGGCGCGGATATTGGGATTAGTATTAGTTGACACTGTGAAGTTGGAATTTGTGGTATCTGATGATTTCGATGGGACTTTCATATTTACCCCTATTAATATGAACTTCTCCGCCATTATGCTACTTAACATGCGAGCTTTTAGTGAAAATTATCCAGTTTTAGCCATGGTTGCTGTCAATCTAAATTTTTCAGTTTGTTATTGTTTCCATGTTTAAATGAGAAATAACGGTTTTAGATAGTAATAACTTTAGGTCTACGTGATTTTTAGCAATACCAGTTTTTCTTCCGGAAAACTAAGCTGAAGAACTTTACTTTACCGGGCAAAATAAATACCGACAAGTTCTTATAGAATATATTCATGAAAAGCATGTGTAGCATAGCTAAGTTCCAGGGATAGCTGAAAATGACAATAATAATATGATCATTGCATATTTCTTGTAACTACGGGAAAAAGCTCGATGTAGCATAAAGTAAAGGTTTCAATCAATAGCCCCTGCACAATCGGCGTATTGCCGATACGTGTGCGGAATGGTCGGGGTCCGAGCATCGTTCGCTAGGACATCGGTCGGCTATTCTTCCTTACGGCCCTTTACTGTTTTGAAAGATGATGTCAATTATAATTTTATAAAATAAAAATAATGTAAGCGGCACGTTTTTAGATTATTTAACACTATATTTACCTAATTTACAGACGTGTTGAGGAAACACTTGTAAAATAATTAAGTAGGTACTCTTTAATTATGAACTCAGTAGCATTGAGTATAAATCATAATAAACCTCAGGCATATTGAGGTACCTATACTAACATTTCAAAGGGAAATATAACATCACTGTAGCCACATTATTAACTCAAATAAATTAAGTAAAGCAAAATATTCTGAATACGAGACTTCATATGCATCAGCGATTAAAACAGAAAAAATCGATCGCATAGTAATATACCTACGGCTATATAGAGATTTTGTCTATTGCTACAAACGTTTTCAATCCTCAAAAGTTGTTTAACTTCGTAAAATAAGACGTATCACTATTAAATCCAACGTAAGAAACGTACCTACGACGGAACCCGAAACTGTTCAAAGATCTGGGGCCGACCGTCTGGTAAAAGGGTTACCCGGGTGTGTAATTGGCTAGTTACAATTCATTACCGCCAGACTGCGATTTTTCGATATTTCTCCCTGCGTTGACCTGCCTATTTTTTTATATAAGTATATATATATATATATATATATATATACATCATTTCATCGGCAGCTAAGCATGTTTGGAGGTGTAACTTATACCCACAAACCGTGTTTACAAACTAACTTTTGTTGTAATTCGTGAATTTTGAAAATTTTAGCCTTTTGTTAATGAATTGTTACTTAGTTATGCAAACACCTCCACAGCCAGAATATGATGATGACAGTCTAATTTACTGATAGACAAAATCAGCTAGCTTTTCAAAGTATCAAACCGATCAGCTAACGTTTTGATACTTAAAAATGCCAGATGGTTTGAGTCAACGATTTTGTACATCGAACACAGTTACCAAAGTAACTATTTAAAGTACCTACTTGCCTCCTCTAATCAGCAAAATCAGCAACTAAGGCTCGAGCTTCTATAAAATCCCATAACTCCTCTTTCTTATTTTAAAAGACGGCAATCAATAGCCCTTGGGCCACAAAGGGCAGTAATTCTTCATTAGGGTTCCGGTCAAGGGCCCTGGGGGTTGGTAATCAACGCACTCATGTTGTTTTTGAGGGCGGGAAAAGTTTCAAGCTGCGGTTATGCCGCTTTCCTCCAGAGTAATGAATCGTGGAGTGGGTAAACAATCTTATGTATAGACAGCTTCTAAAAAAGTTAGAGTTACATTCATCATGGCGGCGATGGATTAGGGTTCAATTGACCATATTTTTTTCGATCTGGAATCAAAGTGATGGATTTTGGTAACAGTATTACCGAGCCTTTCATATTCATTGAAGGCCGCATTACGCTGTAAGGCCGCACAGACTTACGATACACGGGGATTAAGTGACAAAATTACATAGAAACTTGACATTGATTCTAGGATACCTTAATCCGTATTGATTAAATCTACGTGAAGTAGTTATTCTTATATTTCTTAGTCGTTCCCTCGCTGCTCTTGATACCTACCTCGATGGTCTTGATACCTACTTGAACCACCTAATAAGGTTATATATCTGCACACAGAAAATAGTGGGTGCACTAATGAGGTTGATGACATGACTTCAACGCCAGTACCTTTGTGTACACAAAACAAACTTTAAGGAGGAGACTGTAAGTCATCGATGTCATTTATATTAAAAAGGTACCCTCGAATAGCAATTTCTCCTAAGTTTTCCTTCGCAGCTGACCCCTGCGTTTATTTAATTTCGCGCCCCGCAAATGTTAGCTCTGTGCGAGCAAATACGAGCGAATTATTGCTCGCCCACTAAATACTGCCCATTCAATGGTGGCCTCATGTCACACCGTATTGTCTTGTGCGAACTTGTTTGCTACACGAACTGCAGCAACTTCGTTGAAGTTGACATTTGAAAGGATATGTGGTAAAATGAGATAAGTACTGCTAGCTCACAGGAGCTAAGTACTCTTAGTATAACTCACCATTTTGAATTCACGGCTTTAATCAAGATACATGTTATTTATTTATGAGAAACGAAGTGTCAATTATTGATGATTTTAATCCTATAGCATTTTTTACTCGCCACTAGTAATCCAATAATTATAAAGCTTGACAATTCCAATTCCAACATGACTTTTGCTACTGTGGCGGGGGATCAGGTTTCTCTGCTGCTTACTGTAAAGGAAACTGAAATGCGTAGGTACCTTTTTGACCCTTATTGTCTTTGTGACAAGAGCGAAAAGGTACGTACATGTTTAAATTTCCTTGACATTGAAAATCTTCGTTACAGTTCGGTGCAATGTCCTAGTCGTTATTTCGTGTCAAATCGATCGTTTAGGCGGTGACCGCGGGGGGCTAACAAAATCGCGCCAATTTAGACCAGCAAAGAAAAAAATATCTTCATCACCTATCGAGTGCTGTCGGATTTTCACAGGAAAAAATAAAATATACAATTCTAAAAAAAAAATAGTGGCTTTCCAAATGGGGTATAAGTATTTTAAATGTAGTGTTATCAACGTAATGTCAGCTTTAGCGAAAAATTATATATAGCTGTATCACAACGATATTGTTTGCCATATGTCTGTAAATGGCTATAAGTAATGTTGTTTAAATATCATAAATTAAGAACCACAATATGAAAAATTGGGCAAGTGCGAGTCCGACTCGCGCATGAAGGGTTCCGTACTTTATATATATATATACACGATGATTTTTAATCGGTGATCAGGAGTAGAAAAATATTAATATCCAGCTAAAATTAAACCTAATAGGCGAGGTCTCATGCAATTACCTCACTGTTTATTTAATTAAAAGTTGAAACATAATTAAACCTAACAACCACTAGATACACGGTCATCCTACATAAATTTATTAAAAGTACGATCATACCTACGTCAAGTGTCACCGCTTTGGAGGGAAATTTTACGAAATTTCCTACGACTTTGTATAGGTAATGACAATGACAATGACAAGTTATTACTCATAAATTGTCATTGCCATTACATTATTAAAAAGGTTGTAAGCTTACAGATACAGATTAGTAGGGTGACAAGGAATTTAAGACAATATTGGTATTTTAAATAAAAAATATCATAGAAAAATAAAAGTTTGTTTTCATGTAATTTCGACTTCAACGTGACCGCCATCATTTACTGAGTTAGAAAAGTTGGAACCTGATCACCGATTAAAAATCATCGTGTATATACATATAATCTATAACAAGTTTGTTGTATGGGAGCCCCTTTAAATATTTATTTTATTTTATTTTTAGTATTTGTTGTTATAGCGGCAATAGAAATACATCATCTGTGAAAATTTCAACTGTCTAGCTATCACCGTTCTTGAGATACAGCCTGGTGACAGACGGACGGACGGACGGACGGACAGCGAAGTCTCAGTAATAGGGTCCCGTTTGTACCCTTTGGGTACGGAACCCTAAAAAGGTACAGCAACCATTAATAAGGTAGA
Organism: Apotomis capreana; assembly: GCA_947623375.1. NCBI lineage: Eukaryota > Metazoa > Arthropoda > Insecta > Lepidoptera > Tortricidae > Apotomis > Apotomis capreana. Next base: position 30,883,883 of record OX392499.1, on the reverse strand, counting down.
GATTAATACTCACATTCTGAAAGTTTCCTTACAAACGACGCCATAACTACGCCGCGCCGCAGCGCTGCCTGTAACGAGGAAATTATACGGCGACTTATCGAGCTTAGTAAAAATTTGTTCATCTGCCTTTATTAACGCTGGAATGGGCCCATTTGCACTTAATTTGCTGAGAATAATCCCGCGTTTATAAGAAAGTATATTAATAAATATGTGGAAAAATATAACTAACATTGGGAAATATGTGTGGTTGTCTTTATATTGTGTTATTATAATGAAGTAAGGGAGTTACCACAGCCACGTACCATTCAGAAAAGACATGAATAGCTTCAACCATATTCGTATAAAACATTGCAATGAATATAACTAAAACTAAAAATATTACCTACTCCTTGGGTTAAAACTGTTTGTACGAGTAGAGAATCGTAAGTTACGTAGGTACTGTATGGTGGCTAGTAATTTTCTACATGTTTTTTTAACATGAACTGTATCAGACCTGTTTAGCCCTCACTACCAGTGAGTCGGACTTTTCGTGCGAATACAAACCCACTAACGGGAATGTTTCCGCGCCACAGAAAATGATTACCCTTTTCAGTGCTATTTTTAGAGATGCTGCTCATAGCCTCAAAGTGACAATGAGTAGGTACATCGAGACGTGCCTTTTCGCTGTGATAAAATATGATAAACACAAGCATGGGATATGTTATTCTTGTTTTTCACGGCATAAGGCGGGTCACACGCGAATTGGGCCCGATGCTGCGATAGCCGACCTTTACGACGATTTAATTCAACGACACCGCCTTTGATACGCCGACTGCAGGCCACGAGGGTAACCATGCGTTACAGTTTGATAAAATAAATATTACCTATTTTATTGTTTTTGGAGGACTTGGCCTATAATCCTCCAATCTTCTACATCCTTTAGATGAGGAAGAGGACGTCCATAAAGACTCTCCAGCTCGCTAGATCTTGATTTCTGCGTTTGATCTCGTTCCATGTTTTTTCAATCATCTTCATTATGATCCCAGGTTCGTTTGGCACTACCATGTTTTCGTTTCGTTTTTATTTAAGTCTCCTCTTTAACAGGAAAATTGCTCTTCGAATCAGTGACATGTCTGCAGGGCTAGCATACTGACTTCGCTCGTCGCGCGACCGAACATCACCTGTCTTGTTCGCACGGTATTGAAATGAGTGACAAGTAATATACCTATTTATCCCGCGACAAGAAGTCTCATCTCACAGTAAGTTATAAGTACTAGACGTATTGTAAAATCGAAGGTGAAAAACTTGGGAAGCATGTAATTGCCAATATTAAATGTGGAATGTGGTAAAATTTGAATTAATCTGCGCACTGTTTTTTTTTTTTTTTGAAAAGTGATAGGCCTGAGTCTTGCGACTGTGCTAGGCGGACATGACTGTGCTCTGCGCCTTGTGCTATAGAAGTAGTTAATGAATCTTCTTGTACTAGATGAAGGGAAGACGGGTAAGTATTTTTTCAAAAATGTACAGCATTGAATTGACAATTGTAGTTGTGAAATCACCTTATGACTGTATGGCGTATGTAAACTTACGTATAAAAAAACGGGATTGAGGTAAAATGGACTTAGCCAGTTTTTTCCCTTAGCCCTTTAGACAGTTACATATCTCGAGATTTTAATCTTAACAAGGATATAAGCACTGCATTACATGCTGAAACGCTGAAACCTATAACCTCACCAAGTTATTCAATATTTTTCGCTCCAATCCTTGATACTTTCCGTAACCTTTTGTAAGTATGGTGTTCCGAGCCGTGTATAAAGTCATAGTAGACTGTGTTTTGTTCTCTTTTGAAAGCTTTACGACTTGGCGTACGACAATCATATTTATATTATTTCGCTTAAACTGTTTATTTTACTTTGTTGCAAAGGTTAGTTAAGGATCTAGATGATGGTTGAATTAATATTGCAGCGTGATTTAAAATTATACTTTTCCGGATATTTAAATATGTTTATTCCTTAGTCCGTACCAAGTTTATTTAATTAGAGGCTCTAAATTATTTGTTTAGCTATTTGTACAAAATTAAGTCTTATTTCAAAATACTTGTGACAAAATACATTCGTTGTCTGTCCCAGACCAGATGCTGTACCTCTTAGTCTTACCTATGACATGACCCTTAAGAATATATATTTTTATAATGGCTTTTGCGATGATTTGTTTTTTTTTTTGAAGTTAAGATATCTGTTTTAGTATTTGTAACACTATAACATAATAGTATATATATCCATTGTTATTTCTAATTCATACCAAACGAATATTTAAGTTTATTTTGTTGTTTGGATCAGTGGGCAAACGCCTAAAAGCTATTTAGATAAATCCAAATATGACCTAAAATGGACATGGACAATGACATAAAACCGTCGGCGTGAACGGCATATTTCGCCTCAAACGTTAATTATGTAACAGTCGTGAACGACTAACGTCGTGTCGTGCGGTGCTACGTCACGAGTGCGGATCACGACCCGTGTGTCCTTGCGGCGAATGGATGGACATTGTTGACACGAGAGGAGCAGTTTCGTCCCATGTTCATTCGTTCAACATAAGGCCATTAACTTTAGATACGTTTTCGGGGTTTACGGAAAAATAACGCACCTTAAGGCTGCCTGGTCACTGAAGCGAAGAAAATTAAAAACTGGTCAAGTGCGAGTCTGACTCGCGCACCGAGGGTTCCATAGAAACACTTATCCCATCTTAACTGGCCAGGTTAAGTTTAGTTTGCACCTGGTATGTATGGCGCCGGATACAAATGAGGTGCAAAGTTAGCGCAACCGATCACTATTGTTGTATGGGAGCCCCACATCAATATTTTATTCTGTTTTTAGTATTTGTTGTTTTAGCGGCAACAGAAATACATCATCTGTGAAAATTTCAACTCTAGCTATCACGGTTCATGAGATACAGCCTGGTGACAGACGGACAGCGGAGGCTTAGACAGTATCCTGTTTTTACCCTTTGGGTACGGAACCCTAAAAATCAGGCTGCGTCTTTGTGAAGCCTGAAACAATAGTATTTTAATCTGAGAGATGTCATTGGTCCATTGCATACATCTCTGCTTAGCTTCGCTCCTCTTCTGGGGATCGGCAGCATAAGACTGATGATGGTTTATTACTATAGAGATAGGATAAAGCATCCGAGACGTGCCGGTGAGTGCGAGAGCGACAAAGATGCTTTATCATTTATCTATTACACGATAAAGGTGACCATGGTTTTAAATGTATGTACATATGGGCTAATTTTATATTGACATGAAATAAGACATTGATGAGTAAATGTGACTTGAGGTGAGGATTATCCTTCTCGATATTTCCTTTCAACGCTTCCTTTATCAAAGAAAATAAAGAGCCACAAACAATTGCACCATAATATCATATTTTATAGGCACTTTTTTAATTTGATCGCTATCGAGGTAATACTCTAATCTATTTTTTTTTATCTAAACTATACATGAAAAAAACATCGACGATATGAATAGGTACTTGTAGCAAGTGAAATAAAAACTCATAACAAATAGACAACACGCACCTTAACTCTGCGCATCATATCAGAAACAATAACTCCCGAACCGAGTCGCGTCGTAAATACGTCGCCCGCGCAACCCGACACCGCGCGATACGATCGTGGGCGACGGTAGCTGACGGATAGCTGGAAGAGGGTAGCCAGTGCCGCGTTGACACATGTCTTGACAGTTCTTAGTTATGATGATCTCTCTCTTAGTAGAACCTCGAGGCTTAACCTACCTCTACATTATTCGCGAAGTTGACCGAAGTAGAGACGTGTAGCTCGCGAGTGAGTGATTCAAACGAGCTATATCATTTGGTTTAGCGTGGTTTAGCTCACTAGCTCTTTCGCTCACTGAAGATTCAAGTAGCTCAGTATATCATCTATCATCTCAGTATTACTTGCTCCCTCTCGCTCATGAAATGAATGTTGCCATGCTGCCGTGAATCTAATTCATCGACATCTCTAGTTCTCTGCTCACTCGTGATATAGTCTAAAGATCTACTGAGCTAAATGAGCTAAATGAGTGATACATATCTCGGTGGGCTAAAGACACATATCACTCTTTTCACTTTAGTGACACATTTTGCGCATCTCTAGACCGAAGTTGGCCGAGGCGGAGAAGTGCCCCTCCACACTATGTTCGCCCGACTTCGACCAACTTCGCGCATAGTGTGGAGAGGAACTTTCAATGAATTCATCCTTGCAGAAACCAACCGCACAGGGTCAATAATTGTTAACTGCCTCATTTCGCTGGGTTGAAAACTACAGTTTTATCAAACCGATAAGAAGCCGGATAGGGTAGTTTCCTGAAGAAAATATTAATAAATTGAATATTATTTTTGAAAATATACACGCAAAAATCATGTGATTACCAAAACAGATTCAAGCAGACGAGCTAGTGACGTCATAGGTGCTTTCTTTTTTTCCCATGCAATTAAATATTCCTGTACTAAGAATCTCTAATAACTGTTTAAATCATAAATCCAAAAGGTAGCGATGACATTTATTTATGGAGACTAATAAGTTATAGTAATTTTTAGAAAAAATTGCATATGAATATCAACATCAACGTGTTTTGTTTCAGGAGCCCAGAACCGGCGGACGGCGATCGGGCTCGCGTTGGAGCTGTTCGAGCAGCACCAGGGCACACACATACTCCAGGTAAATATCTTTCTAAGAAACTGTAACAAAAAAACAGCACTCAACTCAAGCAGAAGAAAATGTAATCTTATGAGTTCTCTCCAGGCAATCCGTAAGGTGTAGGTAGTATAGGCCGCCTATGGACGCAACGCCCCTGAGGGTCCCCGCGGCAGAACTATCTACCTCAGGACTCCTAGAGGTATCTGTACTATATGGCTTATCCTGTCCTGTTTCTGCCAAACGATGGTTTCATTTTGCACACACGTCATGTTCATGTGGCACCAATATGCAGGATGTTTAGGAAAAAAATAATTGTCACGCTGCTTCGCTCATTCAGACTATGAGCGACGATGTTTACAAATTTTATTTTTCCTATATACTAAGCCAGCTTCTGGTTACATTTTACTTAAAATATCAACATGCTTCCCGTTATCGTGGGTTCCATTGACCCATTTATCAGGTTACAAAACAAGCAGAATAAATCAACATTATAAAAACACACCACAATATTACAATCGGTTGCAACCAACAGTAACTTAACCCACGCACGTCTTTGTTTTTCTACAACTAAAAAAACGATCAAGGAATCACGTATTCAGGCGTTTCAGCAAAGTGGAAAACCGCAGCACCTACTATAGCATAATGACAGTAAAATTGCACAAATCGATAATTTACGTGACTACTTGACAAGTGCAGGCCCTATAGAATATATTCTATTAATTTTGTTATGAAACTTAGTGAAATCGACCAAATATCAAATTAGTTTTCGTAAATGTGTGGTATTGTGTTGGTAAAGCGAGAAGTGTAACTCGGCCAGTGGCGCAAGATGTCAAGTTCGTATATGAAAGGTTGTCAATTGGACTTCGTTTTTTTTTGTGATGACGAAAGCCTCTGACCTATTGTTGTTTTTAATTAGTTATTCAATATTGTTTGATTTGTATAGTGATAGTATCGCTTTTATTGAGTAGATTAAATCATTGTTTGTTTATATTGATGTTGTGTGGTGTAAGATAGACATAAGATGTATTACTGAAGTAGAAGTAGATGTATTGAAAACTTTGAAACCTAAAATTGCATAGCATCGAAAAATACTAAAAAAGATTTTGTTTACTTTTTATTGTTTTGGGGTTTCGGTAAAAGTATCTGTTTTGTTTTTATTTTATTTGAGAACACATTTTAATATTTTGCCATGAGATAGATTTCACTTAAATCTGTGATTTATATAGTATTGCTAACGGATTAAACAATTGTTCATTACTAGTGTAACCTTAAAGAAAGATAAAAGCCTATCGTTAAAGTTTTCCATTACTCTGATTTAAAAATATTACTTTTTCCTCTACATTAAGTGCTTCAAAGTACACCGTTAGCTGTTTTGTTAGAGCCGCCGAAACTATCAACAATGAAATAGTCTACACTTTTATTGTTATTTTCGACTATCATCCGCTACCGTTTTAACGCAGATTTCCCATAAAAAAGCTTTATTCATCTTTTAAAACAGTTTTTCGTCAACCGTGCATCTCATTATAAATAAGTTTATTATAGACTCAAACTTTAACTAGAAGCGCTACCGCAGTATTTACTTATTTATGGCGTTTATCACACTGACCCCGCACCCCACTGCGAAGTGCGGATGGTAATAGAAAATTGTCCGCACGGAGCTGCGGAGTCAGTGTATTGTACCATTCAGTTTTTGTATACAAATCGAAATTCTACAGTACACATTAAAAAAAAACCACAGGGGTCACGGCGGCAGTGTGATAACCGTTTATAAAATCTCATAAATATAATGGAGATCTTCGTCTGTGAATTTGGATCCTGTACATAAATAAAAGTAGGATTCTATACGTATACTTAAAAATGTTATGCAGAACTTCCAACTCCGTCTTGTTTGAATTCATTTGATTATTTGAATTCATTTGATTACAGGTGAGTTTTCACCCATGATCCTCCATATTAATCTAGGTTACAGACTAATATATACCCAGATTATAAAACTACCTCGACAAACCTTAATCACTACATAGTATAAAACAAAGTCACTTCCCGCTCTCTGTCTGTCTCTATGTATGCTTAGATCTTAAAACTACGCCACGGATTTTGATGCGGTTAGATGGAGGAATTGAAGTGAAAGGTTTATATGTATACTAGCGGCCGCCCGCGACTTCGTCCGCGTAGATTTTTGATGATGACAAAGATATTAAAATAGGTAAGTGAATTTTATTCTTAGTTAAAATGGTCTAGACATATTACATTTCAAACAGTGGCAGACACTGATATGCAATTGTTAAAGAATTTAAGAAGATTATCCAATTGGAGTACGGGAATTGTTTGCAGGATGCTTAGGTAATACTTATTCCGTCAGTTACCTGATGCTTTTAATCTTTGGCAAAAATTACTCTGCAAGATAAATCGCTCGCGTCGCTCTATAGCGACGCATGGATTTGGAGTTAGAAAATGGGGATCTTAGTTATTATGAGTTAGATAAAAAAAAAGTTAAATATCGTATGGCTGTTAAAACAATCTTAAACTCAGCACTGGAAATCGAGAGATGGAGGCAGTTTAATGAAGAGTATCTCTTTCAATAATAATAAATAAATAAACTTTATTTCATAACAATAATAAATAATGACCTTTTTTCATAAGAAGGCAGCACTGGTTTTGGTATACGCCGGCCTGGCTATTACACGAAAAGAGTGGTGTGGCGGAGTTCCCGAGGCCAGCCAAAATGTTTCTCAATGGTCTAGAAGCTACCCCAGTTATTAAAAAGGCTAAAAATATTGGTACTACTAACGCCATCTATCGACAAATAGCTTTACTATTAGCAGTTATAAATCAAATGATAACATAAGATATTATTATACTTTGTCATTTATCAAATGAACACCAAATAACGTGAAAACAGGTAAGTAATAATTGAAAATGTCTTGAAAAACCATTCAATCCGTACATTAACGCCAACTACAACAAAATGACTACCCTACTACTAAAACCTTCAATCTTTTTTAACCCCCGTAGGAATAGAATTTTATTAAACGCTGAAATTACTTTTTTTTTACTTTAATAAGTTATTCTTTCTACAAAGTTTCAAGTCTCTAGCTAAAAAATAAAGTTTTCCCCATACAAACTTTGCATCCCTTTTTAACACCCTTAGAGGTGAAATTTTCAAAAACACTGATAGTACTTTATTTTTATTCTAATAAGTAATCTTTTTACAAAGTATTAGGTCTCTAGCTCAAAAAAAAAGTTCCCCCCACACAAACTTTGCACCCCTTTTTAACCCCCTTAAAGGTGAAATTTTCCAAAACACTGAAATTATTTTTTTTTGTATTGGATTAAGTAAGCTTTCTACAAAGTTTCAAGTTTCTAGTTCGAAAAATAAAGTTTCTCCCATATAAACATTTCACCCCTATTTAACCCCCTTAAGGGTGAAATTTTTGAAAACGCTGAAATCACTTTTTGTGTTTTATAATAAGTAATCTTTCTACAAAGTTTCAAGTCTCTAGCTCAAAAAAAAAAGTTTCCCCCATACAAACTTTGCACCCCTTTTTAACACCCTTAGGGATTGAATTTTTCAAAATCGCTTCTTATCTTTAGCCCACGTTATAAAAGTAACCTACTGTGCAAAAATCAAACTCTCTAACATTAGTAGTTTCGGCTGTGCGTTGATGAGTCAGCCAGGAACTTCTTATTTTATATATATAGATTAACCCCTTAAGGGGTGGAATTTTCTAAAACGCTGAAAGTACTTTTTGTGTTTTTTAATAAGTAATCTTTCTACAAAGTTTCAAGTCTTTAGCTGAAAAAAAAAGTTCCCCCCATACAAACTATTAACCCATTTTTTACCACCTTACGGGGTGAATTTTCAAAAACGCTGAAATTAGTTTTCTTCTATTCTATTTTAATACCTTTTGACAAAGTTTCAAGTCTCTAGCTTAAAAAAAAAAGTTTCACTCATACAAACCTTGCACCCCTTTTTAACCCCCTTTGGGGTGAAATTGACTAAAACGCTGAAAGTACTTCTTGTTTTTTTGAATAAGTAATCTTTCTACAAAGTTTCAAGTTTCTAGCTCGAAAAAAAAAGTTTCCCCCATACAAACTTTGCACCCCTTTTTAACACCCTTAGGGATTGAATTTTTCAAAATCGCTTCTTATCTCTAGCCCACGTTATAAAAGTAACCTACTGTGCAAAAATCAACTCTCTAACATTAGTAGTTTCGGCTGTGCGTTGATGAGTCAGTCAGGACTTCTTCTTATATATATATAGACTAGCTGTTGCCCGCGACTTCGTCCGCGTGGAATCTTATCTTGAACAGTTTACATCTTTATTATATTATTTTCAGATCTAAACAATGTTGAAATTACGTTTCTTTTTTTGCAAGTTGATGATTTTGATGTTGGTTACTGTAATTCAACAAAAAATAAATAATAATAAATATTGAAGTGCTGCTCCCATACAATAAACGTGTTTTTTTTTGCCATTTTATACGTAATGGTACCGAACTACGTACGGGAGTTCGACTCGCTCTTGGCCTCTTTTTAGTTTTTTTTTCGGCTAAATTGCTCTAATTACGCGGAATCATTATGAATAATGTTATTAAAACTATCGTGAGACATCTTTACTAATTATAAAAACGGTATAAACTCACGTAAAAATTGTCAGGAACGGCCCGACATGTTTCGAACTCATTTGGAGCTCTTCATCAGGGGTAGCTATCCAGCGTGCGTGTAGCGTGCGCAGAGGGCGGCAAGAAGAGCGATTAAAAGTGCAGTGGGTCGCGAGTCGCGTAGCAGCACGGATAGCTACCCCTGATGAAGAGCTCCAAATGAGTTCGAAACATGTCGGGCCGTTCCTGACAATTTTTACGTGAGTTTATACCGTTTTTATAATTAGTAATCATTATGAACTCAGGTTTCAAGTCCCGCACTCAAAATAAATATTTGATCTTCAAACAAATTTTCAACCCCTTTTTCACCACCTTCTGGGCTGAATTTTCAAAAACGAATTCACTTTTCTTGTATTCTGATAATATGCCCTTATACAAAGTTACAAGTCCTGCGCCCAAAAAAAAGTTTGATCTCAATACAAACTATCAACGTCCTTTTTACCGCCTCAGGGGTTGAATTTTCAAAAACGCTGAAATTACTTTTTTTGATTTCTAATTATATGCCTTTATACAAAGTTTCAAGTCCGGCGCTCAAAAAAAGGTTTGATCTCCATTCCATTCCAAACATTCAACCCCTTTTTAGGGTTCCGTACCCAAAGGGTAAAAACGGGACCCTATTACTGAGACTTCGCTGTCGGTCCGTCTGTCACCAGGCTGTATCTCAAGAACGGTGATAGCTAGACAGTTGAAATTTTCACAGATGATGTATTTCTATTGCCGCTATAATAACAAATACTAAAAATAAAATAAAATAAATATTTAAGGGGGGCTCCCATACAACAAACTTGTTATAGATATATATATATATAGGTACGGAACCCTTCATGCGCGAGTCGGACTCGCACTTGCCCAATTTTTCACCATCTTCAGGGTTACATATATTTTCAAAAACGCTGAATCACTTTTTTGTATTCTAATAATACGCCTCTATTTAAAGTTTCAAGTCCCACACTCAAAAAAATTCTTTTCACCACTTTCAGGGCTGAATTTTCAAAAACGCTGAAATTTCTTTTCTTGTATTCTAATTATATGCACTAATACAAAGCTTAAAGTCCCGCCTCCATTCAAAGTTTCAACCCCTTATTTACCAGTTTTAGGGATGATTTTTCAAAAACACTTAAATCAGTTTTATTTTATTTTATTTTAATACCTATTTACAAAGTTTCAAGTTCCTAGCTTAAAATTAAAATTGAACCCCGAGACAAACTTTCATCCCCCTTTTAACCCTCTTAGAGGTTGAATTCATAATGACGTTAAATTAATGTTATTTTGTTATTATTATATATGCCTTAGTCAAAGAATTTGTAATGGAATCAAACTTTCAACCCTTTTTAACCATTTTAGGGGACGAATTATTGAAAACGCTGAAATTACTTTCCTTGTATTTTAATTTTATGCCTTTATACAAAGTTTAAAGTCCCACGCTCAAGAAAAGGTTTGATCTACATACAAACTTTCAACCCCCTTTTTACCACCTAAGAGGATGAATTTTCAAAAACGCTGAAATCACTTTTGTTCCATTTTATTTGCATAACTTTTCACGAAGTTTAAAGTTCCTAGCTTAAAATTAAACATGAACCCCAAGACGAACTTTCATCCCCCTTTTAACCCCCTTAGAGGTTGAATCTTTGATGACGTTAAATTAATGTTATTTTGTTACTATCGTATATGCCTTAATAAGAAGTTTCAAGGAATTTGTAATGGATTCACACTTTCAACCCCTTTTTAACCCTATTTAGAGGAAGAATTTATGAAAACGCTGAAATCACTTTTCTTGTATTCTAATAGTATGTCTTTACACAAAGATTCAAGTCCCGCGCTCAAAAAAATACTTGATCTCCATACAAACTTTAAACCCCTTTTTTACCCTTTTAGGGGTCGAATTTTTGAAAAAGCTGAAATTACTTTTCTTGTATCTTAATAGTTTGTTTTTACACAAAGATTCAAGTCCCGCGCTCAAAAAAATACTTGATCTGCATACAAACTTTCAACCCCTTTTTTACCACCTTAGGCGATGAATTTTCAAAAACGCTGAAATTAGTTTTCTTTTATTTTATTTTAATATCTTCTAACAAAGTTTCAAGTTCCTAGCTTTAAAAATAACTTGTATCCCATACAAACTTTGCACCCCTTTTCAACACCCTTAGGGATTGAATTTTTCAAAATCGCTTCTTATCTCTAGCCCACGTTATAAACGTAACCTACTGTGCAAAAATCAACTCTCTAACATTAGTAGTTTCGGCTGTGCGTTGATGAGTCAGTCAGGACTTCTTCTTTTATATATATAGATTACATGCTATATTATCATGCTATATTCTATTTCGCTAGTTAGTAAAAAAATACACCTTTATGAAATTGGAAATATTCATCTAATTTAAAGTCGCATGGATTAGTTGTGCCATGCCATGCCCATGTTAGAGGCCCTATTTTAGACTTGGATGTTTGCTACAGGCATATATTAGGTAGGTACGATAAAAATTGAAGATGAGCGAGTGACCGGCCAACGCCAACATACTTTACTACATAGTATAAAACAGTCGCTCCCTGCTGTCTTTCTGTCTGTCCCTATGCATGCTTAAATCTCTAAAACTACGCAACGGATTTTGAAAGTTTATATGTATAATACTCGTACATGCATAATTTATCAGCATTACACCCGTGCGAAGCCGGGGCGGGTCGCTTGTTAGTTATAAACCAAGCGAGCGAAGCTTCTCCGTTTCAGATTCTTGGCTCTTTCCATTGTCTCTTCCATCATTTCTACAATCAGTGGGTCATTTTGGCTCGTGGTGATCGTTTTTCGTCATCATCTGTCTGTTTGTTTAGCTTTTTTGCGCCGCCACGGAATTGCTATTAGATGTGGAGCCGGTTTTACTTTCAGTGTACCATCGGAAAATAAACAAATTGAGATTATCAATATTTTAGAATACTGTTAGCCCGAAATTTCGATTTGTGATTGAGATGGATTCTTAATGTTTTTGTTTTATCTTTATTAATTTGTCTTATCTTACCTGTCGACTTTTTTCTTGCTAAGAAAAATTGAGATGAAAATTTTCTCTGCATCTGTATACAAAAGCATTTTGTTTTTTAATTTACAAGATCCACTAAAAGGTATACAAAATAAATCTGCATAAAATTATGGTAATGCGCCTGTATGAGTGTGAGGGTGACGTGGTCATTTGAGATATGTTTAGCAACACTAAAAGTACATAATAACGATAGACCTACAAATACAGAGCTTTTTGTTCACAATTCAGACACTTAATACCTTATATCAATTTCCATGCTGACCCTACTCGAATATCAATAGATAGACTTTACTTTACACGCGAGAGCGCGCGCGCCGACCGGAACATTTACCATTTTAGATCTTTTTGTATCAACTAAATAGGTAAACGTAAAAACAGATATGGCTAACTATTTCTTTTTTATGGAGTTATGATAATATGTACACGGTTTTTCCTTACTCACTTGTTCGTGAACAAGAAATGGGTAGAACGCATTGGTCCCAAGAACAATCACATCAAGGGAAATAATAATTTTGTTATTTAGTTTTATTTTTATTTTATTAGAGCAATAGCGGAATTAAATTCTAAAGCCATATCAAAATCAGGACATATAGTCGAGAAGTTCTCAAGATCCCTTCAAACGTTAATGGCACGTTTACATGATTCCTAAACCACAAAAACTGAGTTTGCTGTACTCAGGGTTACAGGCTCAATCTAGCGTCAGTTCAGTCTATATCAGTCTGATCAGAATAACGAGAGAATGATCGTGCTTCGTGCATCCCTCTCGGATTGACGGTTCTGACATGTGAAAATTAATGAATGACAGTAAACTGATAGTCCTGAATGATGGAGTGAACTGTCTCCAAAATAAGCGTGTAACCGATGTCTTATTAGGGATTCCTAAGAATATGCTTTTCATAATGATGATACCTACTTCTTCGGCTGTAAAAGTAAAATTGATACAAAAGATCAAAGTACAAAGGAAATTTTAATGGAATCGAATTTGGTACGTCTAGATTATCGGTCCAACGTGTCAACTTTTCCACCACCACAACGCCAGGAGACCTCTTGATTTTTTGCTTACGCTTTGTGTGTTGATCTTTGCATTTGTATAGTTATAGTTATTTTATTTATAATGAGAAGTCAACACATGTAATCTAATTTGAGTTTGTTTGTTTGTTCACAGTCGTTGGACGGCTTCGCGCTGTCAGTAGCGGCGGACGGGAGGTTCCTGTACATATCTGAAACTGTTTCTATATATTTAGGATTATCACAAGTAAGTAAATCATATGTTAATTATTTAATACCTACTTTTCCTCAAGAAGTTTTGATTTATCCACCACCTACAATCCTCTTTCTCTTCCTGTGTACTTTACTCGTATTTCTGAAAATTATAATATTTAAACCGACTATCACAATATTATTGATAATAATTAATTTCTGCGGCGTTCTTTATCATTAAAACATACCAATAGAATAAAATGTTAGTCCCATGATTTCTCGCCAAGGCACTAATTCAAATACAGTCAAGCTCAACTTTTGTCACTGACATTGATCTTAGTACCCTTTCCTCTTCTACGGTGTGGAACTGCATATGATATATTACTCAAAAACATATAGTAGTCTGAAGTCGACAAACACTAAACCGATCTAAACAATGACGACGGCATCAAACGTCTTCAGCCACCTACGCTTGTGCAGTCAGCAGATAAAATCATATTTCGGCGGCGCTACAGACATCCGGCGATGTACAGATAGCAGATAAATACACGTGTCGCGTTATGGGGCGTACGTGTCTCGGGTTCCGAGGGAAGGTTTAAAAAAGAGGAAAAATAGGAGACATTTTGTCAATGGCTGGCTTGAGAGTTGATGTGAAGAAATTTAAATAGTCAAATGGCCGGATAACTTGTTATAGCGGCTTCACACTACTAGCGAAGTTGACCGAAGTTGGCCGATGCGAAGTTGACAGAAGTATGGGTTTCCGCAGCGAAGTGGCCCTCCACCAACCCTCCACCCTATCATATTCGCCCAACCTTGGCCAATCCCGCGAGTAGTGTAGATTTGGATAAACTCTGTCTATGTTGAAGTCACATAAGAACAAACAACTCGCTATAAAACTTTCAGTGTGGCTGAAAAACGATTTAGTATCGAAATGGTTGTTACATTTTTATATAAAATACGGTGTGAGATATAGAGAGATATCATAGTACCTGTTATAATAAGTATCGATATTACGTTATGTTAATAAATTGTACTGCCATGAATACCATAACAACGTTTCCTAATGTCGACCCAAAACAACTTCAGCGAACTGAACCGCCGTTGATACATTTTTGAAGCAATTTCGATGGAAGCTGAACTCAAGGGGAGGATATAATAAAGTGTATTTCAGTTTGATTATACATTCATCGTGCCATAATCCTAAAGCCTTATGACATACAGCCAAGAAACACAAATAAGGTATAACACAGAAAATAACGCACAAAACCTCTGACTAAGATTAATGTCCAAAAAACGAAATTAAATAACATAACAAAATTAAAAGGCCGTCTGAAAAGATCCGAAAACTGGGAAATTCAACATGGCCGTTTCGTGGGGGATCCGTGTTCGGGGGTGGTGTGAAAGAGAGCGCGTGGGGGGAAAGGGACGATGCACTATGCTGGTCACGTAGCCGGCGAGGCGCGCGCGTGCTCGACATCCTAATGCTGGAGCCGTACACACACATATACACAACTATACATACATACATACACTAATGTCAAACAGCTAAACACTTTCCTGACACACACTTATAAAACTTATATATGTGTGTGCGTAAAAATACATAAAGTTCCCGGTAAATAAGGCCAACCCGTAGCTATATTAAATTCTGCCGAGTTTTTTGGTGATGATGCCGACAATGGGAAATCGTATTTTCCTTTTATAGACGAAGATGGAAATGGATTTTTTTGGGCGAAGATTATTTACGTGTAGCTTTTTGTTTTGAAATAAATTACGTGTTGATAGCCTTCGGGATTCTGGCTTCTTTACGTTTCTGTTGAGCAAGACAATTTAAGATACAAAATATTTCATTTCATCGTTGTTCTTACATACAAATTACTTTGACTTACCTTTTCCTTATTCACCATTTTCCTCATTCACAATCATTTCTTTATCAACATGTATATTTCTGCTCATCTGTAAGCAAATTGACTAACAGATTTGTAAACAAATTGACTATTTGTCCTTTTCCAACACTAGTATTTTTTACATCTACCCAATTCAGGATTCTTCCCTTAGCACTCAGCCTATATAGTCATTATCCACAAAACGCGCAGCCATCTTTATTGTCCAAACCTTACATCATCACCTACCCTCACGTCACTTCACATCCACGGCGACAAATTTATCGTCAAACATCATAAAATCCAAAAGACCTTTCTCAGAACCGACCACCATTGTTCCAACGATTCACATGCGCGGACGCACTACGGATACGCGACGGCTGAATCGGTAATAGGGTCCCACAATTATATTTGATAAATTTATTTATATACGAATTTGCATACGCGTGAAAGGTGATGATTCATTTGATCTAGCTTCCTTGATTGTGCAACGGTGAATGGGAATTTTTAATTATAATTATTTTAAGGTACATCAAACAAACTTGAATACTCGTATGTGGCGATTCTGTTTTTAACCGACTTCATCATTTGTTAATTTTGACAAATAGTGCATCGGGTGATTTATTATTAACTCAGTTGCAAATATCAACTTTTGACCAAGCCTCACTAGACTACGGTCTATACAACATACTTCTAACACTTTCTTGAAAATATATTGAGACTCTTGGCCTTTTCTTGTAAGTATGTTATAAAAAAATATATTTACAACTCTTCTGTCGGTCTTAAAACATCATACAGATTCTATTTATTACGTACTTTTGTGTGCTTGCAAGTATTTACTTAAAGCAAAACAAAGTAGTTTAGAAATGCATCATTCTGATTTAGGTATCACGTAAATGGATATAGGTACATAGAACATTATCCTGACTAACATAAAATAGTTTCCCTTAGCTGGACTGGAACTCTGCTTGTAGAGCCATTTTCGAAAAAAATATTCTTGTGGAATAATAGCTCACGTAAAGCAAGAAGATTTAGCAACATAATCTGACCAAATTATAAGTTTGTAGATATTTTAACATCTTGTGAAATTCAACGAAATTAAAGATGCAAACGTATCTAAGTATAAAATCAAAATTGTTCCCAGACAAGGATATACATGTTCAAGTTCAGATACTAGGCTTGCTTAGTTAGTACCCAAAGGCAAAGGTTAACTATGTTGTGTGTCACGTAGCTATGAATGAACGTCGGTTATCAGGCATCGCCTGGCAGGTGGCTGGTTCGGGGAACGGCGCAGGAGTCGAAAGCGAACGGCGCTGACTGCATCGGATAGGTTAATTAGTAATTGTGTTGTGATGAGATTATTTGCTTCTTAGTACAAACATCCTATCCTATGAAGTCACATATGCAAACTATTTGTATGACAAAGAATGAAGACGACGATTTTGCTCACTTCAGTCGGCCGAGAGCGCGCTCACTGAAATGCGAAAGTCGTTCTCATGTCTTTTTTTTGTAAACAGTGATCTCAAAGAATTTCTCATCTAAAGATCTTTAACGTCATACTGTACCAAATAGTTTCGGTAATGCGTATATTTTTATCATAATCATACAATCATAGATGATTCATAAAATCTAAGAAATACTTAAAGTACAAAAAATGTTGTTAATGCAGATGATCTATTGTGTCAGGTCACTCTCAAGCAATATATTTGACAGTTACGTAAAACCGATATTACAAGTTATTTTATAAAACTGATGGACATTTGTCTCTCGGCAGGTAGAAATGACGGGCAGCAGTATATTCGACTACGTGCATCAAGCTGACCACGCGGAGATCGCGGAGCAGCTAGGGTTGTCACTCGCGGGGCGGTCGGGAGCGGGCCTGAACAGTCCGGCCTCCGGCAGTGAAGAGGGCAGCCAGCACGGGACTAATAACCCTGACGGTATGTTATGTTTACCCCTGCTTCTACAATAACTTGCGGAGCAGCTAGGTTTGTCACTCGCAGGGCGGTCGGGAGCGGGCCTGAACAGTCCGGCCTCCGGCAGTGAAGAGGGCAGCTAGCACGGGACTAATAACCCTGACGGTATGTTATGTTTACCCCTGCTTCTACAATAACTAGCGGAGCAGCTAGGGTTGTCGCTCGCAGGGCGGTCGGGAGCGGGCCTGAACAGTCCGGCCTCCGGCAGCGAAGAGGGCAGCCAGCACGGGACTAATATAACCCTGACGGTATGTTATGTTTACCCCTGCTTTTACAATAACTTGCGGAGCTGCTAGGGTTGTCACTCGCGGGGCGGTCGGGAGCGGGCCTGAACAGTCCGGCCTCCGGCAGCGAAGAGGGCAGCCAGCACGGGACTAATATAACCCTGACGGTATGTTATGTTTACCCCTGCTTTTACAATAACTTGCGGAGCTGCTAGGGTTGTCACTCGCGGGGCGGTCGGGAGCGGGCCTGAACAGTCCGGCCTCCGGCAGCGAAGAGGGCAGCCAGCACGGGACTAATATAACCCTGACGGTATGTTATGTTTACCCCTGCTTCTACAATAACTTGCGGAGCAGCTAGGGTTGTCACTAGCCGGGCGATCGGCAGCGGGCCTGAATGTCAGCCAGCACGGGACCAACAACCCTGACAGAATGTTGTTTAGACCAGACCAGTACTTCGAACAAGCAGTATATTCATTCCACTAAGACAACCACGCGAAAATCGTGAAGCAGTTTTGAAAATCGTTTGGTATTGCTTACGAAATTTACGAGTATATTATGAGTACTCCATTTCAAAACTGCTTTTTATACGAGTACAATCATCTCATAATGAAGGTTCCAAGTCTTGACGAAAAAAAAAAGAGAGATTTAATTCAACCTTAAAAAAGTATTAAATAAGTCCATTCATGGGACAAAAGTGAAATTGTAAGTAGATCACAAAGAAGAGACCGTTATTAGATCCAAATCCAAGTAAAACGGTCATTTTTTCCAATCGTTTCAAAATTCAATTACTGTTCCTTTATTTTTGAGTTCAATGGCACGACGACAGTATGGCTCCTACTTCTCAGTATGTCGAATCGTTCAATAGTATTAATAATAAGTATAGTACGATTTAAATTGAATTATCTTCACGGGTGTTGGAGGTTCATGAAATGGTCTATGGGGTGTCTGTGCTGCACTGATTAATTTTTTGACGCGGCTATGGGAGAAAATTGAATCGGCGTTGCGTATCTGATGATTCTGATGGCGCTTGTTCCTAAGGGAATTTGGACTTTCTAAGTTTTCGGTTTGTTATTTAGTTTCAGGCAGATTAGTTAAATATTGTTTGAATCTTAATAATTTCAATTATGGTTCAACATGGCTACTGTGAGCCAAAAAGAGAAACATACAAAATATGTATGTTCGTTAATTCTCCATACAGCTGACTTTACAGATATGTAAGACTCAAACAATGTGATGCGATTTCGCAGCTGAATAAGTCACCTAGCATTCGAACAAATGTTACAAAAGTATCTTCGTATCTATGTCTTCATCCATACTTAATATTATAAGTGCGAAAGTGTGTCTGTCTGTCTGTTACCTCTTCAGGCTTAAACCGCTGAATCGATTTTGATGAAATTTGGCATGGAGATAGTTAAAGATTCGAGGAAGGACATAGGATAGTTTTCATCCTGGAAATTATCCCTAAAAAGATTGAAAAGTGAGTAAGTAATTCATGATGACATTGATGACCCTATAGGAAATGTAATGATTAGACCAAAAGCACAATTGCTCTTACATTTGCTTAGGCGCTTTTAATAATCCCTTTTATTACTTAAGGTGATTAGGTGGATATCTATCGTGTTGTACGAGGTTGCTTCCATACATCCAAGTTCCACGCGGACGTAATCGCGGGCAAAAGCTAGTATTCAATATTTTAAGATATTAAGAAACTAAAATTAATTGTTTAAGCTAACAGATACTTTATCAGCAAGCTGATTTTTACATAGATACATTAACAATAAAGGCGCCCACATCGATTAAAAACCTTAAATAAGCAAAAAAAGTCGAAGTAACGTCAGTCAAATAGTAAGTACAATAACTCCTATAACTCGGTCCACCGACTACACATTTTTTGTTCAAGTCATATCCATCTCGATACCAAAGAAATGGGCATTTGTTTGATGACCAAGTTTCGGTTACGACTGATAATTTTACGCAATTTTCCATCTAAATTTTTAACGCCAAATGAACACAAATGTTGACGATCATAAAAAATACAAGATCAGTATACATATAATACAATATGTATAAATAAAATAACAAAATTACACATTGAATAATTTTAACGCTTAGGAATACGTTTTCGTACAAATCTACTTTAACTGGCTTACATTTCTGTTAAATGAAGTGGTAAATATGTATTTTAAGAGGGACTCATCAGTTTCTTCATTGATCATACAATTAAACCAATCTGCCAATTACAATCCAGCTAATCACCAAGAAACCGTATCCAACCGCTTAAAAACCGTTCATTCCTAACTGCCTTTAATTTCCTAACATGAAGGGCTTTCAATTTACTCGATGTTTGAAAAAAGCTGGTGAAATGGTGTAAAAAAATCAATCAGGAACGAAAGATGTGACAGGCGGCATTGTGGGGTGACGGGCGTGGTGAAACGAGGTCCCGACAGATGGCATGCTTTGTGCGCTGATAGCCGTGATGCTGGACAGAGCTTAGCCTCGGATTGAGGAGATAATTAAAACGGTTGATGCAGTCTTTTACGAGTACCTCTGTGTGATTTGTTTCTATGTGACGAACCATGATTAATGATTATGGCAAATAGGAAGGTTGATTTATTTCAAGATTTAATTTAATTTTAATAAGAAACTTTACTATAATCTTGAAGTTACTTCCTGTGTCAGAAACATCAGATTCGTATAGATATTGTTATAAAGTTAAGTACCAGTTTGTTTCAACATATTAGATTTGAACAGAACTGAGACCAATTCTTTACTTGACATCTGAATTTTAATTTGGTCACAACAATTTATCTCGCTATTGACGCGACTCCAATTATCTATTTCACAACTTTTTACCATAAACTAATCACAGATCGATTGCGCAAAAAGCAACCGCTTAATCTAAAGCTACAACCGAGGAATTTCTATTTTAACACACAATGTGTGGCGTAACATGAAAATGACGTAAGTGCTAAGTAGATTGTTAAAGGGTTGGCTATCTTGGATTTAAAAAGATTTCCGTTGAGGATTTAACGTTTAGTATAAATAGGTAAACATATGAGTTTATTATTAAGTAGTGCTATTGGCATAAATAACTATTTATTCATAGTCTAATACGAGTACATTCTGTGGTCAACAACACAATGACTACCAATTGCATAAAAGCATGGCAATACCTACTATCTTAATTTGTAGGTTCTATACCTACAGTACTATTTCATTTGAAAAAAAAAATATGCTTGTTGCTTTGACCAACCAAACCGGATTAGAAAATAATAGAATGCTCAATGCGTTTGTAATTGACGGCGGTTTTAAAGAATTTAGTAATGTCCAGGACTCTCCACTGATAACTATGTTAACCCTAAATTGTTCGTAGTGGCTAGTTGAATCACCTGTACCAAATAGGTACGCAACGACGTGGTGACTCAATACAGAACAATTGCGACCTTGTGGCTTAACAGGTGTCACATTGTGCACTGTAAAAAACATGTCTAACTATTAGGTGCGTGATCTTCGGTTTATGTTGTTTCTAAGGACGACAAAAGATCGAAATCTAAAGCACCTTAATGTAGGGTATTTGATATGGTATACATATATTCTTATATTTCAATAAAAAAAATCTTTTTTTTTTTTAGATTATATAAAGACTTTATACATAAATACTGATCTCCCATTGCTATGACATAGTTCTAAATATCTAACTTCGATTTCTCAGCTTTGGTGAAATCAATTACGGCATGCGATGGTTCCATCGTGGACTAAATTGGTGGAACCGACCGTCAGCCAGATAGAGCACTGATTGAAACCACCTCTGACGGACAGAGGTAAAAAAAGGTTTAGGAAAGGATTGTGTTTAAAATGCCAGGTTTAATTTAGCAGTGAATTTCTTCTTTGACTTATTAAGTGACTTATAAAAGGCCCACTTTCCTTCATATGCTCTCTTAACGATAATTTTCTTTGTTGTCCGGGAATCTTATAACGTGGGCCCTGTAACATAAGCAAAAAATTAAAACATAGATTTTACTCGTTAAACTGAACAACATTTGTTCAGCAACTTAAAAAAAAAGTCAATTTTCAAAATTTTATTATTTCAAACAAATTAATAGTTATTTGTTATACAAGGGGGGAAAGTTGTATTTTACCCGCGAGTGTTTATTTGAAACACGAGCTAGCGAAAGGATCCTATGATTGACCACGAGCGAAGCGAGTGGTTCAAAATAGAATCCTGAGCGTAGCGAGTGTTTCAATACACGAGACGTAAAATAACTTTTCGCCCGTGTATAACACAAAACTTTTCACCTCACTACAGCGAGGAAAAAAGAATAAGGGTTTGTACTATATCTTTGAAAAATATCTGCAATAATCAACCAATTTGCCATTTATTAAAACTAAGGTCTAATTAGCTTTCATGTAGGTATTTTAAGCGGGATTTTTCAGAAAATAAGCTCATGTCAACTTTTACTTTAGCTGCGTTGAAACGTCAAAACTCTTTCTCCACATGTGGATAAAAAGCGATTTTCTCAATAGATATCAAACCAACAAACTGGCCTTTCCGAGCTAGTGAGGTGAAAATAGTATTTTCAATGTATGTCGTCCAACGTTGACATTCCCTGAGCATTGACATAGCTGTCACTCTACTAATGTCGGACATTTCGCAATACATTGCTTCTTTGTCTAAACTTTATTTTACAAAATGTCATTTAATACACGTTATTTTCAGAAGTTGCTTAACAAATGTTGTTAAGTTTCAAGGGACGAATCTATGTTTTAATTGTTTGCTCCTGTTACAGGGCCCACCCTTATAAAATGTTGTTCTGACCTTATAGTAAAAGAGTAGGAATCAATAACTTTTTAAGACAGGCCGACCAAAACATAATTTATCTTTACATGAACCTGAAACCCATATTACTTAGTAATTCAACAACCTTATAAGTACATTCATTCGGTAGTAATATTAAGGATTGGAGTTCTAATTACACATTTTTGTCAACAGTGTCAGCAATAATGAGTTTAGCAGCGAGTGGGAGCCTGTTCCGAGGGATGGACCGCGCTTTCTGCATTCGGATGAAGAGTACCCTCACCAAACGGGGCTGCCACTTCAAGTCCTCAGGATACCGGGTAAGATCCTGTCAATGTGTGGTGTTTGCTGAAGTAATAGTAGCAGCTTTGAGTCTTCATCGTGTGAAGGGATCAAAAATGTCTAGCTTAATTTCAGCAGTCTAATAAGATATTCCATTAGGCATGTCATGAGGCATTTGCAGCTGTCTGATTATAAAGTAGCCTGACATTGTATATGACATGACTAAAGATAGAAACGCTATGTAACTATTAGATAGAAATCGTTGTCATAAACTTGCTACATCACTTGCAAAGTATCAGTAGTAGTTCATTAAGCAAAGTATAAATTTCAATCAAACGACTCCGTTCGAAGTTGAAAACTTACACGTTTCTTTGTGATTATAAAAAAGTGTCTACTAATACTTCAGCTGGCATTAAATTAATCATTATTTAGATTGCAGATAATTCAGAATTTTATTTATAAATTCAATGATAACCGGGAAGGAAAGGAAGCACCTTATCTAGAAGAGATTTATTCACTTGAGTCATTAGCGTGAATTTGTGGATATTTATCTTATCTAGACATTTTAAGGAAGCTGAATTTTCGTTTTCGATCTAGGTTGGGAGGAGGGAAGAGCCGGCGAGAGGCGAGGGTGGTAATTGGAGGGTGGGTATCTTATAAGTGACAGGCACACAAGAAATGGAGCAGATTGTGTTACCAGATAATTTTGTGTTCAAAGCGGTGATGTAATTAGCATATTCTTGATTAAGATAAATTTGCATTACCGTGATAGCATTAATGTATAGTTACTTAATATGATTTGAGTTTCACTTACAATTTTTAAGGGTTATAGACCATTGGGTTATGTCGAATTGTAAACAGAATTACCACCAGTCACTATGAACTAGCATTTTTATAAATATCTAAGTTTACGTACGCTTCAGTGTAAAATGTAAGACTTTAAATGCAGCGTTCACACAATAAACCAAGAATTTCCACCTTCCTCACACGTAACCACCGCGATAACTTTATTTCCCCGTTTATTCCTATAAATGAAATGATACGACCGCTTTATCGTAGCAAGATCACAAATATTATTGGTTGAAATTATTGTCTGGGCCGGGGGTGCCGCAAGGCGCACTCTCGGGCCATAATTTTTGCTCTAACTCGGTGTTACCTACTCCATAAAACGCGATTATATCTAGCGACCCGCGAATTTCTCAGCTACTACATAAAATTCTCCCAAATAAATTGTTTTCAGGGTGTAAATTGTACAATCATTTTGCTGAGACATTTTTCTTATTACGGAATTGTTTAAGTTTTTTGAAGTAGATATTTTTATAATTGATTGTTTCCATGTCATAGACAGTGCGCTTCATTTTGAATAATTTCCCGGTTTCATATCCCAAAACATAATGATAATTATGCTTTTAAACTTATTTCTATTGTACAACGCAATTGTAGTAATCATTAAGAAATAGGTTTGTCAAACTGAAAGTACAATGTACGACAATCTAGATACTCTCGAAAACCTCAACCCTTCCAACAAATTGCAGTTCAGAACCGAATCTACTAATCGGCATACAAAATCAGACACAAGTAAAGTAATTAGGAATCCCAATAAATGTTAGCCCGTGGCGCTTACGGCTCCCATGAACGATGTAATTGCTGTCGAAGCAGCGTATGAGCCATTAAGATTCAGATAAACTGGAGTTATGGATATAACTTACAGATTATAACGCTTTATTGGCGATGTTGTTCGCCCTAAGTTGAATTCACCTGGAAGTAGATAATTATGAATTTGGTGCTTATTACAATTTGAAATTTATTATCCAAGGGGTTATACTTACTGAATATTTTGTTGGACTGAAAATGTTACTAGATTATTATGTACATGTTCAAACAACAAAAATTACGTGCGATTTGTTTTCTTGACTTGGAGAATAACACGTAGCGTGCATTAAAGCCATCTACAAGTTTTAACAAGATTTTTATTAGGTACTCAGACGCCTGTAGAAGTTGTTGCTCGTAATTTAAACTCTGAAATTCGTTTCAAGCAACTTCTTTTGTAGCATGAATGATGTTATTATGAGCACCTAGTCCCGTTTAATTTGTTTTTAGAATGTCTTGTTACTTATTATTTTTTTACAGACACCTTTTTCTGAACGCCAAAAGTCCGGATCGAAAATTAATACAACATGTAATTACATTTTTCACGACTTGAACTTCTTATCTGGTAACTTTTGCAAACGAGTCTTGTACTACACCTTCCCACATATAGGACTACTAAGTACCATTTACCTACACGTGGCGTCAGCTTTATAATCGAATTTTAAATATCCAGTGTTGTAATCGGTTCTCAACTCAATTTCATAACTCTGCGTGCCAAGCTTCATCTACACTCATAAGTTTGTAAGATCTCTGACTACTTGACTGAGTAACTCCCTGGATTTATACCTATCTTCATCCCTGCTAAAGATGTCTATCTCTTCTTTCCAGGTAGTCTTAATGCTGTGTCGACTACGACCACAGTACACGTTCTCACACAGTCGGAAGTCTCCTCCTGCACTACTGGGGATGGTGGCGTTAGCAATAGCACTACCACCACCGTCTGTGCACGAAATCCGCCTGGAATCAGACATGTTCGTCACGAGGATCAACTTCGACTTTAGGATCGCGCACTGCGAGCCCAGGTATTTGGAATTGTTTGTTATAATTCGATATAATGTACCTCAATTTGTTTTATGGATGGCCTGTGTAGATCTGGATTTAAATAAAACCTGTAGAACTGTACGGTCCTTCATCAAATAGATGTATCTCGAGCCCATGGATTTTATGGAAAATTGAATTTTTACACTTTTTCTTGAGACACGTGAAGAATGGACATGGAATTTTTGGATGTCTCCAAGATGTCTAATACTAATTACTTACTTAATTACTACGTATTTTAGGTATTAAATTAAGTATTGAATTTGATACATCGTTATATTTCTCTCAGCAGGGTGTCAGAACTATTAGGATACACGGCGGAGGAGATGACGGGCAAGAACCTGTACGCACTTTGCCACGGAGAAGACGCGAACAAACTTAGAAAATGCCACGTAGATTGTAAGTATTCAACGTATATTTACTACTAATAATTTGCGATGTGACTGAGTGTTGGTCGGACCTCGTTTCGAGCAACAAAAAATAGACATTCGACATTTATGCAATAGTATTCTTGCAGAGTATCGGCCGTGTCATAACATTGGTAACATACTCGTAGATTATAGTCTGCAAGATTGCACAATAGCATGATTAACAATAGCCAAGTACACTTGCTTTGTCAAAAATCAAACTAGACGTTGGACGACGTTTCACAGGGTACCTAGGTCATTTAAATATACCCATGTCGCTATACACCGTGCCTATACATACCTACCCAGTTGATGTGAACCCTTAAGAGGCATTATTCCTTTTAAAATGGTGATCGTTTTAGACATTTTTGTATATGATCAAACATGTTTCTTTACATTTTATTGGTGTTACTACCTAGAACAGGGCTATTGGGATTTATTGGTATATATTTAAAACCTACTGTTTGAATTTTTCTATGATAATTTTTGTTTCGAAAACTACTCGAAATTGACAAAACTCACGCTGAAATTAGTTTTTTCAACTTATTTTCGACTGCACGCAATAAAAGCATGAAAAAGCTATGTTACTACCTAGAACTCGGGGAAAAGTATTATTCACTTCAAAAAGTTGATTGAAATTATCAATATATTTGTCATAATATGAAAAAAAAAACAAAAGGAATAAGGCCTCTTAACGACCGGAAGGGCCATGATATAATGAATACTATCTCTACCAAGCGGAAGCGGGTAGTCAATAGAAGAAGGATGACCACACACCATCCTTGTCTCTATAAAAGTCCTGTTTTCATTAACCTTGCTAGACTCATCAATTGTAACGATCGCCGACCCAATAATGTGGTGAAATCCTTGTGTCGTAACGCACTTTGTATTCACAAGGGGCGGTAGAAATCCATGTCAAGACGGCACTCAAGGCGCTGTTACAAGGAAAATTTATGACTAGCGTAGTGTAGAATTTGCTCCAGGCTTTGATTTCAAAATTACATTCAATTGACTCACTGTTTAGAAATTTTACATGGAGAGAATATTAGTGCCTACAGGGAAACTTTACAATTTCTACAGTTTCCCATTTTATTAGTGTGTTCTACACCCTGTTTTTGTTCAATTGCTTTAACTTCGACATAGTGCTTGGAGCATTAACGTTAACTCATCCCTTAAACCGTTTAATGACATTCGAAAACAAAATTTTTTTTGGTATCCCATACAAAGTAATTCAATATTTACTTGGTGGCTATTGTAGAAGGTCCTTTTGAGTTAGGCAATAGTTAGAGTCAACTTGTTGTCATTTTAACGTCACTGATAAAAAATTCATCGATGACAGAATTGAGAGCTCGTTAAAATCTTAGCTCGGTGGAATTCGTGTGGAAGGTGTGGGTTCAAACCCCGGTAAAGAAGTTTCTTTTTGTATTTATTTTTGTTCATTGGCATTGCTTGTGTTTATTTTTTATTCCAGAAGATTGTTTAATACTTTCCTAGCTAACAGTACATGATTCAGGTGTTTGTTAGTAAATTGTATACCAATCAATGAAACTTGCGTATTTAGATATTCATGTATGTTCAGCACGCACGTAATTTGAAGCTCCTCGCCTTAATATTTCAGTCACACCGATTATTCCAACATCAAGAGGAAATATGCATTCAAATAATCTAATATCCTTCATATGTGTGTGTTATTAGATTTTTACGCTTTCGTCAGAAAGCACAACGTGCCAGACAAGTTTCTTATCTTTTTCCAAATCAGTTCTTAATTTATCCCTTGTAGCCATGAAAATAAGGTTTGTGCCGTTTGTGCGTGTTAGTTGCAGCCTGTACCTACAATTTAGCTAGCGCCGTATCTACGCCGGCTGTCTTTGTCGGTTGTGATTTGAATAATAATTTTTATGCCAGCATTTCGGTTTCCTCTCTCCAGCCATCGTGGGAAACGTCAGGCTTAATGTCCTCTGACATAGCTATTGTTGCTTATGTTTTGGTCATGGTATCCTGTGCTCGGAAGGCTTCATGGATCCTCAATTTATGCAAACGTCTTTGCAATAAACTTTACCCGTTTTTGTAATGTGTGAAATTTGATTTCAGTCATTAATTTTTGCGACGTAGATTTCCGAATTGTATGCATGCCTTATACATACATGTCTATATTATGTTGCATAAATGTCAGCAGAGGAACGTTCCTCTTCTTTATACGCTCTTTACTTAGGTATATTCTCAATATAAAGGTCTAAACAATAGGTAACTCAGTTTATATAAGTTGTCACGGCCATTTAAAGCAATAACATACCAAAATAGCCGATCAAAACTCCAATCACGCATGCGTCCCATCATGGTTTTTCTCTAGCACCTGAACTGTTGATAGCTTTACGATAGCGTTTAAAACATACAACACGTATGTATGTATGCACGTATAGATGCCGGTCAAATGTGGACATATCGGGCCGTGAATACCAATTGTTTTATTAACATAAAAGTCCGTCGGTTTGCTAGAAAGCGGGTAATTTGGTTAGCAATGTACGTTGGCAGGCTGCTGATGCGCACAGCTTTATTCGGCTGTAAATTAATGTTGAAGACTTCCGACATTTTTATTGTCTGCGTCATTTGTTTTTTTATTAACTGAAAGGCAGTTATTTTCAAATTCTTGTTAAATAATGATTACTCAGCATTTGGTAGGAGATATCACTGAAATAACTGTTAAATGCGTAATTCTCATTTAAAGTAAAAACAATAAAGATTATGCATGTATTGAGGATGAACCACAATATAACGCTATTGACAAGACAATGTAATCTTAAGAAGTCTGTCAAGATAAACGTTTTATGCTGGCCAACATTGATATTGAATTGTCAAGATCGGTTTCACTCTTTGGCTCGTGCCCAAACGCATTGATAATTACAAAACCGACAATACACAATGCATGGACTTAACCAAAAACCGTCAGAACCTTAATGACTCACGTACAACAATACACGTGTACTACCTTTAGCTCGGTATGAATTGTATGGGTTTGAATATAATGCGATTGTATATGTGTTTTGCGTCATTTACGCCACAAGGTCGCACTGATATGGTCTGAGCCTTTTGATAACAATGTCAACACCAGAAGCTAATGCTGATAGCTAATGCAATCCTATATTTTTTCACAATGCTTATAGAAGCCTTATACAGCTTGGATACAGGTTATAGATTCGCCTATTAAAACCTTAGAAGAACTCGATTGTTCAGTTTAAATAAATTATAATCCGTAGTTTGATTAGGTTTGATATATCGTTGTATATTTTTGTACCTACTCTTTCAATAAGTGAATATTTCCCTATCAACCTTTATTTAGAAAGCGACTCAAGTTTATACCAGTATTTCTGTTGACTCACAGTTTATATGTTTGTTCCAGTAATGAACAAAGGCCAAGTCCTGACCCACTACTACCGCGTCATGAACAAGCTGGGCGGCTACACTTGGATGCAGACCTGTGCCACCGTCGTCTGCTCCTCCAAGAACGCGGAGGAGCAAAACATCATCTGTGTCAACTACGTTATTAGGTGAGACCTTCAAGAATTTTCCTGCGACTTTGCTTTTGGGTATTTCCTGAATAACAATTGCTCAAGTCGGCATGACACATACGTTGATCTTCTCGTAAAGTGAAAAAATACTGAATGTAAAATGCGCATTTGGGGACAGAGGATTTAATGCCTTCGCAAAAAGGTGCATAATGAGCAAGACTACACTTACCACGTTTATGCATAACAGCTGTCGTAGTAACATGTCACAAAAACGTGAAAAATACTATTTAAAAACTTGTATAGTGCGCTATTACCTATATGTAAATATATCGCCTTAACAATTTAATAAATTTTCCAGTGGGCGTGAATACCCCAACACTGTGATGGACTGCTGCCAACTAGAAGAGAGTGTCCAAGGCGTCAAGCGAGAAGAAACCACGGGAGATCCCGAGAACGGCCCTCCAGATGCTGACAACTCTGGTAACCCCCCGCCTCCTTCACGACATCCCGCAGAGAGAACGGAAGCCACAAATAACTCTGAGTCAGCGTCAACAGCCCCAGTACCGACTTCTGACGTCACTCACCTAACCAGGCTCAACGATTCCCAACCGCTGCCTCTCCACACCAACCCAGAAAGAACATCTCCCAATCCAGCAAGAAGAATGAAGAAAAGGAAACATGCGGACTGTGATGACGAAGAACGAGACGAGGACAGACGGAAAAGTTCTTCCAATCCCGGTGCAGCTATATCCCCTGCTGAAAGAGATATTAACAAAACGAACTTGTCTATCCCTGAGGGTTCCTCGGACGCAACTTCTGTGAGAGACCTAGAAAATGCCATGTCTAAACATCTACCTGCATTAGATGGTAAAGAAATATCGCACAGGCCAACCGATTTCTCAACAGATGCATTACTGAAGCAACAACAGCAAAAATCTACTATACAGTGGATTGGCACCCAGAATCACCATCTAAACCATTTGAATAGGCAAATTCCTGGAAACCATACCTCAACGCCCGCCTCTGCGCTACTTCGCCAACTCTATGCCAACAGAGAGAGCGTTATTAGAAGCAATTTCCTCGGTGATGGTAGAACGGGTGGCTACTATTCGAGTGATGGCCAATCAGGTCCGTTGCCTACCCCTCCAGGCAGTGAAGGATCAGGTTACGGTGAACAATTAGGCCATAAAGGTACCGATATCGGGTCACTAGCCTATGGTGGTTACGCGGACTACCATTCGGCAATGACGCCGCCTGGATCCGTGTCTCCTAGAGACAAGCAACAATATGCTCTCTCATATGACAATAGTGCTTATTCCGAAGCATTGAGGCACTCGTACCTGGGAGAAGCACCTTTGCCGCTGAAACCGCAAGCATACTCCGCTGTTCCTAGCGCGTTAGACTATACGTCCTCGTTAGATCAGAGCCAGTTCTTCCATCCCCCTTCATCATTCCACCTTTACCACCCTCAAGCACACTCAGCACACACATCCCACTCTCATCAGGCTGTAGAAAAATCTGCCCCTCCCAACACGAACTGGTACTCATCAGGTTCATAGCCACATAGATAATAGATCGGCAATTTGTATTGCTTGGAGTAAGCAATTGCGTTGTGTGTTCAATAGTTTGTTCAAATGTTTGTCGATCGTGTTAAGTTGATTGTTAAGTTTAGTTATTTTTGTTATAGTTAATTGTCCTCTTACAGACTTCACAAAACGTTATCTGTTTTAATTTAAACATGACAGACTGTAAATAGATTTAAAGTTTTTCACTTCTAAAAATTGTATACGGATACTCTAATGTCAATGATAAATAATTAACACGTCTTTAATACTCAAGCTTGGAAGACTATTCGTTCTTTTTTTTATCATCCCAATTATTAATACTCTAAATGTAAGTTACAAACTGTGCCAAAAACCTAGGTGCTGAGCACTTGACGACGCATTTACAAAAACATTCCAAACCGTTACGATTTTATTCCATTAACTTATGGGTATAAGCACTTAGTCGCTGTAAGGTTTATTGTGGATGCCGTACTTTTGCCGGCTAAAACTTAATGCGACGAGGTATTAAGATCTTAGCTAGGAATTTAGACATCTGTGAGCTACCCATAGCTTATTGCATATCATTTTAAATTAAGTGTCTAGTTAATGCTTTTGTAAATTATTGTACCATAATTACACGACTGTACTTAGGCTATTGTGCGACTCCGTAACTGTAAATTTTAGGCAATAAGCATTGTATATTATTTTAGTCGGAAATAAGATTTCATTGTACATATAATATACTACCTACTTATAATATATCATTGTAGGGTAAACGTTTAGTAAACTTGTTCATTTTGGCAGTGCTCAAATTTTGTTAGAAACGTTTTAGTTATATTTGAGTTGAGATGTTACAATGTAGGTAGCGTACCATATGCAAAAAGCGATACTATAAAAAACACAAACAACATATAAATCTGGAATTAAAAATGTAATACACTAAACGATGTTCTTTATGAAATCTATTAAAAACCCAGGATAACGAAGTCCGAATCTGATGTTGAAAACCAATAGAAAAGGATACAAAAAAAACAGAGAACTAAAGTAAATTGGCATTATCATGGCAGAACAGAAATAAAAATACTCAAAGCATTCCAGTTAATTTTTAAAACCAAATTATATTTTTTTACTTTTTATCGAAAAAGATAAATTATTTAAATTACTAGGTGTAACAGTTATGAATAAAATTGGTAATATTTATGCTATTATTAACAGTGCAATACGAGTGACAAAAAGTTATTCTTTCGATTTTTATACTGCTTCGTTAATGTATCGTAATGTAAGGTAATTATCATAATATTGTATCAAAGTTGTAATTTACATGGAATTTGGCTTGTAATTCGATTGTTTTCAGTTATACCTCGACTTATGCCTCTTCACGTGTACATTTTTATGTTTATTTTATCTATTTGTATCATGAACAAAAAATGGAGGATTTTATTTCTCTGATTAAATGATTAAGATTTTTAATACTTTGTTATCATTTATGCGGTTATTCCTTTCTTGATCAAATAATGAAAGAACTCGATTGAAGAACAGACTTTGTCAATGAGGATTTTTTTGAAGTCCAAAATCTCAATCTACAGCACTTATTTTACGATTGTGATAATAGGTAGGCTTGGTACAATTTTTCGGAGACTATTTTTTTTTTCGATAGTCGTTGCTGTAAAGATCTACAAACTGCAGGTCATTCATTATTCTTTGCCATTTTTTTCCAAAATGTTTTTTTGTTTTATACATTGACAATTTCACAGTTCGCAATAGTGTTGGCTGAAGGGACCTTTGCCTTCGGAAAACAATTAAAAATAAAACTAGCCGATGGTTGATGCTGGTCAACATATTATTATGATGAATAAATAAAGCACGTGGAGTATAGCTATGACACGCGACTCTGTGACGCGCGAGAAATACTACCTGTCACTTTCCTGTCAATACTGTGCGAGCAAGACGGGTGATGCCCTGCAGGGCTATAGGGCTAACATATCTTGCTGCGACTTCGCTTGTCGTCCGGCTTAGCATAACCTGTCTTACTTACACAGTATTGAAAGGAAAGTGATAGGTAGCATTTGTCGCGCGACAGTCGCATGTCAGTTATGCTAGACGTGCTGCTGGTCTAAGTAGCTGGTCTAACTGGTCTTTTTCAGAAACTGAATCGACAGAAAAATAGCCATATGATTTTATCGAACACGCTCACAAAATTTCATGAGAATTGGACGAGAAATATAACCTGCAGACGAGAACAACTGGAAATCTGATCATCCGCATATACGATTATTTTTTTTCCAAGCAGAAACGGAGACACTTCGCTCGCTCAGACAAAAACAACTTACGAGTCGTTCCGAGTATTTAATTGTCGTTTCGCATACATATTTTTTTGGCCTGAAGTTCAATTAGGTTTGTATTTGTATCAGGACGAACTCAAAGTGATATTTTCGAGCATCGTGAAGCAAAAAAGAAAATATTTTGTATATATTTATTAACACTTTAAAGTGATATTACATAGATTGTACAATATCATACTAGAAAATTCTGTAACAAAGGCACTAACAATATTATACTATGGCTAATAGTTTAGATAGAAATAGACGGATAATATAAAAGTATGAACCCAAGAAGAAAATATAAGTAGCAGCATACATTTATAGGAAATTGTGAAAGACTTGAATGCTATTTCGGTGGCAAATAAGAGCTCACACAAGTCGCTGAGGTATTTCAGAAAATGCACAGTGATGCAGTGTATGGACGAATCCATGAGGACGTATGGCGTACGTATGTCCCTCTCACTTAGACCTCTGGCACCTGTGCTTAACTCACAAGCGCCGAAAACTTTTAGACAGATCAACAGATGGTGCTAATGTCTAAGCAGAGGTCTAAGCTCCATATGAAACGTTTAAATAATATAAATAAATATTGGACAACTTCACACAAATCAATCTAGTCCCACAGTAAGCTCTATAGTAGGCTTGTGTTATGGACACTAGACGACGATAAACATACTTTTTATACAGATAAATACATACTTAAATACAAATAACATCCGTGACCCAGGCACAAATATTTGCCCTTGCCGGGATTCGAACCCAGGACCGTCGGCTCAGTAGGCAGTTGCTTAACCACTGCGCCAACCGCGTCGTCGTATGAATAGACTCGCCACGGCGTTGTCGTCAACAACAACTCAACGGCGTTTGTATTATTCGTCCATAACATCGGGCAGGCACGTTTACTTGTCATTGTCACCTTAGTATTAAAAAAAAACTATATGCACTAATTCCTGAAAATTCAGGCCGCTGACTTTTAAGCATCCAGTTAAAAAAAGGTAAATATAAAACATTGAGATTCACGAAACAAGAACATTTCATTAATACATTAAAGGACGGAGTTATTTCATTTATATACACTAATTATAGTCTCAGACATTAAAATACAGTCTACGAAACGGCTATTACTCATGCGGTAGAAGTCGAATTGCGAACCGATTCGAAACATGTCGAGCGATATTCGACGTTTCGTAGGTATTTTACTAAATACATAGCCCTCTACTTCTACATTATAAAATTAGTTGTCACAGTCAGGCACTTCATGAAACGATCAGTCATTATAATATTCTACATAAATGTTGAGAAAGTATTCTAAATTACTAGTAAATGCAGATCATTTAAAAACAGTTCATTTTTTATAACAGTTGCCTTGAATAGCTTGAAAGTATTGTTTCACATACTTAGATTAACTTAAAATTCTAATAAATGTTTGTAAAAGTGTAGAAATATTAAATTAAAAGGACGGACACGTAAGTCTTACAGAATAAAATGAAGTCAGAATATAAAATAATAGCGATAGCAAAATAATACAAATGTTTTAAGAGTTAATCATATCAGCTGTCTTTGAAATTATCATATTTCCTACAGAACGAAGTTTCCTGCAGATCACGCATCTTTAACTAATTAATTTTAGTTTATACTGGCTCACTTCACATAAGTTTGTTTGGATAGTTTGCAATACTACTACCGCCATCTAGTGGCAACATTGAACACTAACCAAAACGTTTATGATATGAAATTAACAAAGTTTTTATACAATACGTAGACATTTTCAGGCTACTTGAACGTATTTTATAAATAAGAGATGATATTTACTTATACTATTATCTGAAAAATGTATCGGTTCACCAACGTCATCTAGCGGTAATATTGGCAACTAACCCAAATTCATTTGTGAGTTTGAATCCTTGAACAAAACTACTTAAAATGCTTTTTTTTTAGAAATAAATAATATTTGAATTGCAATATTAGCTCAGGAATGTAGAAAATGATTTGATACAACTAATGCCACCTAGTGGCAAACTTAAAAATATGTGTAAGAAAAGTTTATACAACAGTGAACACGGCTAATTGGAAACACTTATTATAATATCTGATGTGAATGTCTTGATTTTTGTGTCTATATTTATTCTTCAATCAACATTTCTATGTTGGGTGACTG
This sequence comes from Apotomis capreana, assembly GCA_947623375.1. NCBI lineage: Eukaryota > Metazoa > Arthropoda > Insecta > Lepidoptera > Tortricidae > Apotomis > Apotomis capreana. The sequence continues at coordinate 30,848,535 of OX392499.1, read as the reverse complement.
CATGTCTAAAATTATTTGATATTGTGATAAAACACACAGCCAACAGTAGATCTGAAAATGAAAGAAAAACCACGTTGAAACATGACCAATATTGAATTCCGGTTTAGGAAATGTACGCATTTTTAGAATGACTATTTCCCTTCTGCCGTTGTATTGAGAATAACCGGCGATGTTAACATCTAGTTATAAATAAAAAGCCTTTGTTAAATCCTTGCAGGACAATAATTTTTTCACCTCACTAGCTCGGAAAGCCCAGTTTGTTTGTTTGATATCTATTGAGAAAATCGCTTTTTATCCACATGTGGAGAAAGAATTTTGACGTTTCAACGCAGCTAAAGTAAAATTTGACATGAGCTTATTTTCTGAAAAATCCCGTTTAAAATACCTAGGTACATGAAAGCAAATTAGACCTTAGTTTTAATAAATGGCAAATTGGTTGATTATTGCAGATATTTTTCAAAGATATAGTACAAACCCTTATTCTTTTTTCCTCGCTGTAGTGAGGTGAAAAGTTTTGTGTTATACACGGGCGAAAGTTATTTTACGTCTCGTGTATTGAAACACTCGCTACGCTCAGGATTCTATTTTGAACCACTCGCTTCGCTCGTGGTCAATCATAGGATCCTTTCGCTAGCTCGTGTTTCGAATAAACACTCGCGGGTAAAATACAACTTTCCCCCCTTGTATAACAAATAACTATTGTTTGTAATGACACCTCTTATCGAATGAAAGCCTTTATTTAGATGTTAGCCTTATTTAGCTAGCTACTACGTCGTATATCCACCGATAGATCAGTCTAGAAAACCACAAATGGGCGAAAGCAACCATCTAGTTGTTTAGTCTTTCAAAGATTATCATCTACGATAAAAATATAAAAGATAAAAAGATTCTTTATTGCATAAAAAAACAACCATTAGGTACAGCAAGAAAATGTGTGTAGAAGCGTGCATAACATGTGAAATTCAGAATTACCAGGGGACCCCGCACTAGGCTAAGCTTGTATCGCGGGAGCCAACGATTCAATTAAATGTCATGGCTTAATAGAATACAACATGTTAGCAAACAAAAAAACTGAAATGATAAGCTAGCTATTCTACTGTTTAACGATAATGAAAATAAATACAATAAGAATACAATAATGAGTCAATATGAGTCTACTACTTTCATTTCGTACCCTTTTATTAGCAATTTAATGTAACTAGAGGCCCGTTGCGGCGTCGAACCGCCGCTAGAACATGGAAATCCGGTAGTGTTATAGAAAATAACTACTTTATCGATAAGAAGTTTTTGGCGAACGAAGAATAAATACTGTAAAAAAACACGTTAAAATGATGTTTTAAAAACGTTAAAACATGAAAGGCTAGAGCCAGGCCTGATAGCCAGCTTCATCGTGGCAACTTTTTCAACTCTTTTGTAAAAATAACTTCTGCATTAATGCCATGTGATCTGCTGATCTGTTTCACAAATAAAATGCATATTATTCGATTTATGGAAAAAAAAATCAACTCTTTTGTAAAAATAACTTCTGCATTAATGCCATGTGATCTGCTGATCTGTTTCACAAATAAAATGCATATTATTCGATTTATGGAAAAAAATTGTTCATAAAAATAATCCCATATCTTAAAAATATAATTGACATATTTTCATAGGACCGGACATAAGATTGGTAGAAATTTAATTTGTTGTTCTTTCTTCAGGACATAAATTTATCGATTTGATCGATTTCTATCAATTTCCAGAAATAGCACATGAATCGAAAGGACAGATTTAGGCACTCACTACGCAGGTTTTAAAAAGGAAATCATGTAGTGCGTAACTGTTTCTGTATTCATTTATAATCGTAAATACTTAAAAATAGTGATAATAAGAAATGTTACATAAACTCAATTGTATGAAATAGAGAGTATAAAACGTTTATAGATACACGAAATGTCACTATTATCAATGCTTATATTTTTAATGAAATTCAATAGATCGTGCAAATTTTCTTAATATGGGTGCTGCCATGTCATCATCATCAATCATTTATTCAGTAACAATTACACATTGTGTTTGAAATTCTTACGCTAGGTATACTTAATCAAACCCTATTTACTAATCTAAATAAATAACTGACCAACAATACTCCACCATAAAAAAAAAAAGAATGTGTCAAATATGTGTAATAAATAAAATCCAATATATAAAACAGCTAAAAATGTTTAAAAAAAGAATATTAAGACATATTTTTTTCAATAAATTTAGAGCTGAATGCCTAATACCCGAATTCCAAATTCAAACTTTCGTCTTTCCTCTCATTGAAATAGTGTCTGACAGAAGAGTGAGGGAGATGATATCTATACTCTGAAGTCTATGATATAAACCTAATTTTAGGGTTCCTTACCATAGTCGGTAAAAACGGAAGCCTTATAAAATCAATTCGTTTTGTTGGCAGCAGAATTTGTCAAATTTTATTTTGAATGAGAATAAGAATGATCAGCCAGACGTCATTATTTCAAATATGATTTATTCTTGAGAGCGTCGATTTTTTTAAATTTGCATCATATGTAGGTCATTTCTACCATCAAGTTTCGCATGTTAGGGTAACATGTTAATTATTCCACATTGCCAACTCGTCCACAATGTCAGCTCGTCTATATTCCCATCTGGGTCACAATCCCAACTTGTCCACACACCCAACACGTCCACATTGCCAACTCGTTCATACGCCCAACTCATCTGCATTGCCAACTCGTCTATATTACCAATTCGTCTCAATTGGCAACTCGTCCATATTCCCAATTTGTCCACAATGCCAACTCGACCATATTGCTAATTCGTCCATGTACCCAACTCGTCCACAATTCCAACGCGTCCATATTGCTTACTCGTCCACAATGCCAACACGTTCACAAATACAACTCGTCTACATTTCCAACTCGTCCATATTTCCAAATCGTCCACATTCCCAACTCGTACACAATGCCAAATCGTCCACATTGCCAACTCGTACACAATGCCAAATTGTCGACATTGCCCACTCGTCCAGAAACCCAACTCATCTACAATGCCAACTCGTCCATATTACCAACTCGTCTTTATTGCCAACTCATCCATATTCCCAACTCGTCCACAATGCCAACTCATCCATATTGCTAACTCGTCCACATTTCCTACTCGTCCATACACCCAACTCGCTACAATACCAACTCGTCTTTATTGCGAATCTCGTCCATATAACTCGTCCGTATTACCAACTCGTCTTCATTGCCAACTCGTTTATATTCTCAACTCATCCACAATGCCAACGCGTCCATATTACTTGCTCGTCCACAATGCCAACTCGGCCACATTTCCAACTCGTCCATATTCCCACCTCGTCCACAATGTCAAGTCGTCCACATTACCAACTCGTCCATACACCCAACTTATCTACATTGCCAACTCGTCTTCATTTCCAACTCATCAAGAATGCCAACTCGTCCATATTGCTAACTCGTCCACATTTCCAACTTGTCCATAGGCCCAACTCGTCCACAATTCCAAGTCGTCCACATTTCCAACTCGTCCATATTCCCAACTCGACGATACACCCAACTCGTCTATACAAACTCGTCCTTATTATCAGCCCGTCTTTATTGCCAACTCGTCCATATTCCCAACTCGACGATACACCCAACTCGTCTATACAAACTCGTCCTTATTATCAGCCCGTCTTTATTGCCAACTCGTCCATATTCCCAACTTGTAAATTTTACCAACTCATTCACATTGCCAACTCATCCACATTTCCAACTCGTCCATATTCCCAACTCGACGATACACCCAATTCGTCTACAATACCAACTTGTCCTTATTATCAGCTCGTCTTTATTGCCAAATCTTCCATATCACCAACTCGTCCGTATTACCAAGTCGTCTTCATTGCCAACTTGTCCGTATTACCAACTCGTCTTCATTGCCAACTTGTCCGTATTACCAACTCGTCTTCATTGCCAACTCGTCCATAATGCGAACTCGTCCACATTGCCCACTTGTCCATGTTCCCAACTTGTCAATTTTACCAACTCATCCACATTGCCAACTCATCCACATTTCCAACTCGTCCATATTCCCAACTCGACAATACACCCAACTCGTCTACAATACCAACTTGTCCTTATTATCAGTTCGTCTTTATTGCCAAATCTTCCATATCACCAACTCGTCCGTATTACCAAGTCGTCTTCATTACCAACTCGTCCATATTCTCAACTCGTCCACATTTCCAACTCGTCCATTTTACCAACTCATCCATATTACCAATGTAGATACATTCCCAACTTAGCTACATTGTCAAGTTGTCCATATTCTCAACTCGACCACATTTCCAACTCGTCCATTTTACCAACTCATCCATATCACCAATGTAGATACATTCCCAACTTAGCTACATTGTCAAGTCGTCCATATTCAAACTCGACCACATTTCCCATCCCGTCGACATGCAAGCGGAAGGACTAAGTTTTTTCTTGTAAAATACCATTTAATTTACTATAACTCATGCCATTTTTGCCATTTTTGACTTATATAATCATATTTATAATAATCTATCATAAATTTACTTATTCGAATGACGATTACATTAGTTTTACTACATATTTTCTGCTTTGATTTATTGTAAAACTCGCCTATAAAAATAATCTTGAATGACGGTCAGTTTTTCTAGTCTTGCGAGCACCAGTCCAACTCGCACTTAACCGGCTTTTTCCTCGAAATTTTTAACAGGTATGCAAAAAAAGTTTCCATATCAACATTTTAAAAAGAAAAACAACCTGGCAATTTAGATCACTGACTTAATAGCCCCCAATAAAAAATATATTATAAGTTGACAGAATAGGTATGGTTATTGTCATTCATTGTCAACAAACTGTAAAATTATTTTTGCATATTCGTACATGTTTTAAGTGCTGCGGATATTATGTTGCCGACTCAAAAATAATATTTCATCATGCTGAACAACTTACTACAGGTTTGTGAGCAAATCATGCTTATTATTATTTGGTCATCTTATGTCAAAATAGGGATCACAGGTCACGTGGTCAATGTCACGTGGTTAGCGCACAGTAGTTTTTTCAAATCCATTTTTCAGTACTTTTTCAGGAAAAAAATAAAAATCCAAGAGTTTTATGCACCTCTCCAGCATGAGACGAATCTAATGACATATCATTTATACAAATCGGACCATAACTGTAGATCTGATGGGATGTACAAAAATCGGCCTCGCGTAATATATATATAGATAAGAGCAGAATGTACAAAACTATAGTTAATTGTTTAACAAAAGTTGTGTAGATCCATTACACAAGGTCAGTCTGGAGTCAAGCGCGCCACACGGAATAAGCGATTTATCTACCATAAAATTATCTAAAAGTACAGATGAATCGTCGTATCGTATTGCTGTGACTTAAACGGTAGCCTTACAGCTGTAACCGACATCGTGGTACTAAGGGCCTTATCACACTTGCGATTTGCGAGCGAGTTTTCTATACAAATAAGCGTCGCGGCGAACTCGCTGCGTGATCGCCTTCATACAAAATTCGCTCGCAAATCGCAAGTGTGATAAGGCACTAAGCTGCAAGTAGGCGCACTGCTCCAGAGCCTAAACTTGTATGGGTGAAGTGAAGACCAAAAAGTTTGCTTCATTAACTCATTTAATTAAAATTTGTATTGACTTTTCCATTGTACGACGACAAATCAACCATCGAATAATGTACCTTAAGGTTCTGTTTTGAGGTTCATTGTTATTGTGTCGTTAATTTATGTCGCACGACGGAAGTTTTTAGTAAGCCTTTGAAAAAAAGCGATCGGAAAAAGTTCCGAGGTGCCACAAAAATTAACGACACAATAATGAACCTCAACCCGTATTATGCTGGAGTGCACGCGCGGGCACTCGAACCAGCGGACGTGTACCTAGCTTGCTAATGCCTTGATCACACGTACCAAGCAAACGGGCGAGACAGTAAAATGTTTCTCGGCCGAGACAGTGATATAAGTGAGTAGCTGTTTACACATGTTTTGAAATTAGCACAGTCAGTTCAGTTCCATTGAGACTTTCGGACATGAGGGATCCTAAAAAAATCGCCGAGTGGCGAGACAGAGCACGTTCAGACCGGCCGAGTGAGCGAGCGAGACAGTGCGGGGTAGCGGGAGGGTGGACACTCGGCCTAGTAGATAGAACGGGAGCCGAGCTACTGTCTCGCCCCTTCGTTCGTCCGAGCGCTCGGCCGAGCACTCGGCGCTATGTTTATACGCACCGAGTACTCGGTACGTGTGATCAAGGCACGTCTTGAGGTTGGTCTGTTAGTCTATGCCTTCTATCTCTTCTGTCTATGATCGTGTGGTAGGCAAAGTGTGCGCCGGCGGAGACGACGGTGGGCACGCTGTCTACGTCGTTTTTATACTTACATTGTAGGCCATGAACAGAAAATCGAGCAGCGCTGCAAATGTTGCATCCAGCTGAAATAGCCAAATTGAAAACTTTAATGAGATTGGAAGATATACAAAATAAAGATTGCAGAAAAGGATTAAACATAGACAAGGTTAAAAATATAAAAGTTCTTTTGAAAATCCCATTCAATTCCATTTTCGATTAATCATACGGCTGTCATTAGCATGTGGGAACTTAGAGCACTATCTAGGTGAATAAGTAGGTAAATAAAATATTTAATATACAATAGTCAACTACTAACTGAACCAAAATCTTATAGCCCCAAATATGGCCTCAATTAAATGATATGCACAGGAAATCCTTGAATATACCTGTGCTTACTCGGGGCACGTTCGTAGGTATTTGATATCGATAAAAAATATGTCGATATACATATATGTATAAATATATTAATACAGGTGATCATTGAATATTCTCGATTACTATAAAAAATGTTCGATATCATGTCTGATAAAGGTAATATTTTCATCTAGACGGCAATCTTTTATACCGACGAATATGGATAAAATATTGATTGCATACCTACTTATTATGAAAACTATTTTAAAATAGACGAATAATAGACGTTTTATTGTTTTTATTTTACAAGAGAAAAAAATATGTTGATAACATTTAGATTTTGACGGTAACATCGATATATTTTTTGTCGATAAAATATTTTGCTACATCATTTTAGTATCGGTGCCCCGGGCTAGCACAGGTATGATGATATACTTTATTTCGACCAACATGGATCAAAAACTATTGTTAGTAAATTATTACTGATTATTATCTATAAATTTTACTTATTTATTTCTGATTACATGAATCATGCAACGAAGCACATAGATAGTAAAACTGTATACACATTCAACATAAATATATTCAAAGATATTTCGAAGAGGCTTATTGATGTTACTGGTGACCGGAGAGCTGGCGGTTTCCTCGCTCAAAGAATCAGTTTGGCGATTCAGCAAGGAAATACCGCCAGCATCTTTGGCACTATGCCGCAGGGGCCATTTTTAGATTTAGTTTAAGTTTATTATGTTCGAGTTTAGTTTAATTTTTAGGTATAGCTTTATTGTAAGTATTTTAAGTTATATTCCTTAGACTTTATTTTGTACTAATAAATTATTTTTATAGTGTAAATATAGTGTTGGTAGGCCACCTGCTAGTTGTATAGATGATGTGATAAGTTCAGTAGAGATCTTGCTATGATGATGATGGTGATAATCATGAAGATAAAAGAGGCGAGTAGTAGTCGATAACCTTACTAAACCAGCAGTCCTGGGTTAGAATCCCGACAAGGGTCTATATTTTGAATTTCTAACAGGATCCTTATCCTATGTGATTTTATGTTTTTATTTAAATTTGTTTAATTAAACTGTAATGTTCTTCTTAGAGTTTATCCATAATAATTGTCTTTTTATTTATTTATTTAAGCTTTATTTCAGATCTATAAATTGAAATTAAATTGTACATTATATTTTATATTATAGTATCCGAGTCTGTGTGCCTTTGGGCAAAGGCCTCCCCCATTCTTGTCATACTGTTGGTTAAATCATACAGTTAGTTTAACAGTTCCCAAAAGCGTAATATAACATAGTGTATACTTACATAAATGTAGTAGCCGCCTATTAGCCACAGGCCGAAGATGAGCTGGAAGCAGATGATGAGGCCCATGATGATCAGCCAGGGCAGGATCAGACCACGCATCCAAATGTTTATGCCAATAACCTGGAAATATACAGCAAATATTTAGGCATTTTTTCTACAGCCTACCTAATATCCCACAGCTGGGTTCATCTTATCCCTAGTTATTAGTCATCTCAACTTAGAAAGTAAGAAATACACTTATTTGTGACGTGTTTATTATTGAATTTGACTGTTCCATTGCTTAAATATCACATGTACCATGTCAGTCAAACTCTAACACTGTGTTCTAACATGAAATGCTTGAATATTTTGTCAAAATTTGCTATGAGCAAACCACTCATAGAGCAGGTTAATATTAATACATTTGCGGACAACAACAGACATCATGTGTCATAGCCCAAAGGGAACAAAAAACTATGCGAATACTATAGCATCCACGTCTGCAAACATGTTAATGAAACTTATAGTTAAAAAACAATGAGAAATTACACTTACCATCCAGATTGAAGCTATAATCAGTAGCCCTAATATGCAGATGAAAATGCCTCCAAAAACTTTCATTGCTGAAACAAACAAGTAACAATCTTATCATAACAATATGGGACTTAATCATGTTCAAAAAGTGTTAAGTTGATTTTAGTATTGAATGTGATGTTACGTTCATGGTGTTACAGGGACACTATTCTATAATATAATGTGTAAAGATCATCTAAGTTTAAATAAGATAGCAATCGTAATGTTATTCATTTGGCTTCCTGACCGAGAAGATAATATAATAAAGATGATTGTTTTTCTTCTGTATTGCTGGGATTCAGTGTGTAATTGCCAGTCTTGAATGATATTAACATGCTCACAGACGCGGATTCTTTAGCATTTGCATAGTTTTTTGGGCATTGTTTCCTTTGGGCCATGACACATGACATCTCTTACTGTCCGCAAATGTGTTAAATGAAAATACTCTGCTGTGTTAGTTTAAATAATGGCTATTGCGGTTTCATAGAGATAGTTTAAGTGTATAAAAGTCATATTGTTCTCTTGGTCTATTTACTGCATTTGATCAAAGTGACACAAATAAATCCAGAGTATCACAAAGACTAGGTATCAAAACCAGGTATGCTGTGTCCTAACAGTGAAAAATGCTTCCTTTGTTTAACAGTAAGACAGAGAAAGTAACTCACACCCCCGGACATCCGTTTCAAACAACGGATTCCATATTTGTGATGAGTCCCCGCCAGCTAGTTGGTAGCTTATAAACGTGATTAGCACGACGCTCATCGCCGCCGTGTACACCGCCACTGCCCGGCTGCCGGTCTTCACGTTAGAAGACCAAATGCATGGCGACCAACAAGATTCCAACACGACCATTCTCAACGCTATTCAGTCGAGTTAAAAAACTTTGATCTAATTGACGTAAGATCTCGTCGCTGCAAATCACCAGGATTCTGAAATAATAGTAAACATACAAAATATAATTTGATGTCGTAAACAACATGACCACACCTTACAAGCTAGACGAATTACAGTTATTAAAATTATAAATGACAGAAAGCATTTTGTCTCGGTCTTATGATAACTGTATAATATTTCCGTTGTTTTATATTATTAAAATAGTGACTTTTACCTAGTTTTCGGTAAAGAAAACAACTTGATAACTTGGCAACAGTTTTCGACACAAGCTTTGTAACAGAACATTTGATTTGACAGTTGAGTTGAGTTTGAGTAGGTTTTTTAGGATTTATCGTACGTTCCGTTCGGTTGTCGAATTAACATCATAAATAGTTTAAAATATTACTTTTACTCGGAATAACACGAATGAAATAATTATAAATATAAAGTCTTAAATTTAAATAAATGAAATGGGTATAGTATGTACTGAAAACGGAACGTACTCACACGTTCCTTTATAGGCAAATGCCACGTAAGTCAATTTAAATAGTTCGTATAATAAACGTGAAATGAAACGAAAAAACACAAACCTTCGGAATCTTGTTTCGTTTTAATTTTGTTAGGTAGGTACCTCGTATTTTTTTAGCCGAGCCTACAATGCCGATGCGTTCACCCGGTTCACCGCCAGATTTATTCACTTATCCTTGTTTGTAATTTTGATATTTTGTTTAACAGGCAATCGATGCGATGGGGTTTTAATTAAAGAAGCATACCTATACGGTACGACATGTAGAAATGAATAAGCGGCAATACCTACCGCAGTGTCGTCCCTTTCTAACATGGACCAAGTAACCTTGGACATGACAAGCGAATAATAATACCAGGAGGGAACGGGACAACTATTTACAGAAACCGTTAAGAGCGACAGAGACATAGACAAGATGTTTTGTCCTTATCAGAGTTCCGCTTTTTTTTGTTTAGCGGATGATTGTCAAATTGACAGAGCTCCGCTAAACACTGCCGGGCAATTCAAATGTGCGTTGTAGCCTACTATAAAACAAAGAATATTGTGGATAATTTTACATTTCGAAAGTTTATATATGAATAATAGTGAGTGCTATTAGCTATAGATTTGTAAAACAATGGTGCGTTGCTCCATAATTGGCTGTAAAAGCGACACTGGACAAAAAAATGAAAATATAAGCTTTCATAGGTAAGTGCGATGTTTCGACTTTGCTTTTGCTTGATTTCTGCAAATATATATTTAATAATTGTTTATACGATAAATAGTACAGCAAAATCATATCAAAACATCAGAAATCTGCTTAAAATCTCATTTTGTAATATCTTATTTTTAGGTATTACCCCTACAAATTTAATAGTCTTTACGTCTTGTCAGTGTCAGTAGTCTTTACTCTTTGTCATCACCTTACTTGACGCTCCGCCGCGTTTTTTTTACTGCTTTTTAATTTGTCTGTATTAGTCGATTTTAAGGGATACCAGTATAAGAATTGGTAAATTACCCTTAACACATCGAGTTTTTCAAATATATTTTTTTGTTTTAGATTTCCAAAACATGATCCTGCTTTACTCCAATGTTGAATACGTGCAACAGGACGATCGAATTGGGAACCAACCAAAAATATATGTTCACGACAATTTTGTTTAAAGGACAGTAAACATCTTGCCTCATGCCTCCTATGGGCTATCTTGCTGTTTTCTCGAAATTGTAATTAAATTTATGTAGGTAAATAAATATATTTTACCATTACATTTTGACAGTTTTTTTTGTAAAGTTTTATTGTAATTCTTTTATAATTTGTCCCATACAATATAATTATACATTTGAAACTAATTCACACCGCTAACAACTAGCACTGGAAAAACGGAAGAATTATTTGGAACCTGGTAACCCTGTGCTAGTCATATACTTTGCTGCTGTCCCTTTCGGGTATACGCATATGCCGAATCCATACAGTGTGTTTGATATTATACTTTGATATTATAACAAACATTTGACAGTACTCTGTTGATGTTTGTAGTGATGTAGCAAAACCATATTGTTTGCCAAACCTAACGATTATGAATGGTTGATCAAATTTATCGATTTTGTCGACGAACTTTTTTTCAAACCTGAATATATTTTTGTGTAAATCAATATTTTTTTGAGCTACGAGCCGCCGGACTCACTAGAGCTTTCTATGTAAAAGGTTTTATTGTTCTTTCTTTAGGTTATAAACTTATCGATTTAATCGATTTTTACCAATTTACAGAAATAACACATGAATCGAAATGCAAGATTTAGTCACAGCACAACTTTAAAAAAAAAAACCGGCCAAGTGCGAGTCGGACTCGCGCACCGAGGGTTCCGTACAAACACTTTCCATCCCTAAGTGGTTAAGTTAAGTTTGCACCTGGTATGTATAGCGCCCCATATAAATTAGGTGCAAAGTTAGGTATTAAAAAAAAAATTATGGTTTTCGTAATTATTCCTTTATCTATGCTATAAGACGTTGCTTCGTACCAAATTTCAAGATTCTGAGTTCACGGGAAGCACCCTGTAGGTTTTGATTCCCTTGCAAGTGTCGAAAATTTGCAAATTAGGTGCAAAGTTAGGTATTAAAAAAGAAAATTATGGTTTTCGTAATTATTCCTTTATCTATGCTATAAGACGTTGCTTCGTACCAAATTTCAAGATTCTGAGTTCACGGGAAGCACCGTGTAGGTTTTGATTCCCTTGCAAGTGTCGAAAATTTGCGGCATAAACGGCTGTATCTTTTGATTGCGTTGGCTTAGAAGTTTGATTTTTTCACAGCTTCAAGGGACAGTAGACCTGAGTAATTGATATAAATTTCAGCTTCATACGTCCACGCGTTCCTGAGAAAAAGGGTCTTGACAGACGGACGGACAGACGGACAACAAAGTGATCCTATAAGGGTTCCGTTTTTTTCCTTTTGAGGTACGGAACCCTAAAAATAAGACGTAGTACGTAACTGTTTGAGTAATGATTTATTATCGTTAAATACTTCAACACCGTGATAAGAAAAAATATAACATGAACTCAATAGTATCAAATAGAAAGTGAAAAACGTTTATAGATACTTGAAAAACCACTATGTCATTCCTTGTTTTTTTTATGAAATTCAATGTGTCGCGCAGATTTACGTTGTATGGGTCCTGTGATGTGACAAATGTTTGTTATAATTATAATATCAAACAGACTGTAGGTACTTCATCCAAGCTTTCTAATCAATGTAGGAAAACGGGACGACACTACAGTATTGCCATTTTTTTTATTTCAACACGGTCTTGTCGCACTGTACTTTGACAGTTCATTTGCTTGGAAGCCTTGGAAGAGTTCGCGAGGTTTGATTCTAAGCCTGCTTTGATACCTACTTAAAGCCTGAGCATAAATTATAATGAGGATTGTCAAGAGGGCGCTATTAATAAGATTTATATGGCAACAATTTTGCAACCAATCGCAACCTATCGCAACCCACAATGACAGTAGTTTAAATACCTGTCAGTTCCACTACTTATGTATCTGAATCTCGTAATACCATTTTAATGGAATGCACTCTTTTCCTGACTGTTTTTCGTGTAGTAAACACGTGCACACCTTATTTATAATCTTACGTTCACGACTGTGAATGGTTTTCGGCATTTTCTTTGGATAATTTGAAATATTTGTCTTCTAAACGGGCCATGTTTTGCTGCAATTTGTGGCCGGCCATTATTTGCACCTTGCTCTAGCGTAGCGTGTCAGAGAGGGACGGCCAAAGTTGCCGGCCACAAATTGCAGTAAAATATGGCCCGTTTAGAAGCCCCATTCAAGAAACCACCATGACGAATGACATTGACATTGCCGGTGTAAGAAATTAAAGCCTGACCAGAAATATATGAGGATGCGCCATATTGCGGAATTTAACTGGAACTAATTTCTTACACTGGCAAGTGGCAATGATTTTAAGATGGTTTGTCAACAATGCCAATGTCATTCGTAGCGTTTTCTTTACAAGACAAATTTTTAAAATTATCCAAAGAAAATGCCAAAAAACTATTCAGTCGTGAACGTTCGATTTTAATGAGTGTACACGAGTTTACTACACGAAAAACAGTCAAGAAAAGAGTGCATTCCATTAAATGATATTACGAGGTTAACATAGTGGAACTGACAGGTATGTAGGTAAACTAATGTCATTATAGTGGGTTCCGATTGGTTGCAAAATTGTTGCCATATAAATCTTATAAATAGCGCCCTCTTGACAATCCTCATATATTTCTGGTCAGGCTTTACATAGTTTGTTCTGTTTTATTCATCAAAACCCAGTAGGTTAGCCAATATATTATGGTGAGCCAATATTAGCTAAAATATAGTGCAGTAGTAAAATAGGATAGAAAATTAATATGACACTTTATACTCTCGCGGTTTGTACTCATAATTAACACAAATTATAACGGGTCTAACGCGATATTTCTTATTTACCTTCATAATCTAACGTTTCGGCGGGGTTGCACACGCCGTGGTCTCAGATGTACTGGTGAAACAGCGAGTTGTTACTGGAGCTGTCGGCCAAATGTAGTACTACCCGACGAAAATGTCTAATAAAATGGATGGGTAGGAAAATAAATGTTCGACTACCACCCATTTATTTACTAATTATTGTCACCGGTCCGACACACAACACTCACAACATCCGCGCACAGATTCGAAGATATATCCCGCGGTTTAAACTTTTTAATCACTGGTCCCCAAGTTTGCGATAAATTAAAACCATCTTCCCGGTTGAAATTCTTTGGGTGTTTCTTGATTTCAATTGCTTCCCTTACCATCCGTGGATAATAGTGCTTTTCTGTGGAAAGAATTTTCGGTTTGTGCAACTCGATCCAGTGATTCGTTCCAGATGTTAACAAATGTTCAGCTATTGCAGATTTTTGTATTTGGC